>CM040123.1:19451714-20888987 GCA_022559845.1 Amorphophallus konjac | reverse complement strand
ACCCTTGTTTTTGTATAGTGCAGGGCTTTCCTTTCCGAGGTACCCTCCTACAGCTAGTGTAGTGGTTTCCCGTTTTACGAGGTAGGGTTCGAGTGATCCCTACTGAGTCTTGTTCCGAGACTCATTCCCTGCGTGTTTTCACCGTGTTTCAGGTGAGGCGCCACCCTTGGGGAGCGCGTCCAGGGTGCCGCGTGGTGCGGGTGCCCAGAGGTAGTGCCAGAGGTCAGAGCCGGGGTATGCCCGTGTAGCTGTACTTTTCTTTCTTGTCTTTGTACTAGTTGTGGACTACTGTTGTTGTTTATATTTTGTGGACCATGTAAAATGTTAATTTATTTTCCTACCTAATGATATAAACTATTTAATTTCTGCAATTACTTGTGATACTTGTGTAGTTCCCACACCATCCTTCTAACCCTTCCGAGTCTTCGGGCTCGTGGGTGGCGATGCGAGTCTCGGGTTATCGGGCCTTCCCGGTAATCAGATTCTCGGGTCGTTACAGCTGGTATCAGAGCGCGGTTCTGTAATTATGCGAGAATCATAGGCAATTGTAGTGGTCCACTAGTCCACAACGATGATGTACAGTTGACACTGGCAATGGGCATCGCGTATTTTCTTGACCTTGCCGTTCTCGTGTTTTCTGTCTTTTGCTTCAGGTGCGAGTATGGCGCCGAGGCAGGCGACTCGCTCTCAGCAGGGGCAGTCGGCAGGAGGTCAGGAGATCCAACAGGGGGTCCAGAGGGACCAGGAGGAGCAGAGCAGAGTGCCACCAGGGGCCACCAAGGCAGTGGATACTGCGAGGCTTCCGGGGGCCAAGGATTTCTTTCGTGGCATGTACCAGCTTATGTCTCAACAGTTCGGCGGAGAGGCTGCTGAGGCCTTGTCAGCTAGGGGTGGGCCAGGCCGAGCAGTGAGGGACTTCTTGCAGTTCCATCCACCTTACTTCAGCGGCCAGCCAGACCCTGATGCGGCTCGTGATTGGCTTGATGAGATGGAGCGGGTGTTCAGTTCTGCGAAGAGTGCTGCCGAGGACAGAGTAGTGTTGGCTTACAACCAGTTGTAGGGTATGGCTCGGAAGTGGTGGTCTTCCAAATGGAAGACATCTTTTCAGCTTCGTCCACTTGAGCAGGTCGAGTGGGATGACTTCGTCAGTGCTTTCGAGCGTACGTACTGTCCAGACTATGTTGCTACGCAGCGGATGCGTGAGTTTCTGGAGCTGGTGCAGGGTGACATGTCCGTGTTGCAGTACAGGGCCCGATTTTTTCAAGCTGGGTCGGTATGCATCTCACATCATGAAGCATGAGAGGGTGAAGACCGCGCAGTTTGGTCAGGGCTTGAGGCAGGAGCTGAGGCACCATCTGATCACGAACGGGGCCACTGATCTAGAGACGGCGTCTCGTGTTGCGGATTCCTTGGAGATGGATATGCAGAGGACCCGAGGACCGATCAGTCAGGGGCAGTCTTTGTCAGGTCGCAGCCAGCAGTCGGCTACCCAGCTGCAGGGTTCCTTCCAGCATGCGTCGGGTGGTTCGGGAGCGCCGGCTTCGGCAGCGTCGGTAATAGGATATGCGTCTTTTGGCTCGAAGGTCAAGAAGTTCTTCGGGAAGAGTTTCCGGAAGAAGAAGTCCAAGGATCAGGGGCAAGCTTCATCGGGCAGTGTACAGCAGCCGATTCCTTTGCAGCGTCAAGGATCAGTGGGTGGATCGCGAGTACCGTGTCCACAGTGTAGTGGGTTTCACCCAGGCAGGCAGTGCACGGCGCCGATCATCTGTTTTCGGTGTGACCAGCTAGGGCATATGGCGCGTGACTGTCCTCAGAGGCAGCCGCAGCAGCAGTTTCCCCTGCAACAGAGGCAGCAGCAGTAGGGACAGTATCCGCCGCTACCCAGGTCAGCTAGTAGGGGAGGCAGGCAGAGAGCTCGGGCCAGATCACGCACCTGACCAGGGAAGAGGCAGTGGCGTCACAGCTCGTGGAAGGTACCGTTCAGATTTTGGGTTGTGCGGCTCGGGTTTTGTTTGATTCTGGAGCGTCTCATTCGTTTATTTCGGAGGATTTCACGCTGAGTATTGAGGAGCCGGTGACCCAGTTGTCCTGTGACTTGGTAGTAGAGTTGCCTTCGGGTGATTTTATGATCACTCCGTATTGCTTTGATCAGGTTCCGATTTGGATCGATGGGCGGAGTATGCCAGGCAGGTTGTATGCGTTGCAGCTTCGGGATTACGACGTGATTCTAGGCATGGATTGGCTTGAGACTCATGGAGCGGTGGTGGATTGTGGAATGAAGAGGGTCTACTTCCAGCATCTAAGTAAGCGGACCTTCTATTTCCAAGGTATGCGTTCCACCTCTTCTCGATTCCTTATCTCTACTATTTGAGCCCGTCGGTTACTTGATTCTGGTTGTCAGGGTTTTCTTGCGTCCGTGGTTGTGACTGAACGGATGGAGCCGGATGTCGAGGACATTCCGGTGGTGTGCGAGTTTCCCGACGTTTTTCCCGAGGAATTGCCTGGATTACCTCCCCAGCGGGAGATCGATTTTGTGATCGAGGTCGTGTCTGGTACGGGACCTTTGGCAAAGGCTCCCTACCGTATGGCCCCCGCTGAGTTGAGGGAGTTAAGGGCACAGTTGCAGGAGCTGCTGGCCAAGGGTACGTTCGTCCTAACTTTTCCCCTTGGGGTGCGCCCGTGTTGTTTGTGAAGAAGAAGGACGGTAGTCTGCGGTTGTGCATTGACTATCGGCAACTGAATGAAGTGACCATTAAGAACAAGTATCCGTTGCCGCGGATTGACGATTTGTTCGACCAGCTTCTGTCTGCGCGAGTGTTCTCGCGGATTGATTTGCGGTCCGGTTACTATCAGCTGAGAATTCGCGAGTCCGATGTGGAGAAGACTATATTCCGTACGAGATACGGGCATTATGAGTTTTGGGTGATGCCGTTTGGGCTCACCAATGCCCCTGCAGCCTTCATGGACTTGATGCAGAGGGTGTTTCGTCCGTATTTGGACCAGTTTGTGGTCATATTTGTGGATGACATTCTTGTTTATTCGCGGTCTGCCGAGGAGCACGCGTGCCATTTGGGTGTGGTGATGCAGACGCTACGAGATCACCAGTTGTATGCGAAGCTCAGCAAGTGCGAATTCTGGCTCTGCGATGTGCACTTTATGAGGCACGTGATTTCTAGTGATGGCATTTCCGTGGACCCCGCCAAGGTCGAGACAGTAATGCAGTGACCGAGGCCGAGACCGAGGTCGGTGACGGAGATCCGGAGTTTCTTGGGGCTTGCGGGCTATTATCGCCGATTTATCCAGAATTTTTCTCGCATTGCGGCCCCGATGACTAGGCTCATGCGGAAGGATGTGCATTTCGTCTGGTCTGAGGAGTGTGAGCAGAGCTTCGGGAACTGAAGAGATTACTCACCTCGGCTCCAATCTTGGTTTTGCCTTCTGGATCGGGAGATTTTGTGGTGTGTACAGATGCTTCCGGGGTCGGATTGGGTGCTATGTTGATGCAACATGGTAGAGTGGTGGCTTATGCATCTCGGCAGCTAAAGCGCCACGAGGAGAACTACCCTACCCATCACCTTGAGTTGGCGGCGGTGATCTTCGCGCTGAAGATCTAGAGGCATTATCTGTACGGTGAGAAGTTCGAGGTGTTCACTGACCATCAGAGTTTGAGGTATGTGTTCTCGCAGAGGGACCTGAACCTCAGGCAAAGGCGTTGGATGGAATTCATGAAGGATTATGACTTCACCCTGTCTTATCAACCGGGCAGGATGAATGTCGTCGCCGATCCCTTGAGTCGGAAGGTCGCGGTCAGTGCCTTGATGTTGAGGAAGTGGAGGCTCTGGGAACAAGTGCCCGAAGTGTCCTTCAGGCTCAAGATTCCCCCAGAGCCTGGATTAGCAGTACTTGCGAGTCTGACTGTCACTCCTACTATCCGTCGTCAGGTGACAGAGTGTAACGACCCGATAATCCGATTACTGGAAGGCCCGATAACCCGAGACTCGCATCGCCACCCACGAGCCCGAAGACTCGGAAGGGTTAGAAGGATGGTGTGGGAACTACACAAGTATCACAAGTAATTACAGAAATTAAACAGTTTATATCATTAGGCTGGAAAATAAATTAACATTTTACATGGTCCACAAAATATAAACAACAACAGCAGTCCAAAACTAGTACAGAGACAAGAAAGAAAAGTACAGCTACACGGGCATATCCCGACTCTGACCTCTGGCACTACCTCTGGGCACCCGCACCACGCTGCACCCCGGACGCACTCCCCAAGGGTGGCGCCTCACCTGAAACACAGTGAAAACACGCAGGGAATGAGTCTCAGAACAAGACTCAGTAGGGATCACTCGAACCCTACCTCGTAAAACGGGAAACCACTACACGAGCGGTAGGAGGGTACCTCAGAAAGGAAAACCCTGCACTATACAAAACAAGGGTCCTACGGCACGCAAACCGACACACGTGCCATGGTAAACCAACCGAAGCTCAACGGTCGACCCGGCAAAGAGAAACCCGAAGGTCGAAGTCACAAGACTGACAGTCAGACACTCCGTTACTCGACAGGAGTACCTCCCACTAGAAACACAGTCGGTAGCGTCCCCTGATGACTTACACCGCACCGCGGGTGAACTGCCTGACGGGGTAGCGCCTACCCACGGCACGAACACCAAAAAGAACCACAACGAGTGACTAGCTGGGGTCACGCCTGTCGACGTGGGTCCAACCGCCCCCAACCACGTGTGCACACACAGACCATGCGTCCTAGCCCATGTCGTCACGTCGTCACCCTGTGCCGTCTGCAACCGGAAGGGGACGTCGCCGCGGCCGAACGAGAGAGAGAGAGGGAGGGGCGGTGGTCACGGTGGGGAGAAGAGAAGGAAGAAGAAGAAGAAGAAGAAGAGGGTGGGGAAGAGAGAGAAATAGGGGGGTATTGGTCTGTGTGTGCACACGTGGTTGGGGGCGGTTTGACCCACGTCCACAGGCGTGACCCCAGCTAGTCACTCGTTGTGGTTCTTTTTGGTGTTCGTGCCTTGGGTAGGCGCTACCCCGTGAGGCAGTTCACCCACGGTGCGGTGTAAGTCGTCAGGGGACGCTACCGGCTGTGCTTCTAGTGGGAGGTACTCCTGTCGAGTACGGAGTGTCTGACTGTCAGTCTTGTGACTTCGACCTTCGGGTTTCTCTTTGCCGGGTTGACCGTTGAGCTTTGGTTGGTTTACCGTGGCACGTGTGTCGGTTTGCGTGCCGTAGGACCCTTGTTTTGTAGAGTGCAGGGCTTTCCTTTCCGAGGTACCCTCCTACCGCTAGTGTAGTGGTTTCCCGTTTTACGAGGTAGGGTTCGAGTGATCCCTACTGAGTCTTGTTCCGAGACTCATTCCCTGCGTGTTTTCACCGTGTTTCAGGTGAGGCGCCACCCTTGGGGAGCGCGTCCGGGGTGCAGCGTGGTGCGGGTGCCCAGAGGTAGTGCCAGAGGTCAGAGCCGGGGTATGCCCCGTGTAGCTGTACTTTTCTTTCTTGTCTCTGTACTAGTTGTGGACTACTGTTGTTGTTTATATTTTGTGGACCATGTAAAATGTTAATTTATTTTCCTGCCCTAATGATATAAACAGTTTAATTTCTGCATTTACTTGTGATACTTGTGTAGTTCCCACACCATCCTTCTAACACTTCCGAGTCTTCGGGCTCGTGGGTGGCGATGCGAGTCTCGGGTTATCGGGCCTTCCCGGTAATCGGATTCTCGGGTCGTTACAAGCTAATTCAGTGCATATGTTGCTCACATGTTGTTAAAGCTAGTACATGCATACTTTGTTTACGCATTGAAAGTCGATGCGTGTACATTGCATATGTCATGATTATACATCGCTGCTGTTATCAAGTCTGTACAACCCACGTTGCTTCACTCCACTAAGTCAGTGCAAGCACTATTCATCCATTAGCTCAGTTCGCAGCCAAGTCTGTACAGCCCGTGTTCTTCGCATACACATAGTCAGTGCATCGCTTTGCCTCACACATACACAAATACATAAAGTCCGTGCGACTCTTGGTGCTGTAGGGACTTAAGTCTGAACAACCTTTGTTGATACTAGCATTTAAGTTCGTGCATCGTTTCACAATTTCGTTTCAAGTGAGTATTCTGTCTGAATGCTTTAAGGCACCCGCTGGTCTTATTTGACTCTGTCTACGAACTAGACTTGGTTAAGTGTCTACATTTTAGCAGTCCAACTGATTGATCAAGTGCTTCTTTGAATCTCTTATTTGGAAGAGCTCAATTGATTTCTATTCCGTAAATTTGATTCCTTTAAGTTCTAATTGGGCGAAGTTTTTAAAGGCGAGATTCATTCACCCCCCTGAATCAGAGTCTAGCACCACCTCAGACCTCTTGACATGTAACAGAAGCTTTGCTCTATCATTGGCTACTTAAAGCCACAAAGCTGCAGGGCATCTTCATTGAAAATGCATTATTTTGTGCTTCCACATTATTCAGCCACTCGTAAGGCCTTATATGAGATACAAAAAAGTAAGACTTTTCATCACAAAGCTGCACTATTAACAATTCTTGAAGTGTCGACCTCTCTTGTTTGAAGTGTCGACCTCGTTAGGTCACTCGTAAGGCCTTATATGAGGATACTAAAAAGCAAGACTTTTCATCACAAAACTGCACTATTAACAATTGATGGCTTCTTGAAGTGTCGACCTCTCTTGCTTGAAGTGTCGACCTCTTGACATGTAACACAAAGCTGCAGGGCATCTTCATTGAAAATATATTATTTTGTGCTTCCATAGTATTCAGCCACTCGTAAGGCCTTATATGAGGATACTATACTAAAAAATAAGACTTTTCATCATTCCACCAGTTTGATCTTGGGCTAATGTTTAGTTAGGTTTCTAGGTTACTTGGAGGAGCATACAAGTTGTAATCTTGTGACATTCAAGAGAAAGCACCAAAAATATAGAATGAATTGAAGCATGTTGACCAGCCTTAAGTGAGGAATTAGTTCTGTCAAAGCCGAACTGTGTACATAGGAAGTGTCGACCTCTCATGAAGGGTTTGGATTTTGGCATGACACCTGCTGCTGTCAATAGCATTATTTCCAGATCACATAATTATTTTTGGCTAATTCTCATTAGGGCTTTTTGCATATACCATCAGCACTTGCCATGCATCTCTGCACCAGTTAGTTACCCTTGCAACCATTGTATCATTCATATCAAATCATCACAACCCATGTATCATTCATTTCAAACCAGCACAAACCATCTATCATTCATACCTGGTTTAACCCCAGCACAAAACTACAACTATCATTCATATCACCAACAAATAAACAGATACTTGTATCATTTACATCAAAACTTCACAATCCATAAAACTTGTGCGATGAGTTTACATTGAGGACAACAACACATAAAACAGATATGAAATTGTTCTTCAATATCATTCTTCACATCCGGTCAGCAACAACATTCTTCACATCAGCCAATGTCCTGTACGTGTGACAAAGAGAGGGTGTTAACTATTAGAAATAACATAATCTTTACCTACAAGTTAAAAAGTATATTTTAAACTCACAATTTGGCGGGGTTGTTGGAAGTTGAACATGGAGGAATGCTGATCAAAGTTAATGGATGCTTGACTGTCCATATTTATCACCGTGTGCACACGAATGTCTCCTCCGCTAGTGCTGCTGGAGCCCGGTGCCTCCACTGAAATTGTGCGACCTACATGAGTTATACTTGTATTAAGATCAGTCTAATTCTTATTTCAATTTAGAAATTTAACATGTGTGCTAACTTACCTCTCCCCCGACTGCTTCCTTCAGTGCTGCCCCTGCTGGTACTTCTTTCCTGGGTGGTACCTCTCCTAGCCCTCCCGTGGGTCTGACCTGGACCAACCGAAGTTGTAACTTGTGGCCCTTCACCACCATCACTAGTTTGAGCCTGAGTAGCCCTACCACTAATTGTTACGAACCTGGGTGGTCTTCTTGGGCCTTGCCTACAACATAACTTTCAATATTATGCACAAAGCAAATCAAATAGACAAAATACAAATCATAATTGCAATACAAACTTACTTCCGGCCACAGTTGTGGAACCTACGCCAATGTCTGTAACTGCAGATTCTGGTCCTGGGAGGGGTTCTTTGCAAGTATTTTTATGGTGGCCCCATTGTCCACATCTTTTGCATTTATGGGATCTCCTAAGTGCCTTTTGATTTTCATCAGCATCTCTAATCCTCTTCTTCCGAGGGCGACCTCGGGGTCTTTGGCAGCGAGGAGGAAGCACCTCAACAGATTCTACAGTCTGCCACATGCTCTTACCTGGCAATGGTTGTATTGACTTTGCATATGTGGCTTTATATGCTCAATTGAATAACATCTATCAACAAATTTATTAATTTGGAGGCCCCTACGTGCATCAACAGCAGCAGCAACATGTTGGCAAGGCAGCCCACTGACTTGCCATTGACGACAAGAACAATACATCTCGTCCAATTTAACAACACACCTCTCATACGGACCTTCCACCTCAGCCATAAAATCAGTGGAATATCTGACTGCATATTTTCCCAACTTCCTAACAATTGCATTTAAATAGGCAACAGCCCGTGGCACAAACTTTTCTTTGATCCTACGTGCATGTCTCCTCCTGTGATCCATTTTCACCATAATTTTCTGCCTAATTCCATCTAACATGTCTACAAGTGGTAGGCCTCTCGTATCACCAACAAATGAATTGAATGACTCTGCTACGTTGTTAGTGATGTAGTTTAGCTTACCCTTGTCATTAAAATGACATCTTGACCAGGCACAACGCAAACTTTCTAAATAGGAAGCAGCCTGTGGATCTAGTTTCTTCATCTCAAATATAGCTGCTTTATATTCTTGAACAGTGTAAGATTTTGCTGCTGCCCATGCAGCATTCTTGAAACCTGGGCCCCATTTCTTCTTAAAATTCCTGTAAAGGTGCCGCATACAAAACCTACAGCAATTTGAAATCTACAATCTCATCAGTAATTTAAAACCTATAGTCAATGTCATTAAAACAAATAGTCACTCAATTCTTACATTATGGAAAATAAAACTAGCAGTAGATCAAACATTGTAAAAGAGAACTTAATTACCTATGCTCGGCACCTGGAAAGATATCTGGGACAGCTACCTCAATGCCCTTTTCATATCAGAAATGAATGTAATCCCTGTCGATTTCCAATAGCGTCCTTCAAATTGTGCAAAATCATGTCCATGAGTCTATACTCTCCCCCTCAACAACACCATAGGCAACTGGGAACAAACCATGATTCCATCAAGAGCAACTGCAGCCACCAAGATCCAGTGTAATACCCTTTCAAGTGGCATCCCATCTATGCCCAGCACTGGACGGCAGCCATCTTTGAAACCACTAATACATGCCCCTAAGCAATGAACACCCTCTGGAAACAACCATCAATCCAATCTTGTACTGTACAACTGAGGAAGGGTCGCTCTGCTTTAATTCATTCAGTAGCTTGGCAAATGCTTGTACGTTTCCTCAACCTTCCCAAAACACCTTCTCCTTTGCCGACTCTCGTGCACGCCAAATGCGGTGATAAGGGATTGAAATATTATAAGACTTCAATAAATCAGCTTGCAACTTTCTTGGAGGTATGTCAGGTTTCTCCTTCACTGCTTCCAATACCCTGGCTGAAATCCAAGATTTGGATGCCATCCTGCTATCACACCTAGATGTGTCTGAACATGTGTGCTTTTCCTGCATTGTTTTGACTGCAAAAGTAACTCCATCTTGCAGCCTTGAGGCATGCACTCTCCATTTGCAATTAACATTTGCACATACAACAGTAATTCTCATGCTGTCATTTTTCACTTGCTTGAACTCAAATTGATTTTTTATAGCATGCTGACGTAGAGCAATCCTGTACTCCTGACTATTTGCAAATAGAGAACCAACTGATATATCTGGGGTCTCTTCATCAACCTCCAACAAATCTCCATCATCATCTGAAACTCCTCCATCAATATCTGATTCATCTGAGGGACATGGCCTTGAATGATAGCTGTCCTCAGTGTGTACCTCATCAGAATCAGCCACACTCTCGTCAGATTCGCTGTACTCATCTTCATATGCAACCAAATTTCTGAGTCACTGTCCTCAGCTTCAGAACATATCCTCTTCTTTAAAATATGATAATCCTCATCAACTACAGGGGCAGGGAGGGGCAAGGGGCAGGGGCCTGCAGGGGTAGGGACATCATGAATAACCTCATCACGATGAACAACTGCAGCATCATGAACAAACTCAGGATGTTGACCAACCTCAGCATCATCATCCATCTCATCAATGTCAACAAATGTCTGGGAATGGGCCTGAGTAGACTAGCCTGGCCATACCTTTCTGTGGAATATTGGTTGGCTGTAAGTCTAATGGCCGACTGTCCAATGTGCTAACATATATGGTCATCTTCCCTACGGCAAATGGGCTTTCATCACCTCATATAATTGAGCATCTGAAACTATTTCCTCATACTGAACAGGTCTGCTATTAGGCAATTCATAATGAAATTCTAAACAATGTGTACTTGCCCACTTAGATATATGTCCCATATCCTCAATTAATATGCATCTACTGTAGTAATCAGGATATGCCACGACTGTCTTGCTCTGACCTAGTGCATATGCCCTCCTCCCAGACTTAAGAGTTTTCCAATAACCACCAAACTTATATGTCAACTTTAATGATGGCTCTCGTTCCCCCATTTTCACAATCTAACAATCTGAAGACAGAAATAAACTCTTTAGAACAGTTATCCACATTACAAAATCAGCACGCATACACAATAATCTGAGTACAATAATAACATTCTTAACTAATATGAATTGAGTGACTGAAAAAATATTAAAGCAAAAATTTTTGACAGAACCATAAAGAAACTGCACCGTGAATTCAGACATCTACATTAATAACAAAACTTTTTAGAGCATTAATAATCTAACAACATTATAGCAAAAAATGACATAACAACAATCTTATCCCTAAACCATATAGAAAGAAAAAAAAATTGATTGTCCTTAATATTTCGACTCTGTAAACATATAAAATGCATGAGTAAACATTTATATTTGCAATCATACTAGTATACGCATTTTTACTAAGTTATCTCATCTGTGTGTGTATGAGGGCTCTGATCAACAGGCTGGGAAGCTACGGTCGCGAAATCTACCTTAATGTGCTTATATTTCGCAATGTAGTCTTGCCCTTCGTCTCTACTGCTAAAGTCAGACTAGGTAATTAAACCACGCTCTTTCTTTGATATGCAAAAACCCCAATTGGTTGAAGGGACAGGAGTCGGTGGAGTGAGAGGGTTGCAGACAGAGCCTGACGCCGTACCGGAGTGGTAGCCGGAGGTGTGTGTGCCCAGACGATCTGACGTTGCCCCCCCGGTGGTGACTCCGGTGATGCCGGCGTGCTGAACGAGGGAGGTCGTACGTCTGCGGCAGACAGATGGAGGTGCCGTGTGACCGCGCCCGCGGTTGTTAAGTGTAGGTTTGGCCAATGGCGATGGTGCCTAATCGACCCTGGCGGTGGCCTGGTCGTTGCTGTCGCGACGACCCAGAGAGTGAAATCAACGGCAATGGCGACTGTGTACGGGGGGAAGGGAAAGAGGAGGGTCCGGTTCTGTGGTGTGCCCTAAGGACTCAGTTGGAGGGTTACTACGGCCGTTACCCTCGATTAAGCGAGGGTGGGTTTCTTTTCAGCAACTAGGGTAAAGTTAACTAAACTTGCATTTAATATCGTCGACGGTAATAAAAGATAGGGATATTTAGTTTAACGGTAACATTTACAAGAGCTTTTTAAATAATAGAGAGATTTTAGAGACTAAAAAATAATTCATCATATTTGTAAGAATTAATATGCAAAAAATCATTTTATATTTGATTGGGACAATAAGAATGTCAGATATTTCAACGAGTTGGATTTCAAAATCCCTCCCCCAACATCTTAACTAGATGGCTTAGAGGACGTTTTCCTAATTTCAAAACGTTTAGGGGCTAAGAGCTAAAAATCCCTTGAAACTTTCCGTCATCGCCTCCAGCGGTTTCGATTCTTGTTGCTAAGCGGAAGCTCTCACCTGGCTTCTCCGCTACACGTCGCCACATCCCCCGAGGATGCCGAATGGCGGCGGCAGGTGCTTGCTCTCCTCCGCCGTGCCCACTGCCATCTCATCACAGTTCGTGCTCGTTCAACGGGAATGGCAATGCATTCCGCAGTGCCGGTGGGTTTTCTTTGTCTTCATATTTATGGTTTCTCTTGCGACCTCTCTTCCATTTTTCCCCACTTCTTTCGGTCATCTGACACCATTTTTCTTTAATAATTTTGATTGTCTTTTTATTTTCGAAAATTTTCCAGGTATCGGGGATTCTTCTTCTCGGAGGTTCCAGCTTAATGTATCTGGTGAACGAATTCTGTGTTCGAGACATCAGTCTCAATTGCAGCCCGAGGTGCTGACATAGTATCTGCCCTTACTTTTAATGTTTTCCTTCTCGGCTGCTTTTGTAGTCTTAAACTACTAGAACCATAGGTCTTGGATGGCCCTGGAGTTAAACCACAGGATCGTTGAGTGCATATGTGCGCAACTGGAGTATAACTATTACACAGTAGTTGCTGAGCTGCTTAGAGTGAAAATAATGTTCTCTTTTTTTAATTCAGTGTACTTGAAATCGTTTTTTTCCCATTTTTTCATATTTTTTCTCATCACCTTAATCATTTGATATTTCTTTCAGTTTTGATTCCCTTGATCTCCCTTTGAATCGAACATCTTGTTTTTCAGTGTTGAACCATGTAGTTAAATGTGAGAGGTGAGCAAGGCAACAAGGGGATCGCCATAGCCTCAGGCGACATTTTCTCTAGATATCATCAAAATGAATATTAAGTAATTTTGATAAACATTGAAATTGTGATGGTTTAACATAAAATTATATAGAAGAATACTTCAAATAAGTTGACATCAATGACATACAGAAAAAAAAGGTTTAAGAAAGCACAATAAATCAAGCAATAGAACAAGGAATATGAAGCAGACTATACTTAATGTGGACTTTATTATTTGATGCGGACCATCCACTTCTAAAAAAAGGAAAAAAGATTTTAATTAATATGGGCTTTTTTAAAGAAGTGGATGGTACCGCAATTGTATTAATCGTAAAAGAAAATGGGACATACAAGTATAGTCTGTCATCACCCAAAAAATCCCTATACAAAAAATTCCACACCAAGATGGTGAACCCCTTACTATCCCCCCAACAAAAGAAAAAGAGAGTAGTTGTGAGACCCCATTTTACATAAGTGTTTCGCCCATTCACTCACTCTCTCACAAACAAAAGAGACAAGCCTATCCTCAATCTTTGCTTACTCTCTGAAGATTATGTTATTTCTTTCACCCCACAATGCCCAAAATGTAGTATGGAGTAGTAGCCACTAGGTAATCCTATCCCCCTTTAGGTTCCCCCTCTTCTGCCATTTTAGGAGATGCTGCATACTCTCGACCAGGCCAAAGGTATGGTGGATCTTGTTGCTGATGTTAGCCCAGACCTCCCTTGAGAAAGAGCATCCTATGAAGAGGTAGTTAAGGTCTTCCTCCACCTCTCCACATAAACAATAGGCGGTAGGTATATCGTGAAGGAATGGAGCAATTCTTTCACAAGTGGGCAGTCGACCATGTGATATTCTCCAAATTAATAGCTTCACGTTTAGCAGGCTCTTGGGTTCCCAGATTTGCGAAGCAAAACGGTGGCATAAACCCCCATATGATATGAGTGAGTATGCAGACTTGACTGAGAATGCACCTTCCTCCTATCTCAACCATCACTTGTCGACCCTGCTTTCCACCAGACTATTATCTAGGAGGAATAGCAGAAGACCCTCCAGCTGATCCATCTCCTCGTGCGTCAGATTCCTTGTGAAGGTGGGTTCCCGTGTACCTTTAGCGAACTGTGTATCAAAGGTATGAGTCACAGTTGCCATGGGTGCAACGAAATAAGGAAGAGCTTCAAAAAGGATTCTTCTAGTGTGAAGTCCCTGCACCACCTGTTCTTCCAAAATAGACACCTCTATCCATTGTCCAACCGAACCCGAACACTCGATTTGATGATATCCCCGCACTAAAGAGTGCCTCTCCAAATCGGGGAGACATTGTACAGGATGGCGATGACAAGTCCCAATCTCTGGCTCTGCTATAGTATTTTTGCTTGACAAGTTATAGCCAAATCCCCCTATCTTCTGCTCTAAGTCTCCACAGCCATTTACAAAGTAGTGCTAGGTTGAAATTTATGAAATTCTTGATGCCCACGCCTCCTGCTTCCTTGCCCTTGCACATGTTACCCCACGAGATGTCATGCCAACCCCTACAACTGTCCCCACTGCCTTACCAGAAGAATTTAGCTTGAATAGACTCCAACATTTTGGCCACCATTTGGCGATCCTAAAAATGGAAGGGTAGTATATAAGAAGGCTGTCAAGCATCGATTTACATAGCACCAATCTCCCATCGTATGAGAGGAGCCTCCCCTTCCACCTTACTAATCTGGACTCGAACCTCTGCACTACCACTTGCCAATCTCTACAGCGCAGAGCCCCTGGGGACAGTGATAGGCCCAGTTAGGAGAAAATAAAGTCTCCTATATGATTGCCCAATATAAATGCTGCTATCCTGAGTGTCCTTTCCTCCATGTTGAACACTGCTATGCAACTTTTGTTGAAATTCGCCTTCAGTTTACTAATTTGTTACAGCAACTCCAGCATCCATTTGGCAACATGCAACTAGCTCTCCTCATCTACTAGGAAGAGAATAGTATCATCAACATATTGTAAATGGTTGATGCCAGCACTGTGTGCCTTGGCTAAAAGCCTTTGATCAATCATGCACTTTCAGCCCTCACCCAGGATTTGTGCAACTAGGACAAACAAAAAGGGGAACATAGGGTCTTTCTAGTGGAGCCCTCTGTCACTGTGGAAAGATGAAGAATGTTGCCTATTAACCAAGACCAAGAAGGATGCTGAGGAGATACACGCCCGGATCCACCCAATCCATGTCTGATCAAAACCCATCTTAGTCAAGGTCTGCAATAGGCAATGCCAATTAACACTATCATATGTCTTCTCAAAATCTACCTTCAACATCACCCCCCTCTTTCGTGGGTCTTCATGACATACAAACACTCATGAGCAACTAGGAAATTTTTATGTGCATGTCTACCCCTGATGAATGTCTCTTGGTGGCCACTGATCATTATGCCAATCACTCTGTTTAGTCTCATGGCTAGCAGCTTAGCGATAATCTTGTATGTACTATTTAGCAGATTGATGGGTTTGAAGTCTTGGAAGCCCTGTGCACCTTGTTTTTTAGGGATGAGAACCAAGAGGTTTTTATTGATACCCCTCAGGTGAGCCCTACCCTCCTGAAACTCTCCTAATATATAGATCATGTCCTTCTTGATAATATTCCTACACTTCTGGAAGAAAATCATAGGAAAACCATCAGGTCTCCGTGCTTTCTCACTTGCAAGAGAGAAGATTGCCTGTCTGATCTCCTCCTCCGTGAAGGGGTTGGACAATGCCTTCCATTATGCTGTAGATAGCTAAGGAAGAAGGTCATGTGCAATGCTAGGTTTGCACATCTGATCCCAGGTGAAAAGTTTAGAATAGAACTTCTCGACACACCCCTTAATGCCCTCCCCCCATGTGAAAGTCTGCTGACCAACCTTGGAGGCTATATGGTTGATTCTCCTCCTTGAGGCAATCCTTTAAAAGTAAGTAGTGTTGTTGTCACCTTCCTTGGGCCATTTCTTCCTTGATCTCTGCTTTCAATAAATCTCTTCTTTTGTAAGGATCTCTTCAAACTCTGCGTTAGGTGTCTCCCTGCGCAATCTGTCAGAGTCATCCAGCAATCCTACCTCCTCTAAGCAGTTTTGACGTTCCAGTTGTTAAAGAATCCTCTCCTTAGCCAGTCTGCCAGGCAGGGTTTTGTAGAGTCCCACCCTTTAAGCACTTGGGCTCGGTGCTTCAGTTTCCCAACCACACTAAACATGGAGGAGTGATCATGGCTCTGTACACACCAAGCCCTCCTGGCTGTGTCCACGGACTTTGTCTCTTTGAACTAGAACCTCTTAAACCTAAAACCCTGTCTTATTTCCTGATTGCGGCTGGTTTTTAGAAGTGTAGGCTTGTGATCCGATATTGGCCTAGCCAAACAAACAACTTGCACATGAGGGAAGTGGTCTTCCCAATCAACTGAAACAAGGAGCTTGTGTAGCTTGGAATATGCTGGTGTCTCCCTCATATTGGACTAGGTGAACTGAGCATTCACCAAGCCAATGTCGATCAGAGTTGCCTCCACTACGAAGTCGTAGAAGTCCTCCATTTCCCTCGTACGGCGGCTGACCCCCCGTCCTCTTCCAAGTCACTGTAACGGCATTAAAATCACCACCTACACATCAAGGCCGGTCCTAGCTTTGATGGTATAGCCAAGGTTTGATGGATCGATCCTATTGGCTACATTGATTTTTTTTTGGTGATATCTGGTACAATACGATATCGTGCCAGATCAAGAACATTTTTTTGATTTTTTAATAAAAATAAATTAAAGTCTAAATGATGAGAAATAGATTTCTTTAGGGTTTATTCTGTAAATATCCCTATCCCCACTCTAAATCGCAAACCCCCTGCCCCATCTCTGCTACGAGCCGCCACCCTTCCCCACCCCCTTTCTTCTTCTTCTTCTTCTTCCCTCCACGACTCCACCCTAGAGATGTCAAAAATATCTGCAAACCCGATTACCCGCATCACCCGACCCGTATGGGTCGGGTAATATCCGATTCACGGGTCGGGTAATACCCGAATAAACGAATATGGATTCGGGTTCGGATACGTTTAAAATACCCGTTTCATATTTGGATAGGGTATGAATTTAGTGCACCCGAATCCATACCCGATCCGAACCCGCTCTTAATAACTTATTGTGTATGTCTGGCCTATGATTTTGACATGAACTTAACCTGTTGCCCGTCTTGTTGAGTTTGTGAGTTCGGACTTCTTGCTAAAATTGTAAGGACGTTTTTATAAAACATAAAAATTACTTTAGAAAGGAAATAATTGACCGAATTTCTATTTTTCTAATTCTCATAAATCTCACATTTCCTTAGATGTGGATGTAGACTCATGCTTTATGGACGGATACGGATATCCGCGGGTATATCCATACCCTTGACGGATATACCCGTATCCATACCCGCGAAAATAATAGGGTATTATCCAGGTATGGTATTTGTAAAATTTTCACAGATAGGGTATGGTATTGGTCTACTCGAGCCGAACCCGATCCATTTACATCCCTACTCCACCCCTCCTACAAGCCGTCGGACAACGTCCTCGACCCTCCCCCACACTAATCTTGGCTATTGCTCCTCACCGCCCCCCCCCCCCCCCCCACCGCGAATAGTCTCGCCGTCGCGCCCTTCCGCATTGCTCCTTTGCCGCCGTCTCATTTGCTCGGCTGTGATCATTGCCGCTCGATACTGATGCCGTCGCCCACTGCCAGATCCCCCCCCAGCTTTTGATCCTCGGGCGAGCCCCGTCGCCACCGCCTGTCGCTGCCCAGCTGCTCCCCTCGCATCGCCGGTCGCCGTTCTTGTGCCGTTTCTGATCACCGTGCATTGTCACTGTCGGCCATGCTCCTGCCATTGACACCCTACCGTGCCCGTACCGCTGTGTCGGTCGTGCCGATTCCGCATTGGCACGATCCGACACGTGTGGTACATAGTGCATCAGATCGATCCGTCAAACCTTGGGTATAGCAGTAGCTCGTCTTATAAAGACCTTTCGCCCTCCCTTGTTGGTGGGCCATAGATCCCCGAGAAGTCTCATGGGTCATGCTGCGGAAGTTAGCCCCCCGATTGACCTGTCTGTCCTCCACCACCTCCTCCATCTGGAACTGGTTCTATGGAATCATGATACCTTCTGCCCTCCCCTCTGTTGGGGAGGCCACCCCAAGCCTGGCTCCCCCAATCTCCTTCATGATCGACTCCCCGTCCTCCTTACACTTAATCTCTTGTCGACACAAGATGTCAATCTTACATCTTCTCACTAGCTCCTTCACCACCCTTCTCTTCTCACCCGTACTGATCCCCCCTAACATTCCACGTGACAATCCTCAGAATGACGATGGTGTGTTCCTCCCTCTCCCCTCTGGCTCGTAACCCCTCACCTCTCCCTCCTCTCTTCCCCTAGTTGCCATTTTATGTGATTTTCCCACCCTCGCTCCCTTAGCCATGTTGAGAAGTCACCTCTTCTAGGTTTTGATGAACACCCCCCTCATGTCTCTCTCCGCCCCTTAGAAGAGACTCCCAATTTGTCCACCAATTCTATCATTTGAGTCTCCGTCATCTTTTCCACCATCCCCATCAGCTCCCTCACCTCCTCCCTTCCCAACCCGCCCTTGTCTTCTGCTCCCACACCATCATAGATACCCCTCTTTGACTCTGTCGCGTCTCTGGGAGTGTTCGGGATAGCCTCCTCGTTCTCCGGTGAAAGCTCCTCCACCACTGCTCGCGTCAGGATATCGGTCTCCTGCTTACCCTTGAGGCGCACCGCCGCTAAACAGGCTTGCGCTTCCATGTCGGTCGCTACCGGTCCTCTAGGGATCACATACTCCAGTAGTAGCCGCCGCCATTGCTCCTCTCCTCCTCTACGTCCGGACGGACTTGAACAACCTATGCCAGAGGCTGATACGGGAGGGCCTCCACCGGAGTCGCCTGCGAAGTGGACGCCTCCTCTGATGCGGACAATCGGCCACAATCCTTGGGAACAAGGTTGGCGGTATGCAGGCAACCCTGTTGGAGTCCTGGGATCACCTCCGGCAAGAAGTGGAGCACTTCCTTGTCTCTCAGTGAAATTGCCACTTCTGTGGCGATTCTCGACATTAGCCGCTCGCCTGAGGTGCTATAGAGGGGAAGATGCTGTCGTATCACACGTCTGTACGCTGGAGGAGGTCTGTTTGCGGTGATGCCTCCACTGCGATCATTGACAGTTGCCAGCTAAGCTACCCGCCTCTGCCTCCCTCACGCTACTGCAGGTGAATAGTGGGTATGCTTGGGCAAAGAGGATGGCACTTATAGAGTCTCGCGGGCCCAACACGATCCCGTCGGTCGGATCCGGGTAAGTTCCCGAGTCTACTACTAAACGCCATATGAGGATCTAACTTGTTCGTAATTGAGACCCCAATGGGCGTGAAGGCCTGGTCTGTAGTAGCTTGCGCAGATAGCTTGATCGGCTTGTGGGCCTGATCTGGCTCAGCCGGCCCAGGCGAGGGGGCAGGGCTTTTGAAATTTGAAAGGTGGGCTGGGGGGTTGCCACGTACCCCCCACCCTAGATCTTCTTCCTCCTGCCTTCCTCTTGGGTGTTGCCCTAATCATTGCTGGCTGCTGAACGGCTCGGACATCACCTGCACCAGGAATGTGGTCCCCTTCCAACGTCAAATGAGATCGTTGGCGGCACTGCGGCAAGGCTGGAGACCTTGGCCGCGAACTTCACCACCGTTGGAGTCCACTCCGCATTAAAGTGCTGGGATCCGACCTTCATAGAAGCGAAAGAACTCTCTAAGAAGGAGATCCCCTCTTCATCGCACAAAACCAACGGGATCCCCTAGAGGCCTAAAGAGATGATACATTCCTTAGGGCAGGGAAACGTTCCCCTCGCCATCGACCATCTCTACATCAGAAGCACACTCCCGTTGGCCACCATGAAGCTTTCTTGCACCCTCTCCACCGCCGCCACTTTACTGCAGCCGATGAACAAGAAGACTGCCCTAGATCATGGTTGTTAAGACGTCTAAGGCGACCAAAACGGTGGCCCATTGTCTTACTACTTTGGCGACAAGACAAGGCGCCTAGGCAAAATCTAGTTTATATAACTAAGTACATTACAAGATAACTATTACTATACATTTCCTACATATAAGTTCTATTTTTAATTAATAGAAAATTTGATATCTACAAATTTTCAACATATACCTATATTTTAAAAAGTAAAAATAGAATAAATGGCAAACAATAACAAATTAACAAGGAGAAAACTAATAAGAATTTGTGAATACATGCAATCGATATAAAAATTTTAATCTAAAATTTGGTATTCAAATAGTTATTCTCTATATTAAAAGGAAGCATAAATACAACACATTTCTGGATAAATTATAAGGACATCAACATAATAATTTTATAATTTTTAACTTGTGAATTATCAAAAAGAGACACAAAAATAGTACTAACTTCAAAAAGTGCACCATGCAAATATGAATTAATATCCTTAAGAGGAGGGAAGAGGAACTGACATGGAGAAGAATCCGAGAGCAAGGTGAAAGGGAAATGGAAATATTATCTTCTCTTTCCGATATTGACATATCATTTGTCAAAATTTTAAAATTACTCCTCAACTTTTGACCAAATATTAAAACAAACCTCAAATCAAGGAGTGGATGTCTTGCCAAGGCAGGCTAGGCGGGCCTAAGGTGGCCTATGTGCACTAAGGTAGCCAGGTGAGTGTCTTAATGGGTTGTTCGCCTAGACGTCTGGTCGCTTTGGGAGCCTTGGAGTGCCTTGTCAGGCGAAGCCTTGAAAATAATGCCCTAGATACTTGACACACCTCCCATCGGTGACCATCCGCTGTACGAGCGTTAAGGTAGGCCCTTATAAGTGCCGGCTTAGCTTCCCCTTCCACTGGCGCGATCAATATACATCACTGGAGCCAATCCATGCAGCTTCTTAGAAGGTCCGGCAGGAGTGGGCCTATGTCCAGGCATCCCCTTCCCCCACCCAACATACGTGCGGGACTTGCGTTTTGCCAGACCACCTCCGCATAGGAGTGCATTGGCTGTGCCCTCCCATTGTCTTCAATTCCGGCCGCACCCCAACTCTGCATAGCCAACTTGCAGAATCTTTGCGTCTGCCCTACTCGTAGGCACCATAAATAGACAAGAGGATTCTTTTGCACTCCATAAACTCCACCAGACACCTTGTTTGCCACTCCATACGCCGATCGTTGATCGTCCCCGCTGAGGTGGACCTTGTTCACCCCCGTGGCGACGCCCGGGGGTGCCACGAGACTCATAGAGCCTCTCTTTAGAAAAGTTTAGAGAGAGAAACCCCCACAGAGTTTTGTCTAAAAAAAGGGAAAAATAGTTAATATGCACTTGTTCAGTTGAAATTGTAATCTTGCAAAATTTGTATACAAGAATACCAAGTCTAGAATGCAACCTAGATATATATCTATATATCGTCATCTATGTCTCTACGAAGTAATCATATAATGGATATTATCATCATTGTAGCTCTCTCTCTAGCCTTTTCTAGAGAGAGAAACTATAGTTTTTTTTTGCAATGCTGCGGGGGAGCTTCGCTTTGGGGGGAGGAGGAGGTTCTCTTTGGCAACTTGTCTCTTACATTGGAGGTGGTGGGAGGTAGGCTAGATTGCCCTCGGTTTGTTTCCGCTGTTGGCAGTCGGGGCATGTGCAGAGAGTTTGTCAGATGTTGGAAGACCGTGTTAGGCAGGATGTTGGTGGGAGGGAGAAGGGAGGTTGCCGGAGATCGTACACGAAGGTAGTCAGTGGTTGGGAGCAATGATCTTTGGTCTTGCAGGGGGGAAGAACCTGCATGGACGCAAGGGGTATTCCTGCGGATATCCTTGTAGTCAACTTTGAGTGGCTAAAAAGATGTCTCTTTCTTTTGTTGCTGGAGGGAGCCGTGGAGTCGGAAAGGTCTCAAGGGGTTTTTGAACACCCGGTGGGGTGAGCAGGGGCTTTGGGAGATCCATAAGACAATAGCCATAGGGCTGCTTACGATCGGGCCGGACAAGGGGGTGGCGCGCGAGGTGGCGGAGATAGGAGCTCTGGTGATAAACGGTGTCGCCATTTGTGTCCGACCATGGACCCTCGCAAGGGGGCGTACTTGGACCCAAGGGCGGTTGTAGTTCATGTGAAGCTTATTAGGATCCCCTTAGTCCTGTGTGGTGAATAGGGGATCACATACATCTTGCGGCGGGTGGGCAAGGTTCTATCGGACAGTTGCAAATTTATTCCGGCCGGAAATTTATTGGCGGTGGAGGTTGTCGTGCGGATGGTGACGTCGGCGGGGGTACTGTTGGTCATCTCCTTGATTCTTGGAGGGGAGGTCTTTGTCATTCGGGTGGTCCTCCTACCTGATGCTTAGTGGCGGCGCCGGCCTTTTCAGGGAAGATTAGGGCGACACAGGGCGGCGACTGAGGTTGAAGACTGTAGGGGGTAGGTACGTGGCATCCCTTGCGAGACCCCTTTGATTTGAATCGCCCGCCCATTTTATCGGTTTACGTAGCGGGTCTTGGGCTGAAGGAAATGGGCGGCATGCTTGGGCCATCGGGCCATGGTGTGGATGTGGGCTAGTCCGATGTTGGGTCGGAGGATCGAAGTTTGGCAGTGGGTCGATCAGGTGTGACGTGCTGCTCCGTCATGGGTCTTTTGTGCTGGGGCCCATCTCATCTGCTCGTCAACCCAGATCTGATTGACTTATTTGTCGAATCTGGGGTTAGCGGGTCGCCTGATCCCGTTACTCCTCGTCTTCCCCGCACGATAGCTCCGCCCACCAGAACAACAAGGATGCAGAGCATTGGGATGCTAGTGTCGGCGAAGGGCAAGGTGTCGGAAACTACCGGCGCACCTCCCCACCGGTCTCCGGTGACGGCCGATCCTTCTGGAAGTTACTGCGAAGTGCTTCAACCTTCCAGGGGGGTGACGATTGGCGTTGTGGGACCCTCGGGGTGCAAGCCGGCCACGACCTCCCCCCTCGACGGCTCTTCCGATGGTAGCAGGTGCAACTGATCATTCCTAGCAGTCTCTCCCTAGCGCCATAAGGACTCGACACCCAGTGGGCTGAGTTCCTTGCAACTTTGCTCCCTAGGCCCCTCCTGCTGGAGGCGGGCGATAGTGCTGGGTATGGCAGGCCTTCAGATGGCACTTGTAATGCGATCGTGTTGCTTGGGTGGGAGATGCTTGGGTTGGCTGTAGCCTCGCAGGAGCCTGATCAACCGACGGCGACAAGGGAGTAGAACAGGTCCCAAGTAGTCGACGCCAAGGGTCGTTGGACTATGAATAGAGTTGGGCGACAGATGCAGAAGACATCGTCCCGGGCTCTCCTGGGTTGGAGGAGTGCAATTTTGAAGATGAGCAGGGAGAGGGCAACCGAAGGTTGTACAAAGAGGAGATGAGGGAGCTGATGGGGGAGGTAGAGAAGGTGACATAGCCTCATGTGCGGGATGGACAAGATGGGAGTCTCTTTTGAGGGGATGGATAAGGAAGTTAGGGGGATCTTCATCAAGGTCCGTCAGAGGTGACATGCCGCTTTGGCTAGCGGCGAAGGCGGAGAAGTCACAAAAGAGGGCTGTGGGGAAGAGGGTGGAGAGTGAGGAGGGCCGTAGGGAGAGGGAGGAGGGAGAGGGGCAAGAGGAGAGAGTGGGGACCACAACCTTATCTCTATGAGGATCCTTTCTTGGAATGTGCAGGGGCCTAGGGGTGAGCGAGAAGAGAATGGCGGTGAAGGAATTTGTTAGGCAATGCAAGATTGATATCTTATGTCTTCAAGAGACCAAGTGTGAAGGTGATGGTGGGGCTCATGAGGGAGATTGGGAGTGGTAGGCTTTTGAAGGGGGTGGTTTCCTTGGCGGAGGGGAGGGTTGGGGGCATTATGATTCTGTGGAATCCGTATGAGGTGGAGGGTAGGCAAGTTGGTTGGGGGGCTATATCCCTCCACTTTTGCAGCATGAAGGATGGCTTCTCATGGGATTTCTCCGGAGTTTATGGCTCTCAATCTAGAGAGGGGAAGGGAAATATGTGGGACGATATGCTCCTATATCACCGTGGCTCTTGCCGACCATGGTGTGTAGGGGGCGACTTTAATGCTGTGACGTTTACTTCGGAGAGAACAGGATTCACCCTCGCTCAGGAGAGACAAAGGACTTTTGTGACTTCATTGAGGAGGGAGCCCTCGTTGATATTTGGTTGGTGAATGTCCAGTTCACTTGGTCCAATGTGAAGGCTTCCCCGGCGTGCTCCAGACTGGATAGGTTTTTGGTATCGGTGGATTGGGAGGATCATTTCCCCCATGTGCATGCATCTTGCTTACCTTGGCCAGCGTCAGATCATAAGCCCATTCTCTTGAAGACTAGCCGTAGTCGGGGGAGAAGCCAGGTTTTCAGATTTGAGAGGTTTTGGCTTAGGGAGTAGGCCTTCATGGACATCGTCGGCAGGGCTTGGTGTGTTCAGAGGTTTGCAGGTTCTTCCATGGCTACTTTGGTTGGTAAACTAAAGCACTTATCACATGTTCTTCAAAGGTGGGGAGCTGGCAAAACCCTTCCTGTTAAGTTGGCTAAAGAAAGGATCCTTCAACAATTAGTCGGACTAGATGGCTTGAAGGAGCCAAGACTGATGAATGACGCAGACAGATTGTACATGGATACCTTGAGGTCAGAATTTGAAGACATTCTCATTAAGGAGGAGATTTATTGGAAGTAGAGATCGAGGGAAAAATAGATCAAGGAGCAAGGATGGCGGTGTCGGTTTCAGACTCGGTTTCGGCCGGGTCCAAAATCGAAACGACTCGGTTTCGGTTTTGGTTTCGGCCGAAATTGGTCGAAACCAGTTTAGTAAAATTTAAAAAATCAAGAAAAAAAAAAGATAAAAAATCAGATTAAAATCAGAAAAAAATCATTAAACATGCATTTGACTGTAAAGAAATTGGATTAAGTGCAATAAACATGAAGTAGGCATTGGATATGTTAAATTAATACGCTACATATTAAACATGAAGTAGGCTCAAACAGTACAATAAACATGACAAAGACAGTAAATGTTATAAATAAAATGATATCTACCCAAATAATGATGCACTAGTATGGATAATAGCTGGAAGAACCTTCTCCCTTATCGTCTGGCTTCTGTTGTTGATACCCATAGAAAGGCTGCATCTATTCTGTTTATTCACTGTAACCAAATAATGATGTAGTCAAGTCCTGCATCCCTCTTTGGATCCCTCTTGGAGTATAAGGTTGTCGGCTTGATTGGAATCTGGAATCAGCAAAAGAAGTGGAACCTTGAGGATGAGAAGAGGATGCTGACCCATAACTGTTACTTGCTGGAACTAGATGGAATTGAAATTCTGGTTGATAACCTCACCGATACATGTCTGCTTCCTGTTGGCCACCTCCATAACCTGTTGGATGTCCATGTTGACTCTGTGAATTATATCCTCCTTCACTATGATTGTATCCTCTGCCTGTGTCAGCGTGGAAGGAGGAAGTAGGTGCATATGTGTCATCGACAATAGTAGCGCCTGCAACTACAATGGGATCATTACTTGGTGCATCATCATCATCATCAAAACCATAAGAAACTAATCGCCTTTTAGCCTTTGGCTCAGTTTTTCTCTCTTTTGGTGTGATAATTTCATTCATCTTTGAAAGGACTCCTTTTTCACTTGGCGTGTGCCTCATATAAATTTGCTTCAACTGCTCAATTGCTGGGTCCTCTTGAGCAGTAGCACTAGACCTCTCAAACATCCTATGCACCGATGTACTTCTTTATAAGGATGGAGGTGGCTTGACCATTCTAGGAGTGACTGGCCTGCTATCTGATTCTGAGTGTCTAGCTGACTCAAACTCAAGCTGCTGCTCGGTGTCGTCAACAAACAAAGGCACTGGCGGTCTCTGGTGCACATGAGTCTCTAGCCCTTTTTGTTGGTCTTCTGAATTCTGGATTCCTTGACTCATCTTCATCTAAAATGCCCTCTGTCAATGTTCTGTCATCAACATTAAAAACGGGCTCATCAACCTGCTCTCGTACCTCAACCCAAGATTGTAAGGGATTGCCATCATCAAATAATGCGTCGACATCAATTTTTGGAGTTGTATCTTCTGCGGCGCGTTTGTCCCGCAACTGTTGTCTCAACTTCATTTTCTTTATTCTCAGTTTCATGTTGTAGTGACAGTAAACCAATTTTTCTAACTGTTCAGCCTTTAGCCGATTGTGAACCTTTGAGTGTATAAGGCTGAACGTGCTCCAATTTCTTTCACATTGACTTGCTGATGTTGTTTTACTGAACACCTTAATTGCAATGAAAGTCAATGCATTACTGCCCAAATCTCTATTGTTCACCATTATCCACCAGTCAACTGTTCTACCAACCATAAAAAAATAAATGTAAGATGTAAATAAACATGAATTCTTCATGATGTACTAATACATATTGACTCAATTTAAGCACAAAGATTTAGTATACCTGGGCTCACTCTTCTCACAACGTATTGCAATGGTGAGTAAGAATATGTCCCAGTCCCCATTCTATAATTCTTCATCTATAAGGATAAAGTAATAGATTAACATAACTACTTAAGTAAATTCTTTACGTCATATTGATAAAATCAATAAAGGCCAACCTCTAACTTGGCCTCAAGTCTCTTTTCTAGTGTCTTCGATAAACGACCAAGGACTTTTAAAGTACCTTGAAGCACCTCGCCATCAACATTTGCATTGGCATTGTACATAAATTGAGGGTTGAGAAAATAACATGCATTTGTGTATAGTTAACTAAATGTTAGATGTAAATTAACTTAAAAAATAATGAATTTTGTATCAATACAATTAATCACTCACCAATTGCATGCAAGTCATGGTGTAATGCGTTGTCCCATTTGTGGTCAATAATTTTCCACCACTTTTCATATTCTTTGAGAAGGGATTTCTGCAAGTCTAATTTGGCACGGTACATGGCCTCGTACGAATATCCTATATCATTCTTCTCATCGCCATCTACTATTCTTAGGATCTTCACGAGGGGTGTGACTACTTTCATGTACCGTGAGACTCTGGCCTAGAATTTGTTGTCTTCCACGACATGACAGACATCCAAATAGTCCATCTGAGCATCAATATTAGATTTGTCTATGTATTCCCGCAAGGCATTGTGATACATGAAACATTTGAGTTCATTCTTATACCTGTGCAAAGATTTCAAAGAAATGAAATTTGAATCAAATACAAATGATATCTATAAGGATAAAGTAGAAAGAATTGAGCTCATTCTTATACCTGTGCAAAGACTCCAAAGAAATGAAATGCGAAGCAAATCTGGTTGGCCCTGCACAGATGATATCTCGCCCCCCACTTGCATGCTCTCTGAACATGTTTAATATCCTAGGATGATCATAAATATACTGAGTGATTTTTTGTGCCCTCTCAATTATCTTCTTCACATTATTTTTCTTCCTAATGCCTTCAAGTATCAAATTCAGACAATGTGTTGCACATGGGAGCCAATATAATGCTCGCGCTTCTACATCAACTTTTTCCCAGCAGCCTTATAACTAGCTTCATTATCAGTGACTATTTGCACAACATTTTCCTCTCCAATTTGGTCTACCATCTTATCCATCAAATGAAACAAATAATTTGCATTTTTTCATAATTTGATGCATCAATTGATTTCACAAAGACTATAGCTTTGATGCAATAAACTAGAAAGTTGATCATGGACTACTTCGTGGTACCAGTCCAGCCATCCCATCTCTCTCCATCCAGATATGCTTGAAGCTTTCAACCCACTGATGGAGCTCCTCACCTCTATCTCAAGACCACGCTCGTATATGTCTCGATGTGACGGGGCCTTCAAGTCAGTGCCAACATCTGCTATGACATCTAGCATAGGCTGGAAATATTCTGATTCAGCTGTATGTGCAGGCACACCTATATGGAAAAATCATTTGCAAATATTTTTAAATGCATGCCCTGCAACTTCAATTGATTTTTTGACCCCTCTCAATGCTTGCTTGATTTTTGGTTGTGTAGCACTTTACCTTTTATGCAGATAGCTGTCCGTGGGGCCTATTCTTTGCGGGGTTGCACCAATGTTAGGACATCGTGTAGCTTGTGCTACACCAATTATACTGGAATATGTCCCTGAACCTATCAGTGCTTTTCCTTTCCTTCAAGCCGCTTGTTCACTCTCTACTGTTTCAGTCAGCTCTGGATCTGAATTCTCAGTGCCTTCCTTATCATCATCATCCCTCCTTCCCCTTCTGCCCGAAATCTCCTCAGTAATTTCAGCCTAATCTTCAGCCCTTTGTTGCATCCTCTCTTTTTTACCCAGAAGGCACTGGCGCATTTTTTCTCGGACATCTCGGGGACATCTGTCACATTGTTTGACCTCTCCTCTTATCCCTGCCAAATGTTGCTTTCCTCTAGTAATTCCGTCATGTAGCTCCTTACCACAATAATTACATTTCACTTTTCTTCTTCTAGCATCAACTAAGGAGAGGTGGACCCACCCCGAATCATCATGCCCTTGCTGCTCTTGATCTTGTTGACGTCTACCTATGCTACTGCATTAAGACAATCAAAGATAAATGGTTGTAAGTACAATGAAAAAATACAATGAAGTATAATTGAGTTTTAAATTATGTTGAATTGAGATAATTAGCCAAAACCACCAATTTTTAACCGCTAATTAAGGTCATCTTTGGGAATTTTACCTAATCACTCTTCATTAAATGTAATTAGTAGCATGCTCCCGCCCTAAATTATTCAATGAAGTTTAATTGAGCTTCAATTGACCCTAACTTAACCTAATCTAACAAAAGTCACAAATTTAAATAGCTAATTAGATCTTAATTTGTAGATTTATTTTAATCACCCTTCATTAAATGCAATTAGCAGCATGTTCCCGCCCTAAAATATTCAATGAAGTTTAATTGAGTTTCAATTGACACTAAATTAACTTAATCTATCAAAATTTCTAAATTTAAATATCTAATTAGACCTTAATTAGGAAATTTACCCTAATTACTTGGCATGTAATACAATTAGCAGTATGCTCTCACCTTAAAATAGTCAATGAAGTTTAATTGAGCTTCAATTGACTCTAAATTAACCTAATTAGACAAAAGTCCCAAATAAAAATCATTAATTAGGCCCTAATTTGGGGACTTACTCTAAATACCGGCGTCAAATGTAATTAGCAGCATGCTCCCGCACGAAAACATTCAACGAAGTTTAATTAAGCTTCGATTTATGCTAAACTTACCTAATTAGACAAAACTCTCAAATTTAAATCGCTAATTAGGCTCTAATTTGAATGTTTAACATATTTAACATGTGAAAATTAATATATTGAAGAGAACCTTACCTACAACAAAAAAAACTATCAAATTAAGAAAAAAAATAAAAACTTACAAGATCTTTGAGGAATCTACGCACTCGACACAGCAAGAAATGGAGGTGGCTGTGGCTACACGCTGTAAACAGTAAGAAACGGCGACGACGACGGATGCGGCGGCGGCGACGATGACGGCAGCAAGCTTCTCCACTTGGAAACTCCTCCACCTGCGGCGGCAATCTCCTGGACCTATAACCCCTCAGATTCTCAGATCTGTGGCGAGGGAGGAACTGAACTCCTCTCTTAAGGGGAGTTCACGTCTGGTTTCGGGCCGAAACGGGCGAAAACGAGTGAAATCGGTATCGATTTTGCCCGAAAAGAATAAAAAAAAATATGTTTTATGTTTCAGACTTGCTACAGTGAGTAGGTCCGATCTTGTATCGGTTCGGTCCGAAACTGATACATTTCGGCCGAAACATATCAATTTCGGCCGAAACTGTCAACCTTGTCAAGGAGGGGGATAGAAACACTAAGCACTTTCAAAGAATTGTTTCAGGCAGGTGGAGAATCAACCATATTGCTTCCATCATGATCGAAGAGTAGACTTATCAAAGAGAAGAGGATATCAGGAGGAGCGCCAAGGAGTTTTATTTTAGGCATTTTACTGAGCTAGAGGTGGACATGCTTGGCATTGAAGATGATCTTCTCCCTCACCTTTTCCCAGCGGAGAGTGAAGCCCTCTCCAACCCCTTCTTGGAGGAAGAAATTAGACATGCAATTTTTTCTCTTGCAGGTGATAAAGCACCATGCCTTGATAGCTTTCTTATTATTTTCTTTAAGAAGTGTTGGAACATTGTCAAGGAGGACCTTATTCAGTGTTTGAGAGAATTTCAAGAGGGTAGGGCCCACCTGAGGGGTATCAATGAAACCCTATCGGTTCTCATCCCTAAGAAGCAGGGTGCATAGGAGTTCTGGGAATTTAGCCCTATTAGTTTGCTGAATAGTAACTATAAGATCATTACCAAGTTGTTGGCTGGACATTTGGAGATGCTGATTGGCACGGTGGTAAGTGGTCAACATGGGGTTTTTATTAGTGGTAGGCACATCTAGGATAATTTCTTGGTGGCTCATGAATGTTTGCATGCCATGAAGTCCTTGAGGAAGAGAGGGGTGGCATTAAAGTTAGATTTTGAGAAGGCTTATGACAGTGTCAACTGGAATTGTCTTCTTTAGACCTTAGCAAAGATGGGTTTTGATTGGAGATGGATTGGGTGGGTGCGAGACACATAATATTTTCACTTAGGAACAATAGATAAATGCTCTTTTTGAAAAGAGACATTCCTCTGCGTAGAGAGGGTGATTCCGTGTGTGCGCATAATATCAGACGATTTGGGTTCGGGTGCTGGACCTCTCCCCACTGACCGGAGTCAGTGTTGATTTATATCGGCCTAACGTCCGAACATCTTTGTTTGACTGTCAAAGAAATCCCCAAAGTCTTTTACAAGGTTCTGATGTTGAGGGCAGACTCTCTTGAAGAGCTCATGATGTCCACTCACTCATCACCGACCAACAGAAATAATTGAATTAGGGCTAGGTCTGAGCAAAACCCTAGGATTTTGGAATAGAAACGTAAATATTCGGAAGCCATAGGCATTTTTTTTGAAGTAAAGAAGAGTTTTCTGGATCCCGAGGGTATTCAGGTAATTTTACCAACTCAGGGGTATTTTGGTAATTTTTCAGGCCAGGGGTATTTCTGAAATTTCTGGACTAGAACAGAAGTAGGACCGGGTTCCTTACTTCCCGAGGCACTGAGGCTCTTTCTGGAGGGTTTTAGGGGCTGCTATGCCATTTCTAGGTCACAAGGGTATTTTAGTAATTTTACCGTACCCTACACAGACCTAGGGTTGGGATGACCTCTGAGTGTCGGGCTGAGCTGACAACATCTCCGGGTTGAAGGAGTGACAATAGCTTCAAAAAAGACTCATGTCTGTCAAGTTTGCCAAAGAAGGGGCATATGCACAATTTTATAAAAGTCGGGGTTTTCTTATAATTTTTTCCCAAGGACATACATAACACATGCTGAATGCTTTTGTATTCCAAATGAGTACAAAGGTTGTCGGCGAGTTGTTGACTGTACAAAGATCCACATTAAAACGGGAGATAGGAGTGTAGCCCCAATTACAAAAGTTGCAAGGTAAAACTGCAATTTACAGGACATTTGTGTTTCTTAGATCCCGGGGAGGACTTTTAAGCAATTCTCCCATTATTGGGGCAGAATTATATGACAAAGTCGCCCCGAGATTTAGAAACAACCAACATGGCCCACTGAGGGGCGAGATTACAAGAATACCCTCATAGGGGCATATACACAAGACTCGGGGACTTACCTCTCGCGGGTCAGAACAGACGAACAAACAAACAAAATGCTCCAAGTGTGCTCGTACGTAGTTGATGCCAGATCCAAGATTCTCCAGCCTGTTTTGGACCCCTGGGGGTCTATTTATAGAAGTGGGGGACCTATCCGGGAGTGTTCGACCCCGTACGGGTCCAGCGGGATGAAAATGACCCCGGGGAGGTCAATTTTCAAAATTTTTTAAGTCTGTGCGCTGGAGAATGGGACCTCCCCGGGGTCGCGGACCCCCGGGGGGGCCTGCCCAGGGTCGCGACCCCCGGGGGGACCTGCCCGGGGCCGCGACCCCCCGGGCAGGACCTCCCCGGGGTCGCGCCCCCCGAGGGGGACCTCCCCGGGGTCGCGGACCCCGGGCGGGTCCCACCCGGGTCCGGGCTACCCCGGGCGGGTCCGCCCGCCCAGGGAGGTCCCGCGCGGGACTCGCCCGCCTCCGGGCGGACCCGTCCGGGTAAGGGCGACCCCGGACGGGTCCCTCCGGCCCCGGATGGGTCTCCTTTTGCTGGGTTTTAATAAAAAGGGGGGTCTCCGGGGCTTTGAAGCTTCGAGTTCTCGCCGTGCCTCGTGGAGAATAGCGAGAAGGAGCGCCTCCTCGTTAGTTTGTCGTCTTCCTCGTGCCGTAGGCCGCTGCGGGAGGACGAGTTGTTGACCGTGCCTCGTGATACACGTGCGAGGGATTTTGTGCTTGGTACATAAACCTTCTCCGTCATCTCTTTCGTTCTTGTAGATGTCTACTTTGCCCGTAGTCACACGTTCAAAGGACGGAGATTTAATCCCGTAGGGATTTTAATGAAACTACACGATCCCGACAATCGTTGTAGCTTGAACTTGGTTTGTTGCCACCCCCCGAAGGGTTTACATTGTAACAACATGTGGGCTATAAAACATTTAACTTAGGAATATTCGACGGGACGGCGATGCGCCGAATAAAGATCCCCGTGTAAGAATATCCTATCGGATGGTGATATACCGTACCGAAACCTTGTCACATGCGAAATCAATATCCCGGAATTTAAGATGATAAATTACGGGTGCAACAAATACCCCCCACGGGGCATACGTCCAAGCCGGAGGCGGGGGCGGAGCGCCCGTGCGTTCCACGGCTTTTTGTCATTCTCCGGGCTGATAGGCATGCCGGAGTTTTGTGTGACTTTCCGTAGTCTTGTTGCTGCCCATATGCTGATTTGACTGATGGAGCTTTCTCTAATCTTGGCTTTGCAGCTCTTGCAGACATGGCTCGTTCCAGACGGAGCAGAGGGACTTCCCAGAGGTCCAGGGACAACGGTGGTGACGATCATTATGTACGGAGGACGGACAGGCCTATGCCACCATTCCCTCCTCGCAGCATCACCCCCGAGGGCTTTGATGCGGTGGACCGCGGATTTACTTGGGTCGTTAAGGGCCCAATTGGGGAGACTACTACCACTGAGGGCGTTGTTGACGTCTCCAGGCTCACGCGACGGCAGGGATGCTACACTTATGATTGGTCGGGTGGCTATCCACCTCACTTTCCACTGGACCGTCACCTCTTCCCTTTCATCTAGAGTTTTATACCACCTGGAGTAGAGGCTGACGACCCCCGGCTTCCAGAGGAGAGGCGCCGCCTGGAGCGGGCCATATTACTCGGACGGGATAGTATGCATGGCACCTACAGTTTTTCTTATCCGAGCTTCCCAGAGGGTTTTGTGCGTCAGCGACAGTACCCCGACCAGAGGAGTCTTGGCTCCTACAGGGAGTTCGACAGTTTTACTGTGAGAGCGGCACCGTCTTCACCAGCCACTTGGCATCTGGCCGGGCATCACAGGGCCGCGGATATTGTCCTTGAAGGGATGTTTCTGACTCCCTCTGGCGCAGCCTGTGCGCATGATGATTACCATGCTGATTGCATGCTAGAGAGGATCTTGGCAGAGAGGACCCCGAGCTTGTACGGGAAATGGGCCGTTGTTCCTTCCCATTGTTATCGCCGCGGCGCCACAGAGTGGCTATGGGGTGTGCTGCTAGTTTACAGGACAGCACTTGATAGGGCAGGCATACGTCATGCAGTGACAACAGCTTTATATTCATATCCTTGCCACACTGGACTGGTCCAGGCTCTAGCTGAGAGATTTAACAGGCGCTGGAACCTTCATGACTGCTGAGGGGGAGACTTCACTAGGCCTGTGGGTTTTCCACAGGATTTCTGGTCTCCCAGTTTGCGGACAGCCATATGAGGAGCTATGCCTGGACGATATGCATCGAGTGCTTCTGATGGAGTAGGCCGATACTTCATGCCATACTGCTTCAGGTATCTGATGAAGACTTAGAGGGACTTGGTTCTCGTGGGCAAGGAGAAAGCTGCACGGACGCCGAGGGTGACTCTGAATGCATGGGTCACACATTTCTACAGCGGTCCCTATTGTTTCTACAAGGAGTTTGCCACCTCGGGGATGTCTTGGGAGCAGTGCCGCCAGGTCGAGCTCCGCTTTGCTTCACACCCTCGTCACTTACCCGCCCCGACACGGGGGTGGAATTCGAGGGGGCTGCCGCCGTTGACGTACATGGCAGCCTACCTGGTCTACTGGCTGGCCAGCTTTGTGATCCCTCATGGAGAGGAGGGGATTCTGCGGGCAGAGGTGATCTACCCAGCTTGTCTACTGGCTTGCGGGCGCAGGCTCGCCATTGCTCCGGCCGCGCCGGCGAATATCTTTCATAGCCTTGGGGCGTTAACTTCGTACTCATCTCCTAGAGATAAGCATATCTTGATGCCCACCCACTATCTGAGTGCATGGGCCGGCCTGCTGTTGCCAGAGTTGTCACAGAGGACACCGGTGGACAATCCAGCTGTGCCCCTGCTTTTCGCTTTTGCTGGTCATCCGGACCAGGATGCAATTTTGCAGCTCGCCAGCGCTCATCGTGCTTTGTCCTTCCTCCATACTAGGAGGGATGAGAGTCTGGAGTTTGATCACAGCTCTCGCTCGTTCCGTCCATACACAGAGCGGCAGGATGACACCGTTGTTTGCAGGCTATCCTCCTAAGGCTCTACCTTCCGACCATGCATTGGTCGATTGGGTTATCTGTATTCGGCCGAGTGTTCTGGTTTACCGATGCTCCAGTATGGCAGTGCTTGAGCCATATTACCCGCATAGATTGGCCAGGAATTTTGGGTACGACCAAGCGATACCTCAGCATGCAGATTTTCCCTTTGCGGTTCGGCAGTACAGGCAGAGGGACATCCACCTGGTGGCGGCTTCATGGCATGACTTCCTCTCTCGGGAGGTGAAGGAGGAGTACCCCATTCCAGAGCAGACACGCAGAGGTTTCTTTGATGTACACTATGCGCGCTGGTGGTTTAAACTCAGCAATGTTTTTAGGCAGCGAGTTGATGTTATCCGGGCTGCGGAGGAACGGCGCCTGAAGAAGGAGGATCTGCCTCCTCTGTTTCTCGATGCGGAGTTCATCAGATCTCACTTTTCTGGGGCCGCCAAGGTCATTCATGAGATTGAGACCCGTTGGAGGGAGGAGGGACTCCCTATTCCTGTCGACAGGAGTCAGTACACCGGGGCTTTGAAGCCCTTGCGGAGTGCGCCAGCTGCGGCTGCTTCTTCTAGGTCTGCTCGTCGGAGAGTAGACCTTGACCCTCTCGCCCTCTACTCCTGGTGGGAGGATCTGAAGACCTCTTGTGGTTTGAAGACCCAGTCCCAGCTATCAGAAGTTGTTTTCGAGGGGGCATTAGGAGGCAGTGCCTTCACAGCTTGGAGGATCCACATCATGAACGCAGTGGGTTGCATGGGTCCCCTGGAGTACATCCCAGATTTGGAGGTGACTACCACCCCCAATGCCATCTGGACCATTGTGAGTAAGGTTGCTCGGGTCATTGGCTTGAAGACCGAGTAGATCATCTTGAAGCCCGAGAGGCTTATTGGGGATCCAGGTATATGCTGACTTATTTAACCCTGTCTCCATTTGCTCTGCAATTTAAGATGCTGATTTCATGCAATCTTTTTTCACTTGCAGGACATGTTACTGGCTCAGAGGCTCGTGGCCGTGGGAAGAGGCCACAGACTGATATCCAGGAGGGTGATCCGCGGCCTACCATTCGCCCGCGTCCTGAGGAGGGGTCTCCTACTCCGGCAGAGATCCTAAGTAAGAATGGGGAATGTTTGTTTCCAATCAGTATTGCAACCTGTTTTGAAAATGTTGTAATCTGACTGTTATTTCCCCTTGTTACTGTAGCTCCTCCTGAGACTATGCCTACCACGAGTTTTTCTCCTCGCCCCGGAAATGTGTTCACGGAGGTGGGGTTGGAGGTGGACGAGTCCATTCCCGACATCAGCGTGGATATTGACGGGTTGGACTTCCTCGCAGATGACTACATGCCTGTGACCGGCGACTCCCCCGCACTTGATACAGGCGGGAGCTCTGTTGCTCCGGAGGCAGGTTAGTGCCTTGCATGTTTAACCTTTCTTTGTTCCCCCTTCAAATAGATGAAATATGTGCTTCAGCTAATATAGCATTGCACGTTGCAGGGACTTCTCGAGCTCAGATCCCTCTCCCTGTCGTTGGAGGAGGGGAGAGGTCTTCTGGCGTCGAGGTGACTTCTTCGCCGTCCGGTTCTTCAGGAGGGAGAGGCTCTAGCTCCTCATCAAGGACAGGGACTTCCAGCACCTCCTCCAGCGGGAGTTCTTCTTCTTCTTCTTCAAGTTCTTCCGAAGAAGGCGAAATCAGGATGAGCCCAGGTGACTTAAGATTCCCCTTTTCTTTCTGTACATAATGAGCTTATCTAACTTCTTTTGCTCATTGTCATACAGCTGCTCAGACGACCTCCTGTTTGGACGAGCTTTCCAAGCTCATAGAGGTCGGCTCTTCCACTGACTTGCCAGCTTTTGATGAAAGGGTTGGGATTCCGATTACGGAGGTTGCAATCCCTGGCAAGGAGGCATCGTCCCTAGGCATGGGACCATCGGTAGGTACTACCGATGTTGCAGAGTCTAGCCGGGTGCGGACTTTAGGTATGCACAAAGATACTCTGTACATCATTCCAGCCACACATACTGCTGCATATTAACATCCTGAGATGCTTTTGTTTTGAAGCAGCTGGCGATCATCAAGGGGAGGGCAACCTCCCTCGGTCCACAGAGATAGACCAGACACCATGCTCATTTCACATGCCATCTGAAGAGCAAGGCACCGCCCACGAGGCCGCGACCTCCATTGATTCGGCAACGAAAGGTATACTGTTGTCGAATTAAGAAATTTTGTCATTCATCCAGCAAGATTCCTTTCATTTATGATATTGATCACCATTCGACATGTGGATGCCTTCTTTCAGCTGTCTCTCCTTCCATGGAGCCGACGACAGAGGTTGACCTCGCTGTAGTTGAGGAGGAGGCACCTATACAGGTTGGTATGTCTTGATTAAATATGAAGTGCTCATTCTGGTTTTTGGTATGGCTGGAGTACTAAGACTTTCCATTCCTTGCCTTCTTTGCAGAGAGGTCGGCAACGCCTATACCATCCACGGAGTTGGGACCAGCACTTGTTGATAGTTTCCCTCCAGTCCCTAGGGAGGGATCTCCTTGTGGACCCAACCCGGCGAGTGAGACTGCCTCATGTAAAAGTCTTTGAAGTTTGCACTCTTGGAGTCTTACCCTGGTGACATTATTGTGGTGATACACTTACAATCTCTCCTCTTTTTTTTTTTTTTTTTACAAACAGGGTCCGTAGAAGGGGCAGGCGTGGCACCCATGGATTTCCCTGCCCTTGGAGTTGAGTGGCCTGACGCTCTTGCACTTGGGACGACGATACATGTTGCCATAGCTGACCAGCTCCTGCAGGGTCTTGATCAGTTGATCCAGGCTGATCCACTGCCCTCCGTGGAGGCTTTGAGGGCTGATCTGGAGGTGTTCACCAGGAGCTACCACGGACTGAGTCTTCCCCGGGATGCATGGGCCGCGAAACTGGAGGGCTTATGGAGCGAGTTTGCTCGCCTCCATCTTGCACAGGAGCAGAGATAGAGAGCCCAGTTACAGATCCAGGAGTAGGAGGAGCAGCTGCGTGAGCTTCGAGCGGCCCAGGCGGAGACTGATCTCCACCTCGAGAGCATCGAGGGACGTAGTCAGAGGGTTTCTCTCCGAGTGGAGGAGCTACAGAGAGAGCTTCAAGAGGCTGCTGAGGAGCGTCGTAGTGTCCAGGCTGAGGTGGAGACCTGCCGTCGCCGATCTGATGAGCTTCGGGGTGAGATCTTCTAGAGGGAGACTCGCCTTGCAGAGTTGCGAGGGGACGAGCGCCATGGTTGACGAGCTCTGGCACTTTCTTGTACATAGGGCCCTCGCGCCCCGTTTTTGTTTGAGTTACCCCCGAGGGCTTGTCTCGGGCTCCCTTGATGACATTAGTGAATAAAGGACAGAGCTTAGCATAACTGTTTTTGCTTCCATCCTCTTGCACGTATGTCTCTTTCTTTTTTTGCATATATATATATTTTTATCACTTTACCAGCCCTACCGCCCTTTCGGGTTTTCTCCAGGACTGGCCCCCTTTAGCTTTTTCCAGTGCGCCCTTTCGGGTGTTCACACTGAGGGGTACCCATTTTTGCCTAAGGCGCCCTTTCGGGTTTTCACCTTAGCTTGGTCAAATCTTTTTTGCCCTTGATTGCTCTTCTAACAGAAACAACCAAGTCCGCTGGGGCCTCAATATTTTTAACCCCGTTTTTTTTTTGAACCTATAATGCCAAAAGGTAAGGAGCAGGTGGCACTCCCGTGGGGACATGTGTGCCGCATGGGTGGGACAAATAGGTGGATTTGATTGCCCTAGTGGGATGCATTTAACCATATCCAAAACCGAAGGTTGACCGGGTTAGCAACCCGAGAGGGGTAATGCATGTGCCAAGCCCGGTTGGGGCAACAAATGAGGAGGTTTAACAGTCCGAAGGGGACATGCGGGTTAAACCTGGAGGCCGATAGGCGGGATGGGTTGGCAGCCCGAGAGAGCATACATAGGCCAAACCCGAAGCGATGAAAGGAGGAGATTTGACAGCCCGGGTGGGACGTACGAGTCAAATCCGTGAGTCGAAAGGCAAATAGGGTTGGCAGCCCGACGAGGGCATGCAGAGGCCGAACCCGTGGAGACAAAGGAATAGACTTGGCGATCCCGGTGGGATACATGAGTCAAGTCTGAAGCCAAAAGGTGAGATGGGTTGACAGTCCAAAAGGGGCATGCAGAGGCTAGACCCAGAAGAAAAGGGGTGGATTTGACAGCTCTAGTGGGACGTGAGAGTTAAATCCGAAAGCCGATAGGCGAAGAAGTGGGTTGGCAGCCCGAGAGAGCATACTGAGGCCAGATCCCGGAAAGGTAAAAAGTGTCGAAAGGCATGATGAGTTGGCAGCCTGAGAGAGCATACTGAGACCAATTCCAGAAGGAAAGATGAGCCGAAAGGCATGATGAGTTGGCAGCCCGAGAGGACATACTGAGGCCAATTCCAAGAAGGTTAAATGAGCCGAAAGGCATGATGGATTGGCAGCCCGAGAGGGCATACTGAGACCAATCCCAAGAAGGTTAGATGAGCCGAAAGGCATGATGAGTTGGCAGCCCGAGAGGGCATACTGAGACCAGTCCCAGTGGGACCAAAGAGTAAGTGGGTTTAACTGCTCAGAAGAGACACATGAGCTGAACCCAGAAGCCGATAGGCAGAATGGGTCGACAGCCCGAAAGGGGCATGCGTAGGCCGAGCCCGATGGGACAGAGTATGACAACGTGAGAACGTCGGTGGGACTAGGCGTCATGGGATGACATGTAAGGCGTAGCCATAGCATCAATATGATGTTTTGGCCGAGATGGGGTGGAGTCATTGACTTAGAGCCACCCTTAGAATAGACAGAGAGAGGATTTTTTTTCACATTACCAACCTCACCGCCCTTTCGGGCTTTCGCCGAGGCTGGCCCCCTTTAGCTTTTTCCGGTGCGCCCTTGCGGGTTTTCACACCGAGGGGTTGCCCATTTCTACTCGAGGCGCCCTTTCGGGTTTTCACCTCGGCCGGGTCTGTGGCCTTTTTGACCTCAGCCAACTGTTGAAGGTCGACTGAGTCCGCCGGGGTATCAGTATTTTTAACCCTATTTTTTTTTTGAACCTTCACTGAGGAGAGGTACTGTCCTGTGAGGACTGCTGTGGAAACTTCTGCGGCGGCGCATGGTAGAGCTTCATATGCTTGCCGTTGAGAGGAGGGAAGGGATTGTCCTCCTTGTGGTCAAGGACTATATAAGCCCCTCCTTCATAGACTTTCTGGATGACATAAGGTCCCCGCCAATTAGGCTGGAGTTTACCGCTGGATCTTCCTGTGAGAACCTCCTTTTCTTTAATCATGACGAGGTCGCCTTTCTTGAATGCCCTTTGCTTGACCAGCTTATCATAGGCACGTGTCATGCGGGCTTGATACACTTGTAAGTGCTTGTAGGCTTTGAGTCTTTGACCTTCAAGGTTGGACAATTCCTCGAGCCTTCTTTCAATTTCAGATTGGTCTTGGCCTGGCAATCCGGCGTGCATAGCAACGCGGTAAGATGCTAGCTCGATCTCCACAGGGACCACCGCTTCGGCTCCATAGACCAGGGAGAATGGGGAGCAACCCGTGGGGGTTTTGTAAATAGTCCGGTAGGCCCATAGGGCTTCGTGGACCTTTTCGCCCCAATCTCGCTTGCGGCCACCTACTATCTTGGACAGTAGCTTGCAGAGGGTTTTGTTGAAGGCCTCGGCTAACCCGTTGGCTTGGGGATTGTAGACTGATGATGTCCTCCAGTCAATATGGAATTTGGTCGCCAATGCATAAACAATCTTGTTCTTGAATGGCGTCCCATTATCGGATATAATCCGGCTGGGGGTGCCGAATCTGTATATAATGTAGTGCCTTACAAAACGGGCAACTATCTCTCCTGTAACTTCTCGTAGCGGAACGGCTTCTGCCCATCTGGAGAAGTAATCAGTGGTGGCAAGTATGAACTTGTTCCCTTGGGATGATGGTGGGAATGGTCCCACAATATCCATGCCCCATTCTGCAAATGGCCAAGTAGGCACTGTTGGATGGAGCGGGTTGGGCGGCCGCCGAGGGACTGGACCAAATGCTTGGCATTGATGACACGTACGAGCATATTGGTTGCAATCTTCGTACATGGTGGGCCAATAGAACCCCTTGAGTTTGATGCTGTTCTTCATCTTAGCTCCTGCTTGGTGAGCTCCACACAATCCGGAGTGGATCTCGTGCATGACGGTCTTTGCTTCCTTGGACGAAAGGCACCGTAGGAGGACCGATCGGTCTTTTTCATGGACGAGTCTGAAGAGCAGACCATCAATCAGCTGGTAGGATGTCGCCCTGCGTAGCAGTTGCACCCTCTGAGCCCGATCAGGAGGGAGCCAGCCGTTCTTTATCTTTATGATCGGCTCACGCCAATCTTCTTCTTCGGGAGCATTCTCCTCTTGAATGTTGTCGACCTCATAAACAGTGAGGCCAGATTCTTCGTCGAGCACACTTGGCATGAGCCTCCGGTGTCTGACTGTAATATTTAATTCTCCCTCAGGCGGGAGTTTTAGGGCTGCTGCCAATTTTGCAAGAGCATCAACCTGGGAGTTGTTGCCTCTGGGGACATGGCCTATTTCAAATAGGTAGAATTTTTCCTTGAGCCTCGTGACGGCTGCATGGTAGGGGACGAGTTCCTTCTTCCGGACATCATAGACGCCCAGTACTTGTCGGATGACAAGCTGAGAGTCCCCGTACACTTTGATGCACTTGATGTCCATCTCTAGTGCCAGTTGAAGCCCAATAATCAATACCTCGTATTCTGCTTCATTATTAGTCAATGACTTCATGAGAGTGCAAGAGTTGTGGAGGATGCCGCCTTGTGGAGATACAAAGACTACCCCCACGCCCGAGACATAGTCCGTGAGGCCGCCGGCTCTTTTGATTGTTCGAGAGGCACCATCAAAATACAGCTCCCAGTGTGGGAGGTCAAGAGTGAGGACACCTGGCTCCATCTGTGGTGGGACTTTGTCAGAATGCTCCCCAATTTCTTGAGAAGGCATTAACACCTCTTCGTCGGGTAGCTCGAAGTTGAGTGGCGAATCTTCTGGCACGGGGTGCGCTGCTAAGAACTCCGCCATTCCTTGTCCTTTGATCGCCTTGCGTGGGACGAAGGTGATGTCAAACTCCATGAGGATAAGTGCCCATTTGCCGAGCCTACCAGAGAGGACGGGCTGGCTGAGCAGAAACTTGAGTGGGTCACATTTTGATATGAGCTCCACCCGGTGAGCTAGGAGGTAGTGTCTTAGCTTCTTGACAGCGAATACCAGAGCTAGGCACACTTTTTCCATGGGCGCGTACCGGTGCTCGGGCCCGATCAGCTTCGGCTGAGATAGTACAATGGCTGCTCTTTGCCCTCGTCATTGATCTGGGCTAGAAGAGCCCCCAAAGAGGCATCCATAGCAGCAATATATAAGATAAGGGACTTCCCTCTGACAGGTGCCCCTAAGACAGGAGGGGTCAGCAGATACTCCTTGATTTGCTCGAATGCCTTCTGACAGTCTTTGTCCCATATGAAGGGTGCTCCCTTCTTCATCAATTTGCCGAAAGGGAGGCATCTTCCGGAAAGGTTAGAAATAAATCGCCTAATATAGGCGAGTCTTCCTTGAAGAGATCTGAGCTCTGTCAAGTTCTTGGGCGGAGATAGTCCTCTTATGGCCTTGATTTTGTCAGGGTCGATTTCTATGCCTCGGTACCTTAGGATGAAGCCAAGGAACTTGCCACTGGAGACACCGAAGGCGCACTTCATTGGGTTCATCTTGAGCTGGTACTGTCGAAGCCTTTCAAAGATGCAACGCAAGTTAGCCAAGTGATCTTCTCGCCTCTTTGTCTTGACGACCAGATCATCGACGTAGCATTTGACAATGTCATGTAGCATCTCGTCGAAGATCTTGGTCATTGTCCTTTGATAGGTTGCGTCGGCATTCTTCAGACCGAACGACATCCTTTTGTAGTTGAAGATCCCCTTAGGAGACCGGAAAACTGTATGGTCTTTGTCCTTGATGGCCATACGGATTTGATTATATCCCGATGACCCGTCCATGAAAGACAAGGCTTCGTGACCAGTGGTCATGTCTACCATTGTCTCAGTGATTGGGATAGGGAAGTCGTCCTTTGGGCATGCTTTGTTCAAATCCCTGAAGTCGATGCAGACTCGGACTTGGCCATTTTTCTTCTTGACAGGGACTATATTGGCGAGCCACACAGGGTACATGCAAGGCTCTATGAAGTCCACATTGAGCATCTTGTCAACCTCAGCATTGACCTTCAGCTCCAGCTCGTGGCGCATACGTCTTTGAGCTTGCTTGACTGGCTTGACTGTTGAAAGTATTGCCAGCTCATGTTCAGCCACAGAAGGATCGAGCCCGGGCATTTCTTTGTAAGTCCGGGCGAAACAATCCCTGAACTCTTCTAGGAGCTGTCGATACAGCTGCTTTTCTTTCTCACTGAGGAGAGCACTTATGAAGGTGGGACGATGGTCACTTTTGTTTTCGAGATTAATCTCGATCAATTCATCCACAGTTGCTTGGCCACCATCTTCAAGCTCCGGTGGGGCTGGTTGGAGGTCGACGAAGTCTCCCTCATCATCAGTGTTTGCTTCATAGACTTCAAATTCTTCGAAGCACCCTTGCTCGTGGCTTGAAGTCGAAGGACTGACCTCATCTTGCCGACGGTTAGCAGGCTGGGCTGCTCTTCCCTCTGAAGGGTGATCGTTATCGACTCCTGATGAAGGTGATGGTGTGGTTGACACCTCACCAGACTCCCTTACAGAGTCGTCAATCTTGGGCCCAGTTTCAGTTTGCCCGTGAAGAGGAGATAGCAGTCCTATGGTGTTTACTGCAAAGTGGACCTCGAAGTCCGCCTCTTGGTCATAGCCAAGTCCCCTTGTATTTTTGCGGGAGAAAGGAGGTTGCCCGCGAACCTGTGGAGGGTTCTACAACTGATGGAAGTACGCCGCTCGCGCGGGGTCCAGAGTTTGTGGGATGTGCTGCTTTTTACACATCTCCTTGATGTAGTTGGGCATATCATCTATCTCCTGGACTGGCTCTGGTACCACATCGGTTTGAGTATTCCAGCCGAAGTCATCTTCAGGAGGACACGGTGGGACTAAATCACCTTTGTAAAAGATGATCGGCTTGACCCCCTTGCCCTTGTTACGTCTCCTTCTCCGTTGATAGGAGACTGTGAAGGTCTTCAACTGCTCCACCTCATACTCTTCTCGTTGGGACGAGAGTTGAGGGCACTTGGGTGGTAAGGAGATACTCCCATCAATGACTCGGCTGATGAGGTTGGTTTCAAAGTCAACACTCCGCCTTTCTGGTTGAGTTGGCTTGGGGGTGGCGTGGAGGCTTAGCCTGTGCAGCTTTACCATGTCTTGGTTAACAGTGAAGAGCTGCCCTTCCTCGACTTCATGGTCCACCTTTTGTTTCCCTGTATCCTTTACAGGTTCAGGGATTGCTAAAGTGGGCTTCCCAAAATATAGCGAAGCATCGGCCAGATGGCACTCATTGGGGTGGAACGGAGCCTGGTCTGCGAAGACCGTATGTTGCTCCCCTTCCTTAGCATATTTAATGCACTGGTGCAGAGTTGAGGGAACAACCCAGTTTTCATGCAGCCAGGGTCTTCCAAGCAGCATCTTGTAAGATGTGTCGGAGTTGATGATATAAAATGTCGCTTGGGTGACAAAATCGCCCAAGGCAAGCTTGACTACAACCCGACTAAGCGTTTCCTCGGAACCCTGATTGAATCCCGAGATCTTGACATCGGTCACCTTTTGCAAATAAGGTGCCAAGTATAGAGACTTGAAAGTCTTCAGAGGCATGATATTGACGGCTGCTCCAGCGTCAACTAGGATGCGATTCACGTCATGCCCATTGACCGTCCCCCTCATATATAAGGGGCGATTATGACACGGAGAGGACAGCAACATGTCTTTGTCCGTGAAGGAGATGTTAGCTGTGAGTGCTTCATATGCCTGGGCTTGCAACTCTGCAACATGGGCTTCATATACCTCTGGGTCTTGAAGTATCTTGACAAGAGCCTCTATGAGGTCTTTGCTCCAGGCAATGGCTTCCCAAATAGTGACATTTGTTGGGAACCGCTTCATATGATGAATGATTTTGCGGTCCGCCCGAGCACGGGTCTTATCAAATGGCGGGATGATCTCCGCCAGAGTCTTCGGTGCCTGGCGAGGCTTCTCTCGCTTAGAAGGGCGCTCCTCCGTATTCTGGCCTTCCGCATCTTCTTGGAATAGCGGAGCCAAAGACTCCTCCGAAGGTGGCAAAGGTTCATCATGCTGGTCTTCATTAGAAGGACCTGTTGGACTTGAGGGCTCGACCTTGTTGGAGGGGCCGGCCTGCTCTGACGCCTTCTCGCACACTGGCGACTTGGCTGGATCCTCTTCTTCATCAGAGGAGGTGATTGTAAAAGGAACACCACCCGGCTTAGCCGTTGAGATGGGGCCTGAACCCTCTGAGGGGCTGAGGATAAAAGGGATCCCCCGAACTTGGGTTTCTGGGACAGGACCCGGCTTCTCCCCTCTGAATATTATGACCCGATCAAGAGTCAGGGGGCCTTCACGTCCATGTCCTCGGCCACGACCTCGGCCACGTCCTCGGCCATTTCTTGCCGAGCGACGCTGATATGTTACCATAGGAGCCTTGCCTCCAGTGCTATCAGCCGTGTGATAGTAAATGTTGTCAGGCGGCGGAATCGCCACCATGTTGCAGGAGAGCTCTTGCAGTATTTTCTCGAGCATCTCGACAGTGAGCTTCTCATCTTTATAGAATAATGAGAGCTCCTCTGGGATCGAAAAGTCTTCACCTTGTTCAAGACGGTGGGTCATATCCCGTAGTCACTGTAGAAGACGGGCTTTGCGCCCAAGCTTGTCCCAGGGAATATATTCGTCTAGAGTGACGACCCTGGTGGGACGAGGGGGAGTGTACTCTTCCAGCTCATCTATGAGCTTTTGAAGTCTTTGTAGAGGAGTTGGCTCCTTAGGGGCCTCCATAGCCGCTGCTTGCTCGGCTTGCTTCTTCAACCTCCTCTTCAAATTCTTCCTGCGATTCTTCTCTTGCTTCTTTTGGCGTGCCACCTCTTGAGAAGAGAGAGGAGTTTGCTTTGGAGGTGGGACTCGCTTGCCCCCAGAATTTTACTTTTTGCTCCGGGCTCGCTCCTTAGGGGCCTTACTGCCACGACTTTTTCTGGGGACAACCTTGGTCCAATTGGCCTCCTCCGGCTGAGGCTGGAAGGTGGCATTGATTGCTTGAGCAATTATTTCAGGAGGCAACTCCTGGAACTCTGCCAGTCCACAGTGGGGCCTCTGGGGGCTTTGTAGTTCCACCGACTTTGCTTGGGCTGGTGGGTTGGCTTGCTTGAGCTGCTGAGGCCTTTCTACAATTGGCGGCCTCGCTGGGCTGATAGAGGCCTTAATTGGGGTCTTCGCGGGCTCAAGAGGTCGAGTCCTCTCCACGACTAATGGCCTCGCTGACTTGGCAGGAGCTGTGGTTGAAGGCTCTGACGCCTTGGCTTTGCCTTTGTTGTCTGGCCGAAAGTTCTCTCTTATGACGATGCCAGGCTGACTCGACCTGGGACGGACCTTGGAACTCTCTCCCGCGGCTTGGCTTCCTGGGTTTTGGACCTTAGGTCCTTTATAGGTGGCCTTGCCTTTAGTGAGTAATGGGAACTCATCATTTTCCGCAGGCTCACTTGGTCGGGCTAATCGGGAGAAAGCCTCAGTTTCTCGCCGAACCTGCTGGAGAGTCTCTCTGGCGGCCTTTGCAAGACGCAACCTTGTCATGGAGTTCCCCTGAGTATCGACAACCCCTCTCTGGATGAGGGCTTCAATGAAGTCTTGAACCTCTGGGCATTGCCGAGTAGGGTGAGATACCCTTGCATGATACTTGCAATAGCGGGGGTGACTCTTGGCCGTCTCATTGTAATAAGACGGCGGGTCATGTGTCAGCACCCAGCCATCTTCCAGAAGTTTGTCAAAAATCTTCTCAGTGTCTTCCTTAGGAAAAGAATACTGATGAGAGAGTCGCCACCCCGGATACCATAGCGTGGATTTGGGCGGCTGGGAACTGGCTCCCTGGGAATTGACTCCTTCTTCCTGCGGCTCGGGGAGCTGGAAAGCTGCTGCAGTATGTATGACATTCACGGAGAAGTGAAGACTCTTTCGTGCATGCGGCTGCGGTGGGTCGACTAGAAATTCGCCCATATCAACCTTCCCTCGCCTGATTAAGTCTTCGGCGAGGTCCTTAAACGGCTCACAGTTGTGGATAATATGGCCAACAACTTCATGATATGGGCAATAGCCCTGATGAAAAGCAGCACCTGGTGTCTGCTCCACAGGTGATGGGCTGATCAAGCCCGCGTGCTGACATGCGAAAAAGATATTTGGGGTCTTCTCCCAAGGGAAAGAGTATAACTTTTCTGGGAGCTCGACTTGAAGTGGAGCCTCCTCGCCTTCCGGTGAATCCTCCTCGTCTTCAGATGAATCTGAGGACTCTTCAGAGAGCCAACCCCTGAGCAGAGCCCGGCCGGTAGATGATACACCTGTCTCCCGTATGTGGGCTGGAGCTAACCCCTTGGCAAATGGGCCAAAGGGGAAGGTGGCCAACTCCTGATCAATGCTCTCCAGGAACTCCAGCAGACGCCTCTGTTCTAGTTGCAATTGCCGGACTTCCCCTCGGATCTTCCGAATAGTTCTCCGCAGTGCTAAACATTCAGGGAATGAGGAAGGAGCGGCTCCCGGACCGGCGTCGGACTGCTGACTCGGAGGTCCGGCCTCGGAAGCGTTGGAGCTTGAAGCCATCGCCACCATATGGACCACATTAGCTGACCGGCTCCAAGCATGAGGCTGGGGTGGGTCAACTGCATGGCCCAACATATTTACCAAGCCCTTTTGAATGAGCTCTTCTGCTATATTTTTGAAGACATAGCAGTCCCCGATGGTGTGACCCAGCCTTCGGTGATACACACAATAGGTAGGGTCATCAGTCTTATCCACCTCCGCGGGCTTCCGTGGATCTGGCAGAGTGACGAGCTGCTCCTTCATACATAGATCAAAGAGCATCTTGGTATGCTCCTTTCTGAAGGAATATGGCGTCTTCATGCGCTCCGCTAAGAGAGACGCATTTGTCTTGTCATCAGACTTCTTGCCCTTTCCTTTGGACTTTCCTTCCCCTTTATCTCCATTCGTCGGGGAGAAGTCCACGGCATTCACCTCCTTACCGCTAGCCAGACGGTCTTTGGAGGATTTGCCTTTGGCAGAAGCTTGTGTAGGGTGGTCAGCAAAGAACATTTCAATCTCCGCCACCACCGTATTCAACTGGTCAAAGCTTCTGATATTGGAACCCAGAAACTTTTCACTGACTTCTGCCGAGAGACCCCTGCGGCAGATGGTGATCGCATCTTCAGGCGTTGGAGGGTTATCGCAGCGCATGCTGACGTCCCTCCATCGCTTGATGAAGTCCAATGCTGTTTCACCCTTCTTCTGTCGAAGGGAACAAAGCTCTGCTAGGGAGACATTGCGTTCGACCATTTGGAAGCGGTCGACAAACTTCTTCTGCATATCAGCCCAATCAGATATTGAGTTGGGCTTTAACATTGAATACCACTGGAAGGCGGTGCCAGTCAAGGACGTGGCGAAATACCACAGCAAATATGCCTCTTCTAGGGCTAATTCACCCATGGCCGTCATGTAATAGGCCAGGTGTTCATGTGGAGAGCCCTGCCCATTGAACTTCTGGAGTTTCGGGGCCTTCGGGCAATCAGGCAGAAGCTTCTTGAATTGATGGCGGAGGGGATAAGGCACGCTGTACAAATCAACGGTGGCCACTCCCTCCCCATGTTGAGCAAACTTCGCCTCTACAATGCGTTCAATCATTTGCTTCTGCGCCATGAGGCTTTCTGCAGCAGGAGTAGCAGATGACCGCGCATTAGCTTCATGCGGCGGGACTTCAAAGTCCACCGCCAATGGGAGTCTTGCAGCGGTGACAGAGGCATTAGCCGCGACTGGAGTGGGGGAAGGCTGCTGATCCGCTCCAGCCGGTGCCGCCTGAGGCGGGGCAGGAGCCTCCTTTTCGCGCAAGAGCGACTGTAGCAGTTTCTTGAGCTCTTGGTTCTCCCGTCGAAGCTCTTCCACTGTGGGGGCCCGTGGCTCTTCCCCCAGCTCTTCTTCGTCCCGGGAGTGACTGTCCTCATCAACACTGTGGACGTCTTCCTGGCGCTCTTCTTGCCGTGCCGGCTCGGGCTGAGATGTACCGGCGGCCGGTGCCTGCTGCGTCTGTACTAGAATCCGGGAGACCGGCCTTGACCTCCTCAAATATTGGATGGGTTGGTCAAGCTCTCCCGAGGTGTTCTCGGGCTGTTTGTCGCCGGAGGTGGCGTAACAGGTTAACACTTTGACGGTGTCATCGGTCACCTGGACCACCCGTTTTTTCTTGGGCGGTTGTCGCTCCGGCTTGGGCGGCCTCCCAAGTCTGTCAAAGACCGACACTCGGGATGTAGATGCTTGAGGGGAGCGATCCTCCTCCGTGTGCGTGGAACTGGCCCACGGGGAGGTCGGCCGCACCTTCTTGCCGGCTCCAGGGCGCTTCTGCCCCCGTAGGGGCTGATTTGTAGATCTCGGAGAGGCTGAGGCCTCAGTGCTTGTCGGACTCCGCATTCGTTGCAGATCCGACATGCGGAAGGGCTCCTCCGCCCTCGCGCGCCTTATAATTCGGGCCTCCTCCTTGGTGACCCAGATCTTCTTTAGATGGAGCTGGCGCTCCTCCACTTGGTTGCCCCCTGTCCTTGGACGGGGAGCTCGTGGCTTGGGCCGTTGCAGAGGGCCCTGGGTTGCCGCCGGCACGGCAGACTTCTTCTTCTTCGCTCCGTCCCCCCGGACTTGCCGGAGGCACTCGAAGCGGTTGGAAGTAGAAATAGTCGGAACATGACGATCTCGTGGTATGATCGGCTCACCTCCATCGAGCCGGATGCGAATATTTCCGACGATTACAGTCTTGCCGGAGCGAGAGATAGCCGCTTCGGGCTTTGCACCCTTGCGGCTACGGCGTTGCCCCCATTGGGCGGGGGCGACAGTGGTGGTGCCCGCCACAGGCATGGCGTCATCCTGACTACGGTGGCGTTGCCCTCGTTGAGTAGGGGCAGCACCTCTGAGGGTGGCCGCAGTAGGTTTGGCGCCGTTGCGGCGGCGGCGTTGCCCCCGTTGAGCATGAGCGACGCCAGCAGTGATTTGATTGACTGAGAAAACTCGGCCAATAGCTGGGGCAGAAGGCCTTACACCTTCGGCCATTGACATAGCAGCCAAGCGAGCTCGGTTGGTTGTCGGGATGAAGGGCTTGACACCCTTAACAGTTAGAAAATTGACCGGATGGACCCGGCCAGTTGATGAAGTAGAGGGTCTGACACCTTCAGTGATTGGTTTCTTGGCCAAGTGAACCCGACCAATCGACGAGGCCGAGGGCCTGACGCCCCCGACAGTTGTCTTCTTAGTCGAGCGGACTCGACCAGCAATTGAGGTTGAGGGCCTGACACCCTCGATAGTTGCCTTGTCGACCGGACAGACCCGACCAGTTGTTGTAGTAGAGGGCCTAACACCCCCAATGATGGTCTTGTTGACCGGACTGACCCGACCAGTTGCTGGAGCTGAGGGCCTGACACCCTCGACAGTTGTCTTCACGACCGGGTGGACCCGGCCAGTTGATGAAGCCGAGGGCCTGACGCCCCCGACAGTTGTCTTCTCGATCGGGTGGACTCGGCCAGTTGTTGCAATAGAGGGCCTGACACCCTCAGTGACTGTCGTCACAGCCGCGGCTGAGCTGACCTCAACCACGGGCACAACGCCCAGGAAAAAGGGCGAGCCGACGACGGCTGGAAAGTCGCCGAAAACAAGTGGGGTCGCCAGATATCCCAACCTGGCGTGGTTAGCGACGATCTCGGGGCCGTAGGTAACGGCGGCCATCGCTGCTGCTGTTGTTGTTGGTGGTGGTGGTGCGTAGCACGAAAGGAGTGGCGTGCAGATGTACGAAGAGCTCTCAGACGAGTGGTGAAAAGTATGCCCTCCTCTTCCCGTCCTGTAAAAGGAAGAGGGGGAGATCAGAACCTAAAAGAGGGTTTAGAAGACTTTCTTTGACAGAAAGAAGAAAGGCGGGAAAGGTCCCATCGGGCGTGCCAGTCTGTGAGACACATAATATTTTCACGTGGGAAAAATAGATAAATGCTCTTTTTGAAAAGAGACATTCTCTGCGTAGAGAGGGTGATTCCGTGTGTGCGCATAATATCAGACGATTTGGGTTCGGGTGCTAGACCTCTCCCCACTGACCGGAGTCAGTGTTGATTTATATCGGCCTAACGTCCGAACACCTTTGTTTGACTGTCAAAGAAATCCCCAAAGTCTTTTACAAGGTTATGATGTTGAGGGCAAACTCTCTTGAAGAGCTCATGATGTCCACTCACTCACCACCGACCAACAGAAATAATTGAATTAGGGCTAGGTCTGAGCAAAACCCTAGGATTTTGGAATAGAAACGCAAATATGCGGAAGTCATAGGTATTTTTTTTGAAGTAAAGAAGAGTTTTCTGGACCCCGAGGGTATTCAGGTAATTTTACCAACCCAGGGATATTTTGGTAATTTTTCAGGCCAGGGATATTTCTGAAATTTCTGGACTAGAACGGAAGTAGGACCGGGTTCCTTACTTCCTGAGGCGCTGAGGCTCTTTCTGGAGGGTTTTAGGGGCTGCTAGGCCATTTCTAGGTCACAGGGGTATTTTGGTAATTTTATCGTACCCTACACAGACCTAGGGTTGGGATGACCTCTGAGTGTCGGGCTGAGCTGACAACATCTCCGGGTTGAAGGAGTGACAATGGCTTCATAAAAGACTCATGTGTGTCAAGTTTGTCAAAGAAGGGGCATATGCACAATTTTATAAAAGTCGGGATTTTCTTATAATTTTTTCCCAAGGACATATATAACACATGCTGAGTGCTTTTGTATTCCAAATGAGTACAAAGGTTGTCGGCGAGTTGTCGACTGTACAAAGATCCACATTAAAACGGGAGATAGGGGCGTAGCCCCAATTACAAAAGTTGTAGGGTAAAACTGCAATTTACAGGACATTTGTGTTTCTTAGATCCCGGGGAGGACTTTTAAGCAATTCTCCCATTATTGGGGCAGAATTATATGACAAAGTCGTCCCGAGACTTAGAAACAACCAACATGGCCCACTGAGGGGCGAAATTACAAGAATACCCTCATAGGGGCATATACACAAGACCCGGGGACTTACCCCTCGCGGGTCAGAACAGATGAACAAACAAACAAAATGCTCCAAGTGTGCTCGTACGTAGTTGATACTAGATCCAAGATTCTCCAGCCTGTTTTGGACCCCCGGGGGTCTATTTATAGAAGTGGGGGACCTCCCCGGGAGTGTTCGACCCCGTACGGGTCCAGCGGGATGAAAATGACCCCGGGAGGTCAATTTTCAAAATTTTTTAAATCCGTGCGCGGGAGAATGGGACCTCCCCGGGGTGGGAGGTCCCCGGGCCGGTCCGGGAACTCCCCGGGGTCGCGCGACCCCGGAGGGGGGGCCTGCCCGGGGTCGCGGACCTCCCCGGGGTCGCGGACCTCGGGCGGGTCCCAGCCGGGTCCGGGCGACCCCGGGCGGGTCCGCCCGCCCAGGGAGGTCCCGCGTGGGACTCACCCGCCTCCGGGTGGACCCGTCCGAGTAAGGGCGACCCCGGACGGGTCCCTCCGGCCCCCGACGGGTCTCCTCCTGCTGGGTTTTAATAAAAAGGGGGGTCTCCGGGGCTTTGAAGCTTCGAGTTCTCGCTGTGCCTCGTGGATAATAGCGAGAAGGAGCGCCTCCTCGTTCGTTTGTCGTCTTCCTCGTGCCGTAGGCCGCTGCGGGAGGACGAGTTGTTGTTCGTGCCTCGTGATACACGTGCGAGGGACCTTGTGCTTGGTACATAGACCTTCTCCGTCATCTCTTTCGTTCTTGTAGATGTCTACTTTGCCCGTAGTCACACGTTCAAAGGACGGAGATTTAATCCCGTAGGGATTTTAATGAAACTACACGATCCCGACAATCGTTGTAGCTTGAACTTGACTTGTTGCCACCCCCCGAAGGGTTTACATTGTAACAACATGTGGGCTATAAAGCCTTTAACTTAGGAATATTCGACGGGACGGCGATGCGCCGAATAAAGATCCCCGTGTAAGAATATCCTATCGGATGGTGATATACCGTACCGAAATCTTGTCACATGCGAAATCAATATCCCGGAATTTAAGATGATAAATTACGGGTGCAACAGTGGGTCTGATCATGCATATCCTTAGCCTCCTTTTCAGTTTGGTGAATGGCCATCCCACCCCTTACTTTCTTAGTGGCAGAGGTCTCCGTCAGGGCGACCCTCTGTCACCTCTTTTCTTTGTTCTGGTTGCACAGATTTTGAGCAGGATGTGGATGAGGCTGGAGAGGGTAGGCATTCTTAGAGGGTTCCAGTTTGGGCATAGCAGTGTCAGTATCATCCATCTTTAGTATGCTGATGACACCATTCTGTTCCTAACAGATGAAGAGAGACAATTTGTTGATGTAAGGTTGATGCTAGAGATCCTATAGGAGGTGACTAACCTGAAGGTGAACTACATCAAGAGCACTATAGTTAGGATCAACATGGATGATAGGTCTCTCAGGAGAGCAGCTTTCCTTTTGGGCTGTCAGATAGGAGTGTTTTCCTTTTCCTATCTGGGCCTTCCTTTGTCCCCTAGAGGTCTACACTGCAAGGACTGGCAGGTGGTAGTGCAGACTCGGCTAGCTGGGTGGAAGGCGAAACTCCTCTCCTATGGGGGAGAATGGTCTTATGTAAATCGGTGTTGGACAATCTCCCTATTTACTTCCTCTCTATTTTCAGGATCCCCAAAACCGTAGCCAGGCAACTTCAGTCCATTTAGGTTAGATTCTTGTGGCATGGCAATAAAGAGAGTGGAAGAGGATGACATGATATCTCTCGGGATAGAGTATGCAAAATCAAAGCAGCAAGAGGTTTGGGGCTTAAGAATATTAGGGACTTCAACCTGCCTCTTCTTTGCAAGTGGATGTGGAGGTTAGGATAGGGAGACAATGGATTATGGCTACATATCATCAGGCAGTAGTATTGTAACAGATCCAGAGAGTGGGACTTGACACCACCCTCCTTGTATAATGTCTCGTCGGTTTGGAGGGGCATCATTCAGTGCATTGACTTCATTAGATCTAGTGTTCGTGTCACGCTGGGCAATCGATAGAAGAGTCTTTTCTGAAAAGATAGGTGGTGTGGAGACTTCACACTTGAGGAGGCCTTTCCTAACTCTTTGTTATTGCAGCCGCACCCTTGTCTTCTGTGGCTCAATCTTTTGATAGTCAGCTACCTGGACAATCTTTTGATAGTTAGCTATCTGGAGGCACCTGGGCGCCTACTTTCAGAAGGAACCTTGGTCTAAATGAGATGAATCAACTGGGGAGCTTGTTATCTTTTCTCCTTCCATTCAGGGTGGTGCATGGCGAGGTGGACATATGGATGTGGAGATGGGAAAAAGAGGAAACTTTCTCTGTTAGATTGGCATACTCTCTTATTTTAGACGGGGGTGTGCGTCACCGTTTCACTTCTCAGGTTTGGGACTCTAAGAGCCCAATGAAGGTGAAGCTGTTGATATGCGGCCACATTGTGCTGTCTGTGTGGAGAGGTGGACGAGGACATCGACCATCTTTTCATGGGCTGCTCCTTCTCCAGGCAGGTTCGGACTATGATCGGTCATAGGCTGCAGCAGTCCATGGGGCAGTTTGACATTGTGCAACAGCTCCTGAGTTGGCATAAGAGGTGGACACTCAAGGGTGACAAGATCTTGGTGGCTGGTTCTTCATACTACTCTTTGGGCTTTGTGGGGCGAAAGGAGCAGTAGGATTTTTAGAGGAGAAGTTAAAGTGGAAGAGAGGATCGTCTCTTCTGTTTGTGAGAGAGTGTGTGGGTGGGCTAAGCATCTTTGTAACGTAGAGACCCATAACCCCACTCTTTTCCTTTTGTTGGGGGATACTTAGCGCCCTAACTTGGGGTTGCACATTTTGTATAGGGATTGTTTTGGGAGCTGAAATTTATACACTTGTATATGCTTTTTTTTGTTTTGAAAGTGGGTGGTACCAATGATGTATAAATGAAGAGAAATTTACAAGTACAGGCTGTCTCAAACCAAAAAACAACCCGAAAACATATACAAAAGAGCTTAGGTCCACCTAACCCCCCAAACAACTAAAAAGAGAAGTAAGGGAATCTACATTACAAAGAGTGACCGCCCATTCTTTTACTCTATTACAAATAAAAGAAACAACAATATCCTCATCCCGAGACTCTCTCCTAAAAATCCGATTGTTTCGCTCCCCCCACAACGTCCCCAATGTGACTTGAATAATAAGCCACCACACCATTCTGTCAGTTTGGAGGGGCCAAGGTCTATCCCAAGACAAGAGGAGATGGTGAACATTACAAAACCGGGCGAAGCCGCACTTGGTCCTTCTAGTGATCTCCCTCTACACCTCCTGTGAGTAGGAGTAGCCTACAAACAGGTGGTCAAGGGGCTCATCGTCCTCACCACAAAGGCAACATGTCGATACAACGTCCGGGAGGAAGCAAGACAACCTGTCTCGTGTTGGTAGTCTCCCGTGAGAGACTCTCCATACCAGAAACTTCACCTTCAAGGGGTTCTTTGGTCTCCAAACCTGATCGTGAAAGCAATGGCAAACACCTCCATCTGAGATAACATTATTTGCCGATCTGACTGGAAATGAACCTCCCACCTCCCACCTCCAAAGCCACCCGTCCTCACTATCCCGAGGACGATAGGTCAGAAGGAAAGATATAAAGACTTGCAGCTACTCCTGCTCTTCCTGTCTGAGGTCCCGTCTGAAAGTAGGTGCTCAAGCGCCTCCCGGGATGAGATTGTCAAATGTATGAGAGACTACACATAGGGGGTCCGAAGCTACCACAAAGACACTAGGGAACAAGACCTCCAATGGGAAGTCTCCACACCATCTGTCTTTGCAGAAAATACTTTTGAGGTCATTTCTCAGACGGACACAGATGCCCGCGAGAAGAACATCCTTGCAAGAAATAATATCTCGCCACAGAGAAGTCCGATAGAGGGGAGACGAAGTCAAGTCCCATACTCTCCTCCCCTCAAAGCACTGTTGGTTGATCAAGTGTGCCCAAAACCCATCCTCTCCACAAGGCAACCTCCATAGCCACTTACACAAGAGAGCCACATTGAAGTCCCTGACCTACTTCAACCCCAATCCACCTTGTAACTTGCTCTTAGCCAGCCTTTCCCAGGCTATATCATGCCAACCCCTGCATTTGCCCCCACTGCCCTGCCAAAAGATCTTACATTGAATAGAATCAAGCTTCTTGGTCACCCTCTTCGGAATCCGAAACAGAGAAAGAAAGTAGGTAGGGAAACTATCCAACACAGATCTGCACAAGACCAATCTACTCCCATAGGAAAGAGCTCTCGCCTTCCACCCAGTCAGCTTGGACTCATACCTTTGGGTGATGGGAAGCCAATCAACACATCTAAGGGATCCCGGTGTAAGGGGGAGGTCCTAGTAAGACAAAGGAAAATCCCCAATGTTGCACCCCAAGAGGCGGGCTGCCCTCCAGAGCACCCTATCCTCCATGCTCACCCCTACAAGAAGACTCTTGTTGAAGTTAACTTTCAGGCTAAAGACCTCCTCTAACAGCTCCAGCAAAAGCCTGGCCATGAGAGGGTGTTGCTCATCCTCAACAAGGAACAAAGTGATATAATGCGCATACTGTAAGTAAGAGTAGGACCAACTGAAACTATCTGAAATCCTCTGATCGGCCCAACAACCTCAGTCCTCTACCACACCTTGCTCAAAACACTAGCCACGAGCACAAATAGAAGCGGAGACATCGGGTCACCCTAACGGAGACCACGACCATCGTGGAACCAAGAGGATGGCTTTCCATTCACGAGGATCACAAAGGTAGTTGAAGAGATATATGCCCTCACCCAGCTGATCCAAGTGTCCCCAAAACCTATTATGTATTGAACATCAAAGAGACACTATCAATTCACCCTGTCATAGGCTTTCTCAAAATCTAACTTCAGGACCATTCCTTTTCTCCTCTGGTTCTTCAAAGCAAAGATACTCTCATGTGCCACCAAGAAGTTATCCAGAATATGTCTCTCCCTAATGAAAGCTCCCTGAAAATGACTGACCAATCTGTTTGCAACTGAGACTAATCTCCCTGCAAGAACCTTGCTCTTCTTTTAATACAATTGGGGCCATCCACTTAAAAAATCATATAATGGATATTTGCATTTTTTTATAAAGCAAAGAAGTGGAACATGTTATTTGATGAAAATTGCATCATTGAAAAATGAAATAGCAAATTATGCAATTAAATTAGAGATTCAGGTTAAAACAAGTACTTCTCACTGAAAGATTGAATAAAACAAGAATATGCAACATTTTTTGATGTGTTATTTTTCAAGTTTTTGATCCCCTGGGTAATTGGGTGAATTGAGTAAAAGGGTGATATGAAAACACATCTTCTTACCGTACATCACTGCACAATTGAGCAAGTCATTCATCCCTGATGATGTAGGTGTTCAGCTTCCATTATTGCCAATTGATAGTTCTATGTCCTAGGTAGAAATCACCTTCCAAAAAAATGTCCTAGGTAGAAATATAAGAGGGGAACCCTCTCTGCAAATTGAAAGAAACACAATGAAATTCTTGTTGATACAACATGCATCAAGAAACAAATTTGACACTGACTGTCTACACAACACATTGAAGGTTTTGTTAGAAATTCAAACTGGTAATAGAACATGTTTGTGCCTGTTATTTGCCACAAATACCAACGTGTGATTCTACATGTTTCAGGAGCCTCCTTAGTTCCCTACTAAGTTCAGGCTAAATTCTTTACTGGGAAAAATGTTTACATTTTCTTCATGTGGTTAGGATAGAATGGCTTTTTGGAGCTTTGCAGCAATGCCAGTGAAATTTGAACATAAATTCCAAACCAGTATAATACGATTTGTGCATGTTCTGAATATTTGAAATATATATATATATATATATATATATATATATATATATATATATAACATTTTAACATGCATGCAGTGTATAATTTAATTTTAAGGAATCAAAATACAGGGCGGTGGTGGAGAGGAACAACTAAAATCATTTTGGACGATGTCTATTAATAATGGGGACAGCTGGTAGGCGGTTTAGGTTGACAAGAATGATGGAGGAATCGCTTGAATAAAAAAACATATAGATATACTGCTCATAATTTTATTCTCACAAACATAACATATGGTTGACGTGTTCCTCAGGTCAGTTTCCACCAAGTTGAGCACCGAGTCAGATGTAAATATGCTTCCAGAAATTAGGACATCAGAGCTTGAAGGTTCTCGAGGAGACTAGATAATAATGTCTTTTTCTTGGAAACTTTTCCTTTTTCTGAACGATCAAATGATCAATATTAAACAGTTAGCACATAAAGAAGCCTGGTAACTGAATCATGAACTAGAAAGAGTGATTTGAGAGAAGAAATCACATTTTAGGAGAAGGCATGTTCCTAGTCCCAATGGGACCTTGAGGGATGTGAGAAACACTAGAAGCGAAGCATGAAGCTATGTTCACAATATATCAGAGATGCAAGGAATATGATGTTCCTCAGATTCCAAGAGCAAAAAATGCTTGCAGCCAATTGTGTGCAAATCAGGAGAAAGAATGTTGGGTCATTGACATTGCCAGTCAAATCAAGATGGGCTAGAGGGGCAGATGACATGGTTATATATTTCGATGTTGTATGGTAGATGTATGCTAATCAATTTAATGCGAACTTTACAGGGTGTGATTATAGCTTGGTAAAGAATGGAGGCTCAATGGAGGAGATGACGCTTATTTGCAGAAAGAACTTTTATGGACCTCATGTGATATTCATATTTTGTTGCTTCAATGTTACAGCTGACAAGAGAACCCAAAGGGATAGAGGAAATGATAAATTCATAAATCTTATCGAGGATATTTTTAAGCCAATTGTTTAAGGCCTTACCAGTCATTTTCATTGATATGCTAGTTGAATATTTTATATGCATTTGGTTTAGAAATTTTTTTTGTGACTTGGTTTAAAATTTCACTCAGATCAAAATATTTGATGGTGATGCCTCCACTCTCATCCATGTTCAAACACTGAGAAATTTTCCCAAGGAAAAACTTAAAGGAGAGGTAGTTGCAGTACGCATTGATTCAACACTTATGCTGGATGTACCATGGATCGAGGATGGATCAGTAAATAAAGCCCTTTACACTATCAAATATTTATATGATGTTGGTGCTAAAGTTATTTTACTCAGCAATTGGGATCATTCAAGTGATCCAATTCTTATCTCAACAGAGTCCTTTGCAGGTTGTCACATTCTGCAAATTTGTTTGTTTATTTTTTAACCTTTGATGATCTATAAGAGATTTTTCTTCTTTGGTTGATTCATACCTTTGGTTCCATCTCAACAATCTGACTTTAGATTACTCAGATTTTATTGCCATGATCTTTACTTGGCTATGTATAGCATCAGGGAGTTGTTTGTTTATGTCAGATGAAGAAAAGAAGAATGAATTCCTCTATTTGTTAGAAATATCTGGTTTATGTGATTGGAGATGGTCTTCAGATAACTTTTCTTCCCCCCCCCCTCCATTGACTAGCTTTCTCTTTTTCCAGAATATTTATCATCAATTCTCCAGCTAAAAGTGCTTGCAGCAAATGGTATTTCTGATTTTGGGCAGTTGAATGTAAAAGAAGTGAGGAAAGCAGATATCCTCCTTTTTGAAAATCTAGCAAAATTTAAAGGAGAGGTAGCTAATAGCTTGGACTTCTCCAAGAGACTTTCAGCAGGGGTTGGTGTTTTTGTCAATGATTCTTTCTCTCTGGCCCACAAAATTCTTGCATCAACTGTTGGCATTCCTCGGTTTTGTTATTCTTCTGTTGCTGGTTTCCATTTTGAGGAGGAATTGCACCGGCTTGCTAGTATTGCAGAAGCCAACAGACGGCCATTTATAGCTATTGTATGTTCTTGTCACCTTTTACCCAAATTTCCAAGAAAAGATAAGAGAATTGATATAGAATAATTTACAAGGTTTTCTTTTCTAATATGATTTTTTGTTTTATTTGGTGCTAAAATCCGAGGGACAACACTCCACATCAGCTTTATCATTTTGCTTCACTGAATGAACGACAACATGTTGAAATGCTCTATTTTGGCATTCATTTGATCATTTAAGCAAAAATGTTGCAGAACTATTAACTATCATAATTTTGGTTTGTTCTGGAATCATTCTCAGTTAATGGTTTTATTTCATGTATTCAAGATGGCTACACATTTTGGTGATATTGTGAACATCTGTTCGGGAAGTTGATTCAACAAATTATGCAAATTTGGTGTTGGTGAATGCTTGTTTATTTATTTATAATCAATGAATCAATGGCAAAAAATCCCACCTCATCTGTCTGTGTTGGTGCAAAAGTTAATTATTTAAGATCTTATTATTGAATATGAGAATCAAGTATAGGGGTGGAGAAGTGGCCTATGTTGTGGATGGGCCTTGAAACTCCTGATAGATGGCTATTGGACTAAACGAGCACCCATGCTGCTATGGTTATTTGTAGGTCCTGAATTGCTTAAATGTTTAATAAAAGGTTGGTTGCCAGAAGGTAGAAGCTTCTGAGGGATGTTTTATCAGCCCAAAACATTGAAGCAAATTGAAATCTAAAGTTGGCATTTAGCTCTGTGTTGGAGAGCTTTTGAAACTCACTGAAAGAAAAGGAATCTTTAGGATTAAAACCTTTTTGGGTTAATTTGGAAGTTGGATTTAGGTGTTTGGCTGATTAGATTGGCAATTAGGGTTCAAAGGATTGGACTATCCCCATCAGCCTTTTTTTTGGGGGGGGGGGGGAAGTGGGTGGTACCACTTTTGTATTAAAAAAGTAAAAGAGGGAATGACAAATGTAGTCACTGAGTTCCCCAAAAATCCCTATACATGATAGAAGGCCTACACCAAGCTGGTGTGACCCTCACTACCCCCCTCCCCAAGAAAACAAAAAGGGAAGAGTTGTGAGAATTCACATTACAAAGGAGCCTCTCCCAATCGCTCACCCTCTCACAAATAAAGGAGGTCAGTCTCTCTGCAGCTCTAACTTCTCCTCTGAAGATTATGTCGTTCGTTTCACCCCATATAGCCCACAGTGTAGCTGTGAGACACGGAAAAAATCTAAATCGACTTTTTATCGTAGATAAAATATAGATTTTGTTCTTTTTGAAAAGAAACATCCCCCTCTAAGTATAGAGGGTGATTCCGTGTGTGCGCATAGTATCAGACGATTTGGGTTCGAGTGCTGGACCTCTCCCCACTGACCGGAGTCAGTGTTGATTTACATCGGCCTAACGTCCGAACACCTTTGTTTGACTGTCAAAGAAATCCCCAACTTCTTTTACAGGGTTCTAAGGTTGAGGGCAAACTCTCTTGAAGAGCTCATGATGTCCACTCACTCACCACCGACCAACAGAAACAATTGAATTAGGGCTAGGTCTGAGCAAAACCCTAGGATTTAAGAATGGAAATGCAAATATGTAGAAGCCATAGGAATTTTTGAAGTAGAGAGAAGTTTTCTGGACCCCGAGGGTATTTCGGTAATTTTACCACCCCAGGGGTATTCCGGTAATATTCCCAGGTCAAGGGTATTTTTGAAACTTTTGGGTTGGAATGAAGTAGGATCGGGTCCCTGACTCCCCAAGGCGCTGAGGCTCTTTTTAGAGGGTTTTGGGAGGCTGCTGGGCCATTTTTAGGATGTAGGGGTATTTTGGTAATTTTTACCATACCCTACACCTAGGTTTATAATGATACCCGAGTGTCGGACTGAGCTGACAACATTCCCAGACCGAAGTAGTGACAAGGGGGCTTGATAGAAGACACACATCTGTCAATTTGATCGAAGGAGGGGTATATATGCAATTTTCCGAAGTCGGGGGTTTTCTTATAATTTTCCCACCCGAGGGTACATATAAAACATGTTGAGTGCTTCTATAGTTCAAATGAGTACAAGGGTTGTCGGCGAGTTGTCGACTGTACAAGAGTCCGCGTAAGAGCGGGAGATAGGGACGTAGTCCCAATTACAAAAGTCGCAGAGTATAACTGCAAATTACAGGACTTGGGTCTTTTACGATCCCGGGGAGGACATTCTTGTAATTCTGCCATTATAAGGGCAGAAAGACATGACTTAGTCATCCCGGGACGTAAAGACTTACAAACATGGCCCGCTGAGGGGCATAATTACAAACATGGCCCGCTGAGGGGCATAAACGTAAATATACCCCGTAGGGGCATAAGTACAAGACCCGGGGACTTACCCCACACGGGCCGAAACAAACGAACAAAAAGCTTCAAGTGTGCTCCGTAGGTTGTTGCTTGTAGTCGCCTCTCTTTCCTCTTCTTCTGGACCTCCGGGGGTCTATTTATAGAAGTGGGGAACCTCCCCGGGAGTGTTCGACCCCGTACGGGTCCAACGGGATGAAAATGACCCCGGGGAGGTCCCATTTTCAAATTTTTTTAAGTCCGTGTGCGAGAATGGGACCTCCCCGGGGTGGGAGGTCCCCGGGACGGTCCGGGACCTCCCCGGGGTTGCGCGACCCCCGGAGGACCCGCCCAGGGTCGCGCTCCCCCCGGGGGGACCTCCAAGGGGTCGCGGACCCCGGGTGGGTCCCACCCAGGGTTGCGAACCCCGGGGAGGACCTCCCAGGGGTCGCGAACCCCGGGCAGGACCTGCCCGGGGTCGGGCGATCCCGGACGGGTCCGCCCGCCCAAGGGCGGCCCCGCGCGGGTTTGCCCACCTCCGGGCGGACCCGTCCGGGTGAGGGCGACCCCGTACGGGTCCCTCCGACCCCGGACGGGTTCCTCCGACCCCGGACGGGTTCCTCCGACCCCGTACGGGTCTTCCATCTCCAAGTTACCCCATTTCTGTTCCAACTAAATAAAAGCAGAGGTGTTTTTGCAAAGCAAAATTTGCTTCCAACAGTAGCATCAAGCATGATCCACCGAGTGAGTCGATCTTTTTTTAAGTTCCAACTTCTACCTCAACACTATCAGAGTACACATTGCTTGGTAGGCTGATAGCAACCTATGTTTGTCTTGCGAGCTCAGTCCAAACATCCTATGTAGGAGGATCCTACAAACAGATGGTCCAAGGTCTCCTCGTCCTCTCCACACAAACCGCAAGCAGTGGATAGATCCTGAAGAAAAGAAGCAAGTTTATCCTGGGTTGGTAGCCTTCAATGGGAGATCCCCCAGATAAAGACCTTCACCTTCAAAGAGCTCCGTGGAGCCCAAATATGTGAAGTAAGGCGGTGGCGCATCCCTCCGTCGGAGATGAAAAAGTAAGTCGATATTTTGGTAATGTTGCCTCCGGTGTAAAATCTCCACACTATCTATCCTTCCAGAAGTGACACCTATCACCCCTTCCCAACTGTACCTGGACACTGGAAGAGAAGATGTCCCTACATGACAAGATATCTCGCCAAATGGGTGAGATGTTGTACTGAGTAGTTGGTGCCATATCCTAAACCCTCACTCTACCATAATATTACTACCTAATGACCTGTGCCCACAATCCTTCCTCTCTTGCCCCTAGCTTCCATAGCCACTTGCACAGGAGGGTCAAGTTGAAATGTCTGATATTTTTGATTCCCACTCCTTCCAATTTCTTGCTTCTGGTGACTCTTGCCTAAAAAATGTCATCCCAACCCCTACATCTCTGACCACTACTGTGCCAAAAGAACCTCACCTGGATTGCTTCAAGCTTCTTAGCCACTGTCATGGGAAATCGATAGATAGAGAGAAAGTTGTTAGGTAGATTATCAAACATTGCCTTGCAAAGAACTAGTCTCTTCCCATAGGAGAGTAGCTTACTGACGTGAAGTGAGACTCGTAACGGACACGGAGCGAGACTCGTGACTTTGAATAGCGGTTTCGATTGACGCCTCGCATGGTGACATTATTTACACGGATGACGATAAGAGTTGTAGTAGTCATTTTTTATTTTTATTATGTATTTTATCTTTACTTGAGTCTAGTCTAGCAGTCGCAAGTGAATAGGATTAAATTTATACTTTTCATAGTTTTATGGGCTCATTTGGAGCTAATGTTGCATTTTTTTATTTTTTTGTAATTTTTGATGCTATTTTTGCACTACTTCTCGAGTCTAGGGGTACTTGGGTCAAAGAGAGTCAAGATAGAGTTAGGGTTAGCTTAACTCCTATAAATAGTTTTGTAATATCAGTTTCTGAATTAACGAAGAATTTTTGAGTACGATTTTTTATAGAATTTTTCCTTCTCTGTGATGGAGTTGAGAGTGCCTTGAGAAGAGGCAAACCCTAGGTGGTCCCTACGAAGGGGAGGGCGCGAAGCCTACACTCCCACATTCTATCCTTCTTCCCTATCCCACATCAATTTTGGTATCAGAGCCGGCCTCGACCTCTCCTACGGAGTCGAAGATCCGAAAGAAGAGTGCGAGGATGGTGTATGTTGCAAGTTTCCCTAGCTAAGGAGAAGTTGTCACGTGCCGACGTGTGAGATTAGAGTTTGTTTGTTAATTCTGGTTTGGATTTGATTGGCATAGTATTCGAGGTTGATTCGTCAGTTGGTTTGTCTGACATTGTGTTAACTCGGGAGCTATCTCATGTCGTTGATGTGGCAAAACTTCTCCGAATCACATGAGAAGCAACGGATCAAGATCCCGAGTATGATTAGTGGACAGAAGGTTAAAACCAACTGTTTCACTGCTCTTGGGAGGCATGTAGTAGTTCTTATCAATGGAAGGTATAGTTTTTTCCTAACGCTCTAGTTGCGTTCAGCACTGGAGCTGCTCCATGTTTGTTTGTGTTCGCACTTTATGCTCTAGTCATTATCTTCATATTACAACATTTCAAAACTCGAGGGCGACTTTTTTCGAACCGGAAGAGATTGGTACGAAGCGAGACTTGTAACGGACGTGGAGCGAGACTCATGACTTCGAACAACAGTTTCGATTGGCGCTTCGCATGGCGACATTATTTTCACGGACGATGATCAGAGTCATAGTAGAGTCATTTTTTATCTTTATTATATATTTTATCTTTATTTGAGGCTAGTCTAGTAGTCACAAGTGAATAAGATTAAATTTCTAATTTTCATAGCTTTATTGGGCTCATTTGGAGCTAACGCTGCGTCTTTTATTTTTCTGTAATTTTTGGTACGATTTTCGCATTATTTCTCAAGTCTAGGGGTATTTGGGTCAAAGAGAGTCAAGTTAGAGTTAGGGTTTAGCCTAACTCCTATAAATACTCATGTAATTTCACTTTCTGAATTAATGAAGAATTTTTTAGGACGATTTTTTGCATAATTTTTCCTTCTCTGTGACGGAGTTGAGAGTGCCTTGAGATGAGGCAAACCCTAGGTGGCCCCTACAAAGGGGAGGGCTCGAAGCCTACACTCCCTGTTCTATCCTTCTTCCTTGTCCTACGTCACTTAGCTTCTAATTTGTTAGTCTGGACTCAAATCTCTACACCATAGACTACCACTCACTACAAAGAAGGGCCCTGGGGACAGTGGGAGGCCCAAGTAGGTAGGAGGAAAGTGCCCTATGTGGTAGCCAAGAATGAAAATCGTTCTCTGAGGTGCCCCCTCATCCATAATCACTCCTACCAAAATACTCTTGTTAAAATTGACCTTGAGCCTACTGACTTACTCTAGCAACTCCAGCATCAACTTGGCCACATATGCCTTAGACTTATCCTCTGTTTGGAACAAAATGGTGTCATTTGCATGCTGTAGGTGAGTAACACTGGCACTACCTCTCCCAACCTGGAAGCCTATAATCAAACTGGCATCTTCTGCTCTTAGTCACATCATGCTCAAGATATGTGCCACTAACAGAAAAAGGAGGGGGGACATAGGGTCTCTTTGTCAGAGCCCTCTATCGTTATCGAATGGCGAAGTAAGCTTCCCATTGATAAATACAACAAAGGTGGCTGTTGTAACCGGAAAAATATACATGTAAGCACGGAGGCTTCATGCTGTCGGCGTCGGCTTAGTCCAACCCGTTCTACTCCATAGAAGCGAGAAGAACCCGTGATAAATCCACGGAGATTATTGCAATCATGTGGTTCCGGGTGAAATCAACAAAATCAAGCCCTAGGGGCAAGAGAACGTGCTATGCACACCTTTTTAGTATCTCGACGGCGTGTATCACGTCTCGCGGGATCAAAAATTCCTCCCCCGTCGGACAAACGATGCGTGGAAGACGACGAACAAAGCTCGGAAGGAAGTTTCCTCTCTTCCACGTGCCCGGACGGAGTCGAAGATGCAGAAAAGTCGCTGTCGAAGCCGTACAGACGCTTTTAAATTGGAGATTGGACCACCCGAGGAGAGGGAACCCCGCCCGGGGTAAATCACCCCCGGGCGGTTCCCCGCGGCCTGTCCACATCAAAAAAAATTTGCAAAAAAAAAAAAGAGGGAAGAAAAGGGAGAGTGACCTGCCCGGGGTGGTCTTAACCCGCCCGGGTCCGACCCACCCCGGGCCGGTCCCCTACCTTCTATAAATAGCCCCTATGGGGTCCCATTTTAAGGGGGGCTTGACTGGAGGAGACTTAGAGTTCGGCAAGGAGAAATTGTTCGTTGTTTTTGCCCACTTGGGGTATGTCACTTCCCCGGGGCTTATGTATACGCCCCTATGCTGGCGGTTGTAAGTTTGGTTGGCTTTTTCCGTTTATGCCCCTACGTGGACTCAATGGAAAAACCTATCTTATGTGTGAGTGGTATTTATGCCCCCATATGGGCTTTCTAACGTCGATCCTCTGGGTCTCGTTCTCCGTATGTCTCAAAAGAAAATGGATGGACATTTTATTAGTCATTAAAATGATATAATGACTAAAATACCCCTCTTAAAGACATTGGGATCAAAGCATACCCGTTTGAGTGTGACGGCTTCTTGTATAGTTGACAATTCGTCGACGCTCTTTTGTAATGTTACAAAGTTTCCTTTTAATGCGGCCCCCGGTGCGTGCCAGCTTAACAAGTTACAAATAAACCCTCTTCAATGAAAAATTGTGTATATCCCCCTGTGGGGCATTTAATCATGTATGGATGTTTATACAACCTTGGACATTCTTCCGGCTCCTTGACCTCTATGCCCTTCATGACGTCAACACCATTCAATTACCAAAGTACCCCTAGAGCCTGGGTTAGCAGCTAAGCTCTAACGGTCAACTTTAGCCTGTTCAACCAGGTCTCCTACTGGCTTCCGCCTTCTCCACTTTGCAGTCACCCGCTGGGAGTTAAAAGCTTGACACGACATTTTAAGCAACATACGTCCTCCCTTTTTCTTTGAACCCATGGGGTAGATCTTTAAGCCTTCTTATTGTCAATTAAACAAAGGTGTTCGGACATTACGCCGATGTAAATCAACACTGACCACGGTCAGTGGGGAAAGGTCCAGTGCTCGAACCCATGTCGCCCGATACAATGCGCACCCCACAGGACGGATATCGGTCTTTCATGTAAGCTCTACATGTATACCCTCGCCTCCTCAGAGAGAATCCATCCCGTGATCACAGGAAACTTCTAAACCCTAAATGCATAAGATCGCTCGGGGTAATAAAAAAAAGGAGTATCCGTTCATAACAAAAAATGCCGTCCATCATAATCTCATAATACCGTGAGAGCGACGCGTTTTCGTCTTGATAAAACAGACTGGCACGCCCGGTGGGACCTTTCCCGCCTTTCTTCTCTTTGACAACAGAAGGCTTAAACCTCTTCGAGGTTCTTATTACTCTCTCTCTTATGTGACGAGGGAAGGACGATCTGCTTGTCAGTTTCAAGCACTTGAACATCGCAATCAAGGCAATGGCAGCGGTGACCTACGGACCGCAAGTAATTGCTAACCATGCCAGGTTCGGCTACCTGGCTACACCGGTCGCTTTTGGCGATTTTCCCCCGGTGGTCGGGTCCCCCTTCTTTTTAGGGGTGGTCCCGGTCGCTGAGAGCGACTCAGTTCCAGTTGCTGGTCGGACTGTTTCGGCCAAGAAGACCGCTGTGAAGGGTGTCAGGCCCTCTGTTCTTGCTGTCGGCCGGGCCCGCCCGGTCCATAAGATGTCAGCTGGGGGTGTTGGGCCCTCAACTACTGCTGCTGGCCGAGTCGGATCGGCCGTCTTGAAGACGGTGATTGGGGGTGTCAGGCCCTCTACGCCTATAACTGGCCGAGCCTGGTCGGCCAGACACGACAACACGACTGGGGGTGTCAGGCCCTCGACATCCATTATAGGCCTGAGTTGTCAGGCCATCAAGAAGCCTATGACTGGAGATGTCAGGTCTTCAGTCCATCCGGTCAGCCGAATGTTCTCGGTCAACCACATTGCTGTTGATGTCGCTCCTCCCCAACGGGGACAGCGCCGTCCACGTCGCCGAGGTAGCCGCACCGAAACGGCCGCCCCTGCTCAGCGGGGGCAACGCCAGGCAAGGAACAGAACTCGGCCCGCCGCGACGGCTTCGCGTTCCGGCAAGACTATCCTTGTTGGGGACATCCGTATTAGGCTCAACGGAGGCGAGCCGGTTATCCCTAGGGACAGACACGTCCCCACCATTCCGACCTCCAACAGGTTCGAGCTCCTCCGAAAGGTCCGGGAGGAGGGAGCAAAAGCGAAGAACTCCGCTGCGCTCCGACCCAAGGTGGCGGCTCCCAGAGTCAGGTCTGGGGGCAATCCAATTGAGGAGCGGCAGCTCCATATGAAGAAGATTTGGGTCACAAAAGAAGAGGCTCAGGCGATAAAGCGCGCTCGAGCGGAAGAAGGCCCTCACCGGGTTAAGTCACATTCGGGGCAAGGCTTTCCTATTCATGAGCAGGCCGAACCCTCCTCCCTTCATAAGACAAAGGTTCGCCGGCAGCCAAGGCAGTCCCGCACTCGGCCCAAACCGGTGCGCCCAACTTCCCCCTGGGCCAGCTCAGGAGATTCAAGAGGGGGGGATACCCAACAGCACCCTGTCCCCCGAGCGTCTGTTTTTGACAGACTGGGGGAGATGCCTACTCCGGCGCGACGCCCGCCGAGGAAGAGGCGAGTGACCCAAGTCACAGATGACACTGTCAGGGTGTTCACTTGCTACGTCTCCTCTACCGACAAGCAGCCGGAGACCCCTCAGGAAGACCTCACTCAGCCTTTGCAAACTATGAGGAGGTCGAGGCACGTCTCTCGGGTCGTGGCTCAGTTAGACCCGACCCTTTTGCCAGGAACGTCACAGCCTGACCATGTACAGCAGGAGGAGCGTCAGAATGGCGTCTACGGCGCTGGTCGAGATGGTGATTCCCCCCGTGAGGAGGGCCCGACTGACGAGATTCAAGCTCTCACCTTAGAGGAACTCCGGCGTGAGAACCAGGAGTTGAAAAATTTGTTACAAACACTCCTGCGTGATAAGGAGTCTCCTGCCCAGCCTGCCGCAGTACCTGCCAGTGTTGAGCCGCAACCGTCTCCGGCTCCAGTCATCATCAATGCATCTGCGATGGCGGCCAGGCCACCTGTGGCTCTGGAGGTCGAGGTGCCACAGCAGGAACCTAATGTGGGGTTTTCCACTACTCCTGCTGACAGCTTGATGGTCCAGCGGCAAATGATTGAGCGAATTGTGGAGGCAAAGTTCACTCAACATGGTGAAGGAGTGGCCACTGTAGATTTATACAGTGTGCCTTATCCCCTCCACCACCAGTTCAAGAAGCTCCCTCCAGACTGTCCTAAAGCCCCGAAATTGCAAAAGTTCAATGGGCAGGGTTCGCCTCATGAGCATCTGGCTTACTATGTGACCGCCATGGGCGAGTTGGCTTTGGACGAGTCCTATCTCCTGCGATATTTCGCCACTTCTCTGACGGGCACTGCCTTTCAATGGTACTCCCGGTTGAAGCCCAACTCGGTGACCGATTGGGCAGATATGCAGAAGAAGTTCGTGGACCGGTTCCAAACCGCTGAACGCAAAGTGTCCCTGGCGGAACTTTGCGCTTTGAAGCAAAAAAGAGGTGAGACAGCCCTGGACTTCGTTAAAAGATGGAGGGATGTTAGCATGCATTGTGATAACCCTCCCACGCCAGAGGATGCCATCACCATATGTCGCCGAGGCCTAGCGGCAGAAGTCAGTGAGAAGCTCTTGGGTTCCAACATCCGGGGCTTTGACCAACTCAATTCGGTGGTAGCGGAGATCGAAATGTTCTTCACGGATCACCCGACACATCCTTCTGTTAAGGGTAAAGCACCCAAGGATCGCCCGGCTGGGGGGAAAGAAGTCAATGCAGTTGATTTCTCCCCGACAAATGGTGGGAAAGGAGGCACCAAGGCGAAAAGCAGTGGCAAGAAGTCGGATGCCAAACCAACCAGTAATGCCTTGGCGGAGAATATGAAGAAGCCATATTCCTTTAGAAAAGAGCATACAAAGATGCTCTTTGATTTGTGCATGCAAGAGAAATTGCTCTCCTTGCCAGAGCCGCGGAAGCCGGAAGAGGTAGACAAAACGGATGACCCCAACTACTGCGTGTACCACCGGAGGTTGGGGCATACCATTGCGGAGTGTTATGTCTTTAAAGACATAGCTGAAGACCTTATTCAGAAAGGTCTGATAAATATGCTTGGTCACGCGGTTGAGCCTCCGCAGCCGCATCACTGGAGTCGATCAACCCAATCGGCCAATGTGGTCTATATGGCGGCGCCGGTTTCAACTTCGCAGGCCGTCGAGGCTGGGTCATCAAGTCAGCGGCCTCGAGCCATTCTCGAGTCGTCGCGCTGGCCGAGGACGGAATGCCTTGCTGTTAGAAGACTCCTTCGGAAGATCCGTCGAGAAGTTTATCAGTTGAGACAGGAGCAGCGTGAACTGTTGCAATTCCTTCGTTATTTGGATAATCAACTGGCTGCTTTTCCCCAAGTCCGGGATGGACAACCCGCGAATCTCCGTGGAGCAGGGGCAAGTGCTCCTCCGCCGGTCCCGCAGAGGCCTGGCTCGAACGGTTGGTTATCAGAAGACTCATCAAGCTCGTCAGAGGAGACAGAGTCCACAAAGTTGTATTCTTTTCACCGCGAGCAAACTTCGCAGATTTACTTTGCATGTTTCCGTGCTGAGCTGGTGACCTCTTCAACGGTGATTAATCACCAGCGGCCTGAAGCCCGATTTTATCAAGATTATTGTCCTTATCATGAGGCGGCGGGACATATCATCTTCAACCGTCAACCCTTTAAGGACCTTGCAGAAGACTTCATTAAGCGAGGGATAGTTGATATGGGTGATGCCTTAGTACACCCTCCACAACCACATATGCAGGGGGCAATGACCTTCTCAGTCAACGTCATCCATACTCCTTTGGCATTCCGTCTGCCTGATTTCCCCACAGGGGAGGACGACTCTCAGCAGCCCGGGACTGAGGCTACGCTCTGGTACCCAGCCTGGCGGCCTTCCCATCAGTGTTCTTTTCCTAAAGGAGACACTGAGAGGATCTTCGACAAGCTTCTAGAAGATGGATGGGTGCTGACACATGATCCCCCGTCTTATTATAACGAGACGGCCAAGAGTCATCCCCGCTATTGCAAATACCATGCGAGGGTGTCTCATCCCACTCGGCATTGTGAGGATGTTCAGGACTTCATTGAAGCCCTCATCCGAAGAGGGGTCATTGATACCCGAGGGAATTTTATGGCGAGGTTACGTCTCGCAGAAGCCGCCAAGGAGACTCTCCAGCAGCTTCGACGGGAAAATGAGGCCTCTGCCCGATTGGCCCGCCCAAGTGAGCCTGAGCAAGATGATGAGTTCCCGTTACTCACCAAAGACAGGACCACTCGTGAGAGGCCTAAGACCCAGAACCCGGGAGGCCATGTTATGGGACGAAGCTCCAAGGTTCAACCCAAGCCGAGCCAGCCCGGCGTTGTCATAAAAGAGAACCCTCGGCCAGCTGATAAAGGAAAGGCCAAGGTCCTGGATCTCCGGGATAAGCTCCCTACTAAATCAACCAAGTTACAGATCTTGGAGAAGCCCCGATCTGCGGAGATCATCAAAGGGCCGGCCAAAGCCCCTACCCAGTCCGGCTGTCGTGAGAAGATTGCCGCCAACCATCCACAGGTCAATGGCAAGGGTAAAGACAAAGTCGCAGGGGTCCAGCCTAAGGCTCAACTCTGCACCAAGCAGACAAGCTCCCAACTGTCGGCGAAGAAAGAATTGGCTATGCCACAGGACCCTTTGGGGTTCTATTTCGGCCAGATGGAATTCTAGGAATTGCCATCGGAAATAGTTGCTCAGGCGATTGATGCTACTTTCCAGCCTTCTCTTGAGGCAGGGGAGTGGACTCGAGTAGGCCCAAGAAAGAGCCGCGAAGGTCAAAATACCAAACGACCAGTGCGACGCGGGAGTCAAAATATTGGCGGCAAACAACTTGGTTTTGCAAAGCCATCTCCCCCTTCTTTAGAGGAGGTCGCACGCCTCAGGAAGCAAGAAAAGAACCGGAGAAAAAATTTGAAGAGGAGGCTTAAAAAGCAGACGAAACAGGTAGCTGCCATAGAGGCCTCCAAACAACTCACTCCCGTGCAGCGGTTGCAAAAGCTCATAGACCAGCTGGAGGAATATGTGCCGTCTTGCCCCACCGGGATGGTCACATTGGATAAATATATCCCCTGGGAGAAGCTTGGGCACAAGACCCGGCTCCTCAATTGGCTATGGGAGACTCTACATCGTCTTGAAGACGGCGAGAAGATTCCAATTCCGGAAGAGTTTTTGTTATTTTACAAGGACGAAGAGCCCACGGTGGAAGCCCTCGAACAAGCTATGCAGGAGTTGTCATGCAACATGGTGGCTATTCCACCTCCGGATAATATAAATGCCCCTGGTGAAGAAAATCATGCACCCATGGCTACATATCAACGCCGATCAGGGAGGAGTCGGCGGGCTCGTGGTCGAGGCCGCGGTCGAGGGCGAGAAAGTCCTTTGACCCTCGACCGGGTTATAATGTTCAGAGGAGAAAAATCGGGCCCTATTCCTGCGCCACGAGTACGGGGTGTCCCCTTCATCCCTACATCCTCGGAGAATGTTGATAAAACCCCGGAGAGCCGAAGGACAGGCGGCGTCTCTTTTATAATTCACTCCTCAGAGAGAGAAGAAGTCCCCGCAGGTGATTCTTCGTCAGCTCCGACTCAGGAGCAGGCGGGTCCTTCCAACGATACTTCAGGAGAGGGTCCCTCAGGTCATTCTGACCGGGACGAGTCTCAGTCCGCAACGGACGAGTCGTTGGCGCCACTCTTTCAAGGAGCAGAGATGCAAGATGAAGGCCAATGTCCGTTTAAGCGGGAGAAGCCCTACGGAGCTCCAAAGACTCTGGAGAAACTTATTCCCCCATTTGACAAAATCCGTGCTAGGGCGGACCGCAAGATCATACAGCACATGCATCGGTTCCCGACCAGCATTACTGTATGGGAAGCTATCGCCTGGAGTAAGGACCTCCGGGAGGCACTTGTGAAAGTGCTTCAGGACCCCGAAGCTTATGAGGCTCATGTGGCAGAATTACAAGCCCAAGCCTATGAGGCTCTTGCAGCCAATATTATTTTTACCGACAAGGATATGTTGCTAGCCTCCCCTTGTCATAATCGCCCTTTATACATGAAAGGGACGATTAATGGTCATGAAGTCAACCGAATCTTGGTAGATGCAGGTGCTGCGGTAAACATTATGTCGCTGAAGACGTTCAAGTCTCTTTATTTGGCACCTTACTTGCAGAAGGTCAGCGCCGTCAAGATTTCGGGGTTTAATCAGGGCTCTGAGGAGGCCCTTGGTCGTGTCGAGGTGAAACTTGTCCTGGGCGACTTCACCACCAAGGCGACGTTTTATATTATCAATTCTGACACTTCTTATAAGGTGTTGCTGGGAAGACCCTGGTTGCATGAAAATTGGGTCGTACCGTCAACCCTGCATCAGTGTCTTAAATATTCCAAAGGGGGAAAGCAGTATACTGTCTTTGCAGACCAGGCTCCCTTTCTCCCCAATGAATGCCATTTGGCGGATGCCTCCCTGTACTTCGGGGAGCCCACTATTTCAATCCCTGATAAAGTCCAAGATAAGGGGAAGCAGAAGGTGGAAGCTGAACCGGAGAAAGGTCAACTCTTCACGGTCAACCTTGAGATGCTGAAGCTCCATCAGTTGAGTCTCAAGCCAGCGTCGAAACCCACTCAAGCAGAAAGACGCAAGGTCGACTTCGAGGCCAACCTCATTAGTCAAGCTATTGACTATAGTGTTCCTCTGCCCCCAAAGTGCATCCAACTTCCCTTTGTGAAGGAAGAGCATGGTGTGGAAGAGTTGAAGACATTTGTGGTTTCTTATAGACGCAAAGGTCGAAGTAAAGACGGCCAGCCGCCTCAGCCGATTGTCTTTTACAGAGGGGACTTAATACCGCCAAGCCCGCCAGAGGACGACTTCGGGTGGATGGCGCCAGCCAATGAAGCGCCGAAGCCTATCCAGGGAATGGCCTATATGCCTCCCCGACTTAAGCACATGTGCACGAAGCAGGGAGTTCCACAACTTCAAACCCATGCGCAGAAAACATATTTTTCCAATCTCTGTAATCCTCCTCAGGCCAGGGGGCAACCACCCTTCTCTCGTAAAGACACTCGAGGATTGGGTTATGAGCAGGAGCTGGAATTTCAAGTCCATTATGCAGTCAATGCAATAGGACTTCTACCATCCTCTGGCGAAGAGGCCCAGAAGAAGCCTGCGATTGAAGAACTCTGCCATGAGGCTAAAGAAGCTATGACGTCTCCTCTGTCAGCGCCCATCAAAAATTTGCAGGCGGGGGAAACTTCCTCAACTTCCACCTGCGACTTGGCAAGACTAGAGGAGTTCGAGATCTGCGAAGTCAGCGCTGACGAAGATGAAGACTTTGTCGATCTCCAGCCAGCTCCCCCGGAGCTAGAGGACGGGGGACAAGCAACCGTCGATGAGTTAGTCGAGGTCAATCTCGGCACTCAGGACGACTACAAGCCCACTTTCCTAAGTGCCCTCCTCAGCGGGGAAGAAAGACAGGCATACCAGCAACTCTTGAGTGAGTTCGGAGACTGTTTCGCCTGGACATACAAAGAGATGCCGGGCCTTGATTCCTCCGTGGCGGAACATGAACTGGCTATACTCCCTACAGCCAAGCCAGTTAAGCAAGCCCAGAGACGCATGCGCCATGAGTTAGAAATCAAGGTGAATGCGGAAGTCGACAAAATGTTAGACGTGGACTTCATAGAGCCATGCATGTATCCTGTGTGGCTCGCCAATATAGTCCCCGTCAAAAAGAAGAATGGCCAAGTCCGGGTCTGCATCGACTTCCGGGACTTGAACAAAGCTTGTCCAAAAGATGACTTCCCTGTCCCGATCATCGAGACAATGGTGGATATGACCACCGGTCATGAGGCCCTGTCTTTTATGGACGGGTCGTCAGGTTACAACCAGATACATATGTCCATCAAAGACAAGGATCATACAGCTTTCAGGGCCCCGAAAGGCATCTTCAATTATAAGAGGATGCCATTTGGCTTGAAAAATGTCGGCGTCACATATCAAAGGGCAATGACCAAGATCTTTGACGAGATGTTGCATGATGTTGTTGAGTGCTATGTCGACGACTTGGTCGTTAAGTCAAGAAGGCGGGCTAATCACTTAGCTGATCTGCGTCGAGTCTTCAAGCGACTCCGACAATACCAGCTCAAGATGAACCCGATGAAATGCGCCTTTGGGGTCTCCAGTGGCAAGTTCCTCGGTTTCATCGTTAGATACCGGGGGATAGAGATAGATCCTGACAAAATCAGAGCAATCAAGGAACTTCCTCCACCCAGGAACATAACGGAGCTCAGATCTCTGCAGGGGAGACTTGCTTATATCAGGCGGTTCATCTCTAATCTTTCAGGAAGGTGCATGCCCTTCGGCAAATTGATGAAGAAGGGGGCGCCCTTTATCTGGGACGAGAGTTGTCAAAAGGCTTTTGAGCAGCTCAAGGAATACCTTTTGACCCCACCAGTCCTGGGGGCACCTGTCAAAGGGAAGCCCCTCATTCTTTATATTGCAGCCATGGATGCTTCTCTTGGAGCTCTCCTAGCCCAGATTAATGAAGAGGGTAAAGAGCAGCCGCTCTATTATCTCAGCAGAAAACTGGTTGGCCCCGAGTGTCGCTACTCACCCATGGAAAAGATGTGCCTTGCTTTGGTATTTGCCGTCAAAAAGTTGCGGCACTATCTATTGGCGCACCGAGTGGAGCTCATTTCCAAATGGGACCCACTCAAATATCTGCTCAACCAACCTGTCCTCTCTGGGAGGTTAGGAAAGTGGGCTCTCATTTTGATGGAATTCGACATCACTTTCGTCCCGCGTAAAGCAATCAAGGGACAAGCAATGGCCGATTTTCTGGCAGCACATCCTGTGCCGGAGGAGTCCCCTCTCAACTTCGAGTTACCAGACGAGGAGAAGCTGGGGCGACCATCTGATGCAGAAGAGGGTGCAGATATCTCGCCCCAGCCTAAACAAGATGTGTTGTCTCTGGACACACCATTCTGGGAGCTATATTTCGACGGTGCATCCAGAGCCGTCAAGAAAGCAGGCGGTCTCACAGGCTCTGTAGCAGGCGCTGGCATAGTCTTTGTATCCCCTCAGGGGGGCATACTTCATAATTCTTGTGCCCTCATGAAGTCTTTGACTAATAATGAGGCAGAGTATGAAGCGTTGATCATTGGGCTGCAGTTAGCGCTGGAAATGGAGCTCAAATGTATCAAAGTATATGGGGATTCTCAGCTTGTTGTCCGTCAAGTCCTGGGTGATTATGATGTACGGAAGAGGGAGCTGATCCCTTACTATGAGGCCGTTATGAGGCTTAAAGAGAAGTTCTATCTCTTTGAAATAAGTCATGTGCCGAGAAGCAGCAACTCTCAGGCAGATGCGCTGGCAAAACTAGCGGCCGCATTGAAGCTCCCACCTGAGGGAGAATTGAACATAACGGTCAGGCACCGAAGGCTCATGCCCAGTGTGTTGGACCAAGAATCTGGCCTCACTATTTACGAAGTTCATAACCTCGAGGAAGGGAACATTCCCGAGGGAGAAGATTGGCGCGAGCCCCTTATACAAATCAAGAACGGGCGGCTTCCTTTGGAACGAGCTCGAAGGGTACAATTGCTTCGAAGAGCTGCATCATATCGATTGATTGACGGCACTCTTTTCAGGCTCGTCCAGGAGAAGGACCACCCAGTGCTTTTGCGATGTCTCTCGCCCAAAGAAGCTAAAGCCGTTATGCGGGAGGTCCACTCCGGGTTATGTGGAGCCCATCAGGCTGGGACAAAGATGAAGATGAACATCAAACTCAAGGGCTTCTACTGGCCTACTATGTACGAGGATTGTAACCAGTACGCTCGCACCTGTCATCAGTGCCAAGCCTTTGGGCCAATCCCTCGGAGGCCTCCAAATTCTTTACACCCGATAGCCCCTACATGGCCGTTCGCAGAATGGGGTATGGATATAGTGGGACCATTCCCCCCGTCCTCCCAGGGACATAAATTTATTTTGGCGGCCACATATTATTTCTCCCGCTGGGCTGAGGCCATCCCTCTTCGAGAAGTTACGGGCGAAGCAGTGGCTCGCTTCGTAAGATATCATATTATATATAGATTTGGCGTCCCTAGCCGAATTATTTCAGACAACGGGACGCCCTTCAGGAACAGGACAGTGTATGCACTGGCAGCTCAATTCCATATTGATTGGAGGACCTCCTCGGTTTATAACCCCCAGGCTAATGGTTTAGCTGAGGCCTTTAACAAAACACTCTGCAAGTTGTTGGCGAAGATCATAAATGGTCGCAAAAGAGATTGGGGAGAGAAAGTCCACGAAGCCCTCTGGGCCTATCGGACTGTTTATAAGACCCCTACGGGGTGCTTCCCATTTTCTTTAGTATATGGTGCCGAGGCGATCACCCCCATAGAAATTGAGTTGGCCTCATATCGGGTGGCGGTTCAGGCAGGTTTGCCTGGCCAGGAGCAATCTGAAGTTGAAAGAAGGCTAGAGGAATTATCCTCGCTGGAGGGCAAGAGGCTTCAAGCCTACCAACATTTGCAAGTATACCAAGCTCGTATGGCACGCGCCTATGACAAGCTAGTCAAACACAGGGCGTTCAAGAAAGGCAACTTGGTCATGCTCAAGGAAAAGGAGGTCTTAGCTGGAAAGTCGAGTGGGAAGCTCCAACCGAATTGGCGAGGGCCTTATATCATCCAGAAGGTATACGAAGGAGGGGCCTATACGGTAGTTGACCACAAAGGCAATAGTCCCTTCCCTCCTCTCAACGGCAAGCACATGAAACTCTACTACGCGCCACAGCAAGAGTTTCCCCAGCAGTCCTCATACGACAATACCTCTCCTCAGTGAAGGTTTCAAAAAAAAAAAAAGGGGGGTTAAAAACGTTGATGCCCCGGCGGACTCAGTTGACTTTCGAAGGTCGACTGAGGGCAAAAAGGCCACAAACCCGGCTGAGGTGAAAACCCGAAAGGGCGCCTCAGGCAAAAATGGGTAACCCCTCGGTGTGAAAACCCGCAAGGGCGCACCGGAAAAAGCTAAAGGGGGCCAGCCTCGGCGAAAACCCGAAAGGGCGGTGAGGTTGGTAATGTGAAAAAAAAAAATTCTCCTTATCTATTTTAAGGGTGGCTCTAAGTCAATGACTCCACCCCGTCTCGACCAAAACATCATATTGATGTCATGGCTACGCCTTATATGTCATTCTATGACACCTAGTCCCACCGACATTCTGAGGTTGTCATATTCTGCCCCATTGGGTTCAGCCTACGCATGCCCCTTTCGAGCTGCCAACCCACTATTGCCCTTTGTGTCCCTCTGGGCTCGGCCTCCGTATGCTCGCTTGGGCTGTCACCCCATTATGATTTTCGGCTCATTTTTATCCCACCAGGTTTGGCCTCAGTATGTCCCCTTCGGGCCGCCAACCTATTAGCCTCTAGGCACATCTTGTCCCACTGGGATTGGCTTCAGTACACCCTTTCGGGTTGCCAACCTACCATGTCTATCGGCTTGCGGTTTTGACCTCCATATCCCATCAGGGCTGTCAAAATCTACCTTTGTCACACCGGGTTCGGTCTCAGTATGCTCTCTCGGGCTACCAATCCATTACACCTTTTGGTTTCTTTTGTGGCCCATCGGGCATGGCCTCAGTATGCTCTCTCGAGCTGCCAACTGATGTTACCTTTGGACTCTTTTGTGGCCCATCGGGTATAGCCTCAGTATGCTCTCTCGAGCTGCTAGCCGATGTTACCTTTTGACTCCTTTGTGTCCCATCGGGCATGGCCTCAGTATACTCTCTCGAGCTGCCAACCGATGTTGTCTTTTGACTCCTTTTGTCCCATCGGGCATGGCCTCAGTATGCTCTCTCGAGCTGCCAACCGATATTGCCTTTTGACTCCTTTTGTCCCACTGGGTGACACATGCGTCCCTAAGAGAGTGTCTAGTTCTCTGCCCTTGGGCATTATAGGTTAAAAAAAATGGGGTTAAAAAAAAAATGATACCCCAGCAGACTTGATTGGTTATCTCCATTAGGGAGGGGCAATCAAGGGCAAAAAGGCTTCAACCCGGCTGAGGTGAAAACCCGAAAGGGCGTCTCAGACAAAAATGGGCAACCCCTCGGTGTGAAAACCCGCAAGGGCGCACTGGAAAAAGCTAAAGGGGGCCAGTCCTGGCGAAAACCCGAAAGGGCGGTAGGACTGGTAAAGTGAAAAAAAAAAAAAGGAGTGACAAAGTCTTCATGTCTGCAAAGGAATGGCAATTAAATCAACAAATGCTGTTCTTTATTCACCAATGCCAATCAGAAGAGTCCCGAGACAAGCCCTCGGGAAAGCTATACATGGCCGGGGTCTAAATGCAGCCCCATTCAAAAAAAAAGAAGAAGAGAGGAGACGAAAGCCGTCAAAGGGCGAGATCAGCCTGCAGGTCAGCAAGATGTGTCTCTCGCTGTGTCAACACCTCCTCGACTCCACTGAGCTCGCGCTGGAAATCTATCACCTTCGCCCTCAGAAGGTCTCGAGCATTCTGAGCCTCTCGGGCTCGCTGCTGAAGAGTCTCCAACTCCCGTACTAGCTCATCAGCGTAAGATGAAGCAACCTGAAGCTGCTCCTGTGTTGCCGTCGCCTGGGCGGATATATGCTCCCGTCTGGTGCGGAGCTGAGATACTGCCTCCTCCTCTTGCTGAATTAAAGACTGCAACTGTCGCCGCCTCGTCTCAGTCACGTGGCGGCAGGCAAATTCAGCCCACAAGTGCTCCAACCGGGACATCCAGGTAGCTCGGGAGAACCCGAACGCATGATACCCCTTGGTACAGGTGGCTAAATGCTCTCACATGGCTTCTACTGAGGGGAGCGGAGTCATCTGTAGAAGGAGTTGGAGGTTTTCAATGAGCCCCGCCTCTAGGGCGCCGCCTCTAGGAGCCACCAGGAATTGGGGTCCCTCTGGCCACTCCACTCCCAAAGCTGGAAAGTCCGCTGGAACTGACGGAGTCTCCTCCCCAGCACCTGAGAAGACAGCGGAGGGAAAATAACATATTAGTCCCGGGCAATATAAAAGGAACAAGAAATGACTCAACAAGAAGGCTAGCCAAACATCAAACCTAAGGGAACCTCTGAGGCAACGCATGTAGCGACCTCCGGCGCAACATGATTACTAGGCATGGGCGCGCCCTCTGCCCTCAGTGGCGCCTCACTTGCCGTGACCTTGGGTAGTTCTATCTCCTGGGAAGCTGCACTCAAGTCCTTAGAAACCGCCCCAAGGCTCTCTCCCTCTATCTGAGAAGCCAGGACGGTAGAACCTGCGTCTACCCGGCACAAAAAACAAGAGGATGGTTGATATGATATAATCACATGAGTAAAAGAGGAGCTGGAGCTTGTACATCAAGTAATACCTGATGGTACGATTGCAGCAGCATCTGCCCTCACTGGCTGATCAGCCCTTTCATGTGCAAGGGCCGGTGACCTCTCTCTAAAGGGAACTGTCTCTGGAGGGGGAAGATGAGTGGGTGAAGTCACTGAGACTTCAACTGTTGCTTAGACAAAAGCATGATTAGTTCTGTAAGTGAAATTAATCAAACAAACGGCAAATGCAGGGGGAAATAGAGACACACCAGCGATGTCTCTCTCCTCTTCCTCGACTGGTCTGCCAACAGGAGGTAGTACACCAGCGATGTCTCTCTCCTCTTCCTCGGCTGGTCCGCCAACAGGAGGTAGCAAATCTGGGGCGAAACCGGGTACCCCGGTATGATAAACCCCGACTGCCGAGGATAGTACTTCTGGGGCCCCAACAGAAATTCCTAGGTCAACATCGTAGGCCGGAAGCTCAGGGGCAGTGCCGGAGGAAATCAATTTAGCCAGCTCTGCTGTGGAGGCGGCTAATTCAGTGGCTGCACAGAACAATTGTCAAAGGGTGGAGTAGTAAAAGCAGCGGTCAACCGCAGAGGAGATCAAAAGTTTCGTGGTATACCAGAAACGGTGCCCATACCACCTCCTTCAGAAGAGCTCGACAAGGAGATGGAGGAGTCTGTCTCAGAGCTAGTGCTGGAGCTGCTACTGCCCGAGGAGGTACTGGAATCTGTAGATGTACCAACCTCTTCCCCCTCTCTGAAAGCCTGCTGCTCTCTTTGAGGCTCTGGTTAAAAGAAGGCTAGGGTCAGTTAAACAATGATTCCTCATTTGGCTCAACAAGCAAATAGTGAGGAATTGTGAGTTAAATTCACCAGATGTGAGAGAAGGTCTATCCTCTCCTTGCTGGGCAGCTACATCGGCGGGAGGAAAGTCCCCTAGGGGTTGATCCAAGTCCTCTAAATCAAATCCCAGGTCGCATGACGTATCGGCTACTGGTACGTCTGTTGGAGAAATATTCGCAAGACCTGGTGAAAACTGCCCTTGTAGCCTCATTTCAGGAGGAGCTGCGCATAAAGCAATTCTCTTAGCAAACAGAGATATAGGTACAAAATGATACAAAAAAAAGGGGGGGGACTTATAGCCCCAACTCACTCGAGGGAGCCCCGTCCCTTGGAGGGGTCGTGTCCACCCGAAGGCGAGATGAAGGCTGGGCATCAATATCTAAGCCTCCGCTATGTCGCCGTTTTGCCGCCAGGCTAGCACTACCAGAAGAATGGTCAAGGAGAACCCCTTCCGGAAAAGGATGACCAGCAGCCTCAGCTGTCCCTACAATTGAAATACAGCAATCAGCAATCAACCACTCCAAAATACATATATGACAATGACAAGGGAAAAGCCGGAAAGGCCATACCTGTCGCTCCTGCATCAAGATGAAGCCGGGGAATCAATTTATTGGAGTCAATTCGGAGAGCTCGTGCTGCCTGTTCCACAGCATCTCTCAGTGCCTGAGGCGTGGAAGCAACCTCCAGGGCTGAAACATAGTCCAGCAAGCCGGCGCAGCCCACTGCATTAATCACATGGGCCTTTCAAGAAGCGAAAGCCGTGCCTGCCAGTGCTCCCTCAGGGACAACCTCAGATAGCTGAGAATCGTGGGTCAGACCACAAGAGACCCTCAAGTCTCCCCACCAGGAGTAGCCAGAAGCAGAGCCGGAAGCGTCTCTACGGCGCGACCTCGAAGAGGAGGCCCCGTCAGACGCTGGCCTCAGGGGTCGTAACGCTCCTGTGTACTGACTCCGATCAATGGGCAATGAATGCCCCTGATCCCGCCATCGGGTCTCAATATCCCGAATCACTGAAGCCAAGCTGGAAAAGTGGGCCCTGACAAAACCGGGATCTTAAAAGAGGAGGCAGGCCCTCCTTCTTCAGGCGCTTCTCTTCTGCTGCTCTAATAATGTCTGCCCGCTCTCTGAAGATGTTGCTGGATTTAAACCACCAACGGGCATAATGGATGTCAAAGTGCCCCACACGGGCCTGGGCTGGAATAGGGATATGCTCCCTCACACCTCTGTAAAGAAAGTCCTGCCAACAAGCAGCTACTAGATGCACGTCCTTTTGCTTGTACTGCCTCGAAGTTAGGGGAAAATCAGCATTAGGTGGAATAGCCTGGTCATAACCAAAATTGCGCGCAAATCTGTGCGGATAATATGGTTCAAGGACCACCGTACACGAGCGCCGATAGACCAGCACACCGGGTCGTATACACACGACCCAATCTCCCAAGGCATGTGGGGAAATAATACCCTCAGAGGATACTTTGCAGACCACTGAGTCTCCTTGCCCCTCCAGAAATGGGCGATAGAAACGGGAGCTATGGTCAAACTCCAAGCTCTCGCCCCTTTTTGCGTGAAGGAAAGAAAGAGCCCGCCGAGCACCTGCAAGCTGAGTAACAACATCCTGATCCGGGTGTCCAGCGAATGCAAATATAAGCGGAGCCTTAGTATTGGGGATAGGAGACCGCTGAGATAGCTCTGGCAGAAGCAGTCCAGCCCAAGAACTCAAATAATGAGTGGGCAGTAAAATCTTCTTGTCGCGGGGGTTGGAATGCGAGCTCAAGGCACCCAGAGAATGGTAAATATTGGCCAAAGCAGCCGGGGCCAAAGCCAGTCGACGTCCACATGCCAGTAAACATGCTGGATAAATCACTTCAGCTCGTAGCAGCTCTTCTTCCCCATGAGGGAAGACAAATGTGGACAGCCAATATGCTAAATAGGCAGCCAGGTATGTCAAAGTAGGCAGCCTCCTGGAATTCCAGCCCTGTTCCGGAGCTGGCAAATGACGAGGGTTGGACGCAAACTTTATAAGGACCTCCTTGCATTGGTCCCAAGTGGTGCCGAATGAAGGAAACTCTTCATAAAAACAATATGGCCCGCTGTAGAAATACATGATCCAGGCGTTAAGAGTAACTCTGGGTGTTCGAGCAGTCTTCTCTTTGCCCACCAGGGCCAAATCTCTCCAAGTCTTCATAAGATACCGGAAGCAATATGGCAAGAGATACTGGCCCTCTCCATCTGAAGCATATAGATGGGCGTCATCAAGGCATAGCTCCTCATAGGCCTGACCGCTGATCGGTAGGCCTGAGATGCGATGAAAGGACCACAGGTCCAAAGAAGTCTCTCCCTCAGCGGTGACGACGGTGTTCCAGCGTCTATTCCACCTCTCCACCATAGCCTGGAGCAAACCCGTATGACAGGGGTATGAGTACAGTGATGCTGTAACGGCATGGCGAATCCCGGCTCTGTCCAAAGTAGCGTCGTGCACGGTCAATATCCCCCACAGCCATTCATTTGCACCTCTGCGGAAACAATGGGAGGGGACGACGGACCAACTCCCATACCAACTAGGAACCTTCAATGAAAGGATTTCTTTCAGCATACAAAAGTGGTCATACCCATCGTGGACAAAACGAACCCCGGAGGGAGCTAAATATATCCTGTCAAGGACCACGTCGGCGGCTTTATGATGACCCGCCAAATGCCAAACTGCAGGAGAAGAAGGTGTCGATCTGACCACAGAAGCATCCAACTCCTTGAAAAATCCAAGGCACTTGCTGTCAGGAAATTGTGGCTGCCGTGTAAATCCCCCAGGGAAGCTGGGATATGAGTAAGAGCAGGTGCCTCTCATGCTGTCCCTGCCGGCTAGAATAGCCCCCTCCAGCCGCCGCCGCTGATCTAGTAGGGCTGGGTCGTCACTGTCTAGCCCCGGTGGAATGAAGCTTTGCACAAAAGCAATCAAATGACGGTCTACTGGGTAGTGAGATGGATGCCCCCCAGAACGGTCATATGTATAGAGTCCACCCCGGCAGCTGATCCGGGGAACATCAACCACGCCTTCGCTGGCAGGGACATCTTCCGTTGGGCCTTCAGCGACCCAAGAGGTGCCTCGATCAAATGCATCGGAGCTGTCAGAAGCGACACGGCGAGGAGGCAAAGGCGGCATGGACTTGTCAGTCCGTTGCACATAATGTTCGTTAGGGCCGGTCGCTCTCGACCCCCGCGCGACGCCTCGGCTCTGGCTTGGACGAGCCATACCTGTAACTTCTCAAAAAAAAAAAGAAGAAGAGAGAGACGAAAATAGAAGAGCATTAGAGATTATGGTTCAAACCATCTCGATGTAGGAGCTACGCTCCAGACACAAGTTCCTCAGTGGACATGTCACAATACATATGAAAATGCACGGGCCCTCCGCCCCTGCCTCCGGCTGTCCCGGATGTCCTGTGGGGGGCACTTGTTGTAACCGGAAAAATATACATGCAAGCACGGAGGCTTCATGCTGTCGGCGTCGGCTTAGTCCAACCCGTTCTACTCCATAGAAGCGAGAAGAACCCGTGATAAATCCACGGAGATTATTGCAATCATGTGGTTCCGGGTGAAATCAACAAAATCAAGCCCTAGGGGCAAGAGAACGTGCTATGCACACCTTTTTAGTATCCCGACGGCGTGTATCACGTCTCGCGGGATCAAAAATTCCTCCCCCGTCGGACAAACGATGCGTAGAAGACGACGAACAAAGCTCGGAAGGAAGTTTCCTCTCTTCCACGTGCCCGGACGGAGTCGAAGATGCAGAAAAGTCGCTGTCGAAGCCGTACGGACGCTTTTAAATTGGAGATTGGACCACTCGAGGAGAGGGAACCTCGCCCGGGGTAAATCACCCCCGGGCGGTTCCCCGCGGCCTGTCCACATCAAAAAAAATTTGCAAAAAAAAAAAAGAGGGAAGAAAAGGGAGAGTGACCTGCCCGGGGTGGTCTTAACCCGCCCGGGTCCGACCCACCCCGGGCCGGTCCCCTACCTTCTATAAATAGCCCCTATGGGGTCCCATTTTAAGGGGGGCTTGACTGGAGGAGATTTAGAGTTCGGCAAGGAGAAATTGTTCGTTGTTTTTGCCCACTTGGGGTATGTCACTTCCCCGGGGCTTATGTATACGCCCCTATGCGGGCGGTTGTAAGTTTGGTTGGCTTTTTCCGTTTATGCCCCTACGTGGACTCAATGGAAAAACCTATCTTATGTGTGAGTGGTATTTATGCCCCCATATGGGCTTTCTAACGTCGATCCTCTGGGTCTCGTTCTCCGTATGTCTCAAAAGAAAATGGATGGACATTTTATTAGTCATTAAAATGATATAATGACTAAAATGCCCCTCTTAAAGACATTGGGATCAAAGCATACCCGTTTGAGTGTGACGGCTTCTTGTATAGTTGACAATTCGTCGACGCTCTTTTGTAATGTTACAAAGTTTCCTTTTAATGCGGCCCCCGGTGCGTGCCAGCTTAACAAGTTACAAATAAACCCTCTTCAATGAAAAATTGTGTATATCCCCATGTGGGGCATTTAATCATGTATGGATGTTTATACAACCTTGGACATTCTTCCGGCTCCTTGACCTCTATGCCCTTCATGACGTCAACACCATTCAATTACCAAAGTACCCCTAGAGCCTGGGTTAGCAGCTAAGCTCTAACGGTCAACTTTAGCCTGTTCAACCAGGTCTCCTATTGGCTTCCGCCTTCTCCACTTTGCAGTCACCCGCTGGGAGTTAAAAGCTTGACACGACATTTTAAGCAACATACGTCCTCCCTTTTTCTTTGAACCCATGGGGTAGATCTTTAAGCCTTCTTATTGTCAATTAAACAAAGGTGTTCGGACATTACGCCGATGTAAATCAACACTGACCACGGTCAGTGGGGAAAGGTCCAGTGCTCGAACCCATGTCGCCCGATACAATGCGCACCCCACAGGATGGATATCGGTCTTTCATGTAAGCTCTACATGTATACCCTCGCCTCCTCAGAGAGAATCCATCCCGTGATCACAGGAAACTTCTAAACCCTAAATGCATAAGATCGCTCGGGGTAATAAAAAAAAGGAGTATCTGTTCATAACAAAAAATGCCGTCCATCATAATCTCATAATACCGTGAGAGCGACGCGTTTTCGTCTTGATAAAACAGTGGCGGACATGGTACATGTCCGTATCTAGTCAATCCATCTCTCCCCAAAGTCCACGTACTTCAACACATCAAGTAGACACTGCCAATTGACCCTGTCATAATTTTTCTCAAAGTCCGACTTTAGCACCAACCCTTTCTTCCTCTGGCTCTTCAAGGCAAAGAGGCATTCATGAGTCACTAGAGAATTCTCATGAATATGTCTACCCTTGATGAAGGCTCCTTGAAAGTTGTTAACCAGTCTGTCAATGACTCTATCCAATTTGCCTACTAGAAACTTGGTGACAGTCTTGTTAGTTCCATTCAGAAGGCTAGTGGGCCTAAAATTTTGAAAGCATTGTGCTCTTTATTTTTTAGGGATAAGGACCAAGAGGGTTTTATTTATACCCTCCAAGTGTGCCCTTCCCTCTTGGAATTCCCCCATCGTTGCCATGAAGTCTTCTTTGATGATATCCCAACACTTTTGGAAGAAGGCAAGTGGGAAGTAATCTGGGCCTGGAGCTCTATCCCCTGCAAGAGAGAAGACTGTCGGGCATATCTCCTCTTTTGAGAAGCTCTGGGAAATGGCTTCCCTTTTCTCAGAAGAACGACGAGGTAGAAGGTCCAGGGCAATCTTCGGTCAGCATCCTTCGTGAAAAGTCAGGAGTAGAAATGCCTCGTCTGCTCTTTGATGTTCTCCTCCCTATGGAAAGAGTGATCTCCCACTATAATGTAAGTGATGGACTTAACTCTTCTCATCCCCGAGGCAATGCGCTGGAAATATGCTGTACTCCTATCCCATAATCCATCTCTCCCTCACATGGATGGCAGTTTCGGCCCTGGACGGTACGAAACCAACTGAGTGAAACCGGACGCCAACTCCCTTGCAAAAAATAGTATTTTATTTGGTTTCGGGTCGAACCAAAACCGAAATCGATATTGTTTCGATTTCAGATCTGGCCGAAATCGAAACAGAAACTACCATCCTTGCTCCCTCAACCTTTGCTTCTAATAGCTCTCTTCTCTAGTGAGTATCTCCTCAAAATCTTTTCTGAGAGAATCCCTGTGGCTTCTGTCTGTGCCATCCAGTAGTCGTGCCTCCTCCAAGAGGTCTAGACCCTCGATTTGTTGAAGAATCCTGTCCTTAGTTGCTTTGCTAGGGAACTGTTCTTTCTGTACCCCGCACCTTGAGAACCTGTGCCGCATGTTTCAATTTACCCACCAGCCTAGCCATTGAAGACCTTTCATGTCTCTGAACATTCCAAGCAACTCTTGACGGTGTCCATAAAGTCGTCCTCCCTTAATCAGAATCTCTCTAGCTGGAAGCTCCTTCTCTTCATGTGTGTACGACTAATCTTCAAGAGGATAGGTTTGTGATCCGACACTGATCGTGCCAGAGACGATACATGCACATGAAGATAGTGATCCTGGCAATCAACTTGTACCAGAAATCTATCCAAACTGGAGCAAGTAAGGTCTACCCTCAGATTAGACCAAGTGAACTGTGCATTTGCCATTCCAATATCAATTAGAGCAGTTTCCTCAATGAAATCAGTGAAATCTTCTCTGTCTCTGGTGTTGCTAATGTCTCATGTCCTCTCCCATGGTGCAGTAATAGCATTAAAGTCTCCACCTACACACCAAGGTCTACCTGAGGTGAGGTGATGTGGAGCCAGGTCTTCCCACAGAAGCCTCTTCGCCTCTCTACTTTGAGGCCTGTACATCCCTGTGAAGTCCCAAGAAAAGTCATCCCTTACATTTCGGAAATATAGGGAGATGGCCCCTTTGCTGATCTGCCTATCTTGCTCCACCTCTTCTACCTCATACTGATTCCGTAGAATCATTATGCCTCCTGATCTACCCTCAGCTAGTGATGCTACCCCCTTCTCAAGTCCTGTTCCTCTTATCTCCCTCATGATAGATTTCATGTCCCCTTCACATTTGGATTCTTGAAGGCATGAGATGTCAATCTTGCATCTCCGAACTAACTCCTTCACCACTCTCATCTTCTCTCTCTCATAGATTCTCCACACATTTCATGAGACTATCCTTATAAATACGAAAGAAAGTCTCTCCCCTCCCCTTCTTCCTCCCTCTCCCTCTCTCTCTCTCCTACTCTTCTGAGATTTATCGCCCTGAGCCTCCCTTGCCAAGTTGATGCTCCACCTCTTCTAGATTTTGGTGAACACCCCCATCAAGTCCCTTTCCACTGCTACAAAGGAGATACCTACCTTCTCCGCTAATACCCTCACCTGTTCAGCCGTCATCCTCTTCACCACTCTCACCATCTCCTTCACCTCCTCTCTCCCCAGCATACACTTAGCGGAGAGGCCCTCCTCCTCTGACTACCCCCATTCCGTCACTCTACCCCTACCCGGTGTCTTCGAGATGATGTCCTCTCCCTTCGAGTTCATCTCCTCCACCCCATCACCATCCTCCCCTCCTGAGAGAGGAACTAGGTCTCCGCTCGCCGTCGCCTTCGTACGTTGGCCGGATATTGGCTCTTCAGCCCAGAACTCCTACAACCAAGAGGTAGACACCCCAAGCCCAGCTTGGGCAAAAACTTGTGACCCCTACTCACTGTCGCAGACCGCTTCTGCAGGTGCCACCCCCCAAGCCCTCCTCCTAATGTTGGGCATGCTGTGCGGGGCTCCGGAGGCTCTGGCTGGCCTTCGATAGTTGGTTGGAAGACACCGGCTGCCCGCACAAAATGGTTGCCCTCGCCTGGTCGAGGGTGCCTGCCACATCCTTCTGTGTGTTCAGGGGCTAGCACTCCTCTTTGGCCGAAACATGCGCTACCGGAGGATGTTTGCCATGTTAGACTAACTCCTCGAGGGAAGTAGACGCGGTCGCCTGTAGCATAGGCTTTGCTAGGAACTCTTACGCCCCCCCCGCGGTCCTGTCGGGAGGGACGAATCGAACTAGGGATCGGTCTACCTGTTGGGGCTAGCTCCGTCGGGAGAGTATGGCCGGAGTTGGCCGTCATAACCGGGGTAGGGTTGCCCTGGGAGAGTCTGGAGTGGACGAAAGAGATCAGACCCTTGCGAGCCCAATATGGCTCTTGGCCCGGATTCGAGTAAGTCTCAGGTACCCGGACTCGGTCCCGTGTCCCGAGCTCCCATATTGCACGCCCGGTCTAGGGCTTCTTGTGAGGCCCTCTTCTGGGTGCGGACCATGGGGAGATGGCCCAGCTATCGGCCCATTCGAGTGTGCGGTCCTGTTTGAAATGAAACGGGTGCGTACAATGCTTCTTCAACCTCCGGCTGCTGCGAAGGTTCCCTAGCCGCCGCCCTTGCAGATAAGGTCGAAATGACACCCTAACAACGAGCTCCACCTCTCCGACCACAGGGAGGATGAACGAAGGAATGGCTAGGGGTGAGGAGATGACGACGAGGCATCCACCACAATCACCCTCTCTCCTGGAACAAGATGGGTGGTGTCGGCCACCACCTTCCCAAATGGGCTCGCTAGAAAACCAACCTCGGCCTCGTGGCGAAGGCAGATTGGGAACCCCGTAAACCTGTCCCAAAGAGGGGTCATCTCCGATGTGGAGTACGTTCCTCTCTCCAACTTCCATGTTTGAATGCGGAGGATTGAGCCACCTGTCACTAGGACCCCTTCATCCGCCGCCACCTTCGTCGCTTATGAGGATAGCCAGAAATCCCTTCTTGAGCACCTTTCTAACCTCCCAAGGGCCTCCCACACCCCATCTCTCGTTCAAAAGGACCCTAGTTGCCTCCGCATCTATCCCTCGCTGGAGTGGGGAGATCCATAGGCAGTGACCGAGCCATTCCAGGCGACCGGTCATGTTTTTTGGCGAAAGACATCCAAAGTCGAGGGCCTACCTCCTCGCTCGCTGAGTCTGCTTTGCCGGCATCGTACGTCTCACTGCATCCGCGTACGAGCCATTCCTCCTAGCTCCTCTTGTCTCCAGCTGCCGACCAACCTCTAGCCCCCTGCAAAATCTCTGCGGGTGGCTTCTTTGCCAGCATCGGAACCACACTGGCCCAAAGTCCCGGCTCCACTTACCCACCCTGCTTCCACCTTTGCGACCTCTCTAGCCTCCTTGGACCGTGCAGTGACTTGGCTGTTTTGGCGAGGGCCACCACTGCCCAACGGGATGCGGTTCGTCCCGGAGGGCCTCTCCTTGCCCAGAGCCTCTTTCTCTAGAAAAGGCTAGAGAGAGACTCCGTCAAAAGCCTATCCTCATCAGCCTTGCTACTCTAACAAGCAAAAACCAACCGTCCATGGTTATGCCCATAAACTGAAGAAAACCAATCCCAGAAGCATGCAATTTAAACATTGAAGAGAATTTGGTTTGAGACCAAATTTCTGCAATGGGTTGATGGATTTTTGAAGGTCTTGAAGCGTTTTGATATGCTTTAGGTTTAGCTTTAAGTGTTTTAAATGTGAAAGGGTGTTTTGATAATTTGGCGAGGTCAAGCATCCAAGGATAGTATGGTCATTTTGAGACTTGAGGCATGTTTCATTGGGTTGGGGGAGTTTTGAAAGCCCACGGGCGGTTTTAGAATGCCTTTAGGTGTTTTAGGGTTGTGAGGGCATTATGGTCATTTTCAAGATTTTCGATTGATTTTAAGGACGTTTATGATCCTAAAAGTTTTCTGTTAACTTCAGAAATCCTCACTGATTACAGATTTTTATGGGTTTTCATGATTTTTAATGTCCTAAGGGTATTTTGGCTGATTTAGGTAGGTAGGTGTCTTCCCGTGTTTTTTTTTCTTTTTTCTTTTTTCTTTGGGGAAAAATAATATCTCCTCGATCTCTTTCTCGATAAATTGAGTACCCGGAAGAGGACACCGAGGACACATAGGGACTCTATATTGGGTAATAGGATAACTACTCAATAGTTAAGGTCAAAGAAGAGATCCTTAAGTGTGGATATATCTGGTGATCTGGAAGATCGGGTGCTGGAAGACATCCCCATCGATCGCAAGCGATCGATGTTTATTTACATCAGATTGAATCCGAACACCTTGATTCACTTCATCAGCAAGTGGGTGAAATACCATAAAAGCCATGATGTAAGAGGGGGATAATACATGTAATGATGAGACAACACAAACATCGGTAATTGGAATCATGAAAGTGAGAATGAGATAAACATAATCATCCACATATCATTGATAAAAGCCGTGAAAAGCATTACAGAGATACAAGAGTTCATTTATCACATATGCAAGTCATGCGACAATTCCGTCATAAATAGCGGTCTCCGGGTCATTGCTTCGGAAGGAACTCGACTGTTTACATGACGATATTCCGAGCGGGACTATATGCTGAGAAGTGCCGACCGTGAATGCAGCACCGCTGGTGTTGAATTGACTGTGCAGGGATCCATATTTCGCTCGAGGTGAGCGGCCGGGAATCCTTGAAGGTGCCAGCATGCTGGGATGGCTGCATGTTCGGAGTGCCGTATGCTGGTACAACATATATGCTCACGTAGTGGGATACATCACTATGACATAGCCGAGACATGCAGAGGGGCGGTGGCACAGTCACAACCGTAAGAGGGGCGACCGGGATGTAACTAATCCGGAGCAAAATTGGTGTCTGGAAGGCAAGGGGCATCCAGATTATAACTAACCAAGATCAAAACTGGGTTTAGGTAGTGACTGAGGTGACTGGAATAAAATAAACATCGGGGGAAATTATGACCTAGATCATGGTTAGATACCGGGTTAACGAGGATCAATTAAGTTTTATGAAGTAATTAACCAACTGGTGTAGTTGGCCAAACTGGGACGGAGACAACTGGATAAACTGAAGCAGTTGAGTAGATTGAGACAACTATATAAACTCGGACAATCGAATATACTGAGTCAACTGAGAAGAGGCGACTGAAATAAATTGGAGCAATTGAATAAACTGGGACAACTAAAATAAATTGGACAATTGAATGACTTAAGTGACTGGATAATTAGATGACTGGATCAACTAACTGAATGAGCTGGTTCAGTTAGTTGGACAGACCAGAGTGACTAATTGAGTAAACTGGGGCAGTTAGTTAGACAGTCTGGAGTGATTAAGGCCAGTGTTTGAGATGGCCTAGATTGGGATGAGTGATAGGCTAAGACTGGTTGGAGCCGAAGGTTGACTAGAATCAGGAGACTAAAAATCACTGTTGAGGAGTGCACTTCGGACAATCTTGCCAAGGACTTGAAGTTCAAGAGCCAACTTAAATGATATCGCGAATACTTAATCACAGAACTCAAGGATTAAATTGGCTGGCGGCGCTCGAGGAACAAAGTCTCCTCATTATTTCAGAAAATATGATCAACAACACGATATGCCCAAACGAGAAGGACAGAGATCAGAATAGAAATCCTCCATGCGATGTTGCTCCTCTTCTGCATGCGTTGCTATGCAGGCGTGCGTATCCGTCTATGTATCTGTTTACGTGCTCCACCCCCTCGTATTTATAGAGGATGAGCAAGAGCGTTGAGTGTGCTAAAAGGGGCTACAGGGACAAGGTAGGGGCGCTGGGCGAAGCCATCTGGTCCAACTGGGGTCTCTCTCAGCCTCTGATTTGTCAAGGTAGGGGCGTTCAGCGCCCTCAGCTTGCCAAGGTTCTTATCGCGGCGCCCATGACAACCGCGTTCTGTCACGGGTTTTCAGAAACCCTAACGTCTTTCCAGCATGCTAAGTAGTGCTAATGAGTCTAGATGCATGTTTTTCGTGTCTGCACGTAATCCGAACCCACTAAAGTTACTAGGGAATGTATATAAATCTTAATTTTCTAAGTTCATGATTCATGATCACCCTTCCTCTAGATTCCATGTTCTTATTTCATCTCTATTGATCTTAGTATATTAAAAGAGTAGTTAACTCCTTATTAACCTGAATTTGACTCATTATAGCATGTTTTAACTCTGTTGCATGATAGTCATATCGATTGAGGGTTCATGATTTTATTATGTGATATACCATCGATTTATTGTTGAAGGTTGTGTCACCCCGGTGATATTAACCTACCGTTCGTTATTGATTTCTGTAGTGAGATAGGAACACAATTCTTCGTGAAGTTAAGACCCTCTGCCGGATATTCCTTCTGTTGGACTAGAACTTTCTTCATCAAGGCTTCCGTAAGTCTCCACGAGTCTGGGATTCCCACTAGGACGCCGAGCATGTTGTACCCTAAAGACCCTGAAAACCATTGGAATCCACGTCCTACTGTGTAGGATAGGATTCAATCGGCCTTTGGAAGGATAAAATGAGGTTCTATCTGCGATCTATTGAGTCTGTTCTGATCGCGGCCTGTCTCCAAACCGCGTTCAAGCTCTGTTTGAGAATGCGCCTGATCAGAGACCGTGTTCTTTCAACCCCCTGAGTGGATCACGGCCTTCAGTTAGACTGCGTTATTCTGTGAAGGCGGTGTCCACCCTGACCACGTTCATCAGAAGGTGGCCCTCTGACCGACTGCGTTCCACCCAGCCTTTTCCAATGATCGAGTTTTGAATGATTGAATGTCTTGTATGTTCCTAAGTCCGAGGTTCATTATGCTTGGCATACTTCCTCGTTCCCCCTGACCCATTGAGGGTATTATTGAGAGTCTTGTATCTCCATACTTGACTTTATTGAAATTCCTCATGAGTTTGATCTAAGTTCTAACTTAGTTCACATTTCAAATGCGATCTTTGATATCATAATGACCTATAGTTATTGATTTTTTTCATGTTACTGGAACATAACTTCTTCGGATTCATTGGCCACTAATGAATGAATGGAATTGGCTAGAAACTAATGGATTGTGACTAATGGTCCAATCAACCATAATGCCAGTGCGATAGGGCCCAATCAGGTTCAGGGAGGAGCACCCGAATTACTCATTAACCGCGAGATTGATCAAATGGGGTGTTGGCATTGCACTTACCCAACGCAAGATTAATGCTAGACATTTCTAAATGAATGAAACCGCGAGATTGATCAAATGGGGTGTTGGCATTGCACTTACCCAACGCAAGATTAATGCTAGACATTTCTAAATGAATGAATGATCGACTCGAATACATTATTGTCCTTGATCCGGAATGGGTAAATTATTGTTTGGAACTCTAATGTTAATGGGCCAATTCAATGTTATGTTCATTATAACGTTCAAATCATTGATATACTATGAAAGCTTGTTATTGATTCCTCATGATCTATTTCATTGTCGAGAGCTATTCCTTGACATTTGAACTGTCTCATACTTCTAGAATTTCTCTCTCTCATCGATCATCTCGTATCCTTGATTGTCTCTTGATTTAATGCATGGTTTTTATCGCTTGCCATATAGACACACTGCATATTGAAAGACATTAATCACTTATATTTTGCCTGGCGATAGAGTTGTAATTCCTACTGAACGTTTTTGCTCATTCAATGTTTCTTTAATGTTTTTTAGGTATTATAGCGAATGAAATCGACTCAGATGGGAAGGGCAAAGAGTGCTCGAGAGTTCTTGGAGTCAGAGAGGACCAAAGTCTTTTGTTATTTTCTTGAGTCTAGTTGTATAGTGAGAGTCTTATTTCATGTCTTTTCTGTTAAATTTTCAGGTTGAGTCAAGAATTGTAATAAAGATTTTTGAATTATTAATGAAATTATATTTTTGTCCAAATTGGTCTTATTTATTTATTTTGATGGTTTGTCTTTCCTGGTGCTCTGATTGACATGACCGTTATCTGTCACGTTCCGAGTAGTTTTCGCTGCTATTGGTTCGGGACGTGACAGTGATTGAGTTGGATCATCCTTGCCTGATGGTCCTGCTTGGTCTTCGACCCTAGTAGGGGTCGGTATTGGTGGTGGGACAGGCGCTAGGGGCAATGATGGGGAGTTAACCATTGAATCTTCTTCGTCTGAGGGGTCGAACACATATGGAGAGTTTCGTATCTCGACCTCCGGGATGGGACCGGGTTTTTCACCGTGGAATACGATGACCCGATCTAGGTGGACTCTGGGTCGCTGGGAGGATTGTTATGAGTTTCTTCCACGTCCTGCCTCGCGCCCGCAGCCACACCCTCGGCCATGTGTTCGAGTATCTCTCTCATTTTTTGCGGAAAGACGTCCGTGTGGGGAAATGACACCCCTCCGTCTCGTCCGGGAGGCCATTGGATCATTCCTCCGAGAATTGTTGATATTATCAGGCGGAGGGACACCACCATGTTGCAACTGAGGTTTTAGAGCAACTCTTCAAGCTGTTCCGTTGTAATTTCCTTGTCTTTATAAAATAAGGATAGTTCTTCGGGAATAGGAAAATTTTGCCATTGTTGATTCTCTGGATAATGTCATGTATCCAATTCTTCAGGCGTTTTCAATTCCCTCCCAAGGGATATATTTGTTCAGTGGAATTGCCTTGGTATGACGAGAGGGAACATATTCCTCCAGATCGTTGATGAACTTTTGTAATCGCTGGAGTGGTGTCAGCTTAGCGGGGTCTGGAGAGTTGCTGCTAACTCCACTTGCCTTTTTAGCTGTCTCTTCAGGTTCTTTCTCCTATTTTTCTCTTGTTTCTTGGCGATAGCCACTTCATGGAGAGTAGGGGGAGCAGGTCGCTATGTCGAAGTTGTCATGCCTCCAGAGGGGTGTTGATAATTCACCATCTTGGAAGAACGAGGCCGAGGATTTTTCCTCGACCTAGCCTCAGTCCAGGAACCTCCCCCCTACTGTATCTGAAAGGTGGCATTAATTGCCTGCTCAATGATGTCAAGTGGCAACTTATGGTATGAGGAGATTGCGGAACTGGAGTTGGGACGCGATTGCTCAACTTTCTCATCTGGCTGCATGCTTGGCTCGCATCGGGCAACCCTTTGGGGGTCTGCCATTTCAATCCCACCTCTTTGGCTCGATTTCGGAGAGCCCCTCCTGACTTCCTGGGTGGGAACGGAGTGACTTTTCCCTTTTCGATGATTGGGACAGGGTGATTCTCCTTCTGGGTCACCTGCCCGAATTGGGTAGGAAATTGTGGATGTTGGAGGAGACTTTCTCATGCTTGATGCTGCATTGCAGGCAACATTGGCTGTATTGACTGGGCACGACCGCACTGATCCTTCGACTGGTTGTGGTCCCTTGCCTCTGTCTCCTGCGGGGGAGGATGCCGCTGGAACAAACTGGGGGTGAGACTTCTCTGGCTAGTCTGTTGATGAGCCCTCTGGCGGGTTGCTCACCCAGACGTCATCTTTGTCGAGGAGAATACAGAGAAGTCTCCTTGTGTCCTCTCAGGAGAGTGGGAGTGACTTTAAATCTTGCCACGGGCGTCAACCCGAGTGTTGCTCTGTTGGGGTGGCTAGAATAACTCCTTGCCCCGCAGTATCTGGAGATGGGTATGATGTTGAAGCTTGGACGCTATTGGATGAACCTTGAGAAGTTGGAGCTCCTTGGCCATCGCCTTGCCCTCTATGTCTCCTTTACTGTTCAGGGGCCTACTGGACCCGACTTTGGCGACCTTGACGCCTAAGGCCGCGACATTGATAAGGTGGTAGCTCATCGATGTGACACGAGACACGCCCTATCGATGCAGAGCCGACATCCTTCGCCGTTGCTCGGGGCGTTGTTGCTTGTCTCTAACTTCATCGGGCATAGTTCCCCCTCTTTTGATAGCCTCAGAGGAAGATGCAATTGTTTTGTGTATCACATATGCCGATAAATGGGCCGTGCTGGCCATTCTTTTTGGCCTAGTCCAAGTGTGAGGCTAGGGCGGGTCAACATGACCACTCTTCACTGCAATGAGGTCATCTCGAATTAGCTTCCCTGCTTGGGTTTTGAAGACATGACAGTCTTCGATAGAGTGGCCGAATATGTGGTGATATGGGCAGAAATTGGGTTCACCAGCCTTCTGGGGGTCTCCTGGCCTCTTAGGCTCTAGCAACTCGATCAGCCCTTGCACGGAGCAGAGCTCAAAGAGCTTCTTCGTATGCTCCTTTTTGAAGGCGAAAGGTGTCCACATTCGCTCGCCGAAAGAGGGAACAGAGGGTTTATTCTCTGACTTCTTTGTGGGGCTGCTCAAGCTAGTCTCCTTGGCATTCTCATCAATAGGGGAGAACTCAACAGCATTTACTTCTTTGGTTGATTGGTGATCCCAGATCTGCATCCCCTTGGTCGAGATATAGCCGGGGTTGTCGACAAGAACATCTCGATCTCAGCCACGGCAGAGTTGAGCTTGTCGAAACCTTTTATATTGGTGCCAAGGAGTTTCTCGCTGATTTCTGCCGCCAAGCCTTTCCTGCAAATGGTGATGGCATCTTCTTGTATTGGAGGATGACTACATCTCATACTGAGGTCGCGCCATCGCTTGATGAAGTCAAGAGCTATCTCGCCTTTATTTTGCCAAATAGAACAGAGCTCGGCTAACGAGACTTTCTCTCCGCCGTCTAGAAACGGTCAAGAAATTTCTTCTGTAAATTTGCCCAATCTGCTACTGAGTTGGGCTTTAAGTGGGAATACCATTGGAAGACAATTCCCGTAAGAGAAGTGGCGAAGTATCGGCGGAGGTAAGACTCATCCAACGACAGATTGCCCATGGCTGTTATATAATAGGCCAGATGTTCATAAGGAGACCCTCGCCCATTGAACTTTTGCAGCTTTGGGGCTTTGGTATATTTCGGAGAGAGCTTCTCGAGTTAATGGTGTAGTGAATACGGCACACTATAGAGGTCCACTAGGGTAACCCCTTCACCGTACTAAGCGAACTTGTCTTCAACAATTCGCTCCATCATTTGTCGCTGCACCACAAAACTTTCCGATATCGATGTATTGACCGGCTGAGAATTAGGCTCCACTAGGGATATACTAGGTCCCGCTATTGTTGGTGCTTGGGTGGCTGAAGTCGAGATATTGGCCCCACTGGACCTACTCAGGGGAACTTCTCCCTCAGTCGGGGGCCGGACTGTGTGGCGTGGCTGGAGATCATGCTCTCGTAGCAACTCTTGGAGGAGAGCATTTAGCTGCTGATTTTCTTTTAACAGAGCTTCAATTGTGATCCCTTATCCTTCACCATCAAGTGCTGGGTTAATGGTGTGTTCCTCATGCATGGAGGCATCGCGACCTTTAGTGGAGGCTTCTTTCGCTCGAGGTTGGCTAGGCAAGTCGAAAGAGGACGTGCCTCCATCACCAATCGGTGTAGAAGTCTGTGCTTGTGGCTGAGATCGCCTCCAATGCGCCAAAGTTTCATTCAGGTCATCTGGTTGATCTTCTGGTTGCTAGCTGGTAATATAGCATGCGAATACTCGCACAACGTCATTGATGACCCGCACCATTCTCTTTTTCTTAAGAGGCTTATCAGGTAACACTGACATAGGTGCCCCCAGCCTATTAAAGATGGAAATCCGCCTTACAGGGGCATCAGGCATAGGTCTTTGACCACTCCGAGATGAACCCGAAGCAGACTGTTTGTCGGACCGACGGAGGGATCCCCTCTGCCTGTTTCTTGGGTGAGAGGCCTCTGCCGCCAACTGGGTGACGCCTAGTTGAGAGACGTCCGATTGATTAGGTGAGTGTTTCATGGAATCCCGAGTTTGATGTTGCCCGGATGACGGAAGCAATGTCTCGGCTTGCGCCTTTCGGACTGCCTGAGCTTCCTCTTTGGTAATCCACATTCGCTTGAAGCAAGGCCAGCGCTATTGGTTATAAGCGCTCCCTTGTCCGGACCTGGGAGTGTTGGATGCGACCTAGCGAGACCATTGTCGTTGCAAAGCCTAAGTGGCGGCATTCTTTAATCTTTCTTCGTCTTCCCGCGTACGGCGCAGGAGCTCAAAGCGGTTAGAGGTTCCAACAGTTGCACATGTCGATCTTGTGGAATAATCAGCTCGCCACCATCGAGCCGAATTCTGAGATCTCCAACCAGTATAGTCCTGTCGGAGTTGGAGGTGACCAGGGATGTGGTGGTTCTGTGTCTACGACTGCCACGACGCTTCTTCTGTGGAGCCGAGGATGTCTCAGCACCCACATGATGCACAGAGAAAATTTGATATTTAATCGCCCTAGGCATAACGCCTTTGGCGAAAGTTGAGGTTGTCGATGCCCGAGACAATACCTGTCTTGGGGATCGAACTGGCTGAGACTGGGGCCCACGACTTAGTATGCGCGCGGGTTGTTGAGATATCTGGGGTGCAGGATTGAGAACCCGCCTGAGTGGTTGTTGGGGTGGCCTTCAACGCTCGTGACGGAAAGTCGGTAGTAGTGTCTGGAGGGGCTGGGACCCGCAACTTGGTGCTGGGGTGGGTTGTTGCTAGAGTGACTGGGGGTAGCATGCCCGCTTGACCCGTTGTTGTGATCGGGCTAGTTGCCGCCACAGTAACCACGCCCAAGAAATAGGGTGAATCTACGACCGGAGCGAAGCTGCCAAGCACGATTGGCGTTATGAGGTAGCCATAACGGGAATGCATGGCCACGACCAACGGAGCGTAGGTGACAGCCGCCATTGGTGAACGGGGTTGGAATACGTGTTGCAAGAACTGGACTGGAGGAGCCTAGATTGAACCAACTCAATGGAACGCTCAAGCAGAAACGCCGAGGATCCCTCCTCTACCTCTCTTGTAAGAAAGGAAGAAGACATCGTGGGCTTAAAGGAACATCATCACCCCTGCTGATGAATGAAGAACACGGAAGTCGTCACCAAGCGTGCCAATTTTTGTTTTCCCGCGTTTTTCCTCTCTCTCTCTTTTTTAGGGAAAAATAGTATCTCCTCGACCTCTTTCTCGATAAACTAAATACCCGAAAAAGGACACTGAGGACACACAAAGGAACTCTAGATCGAGTGACAAGATAACTACTCAATAGTTAGGGTCAAAGAAGAGATCCTTAAGTGCGGATATATTAGGTGATGTGGAAGATCGGGTGTTGGACAACATCCCCATCGATCACAAGCGATCGATATTTATTTATATTGGATTGAATCCGAACACCTTGATTCACTTCATCAACAAGGGGGTGAAATATCATAAAAGTCATGATATAAGAGGGGGATAATACATGTATTGATGAGATAGCAAAAACATCGGTAACTGGAATCATGAAAGTGGGAATGAGATAAACATGATCATCCACATTTCATTGATACAAGCCGTGAAAGGCATTACAGAGATGCATGAGTTCTTCTATCACATACGCAAGCCACGAGACAATTTTGTCATAAATAGCGGTCCCTGAGTCATTGCTTCGGAAGGAACTCGACTGTTTACATGACGATATCTTGAGCGGGACTATATGTTGAGAAGTGTCGACCATGAATGCAGCACTGCTGGTGTTGAATTGACTGTGCAGGGATCCAAATTCCGCTTGAGGTGAGTGGCCGAGAATCCCTGAGGGTGCCAGCATGCTGGGATGGCTGCATGTTCGGAGTGCCGTATGCTGGTACAAGAGATATGCCCACGTAGTGGGACACGACACTATGCCATAACCAAGACATGCAGGGGGAGGTGGCACGATTGCAACTCATAGGCGAGGCAACCGGAGGTACTGATCCGGAGGAAATTGGTGACTGGGAGGTAGAGGCGTCCGGATTATAACTGACCTGGAGCAAAACTAGGTTTAGGTCAGTGACTGAGATGACTGGATAAAATAAACTCGAGGGAAATTATGACCCAAATCATGGTTAGATGTCGGGTTAACGTGGAACAGTTAGGTTTTCTGGAGAATTAAACTAACTGGAGTAGTTGGCCAAACTAGGACGAAGACAGCTGGATAAACTAGACTAGTTGAGCAATTGAGACAACTGTAATGAACTGGGACAGTCAAATAATTGAGTCAACTGGGAAATGAGGACAGTTGGAATAAACTGGACAGCTGGAAAACTGGACAACTGAGACGCTGAATTAACTGGACAGCTGATGATTTAATGACTTGATAACTGGATAACTGGATCAACTAACTGAATGCACTGGTGCAGTTAGTTGGACATGCCGAACTGACTAACTGAGTAAACTGGGGTAGTTAGTTAGACAGACTGGAGTGACTAAGGCCAATGTCTGAGATGACCGGAACTGGGGTGATGGGCCAAGACTAGCTGGAGCCGAAGGCTGACTAGTAACAAGAGACTAAGAGTCACTGCTGGAGAGTGCACATCGGATAGTCTTGCCAGGGAACTAGAATTTGGGAGCCAACTTAAGTAATATCGCCAATACTTAATCGAAGCACTCAGGGATTAAATTAGGTTGACTGCCAACGCTCGGGAGAACAAAATCTCCTCAGAAAACTATAATCAACAACGACAGTATACCCAAACGAGATAAGGGCAAAAACTACAGGGCAGAGGCTGCAGAGATTAGTCCGAATAGAAAGCCAGAAATCCTCCGCGCGATGATGCTCCTCTTCTGCATGCATTTGCTATGCAGGCATGTGCATCCGTCTGTATATCTGCTTACATGCTCCACCCCCTCGTATTTATAGAGGATGAGCAAGAGCGTTGGGTGTGCTAAAAGGGGCTACTGGGACAAGGTAGGGGCGCTGGGTGAAGCCATCTGGTCCAACTGGGGTCTCTCCCAGCCCCTGATTTGTCAAGGTAGGGGCGTTCAACGTGCTCAGCTTGCCAAGGTGACAGCTCGGAGCGCCTAGCGCTGGGATGGGGACTGGGTCAAGGTGGAGGCTCTGAGTGCCCTCAGTTGGTCAGACTGGCAACAGCGACCGCCCGGGTGTTGGAAGGAAGAGTTGGGTTAAGGTGGGGGCGCTGAGCGCCCTCAATTGGTCAAACTGGCAACGGCGAGCGCCAATGGCGCTGGAATAGGCTATCCGTCAAAGTGGGGCGGTGGGAGAGGCGACTGGGTCAGGGTGGGGGCGCTGAGCGCCCTCACCCTGTCAGACTGGCGGCGGCGAGTGCTCCAGCACTAGAAGGGGTGACCCGATCAGGGTGGGGGCAGTGGCCGCCGTTACCCTGTCAAAGTGGGGTCGCTGGCCTACCCACCCTGACCAAGTGGCAATGGTGGGCGCCCAGATTCGGTCCAGGTGGCATCCTTGGTGCTATAAAAAGGCCCTCCTAGCTTCTTCTTCCACTGTTCACACTTGGATTGTACTGCACTTGAACATGTTCTGTCTTTGACCGTTGAATATCGATCAATTGTGTGCTTAAATCTCGCCAATTTTCTCGTACGTATTTATCATAAATTCAAATATTTAAATAATATTCACATCGCTAATAGTAGGTTTCACCACATTTCAACATGATCGATGAGTTCTTGAATAGGTTTTAGTTTTTTTGAACCTGTCTTAATTGTGATGATGGTTCTTGAGAGGTTGGATGTGTACTGCTTATAAATTGAATGGCACATCAGTTGCCTGATGGTTGTTGAATTTTCTGTGTTTATGAGATGACTATCTCACATTGTTGCATGTATACACATCCATTCATGCATGCATATACAAGTTTTAATTATTCCCCACTAAATGTGAACAATATCGATGCAGATTGGAGGTGCCAATTTTTTAGAAAAAGGAACTGTCTTGCACATTCTAGCCTTAAAATGTGACGGGCTTATGTTTGTTGGTAAGATGGCATTTCAAGTAATGCATGCATTAGGGCTATCTGTTCCCATGAATTTGGTGGAGCTTGACGCTGTTGGAGAAGTTTTAGAATTAGTCCAGCTTGCGAAGGATAGAAATGTTAAGATTTTCTTTCCAGATGATTTGTGGTGTGTGGATAACAAACATCCAGGGAAAATGGATATATTTTCTAACGATGGGATCCTGCCAGGTACACCAACTACATCCATTCTGCTTAAAAAAATAGGTTGTATACTATTCTTAGAACGTAACTTTTCTTCGGAAATGTGATGGTGCACAAATTAACTTATTTGGAGCATTTGCATTTGTTTTGCCTCCTTTGATTGTAAAACTTTCCTACATTAAATTTTGGCTGTAAGCAAAGAGGAAAAAAACATTAATCTACTTCCACAATATTTGTTTCACCTATCCAGATTGGATAGTATTAGAATTAAAGAACTCCCTACATCTCCTGTGGATTTTTTTCATATATACATCAAGGTTGGGTTTTGGGTCTAGAGAGATAGAGCTGACAGGAAGAGAGCGAGAACTGGAGAACATCACATGGATCTGTCCTGCCACCATCTTTCCAATGACTATGATGAGTCTGAATCTATGGCTAAGAAGGGGAACCTGAGGCAAAATAATGGCTGCTGCTGTAACAGATGGAAGACTATTAGAGGACTGTAGTATGATCATGTCCTGATTGCAGATGCAAAAGAGAGAAGAAGTAGAAAAGATAAACAAAGGGAACTCTTGTGAGAAGATAAAAAGATAATTTATATTGCAGGAAAGGAATGTCAATCTCATCCAAGCCCATAGGCTTGCATAGAAGCTGAGCAAAAAGCCTCCCCATTCAATGTCTCAGAAGCTTAAAAGCCATCCCCAGGGTTATAAACCATTTAACAGATTAAATATGACTCTTAGACTCCTACTAACAGCTGGCCTCATTCCTTGTTACTTTTGGATAGGCTGAATGTGGGTTGGTTTTTGGGTTGACCAGAACCTGGAATCGTACATTTTGGGTTTTGAGTCTGTTGACAGCTCCCATGTCTAGGTTACAGTCATTTTGTAACCATACTTTTCAAATGTTGGCACATCCAGGAAATATTGATCACCCTACTTTGGGAAGGAAATGGACTTTGATGACTAGCAGTAAAAATTGACATCTGTGCCAACAGCCTAGATGCTAGAAACCAGCTTCTGGAGAGCTTTGTCAGCTAGTAACCATGTAAAATTAAGTCCTAATAGTGATCAATCCTTATTGCTTAACACTGTTTCTGATTTGCCAAATCAAATTATGGTTTGTCTATTTTGATGAAATTCTAATTTTCTTCAGGTTGGACACCTATAGACCTTGGACCAGTGTCCTTGGAGAACATTTCCTCTGAGCTTTTAAAATGCAAGGTAAGGCAGGACATTTTTATATAACATGCAATCTTCTTTGCTATTGATTCTTTGCCAACGTGCTGTTACTAACTAGCTTCTCTTAAATTTTTGGTATTTCATGATTGAAAGTGTTTAACATGCAAACTTTTTGCTATTGATGGCATTTCTGTGTGTTATTAATTAGCTTGTCTTAAACGTTTGATATGTGATGATAGAATATGAAAGCCTTTATCCACATCCAAAAGAAACATGCACATGATACTAACAAAGAAGGATATATTTCTTCTGCTTTATGAATAAACAATGAGTCAGAGCCATCCTCTTTTACTCATCTGAGTTAATCAATGCTTCGTCCATTTCCTGTAGATTCTAGATTGTTTGTATAAACCTTTTCTTGTACAATGCTAAACAATGCGTGATGATCAATCTCCCTGAATTTTCTTGAATCACCAATTCAGCATCACAGACTGAAATTTCTTGCAAAAGAAATTATGGGGATGTGACTTTCCAAATTTCCATGTATATGTTTTGTGCTTATTCACATGTACATGAATCGTGACATTGACTGAATACATGGCTGTTTAACTGGAAAAATTAATAGAAAAAAAAGTTGTAAGAGAAGAATGAGATGGATCATGGAGTAACATGAAAGCAAATAAGACAAATGGCAGGCTTAGCAGCAGTTGCCGCATTCAAAAGGAGGTAAAAAGGGTAATGAAAAGGGTGCAGCAGCAGGGAAGGAAATGGGACGCTTGGCGGTAGCAGCAGGGAAGGAAATGGTAGGCTTGGTAGCAGCTGCAGGGATCTGTCAATGCAGCGGCAAGCAGAAATAAGAGCCCAAATACTAGGCTTATTCACATCCACTGGGAGTAGCTGCAGCCCACCTGATCATCTTCCTCTCCTTTTTTCTACTTTTTTCTCCTTTTATTTATATTCTTCATTTTCCTGTTTTTTCCTACTTTTCTATCCTTGTCTGGTGGCAGAGCCATAATATACTCTTCAATAGCAATAATGTTGTCTGTTTCCGGTGGCAGAAGCTGCATTTCCTGGGATGGGAGATGATGTCATAGTCCTGCATTTTTTTTATCTTCTGCTTCTGTTGGCTTTTAAGGCAGTCCCGCCAGCCAAAAGCTGGCCAGACTCAGGCAAACCCGCTAGTTTACAATGAAGGGTTTTTTGCATATAAGGCACTGTCAGATGTCTATTTGCAAAAATATCATGCCGGGAAATGTATTAGCAAAGATATCACTACATTTGTCAAAATAGTGCAAAAATGCCACTGTGGTTAACGTCCGTCGACGGAAAAATGAATATTTCAAAAAGATTTGAATATTCTCTTTATTTTGTAATGAAATGACTAAAATACTCCTCAAATCTCAAATTCTCACCCTGCCAAAAATAAAATGTGTGAGAGAGAGAGAGACCTACGGAGAGAAAGGGAGGTGTCGGACGGGGAAGAGAGAGAGAGAGACCTATGGAGAGAAAGGGAGGCACCGGAGGGGACTTCCCTCTCCGGCACTAGTAACCCCCACCCTCCTTGAGAGAGGGAGTGACTGTGAGAGAGAGAAGGGGGGCCAAGGAGAGCATGTGACATAGAGGAGAGAGAGAGATTGTGTGAGAGAGGGGGGCAAGAGAGGGGAGGATGAGCACGTCGTAGGAGGTGAGAGAGACAGAGAGATGACAGAGGAGAGAGAGGGAGGTGTCGGACCCTGCAACCCCCCTCCCCCTGTTTCTCTCTCCCTCCCGCTGGACCCCCCTGCCAATCCCCTCCCTCCCGCCGCACCCCCCTCCTACTCGCGGGACCCGTCGTAGGAGGTGAGAGCGATAGAGAGATGATAGAGACAGAGAGAGAGGGAGGCGCTGGACCCTGCAACCCCCTCCCCCCTGCTACTTCCTCCCGTTGGCCGGCGGAGAACCTGCAACCCACCCCCTCCCTCTCGCCAGACCCCCTGCAAACCCCATCTCTCTTGCCATCAAGGATGGCAGTACCGGTTTCAGCCGGTCTGAAACCAATTAAATTATTATTTTCTTAAAACCCTACATTTGGTTTCGGCCCGGTTTCGGACTTGGGTGTCGTTTCGTTTTGGTTCGAAACCGAAACGTTTCGGTTTCGGTCGAAACTGCTATCTATGTTGCCATACCCCCTCCCACCCGCCGGACCCGCCGCAGGAGGTGAGAGAGAGAGAGAGAGAGATGATAGAGAAAGAGAGAGAGAGAGGGAGGCGCCGGACCCTGCAACCCCCTCCCCTCGTTCCTCCGTCCCGCAAGCCGGCGGAGAACCTACAACCCACCCCCTCCCCCCGCTGGACCCCCTTGCACACCCCCTCCTTCCGACCGCACACCCCCTTGCTCGTCCCCCTCCCTCTCGCCTCCCTTTGGACCATGTGGGAAATAGATTTTTTTTTATTAATCATTTGTTGGTTTAATAAGGTTTATGAAGTTTATTCGTTTATTTATTTGTTGCATAGGCGTGCCAGTCACAACCGCGACAAATTTATTATGTGCTCCGTCTGACTGATCAGACCAAACTCCAAAGTGAGTGATCGCGTCGGGACCCGACGTCCGTCATACCGTGAAGGCTATGACGTTAATTACATCCTTCCGAAAGAAGGAAGACCCTTGATTAATAGCCAAGATAGAGAGTCGCCGGGGCTAAACAAATATGCGCGGATGCACGAGGCAAAAATTATATGCTGTGCAATGCAAGATCTAAACGTGTACTCAAGCATGCAATATGGCAACACACATTTTTTTCTTATTAAATCGACCTCTGATACATGGCGGAGGACTTAGATCTAGAGATCACCTCACGCTCAGTGAAAGCTTCTAGTCGGACTTTATCTGACCTTCCACAGACCACCGTTTGATATATCGGAGAGTCGAAACAGACAAGCACACAGTAGGATGATTATGCGTATGTATATATATATATGCTCATACACATATGCACATGTTTGTGTATGCATGAAGATATGCCCGAATGGGTTCATTATTATTATTATTATTATTTATTATGGGATGACCATGGGCCAGGCAAAGCGAGATAGTGGAAGATAAATGGGAGGAGGTGACAGTTGAACAAGGGTTCCTAAAAAAGAAAATAGTGGTCAGTTGAATGGCGAAGGTTGTAAGTCGACCTGGACTCGCAGAAGTCGACTTAGGGTCTAGAGTTGTATCAGTGCACACAAAAGGGAATAGGGAGGGGAATGAGGAGTAAGGTGAGTCGGCGCGAGAGGGGGGACGAGCTGGAGGTGAGCCGGCGGGGAAGAATCGAATCGACGCGCAAAAGGGGAGGAGAGAAGATGTGGGAATCGACGCATAGCCAAAGTGATTTGGCGCACAGAGTGATCCGACGCAAAGAGGTGGAGTGGCCATGTGAATCGGCGCGACAGGAGGAAAAGAGTGGAGAGGGGAGTGAATCGGCCCAAAGGGGATTATCCTTGCGCCGATTCGCCCACTGGGCATAGCCGGCCGCCGATTCGGGTTGGTTTTCCCCCCCTGGGATTCTGTTTGGTTGGATGAAAGGGGGTCGACACAAGGGAGCCTGGAGTCGACTCCAGGAGTGACTGGGAGAAGAAAAGGTTCTGTACACTAAGGCAGAGGGGTTGTGCGTTGACTCAGCCATCATCTGAGGGAGAGTGGAGTCGACGCAAGAGTATTTGGAGTTGACGCAGAAATCACTTGAGGGAGCAAAAATGATAGAAGAAGGGTCGACGTAGTGATCAACAGAGAGAAGAGTTGTCGACGCAGAGGGTGTTTGAAAGGAACAAGAGGTCGATGCCAGCAGGTATGGGGTCGACGCAGGAGTACTTATGAGGCGAAGGGATTAATGTCAAGGGTACTGGGAGTCAATTCAAGGGGCTTTGAGTAAGCTGATGAAGGGTATTAGGAGCCCAAGCTGGTCCATAGCCTCAGAGACTCAGAATGTCGTTAAGTTTATTATAAATAGCTCATTCAAGTCTCAAATTATCAGGGAAAAGTTGATGACTCCCTTTTAGTTTGGAACAGCCACTGTGTCAAAAAACCTTTGTAGTCCATATATTAATTCTGCCCTTGTTCTGTTGAAATGGGATGAGCTCCAAGGTTTATTCTTCGTGCGAGGTTCATACTCGAGCACGAGTTCTACATGGTTCGGGGCTAATTTATACACCACAGCACAACATGCACCTGAGAAGCAGTTTGTTAACGCGATATATATATTACTATCACCGATTCATTATTGTTATTGAAATGAGGGAAGCAAATTAAACGGAAAAAAGCCGGGGAAAGTTGCGGGTAAATTTCGGCAACATCTCCCCTTATCCCGGAGTATTACAAGGGAGGAAATAGAGATTCGCCCACGGAAGGATCCGGGACGAACTCATTAATTGCCCAGGGCCGAAAGCAGTGACTTGAGGATCCGAGAGGGGGCGGAGACCCCGAGGACTAGCCTGCGAGGGGTTCCGGTGACTCATAGGCTACCATGATCTCAATTGAGAGGCATGGACTTATTTGTTACCGAATCCAGCGGTTTATTGATGTACATTGTAGCAACTTGAAATTTTATATATGCATTTATATGTGAAAAAAAATGAAAGATAAAAATAAAATAAATGATAAATATTTTTCTTTATGTCTTTAAAGTGTATAATATATAAACGCGAACTCTATCCCATATGTCAACACGAACGGAGAGATTCGCAGCACGATTCTGAGAAGGCGAAGATGCCAGTACTGTAGCAGTACTGTAGCATCCGATTTAAGAGAATTATTAGCTCTAATTAAATTCTAATTAGTGGATGATGTCATTTCTTACATCATTGAATAAATGAGGTCATGGATTATGTCATAACGGGAGATTTATTTCAATATTTACATGTTGGAGTTTAATGTCAACATAAGTTGGTGTAATAGTAACATGGGTTGGTGAAATAGAAAAATTAGGTGAAAAATTGACTTAGAATTAAATTAACAATAAAACATCATTGAATAAATGATATAATTGATTATGCCATAAAGGGAGATTTATTTTAACATTTACATGTTGGAATTTATTGTCAACATAAGTTGGTGTAATGGTAATATGGGTGGGTGAAATAGAAAATTAGGTGGAAGATAGAATTAAATTAGCAATAAAATAATTATGGGACTTGGCCTATAAATAGGGCTGGGATTTTCTCTACTCAAAGCACAAATCCATTGGGGAAGTGTTAGTTGTAGAGAGGAGGAAATCTTGAAGTTTGGAGGAGTGTTCGAAGTGTTCTTCGTTCTTGTTCCTCTTCGATTTTCCACTAGGTAGGTATTCTCTCAGGTTAAACTCAAATTGATGCATGAATTAGATGTAGATGCATGTCTACTTTGATTCTATACCATTTTCCCAATTTTTATTGAGTATTAAGTATGCTGTCCATACAACTGGACATACTATTTTAACCGAGATTTTTAACTGTCGGAAGGTCCGACTCGGATCACGGTGTCTTTTTAAGACCGTGTTCTGGATACGCGATCTCCACCCCGATCGTGATGTTTTCAGGTTCTAATTGAACTAATATATCGTCTAGCATGTTAAATATGTCATGTTAAGTTGCATATCATTTAAATTCACACACGATTAAGTTAAGGATATGGAAGATAATAATTATATTCCATGAGCTTATATTTCCGTCCTAATTCTCGTTACCTTCATGATATCTTTGATCTCCATGACTATATTATATATCTGGTATGTTAAATGGAGTAGATATTATCTGTTAAAATTACATGGGCTTAGTTGCATAATCGTGATCAATACGAGTTTTAACGATTTCCATGTTATCGCGTTACCATGTTTTCGACAAGTCGCGTAGCTCGCTAGATTTCCAAAGAAGAACGGTGTCTAAGGAAAGAGGTCCACGGGCAAACGCTTTAAGTGTATAAGTGGTTCCTTAATTAGGGCCTCGTGTATACGAGGAGAGCCTCCCACTGTCCCACCTCTTACCTGGCCGTGATTCTTCGGTTTTCTAGTTAAGCTCCGACTACGAAAAACGGGATAGAAATTCCGCTAGAGTTGTTCCTTATTCCCGACAAGTCGTGTAATTCGCTAGATTTCCAAGGAAGAATGGTGTCCAAGGAAAGAGGTCCACGGGCAAACGCTTTAAGTGGATAAGTGATTCCTTAATTAGGGCCTCGCGAATGCAAGGAGAGCCTCCCACTATCCCACCTCTTACCTGACCGTGATTCCTCGATTTTCTAGCTAAACATTCGACTGTGAAAAATTTGATCTAAGCCTGTTTAACAAGGTTTTCTGTGAGAACCGATCGTGCCGTGTCCGTCAATCTAATTCCTTCTTATCGACTTAATGTCATTAAACATGATGCCTTCTCATCGACTTAATGTCGTTGAACATTATGCCGTAAATCATCCTTGACTACTTGTAATCTTGTATTACTTGTTCCTCGAGTGATAATTTTTGCTAGATCTGTAATTATTTTATGAGCTTTACCTTGAAATTCTTTGGCCATACATGTTATGTGAATGTCTAAATATACTTGGGATATATGATCCATAACCTCGATGCCTGGCGTTAATGGGGCCCGGTTTGGTCCTGGGGGGAGCGCCCGAAAGTACTTGTGCCCATGGGAGCTATTATTGATCCGGTGTGGCATTGCACCGAAGTACTTGACTTGCTAAATTCATTTATGACATTCCACAATTCGTGAAATACTTGACTTGCTTGAATACTTGAAAGTACTTAAAATTACGTGAAATGCTTGACTTGTACGTACTTGCATGAAATAGTCAATTCCATGATAATATTTGCTACATGATCGTTCTTTACTGGAATTTTACTCTTGATATCTCGTCTACTTGTGATTCCAATTACTTGTTTTCCTTTACTCTCTCTCTTACTCATGTTCCATGTTTTGATTAGTTACATTTCTCGGCATAACACAGTAACTTTATCTAAAATGATAAATACTTAAAGTTGTCTAGTATAGAGATATAAATCCTACTGAGCGTTCGCTCACCCTGTGTTTTCGGTTAACATTGCAGGTAGTTTCGATGATGAATCTCAAACAAATGGGGACGGACAAGAGTGAAAGAGGGACAAGTTTATCTTAGATTACCTAGGTTTAAATTGTTGCTCTTGCAAGAATTAAGTGTATTTTGAAGTTGTATTATGCCTCTTAAGGCTTAATGATGTTGTAAAACTTTATTTGATGAAATAAAGAGTATCATTTTCCTATCATCTATTATGTGATTGGACCCCTGTTATACATGCTCTGATCGACACGAGTGTTACGACTCGTCGCGCCTCGATATTCCGCGTCGGGGCGTGACATACACTCTTCGAAAGGGATCTGCCGGAGCCCAAGCCATAGAGAAACAGGCCCCTGAGATCCGAGAGCGATGGAAGGAAAACTCAGTGCGTAGAAAACGACTCGGAGCCATGACACAATACATACGTATGCGAAGGAATGTACTCCCCCCCTCTTTGAGATGATGGACCCATAATTATTAGCACATATGCGAGATTTGAAGCATATCAGGCTATAGCCCTGACACGAAGGATCACGGGTTACGCTGTGAAGGTCAGCTAGCCCATGAATCCAACTGGGCGTGCGAAATCAGGAATTCAGGAAATGCATCAATAAGACAATGGTTTGCGGGATACATCATAAAGGCCTCAATAGAATTGATATATTGATGCAAAAGAGTATAGAATCTGCCCACGGATGGTAACCCTGGGAGTGCGCCACTGCTTATTGTACAGAGGAAATGCATTGACCTGCATACGAGGCGTTCTTAGTAGAGAAAATTCTCATAACTATTATGACAAACATAAGGGTGTATGTGTGTGACTGACCCGGAGGTCAAGGTGATTATGACATAGGACCAACGTCAATACCCTAGAAACACGAATTGGATGCGAGCTTTGATGAATTTGGGAGGATACCGACGTCCTCACAACTCACAAACACGAGTGAGAGGGCGAACGGCCATCTCCGTGCCAAGGTATCTTATGCGTGATCGGAACACAACAACCCGCATTCCCATCAAGACAGAGGGATCATTCGTTACGGAAACTCACAAAGAAACATGAATGTAGGATCCATCAAAGTAGGGGGAGAATTTATGTTGCCACGAGGACGTAGCCGGTGGCCATTAATCACACAGCGCAGATATTGCATAGATGCCCAGGGGATTAGGAACTTCTGTAGCCCCAAAAGCTCCTCCCATCCGGAGGATATTTCAGCAGTGAAGAAGGGGCACAGGAGTTACGAGAACATGAAACATTAAAGACAAGATTCGAGTAAAAAAAAACTTCCATAACACTTGTCACAATTTCCACAGCTATGATCAACAGAAATAGAAGAAGTAATATTGTGCCGAGGGACTCGTGCACATCTGTTGAATTATTAACGAAATCAATGCATCAACTACATTGCCGTAAATAAAGATTCAACAGATGGGGGAAGAAAGGAAGTGTTAACCCCCTGCCCCCAGGGTTTTTAATCACAATAGGAACCTACCTACGGAACAAGAAAACATAGTATCGGATTTCAATCTTTCAGCAATGGAAGAAGGGTTGGAACTCGACCCAGATGGCTCTCCTCTGACCTCTGTCTTTTCTACTTTCCCTTGGTGCTTTCTTTCTTCCAATTGCCTTTTGATTCCCTTCTCCTTTTTCTGGATCTAACATGGGTTTATTTATAGGTGAACTGGGAACTGCTAGTGATCCGGTGTGGGATCGTGCGCGCCGGATCACTGGGGTGCCTCCCCTTTTTCACGCCAGTTCGAGGCCCCTACCATGCCGCCGGTTCATGCCCCTTTGAGCGCCGATGCGCGCCGACTCATCTTCGCCGCCGATTCAGCGTTGTATAAGGCCGCAGACTCAAGGCCTCTTTGTGCTGTTTGCTGGGCCTTTGATAACTTTGTGGGCTTCAGACCAGCCCAGAAGTATGTTTTAAGCTCGAGGTCCCCCCCCCTCTGGCTCAATGAGCCGTTGCGAAGGGTGTCTTCGATGTATGTGTGATTCCAACCAGGTGGTTTCTGACACGAGCCGTATTTTGATCCGGTCACTCGGGTTCTTTGACTGATAGGGCCTTCGAACTTCCGTGCTGTAGGACTAGGGATGCCTCTTCACCTCGGAAGGCGTTTTCTTCAGGTGGTGAACCACCAAGGGTGTTTTCGTCCCTATCGGCCGGGGTGTGGGGTTTGTTCGGTACGACCGAGTCGATACCGGTTTGTTAACTTCAGCTTACCGTACGGCATTACCGAGTTGTCAGAGGGATAGATTGGAGGTCCCTGGTCTTCCATTAGGTGTCCTTGGGCTTCAGCAGTCCGAGTAGACCTCTTTGCGGGCTGTTCCGACTCTCCTGCATTGGTCGGCCGTGTTTCTTCACCGTTAAGGCATTTTTATCACACGATGATATTTTAGGTGCCAACAGACCACCTCCTTTCAAGTCTTCCTGTCGGACCCACCTCCCCTTCATGCTCGCCTCCCTCCCTCCCGCCGGAACCCCTCTCCTTCATGCTCGCCCCCCTCCCTCCCACCTCCCGCCTCCCGCCTCCCGCCTTCCGCCGGACCCCCCTACAAATGCCCTTCCCTCCGGGTCTCTCTCTCTCTCTCTTTGGGTGGGAGTTCACGGCTGATCCTTCCAGGTACGCCCCCCTTCTTGGTGAATCCTCTCTGGCGAACCCCATTGATTAGGGTTTCTAAGAATTAGGGAAGAAGTTGAGAGAGATGAGTCTTTTTTTATTTTTAACCCATGGGTATTATTGGCTTTTTCCAGGTCGAGTTAAGGTTAACTAGGGTTAAGTTCACGGCTGGTAATGGGGGGTTACGACGATGGCATTTTTGCACTATTTTGACAAACATAGTGATTTCTTTGCTAATGCATTTCCAGGCATGATATTTTACAAATAGATGTTTAACAATGGTTTATATGTAAAAATCCCTACAATGAATTGACCTGTTTTGATAAATGTTTCATGGTTTCCACTTTCTAGGCCTTTGATTAAGAGCCTGGAAGAACCCCTAGGGTGGGGTAGTCTTGGCTGGCGACAATGCTTGCTTCTACAATTGTCAGTTGCATTCAGACTACCTTGGGGGCGAAACAGTGTTGTGTGGTTATGGGTGCCTGCCCAGAGGGTTTAACCAGTCAAACTTTTGCATGAATACTTCCACCACATGATTTGTCATCATATTTCGTAGTGTTAGTTTCGTTCAGTTGATTTTTCTTCTTTTGAAAATCATCTTGGATTGTTTTGATCGTGCTTATCATTCACAAGTTGGGTCTAGTGGATCTCTATTTCTGTCTGTAATTTGAACTATGTGGTCATGTTATTCCTAAATATGATGACAATAAAGTCTGTTGACTAATATGTGTACTCTTTGTTGTTACAGAAAGTTCTATTAATTGGTCCAACTAATATCAGATCCTCTGGGCATGATGTTCAAGGAGTGTCTAAGATTGCTAGAATACTTGAAAGGGTAAGCGGAACTGGCTGTGAAGTAGTCGTGGTTGGAAATGCAAGCTATAAGACATTTTTCAGGACAGGGCGGAGGCCAGATTCTTTCTTGTCATATAAACATTTCAAAAATGCATCTGTTGTTTGGGAATATCTCAAAGGACGAACACTACCAGGCATCACAGCTTTAGATAGAGTATGCACATTGACTTGATTCATAGTCAACATCATATTTGTTTAACTTATTTATCAGAAGTCATATTCTTTTTTTTTTCCCTCTATGGAAAGAGTTAATTTATCTCCTTGTATGCGTCTTCCTATATCTTTCTTTTAACACTGGGATTGGTTGCTGATCTCACATCACTAGCTGTGCCCTTTTATTATCTTGTGCTTCAACAACTTTCTCCTTATAATTCATGACATCCATAATAAAATGTGTTGCTGGAATATCGGCCTTGAGCCATTAACTATTTTAGCGGCTTTCTAGTTCATCAGCAAATTAAATCAAGTGATTAGAAAAATATTGTAATTGCTCATATACTTAAAGGAAGTGGTAGGTTAGTTACAGCATATATTTTTCTCCAGATTTTTTTATTTTATTTTATCTTAGTGATGTGCTTGCTATAGAAATATTGGTGATGGTTGTTCCATGATTTCCCTTTTCAGGCATATCCTTCTGAGCTTGATTGGAATGCTATTTTTGATGATCCCACCCAACCATTGGTTGTTGATGTTGGAAGTGGTAACCCTCTTGGCCTCATCGCTGTGTTCATGCTTCTGTATTCTTGGCAAAAATCGTTCAATATCATTGGGCCTCAATGCTAATTTGTATTTATGACTAATTGACTATTGACATTCATACTGCTCCTTTTAGCAGCTTTTGTTCTTTTTTTTTTTTGATAAAAGAAGCTTGTAACATTATGAATATGTAAACTCTTGGATGTTGCTGCAAGTTGTGATAGTTCTGTCGAGTTTTTAATATATTCGAACTATTTCTTGTTTACAGAATTGCTGGTTGCTATAATGCAGGAAATGGTTTGTTTCTTTTGGGCATGGCTAGAAGATGGCAAACTTCAAACTTTCTTGGTCTAGAGATTAATGGAAAAGTATATCTTCTCTGATTCATTTGGTTTTTTGCTTTGAACTCAATTATCAACTAAAGCTTTTTTGTAGCTTGTCACTCGATGTCTGGATAATGTCCTCCAATGTGGCATGAAGAGTGTGTAAGTATTGTCTTCAATGTTGAACATACTGATGTGGTTGGTTTTGGCATTAGAAGATTTATATGGACAATTACTCATGAATTTGTCTTGTTAAACCTAGTAAAACAAAGAAGTGGACTAAAGCCATGGGATTGTATATTTGTATGCATCCTGATGTCGGTATGCACCTTATGCCAATATTTTAAGAACTTGAGGTGGTGCTCTGAAGAGAAAAGGCTGGACTAGGTTTGGACCTCAAATCAGAGAACACATTTATGTTAGTCAGTTTTATATGTCCTCATACACTGACTGAACCAGAGACCATTCTTTCTTGTGACAATGTGCATTACATTTCATCAGAGTTGTGAAGAAAAGAATACAAGAAAAATTGAGTCTCCAAGGAGAAGTTGCCAAGATGCATATCTTTGTTAAAACTTTCTATTACAGCTGAAGTTTGGTAGGGTCCTTACTTCTCAACTTGCTATGTATAGTGTATACATGAGGAGTTCATAGTCAAGGATGGGAAAAAGGGATCCAAGAAAGGACAACCTAACGAACAAAATGCTGTGTATAAACATGAAGTCAATCATGATCATGTTGAAAGTGGAGAATTTCACATGGTGGAACTGATGATTTGGTGGGAGATGATGATGTTGATCACGACTTTATGCTGCCTTATTAAATTATCGGAGATTCTTCAGTTTCATTAGGACTTAAAAGCATGAATCTGTGTCCATATGGCCTTCAACGGAAACTAACACTTTTTTCAAAGATATCCTCTTAGGAGTCATTTGGTGTTTTGGAAAATAACATAAAATATTGGTTTTGAAATCATCAGTTTTAAAATTCATGAAAATAAATTCCTGGTTTTAAGTTGAGTATGTGGCCGGGCTTCCCGCTAGGGCGCGCCTCTGAGGCATTCGCTCGGGCGTTCTCTCGGAGTTCGCTGGGGAGTGGACCCCCAGTTGGAGGTCGCAGGTGTTTCAGATGTGGTGCCTCGATCACTCGATCCTTCGTTGCCCAGTTCCGGAGGTGAGGAGGGGAGCCAGGGGTCTCCCTGGCCGACTTGTCGTTGCAGTGGTGAAGGGCAACTGGGGCCGTGGGGTGCCGGGAAAGGGTGGAGGTTTGTGCGTGGAGGCAGACTCTTCGGAAGTGTTTGAGGATCGATATGGTGGAAGGGGATGCTGACCTGAGGTGTGTGAAGTGGGCGCTCGATGGAGGACCGAGCAGTGGTGAAGGATGGGGGGTGTGCCAGTTGGGGATCAGGCGTTTCCTAGCGGTCGGCCAGCGAGAGGAGGAGGCAGAAGCTTGGGCAAGGCGGGCTATGTGGTGGTGGAGGGTGCCCTACTCTACTTGTGACCATGGTCAAGTAGTTTGGGAACCTTCCCAAACCCTAGGGTCATGCGTGCTTAGATTCACTTTGTGGGGATACTCCTCGTCCTCTGCGACGAACTAGGCGTGGCTTCTCTTGTTCGACGTTTTGCCATCTTGGAGCCAGGAACGATGGCATGGTCAGAGGGGGGCTAGCTGTTGACCATGGAGGTCGGTGTATGGGTGGGTAGACCGTAAGAGGTCCCAGTGGTGGTTACAGTCAACCTCGCAGGTGTCCGTTATCCGGTCCGACTCTCCCTTACCTAGGAGCAGACTCATCGAGGAGGCCCAACGGCACGGGGGGGGGGTCAGTTGGTGCAGCCGCCGCTAGGGCAATCACCTGTGGTGTGAGAGGATGAAGGTGACAGGGTCAAGGGGATACGTAGCGGCACCACGAGCTTCAAATTTCAATCTCCCGGGCATTTGGATGCGTGTGAATGGACCTGCGGCCCAGCCGTCCAGTGGATCTCATGGGCTAGGCCGTCTCTCCTACGGAAAGGCTGTTAATTTGGGTCGACAAGTCGGGCACGACTTATCCGAATCCGACATGCCTTTGCGTATCGGGTTGCCTAGGCCCGCTAATGCCTTTCCCCCACGCCTGATAGGGCATCAGGCTCTGTCGATCCAGTTGTAGCCACAGGGCAGGACGGGGCTCCTCTGCGGCTCAGGCGCCGGCGTCGGCCACTCCTCTCAGTCCTCTGGCGGCCGACAGGGGCCGGGGCAACCCTCTCTGACGTCTTTCAAGTTGGCGAATCTTCTTGTGATGTCGGAAGCTGTGCATAGTCGTCGGTCGTAGTGGGGGACATCCCGGTGCCTCTTCCCCAGGCCCCTGCTACCCTGGCCAAGCTTGGGAACTCCACCTTGATGCTTTTGGAGGGGAGGGCTTGTCCGACCCCGAGGTTGGTCCCTTCCGTTCCACGTCCTCCCCAGTCTATAGGCGGGTGGGGCAGGGAGGGGCATGTGGGGACCTTGTGCCCACAATCCTCTTTCCTCCTTCCCAGCTAGTGCAGGGCCATCAAGGGTCACTCCATCGGACCCTTGTGAGGCACAGGTGCAGCAGATGTTCGACTCGTCGGAGGAAGGTGCGGGCGAGGTTGAGGCAAAGGTGACGCTGTCCAGAGGTTGCCACTCCCGCTGGATGCCCAGAAGTCGCTTTGCCTGCTTCGAGTCAGCAAGTTGATGAAGTAGAGTGAGCTGACGGAGGTGGCTGTAGCATTGTTGGCAGTATCGGCCGAAACCGATACGTTTCGGCCTATACCGACACCGAAACGGGCATTTGCACTGTAGCAGGGCCGATACCAAAAATAATATATTTTTTAATGATTTCGGACCGAAACCGTCCGGTTTCGGACCGAAACCGATCGAAACCTAACCTGTTTTCGCCGAAACCTAACTCGTTTTCGGGCCGAAACCTAACATTTTCATAGATTGCCCCCTTTTCTAACTGTTTTGAATCGGTTTCGACCGAAACCGAAACCGATACCGAGTCGTATCGGTTTCGGACCCGGCCGAAACCGAGTCCGAAACCGACACTGCCATCCTTGGGCTGTAGCAGTGGATGCGAGGGGGATGGATGTGGAAAGAGAGAAAGTGGCAGTGGGGAGGGGGAAGAAGTACTCCAGGAACTACCTTCCCTCTCCTTCCTGATTGAAGAGCACCTCTGGTAAGCACCATTGCTTTGTCTTTCGGTGCCGGACCCCCCAGCCGTTGATCTTGCGGATGGGGATCTTGTGGTGGAGGCGGAGGCGGCCGTCATATTTGGCCAGCAGGAGGTCTTTGCACTGCCTCCCCCGCCCAAGGAGTCGGAAGATTTGCATGCGGCGTTGGAACAAGTCGAGGAAGCTTATTAAGGGGAGGATTTGGCAAAGGTGGACAGCGGGAGTCTCAGTAAGGAGGAGGTCATAGATATCTTAGCAAAGGTGAAGAACTATATGGAAACTTAGGCAAGTGAGACTGTTAGGCTGATTGGTGTATCCGATGTGGGTGTAGATAAAGGCTTGAGATCCACCTTATGCTTGATCAAACGTAGATGGCTGACGGACATAGCGAGGAAGGCGAAGACTAAAACGGCTAGTAGGAATGGAGGGCTGGAGTAGGCTGAGGAATAGGTGGAGGAAGGGTCGAGCAGAGTGTTTTGTTTACATTGGGGTGCTTGCATGTCTATTTCTTTGTTGTTTGGGAGCTGTCTGGTGGGGTGGTCGGGGTTGAAAGGTGCTGGGACTTTTGGGGTGGGTTCTCTTGTGTTTGGTTGGGGTCTGAGCTTAGCGGATAGGTGTTTGCTTACTTCTTTTATTTTGCTCCCGAGGCAGAGAGTTGTCTGCCACCTTTTGTACTTGGGAGTCCTTTTGGGAGCACTCCCCCCTTATATGTATACTTTTTCTCTTTTATATACCAGTGGTACTATCCACATTAAAAAAACAATCTCCAATTGTGGTTTCTGGTGGTTTTGGGTTGAAAACCAAAATCGGTTAAAAAGGGTGCCACATGGATCAACTGGCTTTGAAATCCAGCAATTTACGGAACTCCAAACATTAGGTCAGCCAGATGATATCATATTTGAGGATTCCCTTTCTTTGATTTCTTCAGGTTCTTGTAATAATATGATTAGATATCAGCTTTGGCAGATGCCTCACATTCTGTGGACCAAACAACCCTCCATGTCTCACAATCAAAACTAAAGGAATTTCCCTTGAAATTTGATCAAGAATGATGGAAAATTTGATCAACCGAGCCTCTCTCTGGCATACAATCCACATAATATGCATTCAGGCATACACTCAGGTGACACATGATTTTGATGTAATTATGTATGGTAAGTAACGGTATGCATATTTCTTTTTCCTTTCGTCAGCATCTTCTAAGCAGTGTGTGAATGGCAAAGCAGATAGAAATGAATGGTTCTATCAGGGATGATGACATTGAGGTGTTGCCATGTTGGTATCAAGAGATTGTGAATGGTGCCCACTTTTTGTCTGCATTTCCTTTTGTTGAGTACTTTTTGCAAGTTATGTGCATTAACTTCACTGTGTACATGAACACTTTCTTATTCTCTTGTAATTTTGTTGATATTTTTGCCCTTTATTCTTATGATTCGTGTTCTTCTATCATTATATCTGTATTCCATAATAACTTCTTTCAGCTAAGAACAATTATAATAGCAATCCTGTTCTGTATGCTTTTCAGTTATTTCCTCTCAACAAATGCTACTTCTACTTTTCGCTCCATCATTTCAAGCTATCCTGGGAAACTCGTACTTGTTTCAATACAGGTACCATGCACTGTAGGTTGTTGTTTTGTTTGAGTGCTTTTGCCTGATCTCTGGTTTTGCAGCCATTCACTATATGGTTAGTAGCTTAGCATTCTACCTGTACATTACCTATCTCTCTTAAATGTGGTTAAGGTATTAACAGGAGATTGTAGCAAAAGGTTTTTACTTGTATGGAAGATTCTGTCTTTTTCTAAAAACTTGACTTGTGGTACTCCTGGATTATGTTGTTTGTGCAAATATAGTAAACAAGTTCCCAGCCTGGGACATTACTCCAGAATGTTTCCATATATGAATATGTTGCCTCTTCTTATTTGGTTGTATGGTTGGTGGTATACTCCAACTTTACTACTGAAAATGTGTAACTGGCTTCATGCACAAACTTTATAAATTCTCTGGCACTGTATGTTTACATTTAATTTTAAATGAGAGATCATACATGTTTCACATGCACATGAAATTCAGAAACTCTCCAGTATCTCCCTTTTGTTATTTAGAAGAAATTATGGGTTGTACTTGTTTCAAGTTTGTTCTATTGTTTGCATACAAGGCCATCACATGTTTTATAATGTTGAACAAAGTTGCCGTTGACTTATTAGTAATTTACTGTCTGTGACTCAGAATTTCTTTGCCTTCCAAAAAAAATGTGAATCAGAATTTTGTCAGAATGCTAGATTTTAGCTATTTAACGTAAAAGATATTTCAATTCGCTAAATACGGCCTAATTTTATCTGTGTAGTGTCCAAATCCTGATTTTAACAAGACAGACCACAGATGGAAGATGGTTCAGAGGATGCTTGTTGAAGCAATCATAGAGCTGCTGGCGGTTAATGGAAAGGTGTGTATGACATATGCTGCATTTCCCACAGGGCACACACATATTTCATTGACTTCTTGTGCAAAATACCTTTTTCTATCTTCAATAGAAACTGATAGCCCAAGTCAATTTTTTTGGGGAATTTTATTTTCCATTCTGCACTGCTAGTAGTGGAATGTTTTGCACTCAACTAGTCACTATGAGTGACCATTAAAATAAAAGATGTTATGATTTATGCCTCCTCATGATCAAGTTCAGTTGTGGACTATTTGCACAGCTGCAAAAGTCTTCATGAGTGTAGTCCATTGGAGGTGATTATTATTTCTTAGTTTTGGTCATCCTAAAGACCATACAATCACACGGCACTCTGCCAGGCGGAGTTGAGCAGTTTTGAGTTCCCTGATGCCCACTCCTTTTTTTCCTGAACAAAGGATGAAATTCAAATGGGTAAAGAACATCAAATTATTTGCTTGAATCAGAATTTCATTCAAGTGCATCCATATCCGAACAGATCCAGTAAATTGTAGTGCATATTTTTGTCATAGTCGTAACTAGTATATAGTCAAAATATGGGAATAATGGAAAAAATAATCTTTCACAACCTATTAGTTGACCTTATTGGATAAAATATACTGGTATTTATGGAGGAGGCAGCTGAACTATGTAGATACTATGTTAATTGCCCAAATGATGGACCAAATGCCATCTGATGGAGTAAGTTACTTCCATGTCTGAGGTCTGATGCATGTGTAGTGTCACTTCTTTTCTGTTTATTTTTTTGAAAATACTTCTTCTCTGTTTATTGTTGGCTCTACACTTGTATTTGTCAATACCATTAGTGTGATCCTGCACTTCGTTTGTATAGTTTAGTTTAGTTCTTTGTCTATTTTATTTGATATTACACAGTCTAAACCTGGCTCCGTCCAACATATCATCTGAGAAAATTCTTCCAGCGTAAGCCTGGAACTGTGGGATAAGGCATTTGTGTGGATTGTAAGTTTCGCTGCAGCATTTCAGTGAAAAGATCTTGAGTGGGTAAGTTAATGCATGAATGACATAATTGGCATACTCTTCAACCTGAATGTGATAGTAACCATATGCACTCATCCTGAATGTATCGTTTTTTGGACTATTGAAGCTACAAAGCCTCCTACCATTTAAAACAGCAGATTACATGATTGGAACTCGCAGGTTTTCTTGCAGTCTGATGTAGAGGAAGTTGCCAGGAGAATGAAGGAACAATTTATGATATATGGGAAAGGTAAGCTTGCTTCAGATGGGGACGATGGTGAGGGATGGATTGAGAAAAATCCCTTTGGTGTTCGGACAGATTGGGAGCAGCATGTTCTGGATCGTGGGGCTCCTATGTATAGAGTATTGCTTAGAAAGGTTTTTGATAATGGGAACTCCTAGTGTTAAATGGTTTACTTGAACACCATTGTATTGCATATTATTTTGTAGTATTTTGCAGTGTTATCCAATCTCATTGCTGAGTTTGTATATAATATATGTTTCTTCACTGGATGCGGCTGATGATGCAGTTCATCATTTCGGACTATTCTCCTGCATGTGTGCCACCCGAGTCATCTGTATGCTGAACTATGTATTTACCAAATGGTTGCATCTTTGGAAATATGCTACTAAGAGGCTTCACTGAGTACTTTGGAAGGTTTTGGCTGCGGCAGTGAATTTGGGTGGGTTAAACTGCTCATCAGTGGGTTAAACTTGGGTTGGGGGACTCTAATCCGACCGTGTTCGTGGCGGAGTGTTCTCTAGTGTTACCTAATCTCAATCACTGAGTTAACTGTGTATGATATGTTTTATCAATGGATACTGTTGCTGATGTGGTTCATCATTCGGACTCTTATTCTGCATGCTTGTGTGCCTCAAGAGGTCATCTTTCTGCTGCATTATGCATCTACCAAAGAGTTGCACCTACACAGATAACGCCTCGAAGAGGGTTTACCGAACAGTTCGGAAGGTTTTGCTGAGAACCGCGTAAGTCTGGTGGGTCAAATCGAATGGGAGAGGGCCGAGCCAAACCCGACCGGACTCAGTTTGTTAGGTTTGGGGTGGATTGGTGGGTTTCGGTTGGGCTGGGTTGGTTTGGTCGAGCAATTGGGTTAGTCCTGGGTTAACTTGAAGTTAATTCAGAGTTAACTTTTTTTGTGATTTGATTGTCATTTTTATTTAATCGGATTAAGTTAAGGACTAACTCAAGGTTAGTCTTGAGTTTTAAAACTTATCTCCAAAGGTGAGTTAAGGTGAATTAGTTCATAATCAATACTCAATAAATACTTCTTCTCTCTCTCTCACACTTATAATCAATGTTTTCTCTCTCTCTCACCTATAATCAATGCGCGCTCTCTCTCTCTCTTATTTGTTTATATTTAATCTCTCTCTCTCTCATGCTCTCTCTTATTTGTTTATGTTTAACATTAAATTGTTATAACTTTTATTATTGTTAAAATTTTAGTTAGTAATATTAATGATAGTTTTTATCAAAAGGTTTATTATTATAATACTATATTTATCGTATGAAATTTATTAATTTTTTTATAAAAATTAAAAATAAAGATATTAAAATAAATAGTTATTTTTAAAAATATTTATGACTCTTGAATATTAATTAGTGAGATAAATGATGTTATTTATCAGGAAAAAGTTATTTTCATGATATATTATATTTATACAATATATTAAAAATATTTAAAAATTAAGATAAAATAAATTTTTTTAAAGATGAACGGTAACATAAATTAGTAATTAATGACATTTTTTGACTTTTAAATTTTAATTAGTGAGATTATTGATGTTATTTATCAAAATAAAATTATTTTCATGGTATATTCAATTTATATAATATATAAAAATTAAAAAATTAAGGTAAAATAATTTTTTAGATGAACAGTAACATACATTCTTAATTAATGTCATTTTGACTTTTAAATTTTAATTAATGAGGTTATTGATGTTATTTATTAAACAAAATTTATTTTCATGATATATTATATTTATATAATATAATAAAAATATTTAAAAATTAATATAAAATATTTTTTTTAAAGATAGACAGTAACGTAAACCCTAATTAATATCATTTTTGACTTTTAAATTTTAATTAATGAGATTATTGATGTTATTTATCAAAATAAAATTATTTTCATGACAAATTTAATTTATATAATATATTTAAAAAATTTAAAAAATAAGGTAAAATAATTTTTTAAAGATGAACAGTAACATAAACTCGTAATTAATGTCATTTTGACTTTTAAATGTTAATTAGTGAAATTATTGATATTATTTATCACACAAAATTTATTTTTATGGTATATTATATTTATATAGTATATTAAAAATATTTAAAAATTAAGATAAAATAAAATTTTTTAAAGATGAACGGTAACATAAATTCATAATTAATGTCATTTTTGACATTTAAATTTTAATTAGTGAGATTATTGATGTTATTTATTAAAAATATTAATGATGTTATTTATTAAAAATAATTTTTTATGATATATTTAATTTGTAACATATATTAAAATAATTTAAAATTAAAATAAATTAAAATTTTTAAAGATGAGTAGTAACTTAAATTAGTAATTAATGTGTGTGAGAGATAGAGAGTGATCAGAGAGAGAGAGAGGGGAGAGAGGGAACAAGAGATATATTAAAAAATTTAAAAAGATATATAAATATAATATTTTATTTATCATCAGTTTAGAGTTAATTTATTACTAATCAAATCACACTAGATTAAAAGTAAGATAATTCACCTCCTTACTCCCAGATTAATTACTCTCTTATCAAATTAAAAATAGATTAATTTTAAACTATCTGATTGTTGAGTTAACACAACTTTAATATAACTCCGTAACAAATTAAGGCTGGCCGACTTGACAACGAGAGTGAGAAATGTAATTCATGCTCGTTTCACACGCCGTTCATTTTTTTAAATTTAATTAAAAAAAATTTTTTTTGGGTGGGGGGGAGGGGTTGTTGGGCGTGCTTATGGAAAGGATTCGCTGTACATATTCTTATGGCTCGACAACATTTCCCAAGTAGACATCTGCCAACGTTCCCTCATTATAGGCAGGTTCATCGTTGGGAATCAATCAATAATCCGATGCATCACTGCGTTTGTTTTGCAGGAAATTGCCGAGAGGTTGCCCAGGACGTCTTCAACTTCGTGGTTGCAGTCCCACTGAAAAGAAAACCTGGTTAACAAATGCCATACATCGTGAGAATGGTAGTCTTGGTTTGTACGGGCCATCCTGAACCTTGGACAATGACAATACAACATCGCCGTTCCAGGCATTGTGATGATTCGTCTCCATTGCATGCAATCTTCCTGTTTTCTAGCACCCATCGTGGTATAACAACTTCTTAATTTTATTTATAATTTTATATAAATAAAGTTACTATCGGTTCCGACAGTGGAAGACAGACACAATGACCTTGAACGGCATACGGTTTGAAACGGTGATCTAGTACGTGGTTCAACCAGTGGGTAACGTGGGGTGGCCGATGTTGTGTACGAACAGAAATGGTGCCAGCCTTTGTCACGAATCGCGATGTGAGTTCTAGATAAAAGGGGAACGTTCGGAGTTTGACTAGAGGTTATAATGGCTCATATTACATTTTCTAAACTATCTAACTAGATATTTAATCTAATGATCGAAGCATTATATGAGGATCACAGTAGCTAGTCATTATAATATGGGGCTCTTTGTTTACGGGTTAGGATAGGGGGAATAACAAATCTATTTGAGAGAAAATTGTGGGTCCCATAATTTTTTCTTATACCTATCCCCAATTTAATTGTCACGTCCCCGAGATATAGATACAACGAAAGATGTTCGAGGAAAACGTGAGCAGCTGACAATACGTCTCAAATTAGTAATATAATCAGAGCGTAAATCATTCACACATAATGTGAATGGACATAACGTAATATATTCTAAATTTCACTTTATTGAATAATAATCAAAGTTTACAATAGAGACTATGACTTGACTCCTTGACACACTTGACTCAATAAAGAAAAATTACATAACATGACTCAATAAAGTAAATATTACATGATACGAGTCCAAATTACGTAAGGATTCATGACACTCTAAGTCTTCTCTCGGGCCTTTAATCATCACTCTCAGATCCATCATCGGAATACTCGGAATCTGATTCACTAAAATTTCTTGAAAAGATTGAAAAAGTAGAGTAATGAGCACACTTGTCCAATAAGTATCTTCGTTTCAACATGAAGGCACATTTAAATAATTAACATTTTAGCTCTAAGATGTAAGATAAATAAAATGTGATAAATCATACGATAATAAGTCAAAGTAACATCGCAGGTATCAAGATATAAAAGATATGAGAGTTCACGTAAAATGAGAGCAAGATCGAGAACGAATATAACATGAACGTAACTTAGACTTTCATGAACGAGAAGGGTACGTACTAGAAAGTCATGTAACAAAAATATAGGTGGAGTGACTTATTCGGGTGGTGGGACTCGAATAAGTCACCTCACCCCGTAAACAAAGTGAACCTAAGGTTTGCCGAACTCGAGTGGCTCGTACCTTATCTGGTGGAACTTAGACGATCTAATCGGCTCAAGTCAGCCTGATTCTGTACGTGATGATGGTTAGAATCAGGTTGATTCATACCCGATCCGGGTCAGATGGAGTTGACCCATTCCGCCAAGCGCGCCAGCCTCATTAGTATTAGTAAGTTATGTGGTCAAAAGTATTTTTGATAGAGACCATATTTTACCATTCGGTTGCGGATTCTAACGCTTGAGCAGATGGACCTTAAAAATTATCGGCAATGGATCCGCCCCTTGACCTCGTGGGCTAGCTCACAGTATCGGATCATCCACTGGATCCGCCCCCTGTTTCTTTTTCGAAGTCAGGCAAGCTCAGAGTAATCAGAAAATTTTCCGTTCGATTCAGATTAGGTATCACGATCCAAAAGGATCAATCTATGCATGAACTACTGGATAATTTGAGATGCAAGTCGTACTCGAGTCGTTTCGGATTTACTATCAGATTTGGGTAAACTTACACCCGAGATTTGACCTTTACTAGCATCCACCCAAAAACCGATTAATTTGTCGGGTGTACACCGGGAACCGACTGTTCAAACAACGACACTCCACCTCAAAGAGGAGGAGAGAAAGGAGTTTTTCCTAAAAATGATATTATTTTATTGAATAAATATTAAAATATGTTCTCAGCAAGACTTTATTTTCAAATTTATATATCTCACTGCAATAGAATATATACCTTGATCTGCAATGCATGCTTTCTCTTCAAAATACCCAGTTCCAATCTAAATACACGTTTTGCAACTTCACAGATTATAAATTGCAATGCGTCTTTAGAATGCATATTTTTGATCAACACACAATTTTATATCAGAATACACTTAATAAATTGCAATACACATTATAACTTGAAATGTGCAATCTTCATACGCAACATAACAATTTCTCGTCAAGATGCATTGATCTTAAGATATTTTTAATTAAAATATATATTTGATAATTATTTAGTAAAATAATATTGTTTTAAAAGCAAAGATCTTAAGATATTTTTAATTAAAAATTTAAAATATATATTTGATAATTATTTAGTAAAATAATATTGTTTTAAAAAAAATCCAAAGAAAACGGTCGCTCTTCTTCTTCCTCTTGTCTTCTTGTCGACCGTGCAAAGTGGATGGGGATGGCGGCAAGGCGCCAGAGCTGGGCATGGCGTCTGCTCTGACCTCAATTCCTGCAAACAGACTGTGAATTCTTCGTCTTCTTCGTCTATAGATACAGATAGCCCACGGGGCTGCCTCTTCCACCACGCCGCGCTAAGAAAAATGGCGTCTTCTGTCCTTCCTCTCCGTTCCCTTGTGTCTTCGTCTCTGCCGCTGCGAGGGAAGTCCTCGGCGAACCCACGGCAGCTAAGGCTCTCGATGTCCTTTCCCCCTGAACGGCGCGCGGTGAAGCTCGCAGTGGAGGATTTCAAGAAATGGGAGGTGGAGTCCAGGTCGAAGCTGGCGAGGGTCCTGCTCTCTGGGGCGATCGCGCTTGGGGTGTCCCTGTCCGGTGCGTAAATGTTTACATGCTTCGAAGGCTACGATGCCTTTTTGTTGCAGTAAAATGGTCTGGTTTTCGTTTCAGATACCTGGCTATGGAACTGGTGGTTGGTTTTTCCGAATTTGTGTTTTGGGTCTTCTGGCCCGGGTTGGTTCAGAACAGATAACATCTCTGCAAGATTGTGAGCGCCTGGTGTGGCATTGGCGCATTCCGGCAAATTTGAAATGTCGACACTTTGTTGTGATCTTTGTTAGTTGTTTTATTTATATATTGGTTCTTTGTGAATGCATTGTAATGCTGAAGCTACTAAAAAAGTAATGCATTCATCTAGGATTCAGAGGTATGACTAGGTCGTTACGAGAGAATTAGTGATAGCATCGATACGGAATGAAGGTGGGCTTACCGGGGAGAACCGGGTGCACATGAAGAGGAGAAGAGAAATAGAAAAAAAGAAAAGGGAAAGGAGATCCAGGTGGTTGTTTTTGCATGTGGGGGTTCCTTTCTTGAAAAAGAAAAGTTAGAAGATACAGAAATCTGGTGTCATACAGCGTGCCTTTAGCACATGTACATTGAGTTCAGAAGTTCTACTTTGAAACATTTGTTGCTGAAAAGAGAAAATACGGGACCAGATGGATGTGAGTTGGGCCAATTTATTACTTGTTGGTGGGAACCATTTTCCTTGGTCATTTTTGCTTCAAGTAAAACACTTTTACAACGTTCGTAAAACTAATATGTTTTCAATGGGGAAGTTTGATATGATTTCTTTTCCCCCTATGGGGAGATCTTAATGGGAAAGGAATAGTTTCATGGAAGTGAGGTATTTTCATGTCTTAAAAAATGATGATTCCATGAGTTGTTATTAAACAGCTGCAGACACTTGTTCCTTATTTTAAGAGAACAGTAGCTGCCAAAAATGGACATTGGGCAATAAGAGTTTTCTGTAATCATGTAAAGTAAGTGGGACATAAAACCATGGAGTCCCCAGAGGGGTTTAAGATTTTTATCCCCCAGAGGAGTTTAACATTTTACTTTGTTCTTACACAGCATTTTGGTGAATTTCTAGATTGAGATTCGGACAAGTTTTTAGCTAAAAAATGATGGGAAAAATGCAAATGTGCCTTTCCCTTAGGTAATTTTATAATGAAGCGCACAGGGGTGTGGAGGGCCATAGTTCGGCTCCTTGAGCAGCAGTGATGTATCCATGCAGGATACTAGTGTTTTGTCTCACTCGGCATGTTAGCAACTATGACAATGCTCACTATTACCTCACTCTAAGACCATGATTAAATTGCTCATCCTTCAACTAGTAGTTTGGAGTTCTGAAAATAGATCTCAGTTACTCTGGAGATACCTGGAATTTGGTTATGGACAAGTAAGAACCAACAAGAATTAGTGAATGTTTGCTCTTTACTCATTTAACTACTATCAAGGGAACATTTTGTATATCATGAGTCACTATTGACATCGGCTTATTTTCTCGAATTAATTGAGGATTAAGTATCGGGAAATACTCCCTAAATAGAGCAAAATGGCACATTGCCAAAGTTACTCTATCAGTCGAGTTGAGCTCGGAAATCGAGACACTTCGCCGGGTCAAGCGGCGCAACATAACAACCGGGGATCGGCCCCGAGCAAATGGCACTATGCCAGTCAGTTTCTCGACAACCGGGTCGGTTTCGGGATTCGGGACAACCTGCCGTACCTTACGGCACTCTGTGAAGGTTCGGGGATCACCCCCGGACACTCTGCATACGGTATCACACCGCCGACGCTTCAACAACCGAGTTAACTCGGGACTCGGAACGGCCTGCCGCTTCATACGGCTCTTCGCCAGGGAGCGAGGGTCACCCCGATCACTAGACCAACTGCATCGTCATGTCGACGCCCCAGTCACCGGGCCCAACCGAGGGTCCTAATCAGCTAGCCGTGACCCACGGCAACATCAACGATCGATCGGGTCCACCCCCGATCACTCAGTTTGCGGGTTTGCCCGCGTTCAACATAGCTACCCGAGCCGACCCGGGGGCACCCTGACTACAAGCCACGCCACATGGCGCCCAGCAATGAGGCCCGGGTCTACCCTCGAGTCGCCTCCCTCTAGCCCTCTGAAGTCAAAGGAAGACCTGTCAAGGCCAACCGCAAGCTTCAGGAGCTCACAGCACCCTTACACGGCCCGCACACGCGTGTCGGGAACTTCCCCGAGCACCTGGTGGGCGCGTATGATCCAGCCACTCTACATCGAGTCCGAGCCCAACTCGGGATTCCCAACAACCCATCGCGTCATGCACCACCCTCGTGCGCCCTCACACGCGGATCGACCTGCGTGGTCAGGTCGCGGGGTTCGACCTGCCCGGTCAGGTCGCGGGGGTCAAGGGGGAAAATTCCTGTTTATAAACCCAGTCAAACCCTCAGTCAAATCCCAATCTAACCCTCAGTCAAACCCGCGGTCAAACCCGCGGTAAACCCTCAGTCAAACCCGGTAAACCCTTGGTCAAACCCGCGTAAACCCCTCCGGGCAAAGGCTGGTCCGCCTAAATCCCTCTTAAACCAAAAAAAAAACATTTTTTAATTAATTAAAAAAAGCCCCCAGTCCGCCCAAACCCCCCCTGGGGGAGGGTTTAGGCGGACTAGCCTGCCCCCTCAGGTTGGTCCGCCTAAACCCCTCCAAAACTAAAAAAAAAGATTTTTTAAAACAAAAAAAACCCCTCCATGAGGGGTTTAGGCGGACCAGACCAGCCTCTTGGGATGGTCCGCCTAAACCCTCCCTCCCCCACTCCGTAACACAAAAAAAAATATTTTTCAAGGGGTTTACCCGGACCAAGTTGGGCCCCCAACTTGGTCCGCCTAAACCCCTTCCACCCCTTCACCTTCCACTATAAAAGCCCCCCTTTGGGAGCCCAAATGGGATGGAATGAAGCACCAAATGAAGCAAGCACCTAAGGAGCTCGGCCCCGGACTACAAAGGCGCGCTAAGGAGATTTGTGTGTGTTTGCTAGGCTTACGTCGAGGGCATGTCGCATGATCATCCCTCATACGACGTTTAGCCCAAACACCCACCTTCGGCCTCCTATTGTGATGAACGTACATCATCTCGATAATCGTGCACGACCCCAGATCTTGCTTGGTGAAAGCACTCTATCCGGGTCCTGTCCCGATATTCGTGCACGACCCTGATGCCGCCTGATGAAAGCACTATGCCCGAGCCCTATCTCGATAGTCATGCGCCCTCAGACGTTGTTCGACAGGGACACCCTGCTCGGCCCCGCCTCGACATTCGTGCATGACCTGGATGCCGCTTCATGAGAGCGCCCTGTCTGGTTCCCCCGCCACGCGTGTGACGTTATGACAAGGGTGAATGCCCTCTCATTCCGGGGCTTCCCCTCGCGTGCCCGCCGACCGCAACTACGCACGCACTATGACGTCACGCTTCCCCGCAGTCACGAGGCCACGTCCGACCGCTCGACTCGAGCCGTGATTGACCCTCGCCCAGACACCAGCCCGATGCCTTCGCCAGCTATCCAGTCGTAGCCCCTCGTTTGGCGAAGCAAACATGGCCCGTGCCACGAGAGGGACCCTCTGTAAAACACGCGGATCTCTGCCTTATCCAGCATTGACCCGGGGACCGACCCACGCATCAGAATTGTCCCGCGGCTTGCACCCATTGTACTTCGGCCTCCTCGGCCTCTTTGTAAAGCCCATGCGGCTCTCATATAGCATGAAACCAGTTGAACACACGTACCTATACTCGGGCCTCAGCCTCTTCACGGCGCCCGCCTCCTTCAGTCACAACGGTGCCTCCGGTACCCGACTGGCAGTCACATCGGGCCCCAGAGCACGACCATCGAGGTCTCCCGACGCCCGCCTCCTCCAGTCACAACGGTGCCTCCGACACCCGACTACCAGCTACTCTAGTCACATCGGGGCCCATGGCACTCGATCACTCAACAACTTCAGTCACAACGGTGCCCCCGGCACCCGACTGCCTGCTACTCTAGCCACGTCGGGGCCCGCGGCACCCGATCACTCAACAACTCCAGTCACAACGGAGTCCCCGGCACCCGACTGCCACCAACTCCAGTCACAACGGTGCCCCCGGCACCCGACTTCCAGCAACTCCAGTCACAACGGTGCCCCCGACACCCGACTGCTAGCTACTCCAGTCACAACAGTGCCCCCGGCACCCGACTGCCAGCTACTCCAGTCACAACGGTGCCCCCGGCACCCGACTACCCAGCTACTCCAGTCACATCGGGGCCTGCGGCACCCGACCACTCAACTTCCCCAGCACAACGGTGTCCACGGCACCCCTACTGCCCCGACCTCGACACTGTCTCATGTCGGGAATACATTGTGACGCCCCTCGGGCGCCATCCTGCTAAGTCACAGGTCCTCTGACGAACACTACGTACAGATACGGAACTACCCACACAATAATGCAATGACCCAGGGACCGTCATGAATGTCGGAATTGTCCCGTGGCTTGCAAGCAATTGTAATCGGGCTCTCACGCCTCCATATAAATGCCTTTCATGGCATATAAGTCATGTAATCCAGGCAGGGAGCGGATCCCCCTCCTCGCCGGAACCCGTCTCTCTACCCCCAGTTATCCCTGTTGTGTTGCTGTTGCCCTGTCGCTGTTGCACGGACTAAGTCCTCCCGACGTCGCGGCTCCTAGGGTCCCTGACTCTCTCTTCGGCAGTAGAAACAAAGGTATTCGGATTCAATCCGATGTAAAATAAACACCGGTTGCTTGCGACCGGTGGGGAAAGACGTCCAGTACACGCATCCCCATAATCGCCTGTGCACTTGCATCCGTGGAACCCCTTCTATCCACGTGTCGCCCGATCTCTCGAGCCACATGCCGCATCCTGGCGACGCTTCCCCGGTCAATCCTCGGTTCCATGGGTGATTGTCGAGAAATCGACTGGCACGCCCGCCATAGTTGTCAAGGCGACAAGGCAACCCAAGGCGTTCACGGGGTCCCTAAGCGCTTAGGCGACAAGGCGTTCGCTTAGACGTCGCCTAGGCGACACTTCGGCCACTATTAAAAAAATCAAAAATATATATCCTCCAATATATAAATCAAGAATAAAAAATATGAAAAATATAAAAAAATAAATTACATGAAGAAACTATTGTAATTAAATTATGTGACAATTATAGAAAACTAAGTTGTATCAACAAATTACAAAAAATTTAGAAGTAAATGCAAAAGATTCAAAAGTAAATGTAAAAAGTTCAGAAAAAGTACAAAAGAATATAATAACATCAAGAAAATTATAAAAAAGAAAGAGTTAAATGTACGTAACAAGGTCGGATCCGGTTCGGACAGGTCATAATTGGCCCCGCCTTGGCGCCTAGGCGCCCGCCTTGGCGCCTAGCCCGCCTAGGCGACCGTCTAGGTCGCCTTTTCCAGTGTGAATAAGGCGCTACAGCGCCTTGCCCTTTCAAGAGCGCCTAGGCGGCGCCTAGGCGACGCCTTGACAACTATGACGCCCGCATTCCACCCAGCCATCCTGTTCCAGTCTCCCAGAATGATGAACCGTACGCCATCCCTTCCAGTCCGTTCCTATCGTTCTCTCTGCCTTCTTCTCAATACCCCCGGAATCCCCGCGTGCCCAGTCAACCTATCTCGACCTTCCGTAAAAGGCGAGTGTACACCCCCGCCGCGAGGACAAAACGACAAGTGACTCCCCGCGGTCGCAAACAGTCACCAATTGTTGTCCCTTTTCGTGTGTACCATGACTGGATATTAGTGCCCAGACCGCATTCTGCATTCCTCAATTGCCAAACACAAAGCACAGCATGAAACTAATTTTGTATTTAGCTATTGCACAGTTTGCTGTTCTTTTGTGGTCAATTAGAAGCCTAAAGGATTTCTTTTTCCATGAAAATGTGTAGGGCTTGATTATGTCGAGGCAAAAGTTGGGGTTAATAAACCAGAACTGCTTCCAAAAGAATATACTCCAGTGATTGATGTTGCAGGGTTTCTATCCGATGGGCAGGTCCTATTTAATCTCCTCAGCACTTTCTTTGTAGAAGTTGTATGTAAATGCAACAATGTTTTATTCATCAGTCTGCTTAATTTATTCACTGATTAAACACTTTTTTCCATGTACCAAACTGCACAAAATTAAATACGCTAATTTACATTTTACACAATATTTCCTCCATTTTGGTTAATTTGTTTGTTGTCATCTTGTTGTTTTTTTCATAAATGTTTATTTTCTCTTCTTATATTTTTCTATTTCTTGGATCTTGATCGAGTGCTATTTATGTCATTTTAACCACTTTAGCCTCTTATTGTAGTTGTAGTTGCAGTTGCAGTTTCTGAAGTGGTTTTGGCCAAAACGTCTCCATTCTTTACTAGTTCCCTTATGCTTCTAGTCTTTTTGTCTTTTCTCCTCCTTGAATGACCTATTTGCTTGTGCTCATTGTTAAAAACTTGATGTCAGGGAGTTCAACTTTTGTATAGTTTACATGGTCACTTTAATCTTTTGCAATCAAACTTTTCAACATCATAACTTTTTCAATTTTTCTTGTATGTCAATTATCATTCTCTGAGTGGCGAGCTTAAGTTGTGTTACCATTAATGATCCACTTAATAAGTGTGTTGGGCTTACGTGGTCTGCATGATTGTTGCTTTCTCACGTACGCGATTGGTTCGGGAAATATATGAGTTTTAGGATGCAAGTTGCTTGCTATTGTTATGACTGTTTCCTCATACTACTAGCCTCTGTCCAACGTCCCTCCTTTTAATCAGAATTTTCTTATCTTACGATTTCCTTATTGTGTTTCCTGTAGTTACATGCTGCACACTAGGTGTCAATTTAGCTTCAATGATGTATGAGTCCACTTAAGATTTTTTACCCTAGTTAATGTCAGAAGTATTTTTGCTTTCAAGAATGATTGGGATGCTAGCAACTTGCTCACAAAGTAACTCAGACGTCTTCTCATGGAACAGTACTTGCATGCTAATATGTATTACATTATCTGTAGGAGAATCGGCTAATCCAAGAAGTCACTGATCTGGAGAAGGATACAGGATACAAACTGAGAATTCTTATACAGAATTTTCCCGACACACCAGGCATGGCAGTCCATTTTTCCACCAACTCCCCACATTCTGTCAGTTTCTTCTGACAACTAAGTCTTCATTCTCTAACTTTGGCTGGGCTTCCATTTATATGCCACGTGATTTGTTGCATTCAGTTGTAGACTGTTTAACTTGGTTTGTGCTTGACAATATCAGACACAATCTTACTGAAACCTCTAATTGGAAAGGAACTTTAAATTGGTATATGTTTCCCCTCAGTGTCCCTACATGGAGGATCAATCGTTTTGGTAACCATAATTATGTTACACAGTGATACGGAATGCTATCAGATGTATTATTTCCTATGATTTTTTTTTATTCCCTGCAGGATTAGCTATTAGAGACTTCTGGAAGGTTGATGATAGAACCATTATCTTTGTTGCAGATCCAACATTTGGTAAGGCCTAATGTTGGAAACTTGCAGAATATTTTGTGAAGTTCCAAACTTAACTGGATCAGACATATGTATAAACCACTGGTGTCCTCAATGATCTATCGGTCTATCCCATTTGTACCCTGTTCAATGGTAAATTCTGCACTGACACATACTATTCTTAAGCTAAAATTACGGATGATTTCCTTCTAATCCTTATCTTGCAAAATCCCATGACAAGTTCCCTGGATCATATACTACTAGAGAACTTATAGCGGCATGCTTTTCACGCACCTCCGTGTATGTGCTCACTAGTGGACTATGACAGGAAATATCTTGCATTTCAATGTTGGTGCATCAGTGGACTTGGAGATACCCCGAAACTTCTGGCCTCGTGTAGCTGGGAAGTATGGGAACGTGTTCTATTGGAAAGAAAAGGTCTGACACCTCACCAGAATTATCTATTTAGTGATAGATGTTTCTATGATTAATTGGCCACCTTATTTTCAACCCTTCTTTGAGAAATGGCATCGATAACACTGATCATTTCCTTCGCTTTTTAATAATCTCGAGTAGAAGAAACAGGATAATGAGAAACTACTGAAAGAAGCATATTACAAATAGCCCGTCAAACTGTTGTGTTGAGGGGAAAAAAGTGCCTTTCTCATTCTGTACAGTCCCGTGAGCCCACGCCATTTCTAATTTTCTACATAGCTATTTATAAAATGGCTTTCATGACTGCAACAGGGGGAAGATAGATCCATCGAAGATGCCGTAGGTGCAATATCAACTTGCTTGAGGGATCCTCTTGGGTCAAACAGCTGTTCGGAGGTGCTTTAACAGACACAGCACTTCCAGAGAGAGGTTTGTACGTGAAGTTGTTCCACAGTGGTGAACTCGCCATAAGAAGAGTTGAGCAAGGAGTCAAGAAGCAATTGTTTGCTTCCTGGGAGTTCCTACATAACTTAGCGCACATTCTATACCATTTGTCTTGTAATTTTGTTCTATACACGGCAACGACTAACGTTCTTGACGTGTATATTTTTATGTGATACTTGTATAAACTCCCCAATCTTCAAAGAGGTTTTTAGCGTTAGACTTGAATTGTGTTCATAAGAGCATGTTTGGCATAATCTTCACTTGAACGCCATTTTTAGTATTCATTACAAACTTAGATCTGATTTGGACCGTTAAACAAATCAATCCTTCCATAGTAATTCTACCTTTTCTTTCTCAAATTAAAAATGTATAATTTGGAGTTTTTTTATAATTAAAAATTACATAAATTAGTTTCAAAATCTCATGCAAACTAGGCCAAACATGCCTTGAGCCACTTCTCGCTGTGAACCTTTGAGATACACGTAACCAAAAACACCTTTGATTTGTAGCTTTCACTCCATGTTGATGCATCAAATTTGTCAGCGGCTTACTAACGGCTACAGTTTACCGGTTAAGGAGACCACTGAGCAGGATTAGCACTTAAATATAAGTGAACTTAAGCACGGTAGCTACACTAAGTTTGAAGTAATAAGCTAACCAAGAGATGGCATTTCACCTCATCTTCCTTCCTCCGAGGAGGATGATATTATTGAGACAAGTGACTGCTACAAAGCATGCAGATGCAGTGATATTATTATGATCATCAGCAACAGGATTACGTTAATCATCAGGAAAGAAGCATCAGATACGAAGGTGCAAAACCGTTCCCATGAACTTGGCACCACCATGGCCTCATTTTTTCCCTCCCTAGTAAGTTGTTGTATCTTCTAATCTTCCAAGGCTCCACCTTTTCCTCCCAGTACTCTCACGAACACCCATCATCGAGGAGGCTCTTCTCCATCGAACACTACCTCAAATCAAGAAATCTAGCTTCACGTCTCATTGTGTAAGGATGTTTCTTTTAGATGATACACGAGAAGAGGAAAAGAGGAGGGGTTTCGGGGTGGGGGGAAGGGAACTGACGAGAGAGATGAAAAATACTTACTGCACATCCAGAGGTTATTACAACACTCGAGTGTGTATTAGTTTTGTTTTATTTTTTATGACATGAGATTTAAGTTATCTTAATTGGTGGTGCAAATCATATCTCCGTCGGACAGTTCAAGAAGTTTTAAAAAAAGTTTAGATTACATAAATAATGCCGGGCCCATTTTCTTTGGATCGATATTTTTTATTTTTATTTTTTTGAGTTATCGGATGAGAATGTGACTTACATGATAAATTAAAGTGACTTGAGTCTCACGTCACAAGATTTTAAAAAATAAAAATTAAACCTAGTGCATACTCGAGAGAGATTTGCTCCCTACCTAGGTCCTAAGGAGGAACATTAGGTCACTGATTCATTTCTCATATGTAGTCTCAAGATTAAGCTTCCTATGAGAGCACGTAAATTTTAACAACCAAATATTAACAGAGTTCATCGTTTTGTTATCTAAGACATCTAAATCGTGGAAGATTTGGGATTAAGTGAGGACTTCTACATAGTATTAATATACTAATAAACAAGTCAACAATTACGTCAGTTATCTTTGAAAAATTAGTGAGATGTAACAATTAGTAATAAGGTTCTTGATCTTTTTATCAACATTCATTTTGAGATTATCATATAGTCCCTTTTTCATTTTGACTTTCACATTGCAACTTCAGCTTAACTCATTGTAAACTAATTCCAAGCATAACATTAGATAATTAATGCTTGCTGCACACGTTGGTGTTGTCTGTAGCAAAAGTCACACCTCATTTTCATTAGTCTATGGGGTAGGAAGAACACTGACGTCTTAAATGCTCTGACCGTATATAATCTCATACACTTTGCACGTAGACTCATGCATTTTGTAAACTTGAGGTGAACTGAAAAAATACTATAGACCAATGAAATATAACTCATATGACTGAAAGACAGCTAGTATGACTGAAATATAATCCATACGACCGAAAAATAGAGGTTGAAATATAGTAGTTTGCAATGAAATATATTGGTTTGCACTGGAATATACACATATTTCGATGCAAACGGGTATATTAATTTAATGTAAACTATGATATTTCAGTCCAATCTCTTGTTTAATATTATGTATTATATTTCAGTTGTATGCATGAGCTGTGTTTCAGTGATCTACAGTATTTTTCACTTCGCCTACGTTTCGCATGATGCACGAGTCTATGTACGGAGCACATATATTTCATTGCAAACTGCTATATTTTAGTCCCACCTCTATTTTCCGATCTTGTGTACTATATTTCACTCATGCGAGTTATATTTCAGTGATCTAAAAATATTTTTGACTTCGTCTAGACTTCACAAAACATAAGGGTCTATGTGCGGAGTACATGGGGGGTTGCATGCGAGCAGAGTATTTTTCCTTCCTGTCACATGATCACCATTCAAAATAAAGTGTGCAACTTTCGCTACACTGCGCAACAAATACTACTCAATGTGGGATACATAAAGAGGGTTAGATGGGTTCAATTGTAACACTTAGGGCCAGTTTGACAATCGAACTGTCGGGGGATTTGTTACAAGATGAGAGAGGAATGGGGGTGGGGCCCACACCCTCCCCTCACACACAAGCAGCGTATCCGACCTCGGGCGACTTGTTCGACCCTTCGGGGTCGAACAAGCTATCCTAACTGAGAATCAAAGAGGGCCTTAAAAGACTATTACGCAAGAGCAACCTCCGCATCTTATACGGTCACTAGTAATACTTAGTGCACCCATTGTCTAATTACATCCATCGATGTAATTAGTGTGATATTTAATAATTTTTTTAATTTTTTTTTGAATGACTCTCACCTTAAACTTGTTTGACTCCTAACTGACGTGACGTGGGGGTCAAGTAAAAAAAAATTACCTCCCTGTGAATAGTGAAAAATAATAATATTTTTCACTATTCATAAGACCCGATTTTTATGTTTTCTTGGCCCCCACGTCATGTCACCTGGTGACGTGACGTGGAGGTCAAGCAAACTTAGGGTGAGGACCATTCAAAAAAAAAAATTAAAATATTATTAAGTATTACGTTAATTATATCGGTGGATATAATTAGTGTAATGAATGCATTAAACATTACTCTACCGTCATATGCCATTGTTCCGGGGGGGGGGGGTAACTAAGTACCTACCAGCTGAGCATACGAAGATGGGGACATCACAAAGTGACTAGAATCCCTTTTCTGCCATTTTGCTCATCGATCACTATTCTTACTAATATTATAATTACTTAATGCAACAATTTCCCACTATTTATACAGCGTCGTCACATCTAAACATGGGGTTCCCTTTGCTTAATCATCCCCGGCCAAGGGGTACTTGGCATGCCCTCAATAATTAAGTTCTTGATCAAGCATCGGTTATTTGGCGGGCAAATCATTTAAAATGCTGGACTAAGGGCTTGGTCAAGTAGCTATGGGCTGTAGTCATTTAAAAACAGAACATGCACCAAACATTGCCTTTGATTCATTGTAGAGCAAAAATGTCCACATATGCAACTGCGGACGAACTGAAGGGACTCAGGCCAGTTAATTAACAGTCTGCGCCGGGCGTTGCAATTGCGGACGAACTGCACAAAAGAATTTGTGATATATACATTCATACGACGATTCATCATATTTTAACTTTGTTTTTTTAATTATTATAATCCTTCACGGCTAGATCTTGGGTCATTTCTGATCCAGTCATCTCTACTTCCCTTGTAATCGATCGTCTCAATCAAACTTCTCACATGAGTCGGTACGTAGTTTGACCCCGCCATATACGACTAATACCTACCCCTCAACCAGCTGGTAGTGCCCTCATCAACATACATGTAACGAACCAGTTGGGCAGTGCCCTGACTAATTAAAGAGAGATGTGAAGAACAAGCGTCACACTTCTGACCCAGTCACCCTTTTAACTAGCTAGAAGACACGCACCTGAGATACGTAATGGTATACATATAACAAAGCTCAAGTCATAACTCTATGAAGGCGGGGCGGCCCGCCACGACTGCTGGCCAACCCCGGAAGACAGTCCATCGCGCATAAATACAAACACCTTTAGTGCAGTGATAAATAAACCTTATCATGCCCGCCTACTTCACCACATGTTTCTTTGCGTTTCCTCTCAACGAAAACGCCGGCAGCCAGTCGCTAAAAAGAGCGCCTTGGTTAACATGTGCATGTATGCAAGTGAAACATTGTAGGGATTGAAGTGGTAAACGATAGTGTAATGACACCCAGGGGTCACATGTCTTGCTGACATGGGCAAGGCAAATGAGAGTGCCAAGTTAGGGTTTTTTTGTTTAACATATATATCCCTATTAAAAGTGGAATCACGTGAAGATCTATTCTATATTTTGCATTTGTTATGTATACTCTCCTTAACCTTAAAAGTGAGCTAAATATCATGTATGTCTTTATTGTTATGTTTTTGTTTTAAAATACCGTGAAAATGTCTCACTCGTTGATACATGAGACTTTGATAATAGAATAAACGGTAAATAGGACGAGTTATTTCACTTATTCACCTTTAACTGAGTTCGGTAATAGGGTTAAGTTATCTGGGGTCGATTAGGATTAAGACCCTTATTTTAAGAATAACTTATTCTACCATTTCACATGAAATGAATTATTCCAGAGGTAAGAGTATGTTATCAAAATGAAAAAGAGAAAATCTAAAGAATAACTCACCCGGACCTACCTCGGATAATTTATCATGATATGTTATCAAAATGGCCTTTAAGGAGGGATGAAGAAGGAGAGTGAATATTATTCGATGAATATTAGATTCGGGTTAAAGGCTTGCAAATCCGGCCCAGAAGCCCAGAATTCGAGTGTGTGTAATATCATGTCCTTTTGGGCCGGCCGGCCCATCTAGGAGGAAATCCGGGTTGGTTTTTCCCGCTAAACGTGCTAACTACCACGAGTGCAACGTCAAGGCCGGCGCGTTAGGATGGTGGGGTTGGGGGCAGCGAAGGAAGAAAAACACGACGGCACCACGTCACGTCGGGGAGTTCGAACTTTGAACTTTGAAGAAGGGGAGAAGCGACCGGCCCCGGGCAGTCTTCTGCTCTAAAATTCCAAATTAAAGAGTTTTCTACGTACATACCCCTCTTAAAATAAATTTACATAAAAATCTATTCTGTATTCAAATATATATAGTGTACATACACTTCTTATGAAAATTAAATTAAATATCACACATATACTCTTGACATCGCTACTCTTATCATCACTTTTTCTATTAAAAGATTGTTGTTAGGACTTAGGAGTGACGAAGAAAGAACAGTCCATGGATATTCCGATAGAAGTCTACAAAAATGGCACATATGATATGATATTAAAGTCAGGTAAACAGAGTATAAGTGTAAATATAAATATAAGATCAACTTTTAGTCAAATTTACTTTTGATAGGGGCATAGATACAAAGCGGAATTAGTTTAAATTAAATTAATAATAACAGAAACTTGTGGAGTTTGTGCATAAAACTTTTGTACGTTTCTTGTTCCTCGCCTTCTTCAGCGCCTCTGCCATTCTTCTTTTTCTTCTCTCTCTCTCTCTCGTCTGTGTTTGGAGATTTCGCCGTCGCTTGGGAGACGTCGGGACGGAGGAGGATGGCGGAGGCCGTGGGGGGTGACGGTGGGGAAGCTGCGTCCGTCGTAGACCGCATGGTGAAGATGGTGGCCGACATCTCCGGCCTCCCGGAGTGCCGGGGCCCGCTGAGGCGGTCGTACGGGAACCTCGCGAGGAGGGTGAAGCTCCTGGCGCCGCTCTTCGAGGAGCTCAAGGACGGCGGGGCCGGCTCGGTGGCGGGGGCCGACGTGCGGGCTCTGGCCGCGCTGGCGGGGGCGCTCGAGGCGGCGGGGGTTCTCCTTCTGTCCGTGAACGAGGGGAGCAAGCTCTACCAGGTAGAATGCTGCTCGTTCTGTTCCTTCAGACGATTCGTCCTCGTCCGCACGTCGGCTTAATCCAATAGATATGATGTCTAGTGCGTAGGTCATCACGTAAAGAGAATATTCAATGTTATGTTATTAACTCAGCGACATGATCTTTGATTCATAATTTGAAGATTAACAGAAGTCACAGGGCGCAAAAAGTCTGATCTTTTTGGAGTACTTAACACCGCCAGTATATTTCGATGAGATGAGTTTCTGAGAAAGATAGCTCTGATTGTGTCTATGACAGAAGCTAAAGAGCTGATGGATGAGGTGCATAACAGAGGAGGAAGTTCAATCCGCTTGGCTTGTCGTCTTTACAAAAGTTTTTTTTACGAAAGGAAACCCGTTTCTTGATTAGAGTTTGCCCTCAGCGGACAATTTGCTATAGGCTCTCTGTATTTGATAAACTTATTTTTCTTGAGCACTGGGCCTCATTCCGACACCCCGTCTCAAATTAGGATGTAGAAGACCTAGAAGAAAATTGGATAGCCTTTCAACCTGACATCAATGGATAATCGTGTTTGTTTAACAAAAATTCGTTGAGTAGTCTTATTTCTCCCTCTCAGCTTCTTCAAAATAACAATTTGATCTGTCGTTTTGCAGGCTCTGAAAGGAGAGCAGTTTTTAGCTAAATTTCTTGTGGCGACAGAGCAACTTGAGAAATCATTAAGTGAAATTTCATATGACAAGCTTAATATATCAGAGGAAGTCCAGGAGCAGGTAATATTAGAAAACTTGATGTTTATCCAAAATGGTAACCTCATTCCATCAATTTAAGGTGAATCACAGTACTTGTATAGAGATACACTGCATGTTCTGGCACTTCTTTTCTAAGGTTTCTAGTTTACAATGTAATACTTGCCATCATTTATTGTGCCTTTCTTTTCGTCACCATCAATAATTCAGTATGTTACTGTGAGGTAGATTTCATAGCTTGCAGCTAGCAAGTAAGCTGACCAATTTTTAGTTCTTTATTCATGTTCTGTTCCAGATAGATTTTTCAGAACTATTCTTCCCTTCTTTTTTGCTTGAATAAAGGGTGTGACATACCACCATTTTTGTAAGATAGATTACACATCCAAGATAATTGGAAAATGTCCTTAAAGTGCCCTTACGAATGCAAATAACTGAAGTTACCGTTCCCCAAATTGTAATCACATTCTGTTCTGATTTGAGGAACCTTTTTTTTTTCTTCCTGAAAGTGGATAGTACCATGGTTTTATGAAGTAAGGGGAAAACAAGTTTACAAGTAGCTTAGAATTTATATGCTTTCAAAAAGGTTTTATATACAAAAGAGGTCCATGAAAAGAAATGTGCACTCTCTAAAGCCCCCACCCCCAACTTGACAAAATGAGAGAAGTTAATCCCATCCAAGTTCCGGAAAAGGAAGGGCCCATTCCCAAACATTCTTACATCTAGAACTAACTATTATCTCCAAAGTCTTGGTTTCCCACGTCAAAATCATTTTGTTCCTCTCGCCCCATAAATCCCAGAGTATCGCATGAAGAATCAAGCACCAAACACACATGGTCACCTTTAAGGTCCCAACTTCAGTTCCAACCCAAATCAGCTGCTCTAGTCCATTTCATCTCTTCCCTTCACCACTCCAATGATCTGTAGCCCTATGCCCCTACACATTGCAACTTCTTTTTCCTCCCTCCACCCCCACACAGAAGAGGAAGATATACAAGAAAAAGCATTGGTTTGTCTTTCTCATAGACTGAAAAACGTCTCTGCTTGCTTCATCATTGTGTCATCTACAAGAAATTTCAAATGCAACTAACCCTGGAGGAATAAAAGGTGAGATTCTTGTGTAGGAGCTCTAATTGCAAATGATGTGAACTCTCGGCATGCTTTTGAAATGACACGAGGGATTGACCAAATTGTTACACTTGTAGCTCTTTTTCTGCACTGAAAATTCTGTTACATTATCTTTATAGAGGAGAAAATGCAGGAGCAGCACTCAATAGTCACCAGCTGTTCTGGTACAATGTCTGGCCTGCAATCCTATAATAGCATGCTTTAGTCTCACTGCACAGGAATTTGATGATTAAAAGAACAGATAAATTACCTTCATCAGACTATCTATTTCCTTCTCTTTTTAGACTCTTGATTTTGTCGGCCAACCAGTAAAGCCTTGATCTTTCTTGATGCCTTGGAACTCAAGATCTCCTCAAAATTTATCATCAAATATCAAGCTATATCATCATCATCATCATCAGAGCCTTATCCCAATTAATTGGGGTCGGCTACATGAATCCTGTTCCGCCAAAGATTTCTATCAAGTGCAATATTCATATTTAAACTCAAGGAACTAATGTCCTTCCTAATAACATCGCACCATCTCATTTTAGGCCTTCATCGAGCTCTTTTACTAACATCCACTAAGATTTGGTCACATCTTTTAACCGGCGCTGAGTTAGGGCGACGAAACACATGTCCAAACCACCTAAGTCTATTTTCTCTCATTTTACTATCAATTGGAGCTATCCCTAAGTCCTTACGGATGCGCTCATTCCTAATCTTGTCTTTCTTAGTCTTGCCACACATCCATCTCAACATCCTCATCTCTGCTACACACATTTTGTGGATGTATTCCTTTCGTACTGCCCAACACTCGGTACCATATAACAAAGTAGGTCTCACAGCCGTTCTATAAAACCTCCCTTTGAGTTTCACAGGCATACGACGATCACAAAGGACACCTGATGCACTTCTCTATCTTAACTAGCCTGCCTTAATCCTATGTGTAACGTCATCATAAATCTCCCCATTCTCTTGTATGATAGACCCTAAGTATCGAAAACTACTGCTCTTCGGAATGTTATGTCCATCAATTAGAACTATGTCTTCCTGAATCACTCTCCCATTACTAAAATTACAGTACATAAACTCTGACTTACTCCTACTAATTTTAAAACCTTTAGACTCCAAGGCAAGTCTCCAACACTCTACCTTAGCATTTAGAGCATCAATACTCTCATCAATTAAAATAATATCGTCTGCAAATAGCATACACCAAGGGATATCCTCATGCAATTGTTTAGTTACTTCATCCATAACTAAGGCAAAGAGATACGGACTTAGTGCAGAACCTTGATGCAAACCTATAGAAACGGGAAATTCACCAGTCTCCCCAGCAATAGCTCGAACACTAATAATAGCACCGCCGTACATACCTTAATCAAATCAACATATCCTTGAGAGATTCCTTTCTTTCTTAATGTCCACCAAATTAATTCTCTCGGTACTCGATCGTACGCCTTCTCTAAATCAAGAAAAATTATATACAAATCTTTTCTCATCTCTCTATACTTCTCCATTAGCTGCCGTAGTAAGAAAATAGCTTCTGTAGTAGATCTATTTGGCATAAAACCAAACTGATTTTCCGATACAATAGTCATACAACAGAGGCGTTTTTCACTTATTCTTTCTCAAAGTTTCATAGTATGACTCATAAGCTTAATTTCAGGATAATTATTACAACTTTGAATATCTCCTTTGTTTTTATAGAAAGGAACTACAACACTTTTTCTCTAAACTTCTGACATTCTCCGTTCCTTTAAAATTTTATTAAAAAATTTAGTTAGCCACTGAATACCAATATCTCCTAGGCCTTTCCATACTTCAATAGGTAAGCCATCTAGTCCTAAGGCCTTGCCCACTTTCATTTTCCTTAAAGCATCCTCCACTTCTGACATCTTAATACGCCTGAAATATTGATATTTATCAAATATTGTGGACTCTTGGGTACCTTCTAAAGATAAATCCTTGACGGAATCTCCATTAAGTAACTTCTAAAAATAGCTATGTCACCTCCCTTTAATCTCAAGATCCTTAATTAAAACCCTTTGATCTTCACCTTTAATGCACCGAACATGATCTAAATCTCTAGTTTTTCTTTCTCTTAATTTAGCAAGTTTAAATATGCCCTTTTCACCCTCTCGGGTTCTTAATTTATTATATAAATCTTCAAATGCCTTTGATTTAGCTTCGCTAACTATTTTCTTAGCTCTCTTTTTAGCGATTTTATAGGCTTCTAGGGTTTGAGCATTTTTGTTAGTTTGCCAAATTTTAAAGCATTCCTTTTTTACTCTAATGGTATTTTGAATTTCCTCACTCCACCATCAAGTCTCTTTTTCTAAATTCTTTTTACCTTTAGATTCGCCTAAGAGTTGTTTGCAACCCTCGTTATACAATTTGTAACATTATTCCACATTACATTAGTTTCTTGTTCTAAATTCCAAATATTTTTCTTGAATAGATGATTTTTAAAAGTTTCCAAACTTTTACCTTTTAAATTCCACCATTTAATCTTGGAATAATTATTTATAATGATCTTTCTTTTGAATTTAGGGATAGTGACATCCATTACTAACAACCTATGTTGAGGGGCTAGACTCTCACCAGGAATAGCTTTGCAATCTTTACATAAAACTCTATCGACCTTCCTAATGAGAAAATAGTCTATTTGACTTATATGTGTTCCACTCTTGTATGTTATTAAGTGTTCGTCCCGCTTATTAAAGAAGGTATTAATAATTGCTAGATCATAGGCCATAGCAAAATCAAGAATATTGTTACCCATATCATTTCTATTGCCAAAACCAAGCCCTCCATGAATCCTCTCATAGCCTCTATTATCTTTACCCACATGACCATTAAGATCCTCTCCAATAAAGATTCTTTCTTCACTAGGGATATTTTGGATCAAACTATCAATAGCCTCCCAAAATTACTTTTTAATGCTCTCTTCTAATCCTACTTGAGGTGCATATGCACTAATTATATTCAAAATATCCTCACCTAAGATAAGTTTAATTACCATTAGTCTATCCCCCAATCTATTTACTTCCACAACTCTGTCTTTTAAGTTTTTATCTATTATTATAGCAACACCATTTCTAGAGTTATTATTACCCGTATACCAAATTTTATATCCATCAATGTCTTTAGCTTTATGTCCTTTCCACCTAGTTTCTTGTAGGCAAGCTATGTTAACCCTCCTGTCCTTCATTAACTTAACTAATTCTAAACCCTTACCCGTTAAAGTTCCTATATTCCAAGTAGTTAGACGGATCCTATATTTTTGGACTTGCTTCTTTACCCGTATACGTCCAACCCCACACGAGAACCCTTGCCTATTTGACACCGCAATCGGGCACCATTGCGGCGCGTCGCTTACGGGGAACGCCCTAGCTAGCCCTTGCTCACTTGTCATTCCATCCGGGTTCCGATGTAACGCGTCGCTTACGGGGAACGCCCTAGCTAGCCCTTGCTCACTTGTCATTCCATCCGGGTTCCGATGTAACGCGTCGCTTACGGGGAACGCCCTAGCATTAGCACAAAATGTATTTGGATCAGAATTCATGTTGGAGATGTGTCAAAATTTTACTGCTGGCTGTCGACCTAACGCAAACCCTCCTCTTTTCTCATCCGGGCTTGGGACCGGCCATGGCAGAGTTAAATATCAAGCTATATATCATCCCCGTATACTAACTTGTTTAGAGAACAGCTTTCTTCATTCAGATGTCTACATACATTGTCTGCTTTCTTCATTCAGATGCCTACATACATTGTCTGTTTGTGTAATTAAGAACCCATGTTGTGTGTATCTTACTGTCGGTCTGAGTGTTGGCTGATAATGTACTGATTACTGATACAACTGCCCAGGTTGAACTGGTTTACACACAATTCAAGAGAGCTAAAGGAAGAATTGAGGCTCCTGATTTCCAATTTTCCATGGATCTTTCATTGACACGGACTGAGAAGAACCCTGACCCTGTGATTCTGAAGAGAGTATCTGAAAAGCTGCAACTAATTACAATCAATGACCTAAAGAAAGAATCTCTTGCTTTGCATGAGATGGTTATAGGAAGCGGTGGTGATCCTGAGGAGTGCCTGGAGGAAATGTCAGCCTTGTTGAAGAAACTCAAGGACTGGATTGTTAAAGAAAGCCTAAGTGCTGACACCCTGGAAAGCAAAAGGTTCTCCCTCAAAAATAGATCTCCTGTCATCCCAGATGATTTCCGGTGCCCAATATCTCTTGAAATGATGAAAGATCCTGTTATTATCTCCACTGGACAGGTTTGACTTCCTCATTTTCCATAACCATGATTTCTGCTGTGTTTAGTTTTTTGTACCATGATATTTTTTTTTAATCATAGGGCAGACATATGAGAGGTCATGCATTCGAAAATGGCTAGATGCGGGACACAAGACTTGCCCTAAAACACAACAGAATCTTCCTCACACTGCCCTCACCCCTAACTATGTCTTAAAGAGTCTTATTGCACAATGGTGTGAGAGCAATGGTGTTGAGCCACCTAAGAGTCAAGGGGCTGATCGAGACAAAAGGCTAGGAAGCTATAGTTCTGACCATGATCGAACAGGCATCATTGCAATTTTGGAGAAACTAGAGAATGGAAACCAAGAAGAGCAAAGAGCAGCTGCTGGTGAGATTCGTTTGCTTGCAAAAAGAAATGCAGATAATAGAGTATGCATTGCTGAAGCAGGTGCTATCCCCTTGCTAGTAGATCTCCTTCAATCTCCAGATTCAAGAACACAGGAGCATGCAGTCACTGCACTTCTTAACCTTTCCATAAATGATAGCAACAAGGGGATAATAGTTAATGCTGGTGCAATTCCTGAAATAGTAGAGGTGTTAAAACATGGAAGCATGGAAGCCAGGGAGAATGCCGCTGCCACTCTCTTCAGTTTATCTATTGTTGATGGAAATAAAGTGGCAATTGGAGCAGCAGGTGCTATACCTGCTCTAGTTGATTTGCTTTGTCAAGGAACACCTAGGGGCAAAAGGGATGCAGCTACCGCACTCTTCAACCTCTCAATTTATCAGGGCAACAAGGTGAGGGCAGTGAGGGCTGGAATAGTGGTCCACTTAATGAGGCTGTTAGCTGATCCAAGTGGGGACATGGTGGATGAAGCCCTTGCAATTCTTGCTATTCTTGCAAGCCATCAGGAAGGTAGGCTAGCAATTGGACACTCGGAACCTATTCTGACCCTCATTAGGTTGATAAGAACTGGGTCAGCTCGAAACAGGGAGAACGCTGCTGCAGTTTTGTGGTCCTTGTGTGCTGGTGATTCCCACCAGTTGAGGACCACAAGGGAGTTGGGGGCAGAAGAAGCACTGAAGGAGTTGAGTGAGAGTGGAACTGACAGAGCTAAGAGGAAAGCTGGAAATCTTTTGGAGCTGCTACGACAGAGTTGAGAGGCGTAAGCCTCAAAAGTCATTTAATCCTTGAGGGATGTGAGCGAGATACGTGTGAGTTGGGTGTTGCTAGATTTGAACTCAGATTTCTCACACTCCGTGTGGACCCACAGACCACTGTGCTAGATTTCCCGTCATCAAAAAAACATAAGCCACAAAAGTTTTGTATTTATGAATATTCAGATTACTCGGTGGATTCTGCCACATAAGTTGCCCCCAATATTGAAGAGCATAGTCTGATACACACAAGCGTGTACATAATTTGGAATGGCATGATACTTTGTCCAGCAGGCAATCAAAAACATCACTCCGGCAAATAACTTCACTATCACACGCTCTTTGATCATCTCTTTAAGCTGGCAGTGAGAACATGACATGAGACTCTCACCACCATTTTTAAGCTGGAAGGGAGACCATGATATGAGTGAGTCATATGAATGATTGTATTATTTTTCTCTATTGTTGCTAAAAATTGTGTTGATAATTGTTTTTATTTATATCCATACGTGCATTTGTGCAGGCAGTTTATTTTACGTGTTCTTCTTAAGCAGTGAGGAGTACATTTGATTACTATATGAAAATAAGGATGGTCCAAAATTTTCAACTGTTACATTTGCTCTTTCTTGCATCCACTACAATGCACTTGCCTGATAACAGCCAATCCTCGAAGTTTAATGATACTAGGTTTCCGAACACCCAAGCGGACGTCCAAGATCTTCAAGATCTTGACGCAGGTTTGCCAGCTAGCCACTGAGGCTTCTTCACAATAAGTACATTAATCTAATGGGTTTGAGTAGGTGACTGATGAACAGCTCATGAAGAGCTCCGTAAGGCACGAATTGGGTCGATTATTAAGTTAAACAATGAAGATTAAAACAAAAATCCAGTAAATATCACACTCTCGTAAGTGGGCGTGGCCCGTTTTTATTAGTGAGCAAGTTTGTTAATGTTTAGTAATTGAAGTCTGATCATGTCCGTCCAAAGGTCGTTAATGGTCATTTACTAATTCATTTATCTCTCATCTAACACTTTAATTATTACGTAGAGATGATGGGCAAATATCCCCTTCTCTTCCCTCAATCGTTCAGATGCTCATAAATAGGGTCAAGTGGCACGGTGATCAAATGCTTGAGGAAAAGTTCACGATTGGAGCTGCCACAGGTTTAGGCCACCCCGTCCCTTCTTTTTCTTTTCTTTCCTGTTTGATCAGGGGGATTTGCTACATTGTATCAATATCAGTCACACTGAGGAAGAAATTGCACATCGGCACTACAAATTTCAGTCGTCCTTTCAGGTCCTAAGAAGATTCGAAACAAATCCTTTTTGACGCCTCACCATTGCAAATTCTCGGTGGTCCATGAAGAATCCTCTGAATTTCATGGTTCTTCACAACTTGTAATGACATAATACGAATGAAAAATTTCTTTGACATAAATCATCTTCCAACTGAATGCACCAAAGACACCAACCTCCTCCATGGTCGATCTCCCCTCCAATCTCAACCCCTAACTTAATCTTTTATTCCATCGTTTGGGGGGGGGGGGGGGGGGGACTTTACTAACCGAGCACGGTTAACACGTTTGTGTGTGAAGAGAGAGCGGTTCTCTCTCAACCGCTCCCTTATGTTACTCGCGTTTACCCGTGGGTCAAACACGTCCTTAGAGACTTACTCGTATAGTCTGGATTTCAGAGAGTGGGATTTTGCAAAGGTCGGACTCCAAAGGAGTCCACGTTATCGGGAGAATGTGAAATTCCTTAACGTGAAGCCAATCGCTCCAAAAAAAAAAAAACGTCAAGTCAACAATCAGAAGCAAATTAATAAGTTGACCTGAAGTGACAAACCTAGCATGAAAAGAAGAAAAATCTGGATGTGATTAAATGAGCAGCAAAAGGAGGGGGATGGTGATCCGCTGCAGTGCCTCGGACAGAGGACTGTATTCTCAGATACTCTGAAAGAGTTGTCATTAGAAGCTGTATAAACCGGTTGCCAAGTGTCGGTGCCATCTCTGAAGCAGCAACATTACATGTCTGAAATGAGTAAATTTTGTATGTATGAAGTCAGCGGATAAGCATTTTCCTTGACTGCATGTGGTGTTGCCTGTGAGAAAGAAAATTCATGTCGATTGCCTCCAAAGCGGCGAAGAGTGCTTGGAGAACGGACCCAAGTGAAGACTAACATTAACAGCCGTCAGATAATAATAGCATGCAAGCCGATGATTTGCTGCCTTTGTGTTGACTTCTAGCGGATTCAGCAGGTGGGCATTCACCGAGAACATTAACGTCAAAAAGCATTTTAATTTCACAAAATGCTGGTTTTTTTATCACAAACTAATAGTAGAGGGTTTGGGAGCATTTCTTTATTTGAGACTATTTCTTACTCAAACTTTATTTCACTTAAATTTTATTTTCATTTTTTGAAATTACCATAATTGATTCTTGACCTATTTCGCAAGATTATTACTGTGTTTTAAAAAATTATGAAACCCTGTTTGGTAATCTCCTTGGGCTCCAACCCGGCAGCCCAAAACTTTCTGCAGCTGAGGTGTGACAACATCTTCTCCACTATCGTCACCTTCTCCCTCCTCTTCAGGGTGAACAAAATAAAGGAGGCCCATCATGTAAGATCTAATGGAAAGGTCCATGTCGTGGGTGATGTTGAAGATAACAATGGAGATCTAATGAGTTAACACACCGCAAGGTCTCTCTTGCAAGTCAAAGGAGTCCTTTCTAGCAGTTCCAACTTGCAGGAATACCCACAGCCACATCCCAACGTGATCTCAAAGTTCCATATGAGAGAGAGAGAGAGAGAGAGAGAGAGAGAGAGATCTCTTGCAAGTCACAGAGGTCATTTCTGACGGTTCCAACTTGCAGCGGTTGTGCCATAGCCATGCCAAAGTGATCTCAAATGCGAAAGGGGGATGGCGAGCCGAGGAAAGTGAGAGAAATAAGATGCTTAGAGTTGGAGAAGAGGAAGCAGAAATAAAGAGAAGGCGCGCTTGCTCCGGTTTGTTAACTTCCCAATTGTTTTGTTTTCCCAGGGCCGACTTTGACAAAGGAGTATGGCCGAACACTGCTTTGGTGTTAGCCGGTTTCTACCAGTTCCTCCGCATATTCCCCGGTTGAAGCGATAACCGAGTTTAATAACAAATGTCCTACGCCATTCTAACCAACTCCCCAAGACAAAAAAAAAAAAACTGTTTAGTCGGTTAAGTCATTCGACCTAGATGGGTCGAACAACTTAATCGAGTGAGGGGTGATGAACTACGTATTCACCCTCAAACCCAATCGATTATCAAACAGGGCCTAACACGTGTAAGACCCCGAACTCTTCCTAATGCTTATTTTAAGAGAGAGAACACCCAAGAAAACGTATCCAAACACCCTATAAGGAAATCAACCTTATTGAATATGGAAATCTGCATGGATATGAGCATCACAATTCCAGATCAGATGCATGCTCTAAAGCATCACAAGAGTGCTTTTCTTAGTTGCCAGGTCGGAATATAGAAAAGATCAATACATCCAGGAGGAGCTCTACGCCCAAGCTTATAAACAGGTAGGGGGGGAATTAACAATATTAAGAGAAAAACACAAGGTTAATACACACTCTGCTAGTCTTGGCCCCATTTTTCTTCATGGCTCATGCTTTATCCTTGATGCAACAATGTCGAGGAATTCCGTCAAATGTGAGTTCTTCAGAGCCAACAGATGTAACAAAAATACCGCAAAGCATGAGCGCACCAAAAACAAGCAATCTGAGATCACACGAGAACTTGAATTTCAGTGCTAACTAGTGTTGGTCATCAATGTCTCAAGCAATGTATCGCCATTGACAACTTTTGTTGTCCCAACAATGAAATCGTAGCCCATTCCCTCCTGCAGCATGACAAGAATAAAGAAAATGAAATTAGTAGAAAGCATGAAGCCAGAACAAATCAAAACAGACCGCTGATCCAACAGAACACATCCGTGGAGGATGACCTGACTGAAAGATTTTATGATGGTTTATCTCCGAGATGCAATCATGTGTCAGAAAAGGACAATCTACAGCGCAGGCAAGTACAAAGGCAGAGAAATAATTTACAGTTGGGAATAAGAATTTTTACCTGGGAGCTTAGGAAACGGAGAGCAGAAATCTCTGCAAAAGTCACACCTCCAATAAATACCACAAGCACAAGGGTACGGTGCCCATCCATTGTCCTGCTAAATTTGGGAAATAGTCATCTATGGCATAGCAAAGTGACTTGGTCTTTGCAGAAAAAGATGGATACACTACAAGCAGGTTCAGATATCAAACAGGGCCAATATAGACGAGAAAACTGTGTGGGAAGATACATTGTGCAGTTCAGACAGTTTTTTTTGGAGAAGTGTTGCAGTTCAGACAGTAAAGTTAATGGCATGAGATATATCCGGGGACTTTTCAATTTCAACTCCTACAATTATTCATATTTAGGGATTAATACCTCAAATCCCAGCTGTGTTATTAAAATCGCGCCTAGGCGTTTGCCTAGGTGCTGAGGCGGGGCAAGGCGGCGGCAACGCGCCTCGCCGCGTCCGTTCTCACCGAGGTGAACGCTTCACGCCCGCCTCGTCCATTTCCGCTGCCTCGGCGCGCCCAGGGCACCTTGCACGCCTCGCTCGTGCGAGTTCCCACCAACTCGCTGAAGGCGGATCCACATATCAGGCCCGCAGACCCATTACAAGCCAACGAAGGGGATCCAGTTTTAACCCTCGCTAGGGTTTCAATCTCTCCCACCTGCAACTTCTCCCTCCCTCCCTTTCGACAACCCTAATCTCCAACGACATCCGGCGAGCAAGCGGCGACAGTGGCGTCTGGCGAGCGACAACAGCGTCCGGCAAGCGGCGACGGCAACATCCAAAAGCGACCGGCGACAGCGGCGCCTCGTAGCCGTCTCCCTCTCCCTCTCTCCGTCTCTGTCACCCTCTCTCGCCGTCTACCTCTCACTCTCTCTCTCACACACGCACACACATAGAGGGGCTTGTCCCCTCTCCCACTCTATCTCCCTCTGTCACTCTCTCTCTCCCCCTCTCTATCTCCCTCATAGTGAGGGGGAGGGGCCGATCCCCTCTCTTACTCTCTCTCTCACATAACAGAGAGGGGCTCGACCCCTCTCCCACTCTGTCTCTCTCTCACTCTCTCCCCCTCTGTCACAAGCACAAACACATGCACACACTCTGTCTCACTCTCTCCTCCTCTGTCACAAGCACACACACATATGCACACACTTTGTCTCACTCTTGTCCCTCTCTCTCTCTCTCTGTCACACAGACACACGCACAGTCGGAGGGGCCGACCCTTCTGTCACACTCTCTCCCCCTCCGTCTCCTTGTCCCTTTCTCTTTGTCACACATGCACACACACACGCACAGTCAGAAGGAGGGGTCAATCCCCTCTCTCACTCTGTCACCCTCTCTCTCTGTCTCATACAGTGACGACAATCATGTAGGGCAATCGGCGTCGGAGACGGCAACGGTCTTTGTTCTATTTGGACTTTGGAGAATTTCTGCCAATAGACAGTTAGTAAAAATATATTTCTTAATATGTATTATTTGATTTTATTTTGTTTAATCTTATGTAAATTTATTGTTTAATTTTTTTAAAGATGTCTACACCTACACCACATACTTCTGTCTGTTTCTGGTGGTGCATCGTCACATGAGGCCCAATGTGGAAAAGGACAGATCAAAAGACATTGGGTAGAAATATAGAGCCTCTACCAATCCACAAAATAGAGATGAGATAACATGTAAGTTTTGTAAAAAGGTCCGTAAAGCAGGGATTTACTAGCTGAAGCAACATTTAGCCGGCATAGGTACAAATATGACAACTTGCTAGAAGGTTCATGTGGGATGTGAAGCTAGAGATCCGAGAATATATGCAAAATGTCAAAAAAGCTAGAGCTGAGAAGTTGCAAATGGAAAGGGAGGTGGAAGGTAGAGATCATTTGTTGAAGGATTCATCTCAATCTATGGAAGTCTCTCAAGTTAATATACTTGATGACATTCTTCCAAAGCAACCACGAATGAAGGGTCCTATGGACAAGTTCTGCATTACCGATCCGGACCAACTGTAAGAGATAAAAAATGGGAAAAGGAGCATCGTTAAAGGGTCCTCCAATATGTAGATAGATGGTTTGATCAAGATGGCATCCCATTCAAAACCGTGCACCTACCTAGCTTTCAAACAATGTTGGAAGCCGTAGGACAATACAGTCCGAGATTTAAAGGACCTAACTATCATGAGATTCGTTAGCCTATATTGCAAAGAGAGATAAAAACAACTCAAGAGCTGGTGGATGCCCAAAAAGAGAATTGCGTGAGATATGGTTGTAGTATCATGTCCGATGCATGGACATATGTGAAGGGGCGAACACTCATCAACTTTCTTGTGAATTCTCCAGGTGGGATTTTTTTCCTTAAAATCAATGAATGCTTTCAATCTGTTTTCTTTCTCTCTGTCTCACTCATTCTATCTTTATTTCTTTCACTCTGTCTCACTCACTAGGTGGGACTATATTCTTAAAATCACTTGAAAGATGCCAAATTGCTGGCAAACTTATTGGACAAGGTTATTAAAGAGGTTGGTGCCGAGCATGTCATCCAAATTGTGACTGATAATGAGTCTAGTTATGTGGCAGTAGGAAAAATGTTGATGACAGCTTATCCTCATTTATTTTGGACATTATGTGCTGCCCATTGTTTAGACTTGATGTTGGAGGACATTTCCAAATTGTCCCCAATGAAAGAAACCATTGATAGGGCTAAAATGGTGACTACATTCATTTATAGGCACACAAGGATTCTTGTCATGATGAGAAAGTACACAAATGACAAGAATCTTGCATGTGCAGTTGTCACTTGTTTTGCCACCAACTACTTAAATTTGTAGAGTTTACTTGATTGCAAAGATAATTTGAGAAGGATGTTTACATCTGTTGATTGGGTTGCTAATAACAATCGGTAGACCAAAAAAATTGAAGGGAAAAAGGTTGAGAGCATAATCTTGAAGACTTCTGTTTGGAATGGTGTTGCATATTCATTGCAAATATTCAAGCCCCTTGTTATGGTTCTACGATTGGATGATGGAGAAAAGCCGAAAAGTTTGATAAATATGACCAAATTTGGGAGATCCTTGATAGATAGTGGGACTTTCAAATGCACCGTCCTTTACATGCACCTGGTCTTTATCTCAATCCAGCTCTTTATTTCTCTAATCCAAGAATTGAGTATGATCAAGAAGTTAAAGCAAGGGCTGTATGATTGCATTGAAAAGTTAGCTCCAGATGTCTCGGTCCAAGATGTAATTTTTAAGGAGCTTGCATCTTATCAGTTTGCTCATGGGTTATTCGGGAGAGACATGGCCATTAGGCAATGCACTACTATGGTTTCGGGTATGGATACCTTTCTTGTCTATTTGTTTATTTACATAGTAAGAATTATTGTGAATGATGATTTGTTTATGGTGTGTAGCTATTTGTGGTTGAATTTTGGCACTAATACACCTTACCTTCAAAAGATGACAATTCGAATCTTAAGTTTGACATGTAGTGCATCTAGTTGTGAATGCAATTGAAGTACATTTGAGCAGGTCGAGTCAGATCTTTTATGGGATAAAGGTGCTCCCTAACTCTTAGTGTTTTTGTTTAATTGATTGCAAATAATATATTTGTAGATGCACACAAATAAAAGGAATAGGTTGGAGCAAGAGGCTAAATAATCTCATTTTTGTGTAATATAGTAAACTCCTCCATGCTCGTCATTTGCGTCTTCATCAAAGTGAGTATGATCCTATTTCTTTGGATGACATTGATAATTGCAATGAGTGGATAGCTCATAATCCAGAAAATGAAGATTGTGTGGATGAAGGGGAGGATCTTACATGGCTAGATGTTGAAATTGTTGTCGGTGTTAATGAAGGGGAAGGACCAACCACAAGGGTGGCAACCAAAAAACGTAACCTAAAGGGAAAAAGCATTGCCACAGCTCACTCCATAAATGAGAATGTTGACTCCAAGTCCAAGGAGACCCAATCGGAAAATGAGCTTCCAAGTGATAGGGCCTCTTCTATGAGTGATTGAATGATGACTGATGAGAAGGCTTGAGAGTTGAGAGAGATTTTATGACTATGATTGTAGACTATGACTATTTGAAACACTTTTTTGTTATGGAATTATGTAATTGACTTGTTTGGTTGTTTATTTACTTGTTTTAGTTTTGTTATAACATTGCACTTGTTATCCTTGTTTAGTGTATTTGTGTGTATGACAATACGAGTGCTAATTCTTATTTAGGAATGAATGAATTTAGGAATTTTAATGACTTTATATATGAATTTAAAAAAATTAGAAAATTTATTGACATTTAGTTCAATTTATGAATTATATATATTTATTTAATAAGATCTCGTCTCAAACACCTCAAATGCCTCAACCGTCGCCTAGGCGTTTGAGGCGTGAGGCAACCCCCTGGTCACCTCACGTCTCGGATTACATAGAATCCCAGGATTCATTTTCAAACCCCCACGGTTAAACATTAATTTGGTAAACACCCTCTATGAAGATTTCATTGGAAATCTCCCATTTTCTCGATTACATTTCCATTTGCCCCTTCTCTGCATCCTCTTCCACCTTTATCCAGATATATACACTTACCACCACTCAATCTGACTTCCTAGAAATGTCGAAGAGAGATGGAAAGTCCTCAGCCAACCCCCGCACTGCCTATCTTTCCAAAATTCGATAGTCTGGTCATCACCCAAGAGAGGGAAAATCCCAAAACTGATTCACAAACTGGAAATGTGAATCAATTTGCCATAGTGTGTATAAAATGTTTTTAGATAAGATTAGTAACATGAAACCACTGTTCCAGTTTTCCTGCTTTTGACCTAAACCAGACAGTTGAAAACCATGCTATTTGCTCAACATGGCATCAATCATCTACACCAGATTGCATGCGCCATTGGGTGCCCAGTCTTCTATGTGCTTCCCTAGTCAAAAAAAAAAGCAATCTCCCTGTCTACATAACCCCCTTTAATCTCCTAAACTTCAATTCATTTTTGTGGTACAGTAGTCCTCAAGACCATAAATAAAAAGGGACCACACAGAAAGTATAAGAGCGTCACATTTGGTGTTTCTCTCTGTCTTGAGGACAGGGAGCTCTTAACAGCTGCTTGTCGTCAGTCCAACTTTCTCCATGATACTATCACCACCCTATCACAGCTAAAATTTTCAGTGGAAAATGTAAATTTCAAACCCCCATAGTTCTGACAGCCAGCTTAGTCAGCCTTCCTACTCCAAAAGTCACCTTCCAAAAAAAAATGCCAACTTTGGTTCAGACAATAGGAACATGCCCATGAACATTGAAATGTGGATCACATCAGTGCCAGATGCCATCAAACAGTGAAGTTAATATTTGCATGCCAGTTAGGCTAAACCCTGAAGACACAGTAGATAGATATCGATAAAATCATCCACATACATTTCTTATATGATATTCCCTCAAACATGAAACAATTTATACACAAAATAATTTTTCTGAGTGGAGAGACTGCAAAATTCTTTTCCTTGAGAGCAGACAAGGAAATCTAGAATATTTTTTTCCACAGAAGGATTTCAAAACATAATGCTGATGTACTAAATTTCAGTGCCGAAATAAAAACTTCCACCTAGAAATGGAGCTTTTACATACAAAATAAGATTACATAATATGTACTGCACCTTTCAAGGCTGGCTGGAGAGCTCCGTGCTGTGTCCAGTGAGGAAACATTGGAATAACAACCCTGTAAAAGGTTGCCAAAAAAGTGAAAAATACCAGTTGATAAATAATAAAGGCAACAAACAAACCTAGGGATTCCCACCAAGAAAATACGACAGTGAACTTACCCTCTTTAGCTCCAGATGTGGCCCAGGCAACAGCTTCAATATTTCTTCAATAGGATGCCTAAGAAATCATTACACCATATCAAAACAAAAGAACCATGTATCATTTATCCTAAAATAGAAGCACACACTCATCATGGTCTTGTGCCATCCATCTGCAGATAGCTTATCAACCAGGTATTGTAGCTTCAAATATTCAAATAGATTTAGAAAGTGTACCGTGTCTCACTTTTGTCCTCATGTTATGCCAAACCTCCTAAAGGCCATATGAAAACATTCCAGAAGATCAGTTGGGGCGGGCTTTGATAACAGAATAAGAGTTGGGTAGGGTGAGTCAGTTTGATAGCACGGGTAGAATAGGGTGAGTTATTCGGGTTCGGGTCGGGTAGGCTCGGGTTAAGGTCGGGTAGCTTATTCGACCATTACGGGTAGCTTATTCAACCACAATGGTTGAATAAGCTATTCTAGGTCAAATAAGATAAAGTTATGTGATTTTCTTATTTATTCTAATTTTTATAAAGATTTTTTGCATATAAACTATTGTTACAGACGAATTTACAGATATATCATTTCTAGAAACGCATTAGCATACATATCACTACTATTTTGAAAAACTTTCAGATATGCCATCTTTGTCGACTTCTATCGACGGGTCACGAATATTCCTAAAAGATGCTAACATTCTCGATAAGTGACGGACCAAAATCCCTCCCAGAGAGAGAGAGAGAGGGGCGGACGGCAACCGGGGGGGGGGGGGGGAGGGGTGACAGGGGTAGGGGGTTCTGAAGCTGTGCAGGGGGAGAGGGCTTCGGTAGCGCACAAGGGGGCGGTCACGAGAGAGAGAGAGAGGGGGGAGAGGGGGGAGAGGGGGAGAGAGGGAGGGGAGGGGGTGAGAGAGAGAGAGAGAGTGCAGGGACCTCCCGGCGGTGACAGAAAGAGAGAGAGGGGATGGGGTGAGAGAGAGAGAGAGTGCAGGGACCTCCCGATGGTGACAGGGAGAGGGGGCGAGAGCATGGATGGCAATTTCGGCCGAAACCGAAACGTTTCGATTTCGGACCGAAACGATCCGATACTATCCGGCCGAAATCGGGACGAAACTAAAACTCTGCACTTTGACAAAAAATAATAATTTAATTAGTTTCAGACCGAAACTGAAACCGAAATGGTTTCGGTTTCGGACTCGGCCGAAACCGACACTGCCATCTATGGGGGAGAGAGAGGGAGAGGATGGGGTGAGATAGAGAGAGTGTAGGGAGAGGGGACACTGGAGATGTCTCCCTCTCCGGCTGTGACAGAAAGGAGGGAGAGGGAGAAGGGGGAGAGAGCGAGAGCGAGAGCGGAAAGTCGCTCTATGTGGGTCGGAGGGGGAGGGGGCCTAGAGGGGGTCCACCGGAAGGGGAGAGGGACCGGGGACTTGCTCGCCCAAGTTCAGATTTTTTATTTTATTTTTTTAATTTTTAAACAGAAAGTTGCTCCGAGTAGGAGCAACTTCAGAGGAAAGTCGTTCTCACACGGAGCGACTTTCCTCTCTCTCTCTCCCTCTGTCATCGCCGGAGGGGGAGACGCCTCCGGTGCCCCCCCTGCACTCTCTCTCTCACCCCATCCCCTCCCTCTCTCCCTCTTTCTGTCACCGCCAGAGGGGGGCCTCCCTGCACAAACACTCTCTCTCCCTCACCCCATCCCCTCTCCCTCTCCCCCTCTCTTTCTATCACCACAGGAGGGGGAGACACCTCTAGCATCCCCCTCCCTACACTCTCTCTCTCACCCCGTCCCCTCCCCCTCCCTCTCTTTCTGTCACCGTTGACGTCTCCCCCTCCCTGCACACACACACACACTCTCTCTCTCTTCCCCACCCTCCTCACCTTCCTCCTTTTCCTCTCCTTCCCTCCATTGCGACCCCACCTCCCGATGGCGGTGACCCTGCGCCCCCTTCCCCTGTACGCTGTCGGAGTCCCCCCCCCCCGCCGATCTCTCTCTCTGGTGTGACCGGCCCCCCCTGTGCGCTACCCGAGCCCCCTTCCCCCTCCGGTGGACCCCCACCCGTCCCCCTCCCCAACTTAGAGCTTAAGAGGAATAACCATGGGCACTTTTGTCTTTTCTCATGTCTGGTTTAAGTCTAACTATAGTTAAGTTGACAGGTTATAACGGGAGGTTACGACGATGGCATATCTGCAAATTTTTCAGGATGGTGATATATATGCTAATAAGTTTCCAGGAATGATATATCTGCAAATTAGTTTGTAACAATGGTTTATATGCAAAAACCCTTTTTATAATTATTTTATCTATATATATTTCTTTTATTCTAGGTAGAATAAGAAACTAGTAATCAAACCCGGTTAGGCTTAACCTTGGAATAACTTACTCGGGCTTTAGCCTAAGCAACTTACCCTAACCGCTTATCAAAGCGATAGAATCATACTAATGCAAAATTTCTGGGATGGGCATGTAAGCAGGTAGTATTAATGAAAGGACGGTTAAAAGAGGAAAACAAATCATAAAATACAGCTGGTGCAAGTCTAAAATATTAAATATGTGAAATGCAGAACAAGCAGATTAAAACAATCATGTAACAGGTTTTCCTTTTGTTTTTTTTGGGGGAGGGAAGGTCAACAACATAACCTTAAAACAGGATAACATAATGAAAAAAAAAACAGAGATGCAAAGAAACAAAAGAGAATGCAACAAACTTCTCTAAAGAACCACCAACTCTTGAACTGAAAGTCTAGGCATTAAGTTTCATCAACTACATCTACCAAGGCTATATGCTCTGACAAATGAGTAGCCACCAGCTTCCCCCATTTTACCCTTGGTGTCCTTACTGTGATCTGTAGCAAGTACCAAATGGAAAACCAAAGGGAAAAATTCATCCATAAATGAACGCAAGAGAGAGACCTCTGAGATACCCCACAACCTGGGAAGTCCGCCAGGGAAAAAAGTCATCTGAACTGATACACCCATCCCAGAGACAACCTTACATCATTGCCAAAACCCCACCCTCACCTACACACATGACATGATTCTTATACAGTTACAGCTTATATGCAACTTCCAGCAAAATTAGGAGGAGAGTCCACAAAGACATGCCGTCTTCCTTTCTTGATGGTAATTCATCTCATGGCATCTTCCCCAGTTTACAGATGCTAGTCAGGCAACTTCCTATGTTTCAGAGGCATAAGCTTGATCTCATATGATTTTTTTTTTAAATTACTACTTATCCAAGTTGCCCAGATCACAGAATGGTAGTTTACCATTTTCTTTCATCCTCTTCTTCTATTTATTCCCACCTGCTTCATCAGCTTTTGACCGTTCTTCCCTTTCCCTCTCCTTTCTGTTCCATTCTGCTTCTCTTTCCTCTTCCTTACTGCAACTGCTTTCTGTTTTTTTCTTTATATTCTTCCCTCACATCTTGTGTTCTGTCAATTTTATTCTCAGCCTTCTTCACTGTAGAGTAGGAGTGTAAATTGGATCAGGTAGACCTGGATCCAATCTGATCAAATTCATTGTATTCAAATACAGATCTCCCATATGCCCAAATTGTAAAATCAGATCTCAACATTATACCCACATATCTACATACGAATCCCCATTGGGCCTCCATTTAGCCTGGACATCAGCATCTTTTAACACATTTTGAATCAAACAACAAACCGGAGCACCAAAAGACCACCAGCTTTCATGGCAGTGAGTAGACCGCTGACATAGGCCATCTGTGCTCCCTGACCACTATGTTCACTACCACCACAGCAGAGCCTCCACTACTTCACCTGTGGCCACACCACCCTCACTTTTTTTCTCCTTCCACCCCACGATCCTCAGAACAGATACCTTCACTGCCTGATCTTCCTATAGTGGCAGTGGGGCTGTAACACCATTGCTGCCTGTCCCACTTGGAAGCAGATCAAGGAAGATGTGGAGGATCTTTCGGCTGTGATATGCAGCCAGAATGCTATTCCCATTGCCTAGAACATCATCCACACTGTCAGCCTTGGGAACTCCAACTCAAACCCACCAACAGGGCCCTCAACCACCCACGGGCAGCTGGTCAAGGGTGGTGAGGGCCAGGAATCCATTGCAAAGAGGGAGAGCCCTGCAGACAAGGCTGACGATACAGCAGGGTTCAGTGCTACAGGAGAGCATGAAACAATGTACCTGGTAGAGCAGGGTCGGCATCAGAGCCGACTCAGAGGAGGCATTTCAGGTGGTAAGCTTGCCCCATGTGTCCACCGCGTCCTCAAAGGATAGTAGCACCTTGAAATCATTACGCTAAAGCAAGTAGAAGAAGAAAAAGCAGGGGAAGAGAGGAGGAGGTAGACGGAGGTGGCCTAAGGCAGACAATGCAACAACAGAAGGGTGGCCGCCTCTTCTTCTCCATGTCACCGTTTTTCAGAGGTATGACGAGGACCAGACCCAGATCAGGATTTGAATGTTCTCATTTTATATAATTGGATACAAGAATGGGTCTTATTTCATGGACCTGGGCTTCATCTGGATCTGACTGTTTTTGCACCCTGTTGAACACAGAATTTTATAAATTTAAAGAAAAATGTTCATTTGTTGAACATGAATGCACATTTGTTAGCTATTTAAATTACATGCGCATTTTTAATTCCGTGGATTGGGTTTATCAGACGATTTAGGTTCGAGTACAATACATTTCTCCACTGACTGCAGTCGATGTTTATTTACATCGACATAAAATCCGAATACCCTTAATTAACTATCAAAGAACACCTTAGCCTCTACAATATCCATTGGAATATTGTGAGTTTCATCTAATGGATATGATCTTGACGATCACCCATTAGAGATATGTACTCTTGCAAGAAATTCAAAGACGTTCATTCATTGAACACATAGAGCTTGAATTGTGGTTGGTCTTTTGAGGCCTTTACATTTGATCCCGATTATATAATCGGGTCTTTGGGTTTACATCTGATCGCTATCTGATCATTAAATAGGCTTGCTTACATTTGGATCTTTGGATTGCTTCCGTAGACGATCAAACTGTTGGATTTGCTTCTGGTCGCCATCAAACTGTTGGATTTGCTCCTAGCCTCCAGCGTAGCGTTGAATATACTTTTGTCCTTAATTGAACTATTGGATTTACTCTCGACCACGATCGGACCACTGAACTTGCTTCTGGTCGAGATCTGGCAATTGAATTGGAATTTCATCATGATTGGACCCTTCTTGGGCACATCTATAATTTCTAACCCTTTCTGGGTGTTTCTACATTTTTTGACCATTCTTGGGTATTTCTGTAATTTTGACCCTTTCAGGATATTTTGTCATTTTTTATTCTCTTGGACTTATTATCTGTCATTTCTTGACATTCCAATATATATTTGCCATTTGCTGACTTCCCAAAGTATTTTCATCACTTCATGACATTCCTAGGTATTTCTGTCATTTGTTGGCTTCCCAAGATATTTTCATCATTTCTTGACATTCTCGGGTATTCCTATCATTTACTGACATTCCGAGGCAACCCAGTCATTTCCTGACATTCCGGAATATATTTGTCATTTCATGACTTTTTGGGGCACAATTGTAGTTTCTCGGATTTCCTGAGCTTCTCTTGTCGTTTCTTGTTCCCAGGGTGTTTATGTAATTTTCTAACTTCCCTAGATCTTTTTGTCATTTGTTGATTTTCCAATATATTTCTGTGTTTCTGTCATTTGTTGACTTCCCAGGGTATATTTGTAATTTTCTGAGATGTCCCAGTCATTCTTGCCATTTCTTGATTTTTTAGGACTTATCTGTAATTTCTGAACCTTCCTGGACTTATATGTCATTTCTTAACTTTCCAAGGTTTATTTGCAATTCTCTGACCCTTTCTGAGTATTTCTACCATTTCTTGACTTTCCAGAACATTTTCATCATTTTTTGACTTTCTTGAACATTTTCGTCATTTCTTGACTTCCCCAGGACATTTATGTCATTTCTTTGACTTTCCTGGATATTTCTATCAGTTCTTGACTTTCCCTAGGTATTTTCAGGTATGATAGTTCTTGGTCATGAAAAGATGCACGGATTTGGATGGCTAGCCTTAAGTAAAACTCGAGAGAGCGCACGTCGCTTCAGGGAAGTGGTGTGGTCCCCTTCCATCGAGTCGTGCAAACGACATGAACCGAAACAAGGACATTTCAATAATTTTGGCACAGGCCAAGAGCATTGTGTAGTTTTGGCACAGGCCAAGAGCATTGTGTAGTTTCTGGACTAGCAGGGGTTTTCATGCAATTTCTGAACTCCAATGGTATTTTGGTCATTTCGAGAAAGTTCATGGGCTGTTTGGTAATTTCTGAACAACCCAGGGGTATTTCAGTAATATCTGGGCTGAACAAGAGGCTTTTGTGTAATTTTCCCATTGACAGAGATATTCCTACAATTTTCCCACGTTTCAAGGATTTTTTCTGCAATTTCTGGACAGTAGAGGACATTTCCACAATTTTCCCACATTTCAAGGTTTTTTCTGTAATTTCCCACCAACAAGGGGTTATCTGCAATTATCTAAAACATCAGGATTTTCCTCTATTTTTCTTGAACATTTCAACAATTTTGCGAAGCTGCAAGGTATTTCTGCAATTTTTGCACATAACTGGGTTCTTCCAAAGATTCCCAAAGTTTTTTAATGATTTTCAAAGCCAACTACATGGACTTACGCTATTTCTAATATTCATTTGGTTTCTCCATCCTTCCGACAACTTTTTCAACATCACAAGGGCATACCCCCAATGTTAGGGGCATATACACAACAAATCCCCTTTGTGGGTTTTTCAACAACAAAACATCTTCGAGTCTTCGAGCCTTCAAGGCCTTCAGAAACTGCAAGTGCTCCTTGCGCAAGCTTCTCCAAGACAAGGATGGTAGTATCGGTTTCGGTACCGATTTCGGCCGGTACCGAAACCGATACGTTTCGGTTTCGGTTTCGGTTTCGACCGAAACCGGTTCAAAACAGTCAGAAAAGGCAAAAAATGTATTGAGTAGGTCCGGTTTCGGCCGAAACCAGACGGTTTCGGTCCGGTTTCGGTATCAGACTTGCTACAGTGACTTGGTTGGTTTCGGTTTCGGTGTCGAAACGTATCGGTTTCGGCCGATACTGCCATCCGGGCTCCAAGATGCTTCGTCCTTTCCTCCTTGTTCTTTTTTTTTCATAGTTCTCCCTTCCTTTTATAGGCGTGGGTGATGCGGGACGGGACGCGACTCGAAGCCAATTGATATGCAATCCTTGGACTCTAGACAAACTCGCGATCGTCCCTAACGAGGGAAGCGTACGGACGTGCGCGGTTGAAAAACCGGCAAAGAGATAGGGTGGTCAACTCACAATTTCGTGCCCGGGTCGGGTCACGGGACGATCTCGCTCTCTCTCGCAGCAGTGATTGATATGATATAACGAGCTAATTTACCCTATCACTCTAGCAGCGGCATTCAAAGATATACGAAATAAGCAAATGCCTACGAGGAGGGTGGCGAGTGTACCTCTACGCTCCGGGCGTGGGGAAGACGACCCCGGCCAAGTACGGTAACTCCCGGTAAAAATATTACAATAACCACAGAAATGAATTTACTGCCCACTCAACGCAGGGAGGTAAAGGGCTACACAAGGGGCCCGGGGGGACCGATCTTGGGTTGACGGGCAGCAATCCGGACAGCTCCGGTGGTAGCGCAGGCCGGCAACTGTGGGGCCCACGTTCTGGTCGGTGGGGCCGAGTGGGCCCGGATTGGCACCGCTGTGACGGGGACGTCTGGAGGGATGATCCCTGAGAAAGGGTCGTACTGGTTTGCCTTGTGGAAGGCGAGTCGGCCGGCCGGGCGGTCGATGCGACTTGTTGTCCACGGGCTGGTTCTTCTGTTTTGCAGTGCGCGACCCGGCGAGAACAGCTGCTGCGATCAGCCCCGACCTCTGATTGACGCGAGACTGGCGCCGTTGGAAAGCTGACTCAGAGATCTTCAAACACCTGTTGTTACAGTAATTTTGCTGGCTCTGGAATTTTTGTGGTGGAATTTATAATTGGCTGGTTCACAGATCTAGAACAGTCATGATACAAATGGATTTTCCTGAGAACTCGGTTTGACCGAAGATCAAACGGGGGAATTTGGATCTGAAACTTTTATGACAGGTAGGTGGGGATGTGAGGAACACGTGGATAATTTTTTTGTAAAATTTGGAGGTGATTTGGGTGGGGAAAGGGATTTTATGGTGGAAGTGGTCGGATCTGGACTGCACAGGACAGAACAGATTTGAGAAAAGACAGTGATTTTTAAAAATAGTAAAAGAACTCCAAAAATCCCAAGAAAATTTGTGGAATGGGGTTTCGGTGGACAGAACTCCCAGTTAAATTTTCAGCTCATTCAGAAAAGGAAAAGTGGGTGAAAAAGATGAAGTGGTGGCTTGCTGGTTGGTGGATTTGCACAGGGGGCAGGTTACAAAGGGTGGAAAGAACAGGTTGGGAAAAATGGTAAACGAAGGGTAAATAACCTGATTTTTTTTGTGGAGGCTGGGGTGGACGTGGGGAACTCACCCTCCAAATTTCAACGCGATCTGAGCTCCTGATTGAGAGCTAAAAATCACGGACTCAGCTTCTGTCCAGAGTGGACAGAACACCGAAGAAGTGGCGGTGGCGGCGCGACGGCGGTGGAGATGAGCTTCACACTCAAAAGGGGATGGATTGGGAGGTATCACACCTCAGAGATCTGAGCTCTCACAGCTGCAAGGGGAGATAGGAGAGAGAAGGGGGGGGGGGCAAATGGCCTCTTGGGCAATTTTTCTCAAAATTCATTCAATAATTCTTCATTAAATCTACAAATGACACTATACACACCCTTAAATAGAGAATGGCAAGGGGAGGGGCTGGGAATCTCATGGGAGAGAGGGGAGGGGTGAGGGGGGGCGCACTTGTCAAGTGGGAGAGGGAGGGAGACCAAGGGGGGGCCAATGAAGCTTCCTTCCTTTGAATTTTCAAAGGAAGGAAGTCCAAGTTTGGTAGGTTGCCTACCTTGGACCAAGAAAGGGGGCTCCCCCTTCTAGAAGCCTACAAGCCACCAAGCCCCTTTCACACTAGCCCATGGGCTTGGCCCATTTAAAAGTCCAATAACTCCAGACCACTATTCTAGCCCATTACAAGACCATAAGCCCATTAGCCTTATTACAATAGTACAACCCAATAATTATCCATATGTTCTAAATAAGGCCCAACAAGGCTTAAAGGTATAAAATGAAGATAAGTTGCTTGACTTGGCGTCCCTGTCCTCCGTGAGCTAAGCGGGCCCCGGCGTATCCTCGGCCACCAATGCGTATTGCGGCGTGTGTCCGCACCAATGGGTGAGGTGGGGAGGAGGTGTGATGGCTCTGGCGGAAGCTCTTAGCATTGCTCCTCTGGTGGAAGTTGAAGAGGTAAGGCTCACCCCTTCCTCTCCTCCTTTTTTCAATTTTTTTTTGGTTTGTTTGATGCGCATGAGAGAGCAAGGACTAGAGGGACCCCCCCTCCGATCATGCGCCACAAGAGGGGGGGGGGTCCCTCCGGTGCAACAGGTGACCGGAGTCCCCGTCTCTTCAATTGCATGACACTGAAAGGTCCCTCCGGTCTGCATGCATGACCGGAGGGTGCCCCCCCCTCCGGTCTACGCAACTGGAGAGGGCCTCCCTTCTCCTGTGCAGCCCGGAGGGGGTCTCCCTCTGCCTATGTAGACTGGAGGGAGGAGGGTCCCTCTGGTCCCCTACTTGCTTGCGAGAAAGAGAGGGGTAGAGGAGGCTGCTAGGCCCATGGCGGCAGTCCTTAGGAGGGTCAAAAAAACCACTAGGACTCGGGCATTTTTGTATTTTCTGGTAGGTTGTCAAGGCGGCTGCACGTGGAGACTTTTCGTTTGTCTACTTGTCTTTCCCTTATAGCACTGTCTTGCTGTCTAAGTCCTCAGGAGTGCAGGGGCCACACTTCAATTAATCGGGAGCACACGACGGGCCCTGGAACCTTCGCCTCTTGTAGATTCGTTGTGTGGGTATGTGGTTTCGTGCCACGCACCAAATGTTTGATAGAATCCCTGTGCATGAAAGCACGTAATTTTTTTGTAAATAGTCCCATCTGACCTATGTAGTCTAAGGCGTGAGGCGACCGAGGCGACCAAGGGGTCGCCTCACGCCTCAAACGCCTAGGCGATAGCCTAGGCGTTTGAGGCGTTTGAGGCGAAATTTTATTAAATATATATATTTAATTCAAAAAATAAACTATATGTCTAAATATCACAAAAATGGCTATATAAAGTCAATAAAAGTCCTAAATTCATTCAATCCTATGATTAAATCCTATGATTCATTCAATCCTATGATTCAAAGCAAGTTATGTGTGTATATGTAAGACAGAGAGAGAGTGAGACCAGCTGTGGTCAGAGTGAGGCGAGGCAAGGCGACCAAGGGGGGCCTCGCCTCGCCTCAGCGCCTAGGCGAGCGCCTAGGCGCGCTTTTAACTACATAGCATCTGACAGAACCTCGAAGGTATTTGTGTAACGGCGACGATTTTGTATCATTTTTCACTATGACATAATGCATTTTATTTTCTGAAAATATCAAAAAGATGTTATAAATTTTGTGGGGTTCAACACACCTCCTACTCCAGAGTTTGAACTCTTGCAACATCATCATTATCTCCCTCCCTCCGTGACAGGTTCCTAGAGGAAGGTCCAAGTACATGCCACCAACTTGTGTAGCTAAGTTTATAGTGTAACAAATGCAGATCGGATGCCAGAAGTACAGCCAGCATGAAAAACTTACCAAAGTCTTCTAAAGCTTGGGACCTAACTCTAGCCAACTCTAGATTGATGGGACAAAACTCAATGATGCTTAGATGAGAGAGATGGGAGTGCATTGCCAAAAAAATGGACTTCATGGATAGGGCCAATGGATAATAAATAGGTAAACACTGGGATCAGAGACATGGGAGTGCATTGCCAAAAAAAATGGACTTCGTGGATGGGGGCCGATCCCAGTACCATTCAACACCCAAAAAAGGGAAAAAGAAGAAGAAAAGGTGAAAAAGAAGCATCCGAGTGATGAAGAAAAGAAATGAAGAATCGAGGTGATGAAAAAGAAGAAGAGGAAAAATGGAGAAGGGGGAGTAACAAAAAAATGAACTTACTGTGCACGTTCACCGTCGACATTGCCGTTCACACCTACTGTCGACGTCGCAGCCACAAGTCACCACCTCCTCCTCCGCCACCGACCACCACCTCATTCGCCATCAGCCATGAGCCGGAGGTCCTCGTTCTGTCCGGGCTGCAAGAAGGGAAAGTAAAAGGTGCCTTGAGGTCCTCAACAGATGGGAAAGGTAAAGGTCCCACAAATTGTATAAAACCCCTTGTCTAATAACATAAGAGTAAGTGGCTGTGAAGATTGGGGGCGGGAGAGGACAATAGGGGTGAGCACAGTTTGGTTTGAGGAGAATTTTTCTCAAACCAAACCAAACTGAATTGAGTGGCCAACCCAAACCAAACCGAACGTCTTTGAAACCAAACCATACTAAACCGAATTAATTCGGTTTTAACCATAATTGTACATTGGTTTGGGCCAAAGTTAAACATAGCTAGGGTTGGGACAGCCTGGGCCCATTACGTTTTATACCTATTTTTTTTAAATATACCAAATACTTGTTGTACATTGAAGTTTATAATTTTATTACAAAAATTCAATTAACAGGCAAAAAATCCAATTAACCTAAACCTGTCCTAAAGTTCTACGTGGACAAGACTAATGATGAAGGTAACATCTAGAACAACTTAATATCTTGTTTTGTGCATGAATACATATATCAATATGAATAAAGAGTCATTTTTTCTAAATCAAGTATAAGATTCAAAATAGGATGGGACTTGGGAGTACAATTATGTACAAAAACAACACAATAATAATGATATTTACCTCAGGCTTTCAACGTTGAACATCATAAGTGAACATCTTGTTCAAAAACACCAACTGAGTAAATCTAGCTTGTTAATGTTAAAAAGAGATGTCTAAAACAAGAAGTTGCAAGAAGGGTTTCACAATTTTCAACAAAATCGTTTACTTTTCAAATTAAAAAATTATAGTGGTGTCAATACACATCAGAGGAAGAGATCAACGCATCAGAGGAAGAGATAAGATGGAGGAGGAGCTAGTACCCGACAAAGAGGGTCTGCGTCCGATGGCACTGATCCTTGCTTTGAGGTGGACGGCAGGCAGAGAGGGGGAGACGGGAGAGGCACTGCAGGATTGTGGCTGCAGCTGTGAGCTGCTAGAGAGGGCCGGCGCGACTATGGTTGGCCAACTACAGACTGGCGGACTGCAAGGGGTGAGGGGACGGCTGGGCAGCTGCAAACTAACAGACGACTAGCCGACTGCGGACTGGCGTACGGCTGACCGGCTACGGTCCTACGGACTAGCGGCGGCGGACTGGCTGACTGGCAGACGGTGGCCAGTGGCGCGACGAGGAGGAGAAGGGATGAGGGTGAAGGGCCGGTGAGGGGTGAGGGCGAAGGGTCCGGTGGCGGTTGTGGACTGCGGACTGGTGGACAGGCAGAAGGCAGCCGGCGGCCCGGCAAGGAGAAGAAGGGAGAGTCCGACAGCCAGGAGGAGATGGGGCAGGGGCGGGCGAGGGCGAAGGGCCGGCGAGGGGTGAGGGTAAAGGGTACGGTGGTGGCGCAGATCTTTCCCCCCTTGGATTGGAGGTGGACGGCGGTCGGCGTCGAGGAGGAGCAACGTCTGCCTTTTGCGAGGGCGAGATGGGAGATGCGGCGATGGGCGAGGGTGAAGGGCCGACGAGGGCGAGGGCGAGGGGTCCAGCAGCGATGCCGATCTTTTCGATTTTCCCCCCTTAGATTGGAGGTGGGCGACAGCGAGGAGGAGCGTCTGCGACTACGAGGGCGAGGGGACTGGGGAGGGCGACAAGGAGTCGGAGATCTGGCAACCTGGGTGTGTGGGAGTGAATGTGTTAGGGTGGGTTTTAGGGTTTCACATAATTGACAAAAATAACCTAGAGAAAACAGTTTATCATGTTTGGTTTGGTTTCTAGAAAATGAAAACCGAACCAAACCGAATTTTTAAATATGGTTTGGTTTAAAACCAAACCATTTTTTTTGAAATTTCAAGCCGAACCAACCCGAACTAAATCTACCAGTTCGGTTTGGATTACGGGTTGAACCAGAATTATGCTCACCCCTAGAGGACAACAGGTTGTGGGTGCAAGTTATCAAGGAGTGATACTATGGCAGGAGGAGAGTCTGGGAGTTGACACTCACTTTGCAGCATAGGACTTCCCCTCTTTGGCGCAACATCTTGACATGCAGAGATGTTATTATCTCCGGTGTCCGGATTTGACTAGGAAAAGACGACAAGAGTCTTTTCTGGAAGGACAAGTGGTGCGGCGACTTCTCCATAGAGGATTCTTTTCCCAACCTCTTTGCAGTTTCAACCGATCCGTTGGGGTCAGTCTCTTAGGCATTTGACCCCCTGCTCTCCAGTGGCACCTGGACTCAACTTTCAAGAGGGATCTCAGATTAGAGGAGATGGGAGCAGCTCTAGGACCTCCTCGCCTTCCTCCTTGACTTCCATCCTCTACCTGATAGGGAGGATATGTGAACATGAAGATCGGGTAGTGAGGGGACCTTCTCGGTTAGATCTGCTTATCCATTATCTCAGATGGAGGTGTTCGTCATAGTCTCACCCCTCAAGTCTGGAGGCCGAATAGTCTGATGAAGGTGAAGCTCCTAACTTGGAGGATATCTCAAGGGAGGTTGCCTACTCGAGATAGACTGCTTCACTTCATTCCAGGCATCCTGCCAACTTGTTGTTTGTGTGGAGTGGAGGACAAGACCTTCTCGGTTAGATTTGCTTATCCATTATCTCAGATGGAGGTGTTCGTCATAGTCTCACCCCTCAAGTCTGGAGGCCGAAGAGTCCGATGAAGGTGAAGCTCCTAGCTTGGAGGATATCTCAAGGGAGGTTGCCTACTCGAGATAGACTGCTTCACTTCATTCCAGGCATCCTGCCAACTTGTTGTTTGTATGGAGTGGAGGACAGGACCCCAGACCACATGTTTGTAAGATGTTCCTACTCACAGGAGGTGTGGGGGGAGCTTGCTAAGAGGACCTAGTGTGCTCTCGGCCGGCAGTCAGAGGTGCATCATCTGATTCAGCAATGGGGTAGAAATTGGCTCCTTAAAGGGGGCAGGATCGCCTGATGGCTGATCCTCCATGCTACTCTGTGGACATTGTGGGGGGAGCAGAACAACATGATTTTTAGGAGGGAAGTTAGAGCGGAGGTTGTTTCTTTTGTTTGTAAAAGAGTGAGGAAATGGGATGAGCTCCTATGATATGTGAACTCCCAGAACTCTTCTCTTTTTGTTTTACTGGGGGGGGGGGGGGTTAGAAAGCTTCACATTGGCTTGGTGTGGCCTTTTGTAGAGAGATTTTTTGGCTCTTTTCGTCTATACTTGTGCATAGTCATTTTTCTTTCATACATCAGTGATACCACCCACTTTTAAAAAAAAAAAAAAGTAAGAGCACAAAAACCTCTAAAGCTAGGCTAGGCCATGATCAACGAGGATCGGCTCGAATCGGCCGATCCAACAGACCTAGATTGGTTTTTGGACTAGCAATCCGATTCTGATCCCCGATTCTGCCTTGTTCTAGAGAACCTAAGTCTACAAAATTGATGGTGATAAGCACACCAATTTGGTATTATTTAGGGCTGAATTATGGAATCTACACATAATTGCTGAATCATGGCAAGATTGCATCCCCCTTTTGGTGGATTGTGTGGGTTGGGGTGAGGGAAGACGGAGAGGGCATTGCGGTGAAAGTGTGGCGACATTGACACCCTGTGCTGCTGACTTTTAAATAGCCATATACCTAATTCTTGGTATTTGTAATTTCTTCGTTAATATTTGTTGAATCATCAGGCCCACTAACCAAAAGAAATTAATTATACAGATACCAAGAAAATAATGGTAATCACATAGACATGAATTTGGATTCTGCTAGGCAAAAAGTAAGTCATTAAATAAAAGAATAAGCACAACATACAAAATAAAATATGTATCTCTATATGCACCCAACATATGAGAATGGGTGATCAGAGAAGGTGTCTTTATCTCTATTTCACAAAGGGCATCTGGCAAAGAGACAATGACGTCCAAAAAAAAGAACATATATCTAGTAACAAGCACATAAGAAGCAAGATAATAAAAAAGAGAAAAGGCATTAACAAATATTTTAAAAACTGAAGACTTTCAGCTTTGTAAATAATTAACTCACCAACCAGATCTAATCGCATGTTGAACAAGTCGGATACTTAGAGGTGCATAGCCAGAGAAAATATATGAGATATCATTGGGACTGCATGACAAGGAATAATGACAGAGATCAGACAGTTAATTCCAAAAATATTGAATCAATGCCAAGCAAAAAAGAACAAAGGAGAAACAAGTTCTTCAAGATACTATTTCAACTGCAATAAATCCATGCAACTGTACAACCAGGAATGATGATGATGATGATGATAATAACAATAGTATGATAAGGGGAAACTGAAAAATAAAAACTGAATCTGTGGCTCAGATTTTCACTGACAATTACATAGCTTGGAGAAACATAGAAGAGGAAATTCAAAAAAAAAAACAGGAGTCGGACTAATGCAGAAGAAGAAAAAGGGTTGCAACAGAGAAATGTAATGAAGGGAACATGGCAAGAATGGATGTCTAAAATGATATAGGCTGAAAAAGGGAAACTAAGCATTAACTTTTTCCCACCAAGTGGAAAATGAACAAATAAGAAAGAACTTATTTAAAGATACAAGAGAAAGCAGATGGGATTGAAGATGAGGCACCTTTTTTTCTTTTGAAAAGTGGATGCTAGCGCTGATGTATTGCGAATAGATAGAAAAGGAAAGTACAAGTATAGGCCGTGCAAAATCACAGCCAAAACCAAAAACCTATACACCAATAAAGCACACAAAGAACGTGTAGCTCTAGTCAGCCCCCCAAACAACCAAAAAGAGACGAAGTGAGGGAATTTACATTACAAAGATTAACAGCCCATTCCCTCACTCTATTACAAATATATAAAACAACAACTTCTTCAGTCTGGGACTCTTTCCTGAAGATCCTGTTATTCCGTTCCCCCCGCAGGGTCCAATATATAGCATGAAGAATGAGCCACCAAATCGTCCGATCACTCCTATGGGGCCAAGTCCTATCCCAATTCTCCAATAGGGAGTAAGCCTCACGAACCTGGATGATGCCACCACCAGTCCTCTTGGCCAACTCAGACCACACCTCCTGTGAGAAAGGGTAGCCCACAAAGAGGTGATCCAAGATCTCAAAATCATGACCACATAGGCAGCTGTGAGACACGGAAAAAATCTAATTTTGATTTCTCGTAGATATATGGTAGATTTTCGTTCTTTTTGAAAAGAAACACTCCTCTGCGTAGAGAGGGTCCCGTGAGTGCGCGTCGTATCAGACGATTTGGGTTCGAGTGCTGGACCTTTCCCCACTGACCGGAGTCAGTGTTGATTTACATCGGCCTAACGTCCGAACACCTTTGTTTGACTGTCAAAGAAGTTCCAAAGTCTTCTATAGAAGTTCTGATGTGGAGGGCAAGCTCACTCGAGAGACTCTCCATGACCACTCATTTACCACCAACACATTAATAGAGTTAGGGCTAAAGTCCGAACAAAACCCTAAGATTTAGGAATAAAGACGCAAATATGCGGAAGCCATAGGCATTTTTGAAGTAGAGAGAAGTTTTCTGGACCCCGAGGGTATTTTGATAATTTTACCACCCCAGGGGTATTTTGGTAATTTTCCCAGGCCAGGGGTATTTATGAAATTTTCTGGGCTGGAATGGAAATGAAACTGGATCTCTAACTCCCCAAGGCGCTGAGGCTCTTTCTGGAGGGTTTCAAGGGCTCTGAGGCCATGTTTAGGTTACAGGGGTATTTTGGTAATTTTACCAGACCCTAGACCTAGGTTTGGTATAATACCCGAGTGCTGGACTGAGCTGACAACACTTCCGGACTGAAGGAATGACAGGGGGCTTCATGGAAGGCACACATTTGCCAATTTGGCCGAAGGAGGGGTATATACACAATTCTCCGAAGTCGGGGGATTTTCTTATAATTTTCCCACCCGAGGTTACATATAAAACATGCTGAATGCTTTTATAATTCCAGTGAGTACATGAGTTGTCGGCGAGTTGTCGACTGTACAAAAGTCCGCATTAGAGCGGGAGATAGGGACGTAGTCCCAATTACAAAAGATTGCAGGGTATAACTGCAAATTACAGGACTTCGGTCTTTTACCATCCCGGGAAGGATATTTTTGTAATTTCGCCATTATAAGGGCAGAAATACAAGACTTGGTCGTCCCGAGACGTAAAGACTTACAAACATGACCCGCTGAGGGGCGTAATTACAAACAAAGCCCGCTGAGGGGCATAAACGTAAATATACCCCGTAGGGGCATAAATACAAGACCCGGGGACTTACCCCACACGGGCCAAAACAAACGAACAAAAAGCTTCAAGTGTGCTCCGTACGTTGATGCCTTGTCTCCTCTTTTTCTTTTTTGGACCTCTGGGGGTCTATTTATAGAAGTGGGGAACCTCCCCGGGAGTGTTCGACCCCGTACGGGTCCAACAGGTTGAAAATGACCCCGGGGAGGTCCCATTTTCAAATTGTACGCGGGAATGGAACCTCCCCGGGGTGGCAGGTCCCCGGGACGGTCCTGGACCGTCCCGGGGTCGCGGACACCCGGGGTGGGGACCTGCCCGGGGTCGCGGCTCCCCGGGGGGAACCGGCCCGGGGTCGCAGGCCCCCGGGCAGGACCTGCCCGGGGTCGCGGACCCTGGGGGGGACCTCCCCGGGGTCGCGAGCCCCCGGGCAGGGCCTGCCCGGGGTCGCGGACCCCGGGTGGGTCCCGCCCGGGGTCGCGCGCCCCGGGGAGGACCTCCCCGGGGTCGCGGACTCCGGGTGGCCCCCACTCGGGCCGCGCGCACCCCGAGGGGGGACTCCCCGGGGTCGCGGACCCCGGGTGGGTCCCGCCCGGGTGCGCCCGACCACGGGCGGGTCCACCCGCCTAGGAGGAGTCCCGCGCGGGGCTCCTTTCTCCCCGGGCGGACCCGTCCGGGTAAGGGCGACCCCGGACGGGTCCCTCAACCCCCCGGACGGGTCTACTTCTCGCGCGGATTCCATAAAAGGAGGCTCCGAGGCTTTTAAACTCCGGGTTTTCGCCGTCTCTCGTGGAGAACAACGAGAGGGAACGCCGCCTTGTTCGTTTGTCGTCTTCCTCGTGCCGTAGGCCGCTGCGGGAGGACGAGTTGTTGTCCGTGTCTCGTGATACACGTGCGAGGGATGTTGTGCTTGGTACGTAGACCTTCTTCAGCATCTCCTTCGTTGTTGTAGAAGTGTTCCTTGCTTGGATACACGTCCGGAAGGCAGGGACTTAATCCCGTAGGGATTTTTAATATAACCGCGTGATCCTGACGATCATTGTGGCTTGTGCTTGATTGATGGCCATCCCCCAAGGGATTTATGTCGCCACGGTATGTGGGCTACAAAGCCGTAAATTTAGGAATATCCGACGGGACGGCGATACGCCGAACAAGGTACCCCGTGTAGGAATATCCTATCGGAGGGCGATACACCGCTTCCGAAATCTTGTCACATGCGGGATTAAGATCCCGAACATTTAGCACGATAAATTATGGGTGCAACAAATGCCCCCCGCGGGACATGCGTCCAAACCGAAGGTGGGGGCGGACGGCCCGTGCATTCCGTTGCTTCTGTGTTAGTCTCCGGGCTCATAGGCATGCCGGAGTTTTGTGTGACTTTCTGTAGTCTTGATGTTGTCCATATGCTGGTTTAATTGACAATGCTTTCTCTGCTCTTGGCTTTGCAGCTTTTGCAGACATGGCTCGTTCCAGACGGAGCGGAGGGACTTCCCAGAGGTCCAGGACCAGCGGCGGAGATGATCATTATGTACGGAGGACGGACAGGCCTATGCCACCATTCCCTCCTCGCAGCATCACTCCAGAGGACTTTGACGCGGTGGACCGTGGATTTACTTGGGTCGCTGAGGGCCCAATTGGAGAGACTACCACCGCTGGGGGCGTTGTTGACGTCTCCCGGATTACACGGGGGCTCGGACGGTATACTTATGACCGGTCGGGCGGCTACCCGCCCCACTTTCCGCTGGACTGTCACCTTCTCCCTTTCATCCAGAGTTTCATACCGTCTGGAGTAGAGACTGATGATCCTCGGCTTCCCGAGGAGAGGCGTCGCCTGGAGCGGGCCATTTTGCTCGGGCGGGACAGTATGCATAGCACCTGCAGCTTTTCTTATCCGAGCTTCCCAGAGGGCTTTGCCCGTCAGCGACAGTACCCTGACCAGAGGAGTCTTGGCTCCTTCAAGGAGTTTGACAGTTTTACCGTGAGGACGGCGCTGTCTTCGCCAGCCACCTGGCATCTGGCCGGGCACCACAGGGCCGCGGATATTGCTATTGACGGGATGTTTCTGACCCCCACCGGCGCAGCCTGCTCACATGATGATTATGAGGCTGATTGCATGCTAGAGAGGATCTTGGCACAGAGGACCCCGAGCTGGTACGGGGGATGGGGCGTTGTCCCTTCCCATTGTTATCGCCGTGGCGCCACAGAGTGGCTGTGGGGTGTGCTGCTAGTTTACAGGACAGCACTTGACCGGGCAGGTATACGTCATGCAGTGACGGCAGCTTTGTACTCTTACCCCTGTCATACCGGGCTGGTCCAGGCTCTAGCTGAGAGATTTAATAGGCGCTGGAATACTTTCATGACTGCTGAGGGGGAGACTTCACTAGACCTGTGGGCCTTCCACAGGATTTCTGACCTCCCAGTCTGCGGACAGCCATATGAGGAGATATGCCTGGACGATTTGCATCTGAGTGCTTCTGATGGCGCAGACCATTACTACATGCCATATTGCTTCAGATATCTGATGAAGACTTGGAGGGACCTAGCCCTCGTAGGCAAGGAGAAAGCTGCACGGACGCCGAGGGTGACTCTGAATGCATGGGTCACACATTTCTACAGCGGTCCGTACTGTTTCTACGAGGAGTTTGCTACCTCGGGGATGTCTTGGGAGCAGTGCCGCGAGGTCGAGTTCCGTTTTGCTTCACACCCTCGCCACTTACCCGCTCCGACACGGGGGTGGAATTCGAGGGAGCTGCCGCCACTGACTTATCTGGCAGCCTACCTGGCTTACTGGCTGGCCAGCTTTGTGATCCCTCATGGAGAGGAGGGAATTCTGCGGGCAGAGGTGATCTACCCGGCTTGTTTGTTGGCTTGTGGGCGCAGGCTCGCCATTGCTCCAGCCGCGTTGGCGAACATCTTTCATAGTCTTGGGGCATTGACTTCACACTCATCTCCTAGAGATAAGCATATCTTGATGCCCACCCACTATCTGAGTGCATGGGCCGGCTTGTTCTTGCCAGAATTGTCACAGAGGACCCCGGTGGATAACCCAGCAGCGCCACTTCTTTTTGCTTTCGCTGGTCATCCGGAGCAGGACTCAGTTTTGTAGCTTGCCAGTGCTCGTCGTACCTTGTCTTTCCTCCATACTAGGAGGGATGAGAGTCTGGAGTTCGATCACAGCTCTCGCTCATTCCGCCCATACACGGAGCGACAGGGTGACAATGTTGTTTGCAGGCTATCTTCCTGGGCTTTACCCTCCGACCATGCATTGGTCGATTGGGTTATTTGTGTTCCACCCAGCGTTCTGGTTTACCGCCGTTCCAATATGGCGGTGCTTGAGCCATATTACCCACACAGATTTGCCAGGAATTTTGGGTACGACCAGTCGATACCTCAGCATGCAGATTTTCCCTTTGCCGTTCGGCAGTACAGACAGAGGGATGTGCACCTAGTGGCGGCTTCATGGCATGACTTCCTTTCCCGGGAGGTGAAGGAGGAGTACCCCATCCCAGCACAGACACGCAGAGGTTTCTTTGATATACACTATGCGCGCTGGTGGTTTAAGCTCAGCCTTATTTTTAGACAGCGAGCTGATACTGTTCGAGCTGCAGAGGAACGGCGCTTGAAGAAGGAGGATCTGCCTCCATTGTTTCTAGATGCGGCATTCATCAGATCTCACTTTTCTGGGGCCGCCAAGGCCATTCATGAGATTGAGACCCGTTGGAGGACAGATGGACGCTCGATCCCTGTTGACAGGAGCCAGTATACCGGGGCTTTGAAGCCCTTGCGGAGTGTACCTGCTGCAGTTCCTTCTCCCAGGTCTACCCGTCGGAGGGTAGATCCTGACTCTTCGGCCCTCTACTCCTGGTGGGAGGATCTGAAGACCTCTTGTGGTCTGAAGACCCAGTCCCAATTATCAGGAGCTGTTCCAGAGGGGGCATTAGGAGGCGGTGCCTTCACAGCTTGGAGGATCCATATCATGAATGCCGTGGGCTGTGCGGGTCCCCTGGAGTATATCTCAGATTTGGAGGTGGCTACCACCCCCAATGCCATACGGACCATTGTGAGCAAGGTTGCTAAGGCCCTTGGCTTGAAAACTGAGCAGATCGTTTTGAGGCCTGAGAGGCATATTGGGGATCCAGGTATATGCTGAATTATTTGACCCTGTCTCCTTTTACTCTGCAATTCAAGGTGCTGATTTTATGCAACCCTTTCTTTTTACTTGCAGGCCATGTTTCTAGCTCAGAGGCTCGTGGGCGCGAGAAGAGGCCACGGACCGATATCCCAGAGGGTGATTCACGGCCTACCATTCGTCTGCGCCCTGAGGAGGGGTCTCCTACTCCAGCTGAGATCTCGAGTAAGAATGGGGAATGTTTGTTTTCAATCAGTATTGCAACCTATTTTGAAGATGTTGTAATCTGACTGTTATTTCCCCTTGTTGCTGCAGCTCCTCCTGAGGCTGTACATGCTGCAGGCTTTTCTCCTCGCCCAGGAAATGTATTCACAGAGGTGGGGTTGGAGGTGGACGAGTCCATTCCTGACATCAGTGTGGACATTGACGGATTGGACTTCCTCGCCAATGACTATGAGCCTGTAACAGGCGATTCCCCCGCACTTGATACAGGCGGGAGCTCTGTTGCTCCGGAGACAGGTTGGCATCTTGCATATTTAACCTTCCCTTATTCCTCCTTTCAAACAGATGAAGTATGTGCTTTAACTAATATAGTATTGCACGTTGCAGGGGCCTCACGAGCTCAGACCTCTCTCCCTGCCATTGAAGGGGAAAGGGATCTTCTGGCGGCGAGGAGACTTCTCCGCCGTCCGGTTCTTCAGGGGAGAGAGGGCCTAGCACCTTATCAAGGACAGAGACTTCCAGCACCTCCTCCAGCGGGAGTTCTTCTTCTTCTTCTTTAAGTTCTTCTGAAGAAGGCGAACTCAGGATGAGCCCAGGTGACTCAAGCTCCCCGCCCCTTTTGTCTATGGAATAATGAGCTTATCTAACCTGTCTTGCTTGTTGTTATACAGCTGCTCCAACAGCCTTTCCTCTAGATGAGCTCTCCAGACTCATGGAGGTTGGCTCTTCTGCTGACTTGCCAGCCTTTGATGAAAGGGTTGGGATCCCAACTACAGAGGTTGCCATCCCTGGCAAAGAGATATCGTCCCTAGACATGGGACCATCGGCAGATACTACCGATGTTGCAGAGTCTGGTCGGGTGCAGGCTTTAGGTATGCACAAAGGCACCCTGTACATCATTCCAACTATACATACTGCTACCTGTTGACATTCTGAGATGCTTTTGTTTTGAAACAGCTGGTGATCATCAGGAGGAGGGCAGCCTCCCTCGGCCCACAGAGATAGACCATACATCAGGCTCCTCTCACATGTCACCTGGAGAGCAAGGCGCCGCTGACGATGCCGCGACCTTCATTGATTCGGCAACGAAAGGTATATGGTTTGTCAAATTAAGGAACTTTGTCATTCATCGAGCAAGACTCCTTTCATTTGTGATATTAATCATCATTTGACAAGTGGATGTCTTCGTTCAGCTGTCTCTCCTTCCATGGAGCCAACTACAGGGGCTGACCCCGCTGTGATTGAAGAGGAGGAACCTGTGCAGGCTGGTATGTCTTCATTAAATGTGAAGTGCTCATTCTGCTTTTTGGTACGGCCGGAGTGCTAAGACTATCCGTTCCTTGCCTTCTTTGCATAGAGGTCGGCGACGCCTATACCATCCACAGAGCAGGGACCGGCACTTGCTGATGGTTGCTCTTTAGTCCTTATGGAGGGATCTCCTCGTGGGCCCAGCCCGGCGGATGAGACTGTTTCAGGTAAGAGCCCCTGACATTTGTATTCTTGGACTCTTACTCTTATGACATTATCGTGGTGATACACTCACAATCTCTCCCTCTTTTTTTTAACAGGGCCCCTAGAAGGAGCAGGCGTGACGCCCATGGATTTCCCTGCCCTTGGAGTCGAGTGGCCTGACGCTCCTGCACTTGGGGTGGCATTACATGGCAGCATGTCTGATCAGCTTCTGCAGAGTCTTGACCAGCTTCTTCAGGCCGACCCATTGCCCTCCGTGGAGGCCTTGAGGGCCGATCTGGTGGTGTTTACCAGAAGCTACCACGGACTGGGTCTTCCCCGAGACGCCTGGGCCGCGAGACTAGAGAGCTTATGGAGCGAGTTCACTCGCCTCCATCTTGCACAGGAGCAGAGACGGAGAGCCCAGCTACGGGTCCAAGAGCAGGAGGAGAGGCTGCGTGAGCTTCAAGCAGCCAGGGCTGAGACCGACCTCCACCTTGCGAGCTTCGAGGGAGATAGCCAGAGGACCTCTCTCCGAGTAGAGGAGCTGCAGAGAGAGCTCCAGGAGGCGGCTGAAGAGCACCGTGTTGTCCAGGCAAAGGTGGAGACCTGCCGTCGTCGATCTGATGAGCTTCGGGAGGAGATCATCCAAGAGGAGACCCGCCTTGCGGAGTTGCAGAGGGACGTACACCGCGGTTGACGAGCTCTGGCACTTTCTTGTACATAGGGCTTTTACGCCCCATTGTTTATTTGAGTTATTCCCGAGGGCTTGTCTCGGGCTCCCTTGATGACATTAATGAATAAAGGATAAAGCTTAGCATAGCTGTTTTTTTGCTTCCATCCTCTTGCATGTATGTCTCCTTTTTTTTTATCACTTTACTAGCCCTACCGCCCTTTCGGGTTTTCGCCAGGACTGGCCCCCTTTAGCTTTTTCCAGTGCGCCCTTTCGGGTTTTCACACTGAGGGGTACCCATTTTTGCCTAAGGCGCCCTTTCGGGTTTTCACCTTAGCCGGGTTAAAGCCTTTTTGCCCTTGATTGCTCTTCTAACAGAAACAACCAAGTCCGCTGGGGTCTCAATATTTTTTTTTTAACCCCGTTTTTTTTTTTTTTTTTTTGTCCTATAATGCCAAAAGGCGAGGAAAAGGTGGCACTCCCGTGGGGACGTGTGTGCCGCAGATGTGGGACAAGTGGGTAGATTTGATTGTCCGGGTGGGACGAATGAATCAAATCTGTAAGCCGAAAGGCGAAATGGGTTGGCAGCCCGAGAGAGTATACTGAAGCCAAGCCCGGTAGAATAGAAACGAGCCGAAAGGCGTAATGGGTTGGCAGCCCGAGAGAGCATACTGAGGCCAAACCCGGTGAGATCAAAAGGTGTAATGGGTTGGCAGCCCGAGAGAGCATACTGAAGCCAAGCCCGGTATGACAAGATGGGTGGATTCGACTGTCCTAGGGGGGCGCAATTAGCCAAATCCAAAACCGAAGGTTGACCGAGTTAGCAACCCGAAAAGGGTGTGCATATGCCAAGCCCGGTTGGAACAACAAAGGAGTTGGTTTAACAGTCCGAAAGGGACATGCGGGTTAAACCTGGAGGCCGATAGGCGGGATGGGTTGGCAGCCCGCAAGAGGCATGCATAGGCCAGACCCGAAACGACGACAGGAAGGGATTCGACAGCCCAGGTGGGACGTATAAGTCAAATCCGTGAGCCGATAGGCAAATAGGGTTGGCAGCCTGAGAGGGCATGCTGAGGCCAAACCCGTGGGGACAAAGGAGTAAACTTGACGATCCCGGTGGGATATATGAGTCAAGTCTAAAGCCAAGAGGCGGGATGGGTTGACAGCCCGAGAGAGCATGCAGAGGTCAGACCCGGAAGAAGAAAAGGGGTGGATTTGACAGCCCTAGTGGGACGTGAGAGTCAAATCCGAAAGTCGATAGGCGAATAGGTGGGTTGGCAGCCCGAGAGGACATGTTGAGGCCAGACCCGGTGGGACATGTGTCGGAAGACACGATGGATTGGTAGCCCGAGAGAGCATACTGAGACCAGATCCCAAGAAGATAAGATGAGCCGAAAGGCATGATGGGTTGGCAGCCCGAGAGGGCGTACTGAGACCAATCCCAAGGAGGTTAGATGAGCCGAAAAGGCATGAAGGGTTGGCAGCCCGAAAGAACATACTGAGGCCATTCCCTAGAATGAAAGAGGAGCCGAAAGGCATGATGGGTTGGCAGCCCGAAAGAGCATACTGAGGCCATTCTCTAGAATGAAACAGGAGCCGAAAGGCATGAAAAGTTGGCAGCCCGAGAGAGCATACTGAGGCCAGTCCCAGTGGGACAAGAGAGTAAACGGGTTTAACTGCTCAGAAGAGACATATGAGCTGAACCCAGAAGCCCATAGGCGGAATGGGTCGACAGCCCGGAAGAGGCGTACATAGGCCGAGCCCGATGGGACAAAGTATGACACCGTCAGAATGCCAGTGGGACTAGGTGTCATAGAACGACATGTAAGGCGTAGCCATGGCATCAATATGATTTTTTTTTTTTCAAGATGGGGTGGAGTCATTGACTTAGAGCCATCCATAGAATAGACAGAGAGAGGATTTTTTTTTTTTACATTACCAACCTCACCGCCCTTTCGGGTTTTCGCCGAGGCTGGCCCCCTTTAGCTTTTTCCGGTGCGCCCTTTCGGGTTTTCACACCGAGGGGTTGCCCATTTTTGCCCGAGGCGCCCTTTCGGGTTTTCACCTCGACCGGGTCTGTGGCCTTTTTACCCTCAGCCAACCGTTGAAGGCCGACTGAGTCCGCCGGGGTATCAATATTTTTAACCCCTTTTCCTTTTTTTATTTTTATTTTTTGAACCTTCACTGAGGAGAGGTATTGTCCTGTGAGGACTGCTGCAGAAACTCTTGCGGTGGCGCATGGTAGAGCTTCATATGCTTGCCGTTGAGAGGAGGGAAGGGATTGTCTCCCTTGTGGTCAAGGACCGTATAAGCCCCTCCTTCGTAGACCTTCTGGATGACGTAAGGCCCACGCCAATTGGGCTGGAGTTTGCCGCTGGATCTTCCCGCGAGAACCTCCTTTTCTTTGACCATGACGAGGTCGCCTTTCTTGAACGCCCGTTGCTTGACTAGCTTATCATAGGCACGTGTCATGCGGGCTTGGTACACTTGTAAGTGTTTATAGGCTTTGAGTCTTTGACCTTCCAAGTTGGACAATTCCTCGAGCCTTCTTTCAATTTCAGATTGGTCTTGGCCTGGCAATCCGGCGTGCACAGCAACGCGGTAAGATGCTAGCTCGATCTCCACAGGGACCACCGCTTCAGCTCCATAGACCAAGGAGAATGGGGAGCAACCCGTGGGGGTTTTGTAAATAGTCCGGTAGGCCCATAGGGCTTCGTGGACCTTCTCGCCCCAATCCCGCTTACGGCCACCTACTATCTTGGACAGTAGCTTGCAGAGGGTTTTGTTGAAGGCCTCGGCTAACCCGTTGGCCTGGGGATTGTAGATCGACGACGCTCTCCAATCAATATGGAACTTGGCCGCCAGAGCATAAACAGTCTTGTTCTTGAATGGCGTGCCATTATCGGATATAATTCGACTGGGGGTGCCGAATCTGTATATGATATAGTGCCGCACAAAACGAGCAACTATCTCCCCTGTAACTTCCCGTAGTGGAACGGCTTCCGCCCATCTGGAGAAGTAATCGGTGGCAGCGAGTATGAACTTGTGCCCCTGGGACGATGGTGGGAATGGTCCCACAATATCCATACCCCACTCTGCAAACGGCCAAGTAGGCGCTGTTGGATGGAGCGGGTTAGGTGGCCGTCGAGGGATTGGGCCGAATGCTTGGCATTGGTGACATGTACGAGCGAATTGATTACAATCTTCGTACATGGTGGGCCAGTAAAACCCTTTGAGCTTGATGCTATTTTTCATCTTAGCTCCTGCCTGGTGAGCTCCACATAATCCGGAGTGAACCTCATGCATGATAGTCTTGGCCTCCTTGGGTGAAAGACAACGGAGGAGGACCGATCGGTCCTTTTCATGGACGAGCCTGAAGAGTAGATCGTCAATCAACTGGTAAGATGTCGCCCTGCGTAGCAGTTGCACCCTCTGAGCCCGATCAGGAGGGAGCCAGACGTTCTTTATCTTTATGATCGGCTCACGCCAATCTTCTTCTTCGGGAACAATCTCCTCTTGAATGTTGTCGACCTCATACACAGTGAGGCCGGATTCTTCGTCGAGCACACTTGGCATGAGCCTCCGGTGTCTGACTGTAATATTCAATTCTCCCTCAGGCGGGAGTTTTAGGGCTGCTGCCAACTTTGCAAGAGCATCAGCCTGGGAGTTGTTGCCTCTGGGGACATGGCCTATTTCAAATAGGTAAAATTTTTCCTTGAGCCTCATGACGGCTGCATGGTAGGGGACGAGCTCCTTTTTACGGACATCATAGACGCCCAGTACTTGTCGGATGACGAGCTGAGAATCCCCATACACTTTGATGCACTTGATATCTATCTCCAGTGCTAGTTGAAGCCCAATAATTAATGCTTCATACTCTGCCTCATTATTAGTCAGTGACTTCATGAGAGCACAAGAGTTGTGGAGGATACCGCCTTGTGGAGACACAAAGACTACCCCCGCACCCGAGACATAGTCCGTAAGGCCGCCAGCTCTTTTGATTGTCCGAGAGGCACCATCAAAATATAACTCCCAATATGGGAGATCAAGGGTGAGGACGCCTGGCTCCATCTGTGGTGGGACTTTTTCAGAATGCTCCCCAATGGTTTGAGAAGGCACTAACACCTCTTCGTCGGGTAGCTCGAAGTTGAGTGGCGAATCTTCTGGCACAGGGTGCGCTGCTAAGAACTCCGCCATTCCTTGTCCTTTGATCGCCTTGCGTGGGACGAAGGTGATGTCGAACTCCATGAGGATAAGCGCCCATTTGCCGAGTCTGCCAGAGAGGACAGGCTGGCATAACAGAAATTTGAGTGGGTTGCATTTTGAAATGAGCTCCACCCGATGGGCTAGGAGATAGTGCCTCAGCTTCTTGACAGCAAACACCAGAGCTAGGCACATCTTTTCCATGGGAGTATACCGATGCTCAGGCCCGATCAGTTTTCGGCTGAGGTAGTACAGTGGCTGCTCCTTGCCCTCTTCATTGATCTGGGCTAGGAGAGCTCCCAAAGAGGTATCCATAGCAGCAATATACAAGATAAGGGGTTTCCCTCTGACGGGTGCCCCTAAGACTGGAGGAGTCAACAGATACTCCTTGATTTGCTCGAAGGCCTTCTGACAGTCTTCGTCCCATATGAAGGGTGCTCCTTTCTTCATCAATTTGCCGAAAGGTAGGCATCTTCCTGAGAGGTTGGAAATAAACCGCCTAATATAGGCGAGCCTTCCTTGAAGAGATCTGAGCTCTGTCAAGTTCTTGGGCGGAGGTAGTCCCCTTATGGCCTTGATTTTGTCGGGGTCGATTTCTATGCCTCGATACCTGACAATGAAGCCAAGGAACTTGCCACTGGAGACGCCGAAGGCGCACTTCATCGGGTTCATCTTGAGCTGGAATTGTCGGAGTCTTTCAAAGACTCGACGCAGGTCAGCTAAGTGATCCTCCCGCTTCTTTGTCTTAACGACCAGATCATCAACATAGCATTCGACAAGGTCATGTAGCATCTCGTCGAAGATCTTGGTCATTGCCCTTTGATAAGTTGCGCCGGCATTCTTCAGACCGAACGGCATCCTTTTGTAGTTGAAGATCACCTTAGGAGACCGGAAAGCCGTATGGTCTTTGTCTTTGACGGCCATGCGGATTTGATTATAGCCCGACGACCCGTCCATGAAAGACAAGGCTTCGTGACCAGTGGTCATATCAACCATTGTTTCAGTGATTGGGACAGGGAAGTCGTCCTTTGGGCATGCCTTATTCAAATCCCTGAAGTCGATGCAGACTCGGACTTGACCGTTCTTCTTCTTGACAGGGACTATGTTAGTGAGCCATGCAGGGTACATGCAAGGCTCTATGAAATCCACATTGAGCATTTTGTCAACCTCAGCATTGACCTTCAGCTCCAGCTCGTGGCGCATACGCCTTTGGGCTTGCTTGACTGACTTGACTGTTGAAAGTATTGCCAGCTCATGTTCAGCCACAGAAGGGTCGAGCCCGGGCATTTCTTTATAAGTCCAGGCGAAACAATCCCTGAACTCTTCTAAAAGCTGTCGATACGACTGCCTTTCTTCCTCACTGAGGAGAGCACTTATGAAGGTGGGACGATAGTCACTTTTGCTTCCAAGATTGATTTCGATCAACTCGTCCACAGTTGCTTGACCACCGTCTTCAAGCTCCGGTGGAGCTGGTTGGAGGTCGACGAAGTCTCCCTCGTCATCAGTGTTGGCTTCATAGACATCAAATTCTTCGAAGCACTTTTGCTCGTGGCTTGAAGCCGAAGAGCTTGCCTCATCTTGCTGATGGTTAGCAGGCTGAGCTGCTCCTTCCTCTGAGGGGTGGTCATTGTTGACTCCTGATGAAGGTGATGGTGTCATAGACATATCAGCGGACTCCCTCACAGAGTCATCAGCCTTAGGCTCAGCTTCAGCTTGCCCGTTAGGGAGAGGTAGCAGTCCTATGGTGTTGACTGCGAAGTGGACCTCGAAGTCCTTCTCCTGGTCATAGCCAAGGCCCCTTGTATCTTTGCGGGAGAAGGGAGGTTGCCCACGAACTTGCGGAGGGTTCCATAGCTGGTGGAAGTATGCCGCTCGTGTTGGGTCCAAAGTTTGCGGGATGTGCTGCTTTTTACACATCTCCTTAATGTGCTCTGGCATATCGTCCATCTCCTGGACTGGCTCTGGCACCACATCGGCGGGAGTATCCCAGCCGAAGTCATCTTTAGGAGGACACGGTGGGACTAAATCACCTTTGTAAAAGATGATCGGTTTGACCTCCTTGCCCTTGTTGCGTCTCCTTCTCCGTTGATAGGAGACTGTAAAGGTCTTCAACTGCTCCACCTCATACTCGTCCTGTTGGGATGAGAGCTGAAGGCACTTGGGTGGTAAGGAGATACTCCCATCAATGACCCGGCTGATAAGGTTGGCTTCAAAGTCCATACTCCGCCTTTCTGGTTGGGTCGGCTTGGAGGCGGCACTGAGGCTCAGCCTGTGCAGCTTTACCATGTCTTGGTTGACAGTGAAGAGCTGCCCTTCTTCAACTTCAGGGTCCACCTTTTGCTTCCCTTTACCTTTTAAAGGCTCGGGGATTGTTAAGGTGGGCTTCCCAAAATATAGTGAAGCATCGGCCAGATGGCACTCATTGGGATGGAACGGGGCCTGGTCTGCGAAGACCGTATGTTGCTCCCCTTCCTTGGCATATTTAATGCACTGATGCAAAGTTGAAGGAACGACCCAATTCTCATGAAGCCAAGGTCTTCCAAGCAGCATCTTGTAAGATGTATCGGAGTTGATGATATAAAATGTCGCTTGGGTGACAAAATCACCCAAGACAAGCTTGACCACAACCCGACCAAGCGCCTCCTCGGAACCCTGATTGAATCCCGAGATCTTGACATCGGTCACCTTTTGCAAATAAGGTGCCAAGTATAGAGACTTGAAAGTCTTCAGAGGCATAATGTTGACGGCTGCTCCGGCGTCCACCAGGATGCGATTCACGTCATGCCCATTAATCGTCCCCTTCATATATAAGGGACGATTATGGCACGGAGAAGACAGCAACATGTCTTTGTCCGTGAAGGAGATATTGGCTGTGAGTGCTTCATATGCCTGGGCTTGCAGCTCTGCAGCATGGGCTTCATACGCCTCTGGATCTTGAAGTATCTTGACAAGAGCCTCTCTGAGGTCTTTGCTCCAGGCAATGGCTTCCCAAATAGTGACATTTGTTGGGAACCGCTTCATATGATGAATAATTTTGCGGTCTGCCCTGGCACGGGTCTTGTCAAATGACGGAATGATTTCCGCCAAGGCCTTCGGCACCTGGCGAGACTTCTCCCGTTTAGGAGGGCGCTCCTCCGTATTCTGGCCTTCCGCATCTTCCTGGAATAGCGGAGCCAAAGAGTCTTCTGGAGGTGGCAAAGGTTCTTCAGACTGGTCTTCATTAGAAGGACCTGCTGGACTTACGGGCTCGACCCTATTGGAGGGGCCGGCTTGCTCTGACGCCTCCTCGCGCTTTGGCGACTTGGCTGGCTCCTCTTCTTCATCGGAGGAAGTGATTATGAAAGGGACACCACCCGGCTTAGCCGTTGAAGTGGGGCCTGAACCCTCTGAGGGGCTGAGGATGAAAGGGATCCCCTTTACTTGAGTATCCGGGACAGGACCCGATTTCTCCCCTCTGAATATTATGACCCGCTCAAGAGCCAGGGGACCTTCACGTCAACGTCCTCGGCCACGACCTCGGCCACGTCCCCGGCCATTTCTTGCCGAGCGACGCTAATATGTCGCCATAGGAGCCTGGCCTCCAGTGCTATCAGCCGTGGGACAGTAAATGTTGTCAGGCGGCGGAATCGCCACCATGTTGCAGGAGAGCTCTTGCAGCATTTCCTCGAGCATCTCGACAGTGAGCTCCTCATCTTTATAGAATAAGGAGAGCTCCTCCGGGATTGGGAAGTCTTCACCCTCTTCAAGGCGGTGGGCCATTTCCCGGAGCCATTGCAGAAGACGGGCTTTGCGCCCAAGTTTGTCCCAGGGAATATATTCGTCTAGAGTGACGACCCTGGTGGGATGAGGGGGAGTGTACTCCTCCAGCTCATCTATGAGCTTTTGAAGTCTTTGTAGAGGAGTTAGCTCCTTAGGAGCCTCCATAGCAGCGGCTTGCTCGGCTTGCTTCTTCAACCTCCTCTTCAAATTCTTTCTGCGATTCTTCTCCTGCTTCTTTTGGCGTACTGCCTCTTGAGAAGAAGGGGGAGTTTGCTTCGGCAGTGGGACTTGCTTGCCCCCAGAATTTTGCTTCTTGCTCCGGGCTGACTCCTTAGGAGTTTTAGCGCCACGGCTCTTTCTGGGGGCAACCTTGGTCCAATTGACCTCCTCCGGCTGAGCTTGAAAGGTGGCATTGATTGCTTGAGCAATTATTTCAGGAGGCAACTCCTGGAACTCTGCCAGTCCACAGTAGGGCCTCTGGGAGCTTTGTAGTTCCACCGACTCTGTTTGGTCTGGTGGGTTGGCTTGCTTGAGCTGCTGAGGCCTTTCTACAATTGGCGGCCTTGCTGAGCTGACAGAGGCCTTCACTGAGGTCTTCGCGGGCTCAAGAGGTCGAGTCCTCTCCACGACTATCAACCTTGCTGACTGGGCAGGAGCTTTGGCTGAAGGCTCTGACGCCTTGGCTTTGCCTTTATTGTCTGGCCGAGAGTTCTCTCTTAGGATGATGCCGGGCTGATTGGACCTGGGACGGACCTTGGAACTCTCTCCCGCAGCTTGGCTTCTTGGGTACTGGAGCTCGTCTAGCGTGGGGGCCCGTGGTTCCTCCCCCAGCTCTTCTTCGCGCCTGGAGTGACTGTCCCCATCAATACTGTGGACGTCTTCCTGGCGTTCTTCTTGCCGCGCCGGCTCAGACTGAGAGGTACCGGCGGCCGGCACCTGTTGAATTTGTGCCAGGCCCCGGGACCCAGACCTTGACCTCCTCGTATATTGAAGAGGCTGATTGAGTTCCCCCAAGGTGCCTTCAGGCTGTTTTTCGCCGGAGGTGGCGTAACAGGTGAACACTTTGACAGTGTCATCGGTCACCTGGACCACCCGCTTTTTCTTGGGCGGTTGTCGCTCCGGCTTGGGCGGCCTCCCAAGTCTGTCGAAGACAGACATTCGGGATGTGACTGCTTGAGGTGAGCGATCCTCCTCCGTGTGTGTAGAACTAGCCCACGGGGAGGTCGGTCGCACTTTCTTGCCGGCTCCTCGGCGTTTTTGTCCCCGTAGGGGTTGAGATGTAAATCTCGCAGACGTCGAGGCCTCAGTGCTTGGCGGACTCCGCATCCGCTGAAGTTCTGACATGCGAAAGGGCTCCTCCGCCCTCGCGCGCCTTATGATTCGGGCCTCCTCCTTGGTGACCCAGATCTTCTTCAAGTGGAGCTGGCGCTCCTCAACTGGGTTGCCCCCTGCCTTTGGACGGGAAGCTCGTGGCTTGGGCGGTTGCAGATGGCCCAGAGTTGTCGCCGGTACGGCAGACTTCTCCTTCTTCGCTTCTTTCTCCCGGACTTGCCGGAGGGGCTCGAAGCGATTGGAGGTAGAGATAGTCGGGACATGGTGATTCCGTGGCAGGATCGGCTCGCCTCCATCGAGCCGGATGCGGATGTCTCCGACAATTACCGTCTTTCCGGAGCGCGAGACAGCCGCTTCGGGCCTTGCACCCTTACGGCTTCGGCGTTGCCCCCATTGAGTAGGGGCGGCAGTGGTGGCGCCCGCCGTAGGCATGGCGTCCTCCTGACGACGGCGGCGTTGCCCCCGTTGAACAGGTACAGCACCTCTGAGGGTAGCCGCAGTAGGTTTGGCGCCGTTGCGGCGGCGACGTTGTCCCCGTTGAGCAGGGGCGGCGCCGGCAGTGATTTGATTGACCGAGAAGACTCGGCCAACAGCTGGGGCAGAAGGCCTGACACCTTCGGCCGTTGACGTGGCAGCCAAAGGAACTCGGCTGGCAGTCGGGATGAAGGGCTTGACACCCTTAACAGTTGAAGAACTAGCCGGATAGACCCGGCCAGTTGATGCAGTAAGGGGTCTGACACCCTTGAGGACGGTCTCCTTTACCGGGGGAGTCCGACCGGTTGCTGGAGTAGAGGGTCTGACACCCTCAGTGATTGATTTCTTGGCCGAGTGAACCCGGCTAATCAACGAAGCCGAAGGCCTGACGCCTTCAGAAGCTAGCTTGTTGGCCGAACAGACTCGACCAATTGTTGAAGCCGAGGGCCTGGCACCCCCGACGGCTGGTTTGTTGGCCAGGCGAACCCGACCTGGAATGGCGGAGAGCTTGCCGCCCTCAATAGTTGGCTTCTGGACCGGACTGACCCGGCCAGTTGCTGGAGTCGAAGGCCTGACGCCCCCGACAGTTGTCTTCTTGACCGGGCGAACCCGGCCGGTTAAAGGGGCCGAGAGCCTGACACCCCCGATAGTTGTTTTGTCGACCGGACTGACCCGGCCAGTTGATGGAGCCGAAGGCCTGACACCTCCGACAGCTGTCTTCTTGACCGGGCGGACCCGGCCAGTTGAAGGGGCCGAGGGCCTGACACCCCCGATGGTTGTTTTAGGCATGGCTGAACTGGCTTCAGCCACCGGTACCACAGGAGCGGCTGAACTGACTTCAGCCACTGGCACCACGCCCAAGAAGAAGGACGAGCCGACGACCGCTGGGAAGTCGCCAAAGACCAGCGGGGTTGCCAGGAATCCGAGCCTGGCGTGATTGGCGACGATCTCGGGGCCGTAGGTAACGGCAGCCATCGCTATTGAGGTGTTGGTGGTGGTGGTGCGTAGCACGAACGAAGTGGCGTGCAAATGCACGAAGAACTCTCAGATGAACAGAGAGATGTGCCCTCCTCTTCCCGTCCTGTAAGAGGAAGAGGGGCAATCAGAACCTTGAAGAAGGTTTAGAGACTTTCTTTGACAGAAAGAAGAAAGGCGGGAAAAGTCCCACCGGGCGTGCCAGTCTGTGAGACACGGAAAAAATCTAATTTTGATTTCTCGTAGATATATGGTAGATTTTCGTTCTTTTTGAAAAGAAACACTCCTCTGCGTAGAGAGGGTCCCGTGGGTGCGCGTCGTATCAGACGATTTGGGTTCGAGTGCTGGACCTTTCCCCACTGACCGGAGTCAGTGTTGATTTACATCAGCCTAACGTCCGAACACCTTTGTTTGACTGTCAAAGAAGTTCCAAAGTCTTCTATAGAAGTTCTGATGTGGAGGGCAAGCTCACTCGAGAGACTCTCCATGACCACTCATTTACCACCAACACATTAATAGAGTTAGGGCTAAGTCCGAACAAAACCCTAAGATTTAGGAATAAAGACGCAAATATGCGGAAGCCATAGGCATTTTTGAAGTAGAGAGAAGTTTTCTGGACCCCGAGGGTATTTTGGTAATTTTACCACCCCAGGGGTATTTTGGTAATTTTCCCAGGCCAGGGGTATTTATGAAATTTTCTGGGTTGGAATGGAAATGAAACTGGATCTCTAACTCCCCAAGGCGCTGAGGCTCTTTCTGGAGGGTTTCAAGGGCTCTGAGGCCATGTTTAGGTTACAGGGGTATTTTGGTAATTTTACCAGACCCTAGACCTAGGATTGGTATAATACCCGAGTGCTGGACTGAGCTGACAACACTTCCGGACTGAAGGAATGACAGGGGGCTTCATGGAAGGCACACATTTGTCAATTTGGCCGAAGGAGGGGTATATACACAATTCTCCGAAGTCGGGGGATTTTCTTATAATTTTCCCACCCGAGGTTACATATAAAACATGCTGAATGCTTTTATAATTCCAGTGAGTACATGAGTTGTCGGCGAGTTGTCGACTGTACAAAAGTCCGCATTAGAGCGGGAGATAGGGACGTAGTCCCAATTACAAAAGATTGCAGGGTATAACTGCAAATTACAGGACTTCGGTCTTTTACCATCCCGGGAAGGATATTTTTGTAATTTCGCCATTATAAGGGCAGAAATACAAGACTTGGTCGTCCCGAGACGTAAAGACTTACAAACATGACCCGCTGAGGGGCGTAATTACAAACAAAGCCCGCTGAGGGGCATAAACGTAAATATACCCCGTAGGGGCATAAATACAAGACCCGGGGACTTACCCCACACGGGCCAAAACAAACGAACAAAAAGCTTCAAGTGTGCTCCGTAGGTTGATGCCTTGTCTCCTCTTTTTCTTCTTTGGACCTCTGGGGGTCTATTTATAGAAGTGGGGAACCTCCCCGGGAGTGTTCGACCCCGTACGGGTCCAACAGGTTGAAAATGACCCCGGGGAGGTCCCATTTTCAAATTGTACGCGGGAATGGAACCTCCCCGGGGTGGGAGGTCCAGGACCGTCCCGGGGTCGCGGACACCCGGGGTGGGGACCTGCCCGGGGTCGCGGCTCCCCGGGGGGAATCGGCCCGGGGTCGCGGGCCCCCGGGCAGGGCCTGCCCGGGGTCGCGAGCCCCCTGGGGTCGCGGACCCCGGGTGGGTCCCGCCCGGGGTCGCGCGCCCCGGGGAGGACCTCCCCGGGGTCGCGGACTCAGGGTTGCCCCCACCCGGGCCGCGCGCACCCCGAGGGGGGACTCCCCGGGGTCGCGGACCCCGGGTGGGTCCCGCTCGGGTGCGCCCGACCCCGGGCGGGTCCACCCGCCTAGGAGGAGTCCCGCGCGGGACTCCTTTCTCCCCGGGCGGACCCGTCCGGGTAAGGGCGACCCCGGACGGGTCCCTCCACCCCCCGGACGGGTGTCTACTTCTCGCGCGGATTCCATAAAAGGAGGCTCCGAGGCTTTTAAACTCCGGGTTTTCGCCGTCTCTCGTGGAGAACAACGAGAGGGAACGCCGCCTTGTTCGTTTGTCGTCTTCCTCGTGCCGTAGGCCGCTGCGGGAGGACGAGTTGTTGTCCGTGCCTCGTGATACACGTGCGAGGGACGTTGTGCTTGGTACGTAGACCTTCTTCAGCATCTCCTTCATTGTTGTAGAAGTGTTCCTCGCTTGGATACACGTCCGGAAGGCAGGGACTTAATCCCGTAGGGATTTTTAATATAACCGCGTGATCCTGACGATCATTGTGGCTTGTGCTTGATTGATGGCCATCCCCCAAGGGATTTATGTCGCCACGGCATGTGGGCTACAAAGCCATAAATTTAGGAATATCCGACGGGACGGCGATACGCCGAACAAGGTACCCCGTGTAGGAATATCCTATCGGAGGGCGATACACCGCTTCCGAAATCTTGTCACATGCGGGATTAAAATCCCGAACATTTAGCACGATAAATTATGGGTGCAACAGCAGCAGAGCGGGTCGATGTCAGGGAGGAACCGAAGCAACCTATCCCTGGTCGGCACTCTCCCATCAAGAGATCCTCCACACAAGAAGCTTCATCTTCAACGGGTCTTCGACTTCCACACCTGCTTATAAAGGTTGTGACGCAGGCCTCCATCAGAAATGATACCATAGGCTGATCTCAGGGTAAAGACTCCATTATTCTCCCACCTCCAAACCCAAAGATCCTCAGCAACAGGCTAAGGATGGTATGGGAGGAGGAAGGAAAGCCACTCTTGAAGCAGCATCATCTCCTCAAGAGGGATTTCTCTTGAAGGTCGTTGCCCAAGTACCCCCAGGTAGGAGGGGGTCAAAGGCTTAGGAGACTGAACACAGAGGGTGCACAGCAATCGCAAAAAGACTCAGAAACAGCGTGGCTAGGGAGGCCTCCCCGCACCACCTATCCTTCCAGAAGAGGCTAGTGTCTCCTCTTCCCAACTGAACTCGAGCTCTAGAAGAGAGCACGTCCCTACAAGAGAAGATCTCTCTCCACATAGGAGAAGTCCTGTATAGGAGAGATGGTGTTAAGTCCCACACTCTTCTCCTGACAAAGCATCTCTGTCTGATCAGCTGTGCCCACAACCCATCCTCTCCAAGCCCCAGCCTCCATAGCTATTTGCACAAGAAAGCCAAGTTGAATTGTCTGACCTGCTTGAGCCCAAGTCCACCTTGTGCCTCGCTAGTACATATTCGGCCCCAAGCTATATAATGCAAACCCCGACAACCCCCTCCACTACCATGCCAGAAGAATCGGACATTGGATTAAGTCAAGCTTCCTCCCCACAAACTTAGGAAATCGGAACATGGAAAGAAAATAAGTAGGGAGGCTATCCAAAATCGATCTGTATAACACCAATCTCCCCCCATAAGATAAAGCTCTAGTCTTTCACCCTGCCAACCTGGACTCATACCTCTGTATGATGGAAAGCCAATCAGCACACCAAAGAGCACCAGATGTAAGAGGGAGTCCCAAGTAGAAAAACGGGAACTCACCGATCTTACCACCCAACGCGCGAGCCGCCCTAGAGATCGCCCTGTCCTCCAAGTTCACCCCCACCAGTAGGCTTTTGTGGAAGTTAACTTTTAGACCAGTGACCTCCTCCAGAAGCTCCAACAGAAGGCTAGCCATATAAAACTATTGCTCCCCCTCCGCCGGGAACAAAATGGTGTCGTCGCCATACTGCAAATGCGTGATAGGAAGAACCCCTCTACCTACTTGAAAATCTATGATCAAACCAGCTGCCTCAGCTCTCAGCCATACCCTGCTCAACACACTAGCCACAAGAACAAATAGAAGAGGAGGCAAAGGGTCTCCTTGGCGGAGCCCCCGACTGTTGTGGAACCACGTTGATTGCTTCCCATTAATGAGGACCGCAAAGAACGCCAAAGAGATAGAAGCTCTAACCAAGCCAATCTACTTCTCGCCAAAACCCATTAGCTCCAATATGTGGAAGAGGCACTGCCAGCTTACCTTGTCGTAAGCTTTCTCAAAGTCGAGCTTGAGGACCACCCCAGACTTCTTCTGGATCTCCATAGCAAAGATACACTCATGCACCACTAGGAAGTTATCCAAAATACGTCTGCCCCTAATAAGAGCTCCTTAGAAATGACCGAACAGCCTGTCCATCACAGTGACCAGCGTCCTTACAAGCACCTTAGTGATGATTTTATACGTGCCATTCAGAAGGCTGATAGGTCTGAAATCCCTAAAGTCTTGTGCACCAGGCTTCTTAGGGATGAGTACCAGAAGAGTTTTATTAACATTTCCCAAGTGAGCCCTGCCCTCCTGAAACTCTCTCACAGCTGCAAGGAGGTCGCCCTTAATGATGTCCCAACATTTCTGAAAGAAGGCCAGCGGAAAGCCATCCGGCCCAGGAGCTCGGTCACCTACAAGGGAGAAGACAGCCTAGCGGACCTCCTCCTCAGAGAAGGGCCGGGATATAACCTCCCTCTCCTCTTGAGAAAGACTGGGGAGAAGGTCAACTGCAACCCACGGATGGTGGAGCTCAGTCTCTGAGAAGAGCAAGGAGTAGAACAGTCTCGCCTGGTCTCTGATATCCTCTTTCGCCGTGAAAGTAAGGTCACCCACCTTGACGCAAGAGATGGAGTTAACCCTTCTTCTCCCCGACGTAATGCGCTGAAAGTAGGCCGTATTCTTGTCCCCTTATCTGATCCACCTATCTCTCGATCTCTGCCTCCAATAAATCCCATCTCTAGCAAAGATGTCATCAAACTGCTGCCCCGAAAAATCCCGAGAAGCCCTGTCTTCATCATCTAGAAGCCTCACTTCCTCCAAGCAATCAAGTCCCTCAAGCTGTTGAATTACCCTCTCCTTCGCTACCCTTCCAGGCAAGGATTTTTCAACTCCCCAAGCTTGAAAGGCCTGTGCAGTATCCCTCAATCTTCTAACAAAAGTGTCCATAGTCAAGGAGCTCGCAGCCTGAGCAGACCACGCCGCAGAGACAGTGGATATAAAGTCAACCTCTCTGAACCAAAATTGTTCGAGCTTGAACAAGTGTTTCCTGTCAAACAACCTACTAGTCTTTAAGAGGATATGCTTGTGGTCGAAGACAGATCTCGTTAAAGGAACCACCTGCACATGAGGGAAGTGGTCTTCCCAGTCAACGTAGACCAGGAATCTATCAAACCTAGAGCAAGAGGCCTCTGCTCTCAAGTTGGACCAGGAGAAGGAACCATGAAACATGCTCAGATCTACCAGGGCCGCCTCCTGGACGAAATCTAAGAAGTTCTCCATGTCACCACTGAAAGTATCACCACCAGGCCTTTCCCTCAAGGCTGCCACCGCACTGAAGTCATCTCCAACACACCACGGCCTGTCTGAAGCAAGGTGGTGAGGAAGCAAGTCATCCCAAAGCTGTCTCTTCTCCTACCTAGATTGAGGGCTATATACCCTGCTGAAATCCCAGGAGAAGCCATCCCTAATGTTCCTGAAATGCAACGAGATAGTTCATCTGCTAACCACCCTATCCTGCACCTCTTCCTCCACCTCGAACAGGTTCCAAAGGATGAAAATACCCCCGGATCTACCCTGGGCTGGGGAAGCAACCCCCTTGGACAGGCAAGTCCCTCCAATCTCCTTCAAGAGCTCCACACCATCCCCCTCACACTTCGTCTCCTGAATACAAAGAATATCAACCTTGCATCTCTTGATCAGCTCCCTCACCGCCATCCTTTTATCTGCTCCTCCCAATCCCCGTACATTCCAGGAGACAACCCTCATTGAACACCAAAGGTAGCCCCCTCCACCCCACTCTCCTCATCAACCGTGCAGCCCCTCGACAGCAATCGCTCCCCTCCTCGAATACTCGCCCCCCATCTCTTGTTAATTTTTGAAAACACACCCTTAAGATCCTTCTCCGCTGACACAACAGAGATGCCCACAATATCCACCACCCCCTTAGCACACTCCATGGTAAATCTTTCCACTTCCATGAGCATCTCCCTCACCTCACCTTGAACCTACCCCGGTAGCCCTCAACCACTTGCAACAACACCCCCCCCCCCTGAACTAGCCTCCCCCTCCAGCAACAAACTCAGACCTTCCAGAGGTCCCTCCTGGGCCAAACAAACCACCTCCAGAGGCTCCCTGCAGACGTCCTCCAGCACCGGGACCAACGCCAAAGCCGCCTGCTCAAGAAGGCCAACACCGTCCACCGGAGCCTCCTGTACAGTGGTCTCCCTCAGCGCAGCAACTCCCTCCACCAGAGAAGGGGAAGCCATACATAAGCCTCGAAGGACGGCCCGAGAGCATACGACCCCGCAGGATAAGAGCCCCGCCCTCCTAACATGACTACGACCGGCGGAGCCACAACCACGAACGGCTCCTTTCCTTCCCCCCCGAGCGAAACCCGCGGCAGCCCGCGGTCCCCCTTGCCGGTGTCGTCCGCCGGAGAAAGCAAGGTCAGCAGCGAGGCGCTGCCGACGGCTAGTGGGCAGGTGAGCCCTTGCCACTCCGTCGACGGCTAAAGGAGAGTGCATTGTGGCGCTATCGGGCGAGAGAGACAAGATAGCCTGGTCCTGGAGACCCGATACGCGGTGGATCCTTGGGTAACTTACCCAGATCCGCGACTGACCCGATACCGCGAACCGCCCGGCCTGACTCCGAGTTAACCCAAACAAGACCCGAAGGGAGGATCCAAGGTGACCGATTCGAATTTGAATCGGCCACCCACGGCCTCGACGGTCGTATGTCGTCCACCTCAAGCAGGGGTGGGGGTTGCCCTAACACGGGGGTAGGCGTCGGCACCGCCACCACCTCCTTCAAGATCCAGACTCGGACTACCATCGGAAGAACACCACACCCACCTGAACGACCGATGGGATGCACACAGGGCTAGCCACCTCCACCGTAGCAACCACCACCGTCTACGAGCTCAACGGGAGAAAACTCAGGCTACCCACCTCCACCTTGCCGAAGTCACGAGTCAAGAACGCCAGCCCATCCGCATCATAGAGGTGGAGAGGGATCCCCTACAAGACTACCTTGCACCTAGACGAAGGCGGGTTGGTGACCCCCTGGACGTCGACCACCGCATGAGACAAATGAGCGCTTTCCCCACCGTGAGGCAGCCCATCGCCACCAACCGATCCACAGCTTCTTCTAACTCTTCCACCGCCACGAAAGTAGAAGAAGTAACCCTCCTAACATCCCAGGCGCCTCCGACAGTTTCCACCAACCTACTCCAGACCTCCTCAGACACCGCTTGCCCATCCAGCATTGAGAGACACAAGTAGCGCCGCAGCCAAGCCACTCTCCCCTGTAGCACGACATCTGGGAGGGCGCTAGCATCGCACAATCCCCAACACCTCCTTAAATGAACGAGGCTTCCCCCCACCACTAGAAGGGCCTGCATACGATCTTCCCAGCTAAGGACAATCCCGCCATAAGTGACCACAGCGGCCACAGAGGAAGCAGGTGGGGGGGCCACCGGTGACTCGACCTCGCACCGAATGCTGCCCCAATGAGGGACAAGCCTCGAAAAGCGGCCACGGAACATCGGTCGGAGCACCACACACCAGCCCCGGCGCTTCTCACTCTATTGGCAGGAAATGTTGAACTTAAGCTCAGGAGCAATGAAGATAAGGCACCTATAGCAGATGGAGTAACAACTTTTTATAGAAATCTCTACATCAGGGAATAAAGGTGGTTCCCCAAGTAGACGATTATGAAGCCAAGAAAAATTAAATATGGAAGTACAACAACTTATTGCTTGACAAGACAAGAAGTCGGAAGCATGATGCCTGTCTATAAGATGTGGAAAAGAAGGCACCTTGTCCACATGGGTCCATTTTTTTCCCCTTCACAAGTACATGAGCTTGGTTAAAGGCAATACTATCCATTCTTTTTGTGATGAGGAATTCGTTAAGGGTATACCATTGAGGGTGCATGTCACAACCCAGGATCCAAGTACCGGAAAGAAATCGGTGCAACCCGAATTCAGACCCGCTATCCACGAGCCACGGTGCTCGGAAGGGTTAATTAACGCTGTGGAGATGTATCTGAATCTAAAATAAATACAAAATTTAAAGTACAAGAATTAAAATATAGTTATTACAAATTAAACAGTTTACAGTTCATAGTATAATGTCCAAAAAAGTACAATCTAAAAGAAAAGAAAAGTACACAATCATTGGGGCATACCCCGGCTCAAGCACGCTGGCAACTACTACTCTCCGGACACCGCGCCAGATCATCGAACCCCGAGAGGGAACATCGTACCTAAAAAGATAGGGGTGAACCTCATCTCATCGCTAAATGGTTTTACGCGTTTTTCAAAGATCATGGGGTTAATTTTTGATGATTTTCTATTTTTTGAATTTTTATACCCCAAAATAAATCCTATAAATATAACCTAAACCCCCCATGCCCTCTCATTCTCTCCCTCTCTCGTCCGTCTCTCTCCCTCTCTCACCCTCCCACCTCTGGCGACAGACGGAGAGGGTGGTGGGCGAGGCAGTCAGGGCGACGACGGCGATGACGGCAAGGGTCGAGGCAAGATCGAGGCGGTGGTGGTGGTGTGGTTGTTCGCGGGTTTCACGAGCCGGCGTCAAGAAGATTGGCATTTTCGATGTGGAACAGCGTCCATTCCTCGTGACATCTTCGTGAGAGGTAGGGGGATGGATTCCTACCCTTCTCGTGTTATTTCCTCGTGATTTTGAGCCGATTCGGGCGAGCGAGAGCAAATTCTTTCCTGTTTCGGGGGAACATGCATGTTTTGGGGCGAGTGGCGATTTTTGCCGATTCGGGTGGTGTTTCTTGGTTTAATTGCATGTTTTGGTGGGTTGGATGGCGGGGAGAGTTCCCGGTGTTTTCACCCTGGTTTGAGATGAGTGGGATGCAAAATGGGACCCCATGGTGGGGCTCGCGCACCAGTTCTGCCGAAATCGGTCCATCGTTCCTTTGGACCGGTTGACCGATCAGGCAGCTAACAGGAGCAGAGGGCGACTGCAGACCGGTCGACCGACCCACTGGATCGATAGACCGATCTGGCTGGTCAGTCAACCGACCCACCAGATCGGTACTCTCGGCGGTCGACCGAATCCCTGTGCAGATTGGTACTGGGAGATCCGGTCGACCGACCCGGGGGTAGGTCAACCGACCCACCAGATCGGTACTCTCGGCGGTCGACCGAATCCCTGTGCAGATTGGTACTGGGAGATCCGGTCGACCGACCCCGGGGGTAGGTCAACCGACCCATGTTCTAATTGGCCATTCCGGCCCGGAAAATCCAATGTTTGCCCCGGAAATACAAAATAAGATTTCTATGGTTAAAATAAAAATGAAATGCGCCATCCAATGTCGGTGGTGTCTGAACTGTGGTCGCCAAGGCTTGGTGACTCGGGCATTTTGGGTATAATTTAGCAAGAGGTTTTCCCGCATGAGTTCAGTAGGCTGACGTTAGTCGAGTAGGCCACGCGTGAGCGAGTGGGTTGGAAATCCCATTCTGAGTGGGTTATGCCTTGCGAGTTTTGCCCTTGTTGTGGCCCTAGGAGGTGAGGAGTCTGACTAGGGTGAGAGATTTCTCGTGAGACGATTTCGAGCCGATTGTCGTGGGCTCCTACGTACGTTGGCGTGAGAAGTCTGCCTACTGTAGAGCCTAAGTCGGGGCTGGGGGAAAACCGGCCTTTCAGGGTCTAAACGTAGAGAGTCTGTCTAGTGTGTGCACACGTGGTTGGGGGCTTGGACACCGTGTTGACAAGCACGGACCCCAGCTAGTCCAACTATTATGAAGGGTGCGTCCGTATCTAAAGCCTGAAGGAGTGTGTGTGGCGTGTGTGAATTCTGCCTTGTCGTTTTGAGGGAGCTTACCGACAACATTGTCGCGGCCCTCCCTGCAGTGAGATAACGCTTCCGCAACAGCGAGGTCGTGGCTTCTCGACTGAGTAGTCATGGTTCCATCTAGTAGAGACCAGATCTTCTCCTGGCATTGAGGCCGTGGTTTTCCCCGACCTTGATGGTCGAGGGTTTTCAGTGAGAGAGCTTGGGTGAGTTGCCTAGTAGAATAGTTCCTCGGGGTGCGTGGTATTATGTGGCTTGCAGGTAGCTTAATTAATTGTGTTTCCTTTCTACCGATTAACCACTGCTGTTATTGTTGTTGTTATTATTATTATTGTTGTTATTGTTGTTCAATGCCGTTGCGTGTGGTGGGGATCCACGGGACCCCTATTGAGCCGATGAGATGAAGCTCACCCCTATCTTTTCAAGTACGATATTTCCTCTCGGGGTTCGGTGATCCGACGCGGTGTCTGGAGAGTAGTAGTTGCCAACGTGCTTGAGTCAGGATATGCCCCAATGGATGTGCACTATTCTTTTCTTTTAGATTGTACTCTTTGGACATTATACTCTGGACTGTAAACTGCTTAAATTAGAATAAATATAATTTAATTCATGTACTTTAAATTATGTATTTATTTTTTATTCAGATGCATCTCCGTAACGTTAATTAACCCTTCCGAGTCCCGTGGCTCATGGATAGCGGGTCAAGATTCGGGTTGCATTGGTTCCTTTCCGATACTCGGATCCTGAGTCGTGACAATGCACGCCCAATCAGAATCCCCGACCTCAGGTCACCTCCATTAGGAATTGAACCCTAGTGTAGTTTCTTCAGGCAAGCTCCTCAATGTCAACACTCCTACAAGAGTAGGTTAAAAACAATTCTTATGATCAAAGAATGCACGATTAGGTTTTATGGAGATACGAATATTTCTCCTATCACTTTCCTAAATAAGGATGGTGCAAAATCTTACATGAATCCTGTCAGATCTTACAAGAATCTTGCACTCAACAAGGTTGCAAGAAACAGAACAACCAAGATGCCTACCCCAAAAACACGGATTTGTTTCCCACCGTGAATAGCACCGGCTCAACAAGGGTTTTTAAACACACCATAAACCGTCCCCCGCCAACTTCAGGCTCAACACTACTCACCTTTGAAGCTGGTTCCCTCTCTTCAGGACAGCTGATTGAAGGTTTTCATCGAAGCCACCTAGTCGGACCACCTGCCACTGTCACTCTCGGGCATGGGCCAACTGCCGTCCAATTCTCTGACAAGCCAATGCCATATGCATATCTCCAACCATTGTAAAATCTCTAGAGGACGAAAAGAAGGATCTTGACAGCCTGCAGCAGCGACCTCCTCTACTGTGGAAGACACTCCAGTTTCATTTTTATGAGAAAACAGTCTGTCTTTTATTTTTTTCATTTTTATTATTAATCTATTTCAGGATGGTCCTCTTTTTGCTTTCGTATGTATCATAGTTGCACGGAAATGTTCCGCAAAGTGGAAAACACGTTTCTCGGGAAATGCATTTGTGAAACGAAAACAATGCATTTTGGAAACACTTGAGAAACAGCGGAAATGAGGAGCGGAAATGCAGAAGAATGAGGAAGAATGGAGGAGGAAGAAACGGGGTGGCGAGCACAGCCAAGGACGGCAGCGGTGGCATGCTGCACAGGCTGACGAAGATGGTGGTGATGCGCTGTGCAGTGGGGGGAGGGCGATGGTGGCATCCTGCTGTGAAGCCAAGGACGACGGCCACAGCATGCTGCCCAGCCAAGGTCGACGGTGCCACAATGCCTTGAAGGTGAGGGTGATGGCAACATCCAGGTGAGGCTGAGCGGTGGCACGTGAACATAGCAGCAGCCCTTTGGAAGCCTAGTAGCGTGGGGTCAGAGTCAGGAGGTGTTTATGTTGGATATTTATAAAACGCCCCCATAGGTAGGCTTGATTGTAAAATAACCAAACTATCCTCATAAACAAAAGTACAATTACAAAGATATCCACTTTGAGTAGTTATAAAAAGGAATTAAAAATGGGATTTTTTTAAAGTGGTTGGTACCACATATTGTATTAAAGTAAAAAAGGAGATATACAAGTATAAATACAGTGCTCTCAAAAGATAACCGTTCAAAAACACCACACTGAGAGAGTATGGCATCCACTATCCCCCCAACAGACCCAAAAACAAAGAATTTTGTGAGTTCACATTACATAGAGTCAAAACCCATTCCCTCACTCCAAAATAAAGGCTACAATCCTGTCTACAGCTCTAGCTTCCCTCCTAAAGATTCTGCTATTTCTTTCACCCCATATAGACCAAAGGGTAGCATGGAGAATGAGCCACCAAATTTGTCTATCCCCTTTCAGCTGCCAGTGTTTGTGCTGCCTCCGGATGAAGGGGGAGAACACTATCCTGAAACACATAGGCTCCTAGGAACCTGCTCATCACCTGAGTCCGAATCTCCTGAGAGAAATTGAAAACATTTATATATATATATATATATATATATATATATATTACAATAAAGATTTTTCTTTAAAATCTGATACATATTAAAATATTTATAAGTCAGGCAATACTTTCAATACCTCTTAAATATCACAAATATATTTATAAAGAAGTAAACATAAAACACTACCAATATATATATAATTGTTTCTCGTTTCCTCTTTTTTTTTTGAAGGTTGCTTCTCACTTCATTTATCACTTTTGTTTCCCAAGTTGGTAGCTATGAGTTGGTATCCATGAATCAGGTGTGCATCATGAAAAAAGAAAACAACACAGAAACTAGCAAGCTCTACCAAGGAGGTAGAACAGGCACGAGCTCCCACCCAACTCCCCACAAAAGAGGAAAAATTACATGATGTACTGTCTCCACCCTAGTAATCTGTAAAAAAGTGTGGATTGCTGAAAAGTTATCCCTCTTAACAGTAAAATACCAGCAGTTAGTCCAGCTCTAGATAATAGTAGAAGGGCGCTTAAACTCCTCTCTAAAGATTCTATAGTTTCTTTCCCTCCACATGGCCTGGAGCATGGTTGGGAAGCACATACCCCAGAGGTCCTTCTCTTCCTTGAGAGGGTTAAGAAGCTCCCACTCAAGGATGGCAGTATCGGTTTCGGTACCGATTTCGGCCGGTACCGAAACCGATACGTACCGGTTTCGGCCGAAACCGGTTGAACCATTCAAAAAAATAAAAAAAATAGTTATCCTCTCTGGTTTCGGCCGAAACCGGACGGTTTCGGACCGAAACAAGTCAGTTTCAGCCGAAACCCTTAATGGTTTCGTCCGAAACCATTAAAAAATTGTTATTTCTAGGTATCGGACCTGCTACAGTGTTGGGGCTCGGTTTCGGATCGGTACCGGCCGAAACCGATACGTTTCGGCCGAAACGTATCGGTTTCGGCCGGTACCGATCCGAAACCAGACCAAAACACTGTAACAGATCCGAAACCATTAAAAAATACTTTTTAATGGTTTCGGACGAAACCATTAAGGGTTTCGGTCTGAAGCCGACCTGTTTCGGTCCGAAACCGGACGGTTTCGGCCGAAACCAGACAAGTTCATTAATTTTTTTTATTTTTAAAATGGTTTCAACCGGTTTCGACCGAAACCGAAACCAATATGCATCGATTTCGAAACCGGCCGAAACCGATGCTGCCTTCCTTGCTCTGTGCACCACTCTTCCAATTGATTCTTGAGCTGGCATTGAACCTGAGAGTGTAGACTGAGAAATATTACTTTATGTATTAATGTAATATGTTTCTAGAGTGTAGATTGAGAAACCAGAATTCATGAATAAGTTCTGGAGTGCATTGATATAGATATTATTTCCCTGAAAATCGACAAGAGACCTATGTTATCAAAGGCGCTTGAGACGCTCGCCTAGGCGATGAGGCAAGGTGAGGCGCTAACAATTCGTCTCACCTCAGCCAATCGTGCCTCGGTGATTAATCAGGGCCATGGATGCCTTTGGGCCGAGCCCACTTGGGCCACCCAACCCATTCCTATAACACTTGCATGTATAAATTAAATATTTTTATAGGTTTTATATGTGGTGTTGACATATTTAATGAAATATGTACATATCTGACCTATTTATAGTTTTAATGAAATGTCGCCTCAAACGCCCTAAGCCATCACCTAGGCGTTTGAGGCTTGGGGCGACCTAGGGCATTTAAGGCTTGAGGGGACCCCTTGGTTGCCTAGGTCGCCTCTAACTACATAGACATTTTTATAACCTCCAGAATGAGCATACAGTTCCATAGAGCACTTAAAGACTTCACATCAATGTAATGGGGCACGCAAGTAAACAAATATACCAAAGAAACAACAATATGCATAATCAGATGAACAAATGCTAACATAGTGCAAAACTGTAGTAAGAAAAGCTGAAAGCATACTTAGAGGGGTCATTCTCATCCACAAGCAGCTTTAGAGCACGATTAATACTTGGCCAGTTGCCTTTTGATTCCTGGGTGGGAAATGCATGTAAGACTGTCACTTCTTAAGACCAAAATATTACTTTATGGAACAAGAATTTCTAGCAGTAAATGCTACAATACCTGTTTCTTGAACAGTCCAGCCTTTTCCAGATTATTTAATGTAAACATATGTTCAAACCCATAGCTATGAAGCAGTTCTCTCCTGAATCAAAGGGATAATAGTAATTGCATATGACGAAAAGTTTCTTGGTCAAACAAAAGAAAATGAAATGTAATATAAAGAAATGTACAAAAATGCAATCATTCCATACTACAGGGCAAAAAAGGAACAACCACTTTAGCATTTTCAGCCTGTTCATTTGGCACAACTGCTGTAGCCCACATAGCACATTTTATCTAGCACCACTCAACTATATCACCATGTTTTTTGGAAACAAGTAAAAAAAATTCATACTAGAAACTGCTCATTCATTCGGCAAAATGTGCTGTAACCTACAAAGGCTATGGTACTCCGTTACCTGCATGACTATCATCATTTTATGCATCCTTCAATATACTCAATTTGTTTATTCCTCATGCAAGTGTGATCCAAAAGTATGGTAGTACATGAACATTGTTCTGGACTGATCACTGGATTTAGCAAGGATGACAAACAGGAGGCTTATCATCAATAAGATTTATTTCACCTCCAGAATTGTGAACAGTGATGAATAACATGAAGCAAAGAAGGTATTAAGGTTAAGTATGGAATAGGTTAGAAGATGATAGAGACACAAGGCAAAAAAAGCAAGAAATATGAAAAGATCCAAATAAGTCTTCTCCCACGTAAAAACTCCAACAGCAAGGTTATTTTTTTAGAAAGTATATGGTACCATTGAATATATTAATAAGAATAGACGGATTTACAACTGTTTATCCCTATACATCCCTGTACAAAAAAGGTTACATCAAGGAGATGTGACAACCCTTATCCCCCCAGCAGGATAGTTATGACCTATAAAGACCCGACCTCCCTACTAAACAATGTCACCGACTATTTCCACACAATGACACATAATCACCAACAACCCCCTCCCCCGTATGGGAATTCAAGCAGCAAATATGTGAGAGACAATGAACCTGGGCTCAAGGGTTCATGTAGCACAGATGCCACTCCCTAAAAAAAGCCTTGTAAAGTAAAATTTTCAGGGGTAAAACGGTCGTCTCTGACGCAATACAATTTACCCAGTCATCTACCCCTTACCCTTCCCATTCGTGCAAAATCTCACTCCCTTTGCTCCTTCTGGCACATATCCACCGGTGGCAAGCAGCCCCTCGGAATCCACTGGCAAACATCCTTCCACACCTGTGATCCACATCAGTCAGAACAAGCACGGCCTTCCATAAAAAATGCAAGATTTTTAGGAGCCAATTTCTTGTTTCTGTGTCCCTTGATTCCCACCTTTTGAGGCTTGCTTATTCAATGTGTGTATAGATTCTCCTTTTCTTCTCATCCACTATCTGTTGATTAAGCAGAAATAACCACCAATCAAGCTTCCACAGGACCATGCAAATCCAAAAAAGACGAAAAAAACAAGAATCGTGACTGAGCTCATCAACTAAGAGAACAAAACAAATAATCACCTTGAAACAAGAAGCTAACAAACATAGTTTAAAAGGTCTTGAGGTGATTGTGAGGCGCTTTCTGTAAGCCTTGTAAGGCGTAAGCCTTAAGGCACAATGAGACATAAGTCTCAATCATCTAAGAAAACAATCTTAAAACCATCAAAAGAGCTAAAAACAATATTGATTTTCATGCATTAATGCTATCTCAACTCAATGATAGATCCATGTTATCTCAGAAGTACCGAATCATGTTTTAAGGATAGTAAAAGAAGCCTAAGTCTTGGGTTTACCCTACAACACCTCATTACATCATCTTCTCAATTGATGCGAGTCTCAAGTAAATGCATTGAGGCGTACCATCTCAATCAACAAAAGTCGTAAGCCTCTCAAGTAAACGACCCGAGGTGCATGCCTCAAGACTTTTTTCTAGTGTCTCATCTTGAAGCTTAAGCCTTAGTGCCTTGAGGTGCCGCCTTAAACAATGCTAACAAATAAAACCCAATCAACTTTCACGGCTTGCAATTACCTACAGCTTGCACGACCACTTTTCTGCTTCCAGCCAATCTACCTTCCTCTTCAATGGCTGACAAAGCAATATGCCCAAGAGGCCCCTCAATGCCTGTTGCACCCGAATTTGTTCTCGAAATATTTCGTGAATTTTTATGTCACCATCGACGGAAATACGGCGTAGCGTCAACATCGTCGAATTGCGGAGTACCTCCGTGATTTAGGGTCCATCAGCCCGACTATACAACCACGGATGGCGTCGCAGCAATGAAGATTAGGAGGAAAAACATGCGTACGAACCCGTCAGAATAGCCGAACAAGTGTATCACACGGCACAGACGGACGCAAGGATCCTTCCCCACGCGGCGACGCGTATCCAAATAAACAAACAAGACGGTCCTCCGCTCCCGCGCAAGTCTCCACCGACGAACGGCTGCCACGCGGCGAAGAACGAGTCTCCACAGACTATAAATGCTTCCCCACAGCTTCTCCTCGACCCAGGGCGACGAAAACGGAGCAAAACGGCGCGAAGAGGAGCCAAAAAGCCGGCAAAGGGGTCAAATGACCCCTCTACCTACAGGCCCGGAAAGGAGGGGGCTCGCGGCCACCCGCGGGGGCCCGCGGATTCGCGCGCCCCGAGCGGGGTCGCGCGACCCCGCCTGGTCCACCCGCAGGGTCACGCGACCCCGCTGGATTGCACCCACCGGCGGGGTCATTTGACCCCCTGGGTCCCGTGTTTTACAAAAAAAAAAAAAGAGAAGGGGGGGAAGAAGGAAGAAAAAAAAAAAAAGGAGAGGAGTCAAAAGCTCTTTTTTGCCATCCCAGAGGAGTCATTTAACTCCTCCGGGGCCCATTTGACTCCTCTGGTAGCCAGAGGAGTCATTTAACTCTTCCGGAGGCCATTTGACTCCTTTGGTAGCCAGAGGAGTCATTTAACTCCTCCGGGGGCCATTTGACTCCTCTGGTAGCCAGAGGAGTCATTTCACTTCTCCAGAGGCCATTTGACTCCTCTAGCCAGAGGGGTCATTTGACTCCTTTGGAGTTATTCCCCGTGCGCCAAAACAAAAAAAGAGAAAAAAGAAGCAGAGGGGTCAAAAAAATAGTTTTTGCACCCCACCTTGACAGAACCAGAGCATTTCTCCACGTTTTTGTCAACCAGGGTCCTCCCGCCTTCTATAAATAGACCTCCAAGGGTCCAAGTGGAGACACACAGAGATCAACAATCGGACATCTACGAGAAGAAGACCGCCAGCACAAGAAGTTGTTCTGTTTGTTTGTTTGACCTGTGAGAGGTAAGTCCCCGGGCCTTATGGATATGCCCCTAAGGGGTGTTTTTGTAATTACACCCCTCAGTGGGCCATGTTTGTAATTATGCCCCTCAGCGGGTCATGTTTTGTAAGTCTTTACGTCTCGGGACGACTAAGTTATGTGGTTCTGTCCCTATAATGACGAAATTATAAAAATGTCCTCTCCAAGACCGTAAGAGCCAAAAGTCTTGTAATTTACAGTTCTACCCTGCAATCTTTTGTAATTGGGACTACGTCCCTACCTCCCGCGTTAGTGCGGACCCTTGTATAGTCGACAATTCGCCGACAACCCTTGTATCCGGTTAGGCCATAAAAATATCCAATGTACTCCACATATTGTTTTTGTACATCGATCGGAAAAATTATAAGAAAACTTTTCGACTTGTAGAAATTGTGTATATACCCCTCCTTGGGCAAGATTGACACATGAGAGCCTTCTATGAAGCCCTTGTCACTCCTTCAGTTCGGGGACATTGTCAGCTCAGTCCAACACTCAGATGTCACCCCAACCTTAGGTCTATGTAGGGTATGAAAAAATTACCAAAATACCCATGTGACCTAAAAGCGTCCTATCAACCCTTAAAACTCTCCAGAAAGAGCCTCAGCGCTTTGGGAAGTCAGGAACCCGGTCCTACTTCCATTCTAGCCCAGAAATTTCAGAAATACCCCTGACCTGGGAAAATTACCAAAATACCCCTGGGTTGGTAAAATCACCAAAATACCCTCGGGGTCCAGAAAATCTCCCTCTACTTCAAAAATGCCTACGGCTTCCGCATATTTGCGTCTTTACTCCTAAATTTTAGGATTTTGCTCAGACTTAGCCCTAACCCTATTAACATGTTGGTAGTAACTGAGTAGTCATGGAGAGTCTCTTGAGTGAGCCTGCCCTCCACATCAGAACCTAAGGAGAGGACTTTGGATTTTCTTTGACAGTCAAACAAAGGTGTTTGGACGTTAGGCCGATGTAAATCAACACTGACTACGGTCAGTGGGGAAAGGTCCAACACTCGAACCCAAATCGTCTGATACGATGCGCACCCACGGAAGAACCCTCTCTATGCAGAGGAATGTTTCTTTTCAAAAAGAACATCTTTATTGTTTATTTTTCCTACGTGAAGAAATTATGTGGTCTCACAATGCCTTAGGCATGAATACATCCTCCTCACTATGAACTCCCACATCCTGAGGGGTTGAATGTTTGAAAGCTTTGAGGAGCTTCTAGCCACTGGTAGGCTGGTATCCATGTGCGAGAGGTTAGAAGAGAAGGGTGTTAGGATTCGCATTGTGGAAGAGAGGACGGCAGATTGGGCAAATCAAAAGATGCCATTTAACCCCTGAAAAATTTCCTTCTCAACGGTAACACATTTTTTTCTTTTTTTCTTTTTTTTTTTGGGGGGGGGGGGGTTGAAAGTACTATATTGCCCAGGTCAAAACCATGGTTTGGAAATAAAAGTTCATGGTTTCACTTTTGCTGCATTTCCACGGAAGGCAAGGTTATGTAAGAGAAGCCAAATTATTTTTGAAAGTGGATGGTGCCACTGTATATAAAAAATGAAGAAATGCTTTACAATTGTATGTTATTAGCTCTCAAAACATCCCTATACAACCCTATATAATGAAATGGGTCACCTAGAAGATGTGACCCCCTCTAACCCCACCAACATTGGCAAAAGACGAGTTATGTAAGCCAGTTTTACAAAGAGGTATAGCCCACTCCCTTACCCTATCCCCAACAAAATCCCAACTTTCTCTGGTATGGTTGCCTCTTTTTTGAAAATCCTCTTGTTCCTCTCCCACCAAATGGCCCAAAGAGTAGCATGGAAGATGAGCAACAAGATCCGTCTATCTACCAAAAGTGACCCAAAGTGCCAACTGCCTTTGCCACTCCCTCAGAAGTTGCTGAAGCAACTGTGTAGGCTCCACGACACACTGGATCTTGCACAGAACATGCCTCCACACTTTGGAAAAGTTACAGCTGATGAAGAGGTTATCAATATTTTCCTCCTCCCTAAGGAATGCAGAATCGGATTGGATCAGATCAGATTGGCCAATCCAATCGGTTTTCCGTCGGTCCATGGGCCAGATTGGCCAGGATCGACCTGGATTGGCCAATCCGGTGCGATCCCCACCCAGGAAAAAAAAAACTCTGCAAAGGGTTCAAGGGCAGGCAGAGAAGAAGAAAAAACAATAACGACAGGCAGAGGATAAGAAGAAGAAAAACTTACCTAGTTTTGCAGCTCAGCATCGGTGGCCACTACTCACCATCACCGGTGCCACTGCAGATGCCACCGTCGTAGCAAACGCCTCCTCCGCCATGATGCCACTGCAGCCTCCTCTCCACCTATTCGGCTACTACCTCCGTGGGATCCTTCGTCTCCTCGTGATCAGCTTGCACACGCGGCGGAGTGGGCGATCGGGGGGTGTGGAGGAAGAAAGAAGAAACCTACAGCGGAGTGGGGGATCAAAGAAAGGGAAAGACCTCGAGTTTTGCATAAAAACCCTTATAAAATATAAACAATCATAAAAACCTCAACTAAAAAAAATCTGGATCGGATCGGGATAGGGATCGGTCGATCCGGATCGATTCGGGACTAGGCAATCCGATCCCGATACCTGATCCTGCCTACCTTGCTCCTCCCCACAGGCACCAGAGGCTCTGTATATTTTCCAAAAAGGTAGCAATTCTGTCACAAGTTGGGAGCTTTCCATGAGAGATCCTCCACAGCAATACCTTCACTTTAAGAGAGCTCCTAGTTTGCCAAATTTGTCTCCACAGCGGATGTCTCAAGCCACTATTAGCAATGACATTGTATGTCCATCTGACTAAGAAGTGCCCCCCTTATCCCACGTCCACTCATCTGCCATACGTACATCTGGCTTTTGCTGCTGCATAAACAAGAGTAGAGTCCCAAGCTAGTCAACCGCCTTATCCAAAAAGTTGTGCTCCAAGTATCCACTGACGGCTGCCTCTCAAACAACTGACTTACCACTGCCGCCATTGGCACCAAAGAGATTGAAACTAGCTAAGGAAACATCTCTTCCAGAGGACAATCAAAGCACCATCTGTCTCTCCAGAAGCGACATGTTTGCCCATCTCCCAACCTCGCCCTAACTCCTGCCCTCACAAAATCACTAATTGCAGTATACCCTCCCAAATCCTTGGCCTACAGTAGTATTTCTGTTTGACTACCGTACACCACAGCCCTTCCCCCGCTGTGCCACCTTTCCAGAGCCATTTGCTCAACAAGGCCAAATTGAAATCCCTCATGTTCTTTAAACCCAATCTCCCCATTTCCTTGCTCTTGCAAACTCAACCCCACACAATGTCATGCCAACCTAGGTCCCTCGTATCACAGCCATGCTAAAAGAACCTTACTTGAATGGACTACAGTTTTCTTGTTACTGAGAGAGGGATCCTAAAGGTGGAGAGGAAGTAAATAGGGAGGCTATCTAAGATGGATTTGCACAATACCAATTGCCCCCCAGAAGAGAGTAGTTGTCCCTTCCACCCTACTAGTCTGGACTCATGCCTTTGTACCACAGGTTGCCGGTCCCTTCGTTGAAGAGCCTTGTGTGTCAAAGGAAGTCCCAGATAGGCAATAGAGAATTGTAAAACCTGATAGCCTAGAATAGCAACAGCTCTCCTTATGGCTCTCTGGACCAAATTTACACAAATTATGAGACTCTTGTAGAGATTGACCTTGACACCACTGACCGCTTGTAGCATCTGCAACATGATCCTGATGTTGTATAGTTGGCCCTCACCTTCTGCCACAGAGAATTGTATCATCAACATATTGTAGGTGGGAGATGAATTATCCCTGAGGAGCAACCTGAAATGCCCTAATTAGGCCATGTGACTCAGCTCTTGTCCACATTCTGCTCAAGACCTGTGCCACGAGAACAAACAGAGGGGGAGATGAGGTCTCCTGGTCTCAATCCTTTGCCACTAAAAAAGCATGATGATGGTTCCCCATTAATAAGGACAGTAAACCTGGCTGATTGAATACATGCCCGGATCCATCCAATCCATCTGCCATCAAAACCCATCTTACTAAGCACATCCAACAGACATTGCCAGCTGATCTGATCATAGACTTTTTCAAAAATCAAGTTGAGCACCAACAATTTCTTCCTTTGTGACTTGAATGCATGTAGACATTTGTGGACAACTAACAAATTATCCTGAATGGCACACCCTTTAATGAAGGCTCCCTAATAGCCACTGACAATCCTGTCCATGACTCAATCAAGTCTCATAGCTACGAGCTTAGTGATTATTTTATAGGTCATGTTCAAAAGACTTACGAGCCTATAGTCCCTTAGTCTATTAGCACCTTGCTTCTTGGGATGAGGACAAGTAGGATCTTGTTGATGCCTCCCAAATGGGCCCTCCCTTCTTGGAATTCCCATATGACTTGTAGAAGATCAGCTTTGATGATGGCCTTGTAGTGTTGAAAGAAGGCCATAGGGAATCCGTTCGGTCCAACGACTTTATCCCCCGCAAGAGAGAAAACAACCTTCTTTATGTCCTTCTCGTCAAATGGGTGGGAGAGAGCACTCATGTCTGCTTCCAATAGACACGAAAAGAGGTCCTCAGCAATAGACGGTCTCATTGGCTCGTCCTCACAGAAAGCGTCGAATAAAATTGTCTGGCATTATTCATGATGTCCTTGGGTATGGTGAGCAGTTAGCTCTCCTCCCTAATGCACTTGACGTAGTTCAACTGCCTTCTTCTTGATGCAATCTTTTGGAAGTAGGAAGTGTTCACGTCACCCTCCTAGATCCACCTTTCCCTACCTCTACTTCCAATAAATTTCTTCCTTGGTGAGGATCTCTTCATAGTCTACCTTGAGCTTGTCCCACTGGCCTCAATCAGACCCATCTAGTAGCCCCACTTTCTCCAGAGCATCCAATCCCTCCAATTGAAGTAGAATCTTGTCCTTCGCTACTTTGTCAAAGAGTGTCTTGTTAGCGCCCCACCTAGGCAACCCTTGTGCTAACTACCTTAGTTTGTCTATCAGTTTGGCCATTGCAGACCCCTCCTACCTCTGAGTCCTCCAAATTCTGTTAACAATGTACATGAAGTCTTTCTCTCTGAATCAATACCTCTCCATTCTAAACTACACCTTCCTCAAATGCCCAAGGATGGTAGTATCGGTTTCGGTACCGGTTTCGGTCGGTACCGAAACCGATACGTTTCGGTTTCGGTTTCGGCCGAAACCGGTTCAAAACAGTCAGAAAAGGCAAAAAATGTATTGAGCAGGTCCGATTTCGGCCGAAACCAGACGGTTTCGGTCCGGTTTCGGTCTGATTTCGGTCGGTTTCGGTCCGGTTTCGGTCTCTGACTTGCTACAGTGACTTGGTGCGTTTCGGTTTCGGTGTCGGCCGAAACCGATACGTTTCGGCCGAAACGTATCGATTTTGGCCGATACTGCCATCCGGGCAAATGCCTGCAACTGGTCCTGAGCATGATAGGCGTGTGATCAGAGATAGATTGGACCAAAGCCAAGGCCTCCATATGTGATAAATGGTCCTCCCAATCAACATAGATTAGAAATCTGTCAAGTCTAGACAGTGTCGGGTTGGCTCTCAAGTTAGACCATGTGTATTAGGCATTGGATGTGTGAACATCAATTAAGACTACAACAGCGATGAATTCCTGGAATACTTCTATCTCCCTTATAGGCACTGAGCCACCTAACCTCTCCTGCATTGAGACCATAGCATTGAAGTCTCCCTCTGTACACTATGGACGGCCCATCTTGGCATGCTACAAGTACTAGCTCATCCCACAATGCTTTCTTGCCCTCCCTATTCTGTGGCCCATAGACTCCAGAGAAGTCCCAGATAAATTCATCCCTGATGTTGCGGAAAGAGAGGGAGATAACCCCTCTGCCAACTGAACTCCATCTCCTCCACATCAAACTCGTTCCACATCACCATAACACCCCTTGCTCTCCCCTATACCGAAGAGGCCACCCCTCTGGACAATCTTGTACCCCCTATCTCCCTCATAATAGTTTCCCCATCACCCTCGCATTTGAACTCTTGAAGATAGAAAATATCAATCATACATCTTCTGACAAGGTCTTTCACCGCCCTTCTCCTCACCCTCCCCCCCAATGCCCCTCACATTCCACGATAGAATACTCCTCATTCTAAACTGCACCTTCCTCAAATGCATGTAACTGGTCCTGAGCATGATAGGCTTGTGATCAAAGACAGATCGGACCAAAGCCAAGGCCTCCATATGTCATAAATGGTCCTCCCAATCAACATAGATTAGAAATTTGTCGAGTCTAGACCATGTCGGGTTGGCTCTCAAGTTAGACCATGTGGATTAGGCATTGGATGCGTGAACATCAATTAAGGTTACAACAACGATGAAATCCTGGAAAACTTCTATCTCCCTTATAGGCACCGACCCACCTGACCTCTCCTGCATTGAGATCATAGCATTGAAGTCTCCCTCTGCACACTATGGACGGCCTGTCTTGGCATGTTGTAAGTAGTAGCTCACCCCACAATGCTTTCTTGCCCTCCCTATTCTGAGGCCCATAGACTCCAAAGAAGTCCCACATAAATCCATCATTGATGTTGCGGAAAGAGAGGGAGATAACCCCTCTGCCAACATGCCTGAACTCCACCTCCTCCACCTCAAAACTCGTTCCACATCACCATATCACCCCCAGCTCTCCCCTATGCCGGAGAGACCACCCCTCTGGACAATATTGTACCCCCTATCTCCCTCATAATAGTGTCCCCATCACCCTCGTATTTGAATTCTTGAAGATAGAGAATATAAGTCATACACTTTCTAACAAGGTCTTTCACCGCCCTTTGCTTCTCCCTCCCCCCAATCCCCCTCACATTCCATGGCACAATACCCCCCCCACCCACCTAGAACACTGCTTCCCCTAACCCCCTCACTTCCCATCTTACTCTTCTTGGTGGATTTCCCTCCTTTGACCTCCCTGGCTAGCATTAACAACAACCTCTTCTAGATCTTCATAAATAACCCTTTTATATCCTTCTCAAGTCCAAAGAAAGATACCCCTACTTTCTCAGCCACCTATCTCACTTGCTCTTCAATCCATCTCTCCACCACCCCCACCATCTCTTTGACCTCTTCGCTTTCTAGCCCATACACTTCCTTCCGAATTACCTCGTCCTACTATCCCAGATTGCTGAAAGTTGAGCTCCCTAAGGCCCATTGAACAGTGTTGACTGGTTGGTCTTCACCAGAGAAACCAAGAATAGGTTCGTCCTATTGAGACAGTACCCTGAAGAGGGCCGCCAAGTCTCCCAGGACCGGTGGAGCAAAGCCCCAGAGGTCCCCACCATACCTTCCTGAGAGTGTCCTCCACTGCTTCCACCTGCCTAAAGACCAGCAGGGAAAGTCAAGTCAGTCGTTCCCTAACCAATCACCATTGAGATTGAAGCAGCCAGATCTTCAGAGCCCCTAGGGGATAGCAGGCAGCCCTCAGACCCACCACCGAAGCCAGAGGGCAGCACACTTCCTCCTCCTGCCATCCACCCAGCTGTTGCACCCGAAATTATCTCAAGTTACTTTGAGAGATTGTTGCTATGCAACGTTCGATGACAAGGATGGCGTATCGTCAACACCGTCGAACTACGGAGTATCTCCGTGATTTAGGGTCTATTGATCCGACAATATTATCATGGTTGACGTCGCGGCAAGAAGGTTAACAAGGAAGAAACATATGCATACCGGTCCGAGTAGCCGAGCAAGTGTATCACACGGCACAGACGGGCGCAAAGCTTCCTCCCGACGCGGCGACGAGTGACCAGAAAAACAAACAATGCTCCCTCTGCGGATGCGATGCTGCCACGCGGCGAAGGAGCGATCTCCCCGAGATATATAGCTCCACCACGGCTCTTCTCCAACCCGGGACGACGAAAGCAGAGCGAAACGGCGTCGAGAGGGGTCAAAAGGTGTCCACCGGGGTCAAACGACCCCTTTGCGGCGAACCGCGGAGAAAAAAGGGCCGCGCGGCCCCCCCCGGGACCCAGCGGGGTCGCGCGCGACCCTGGCCCCCCGCCGGGGTCCGCCCTTTGGCGGGGTCGCGCGACCCCGCCCAGGTCTGCCCCCCCTCCGGGGTTCGGGCCTTCAAAAAAAAAAAATAATTTTAAAAAAAGAAGAAGAAGGTTTTTAGCCCCCTCAGAGGGGTCATTTGGCCCTTTTTGGTGGCCAGAGGGGTCAAAATGGCTTTTTGCCACCCCACCTTGACAGAATCGGGGCAAATTCGTTCATTTGACCCCTCTGGGCCCTCCCGCCTTCTATAAATAGACCCTAAGGGTCCAAGTGGAGGGAGAGATCTAGAAGGTACGAAGCACTTCTCGCACTCGGAGCATTTGGAGTTTGTTCGTTTGTTTCGGCCCGTGTGGGGTAAGTCCCCGGGTCTTGTATTTATGCCCCTACGGGGTATATTTACATTTACGCCCCTCAGCGGGCCATGTTTGTAATTATGCCCCTCAGCAGGCCATGTTTTGTAAGTCTTTACGTCTCGGGACGACTAAGTCAGGTGGTTCCGTCCTTACAATGGCGGAATTGCAAAAACGTCCTCCTCGGGATCGTAAAAGACCAAAGTCCTGTAATTTGCAGTTATACCCTGCAATCTTTTGTAATTGGGACTACGTCCCTATCTCCCGCTCTAATGCGGACTTTTGTACAGTCAACAACTCGCCGACAACTCATGTACTCATTGGAATTATAGAAGCACTCAGCATACTCCATGTGTACCCTCGAGAAAAAAAATTGCATGAAAACCCTTGGCTTTCCAAAATTGTGTATATACCCCTCCTTCGGCCAAATTGACAGAGGTGTGCCTTCCATGAAGCCCCTTGTCACTCCTTCGGTCCGGAAGTGTTGTCAGCTCAGTCCAGCACTCGGGTATCATCTCAAACCTAGGTCTAGGGTCTGGTAAAATTACCAAAATACCCCTGTGACCTAAAAATGGCCTCAGAGCCCTTGAAACCCTCCAGAAAGAGCCTAAGTGCCTTGGGGAGTCAGGGACCCAATCCTACTTCCATTCCAGCCCAGAAATTTCATAAATACCCCTGGCCTGGGAAAATTACCAAAATACCCCTGGGTTGGTAAAATTACCAAAATATCCTCGGAGCCCAGAAAACTCCCTTTTATTTCAAAAATGCCTATGGCTCCCGCATATTTGCGTTTCTATTCCTAAATCTTAGGGTTTTGCTCAGACTTAGCCCTAATTCTATTAACTTGGTGGTGGTAAATGAGTGGTCATGGAGAGTCTCTCGAGTGAGCCTGCCCTCCACATCAGAACCCTTGTAGAAGACTTTTGAGATTTCTTTGATAGTTAAACAAAGGTGTTCGGACGTTAGGCCGATGTAAATCAACACTGACTCCGGTCAGTGGGGAAAGGTCCAGCACTCGAACCCAAATCGTCTGATACGACGCGCACCCACGGAATCACCCTTCTACTCAGATGGGGGGGGAGATGTTTCTTTTCAAAAAGAAGTAAAATCTACCTTTTATCCACGATAAGAGTCGAATTTAGATTTTTTCCGTGTCTCACAGACTGGCACGCCCGGTGGGACCTTTCCCGCCTTTCTTCTTTCTGTCAAAGAAAGTCTCTAAATCTTCTTCAAGGTTCTGATTGCCCCTCTTCCTCTTACAGGACGGGAAGAGGAGGGCACATCTCTCTGTTCATTTGAGAGTTCTTTGTGCATCTGCACGCCACTCCGTTCGTGCTACGCACCACCACCACCAACACTTCAACAGCGATGGCTGCCGTTATCTACGGCCCTGAGATCGTCGCCAACCATGCCAGGCTCGGATTCCTGGCGACCCCGCTGGTCTTCGGCGACTTCCCACCTATCGTCGGCTCGCCCTTCTTCTTGGGCGTGGTACCGGTGGCTGAAGCCAGTTCCGCCACGCTTCAAACAGCTGTCGGGGGCATCAAGCCTTCGGCTCCAGCAACTGGCCGGGTTAGTCCGGTCAAGAAGACCATCACTGAGGGTGTTAGGCCCTCGGTTTCAACAACTGGCCGGGTCAGTCCGGTCGACAAAACAACCGTCGGGGGCGTCAGGCCCTCGGCCCCTTCAACTGGCCGGGTCCGCCCGGTCAAGAAGACAACTGTCGGAGGCGTCAGGCCTTCGACTCCAGCAACCAGCCGGGTTCGCCCGGTCGACAAGCCAGCCGTCGGGGGTGCCAGGCCCTCGGCTTCAACAATTGGTCGAGTCTGTTCGGCCAACAAGCTAGCTTCTGGGGGTGTCAGACCCTCTACTGCAGCAACCGGCCGGGTCCATCCGGTCAATTATCCAACTGTTAAGGGTATCAAGCCCTTCATCCCAACAACCAGCCGAGTTCCCTTGGCTGCCATGTCAACGACCGAAGGTGTCAGGCCTTCTGCCCTAGCTGTTGGCCGAGTCTTCTCGGTCAATCAAATCACTACTGACGTTGCTCCTGCTCAACGGGGGCAACGCCGTCGCAGCAACGGCGCCAAACCCACTGCGGTCACCCTCAGAGGTGCGGCCCCTGCTCAACGGGGGCAACGCCGCCGTCAGGATGACGCCAGGCCTATGGCGGGTGTCACCACCACCGCCCCTGCCCAATAGGGGCAACGGCGTAGCCACAAGGGTGCAAGGCCCGAGGCTGCTGTCTCGCGCTCCGGCAAGACTGTAATTGTCGGAGACATCCGCATCCGGCTCGATGGAGGCGAGCCGATTTTGCCACGGGATCGTCATGTCCCTACTATTTCTACCTCCAATCGCTTCGAGTCCCTCCGGCAAGTTCGGGAGGACGGAGCGAAGAAGAAGAAGGCTGCCGTACCGGCGGCAACTCAGGGCCTTCTGCAACGGCCCAAGCCACGAGCTCCTCGTCCAAGGACAGGGGGCAATCCAACTGAGGAGCATCAGCTCCATTTGAAGAAGATCTGGGTCACCAAAGAGGAGGCCCGAATTATAAGACGCGCGAGGGCGGAGGAGCCTTTTCGCATGTCGGATCTTCGACGAATGCGGAGTCCGACAAGCACTGAGGCCTCGGTCTCTCCGCAATTTACAAATCAGCCCCTACGAGGGCAGAAGCGCCACGAAGCTGGCAAGAAGGTGCGGCCGACTTTCCCGTGGGCTAGTTCTACACACACGGCGGAGGATCGCTCACCCCAAGCAGCCACATCCCGAATGTCTGTCTTCGACAGACTTGGGAGGCCGCCCAAGCCGGAGCGACAGCCGCCCAAGAAAAAGCGGGTGGTTCAAGTGACCGATGACGCTGTTAAAGTGTTCACCTGTTACGCCACCTCCGGCGAAAAATAAGCCGAGGGCACCTCGGGGGAACTCAATCAGCCTCTTCAATACTCCAGGAGGCCAAGGTCCGGGTCCCGCGGCCTGGCACAAACACAACAAGCGCCGGCCGCCGGTACATCTCAGCCTGAGCCGGCACGGCACGAAGAGCGCCAGGAAGACGTCCACAGTATTGATGGGGACAGTCACTCCCGGCATGCAGAAGAGTTAGCGGAGGAACTATGGGCCCCCACATTGGACGAGCTTCAACGGGAAAACCAAGAGCTCAAGAACCTCTTACAGTCGCTTTTGCGCGAAAAGGAGGTTCCTTCCCCGCCTCAAACGGCACCGACTGGAGTGGATCAGCATCCTTCTCCCATTCCGGCAGCAGCCAATGCCTCTGTCACCGCTGCAAGACTCCCATTGGCAGTGGACTTCGAAGTCCCGCCGCATGAAGCCAATGCGCGGTCATCTGTTACTCCTGCTGCAGAAAGCCTCATGGCGCAGAAGCAGATGATCGAGCGCATTGTGGAAGCGAAGTTCGCTCAGCATGGCGAGGGTGTGGCTACCGTTGATTTGTACAGTGTGCCTTATCCCCTTCATCATCAATTCAAGAAGCTTCCACCGGATTGCCCGAAGGCCCCAAAACTTCAGAAGTTCAACGGGCAAGGTTCTCCGCATGAACACCTGGCCTATTACATGACGGCCATGGGTGAATTAGCCTTGGAAGAGGCATACTTGCTGCGGTATTTTGCCACGTCTTTGACTGGCACCGCCTTCCAGTGGTATTCAAGGTTAAAGCCCAATTCAGTATCTGATTGGGCTGATATGCAAAAGAAGTTTGTCGATCGCTTCCAAATGGTCGAACGCAAAGTCTCCCTAGCAGAGCTTTGCTCCCTTCGACAGAAGAAGGGTGAAACAGCATTGGACTTCATCAATCGATGGAGGGACGTCAGCATGCGCTGCGATAATCCTCCGACACCTGAAGATGCAATCACTATCTGCCGCAGGGGTCTCTCGGCAGAAGTCAGTGAAAAGCTTCTGGGCTCCAATATCAGAGGCTTCGACCAGCTCAACACGGTGGTGGCGGAGATTGAGATGTTCTTCGCTGATCACCCTACACAAGCTTCTGCCAAGGGCAAATCCTCCAAAGACCGTCTGGCTAGCGGTAAGGAGGTGAATGCTGTGGACTTCTCCCCGACGAATGGAGATAAAGGGGAAGGAAAGTCCAAAAGAAAAGGCAAGAAGTCTGGTGATAAGACAAATGCATCTTCCTTAGCGGAGAACATGAAGACGCCTTATTCCTTCCGAAAGGAGCATACCAAGATGCTCTTTGATCTGTGTATGAAGGAGCAGCTCGTCACTCTGCCGGACCCGCGGAAGCCCGCGGAGGTGGATAAGACAGATGATCCAACCTATTGTATGTATCACCGGAGGTTGGGTCATGCCGTCGGGGATTGCTATGTTTTCAAGAATATAGCAGAAGAGCTCATTCAGAAGGGCTTGGTAAATATGCAGGACCATGCAGTCGACCCACCCCAGCCTCATCCCTGGAACCGATCGAACCGGTCGGCTAACGTGGTCCATATGGTGGCGATGGCTTCAAGCTCCAATGCCTCCGAAGCCGGGCCCTCAAGTCGACAGCCCAATGGTGGCCCCAGAGCCACTCCTCCTCCATTCCCAGAATGTTTGGCGCTGCGGAGGACTATCCGGAAGATCCGAGGGGAAGTCCGACAGCTACGACGGGAACAAAGGCGCTTGCTGCAGTTCCTAGAGAGCATTGATCAGCAGTTGTCCACCTTCCCTTTTGGCCCATTTGCCAGGGGGTTAGCTCCAGCCCACATACGAGAGGCGGGTGTATCACCCACGGGTCGGGCTCCGCTCAAGGGTTGGCTCTCTGAAGAGTCCTCGGATTCATCTGAAGACGAGGAGGACTCACCCGAAGACATGGAGGCTCCACTTCAAGTCGAGCTCCCAGAGAAGTTATACTCCTTCCCTTGCGAGAAAACTCCCAATATCTTCTTCGCATGTCAGCGGGCGGGGCTGATTACCCCGTCACCCATGGAGCAGACGCCAGGCGCTGCTTTTCATCAGGGCTATTGCCCATATCATGAAGTTGTTGGCCATGTTATCCACAACTGTGAGCCATTCAAGGACCTCGCCGAAGACTTAATCAGGCGAGGGAAGGTGGATATGGGCGAATTTCTAGTCGACCCACCGCAGCCGCATGCACGAAGGAGTCTTCACTTCTCCGTCAACGTCATTCACGCTGCAGCAGCCTTCCAGTTCCCCGAGCCGCAGGAGGAGGGAGTTAGTTCCCAGGGAGCCAGTTCCCAATCGCCCAAGTCCACATTCTGGTATCCAGGGTGGCGACCCTCTCACCAGTGTTCTTTCCCCAAGGAGGACACTGAGAAGATTTTTGACAAGCTTCTGGAGGAGGGTTGGGTGTTGACACATGACCCGCCATCTTATTACAATGAGACGGCCAAGAGTCACCCCCGTTATTGCAAGTATCATGCAAGGGTGTCTCACCCCACTCGGCAATGCCCAGAGGTTCAAGACTTCATTGAAGCCCTCATCCAGAGAGGGGTTGTCGATCATCAGGGGAATTCCATGACAAGGTTACGCCTTGCAGAGACCGCCAGGGAGACACTCCAGCAGGCCCGGCGAGAAACTGAAGCTTTCTCCCGATTAGTCCGGCCAAGTGAGCCTACGGAAAATGATGAATTCCCATTACTCACTAAAGGCAAGGCCACGGCCACCTATAAAGGGCCTAAGGTCCAGAACCCAAGAAGCCAAGCTGCGGGAGAGAGTTCCAAGGTCCGTCCCAGGTCGAATCAGCCCGGCATCGTCCTAAGAGAGAACTCTCGGCCAGACAACAAAGGCAAAGCCAAGGCGTCAGAGCCTTCAGCCAAAGCTCCTGCCAAGTCAGCAAGGCCATTAGTCGGGGAAAGGACTCAACCCCTTGAGCCCGCAAAGATCCCGGCTAAGGCCTCTGTCAGCTCAGCAAGGCCGCCAATTGTAGAAAGGCCTCAGCAGCTCAAGCAAGCCAACCCACCAGACCAAACAAAGTCGGTGGAACTACAAAGCTCCCAGAGGCCCTACTGTGGACTGGCAGAGTTCCAGGAGTTGCCTCCTGAAATAATTGCTCAGACAATCAATGCCACCTTCCAAGCTCAGCCGGAGGAGGTCAATTGGACCAAGATTGCCCCCAGAAAAATTCGTGGCACTAAGGTTCCTAAGGAGCCAGCCCAGAGCAAGAAGCAAAATTCTGGGGGCAAGCGAGTCCCACTGCCGAAGCAAACTCCTCTCTCTTCTCAAGAGGCAACACGCCAAAAGAAGCAGGAGAAGAATCGCAGGAAGAACTTGAAGAGGAGGTTGAAGAAGCAAGCCGAGCAAGCCGCTGCTATGGAGGCTCCTAAGGAGCTAACTCCTCTACAAAGACTTCAAAAGCTCATAGATGAGCTGGAGGAGTACACTCCCCCTCGCCCTACCAGGGTCGTCACTCTAGACGAATATATTCCCTGGGACAAGCTTGGGCGCAAAGCCCGTCTTCTGCAATGGCTCCGAGAAATGGTTCACCGTCTTGAAGAAGGTGAAGACTTTCCAATCCCGGAGGAGCTCTCCTTATTCTACAAAGATGAGGAGCTCACTGTCAAGATGCTCGAGGAAATGCTGCAAGAGCTCTCCTGCAACATGGTGGCGATTCCGCCGCCCGACAACATTTACTGTCCCACGGCTGATAGCACTGGAGGCCAGGCTCCTATGGCGACATATCAGCGCCGCTCGGCAAGAAATGGCCGGGGACGTGGCCGAGGTCGTAACCAAGGGCGTGGACGTGAAGGTCCCCCGACTCTTGATCGGGTCATACTGTTCAGAGGGGAAAAGCCGGGTCCTATCCCACAAACTCAAGTTCGGGGAATCCCTTTCATCCTCAGCCCCTCAGAGGGTTCAGGCCCCATCTCAACGGCTAAGCCGGGTGGCGTCCCTTTTACAATCGTCTCCTCCGATGAAGAAGAGGAGCCAGCCAAGTCGCCAGTGCGCGAGGAGGCGTCAGAGCAAGCCGGCCCCTCCAACAGGGTCGAGACTACAAGCCCAACAGGTCCTTCTAAAGAAGACCAGCCTAAGGAACCCTTGCCACCTCCGGAGAAGTCTTTGGCTCCGCTATTCCAAGAAGAGGCGGAAGGACTGAACACGGAGGAGCGCCCTTCTAAGCGGGAGAAGCCTCGCCAGGCGCCGAAGACCCTGGCAGAGATCATCCCGCCATTTGACAAGACCCGTGCTCGGGCGGACCGCAAAATCATTCATCATATGAAGCGGTTCCCAACAAATGTCACCATCTGGGAGGCCATCGCCTGGAGCAAGGATCTTCGGGAGGCTCTGGTCAAGATACTCCAAGACCCAGAGGCATATGAAGCCCATGTTGCAGAGTTGCAAGCCCAGGCATATGAAGCACTCACAGCCAACATTTCCTTCACGGACAAAGACATGTTGCTGTCCTCTCCGTGTCATAATCACCCCTTATATATGAAGGGGACGATTAATGGGCATGACGTGAATCGTATCCTGGTTGACGCTGGAGCAGCCGTCAACATCATGCCTCTGAAGACTTTCAAGTCTCTATACTTGGCACCTTATTTGCAAAAGGTGACCGATGTCAAGATCTCGGGATTCAATCAGGGTTCCGAGGAAGCGCTTGGTCGGGTTGTAGTCAAGTTAGCTTTGGGCGATTTTGTCACTCAGGCGACATTTTATATCATCAACTCAGACACGTCTTACAAGATACTGCTTGGAAGACCCTGGCTTCATGAGAATTGGGTCGTTCCTTCAACGTTGCATCAGTGCATTAAATATGCCAAGGAAGGGGAGCAACATACGGTCTTCGCAGATCAAGCCCCGTTCCACCCCAGTGAGTGCCATCTGGCCGATGCTTCACTATATTTTGGGAAGCCCACCTTAACAAGCCCCGAGCCTTTAAAAGATAAAGGGAAGCAAAAGGTGGACCCTGAAGTCGAGGAAGGGCAGCTCTTCACTGTCAACCAAGACATGGTAAAGCTGCACAGGCTGAGCCTCAGTGCCGCCTCCAAGCCGACCCAACCAGAAAGGCGGAGTATGGACTTTGAAGCCAACCTTATCAGCCGGGTCATTGATGGGAGTATCTCCTTACCACCCAAGTGCCTTCAGCTCTCGTCCCAACGGGACGAGTATGAGGTGGAGCAGTTGAAGACCTTTGCAGTCTCCTATCAACGGAGAAGGAGACGCAACAAGGGCAAGGAGGTCAAACCGATCATCTTTTACAAAGGTGATTTAGTCCCACCGTGTCCTCCTAAAGATGACTTTGGCTGGGATACTCCCGCCGATGTGGTGCCAGAGCTAGTCCAGGAGATGGACGATATGCCAGAGCACATTAAGGAGATGTGGAAAAAGCAGCACATCCCGCAAACTTTGGACCCAACACGAGCGGCATACTTCCACCAGCTATGGAACCCTCCGCAAGTCCGCGGGCAACCTCCCTTCTCCCGCAAAGATACAAGGGGCCTTGGCTATGACCAGGAAAAGGACTTCGAGGTCCACTTTGCAGTCAACACCATAGGACTGCTACCTCTCCCTAATGGGCAAGCTGAAGCTGAGCCTAAGGTTGATGACTCTGTGAGGGAGTCCGCTGATGTGTCTACGACACCATCACCTTCATCAGGAGTCGACAATGACCACCCCTCAGAGGAAGGAGCAGCTCAGCCTGCTAACCATCAACAAGATGAAGCAAGCCTTTCGGCTTCAAGCCACGAGCAAAAGTGCTTCGAAGAATTTGATGTCTATGAAGCCAACACTGATGACGAGGGAGACTTCGTCGACCTCCAACCAGCTCCACCGGAGCTTGAAGACGGTGGTCAAGCAACTGTGGACGAGTTGATCGAAATCAATCTTGGAAGCAAAAGTGACTATCGTCCCACCTTCATAAGTGCTCTCCTCAGTGAGGAAGAAAGGCAGTCGTATCGACAGCTTTTAGAAGAGTTCAGGGATTGTTTCGCCTGGACTTATAAAGAAATGCCCGGGCTCGACCCTTCTATGGCTGAACATGAGCTGGCAATACTTTCAACAGTCAAGCCAGTCAAGCAAGCCCAAAGGCGTATGCGCCACGAGCTGGAGCTGAAGGTCAATGCTGAGGTTGACAAAATGCTCAATGTGGACTTCATAGAGCCTTGCATGTACCCTGTATGGCTCGCTAACATAGTCCCTGTCAAGAAGAAGAACGGCCAAGTCCGAGTCTGCATCGACTTCAGGGATTTGAATAAGGCATGCCCAAAGGATGACTTCCCTGTCCCAATCACTGAGACAATGGTTGATATGACCACTGGTCACGAAGCCTTGTCTTTTATGGACGGGTCGTCGAGTTATAATCAAATCCGCATGGCCGTCAAAGACAAAGGCCATACGGCTTTTCGATCTCCTAAGGGGATCTTCAACTATAAAAGGATGCCGTTCGGTCTGAAGAATGCCGGCGCAACCTATCAAAGGGCAATGACCAAGATTTTCGACGAGATGCTACATGACCTTGTCGAATGCTATGTTGATGATCTGGTCGTCAAGACAAAGAAGCGGGAGGGTCACTTAGTTGACCTGCGTCGAGTCTTTGAAAGGCTTCGGCAATTTCAACTCAAGATGAACCCGATGAAGTGTGCCTTCGGCGTCTCCAGCGGCAAGTTCCTCGGCTTCATTGTCAGGTATCGAGGCATAGAAATTGACCCTGACAAAATCAAGGCTATAAGAGGACTACCTCCGCCCAAGAACTTGACAGAGCTCAGATCTCTTCAGGGGAGACTTGCCTATATTAGGCGGTTTATTTCTAACCTCTCAGGAAGATGCCTACCTTTCGGCAGACTGATGAAGAAAGGAGCACCCTTCATATGGGACGAAGACTGTCAGAAGGCCTTCGAGCAAATCAAGGAGTATCTGTTGACTCCTCCAGTCTTAGGGGCACCCGTCAGAGGGAAACCCCTTATCTTATATATTGCTGCTATGGATGCCTCTTTGGGGGCTCTGCTAGCCCAGGTCAATGATGAGGGCAAAGAACAGCCGCTTTACTACCTCAGTCGAAAACTGATCGGGCCTGAGCATCGGTACGCTCCCATGGAAAAGATGTGCCTAGCTTTGGTGTTTGCTGTCAAGAAGCTAAGGCACTATCTTCTAGCCCACCGAGTGGAGCTCATCTCAAAATGTGACCCACTCAAATTTCTGCTCAGCCAGCCTGTCCTCTCGGGTAGGCTTGGTAAATGGGCACTTATCCTCATGGAATTTGATATCACCTTCGTCCCACGCAAGGCGATTAAGGGACAAGGGATGGCGGAGTTTTTAGCTGCACACCCTGTGCCAGAAGATTCGCCACTCAACTTCGAGTTGCCCGACGAAGAGGTGTTAGTGCCTTCTCAAGAAATCGGGGAGTCTTCTGAAAAGGTCCCACCACAGATGGAGTCAGGTGTCCTCACCCTCGACCTCCCACATTGGGAGTTATATTTTGATGGTGCCTCTCGGACAATCAAAAGGGCCGGTGGCCTTACAGACTATGTCTCAGGCGCGGGGGTAGTCTTTGTATCTCCACAAGGCGGCATCCTCCACAACTCTTGCGCTCTCATGAAGTCGCTGACTAATAATGAGGCAGAGTATGAAGCGCTAATTATTGGGCTTCAACTGGCACTGGAGATAGATATCAAGTGCATCAAAGTGTACGGGGATTCTCAGCTCGTCATCCGACAAGTACTGGGTGTCTATGATGTCGTAAAAAGGAGCTCGTCCCCTACCATGCAGCCGTCATGAGGCTCAAGGAAAAATTTTATCTATTTGAAATAGGCCATGTCCCCAGAGGCAGCAACTCCCAGGCTGATGCTCTTGCAAAGTTGGCAGCAGCCCTAAAACTCCCGCCTGAGGGAGAATTGAATATTACAGTCAGACACCGAAGGCTCATGCCAAGTGTGCTCGACGAAGAATCCGGCCTCACTGTTTACGAAGTCGACAACATTCAAGAGGACAATGCTCCTGAAGAAGAAGATTGGCGCGAGCCAATTATAAAAATAAAGAACGGCTGGCTCCCTCCTGATCGGGCTCAGAGGGTGCAACTGCTACGCAGGGCGACATCCTACCAGCTGATTGACGGTCTGCTCTTTAGGCTTGTCCATGGAAAAGACCGATCGGTCCTCCTGCGGTGCCTTTCGTCAAGGAAGCGAAGACCGTCATGCACGAGGTTCATTCCGGATTGTGCGGAGCTCACCAGGCAGGAGCCAAGATGAAGAATAGCATCAAGCTCAAAGGGTTCTACTGGCCCACCATGTACGAAGATTGCAATCAATACGCTCGTACATGCCATCAATGCCAAGCATTTGGCCCAGTCCCTCGGCGGCCACCTAACCCGCTCCATCCAACAGCGCCTACTTGGCCATTTGCAGAGTGGGGTATGGATATTGTGGGACCATTCCCACCATCGTCCCAGGGGCACAAGTTCATACTCGCTGCCACTGATTACTTCTCCAGGTGGGCGGAAGCCATTCCGCTACGGGAAGTTACGGGGGAGATAGTTGCTCGTTTTGTGCGGCACTACATTATATACAGATTCGGCACCCCCAGTCGGATTATATCCGATAATGGCACGCCGTTCAAGAACAAGACTATTTATGCTCTGGCGGCCAAGTTCCATATTGACTGGAGGACGTCATCAATATACAATCCCCAAGCCAACGGGTTGGCCGAGGCCTTCAACAAAACCCTCTGCAAGCTGCTGTCCAAGATAGTAGGTGGCCGCAAACGGGATTGGGGCGAGAAGGTCCACGAAGCCCTATGGGCCTACCGGACTATTTACAAAACCCCTACGGGATGTTCCCCTTTCTCTCTGGTCTACGGAGCTGAAGCAGTGATCCCTGTGGAGATCGAGCTAGCATCTTACCGTGTTGCTGTGCACGCCGGATTGCCAGGTCAAGACCAATCTGAAATTGAAAGAAGGCTCGAGGAATTGTCCAACTTGGAAGGTCAAAGACTCAAAGCCTATAAACACTTACAAGTGTATCAAGCCCGCATGACACGTGCCTATGATAAGCTAGTCAAGCAACGGGCGTTCAAGAAAGGCGACCTCATCATGGTCAAAGAAAAGGAGGTTCTCGCGGGAAGATCCAGCGGCAAACTCCAGCCTAATTGGTGTGGGTCTTACGTCATTCAGAAGGTTTACGAAGGAGGGGCCTATACGGTCCTTGACCACAAGGGAGACAATCCCTTCCCTCCTCTCAACGGCAAGCATATGAAGCTCTACCACGCGCCACCGCAAGAGTTTCTGCAGCAGTCCTCACAGGACAATACCTCTCCTCAGTGAAGGTTCAAAAAAAAAAAAAAAAAAAGGGGTTAAAAATACTGATACCCCGGCGGACTCAGTCAGCCTTCAACGGTTGGCTGAGGGTAAAAAGGCCACAGACCCGGTCGAGGTGAAAACCCGAAAGGGCGCCTCGGGCAAAAATGGGCAACCCCTCGGTGTGAAAACCCGAAAGGGCGCACCGGAAAAAGCTAAAGGGGGCCAGCCTCGGCGAAAACCCGAAAGGGCGGTGAGGTTGGTAATGTAAAAAAAAAAATCCTCTCTCTATCTATTCTATGGGTGGCTCTAAGTCAATGACTCCACCCCATCTCGACCAAAAGCATCATACTGATGCCATGGCTACGCCTTACATGTCGTCCTGTGACACCTAGTCCCACTGGCATTCTGACGGTGTCATACTTTGTCCCATCGGGCTCGGCCTATGCATACCTCTTCCGGGCTACCGGCCCATTCCGCCTATCGGCTTTCGGGTTCAGCTCACGTGTCTCTTCTGAGCAGTTAAACCCGCTTACTCTCTTGTCCCACTGGGACTGGCCTTAGTATGCTCTCTCGGGCTGCCAGCTTTTCATGCCTTTCGGCTCCTTTTTCATTCTAGGGAATGGCCTCAGTATGCTCTCTCGGGCTGCCAACCCTTCATGCCTTTCGGCTCATCTAACCTCCTTGGGATTGGTCTCAGTACGCCCTCTCGGGCTGCCAACCCATCATGCCTTTTGGCTCATCTTATCTTCTTGGGATCTGGTCTCAGTATGCTCTCTCGGGCTACCAATCCATCGTGTCTTCTGGCACATGTCCCACCGGGTCTGGCCTCAGCATGTCCTCTCGGGCTGCCAACCCACCTACTCGCCTATCGGCTTTCGGGTTTGACTTTCACGTCCCACTAGGGTGGTCAAACCCATCTTTGTCCCATCAGGAATGGCCTCAGTATGCTCTCTCGGGCTGCCAACCTATCTCGCCTATCGGCTCTCGGGTTTGACTCTCACGTCCCATTAGGGCTGTCAAATCCACCCTTTTTCTTCTTCTGGGTCTGACCTCTGCATGCTCTCTCGGGCTGTCAACCCATCTCGCCTCTTGGTTTTAGACTTGACTCATGTCTCCCGCCGGGATCGTCAGGTTTACTCCTTTATCCCCACGGGCTTGGCCTCAGCATGCCCTCTCAGGCTGCCAACCCTATTTGCCAATCGGCTCACGGATTTGACTTATACGTCCCACCCGGACAGTCGAATCCACCCCTCTTGTCATACCGGGCTTGGCTTCAGTATGCTCTCTCGGGCTGCCAACCCATTACACCTTTTGGTCTCACCGGGTTCGGCCTCAGTATGCTCTCTCGGGCTGCCGACCCATCATGCCTTTCGGCTCGTTTCTACCCCATCGGGTGCGGTCTCAGTACGCCCTCTCAGGCTACCAACCCGTTTTGCCTTTCGGTTCACAGATTTGATTCACTCGTCCCACCCGGATAATCAAATCTACCCATTTGTCCCATCTCTGTGGCACACACATCCCTACGGGATTGCCACTTTCCCATTGCCTTCTGGCATTATAGGGTAAAAAAAAAAGAAAAGAAAAAAAGAAACGGGGTTAAAAATATTGATGCCCCAGCGGACTTGGTTGTTTCTGTTAGGGGAGCAATCAAGGGCAAAAAGGCTTTAACCCCGCTAAGGTGAAAACCCGAAAGGGCGCCTTAGGCAAAAATGGGTACCCCTCAGTGTGAAAACCCGAAAGGGCGCACTGGAAAAAGCTAAAGGGGGCCAGTCCTGGCGAAAACCCGAAAGGGCGGTAGGGCTGGTAAAGTGATTAAAAATAAAAAAAAAGAAAGACATACATGCAAGAGGATGGAAGCAAAAACGGCTATGCTAAGTTCTATCCTTTATTCATTAATGTCATCAAGGGAGCCCGAGACAAGCCCTCGGGAATAACTCCAACAAAAAACGGGGCGTGAGAGCCCTATGTACAAGAAAGTGCCAGAGCTCGTCAACCACGGTGTACGTCCCTCTGCAGCTCCGCAAGACGGGACTCCTCCTGGATGATCTCCTCCCGAAGCTCATCAAATCGGCGACGGCAGGTCTCCACCCTCACCTGGACAACACGATGCTCTTCGGCAGCCTCATGAAGCTCTCTCTGCAGCTCCTCCACTCGGAGAGAGGTCCTCCGACTATCCCCCTCGGAGCTCGCAAGGAGAAGACCGGCCTCTGCCCGGCCGCTCGAAGCTCACGTAGCCGCTCCTCCTGCTCCTGGATCTGTAACTGGACTCTCTGTCTCTGCTCCTGTGCAAGATGGAGACGAGCGAACTCGCTCCACAAGCCTTCCAGCTTCGTGGCCCATGCATCTCGAGGAAGATTTAACCCATGGTAGCTCCTGGTGAATACTTCCAGACCGGTCCTCAAAGTCTCCACAGTGGGCAATGGGTCGGCCTGAAGAAGCTGGTCAAGACTCTGCAGAAGCTGATCAGCCATGCCAGCTTGTAATGCCACTCCAAGTACAAGGGCGTCAGGCCATTCAACTCCAAGAGGTGGGAAATCCATAGGCACCTCTGGTGCCTCTTCTTCAGGAGCTGCAAAGAAAGAAGGAGGCCGAATGAGTGTTTGTTCATAATCAAGTGGGCATTCACAAACGACTATAAAAAGGCACAACATGGGCATATACCTGATGCTGCCGCAGACTCCTGTCCATCCTCAACAGCCAGGGAAGAATGAGCGACAGAAGCTAAGCCGGGTCCGCCAGGCAGGACGTTTGCGTCCCCACCCTCTACAGTTAAGCAATAACATGTAAATGCTTATCTATAAAGTGGCATGCACAAGATGTCAAAGTCCAGAGGACAGTTATGTACCTGTCTCAGTAGCAGCCCCTTCTTCAGCTATGCCGGGAAGGGCAGACTCTGTACCAGGAAACCTCTGGGAGCAAGATTGCTCAGTCTCAAAAGTCGGCCCTGCCTCCTTAACCTCCTCCCGTGAGGAGGCCTCAACCATCGGCTCCGTAGAAAGAGAAGCTACATGGCAAAAACAGGAGAGGGGTCAGTGCCACAACAGAATCCATGTATCATTTGCTATGTTCGTTGTCAGAAACGAGCAGTACCTGTAGCATGGGTGTCTGCCGGTGAGGCACTCTCCCCTGGAGTCTGCAGGTCTTCTGGTGCGCCCTGAGAAGCTTCCCCTGTTGGAGCTATATTACCAGGGAGTGATGCACTTTCTTCAATGGCCTGACCTGAAGTTGTCCACATAACAGATGCATTAATCAGCTTGACAAAAGCAGATGCAAAATGGTAAAGAGGTCTATCATTAGCCTCTAACATCTCTTACCTGAAAGATCAGCTATGCCGTCCTCAGCTATGATGTCCTCACCAATGTCAACATCAGAGGAGCCCACTGGCGTGGGATCTCCCGGTGTTGTGGTGTCAACACCTGCTATCTCCATGGCCTTGGTGCCTGTCGAGGCACTGCCGCCAGTCAAAAGGCCCACAAGTGAGCCAGATCCCAAAAGTTGTGAGAACTCCTCCATGGATCGGACCAAGTCCACTCCTGTGGGACAAGCATTTATATGAGTCAAGCAAATCTTTATAAGAAGGACTCAATTAAACAAAATGTATGTCGCTGCATTCACCTCCGGTATCTGATATTTCTCCTTCCTCTTGAGAGTCACTCTCACTGGATGAAGAACTGGAGGTCGTGGCGCTGGAAGTAGGGCTCGAGCTCCCGTCAGGGAGAGAGCCTGTGGCCGCAGAGCTCCCACTCTTAGTAGTGGATCTACTCCCAGGAGCGGATCCGGCCCCGGAGGAAGAGCCGACATCACCTCTCTTGACGGGCCAGGTGGAGCAACCTCATGAACCCCTGCACAGCCAGCAGAACACTAAGGGGTTATTGCTGTTCAAATCTTCATGTATCAATGGAGAAAACAAGGTTGAGCATGCTACCTGAAGCCTGACCTTCTATGGTCCCTGCTGTAAGAGGCGAGGGAGAATTGGCCGTCACCGGCATATAATCGTCTGACATCAGCTCTTTGAAGCTGAAAGTGACGTCTGGCACGGACTCATCCAGCGGCATGTCGTCTCCCGCTGGAGGAGGAGAGAAGCTCATATCAACCCTAGCCTCCGGGGGAGCTGCATTTAATGAAGCAAGCATGTGTTTATAACACTATATGTATGCTCAGAAATGACCAGTATCTGGGAGAGTTACTTACTGGACACAGCCTCAACTTCAGGGGTTTCAACCTCAAGCCGAGGACGGGATGTTGACCTCACATCCCCTTCCTCAGGAACCTCGGCCCGAGGTCTCTTGGCGGCAGCAGAATTCCCCCCAATTTCAGCATCAGGAGGACCCCTCGGTGGTACATCACCGGCTACCATAACAGCTCCACCTGCAAGTGTCTCGGGAATATGTAAATGCATGTCCCAGAATATAAATATACATATGTATATTAAAGTCAGGAAGAACAGGAATTACCTGTAGCCGCTATGGGTTCCATTGGCTTTAATACTATCTGCTCCGGCTTCACTCGGAGGGCGCGCGCAACTGCCTTTACAGCATCGTAAATGGCAAGTGGAGTCGTCGCCAACTCAAGGCCAGAGAGGTACTCCAGGGGACCTGCGCAGCCCACTGCGTTGATCACATGAGCCCTCCACTCAGCAAAGGTACTGCCCCCAAGTGCTCCGTCAGGTATCGGCTGGGACAACTGGAACTTTTTCCTCACCCCACAAGATGTCTGCAAATCCTCCCACCAAGAATAGGCCTTTGAGGGGCCTGAGGCTACGCCTGTGGTGGAGGAAGAAGGGACCCCAAGAGCCGACGCCGTCTTGCTCTTCAAGGGCTTCAAAGCCCCATTATACTGGCTCCTGTCAACAATGGGTGTCCAGCCTTTTGCTCGCCAGCGCTCTTCAATATCACTCACAATTCGGGCAATCCCCGAAAAATGAGACCTGAGGAAGGCTGGATCGACACACAGAGGAGGCAGATCCTCCCGCTCCAAACGCTGCTCCTCAGCGGTACGAATGGCATCTCGGCGCTCCCGGAAGAGGTTGCTGACTTTGAACCACCAGCGAGCATAATAGATGTCGAAGTAGCCTCTGCGCTCCTGCTCTGGGATCGGGTACCCCGGCCCTGCCTCACGGCAAAGGAAGTCCTGCCAAGCTGCCGCGACCAAGTGTATGTCCCTGTGCCTGTATAGCCGGAGGGGCAAAGAAAACTCTCCACTGGAGGGGATAGCCTGATCATACCCGAAGTTCCTGGCGAACCGGTGTGGGTAGTAAGGCTCAAGTATCGCCGTACTGGAGCGTCGATATACAAGAACACTGGGTCGGATGCTGACGACCCACTCTGCTAAACCCTGGGGGGAAGGTAAAGCATGGGTGGAAACCCGGCTGACGACAGCATCTCCCTCTTGCCTGGCAAAAGGACGGTGAAGGTAGGAGAAGTAGTCAAGGGCTAGGCCCTCCCCCCTCTTCACCGGAACAAAAGACAAGGCCCGCCTGGCCCCTACTAACTGTGCAACTGGATCCTGGGATGGCTGCCCGGTAAACCAGAAAATCAACGGAGCTGCTGGATTCTCGGCCGGAGTCCTCCTGGACAACTCTGGAAACAGTAGCCCTGCCCAAGCACTCAAATAATGAGTGGGCAGCAATATACCCTTCTCTCGCGGCGAGGAGTGGGAAGACAAAGCCCCAAGCGAATGAAAAATATTCGCCAAGGCTGCTGGTGCAATGGCGAGTCTCTGTCTGCAGGCAAGCATGCAGGCTGGATAAATCACCTCCACCCGCAGGACTCCCTCCTCTCCATGAGGGACTACGAAGCTGGAAAGCCAGTACGCCAGATAAGCCGCCAGATAAGTAATAGGATGCAGCCCCCGTGAATTCCAGCCTTGTGTCGGCGCAGGCAGGTGGCGAAGATGTGGAGGAATGTCCACTCTGACCTCTCGGTACTCATCCCAGGTGGTGCCGGACTGTGCAAACTCCTCGTGAAAGCAATACGGACCGCTATAGAAGTGGCTCACCCAGGCATTCAGTGTCACCCGCGGTGTGCGTGGAGTCCGATCTGTGCCTACTCGGGCTAAGTCCCTCCAGGTCTTCATCAGAAACCTGAAGCAGTATGGCAGGGTATAGTGTCCTGCCCCATCTGTGGAGCTGAGGTGCAAGTCATCTGGCGATAGCTCCTCATAGGGTCTCCCGCAGATCGGAAGACCAGAAATCCTCTGGAAGGCCCAGAGGTCCAGTGAAGTCTCCCCGCCAGCTGTGACGAAAGTGTTCCACCGGCGACTGAACCTCTCTACTAGAGCCTGTAGCAGGCCAATGTAACAAGGGTAGGAGTACAGGGCGGCAGTCACTGCATGACGAATCCCCACCCTATTCAACAAAGACCGGTAAACCAGCAGAATGCCCCAGAGCCACTCTATCGCGCCCCGGTGGTAACTGTGAGAAGGAATGACGGACCACTTCCCATACCAGCTGGGAGTCTTCAAAGCCAGAACCCTCTCCAACATGCAATCGTGGATGTATTCTTCCTGTGCAAAGCTGGCTCCGGTGGGTGCCAGAAAGAGGCCATCTACAACCTGATCCGCGGCCTTGTGCTGCCCATGCAGATGCCAAGTCGCTGGAGACATCGGCGTAGACCGGACGGTGAGAGTCTCATGTTGCTGAAAGGAGCCCAGACTCTGCCTGTCCGGATATTGCAGCTGCCGAGAAAAGCCTTCCGGGTAACTCGGATAAGTCAGGGAACACAATCCCTGCATGCCATCTCTGCCTGCTAGTATCGCCCGCTCAAGGCGACGTCTCTCCTCTGGAAGTGATGGATCGTCGGCCTCCATGCCGACAGGAGCGAAACCCTGGAGAAAGCTGTAAAGATGGCGGTCCAGGGGATAGTGGCATGGATACCCTCCAGTGCGGTCATACGTATAAAGACCGCCTTGCCTCGCAATCCGAGACACATCAACAAGACCTTCAGCTGCTCCGGCACTCTCTGTCGGGCCCTCAGCGACCCATGAATAGCCAAGGTCTAATTGGTTGACGTTGTCATCATCAATGGTACGAGGCGGAAAAGGCGGCATCCGCCGGTCTATGCGCTCAACCCCGCAGTCGTCAGCGCCCCTAGCACGGGACCTCCTCGACCGACTCCCACTCCCACTGCTGCGAGCCATGGCTGAAAGCACAAAGAGGAGAAACAAAAATGGAGAAGCGTCAGGCTAAAATATGCAACGGCTATGCCGATATTGCTCAATCCCTTCAAAGGGCACGGGCCATCCGCCCCATGCCTCCGGCCGTGACGGACGTCCAGTGGGGGGCATTTGTTGCACCCGAAATTATCTCAAGTTACTTTGAGAGATTGTTGCTATGCAACGTTCGACGACAAGGATGGCGTATCGTCAACACCGTCGAACTACGGAGTATCTCCGTGATTTAGGGTCTATTGATCCGACAATATTATCATGGTCGACGTCGCGGCAAGAAGGTTAACAAGGAAGAAGCATATGCATACCGGTCCGAGTAGCCGAGCAAGTGTATCACACGGCACAGACGGGCGCAAAGCTTCCTCCCTACGCGGCGACGAGCGACCAGACAAACAAACAATGCTCCCTCTGCGGATGCGATGCTGCCACGCGGCGAAGGAGCGATCTCCCCGAGATATATAGCTCCACCACAGCTCTTCTACGACCCGGGACGACGAAAGCGGAGCGAAACGGCGTCGAGAGGGGTCAAAAGGTGTCCACCGGGGTCAAACGACCCCTTTGCGGCGAACCGCGGAGGAAAAAGGGCCCCCCCCCCCCCCCCAGGACCCAGCGGGGTCACGTGCGCGCCCCGAGGAGCGCGCGGCCCCGCTGGGACCCAGCGGGGTCGCGCGCGCCCCCCGAGGCGCGCGCGTGACCCCGCCGGGGGGGCCCCAGCGGGGTCGCGCGCGACCCTCGAGGGCCGCGCGACCCCGCTGGCCCCCTGGCGAGGTCACGCGACCCCGCCGGGGTCCGCCCTTTGGCGGGGTCGAGCGACCCCGCCCGGGTCCGCCCCCCCTCCGGGGTTCGAGCCTTCAAAAAAAAAAATAATTTTAAAAAAAGAAGAAGAAGGTTTTTAACCCCCTCAGAGGGGTCATTTGGCCCTTTTTGGTGGCCAGAGGGGTCAAAATGGCTTTTTGCCACCCCACCTTGACAGAATCGGGACAAATTCGTTCATTTGACCCCTCTGGGCCCTCCCGCCTTCTATAAATAGACCCTAAGGGTCCAAGTGGAGGGAGAGATCTAGAAGGTACAAAGCACTTCTCGCACTCGGAGCATTTGGAGTTTGTTCGTTTGTTTCGGCCCGTGTGGGGTAAGTCCCCGGGTCTTGTATTTATGCCCCTACGGGGTATATTTACATTTACGCCCCTCAGCGGGCCATGTTTGTAATTATGCCCCTCAGCAGGCCATATTTTGTAAGTCTTTACGTCTCGGGACGACTAAGTCAGGTGGTTCCGTCCTTACAATGGCGGAATTGCAAAAACGTCCTCCTCGGGATCGTAAAAGACCAAAGTCCTGTAATTTGCAGTTATACCCTGCAATCTTTTGTAATTGGGACTACGTCCCTATCTCCCGCTCTAATGCGGACTTTTGTACAGTCAACAACTCGCCGACAACTCATGTACTCATTGGAATTATAGAAGCACTCAGCATACTCCATGTGTACCCTCGAGAAAAAAATTGCATGAAAACCCTTGGCTTTCCAAAATTGTGTATATACCCCTCCTTCGGCCAAATTGACAGAGGTGTGCCTTCCATGAAGCCCCTTGTCACTCCTTCGGTCCGGAAGTGTTGTCAGCTCAGTCCAGCACTCGGGTATCATCTCAAACCTAGGTCTAGGGTCTGGTAAAATTACCAAAATACCCCTGTGACCTAAAAATGGCCTCAGAGCCCTTGAAACCCTCCAGAAAGAGCCTAAGTGCCTTGGGGAGTCAGGGACCCGATCCTACTTCCATTCCAGCCCAAAAATTTCATAAATACCCCTGGCCTGGGAAAATTATCAAAATACCCCTGGGTTGGTAAAATTACCAAAATATCCTCGGAGCCCAGAAAACTCCCTTTTATTTCAAAAATGCCTATAGCTCCCGCATATTTGCGTTTCTATTCCTAAATCTTAGGGTTTTGCTCAGACTTAGCCCTAATTCTATTAACTTGGTGGTGGTAAATGAGTGGTCATGGAGAGTCTCTCGAGTGAGCCTGCCCTCCACATCAGAACCCTTGTAGAAGACTTTTGAGATTTCTTTGATAGTTAAACAAAGGTGTTCGGACGTTAGGCCGATGTAAATCAACACTGACTCCGGTCAGTGGGGAAAGGTCCAGCACTCGAACCCAAATCGTCTGATACGACGCGCACCCACGGAATCACCCTTCTACTCAGATGGGGGGGGGGAGATGTTTCTTTTCAAAAAGAACGAAAATCTACCTTTTATCCACGATAAGAGTCGAATTTAGATTTTTTCCGTGTCTCACACCAGCAAACATCTTGTTAGGGTTCCAGAGGTTCCACCTATGGGGTCGCCCGCCGCCTCCTCCCTAGCCGAGGCACCCAAGTACAGTGGGTTAGACACCGGCATAGCCGCGCACTAGAGACGACTCTCTACAGAGGACTTCTAAGAGGTCTCATCCTCCAAAGCAGTGACAACTAGGGAAAACCAATTGGGCTGTCGAAAGCGGGGCGATCGTCGCTACAACCACCAGCGGTGGACAAACGTTGGGCTGAACACCTCTTGATTGGCTGCAGAGACGGTGCAGCACTATAGCTCGAATCAGGTAAGGGAGATGGCCGCAAGCGGGTCCTCGTGAATCAATAACCCTTTGACACACAGGATCAGGTAAGTCATAGGTTATCGGTCTCGCATCCATGGTTTGTAGTATCACCTAGTACGTACCGGTACCGGGCTTGGCTGGTATGGTTCTCCCCATTCGATGTAGCGGCGACGACTGTGGAGAGAGAGAGAGAGAGAGAAAGAGAGAGAGAGGGTGTACAAATTACAGAAATTGTTGTAGTCCACCGATTGTCGCTAGCCGAGGAGACGTGCACGCGAGAGGGGGGTGACCTGCGAGTGGGTCTAGACGTGAGCTAGGGTTTGCCCGGATCAGCAAAAAAATATCGTATCAGGTCCAAATGCTTCTTCCCCGCCTGGTTTCCCTGCTCTGCAGCGCTGGAGCCGCAGAGGAAATGAGGAATCCTCCCCCCAACCCATGTAGCCCTCCGGCAGCCACCGGGAGGGCTGCCGCTCACCGACACACCCTTCCAACAGGCGATGGCGGTGGACCAACAACATTAGACAAGTCCAGGGCTTCTCCGACAAGTTGGGGAATGGGGAACCGGGGGGGAGAGGGGAATGGGGATAGGTACCGTACCGGGATCAAGCGGTACATACCAATATCGGTACTAGTAGCACTCCTAACCTGTACTGGTACTGCAGACCTTGCTCGCATCTGGACCTGTGGACGAGCCCATTATGTCAAAACCCAAACCAACTGCACTATTCAGATGAGATCTACTTGCCGTACTCAGTGACAGCCCGTCCCGTCTACTCGGTTGCCCCTGGACCAGCCCACCGTTCGCTCACCCTAATGCAAATTTGAATCGGGGCTTGTAGTGCGGCCATGTACCCGCCATTCTTGTGTTTCTTCTTCCTCTTGCCCCCGATGGAGATGCCCTAGGTTCTCCACCCACCGCCGCGCCTCCATCACTAGTTGTATGAATACACAAACTACAAACGCCCCCCCCCCTTGATGACGAGAGAGAAGACCAAAGGAACTATTATAGGTCTGGAGACCCACGTGGTAGCCTTGACAGTGTTGAGGGCTTCAGACGGGTCAAGCCACATGTTGTCAGTCTCTACCCTGCAAAAGCTGCCGGCCAATCAAGATACTCCCTCTTCGTCGCACAAGATTAGGGGGAGACCTACCATCCTAATCCCAAGGCAGACCTCTCTAGGGTCAGGGAATGCTCCCCTAGTGGTCGCCCACCATCCAGAGTATCACTCCTCCAGCCATCATAAAACAGGCCTCTGCCACTGCGCCCACCGCTCCCTTACTCCTTCTAACCACTAGGAAGCCATTCAAGGGGATTTGCCGGACCTTCGATGAGCCAATATCATCACCCCGAGCATCCAGGAGCCTTGCGACCACCTCCGCGTCCACCCCTCCGACGACCGAGGGTATCCAAAGGCGACGGTGGAACCATTCCAGCCGGCCTTGGATTAGATCAGGAGGGAGATGACCGATCTCAAGGCAGCCTCCCTTCTAGATGGCCGGAGATGTGTTTCTCTGCCGGGCAACCTCCACATATGTCCCCTTGCTGAGGCGGCCTCCCTTGCCCCTCCAATCACCAGACCTTGACTTCCCCCCTCGCCCTGCAGAAACACTGTGTGTGGCCTCTCCTCCGACAAGTGAAGCAGATCAAGTTAGTTCCCTAGTAGGCACAAAAGCCCCTAGGATTTGGAGGACCCCGGCTTCTCAGGGGCATGCCAGTGAAAGCCGGCCAGCAGCCGCCATTGCCAAGTGGGACTCGGTTCACCCCAGAGGCAACCTCTGGAGAGCGCCTCGCCCCACCAGCCCTCATGTTTTTCCTCAACATTACAATTGCAAGAGAGGCCAAAATAAAATTAGAAAAGGTGTTTATTTGTGGAATCAAAACATTAACAAAGTCTAAGAATCATACCTAAGGTTAACGTCTAGTCTGAACGTGAGCAACAAACTTCAAGGTATACAAGGAAAGAAGAAATATTTTTCAAACAAAACTTAAAGTGCAAGGGACACCAAGACAGAAGAAATATCTCTCAAATATAACTTGGAAAATCAAACTTTACAGAGTACCAAAAAACTTCGCAAAGCAAGTTCTCACATATCAAGGATTTGTACAATCAGATAAACACGGATTGGACCTGTGACACATCTAGGAATTCTAACAAGGATGTACTGGGTGGCCTACAAGGCTATGACACCCATAGATTGTAGCATCCCAACCATTTCCCTATACTTTGTGTTGCAGTATTTGATCTGTCAACACTCGCATGCTGATGAGAAGTGAGAACACCTGAACATTTTGGAGACAGCTTGTCAGGCATCTACGATCAAGTAACAAAAATGTGAAAAAGAACCTGTTTTAACTTAAAACTAACCGGACAAACACAATTTTGGCAGTTTAACACAATCATTAGAGTCGACTTTTGTTCTTAAATGAGGAAAGCAACTTTTTGACACAAACAAATTTGAGTTTTTGACTATTTTAATTGGATCCAAATGTAAGTCTATAATCCTCTTGGGATGCCTGCAGGCCACAAGTCTGGCATACATTCAGGACTTAACGCAAATATTTTCAGACCAGGAAACCAATAACTCAATGATTGCTTCCATGCTTTCTCTACACATAGGCATGGAAGGGGCATAAAGTAGAGGGGACAGAAGGCAGATGAGAAGAAAAAGATACAGGGAAAAGCAAGGAGAGGAGAATCAAAGGGAGACAAAAGAAATGAAGAAATGGCAAGAAGTCCTAAAGGGTACACTGCCCTCTCTTTAAGCAAGCTAGATTTGGGAACGACGTGTTGCTTTCAACCTTTATCTTTTATTTGTGCACACAATGATTGGAAATCTCAGACTTCAATTCTTCCTTTGAATTAGATTACTTGCTGACTATCCTCAGATATTTGAGATTAAATTCTACACCATCACACGAACTAATAAGCAGAGTACAGGACTACCTCAAATAGTCGAAGTGCTTTTTCACCAACCCACCATTTGTGACAGAAAATAAGACAAGTAGTCGCAGGACATTGACAATTGGCTCCTGTTTATGAATCATTTCTTCAATATATTCGAGACATCTGCTCTCAAAAAAACATGACATCAACATCAGGGTCCAATTTATTGATACTCATTACTAATAATATCCACTTTTCGTTGTTCAAAGTAATTGCTTTGGTGATGCACAAAAAACAACTCACTTAAAAGGCAACCTTAACTGAACGAAACAAAATCAGAGTGAAAATTTTCAAAAAAGCTAGATACACAAATGCAGAGAACTGTTGGAAAATCAATGCACATGGACAAAAATATGCTCCATAAACAAGAGAGGTACTTAAAATCTAATGATGCTTGTTACAGTTGGAGAATTGATGAATATAGTAAAATGCATGCTCCATAAAACATTACTCGTTTATAGAAGTAGCTCAGTTCAATAATGATTGCTCATTCTCAGTCTGCTTAGAGTAAATCATGATGTTGATAAACTGTGGAAGAAAATATAGGAGCAAGTGAGCTTACATATCATAAGCCTGACACTCCAACATTGTTTGCTCAATGTCAAGACGACCATTAAACGATGCCTTTGATGTAAACGTAAACAGATGTTGCGCGATATTTATATGTCTCTGAAGCGGCAACTACCAATCAGCGAATCTATGGCACATGTCCAGTCCTGTAAAAATGAAAGAAGATAACAGCACACTTACAGAAATTTCTGGAAGTGAATTAAGCTTCTTAACAAAATCTTTCAATTCAGATACTGTCCGTGTCTGCAAAAATTAGACGGAACCCTGTTAAATTCATATTATCAAATTAATGCTCATCTCAAACATTAACTACCAGAGTCATCCATGTCAAATATTGCATTCGATTTAATTTTTCAAAAGATTTTGGATATAGCAAAAAAGTCATACTAAATTCAGCTACAAGACTAACAATGCAGCTAACAGGTGGAAACATAGCTAACACACCACTGTAGCCCAGCAACAGATTCCTTCTGGCCTACCCATTAAGGATCACCGATGGGGGCCATGGGGCAGATTCTGGGATGTCAGACACAAGGCCCCTTGCAAGCAGCAGACCCGCTCAGGGATGATCTCATTCTGTAATTGGAAACAGCAGAAAGACCAGGATGTTCAGGTGTTTCCCAAGTGGCAGAAAACTATTCTTTGGAAGATGGATAATAGGGACATGAATCTTCAAGGGGAATGTTTTTGACGATTCCTGAAGGGACCTTATCTCATAGTTAACTGATGGTAAAGAGATGGAGGAGGGAGGGGAAAGGCTGCTTGCAAGTCAAGATGTGTGTTGATAACTGATGGTGGGATTTTAGGCCAACGGTGAAAAGTGCTTGGTATAGCAGTACATCTTTGAAGATTAAACTTTTGCAGTGGACAGGATTTGCTCATCGGAGATTACCTAATGATGGTACATTGGCACTACCTACAGAGGGGATCGAGATGAAGTGCTGCTTCTGTGATGATGAGAAGTGCAGTTTGAGCATCTTTTCTTTGACACCAATTTCCAAGTATTACCCAGTCAATGCACAGGAAGAACAAGGAAAGACCTGTAGGCTTGGAGAGAGGGATTCTACTGGGGATAGAAAAGATTGGTATGTTGTGTGCCATGCTACTCTACAGACCATCTGAAACAGAAAATGTGCCATCAATAGAGGGATGAAATCTCATGGATCTGGATAGAAGGACAACAACCACGTAAAACTTTGCAAAGGTGACTGGTGTGGTAAGTATGCCTAGATCTCAATATGGCCAGGGCAGGAGGATAAGAACAGAGAACAGCCCTATACCACTTTGGTGTGGCTGTATTGGGTGTATGACTGTATGGTGAGAGCTTTTTGCATTCTGGTATCCCTTCCATGGACTTCATTAATGAACTCTGGTGTCATTCACCTTTCACAACATTATCCAGTTGCAAACTACCGAAGCACCAGAGAAGTTTGCATCTAGTACATGTTGCAGTCAGAAGAAAAAAAATTGAACTAGTTTGAATTTGTCAGTTAACCCCAAAAAGGAAGAAGGAAATAAATGAAAATGAAAGTGGCCATCATCCAGCGAAAAGAGACCTCAGTATCTAAAGCAATGATGGCTAAGCAACCACATATCTTTACATTCATTCCTCCTTTGTCTTCATCTAAATGTACAAAACATCATGATGATTAAAGCCGTGCTTATTTTTTTTGAAAGTGAGTAATACCACTAATGTATTAAAAGAAAGGGGGATGTACAAAAAGGGGCCTGTACAAGTATAGCCAATCCAAACCCAAAAACACCCTATACAAAAGAAGGCCACACTAAGTCAGTGTGTAGCACTCTAACCCCCCAGCAAAACAAAAAAGGTAGAGTTGAGGGAACTAACATTGCAAAAAAGCTCACCCCATTCTCTCACTCTATCACAAACAAAATTAACAACGGTGTCCTCGGCTCTAGCCTCCCTCTTGAAAAAGCAATTGCTCCTTTCCCCCCATAGCGTCCACAGAAGGCATGGAGAATGAGCCATCAAACCCGCCTGTTACCCCTGACAAGATTAGGGCAGAAAGAGCGATGTGAATATTCCTTAATCAGAAAGATAACAATGTTTTATGTGCCTAAGAGACACACAATTACAACTCAGACCCACACTAAAAAGATAATAACAAAAAATACCCCAGCCTTAGGTATTTTAACACTCCCCCTCAAGCTGGAGCATATATATCAAACATGCCCAGCTTGTTACACAGAACATTGAATCGGCCAACTCCTAGTGACTTTGTGAAGAGATCAGCAAGTTGGTCCTCAGTAGGAGTGAAAGGAGTACTGATCTTCTGAGACATGACGACATCCCGAACAAAATGGCAATCAACCTCAATGTGTTTTGTGCGCTCATGAAATATTGGATTCTTAGCAATATGTATAGCAGCCTGATTGTCACATCTCATCACCATAGGTTCAGAATAGGTGACTCCAAAATCTGCCATCAAGGATTTCAGCCACATCATTTCACAAGCTGTCTGAGCCATTGATCTATATTCTGCTTCAGCACTTGACCTAGCCACCACACTTTGTTTCTTGCTTCTCCAAGTGACAAGATTGCCTCCAACATAGGTACAAAACCCAGAAGTAGACCGCCGGTCCGATCGAGACCCTGCATAGTCTGCATCAGAAAAGGCCTCAATGGATAAATGGCCATTTTTCTTATACAGAAGACCACATCCAGGGGCTCCTTTGACATAACACAGGATCTTTAGGGCTGCTTCCCAATGACATAAATTTGGATTTTGCATAGACTGACTGACAACTGATACAGCGAAGGCAATATCTGGGCGAGTCACTGTCAAATATATCAACTTTCCACAGAGCCGCCTATATTGAGTAACATCATTAAACACTGGACTATCCTCTACTTCAAGATCAGATTGAGGAACAGTGGGTGTATCAGCAGGTTTACACCCCAACATTCCATCTCTTGTAAAAGGTCCACTACATATTTTCTTTGAGACAAGGAAACGCCATCATTACCATAAGCAATCTCAATCCCAAGGAAAAAACGCGGTCTCCCTAGGTTCTTAGTAACAAAATGACGCAGAAGGTATTGTTGAAGTTCCTTAACACCCTTGGTATCACTTCCTGTTAGCAACATATCATCAACATATACAATAAGAATCACCACACCAGTAGTAGTATGGCGAACAAAGACAGAGTGATCAACTTGACTCCTCTTTAGTCCAACTCCGGAAGTAATCTGACTGAATTTCTCAAACCATGCTCGGGGACTCTGTTTTAATCCATAAATTGCCTTATGTAGTTTACACACCATCTCCCCCTGAGCAACATACCCAGGAGGTTGCTCCATATATACATCTTCTTGAAGATCACCATACAAGAAGGCATTCTTGACATCCATCTGTATCATATGCCATCCTTGATTAATGGCAAGAGAAAACAACACCCGAACAGAGTTAAGTCGAGCAACATGAGAAAAAGTCTCGAAACAATCAACTCCATACGTCTGAGTAAAGCCCTTGGCCACAAGTCTAGCTTTGTATTTGTCAATGGTGCCTTCTGGAGTGTACTTTATATTGAACACCCACCTACACACAACAGGAGTAACCCCGGCAGGCCGAGGGACAAGGATCCAAGTACCACGAGATAGTAAGGCATACATTTCCTTTTCCATAGTAGCCTTCCATTCGGGTTTGGATAGTGCTTCAGAGATAGACTTTGGAGGGTAAATACCAGAAATAGACAAAGCAAACTGGCGAAAGGATGGAGACAAAGCATGATAAGAAATGAAGTCTTCAAGGGGATGCTTCGTACTGGACTGTTTGCCCTTGCGAAGGGCAATAGGGAGATCCAGATCAGAAGAGGGAAGAGAGGTCTCACCAGTGGGAGGAGGAGCCTCCAGTGAAGAAGTTGATTGTGGCAAGACATCAGGCGGCGTACTAGGAGTCCGTCGTTGAAAAACATGTCCAAATCTGTTATCGGCAGCTTGAGGCTCAACACAACAATCAGTATCTACAGCTGGCGCATCTAGAGAAAGAAGATCAGGAATAATAAGGGAAGGAGAAGGCTGTGCAGGAGAAGACTGAGGAGTATAAGGGGAAACATAGAAGGGCACAAACTAAAAAAAGGTCACATCAGCAACCATAAATGACCTTTTAGATTGAGGGTCAAAACATCGATACCCTTTTTGAGTTCGAGAATACCCCAAGAAGATACAATGAATAGATCTCAGAGACAACTTATCATGTCCAGGTCCAAGAGTGTGAACAAAGCACTTACACCCAAAGACCCGAGGACTTAGAGGAAAAGGATCATCATTGGGATATAAGCGGGAAAAAGGACTTTTGTTGTCAAGCACTTTGCTCGGAACCCGATTGATAAGATAACACGAGGTAAGAATGGCATCACCCCAATAGTACTTTGGAACATGCATGTGGAACATAAGAGTACGAGCAACATTAAGTAAATGACGATTCTTCCTTTTAGCCACCCCATTTTGTTGAGAGGTGTAGGAGCAAGATGTTTGATGAAGAATTCCATGCATTGAGCAAAAAGCAGCAAAGGAGGACTGGACATACTCCTTGGCATTGTCTGTACGCAAAATTTTGATAGAAGTAGAGAACTGATTTTTTATTTCTGAATAAAAAGATTTGAATACATCAAACACATCTGACCGAGATCTCAAAAGAAATAACCAAGTCATACGAGAACAATCATCAATAAAAGTGATAAAGTATCGAAATCCCAATCTAGAGGTGATGGGAGAAGGTCCCCAGATGTCGGAGTGGACAAGATGAAATGGAGCAGAGCTCCTTTTATTATCACTAGAAGGAAAGGAGGCCCTATGATGTTTCCCAAGCTCACAAGCTTCACACAAGAGTTTGTTCATTGAAGAAGAAACAGGAACAATCTCACGTAGCTTGGAAAGGGATGGATGTCCAAGCCGACAGTGCCACTGAAAAGAAGTATCAGATGTTGAGGCCGCCTTATGTGTTTGGAGAGGCCCATCAACGAGGTAGTACAATCCTCCAGACTCACGACCGCCACCAATCAGCTTCTTCGTCTGGAGATCCTGAAATACACAATAAGAAGGGTAGAATGTGACTGAGCAGTTTAAGGAACGGGTCAAAGAACTAATAGATAACAAACCAATGGAAAATTTTGGAACGTAAAGGACATCTTTTAAAGTGAGAGATGATGTATGAATAGTCCCTTTCCCAGCAACAGAAGTATAAGACCCATCTGCTACAGTAACCTGCGAGTGAGTGTTAGACAAATGAAGGGAGGAGAAAAGAGAACGGCTACCTGTCATGTGACAAGAAGCACCAGAGTCCACAATCCAGGAGGAATTGTGGTGAACTGCAGAAGCACTACCTGAAGTGGTGGCATGAAATGACGAGGAGTGTGTCGAAGAGCCTTTTAAGAGCCGCTGGAATGCCTCGTACTCCTCGACAGACAGGGTAACCCCTTTTTCAGATGGTGCTCCAATAGATGGCTGTTGCACACTCGATGACATAGACTCATAAGTGAAAGATGGGGAATCAGCAGAAGCACCCAGATGAACAACATGATGCAGACGTGATCCTCCTTTGTCATATTTCTTCCAGCAAAAATCCGACTGATGTCCAGTTTTATTGCAATGAACACATGAGTGCCGCGACCACGGCCATGTCCCCCCGCTGCAAGAGCTGAAGCACGACCAGTCTCTCCACTCTCACTAGAGGTTGTCTCAGTCAGATTCAATTTGGTACTTGCTCTAAGAACACGAGAGTAAGCACCAGCCAAAGTAGGAACATGAGTGTCGGCAAGCAAATTGTCCCGGACATGTCCAAGATTATTATCCATTCCCGATAAAAATTTTGTAACAATAAACTCTTCCTTTTGTTTTTCCAATTGAGCAACATCCACAACACTTGGCTGATATAGCTTTAATTCACTCCAGAGACCCTGAACTTCAGCAAAATACTGTGAAATAGGTCTTCCTTCTTGCTTTAGATTAAACAATCTTGAATAGATATTATAAATGTGAGAAATATTGTGCTCTGCAGAATAAATCTTTTTCGAAGTATCTCACATATCCTTGGTTGTGTCCAAAAAAACAACGTTATTGAAAATACCCTGTTCACAACTATTATTCAGAACTGAAATTACCATCCCATCATCAACTTCCCAAGCTTCATATGCCTTCTTATCAGTTTTCTCTGGTGGGTCTTGCTCAATATGTCGAAGTTTTCTCAACGAGAGCAGCAAGAGGCGAAAAGACCGTGCCCATTGAGAATAATTACTGCCATTTAATTTTGTAGCAGTAGCCATCATATGATAAAGTTTCCCATCAGAAGTCGGGACAGAAATAGTTTTCGACGACTCGGCCATAACAATAACTAACCAAACAACCAAAGCCTCTGCTGCGCAAAACAAGGGGATTCAAGCAATCTTCTTACAGCAAAAAAATGGGTCAGCGCATAGGGAGAAGATCACAAGCCCTCATGCGCTGACCATCCTAAATGAACGAACCGGTGCGGAGAGACTCTGCTAGAAGATGGAGTTTTTTTTTAATCTTACCACCAGAGACAACGTTGGTGTCAAGAACCTACTAGAGGGATCACACTGGCGAGAGTCACACGGTCACTGGGCGCCACGCCTGCGTGTGAGAGTCGCCGGAGCCTTCCACGCAGGGGCACTGCGTCCTTGGCGCCGTCCCGGGGTTGTCCACGGCGAGGGCACTGTCGACGTGGTCGCAGGGGCGGCGCGCGGCCTTCGGGTTCCCCTGTCCGCGCCTCCGGCGGTGGAGGGCGACGCCGCGTGGTGGGGGGGTCGGCCCTCAACCCATCCGCCACTCTGATACCATGACAAGATTAGGGCAGAAAGAGCGGTGTGTATATTCCTTAATCAAAAAGATAACAATGTTTTATGTGCCTAAGAGACACACAATTACAACCCAGGCCCACACTAAAAAGATAATAACAAAAAATACCCCAGACTTAGGTATTTTAACAACCCCTAAGGGGCCAGTTCCTACCCCAACGCTCAATCAAATGGTGCACCCCCGTCTGCCGGCCGAAGATGCAGCTTGTCCTCCTAGCAAGCTCCCTCCACACCCCCTGTGAATAGGTACAACCTACAAACAGGTGGTCAAAGGTCTCGTCATCCACCCCGCAAAGGCAACAAGTCGACTGGATACCCGAAAGAAAGCGGAGTAATCTGTTCGGATAGGAAACCTCCCATGGGAGATCCTCCAGATCAAGATCTTCACCCTCAGTAGGCTCTTCGGTCTCCACACCTGAGGGAAGAAGCTGCGGTGAGTACCTCCATTAGAAATAATGGCGTAGGGCAATCTCACGGAGAAGGAGCGCTCTCTATCCCACCTCCACGTCCACTCATCCTCACTGTCTGGTAGAGGGTGGAAGTGAAGGAGTAAGGAGAGGAGGTCCTGAAGTCACCTCGTCTGGCCTGAGAACCCTTCTGAAGGTCGAGGCCCAAGTGCCTCCTGAAAGGAGGGGATCAAAAACCTGGGAGATCACCCCCAGGTGGTCTACGGCAACAGCAAAGAGGCTAGGGAACAGAGCCTCCACGTGAAAGTCACCACACCATCTGTCCTTCCAGAAAAGGCTCTAGTCGCCTTTTCCTGGACAGATCCGGACCTCGAAAATGATAACATTCTTGCAAGACAAGATATCACGCCAGAGTGGTGAAGTCCTGTGGCATGGGAGAAGAGCCAAGTCCCAGAGACTCCTCCTGCCATAGTACCTTTGCCTAATCACCTGAGCTCACAACCCATCCTCACCCATCCCCCGCCTCCACAGCCACCTACACAAAGCCGTGTTTATAATCCAGAACTTCTCACAACTTGCAAGGATTTGACAATCTACAACATATCCACATCACATTATAGAAAGATTACATAGGATGAGACTAATGATGTACAGTTAGCTGATGCAGTTGCTTCCTTCAGATCGAATGTGTTCAAATATGCTACTTTAGTAATAGTACTACCTGCTTCGTATGGTTCTCATTTTAGATTTAACTTCTTGTCAAAGTAAATACTTTTTTCTAATATTAAACAAAATAATCATTGCCATGTTCATAAATTACAGACTATAATCTGGTGTTATGCTGCAACACATTAAGTTTATGGAATTCCAACAAATCAACAATTGTAGAGTGAGAATAGGCTCATTATCCGATTACTTCTACTTCCAAAGTACTAAAAGGTTGTTGCTTGTTCAGGACCAATGAGCCTGCAATTTTTTTTTCAATCTTCCATCATTTGAAAGGATTCATTCATCAACAAAGCACTCAGCTCATTAGCACTAGTTTGCAGATAAGCAGGGAGTCGAATGCAGCATAAGATAGAGTATAAAAATCCCATTCAAACACTAACAGGGCATTTGGGAGCTTTTTTTTTTTGAACCTATGTCTCTCTCAAATTTTGGTTCATCTCATTTGTTTACTTTTTTTTTGAAAGTGGATAGTACCACTGATGTATAAATTAAAAGGAGAAAGTACAAGTATAGGCTGTGCAAACCCCAAAAAGGTAAACCCAAAAACCTATACACCAAGTTTACTTAATTCTTAAAAGTGACATAAATCATTTATTCCCTGTTTGGCAAGATTAGTATAATTTTTAAAAACTGTGTAGATGTGTTTAGCAAATATTTCTGATTGGAATGTTGATCGAGTGGTTTTGTGGCCATGTAACGCAAATGGCTGGCTGGCCGCATAGTTGTCAAGGCATACGCCTAGGCGTCGCCTAAGTGGCGCCTAGGCGTTAAGGCGTTATTTTGAATTCAAGGCGCACAATCGCCTTATTGGACCACAACTAGGCGAGCCCAGGCGCCGCTTGAGCGGCCTAGGCGCCCAAAGCGGACCGCTTTGGCGCGCGGGTTCGCTCAAACCAGTGGAGACCCATTAGTCCATTATGCAATTCGCCTTTTCGGATCCCCTTTAAAATACCCCCCGATGCTTCACCCGTTCGATCCCCAAACCCTAACAGCCATCCACAATAGCCCTCTTCTTCCTCTCCAACTCCCTAGGGTTCGCACAGGGCCACCGGCCATCGTCACGATCGCTGCCATCTCTGCCGCCGGTCGTCGCTGCCAGTGCCGTCATTTGGTCATCCGCAGCTAGCACCGTGGTCGTCCATCGTCGCCAACTCGCCAACGGCCTCCAGAGTCGCAATGGTCGCCGGAGGTATCCTCTCTCTCTCTCTCTCTCTCTCTCTCTCTCTCTCTCTCTCTATATATATATATATATATATATATATATATGTGTGTGTGTGTGTGTGTGTCCTCCCCCCCTCTCTCTCTCTGCGTTTATGTCTGTCTCCTTCCCCCCTCTCTCTACTCTCTCCCCCGCCCCCTTACTGTTTTCTCCCCGGCCCATCTCCATCCTTCCCCCCCTCCCTCTCCCTCTCTCTCTCCATCTCTGTGTTCGTCTCCTTCCCCACTCTCTCTGCTCTCTCCCCAATCCATCCTTCCCTCCCACCTTCCCTCTCTCTCTCTGTATGAGACCAACGGACAGTGAGAGAGCTTTCTGTTTCTCTCCTGCTCCCTCTCTCTGTATCTCTCTCCCCTACTTTCTTCTATGTCTCTCCCCATCCCTCCTTTCCCTCTGCCCAAGGATGGCAGTGTCGGTTTCGGACTCGGTTTCGGTCGGGTCCGAAACCGATACGAGTCGGTATCAGTTTCAATTTCGGTTTCGGCCGAAACCGGTTCAAAACAGTTAGAAAATGGGGCAATCTATGAAAATGTTAGGTTTCGGCCCGAAAACAAGTTAGGTTTCGGCGAAAACAGGTTAGGTTTCGGTCCGAAATCATTAAAAAAAATATTATTTTTGATATCGGACCTGCTACAGTGCAAAGGCCCATTTCGGTGTCGGTATAGGCCGAAACCGATACGTTTCGGCCGAAACGTATCGGTTTCGGCCGATACTGCCAACCCCGCCTCTGCCTGTCTCCCCCTTCTACCTCTCTCCCACCCCCTGCTCTCTCTCTGTCTCAGTGTCTCACAGTCACAAAGCACCCTCTCTCTCCCCTGACCCCTCCCTCCCCCGCCCCCTGCTCTTTCTTTCTCTGCCAATTTCACATAGAGCTCTCTAATTCTACGTTTGCTTGTTTTATTATATGATTGCCCATATGGTGATAATTGGTGATGCCTTTTTCTTTTGATATATGCTTTATATTATCTGTATGTTGTTTCAAAGATGATTTACAGATTTTTGGAAGAAATTGGTAAACATCATGTTAGTATTTGACTACTTTTTCATTCGAAAAGTCTATTTTTTGTTGTTAATTTTAACTCAAATTAATTTTGATATTTTATCGCAATGTCATTTCTGTTAGTTTTTATTATTGTCCATACTAGTGTTGTCATCCATATTTTTAATGATCATGCTTAATTTTTATATAGAAAATTGCATATATATTAATGACCACATTTGTTTATAAACTTGTCGTCTAAGAGCCGCTTAGGCGGGGGCCTAAGCGCTTAGGCGCTTAAGGACCCCAAGCTCGCCTTGGTCGCCTTGTCGCCTTGACAACTATGGCTGGCTGCAATATGCAATGTGTTAACATCACTTCTCCGATGATCACCATTTGATTATCATTCCAAATAATCGGAATGGGCTTAAGACCACAGGTAACCATGAATCAAGAAGGCCACCCGAGCAAATACAATCCCCTAGGAACAAGTATCAACCAGCAGCACCAAATCAAGAAGGCCATCCAAGGGTGGGCCAAAGCAGAGAAGCAGAGGAAGGATCAGAGCCCAGCATAGGCCTATGCAGTTGGTGTTGCAGCGCTCCAACTTGCAGGGAGAGAAGGAGGCCATGCAATACTCTTTTGGGGGAAAAAAACATGTGTAGAGTTGTTTATAATTTGGGGAAATTTACAAAGGATGTGATTTCATCCTAAAAATAAGAGAGACCCTATCAAACATATTTGAGTGGGCACTCTAATCTTAAATTTTATTTTTGGGGAAAAAAGAGGTAAAAAATTACAACCAATCACCTTATAAAAGAATGAATATAAATATGGTTAACAGTATACCGATTCAAACAAGAAATACTAAAATGAGTATCCATGTTTCCAATTTCCATCCTTACAGTAGAAATTTCAGCATAATCCTGCTTCATTGACATCGCCTTTTCACGCAGAATCTGTAATCATTTTGCAAATCATGTAAAGTACTTGAGTTAAAGGGATGAACACAAATGTAGGAGGAGGGGAGCATTATCAAAAGGGAAAGTAGAACACCTGCATTACAACTCCAAATTGAAGATCTCGAATCTCCTTGTATAACCTGTCACTGAAACACAAGGAAAAGGCACAGAAATATGTGAAACAAATAATGTGGTAAAATGCAATTTCAGATTAACAAATTAATATAAATTTTGATGAAATATGTTACAAAACCATTTTTCTAGTGCAAACTCATAAGGTAATCACACTGTGAACAGCTTTGTAGCATAAAAGAGAAATGAAATTTGCAGCAAAACAAATATAGCGCCGTAAAAAACTGAAAAACTGAGGAAAGAAATGGTTGCCATAAGCATGCATTCAGGGCATTGTGCCAACATTCACACAGTCTATTAAGCTATGAATCGGTCTCTAGTTCAGTTTTTCTTTCGTATTCATATGTTCACCTATCACATGATTCATTGACTCAGACTGACAACCAAACATACATCAGCTTGAAAGCACCTGAGAAGAACCAAATGTAAAACCATTGAATCTGACAGCCATGGAAAACCATAAGCCACACGTTGAGAAAAATCATGGGGCCCCATGACGAGAAAACCATGAGTCCACAGGTTCGCAAAACCAGTGCTAGGGAAAAACTAGGCTGATAACTATGATTTTGGAAGACAATTAGCCAAAACCATGTGTAAAGAAAGTAAAGACATGGGCTCTGTAAACCGCAGGATTTTGAGGTGGAGGAACGAGTTTCTCCTTAACCAACAACGTTAGGCTACCTAGGAGCCTGTTAAAGGCGAAGATCTTTCTTTGGAGAATCTCAAGCAGGCTCCCTCCATGTCCTAGGGTAGCTCATTTGGAGGATAATAGGACAACTGCTATCTATGTTTGAAGAGGCGTGATCCCGTGCTTGTCCTGAGCGGGGTAGATGATCACTGGATAGTGAACTGCAAAGAAGGGAAACGGATCAGGGGGCCCAGGGATGATTCTCTGGGGTAAACCCTCCGATGCTTAAGTCAGTCGAACAATGATGGAAGCGATGAAGGGAGGAGGAAGGAGATGCACGAGATCTCTCTACACCAAGGTGGTGAAGTGGTTCCTGCTCAGGGGGTATAGGCGTGTGCTAGCCCTTACCTTTCGTTGGAGGTAGTCCCAGGTTTATATAGTGCACTGGCTTCATGAGTCCCGTAAGCTGAGGGGTTTCAGGCGGGCGTTACGTCCTCAACGTGGGATCTTTACGTCCTCATCGTGGGATCTTTATAGCCTTGAGGGATCATGGACCCCTTATCCTCATAAACTCCTGCTCATAAAGGGTTCTCAACGGCAGCATGGATAAGCAATCGTCGATCGTCCCGAGCATAAAAGGTGCCAACCATGTCCGGGCGATAGGCATAGCTCGGATGAGGATAGGTCAGAGTGGGCGCTGAGCGCCTGCCCTTATCCCGGCGAGAGGATAGATCGGCCATGGGTCTTTCTCTGACCTGGCCGACGCTCGGGCCTTCCGAGCCTAAGGGCCGCCAAGAAAGGGTGTGATCCCGAGTGAACTTATTTGGGCTTTCTAGCTTAAGTGGACCCTGCGGGGCTGTCACTTAGATGAGTTGCGCCTCGTTTGGTCCTGATGGACCTAGTTTGGCCGCTTTCTAGATGGGCTACAGAAATCCCCCTCTCCACTTATCCCCCTCCTACTCCCGAGCCTTGGTAGGCTCGGAAGAGTAGCCGTTAGGGTTTTGGACCAGCGTGGCTCGAGTGGGTGGAGATCTGGCGGTGTTAGGAAGCCACGTGTCGTGGTCACCTGGGCCCGTAATAATGATAATCCTGACGGATTTTAAATGAAGGGGCCCCTTTCTCTCGGAGGTCGGAACGGCGCGCCGCCTTCCGCGTGGGGATCGTTGGGCGTTTGTTGTCATTCCAGACTCTCTCCGTTTTTAGGGTTTGGCTCGCCTTCGTGTTTGCTTTTTGGGCTCTTTGATGTGTCGTGAGGACACGACGGAAGAGCAGAGGTTGCAGCGGCATTCGCGGAGTTGGCAGAGATAACTGCAGAGGCAGTTCGGCAGCTTCCTCTTCCTCCAGAGTCTTCGGGGTCCCGAGAGCGTCTTTCTTCGAGTTCTTCTCCGGAGTCCATGGCGGATCAGCATCCGGATGTCGAAGAGTGGGAGGATGAGCCGGTGATGAAAACGGCGGTCCCAAACTGTAGTGAACTGGGGGAGGCGGAGGTGAGAAGGCTGGAGCACCAGTTTCGCCTGCCCCACAAGTTTAGTTTTGCCGCGGCTGCTCCGCATGAGACGAGCTTGGACTCTCGTACAGGTCATATCTGTACCTTCCTTCTGGCGTGGAAGGGCGGGTTCCGCCTTCCCTTCGAGCCTTTCGTCCTTAAGCTTCTCAATTTTTTCCAGTTGGGGCCCATTCAGTTGGTAGCCAACTCCTATCTCCTCCTCTCTGCCTTTCGCATCCTCTGCCGCCAATGCGGAGTTCCCCCTTCCCTGGACCCCTTTCATTACTTTTTTTAGTTGAAGGCGCATCCCTCGGCCGGGAAGGGTTTCTATTTCATCCAGGCGAGGCGGAATAGGAGCTGCATCTCCTTGGCTGCGAAGGATTCTTCGCATAAGGGGTGGAAAACTCAATTATTCTGGGTGGGGATTTGTTCGGTGGAGGAAACCTGGAGGTGTCCAGTAATCCCCAATTTCCACCCGAATATCCCTCCTAGGCAGGATGAGTTCCCTCCACATGTGGAGAAATATGCGATTGTCTTGCTGAAGCACCGCCAATCCACAGAAGAGCTGGTTACCCCAGAGAACGTCGAGCGGTGCCTCCTCACGCGGCTGCATCCGTCTGGCTCAGGTGCCACAAGTTAGACTCTTCTCTGGATGTTGGGTCCATTTTTCTTTTTCTGACCATATCTTCCTCCTGTGTAGACACTAGGCGGTCGGCATTGGAGGAGACCGCAGAGGTGATCGATCTCGGCAATGACTCGGCCACCGACGAGCCGCGATCTCCCGAGGCGCGCACCCGAGCCCGAGGCAAGGGTAAGAGGGCGGCCCAGGAGGGGTCTTCCCAGCCGCGGGGGGCCAAGCGCAAGGAACCCGTGGAGGGCATGATACGGGATGCCGTGAAGGCCAAGAAGCGGGCTAGGAAGGCCGGATCTGTCTCCATCGTCGAGGGCGGTTCTAGCTCGGCGGCTCTCCCCTCTTCCGAGCGAGATGGGGCCGACCTTGTTAGGCCGGCTCTCCCATCTGTCGGTCAAGAGGGGGCCGAGGAGGATGAGGCCGCTCCTGCGGTCGGTGATGATGTTGGTTCGGCTCCCCTCTCGGCCAGGGCCGAGGGGGCCGAGGTTGTTCCTGCGATCGGCTGCGTAGGCCCGGCTCTCTTCTCGACCGGAACCGAGGGGGTCGTGGACGAGGCGGGTGACGGTGGGGCCGCAGCCGAGGTTGGGGCGGGCGAAGCTCCAGGTGGCGGTGCAGGCACCGAACCGGTCCGGGTTGGAGGGCCACAGGAAAATCCGATCGAAGCACGAGAGGCGATCGAGACGGCGACTGGGTCAGGGCCGCCCGGTAGGGCTCCTGCCGAAGGGGGGATCTCTATCCCGGCGGTCTTGGAGAGGCTGGGCATTCAGGGCCCTTTGTATCAGGTATGTCGCGGTATAGCCACGAAGGTGAAGGGGGGAAGCAAGCAGTACTCCCCGTCCGCGGCTCTCGAGGGAGTTATGGAGGGTAGCTTAGTCCTGGCCCAGATGGGGGCCACTCTGGCAGAAGCGTACGCTCGATTGGAGTCGGAGCGAGTGACTCTGGCTCGGACACTTAGTGGGTCTGACAGGAAGTCGGCCCGGCTTGCCGAGGAGCGTGATGGGCTTCGGCGGGAGCTTTCCTCGGTTAGAAAGGTGGTGCGGTCGAGCCAGCTGGAGGCCCGGGCGCTAACCGAGTAGCTAGCTAAGGCCCGCGAATCGCTCGAGAGGAAGAGCAGGCTTCTTGAAGAGGAGCGCCTTTTTCGTGTCGAGCTGGATGGCCGGTGGGAGGCTGAGCGCTCCGAGCTGGTGGATCGGGCGGAGGAAGCTGAGCGCCTTCGGGGGGAGGCTGAGGCCGATCGAGCCGAGGTGGAGAAGCGGTCGGCGTTGGCCGAGGAGCGGGCGGCTGAGGCCGAGCGGAGATTAGCCGAGGCGGAGCGGGAGAAGACCGAGCTCGCTGGCAGAGTGAGATTGGCCGGGGCGGAGGCGCTCGAGCAGTACAAATGCTCAGAGGCCTACCGGGTCGACCTTAAGGCAGCTACCCTCCCCTACTACGAGTCAGCGCTTCGCCGAGGCATCCGCAAGGGGTTCAAGCAGGACTGCGACCGGGCTGTATCTTATGCCGAGGAGCAGGTGTCCGGGATTGAATTCCCATCCGGACAATGCTACGACTCGGATCTGTCATCCTCCGGCTCCTCTGTTTCGGTGTCAGACGAAGAAGATCAGGAGGGCTCTTCGCCCGAGAGGTCGCCAGCTCCGGACGCCTCGGGAGGGCACGCAACCGAGCCAGTTCCCACGCCGGTGAGGTCAGTGCCAGGGTCGGCCGTCGTCGGGGATGCCGGGGGCAGACCGCCCGAGCCTTCCACTTCCGAGCTTCAGGGTGGGCCAGAGGTCTAATGTATTCGCTTTGCTTCCTCTCTTTGTATATCTTTTTCATTTTGAAGAAAAAACGTTCTCCGTTGTGTAGAAAAATAGATAAGGCAATAGCGTTATGACGAAGACTTAACTGTTCCGTATCGCCATTGTCGTATTTTGTTCAGTGTATCTGCAGTAGTTGGAAAGTACCGATACTTTCTGCGTGGTTTTCGCGTGATGGTTGGGCGGGCCTCTAACAGGGTGTCTTTCCGTTTTCTCATGCTTTGAATGCTTGGCCGCTTCGTGTGTCCCGCTGGGGCGAAAACGAGGGGTTTGAGGTGATCGTTCGTAGGGAGGGGTCCCTTGGGCGTGTTTTCGAGGGGAGAATCATTTAAGGCAAATAGCCTTCCTTCACCTATAAAAGGTCTGAAGGACGTCCCTTCCTCTCCACCGCTTAGGGTTTTCCTCGACAATCTTTCCTCAGCCCTTCTTTACTCAGCGTTGTGCTAGTATATTTGCAGCATGGAAGATGCCCCGGAAGATGAGGCTGCCGATGATGGAGGGCGGAAAGTCTTCGCTGCATCGGGTTTAAAGAGGGCTCGACGGCCGGTGGGCGAGGTTGAAGAGGACTCGACGTGTGAAGACACGTCGTCTTCCTCTATCAACTTCGGCCGGCGCTTGCAGGGGGAGGCGTGATGGCGGACGGATGGGGGCATCAGGCATCCCTGCCGCCCGTCCCTTCCCGCTCGCTCCCTGGAGGGGATCTCTCTCAAGATCCCTCTCCACTTCCTGCTTCTCCTCTCTTCTTCCGCAGCCTCTTTCTCCCTCTTCTGCCCTCCTTGTCATTTCTTTAACTCTTCGGAGGGTGCCTGCACTCTCTGCCTTCCAAAGAGTTGGCAGAGAGGAGGCCTTCATATGCATTCCCTCTTCCCCTTCCTCCATCTCTGTCAACTTGGAAGGTAGCCTTCTTCTCCCCAGTCCCTCTGTCACCTTTGTTCCGAGCTACCCGAGCCAACGGGGTCGACTTCTCCTTATCCGAGCCAGTTTCTGAGCGGGGCAGAGTCAGTGGCTGGACGCGGGAAGGTCAACCGAGTCAGCCGAGCAATGGGCTCATACAGCGGCGCCAGATGGATTTTTTACTTTTTTGACATGTATTTTCTTGGCATCGGCCTTCCTGATGTACAAGCGAGTTGTTTGAGTAATGGAAAGGGAAACTTTTGTTTTATTCCATGTTGCTTACACAATGTTCGGTATTCAGAAATAGAACTTGCGTAGTGTAGTTGCGTTCCAGGTCCGAGGGATGGGTTCTCCTTCCATCGTAGATAACCAGTATGCTCCTTTCCCGAGCGTCTCGACCACTCGGTAGGGGCCTTCCCAATTAGGGGATAGCTTGCCCGCCGCCTCAAGTGGTCGAGAGGCTTCGGCCTTCCTGAGGACGAAATCTCCCGCTTGAAAGCGCCTATCTCGGACCTTGGCGTTGTAGTATCAAGTGAGACGGCGTTGGTATTTCGTTGCTCGGATGTTGGCAATCTCTCGGAGTTCATCTGTTAGGTCGAGATTTTCGAGCAATTTCTGATCATTTGCCTCGGAGGAGAAACAGATGACTCGGAACGAAGGATTGGCAATCTCCAACGGGATGACGGCCTCGGCGCCGTATACCAACTGAAAAGGGCTCTCACCGGTTGCCGTTCTGGGAGTCGTTCTGTGTGACCAAAGTACGTTCGGCAATTCCTCAAGCCAGCTGCCCTTGGCCTTGCCGAGCCTGGTCTTGATGCCTTTTAAGATAGTCTTATTGGCATTTTCGACTAGCCCGTTAGCCTGAGGGTGTGCGACCGAGGTGAAGTGATTGCGAATGCCCAGGTCGACACATCTGTCTCGAAAATAACGAGAGTCAAATTGCCGACCGTTATCGCTTACTATCACCCGGGGGATGCCGTAACGACAGATGATCGACTTCCAAACGAAATTCCAGACGACTGTCTCGGTGATCCTTGCTGTGGCCTCGACTTCGATCCACTTGGTGAAGTAGTCGATTGCAACGATAACGAACTTCTTCTGGGCCTGGGCCGTGGGGAATGGCCCGAGGATGTCGATTCCCCAGCGAGCGAAAGGATATGGCTCGGCCAAGGTGATGAGCTCCGTTGCCGGCTGATGGACTAGGTGATCAAATCGCTGGCATCGGTCACAGTGTTGTGTATAAGTCGAGCAATCGCGTTGCAGAGTGGGCCACCAGTATCCCTGCCGCAGCAAGATCTTGGCGAGCGACCTTCCTCCTAAATGCGCTCCGCAGAGACCTTCGTGAACTTCTTGAATCGCTCGGTTGGCTTCATCAGTACTGAGGCATTTCAGGAGGGGACTGGAGAAAGATCTCCGATAAAGAGTGACGTCCAGAGTGACGAATCACCGAGCTTGGTACTTCAATTTGCGGGCTTCCCGAGGATCGGGAGGCTCTTGAGAATCTTGGAGCCACGACAGGTACGGGGTGCGCCAGTCGCTTGGGGAGGCCGAGTCAACAGCCAGGAGCTCCGAGTCGATGCTCGGGCGCTCTAGCTCTTCGACGAGGACCGACCGAGTACCCTCGGGGTCAAGAGAGGAGGCCAGCCGAGAGAGGGCGTCTGCTCGGGAGTTTTCCTCCCGAGCTATTCGGACTACCTCAAATCTCTCGAACTGCTGTGCCACGGCTCTGACCAGCTGGAGGTATTTGACCATCGGTGCTTCTCGAGCTTCGTCATCGCCGTTGACCTGGCTAGCGACTAGCTGGGAGTCGGTGTGAATTTTGACTCGCTCAGCTCCCAGCCGCCGGGCCATGTGGGCTCCTGAGATAAGGGCCTCATACTCGGAAGCATTGTTGGACGCCTGGAAGTTGAACTTCAAGGCATATTGTAGCTCGGCTCCTTCGGGGGACTTCAGGAGGATTCCAGCGCCACTTCCGACTGAGTTGGAGAATCCGTCGACGAACAGCTCCCAGGTTGGCCCAGGTGCGGACGAGGATCTATCTTCGGCCGGGATGGTGCTCTCAGCGATGAAGTCAGCGAGTGCCTGGCCTTTGATAGCCGAGCGAGGTCGGTACAATATATCGTAGGCCCCGAGCATTATGGCCCATTTGACGAGGCGTCCTGAGGCTTCAGGGTGAGCGAGGATCCTCTTCAACGGTTTGCCGGTCAGCACGGTAATGGAATACCCTTGGAAATAGGGTCGGAGGCGCTTGGCCGCGGTAACCAACGCTAGTACGAGTTTCTCGGTTGCGGGGTACCTTCTCTCGGCCTCGTTGAGCGCCTTGCTGGTGTAGTAGACCGGTCTCTCGACTCCCGAGTCATTTCTGACCAGGACCGAGCTAACTGTAGATGGGGTTGCTGAGAGATAGAGACACAGGGCTTCGCCTGGGACAGGCTTGGATAGCACCGGGGGCGAAGCCAGGAATTCTTTAAGCTCAGCAAACGCTCTTTGGCATTCCTCGTCCCATTCGAACGTAGCATATGCCAATTTGGGCCCCCTCAAAAGCTTGAAGAAAGGTAGGCATCGTTCGGCCGCACGGGACAGGAACCTGCTGAGTGCGGCAATGCGCCCGGTCAGGCGTTGGACGTCTTTGATGCAGGTAGGTAAACGCATGTCCAGGATGGCCTGGACCTTGTCGGGTTTGGCCTCGATCCCACGCTGGGTGACTAAGAAACCCAGGAATTTCCCGGATCTTACTCTAAAGGCGCACTTGGTAGGATTGAGCTTCATATTGTACCTCAGGAAGGTGTCGAAGGTTTCGGCTAGGTCGGCAAAGTGGTCCTCGGCCTTGGGGGTCTTGACGAGCATGTCGTCAATATAGGCCTCGACATTCCGGCCGAGCTGTCCCTCAAACATATGGTTGACCAGCCTCTGGTACGTGGCTCCAGCATTCTTCCACCCGAAAGGCATCCGGGTGTAGCAGTATACGCCGAAGTCGGTGATAAAGGCGGTCTTCTCGATGTCTTCTGGATTCATTCTGATCTGATGATAACCGGAATAGGCGTCCAGGAAACTGAGTATCTCGTTGCCCGATGTTGAGTCAACCAGTTGGTCGATGCTTGGCAGCGGATAGCAGTCTTTAGGGGTGGCCTTATTCAAGTCGGTGAAGTCCATGCACATCCGCCATTTTCCCGAAGCTTTCGGCACCAGGACGACGTTGGCTAGCCACGTCGGGTACAGGACCGGTCTAAAAAGGCCGGTCTTTTGCCCCTTGGTGACTTGTTCCTTGATGATCGCCTGCATCTCTGGTGCATGCTTCCTTCTCCGTTGTTGTATGGGTTTGATGATTGGGTCGAGGTTGAGCTTATGCATCACCGTCTCTTCTGGTATCCCGGGGAGCTGATCATCAGACCACGCGAAGACTCGGATGTACGCAGAAAGAAACTCTTTGTATTGTTGTTGGACCTCAGACGGCAGGTCGACTCCAATCTTAACCCCTAGGGTCGGGTCGTCGTTTAGAAAAATCGCTAGCAATTCGCCTCCAGGTTCGGCGGTTGCGGATTTTTTATCGACTTCCCGGGGGCCCTTGTTCTTCCCGTTCGGCCTTGTGGCCTCTACCGAGATGTTGTAGCACCTTCTGGCCGTGGCCTGGTTACCTCGGACTTCCCCCAACCCGTTTTTGGTGGGGAACTTCATCTTTTGGTGATAGGTAGAGGGCACCGCTTTCGTTCGGCTGAGGATTCCTCGGCCGAAGATGGCGTTGTATGCTATCATACCTTTGATCACTATGAAGTCCACCATGACCGTAACGATTTTGGGTGGGGTGCCGAGAGTAACCGGCAGGCTTAGGGCTCCCTCGGGATAAGTGGCCTGGCCATTGAACCCGCAAAGAGAGGTTCGGATCGGGCGGAGTTCAGACGGATCCTCCCCCATCTTAAGGAAACAATCATAAGATAATACATCAGGGGCACTCCCATTGTCAACTAGAATCCTATCTACGTTCATCATCATCATCATCATCATCATCATCAGAGCCTTATCCCAATTAATTGGGGTCGGCTACATGAATCCTGTTCCGCCAAAGATTTCTATCAAGTGCAATATTCATATTTAAACTCAAAGAACTAATGTCCTTCCTAATAACATCGCACCATCTCATTTTAGGCCTTCCTCGAGCTCTTTTACTAGCATCCACTAAGATTTGGTCACATCTTTTAACCGGCGCTGAGTTAGGGCGACGAAACACATGGCCAAACCACCTGAGTCTATTTTCTCTCATAAAGAACTTGATGATCATAAAGAATTGGAAATGGCACATGATGAAATTTATGAAGATTTTGAATATACACCTACTCCGAGTTTTCTTCGTTTTGCTCTTCCACTGCTCCCACAAGAACCCCATGCTCAGGATGAAGCCACCAGTCGTACCCCTGCTTATGAGACATCATGGTGTTACGATGATGGGTCAATACTCCAACAACCCGCGTCAATGCACCATGAATCACCTTCTATCCTTAACCCCCCACGTACCACCCATTTCCTACGCACCAAGCCTTCTAATGTTACCCCTTCGATCGCACAATTAACCCTCGCACCATTGGCTTCCCCTGAGCCTTCTGTTAATCCTTGTCCTCAACCAAGTAATCCTCCATTGTCTCCACCTAAAACCTCCGCTAGCCTTGTATCACTAAACTCAACCACTCTTATTCCTCCACTCAACCCCTTACCTAAACCCGTGATTAACCCTAAGCAGGGCCCATTGATTTTTGCACCCGAGCTAACCTTGTCTCCTCCCGAGCACAAGGAGAAGCTCGCCGTGTTTCAACCCTCACTTACTCTTTCCACAACCCTTTCCATCCAACCTCTATTACCCCCGCTGAGCCTGTTGTCTCCATCTCGCCTCCATCACTTAAGGCCTCCACCATCCCTATAACTTCAAACCCAACCCCTCTTACTCCTCCATTTGACTCCTCACCCAAATCCGTGGCTAATCCTGAGCAGGGCCCATCTATTTTTGCACCCGAGCCAACCTCGTCTGCTCCCGAGCAGGAGGAGAAACTCGTCGTGTTTCAATCTTCGCCTACCCTTTTTACAACCCCTTCCATTGAACCTCCATTACCCGTTGATCATGTTGTCTCCGACTCATCTCCTTCCATCACCTCTCGGAGTGGGTATACTATTACAAATACACGTGCCAAAGATGATGATCAAGAACCAGACAAGAAGAATTCGGTTACGGCTATGCCATTTAAAATTCAAGATTTTATATGCCGAATGCCGATTCGCGTTCTTGTGCCGGTTATTGTTGAGCAACCCGAATCTCCATCTCTACCAATGTCCATCAAGAAGGACTCTCAGGAACTGGTGCTAAGTAAATCAAGGGCCAAAACAATAACGATCACGTTACTCATTGGCCAACATGCTTTCAAGGCCCTTATTACCCCTTGTTCGGTCATAGTCCAAATGGCCAATCAAAAGAAGGGGTTCTCCTCATGCATAGTGATGACATGTTCTACTGCCGAGGAGATGATGAACTCTATGCTCAGGGGTGGGTCAGGCCGTTCCTTGTTGGAAGCTTTTGACGTTTTATCTACTACTCACCAACTTCCATGTAAGGGGCGAACACCTGTGTTACCAAGTATATTCACACACGATATTCCAACGCCCTTGAGCAGTCCATCAAATAAGAAGCTCCTTATGTCGAAGGTCAAATTCCCAATGATAGATACCATTCGTTTATCAAGGGAGTTATTTCCTAAAGAGCTATTTCATGTCAAGATCCCTACTGCACAAGTAGAACTCTCAAATTTTTGCTATTTGCCAAGAGAGTTATTGTTCATTTTTGAACATTCAAGGGGTCTTACTAAGAGTTCATCAAATGAGAGCCCGTGCGCGCTGATCATTAAGCCGGCTGGTCAGGGAAGGATCAGGCCGTCTTTTGGGACACATAATTGGAGAGAGCGACATGCAAGGCCAAGACGCCAAGAAGTCATATTGAAGGTTGAGAGGTCTCCCTGTGAGAGAGTATCCTCCAGGAAGAAGGGAAAGCATAGAGTGGAGCTTAAGAGTGATAAATCCCATGTGGAGGAGCCATCCTGTAGCTCATCTACTGCATACCCCATTCTATCACTGCTTGTGCTGTTATTCATCTTCTTTTTATGGGCAATCCATTAGCTGAGAGGACGCTTCTCATCATCTAGATCTACGCAATCAAGCTCCTCTTCTTCTCTAGGGTCTTTGGACCCTCACATTCATCCCCCTCCGGAACCTCCGGACCCTTACCTTCTACCTCGTCAGGAATCTCCGGACCCCTATATTCATCCCCGTCCGGAACCTCCGGACCCCTCCCTATTTAATTCCATCTTTTTATCCATCCCTCATCATCGTCTTCGTCCGGAACCTCCGGACCCCACTCTGTTTAACTCATTGTCTTCCCGTCCGGAACCTCCGGACCCCTCTCTGTTTGGTTCCTTGTCTTTATCCTACCCTCACATTCCACCCCGTCCGGAACCTCCGGACCCCTCCATGTTTAATTCCTTATCTTTATCCATCTCTCATCTCCCTCCGGAACCTCCGGATTTCTCATATCATTCTCCATCTCTCTCAGGGCATCGCACCCTTCCTTTTTATATCCCTCTGGAACCTCCGAATTTCTCATCTTGTTATCCATCCCTCCTAGGGCATCGCGCCCTTCCTTTTCATATTCGTCCGAAGTCTCCGGACCTTTCCTTCTTTCGATTTATCCTTTTGTTCTTCCGTGGCATTATGTCCTTCGTCCTTTTCATCCCTTTAAACTACCTTTTTGCATACTTTTTCCCAGGGCATCGCGTCCCTCATCATTTTCTTCCTCCAGAACCTCCGGATCCATACTCCTCTGATTCTCCTCCTTTACATTCGGATCCTCCGAATCCGCCTCTCTCAATTCATCAATTTCTAATTCCTCTCGATCTTGATCCCGAGTCTGACTCGATTCATGTCATATCAATTGTCTCGGGTATCTGCCCGTTCTCATACTGCTTTCGAGGCTTTAGTCCTCACCTTTTTCTTTGATTCCTTTCTTATCTTGTAAATTCTTCTAGGCATCTTCTGTCTAATCCTTTTTTTTATCACCATTCCTTTACAATAAATCACAGCAGAAGCTAGGAAAGCCATAAGGAAAGTTGTCCAGAGGTACACATTGGTTGGAGGATTGCTATATAAGAGAAGTCTTACTGGTGTTCTTCTAAGATGTCTCCACGAAGAGGAGGTCTGGAAATGCGTCGAGGAAGCACTCTGGTGTGTGCGGTGGCCATGTGAATAGCCAAATGTTTGCCAAGAAAAACCTTCGGCAAGGTTTTTACTGGCCCACCATGGAAGAGGATTGTGCCATCTATGTCCGCAGGTGTGTCAAGTGTCAACTTCACGCCGATAAAATTCATTCCCCATCTTCTTCAGTTCATCCAGTGTCTTCCCCATGGCCTTTCTCCATGTGGGCTTTCGATGTCATTGGTCCTCTTGATAATCCCAACTCCCTCACTAAGCAAAAATCATTCATCCTTACTGCAACGGAGTACTTCACTCTAGGTCTTCAGTGTAATCCCTTCTCTCGTCTCGTGGTTTTTCTCCTTCCCTCTCCTTGGTACAATCCCGAGCAGGTTCGAGCCTTTCAGGCCATCCTAAAAGGGAAATCTATTGCTTCTACTTCTCAAAACCCAACACCAGTTGTTCCCTCTACTCAAGAGCCTGCACAGGCAATCCCTTCCTCCCTCCCTCTCGCGCAAATAAGTCTGCAACCTCCCTCTTTCCAATTACCTCCCCAGTCTCAAGTTCCACCAATTCTTCATACAACATTTCAGTCAGTTCCGTTTACTGACTTGCCACAACGTCCCACCGTGATCGGCAGAGATGTGAACGAGGAAATCACACCTGAAACGTCGAAGTTCTCAAGAGATGTGGACGACGAGACCGTAGCAACGGAGAGGGAAGGAAAAGAGGAACGAGGAATGGATTACTGGGTAATATGAGAAAAGTGGTGGGAAGTGTGACTTGCAAGAAACATTCTGGTGGAACACAAGGAAGGTAGACTTATCAGACTCCGGTACGTGGCGGAGATAGGGGTCCGAAGACCCTCTCGCGCAAACTGACCCTTTCCCGGTAAGCGTGACTTACCGTTCCGCGAGCAGCTTTTCATATACCGAGGAGTCTGAGAACCTACGTAATAGAATTTGAGAGACGCGTAAACTCGAAATTTGTAACGGTATGCCACTACTCAGACAATTATAAGAACAATATGAACAAAAACATACCACCGCAGGACATTGGTCTTTGCGGGGTTTTAAAAGCAATGTAGCAATATCAGCAGTAATGAAGATGTGTACATATATAGAAACCACCGCGAGACATTGGCCTTATGGGATTTTTACTGCAATATAAGTAATAAATATAAGTATATACATAAGACCGCCGCGAGGTATGACTCTCCGCGGGATTTTTACTGTAATATAAGTATATATAACAAGAAATGAAAAGGGGATAAAATAAACCGCCGTGAGATGTCACTCTCCGCGGGGTTTTAAGACGATGATAAGGGAATGCTAAAATTAAACAGTTAGGGGTTAGGATGTTAGAGTACAAAAATTAAATTACAGAAATGAAAATGGTCGCGGGAGATGACCCACCGCAACAGTTAGATGAAACCACCGCGAGGAACGAGTTCCTTGATCGGGGTTGAAATGAAAGTACAGGAAATGAAGGAATTAAAATGACAGAATGAAAAGACTTCGCGAGGAATTACTTCCGTCACGTGCACCTTCGCGAGGAATTACTTCCGTCGCAGGGTTTATACAGAAATTAAAGGAATAAAATGACAGAATGCAAAGGCTTCGCGAGGAATTACTTCCGTCGCAGGGTTTAGACAGAAATTAAAGGAATAAAATGACAGAATGAAAAGGCTTCGCGAGGAATTACTTCCGTCACGTACACCTTCGCGAGGAATTACTTCCGTCGCAGGGACCTCCGCGAGGAATTACTTCCGTCCACGGGGGTTTAAACAAAAGGAAAAAGTGACAGAAAAGAAAGGGGGGGGATGTGATCGCCAGGGGCTGAGAACCCCGCATGAAGTGTTCTGATCGCGTTCGTCGCCGGAGCGGGAGCAGTGCAGGTCTTCTCTTCCTCTTCTGTCGGCCGGCCGACGAAGAGGGCTTCCTTCGGTTACCCTTGCAAAACACAGCAAACGAAACAAATGGACAATGGATTAGAATGGAAATAGTGTAGTACCGGTCCCTTGAAATGAAAATGGCACGATCATGTTCAAACACGCACCTGGTTGGTGTTGTTTGAAACCCCTCTTAGACAATATGATGAATGAACAAACGAGGGGTCTCTCAGGGAGAGAGATGCAATATGGACGACAAATGATGCATGTAATGTGTTTAAAAAATTAAATAAGATAAGGGAGATGAGAAAGCTTATTGAGGGACCGATGATGAGCTCGAGGGAGCTTCTCCGAGACGAGGACGGTGTGAATACACGGTAGAGTGAGACGTGTTCCCGTGCCCGGACGCTTGCAAACTTGCCTTTCTTTATTTCAACGACTTCAACAAAGACCGGACCGTAGGCCTCTTTTGGCTCCATACAATACACACCTATAGGCACACACCAAGAGGGATCAAGGTAGAGGAGAAAACTCTCCCCTATTTTTTTGTATTTTTGTTATTCGACTTTTTCTTTGGATCAAAATAAAGGGGGATGTATGATATATGTATATAAATGTAAAAGACGGGCCACAGGAGAGAGAGGTGCAGGGAAATAAAAAAAAACGTGATAAATAAGATAAAAGAAAAGTAAAAAGAGGAAGGAAAGTGATAATGCGGAGAGGGTTGAAGAGAGAAAGGAAGAGGGGGGAACAACTCTTCCCCTTTTTTTTAGATTTTTATTTTACTTTAGTTTTACATATACAGCATGTATATATGTGTAGAGAATATATAGGAACTATATAAGATATATATATATATATAAGAGAGGGAGGGAGAGAGAGAGAGAGAAGCAGATGGAAGAGAGAGGGGGAGAGAGAGAAAGAGAGTGAATCAGTAAATAAAAAAAAGGGCAAAAGAGAGACAGCGAGGGAGAGATCGAGAGAAAGAGGGGGAGGGGAAAGAGACAGAAGAGAAAGAGAGAGAGATGAAGAGAGACACAGGGAGGGGAAAAAAAGAGGAAAGAGAGAGGGATTAAAAAAATAAAAAAAAAGAGAAGGAGAGGGAGAGAGAGAGAGAGAGAGAGGAAGAGAGAGGGAGAGAAAGAGAGAGAGGGTGAGAGGAAGAGAGAGGGAGAGAGGAGGAAGAGAGAGAGAGAGAGAGGGGGGAAAGAGCCGCGTCGCGGCGAGAGAGAAAGGGAGAGAGAGGTTACAGGAGGGGGAGAGAGAGAGAGAGAGGGGGGGGGGGGGAGAGCCGCGTCACGGTGAGAGAGAAAGGGAGAGAGAGAGGTTGCGGGAGAGAGGGAGACGGCGGGGGAGGTGCACGCAGGGGGGTGCAGACGGGCGGACGGTGCTGCCGGTGGTGAGGACGACGATGGCGTGCGCGCCGGGAGCGGGATGCTCGGAGGCGTGGTGCAGGCGGACGATGAGAACGGCAACGACTTCACGGCATGCTCGCGGAGGTGGTGCTACGACTGGTGCTCGGTGCAGACGGGGGTTGCTCGCGGCGACGTGGACGGGATGGCGACGGCGATGAAGGGGTGGACGACGACGACGAGATGGGCGACGACAGCGGCTTACAGAGAGAAAGAGAGGGAGAGGGAGAGGTGATGAGGGAGGTTGCAGTGGGTTGTTGAGTGTGGGAGAGAAAGTGGGGGTGTGTTGACAGAGAGGGAGGCGGTAGCGCGGGCTAGCAGGCGGAGGTGGAGGTGGCGTCTGCAGTGGGTTCACGGAGGGAGACAGCGGTGTGCATGCAAAAGGGGAGGGGGCTCGTGGACGTGGTGGGGTGCTGGTATAGGGAGAGCAAGAGGAGTGGCCGGTGCAGAGCTTGGTCGGATGGAGGAGGGTGGTGCCAGGGATATGCAGGTGGCGTGGAGAGGCTTCACGGCGGTGGCGTGGTGAGATGAAAGTGAGGGGGAGGAGACGGGCGATGGCCGTGGCGGATGGAGGTGGTGCGGTTGGCGAAGGCCGCGGGAGAGAGATGGAGGAGGGCCGTTGGGTTGGCTAACAGAAGGACGGTGGCTGTGTAGAATGAAAGAGGGGTCGGTCTGGGTTCTCGTCGTCGGTTGTGGGGGCTGACAGGGTGGCAGTGAAGGTGAGTGTGCCGTGTGAGTGAGGGTGAGAACAGTGTGCGTGTGTGTGTGCCTTGAGAGTGAGGAGTGTGTGCAGTGTGTGTCTGTATGTGCTGTGGTGGAGAGGGTGAGAACAGTGACTGGGGTGTGGGTGAGGGTGAGAACAGTGAGAAGGGGGTTACGTGAGAGAGAGAGAGGGAAGAAAATAGAGAGAGAGAAAGATACGTGAGGATGTAACGTAGTCAATGTATAGACACAATGTATAGACTTTGAGAGGTAGTCAATAGAGAAAGAGACGTGAGGATGATTAGGAGGAAACCAATGTATAGATTTTGAGAGGATGTACAGACTTTGTGAAGCCAATGTATAGACTTTGAACTTTGTAACGTAGGTAAAGATAGGAACGTATAAACTTTGAGGAAGCCAATGCATAGACTTTGAGAGGATGTACAGACTTGGTGAAGCCAATGTATAGACTTTGAGGATGTACAGACTTTGTGAAGCCAATGTATAGACTCTGAGGAAGCCAATGTATAGACTTTGAGGGGATGTACAGGCTTGGTGAAGCCAATGTATAGACTTTGAGGAAGCCAATGTATAGACTTTGAGGATGAATGTATAGACTTTGGAGGTGGATGTATAGACTTTGGAGATTGATGTATAGACTTGGAGTGGATGTATAGACTTGGAAGGAATGTGTAGACTTGGAATGAATGTATAGACTTTGGAAATGGATGTATAGACTTGGAGTGGATGTATAGACTTAGGAAATGGATGTAACATAGGTAAAGATAGGAATGTATAGACTTTGAGGGAGCCAATGTATAGACTTTGAGGATGTACAGACTTTGTGAAGCCAATGTATAGACTCCGAACGTATAGACTTGCTGCAACGTATAGACTTGAACGTCCAGACTTGCTGCAACGTACAGACTTGAACGTACAGACTGGCTGCAACGTACAGACTTTGGACGTACAGACTTGCTGCAACGTATAGACTTGAACGTACAGACTAGCTGCAACGTACAGACTTTGGACGTACAGATTTGCTGTAACGTACAGACTTTGAACGTACAGACTTGCTGCAACGTATAGACTTGAACGTACAGACTTGCTGCAACGTATAGACTTGCTATGCATAGACTTTAAAGAGAAGAATGTACAGGCGTGAGTTGATACAACTGAAGAATGTATAGACTTGCTATGAAGATGCACGAACCTTGTTATATACATATGCTCAGACCAACAATGTGCTCGGACCATGAATGCATGTTTCACCATTATTCAACTTCGTCAGAAAATTGAAGACCATTTAAAAAATTCGACCAGGAGGGCCGCTTTGGGGCATCATAATATAATACGAGATCTACTCGCCACAATGTCAAAATTGGCGTGTCTACAGCTGTTCTGCCTTGGCATCCGCTTTGTAGGAGAACGACATGTAATGGAATGCAATAAAGGGTAATGAAATGAAATGGAGTGGACTGATGCCAAGGTATGATGTGACACGCTTTCAACATCTTGGGATTGGAGCCGTTCCAAAGTCTCAACAAAACAACCCTGAAGAGGGTCCCCCAAAGTCAACGCTTGTTCGGATGGAAATAAGGAAAGAGAAAAAGTGCACTTGAGCATAAATAAAAGGGTGGGGCCAACTTCTCTGCGCGGAAGTACCCTGATCGTAGACCTGTGGGTTTCACCTCGGGGAGCGGTTACCAGCCATGTGGAAGTGCTGCGGCCGAGGTGGGCCCCATGGAGTAAAAAAAAGCAGTTGATAAATCCAAACAAACGTTTCTTCCGGAGGACCAACCCATGGTGGTTTCGAGGAAACTGAGTACTGGACTCAGAATGGAATATCTCGTATTATTCAAGAATTCAAGCACAGCAACTCTCGCAATCAAGTTAAGTGAATGATCTTCCACAATGATATCAAAGTCCTACATGAATGCATGCTGGGTTTAAAAGAAAAATATAAAACCAAAGAAAATAGAAGATAACCAAGGATAATATTGTTAAGTTTTGGAGACTGGGTCAGGATAACGATCTGGTGAGCTGATACTGAGCCGGGGCCCGTTTATCCACGCACCGACACACCGGACGGAACCGTCGTCCCCATTCTATCACAACTTAACGGCCTATCCGTACGACTCGAACTCCTCCGAGATCATCACTGTTTTTGTTGAAGGGGAACTCAGATCCCGGATTCGTCCGGACCGTAAGGTCCTTGGCATATTCTAATAGCGTAAATATCATATAATATAATGCAAGACACAGTGCGGAGGTGATTCACAGCGAGATGGTGATGATCCTTTTTTTTCTTTTTCTCTCTCTTTTTTTTTCTTCTTTTGAAACCTGCATTCATCAGTGGGCAACAAAAAATAGAAATATCTCACAAAAAATAAATAAATAAATAAATAAACACTCACGTTTACAGAATATCAATCAATCACAACAATTCACACAAGCAGGGGAAACATAAAAACAGAGTTCACGTGGCAAGGCACATAGTGGCAACTCATCATTTTTTTGTTTGTTTTATTCTTTTTCTCTTTTTTTGTGTTTTGGATTTCTAGTGTTCAGTCATTACACGGCATTTGTTCTTCTCTTTTCAGGGTGCCCAGCATGTGGCAAAGGGTGGCCGACAGGGCCTTTTGGTTCCAGTTCCTCTTTCGGAGATCATGTCCTTCCAGAAACAAGTTCCTGGCACAGTGGCTTGTGCCGAAGAGAACGAGCATGAGCTCGCAAGTCAGGTGGGCGTGATTCAATTTAAAATTCAATCACACACTTCGCCCACTTGTTCTGAGCTTGTGGGATGATTGGAGCTGGAAGGTAGTGGAGATTCAGGGCTTGCTAGCTCCTGTGGTCTGAGCAAAGAAAGAGAGTGTCGCTCCATCAGAGCGCGATGCCCAGATAACAGAACTGGAGAAGGAATGACGACGACATGTTGTTGAGGAATTGCCTCGAGACGTCTTGGAGCTGATAGAGTCTCCAGCGGTAAAGCAGAGGGCAGCTCAGCCAGCGGCCTCGACTTCAAGAGCTTCGCGGCCATCGGGGTCGCGAAGGAGGCTGGAGGACGGCGAGGAGCATCGCCAGAGAGGGTGGGCATGCGCGACGCGTCAATGCAATTGCTGTGTCACATAGCTCAGGAGACCTCCCTGTAGGGACCTCCGCCTTAGGAGGGAGAAGAGAGATGACCAGGAGGGTGATGAGGGTTAGTGAGTGGCTTGTATACTTGCTCTCTCCTGATAGCAGTCACGGACCCTTATATAGATGTGTGAGTAGAATAGCTCGGCTTGAACACGGCTTGCTTGCCCTGGATGCGTTCCTTCTCCTCTACGCCTCTTCTCTACCACATGGGTTCTCGCGAGACATGCTCGACGAGATGTCTCCTTAAAACACGGGGCAGTGACTCACAATAGCCATGATTTTCAAAGGGAATCTGTCACTGACTTCAACATCGACGCCTAATCCTCTTTTCCCACGTGAATGTTCCCAATTTTCTTCTTCGCGCTAAAAGTGGTCGCAATAGGACAGGGGACACGGGGAATCTTTAGACTACGTAAGGGTGGCGGGTCGACAAATCACGGCTCTGCTCCATTTACTTCACATGGCAAAGTGGCACACGAGGGTACCGGGGCCATGATTTCAAAGGATCTACCACCAATTTCAACAATGTCGGTCGCTGATCCTATTTTCCCACATAAATGTCCCCTACTTCCTCCTTAGAGATAGTCGCAACGGGACAATGAACACGGGGAATCTTCAGACCGAATAGGGAGGACGGGTCAACAAATCACGCCCCCGAATCGATCACTCCACATGGTAGAGTGGCATGCGAGAGTAAAGAGAGGGTGACTTGTCGTAAGAGCTGTTGCTAGGGGTGATGGTGATAGATCCAGATCACCTTCTTTCCGATCCTATAAATACCTCCCCTTTCGCTCGACTTAGAAACACCGAAGTCGTAAGAGCCAATTTGAGGAGTGCAAGTTTGTAAGGAGGGAGGTAGTGAGTGTTGCTCAACTTTTCAGGATGGAAGGTGAATCTAGTTTCAGAGCAGAGGGTGAGTCTTCCCGCTCTTCGAAGAGGAGCAGATCTGGTAGCAGTTCCAGAAGACTCTCAGAAGTCGAAGGACAACTGAGTGAGAGGACCCGATCACAGCTTGTAAGTGGATTCTTTAGTTTCCTTTCTTCATCCTTTCTTCTCCTTTCTTGCTTAGCAATGCTCCCCTTTCTCACCTCTTGTGTATGTGCAGAGCATGATGCGATCGCACATCTCGTGGGAGCTGGTAGTGGCGGCATATCAAGGTCTCCCGGACTTCCAGAAGGCCAGGCTAGACGTGATGGGGTTCGGGGCCTTCCTCCGAATCGAGCCGATAAAGCTCGACCTTGCCCTGATCCAAGCACTGCATGAAAGATGGGACCCAGTGAGTCGGGCATTCCTGATGCCTTGGGGGCACATGGTGCCCAGCCTAGAAGATGTGGTCCGAATCACGGGCCTCAAAGTGGATGGAGAGGCAGTGACAGGCGTCACTTATGCGGACTACCGAGAAGGTGCCCAAAAGCTATTAGGGCTGGACCTCGACGGTCGGAAGAACAGGTCAGTAGCCAAGGCATCGATCATGGAGGCGCTAGGGCTTACTGACATTCGTCCACGGGATGACGAGTCCCTGGAGGAATTCATGGAAAGAGCCGAAAGAGGAGCCCGTGCTGTGTACTGCGTGGACGCCAGCAACTGGGAAAGGACCAACATGGATCTGAGGAGGTTCCTCATCTTTCTGTTGGCCAAGTTGCTACTGGGCTCCAAGGGAGACAACATACACTGCCGCTTCCTGGAGTTGCTCGTGGACTTGGAGAGAATAGGACAGTACGCCTGGGGGGCTGCCGTACTAGCGCATCTATTCACAGGTCTGTCGCAAAGGACAGGCCGAGAGGTGACAATAAATGGGTTTACGCCCTTCATTCAGGTAAAGAATTTTTTGTTGTTTTTGTTTTATGCTTTTTTTTTCTTGTATTTGTTGATGCCAATGACACATGATGGTGTAGCTATGGAGCTACTATTATATTCCAATGGGGAGAGCTCGACACTGGCGGCCAGTGACGATCTCGTTGGCTAGGCGGTGGCAACCCATCATGAGTACAGCACCATTATCCTACCAACTTATGGTATTGAGACGGGAGCTACAAGAGTTTCCCGCAGCGATGGTAGGATACTTTTTTCAATTTTTTTTTGTTATTCATTTTTTATCATTTTTTGTATTTTCAGCTAACTAAGCAAATATGTACAACCCAACATAGGTGAACTGGAGGCCTTACTCGAACATGGTCGATGTCGACCAGCCGTGGGTAATTGGAAGCCGTGCCCGATTCGGACGGGACCTCTGGCTCCATTGTTTGAATGAGATCGAGCCACTAAGGCTGCGATTAGCAATGAGGACCCTAGGGCTTGCCCAGGAATGGGTGGATATGACCACATCACCCAGCGTCGGAAAGAAGACGCGCGGGCCGGCAACCTGTGTTGATTGGAGGGTGCGCTTCCCCGAACAGTATGAAGACTGGCAACGGGGTGGCACGCTCGTGGAATCACAAGCGCAAGACAGTGAAGATTACCTACGGCTCTATAGGGCAATGTATGCGGAGAGGCTCTAGCTTGGGGGACTTGTGGAGGTAAAGTAAAAAGAAACCGTTTTTTTATCTTTTACATTTTTTTTCATATTTTTTGTGCATTTTTTTATTTTTTTGTGAACTCATAAGCCATGGGTGTAGGATGCCCGTGACACCATAATAATGAACTTACGAGCTCGTTTGGCGGACACGGAGCAAAAGTTGAATGACACCCGAGCGGCTCTAGATTCATCAGTAAGTGTGTATGTACAGGCTCCTGGTATGATTTGAAATTCATAGCCCTAACCACTTAAATGTCACCTCTTATCTGTTGCAGCGTGCCCAGCTCGATGCAGTTTCATCGCCGATGGGAGCAGACGGCGTTTCATCCAGTCTATGGATTCCTACTTCAGAGTTAGATCTACTCCACGAGCAGCTTGCTCATACCACACAACGGGCTGCGGAGGCAGAAGGGATGCTTTCTGCACAGGTGAGGGTTTCACCGTTTAATATCCCTTGTTCAAGCATTGCCATATGCCTGAGATGATATGTATGGCAGGAGAAAGAAACACAGGATGCACATGCGCATACCGCGGAGAAGGAAGCTAGAATAGCCGAGCTAGAAGAGGAACTGCAGCGTCGTCCAAGTGAGGACTCTTCCAGGGATGCTGTGGAGCTGAGGATCACCTTTCAGCTGGAGAGGGAAGACAGAGAGAGAGAACGTGCCGAAAGAGAAAGGGACAGGGAACGAGAAAAGGCCAAGAGATCGGCCGAGAAAGAGGAGAAGAGGGCCCTGGAGGCTCAACTATTTGAATTGAGGACCAGTCTCGGCCTCGCCGAGCAATGGCTGAAGGATGGCGAGGAACGCTACCGAAGAGCACGAGAGCGTGGCTTTCGTGTTAGTAGCTTTTTTGCTGCCCCTGCAGATCAACGCCGGGGTGTGGAGATCGGAAGAGGAGCACAGAGCGGTAGAAGTACCGCTTTTCATGGTTGGGTAGCACCCACAAGAGCGTCTTGCCCGGAGAGTGGCGGGACAAGTAATGTGGAGAAAGAGGGTGGAACCTAATGTGATCTCTTTGTTGTTTGTTGTTCTTAGAGTGGAATAAAGTGTTTTGTGCTTGATTCTCTGCTTCCTTCTTAGTTACTCAAATCCCTGCACACATCTAAGCAAACAAGTCAGTATTTCTGTTCTGACTTGCCCCTTGCTCAATGAGCAAATGTGGTTTTGAATTATCCTTGATAACGAGTCAAGGGGCAAGCCTTTATTAACAAAGGCAATGATAAAAAAGGATGATGAATGCGACAGACAAGCACACGGATGCAAATGAGAATTTAAAATGAATGGTGCATACAAATGCGATCATGCGAAGATGTGATTTTTTTTGTTTTTGTAGGTGTATTCATTTTTTTGTATTTTGTTGTTTGTTTATTTTTTTTTGTCTTTTATATTTCCATTTTTTTGTGCATATACATTTTTTTGCTTTTTTTGGATTTTTGGATTTGTTATTTTTTTGTTTGTTTTTGGTTTGTTTATTTTTTTGTTTTTGCTAATGCATGATGACCACTTGATATAACATCTAACCTGCATGAGAACAAGGGTTTCTTACTAACCTCCCAGGCATCCTAAGTGCACACCTAAGTTGATTTGGGCCTCTAGACTTCTCGAATGATAATCCCGCCGGCTAAGACTTACCCTGATGACAATACCGTCATGCCATGCTTAGGCTCCCAGTTGCTTCCGACCGCAGGGATTCACCCAAAAAGTGTTCGAGGTAAATGATTTGCCCAACCCGGGTCTATTTCCTCACAACTCTAGATGATATGAAATGAAACACCCTGGAACCCAAACGACCAACCGTGCGACGCTGACCCGGAATCAGACGCCGTCGCACCCATAGGTGACGCGCTTGCATTAGTCTAAGCCCGAGGTTAGACTAAGAATAGATTAAGGTGGTAGATAGGGGTCTTGACTGGCCAGAAACACGGAGACTCCTTCACAACAATGGCTTTTGCTTTTCAAAATGGATAACCATATGTCTGTGTTGAAATTGCAAGCTTTGGTGAGTTTCACCCTTCGGGAACTCCATCGAGCCTTCATCTTTAGAGGAAGAAGGAAGAATATAGGGGGTAAACCTCCTGAGAGGATCGGCAAAACCGTTAACCCGGCGAGCAAGTAGCGGCGCACTTAACTTCCCCTTTCGGGCAACTTCAGACCAAATCTCGAGCATTTACATTTCATGACCCCATTTTGTGGAATTTGACTTTCAGTCAAAGGGGTTTCATTTAGTGGAATCTGGCACGGTTACGACCAGGCTTTTATTTCGACTTTGATTTTTTTGCTTTTCTGATTTTTCCTGACAGATTTTTGCGAGGGACATAGTATTTTGACATCATGGAATCCCTCTTGGATGCCTGCGGGGACACTGCCCTCTTCTCGTGCTCTGACCCATGCTCGAGGAATTGGGCCCTACTCTCACCCTAGGGGTTGTGTTCGTGTTTCCCATGCTCAGCGTTTTAAGGGCACCGGCTGTCTCATTCGGTCGAAGAGAGAGAGAACAAAGATTTAAGCCTTCTGGAGACCTTCTGGGTGAGGCCTTACCATGAGCGATGCTACCGATCTTTTATAGAACACATGTGTACATGCATGTTGCCTTCTTTTGAGGGGGGCATTCTCGGACTTTTGATGCTGGGCCAAGCAGGGTATCTGGATGTGCAATTTTTGGTGTCCACAGGCATAAGCCGAACTAGTCGGACAGGGATCTCCACGGTTCTGGCAAACCAAGACCCGTAATCTATCAAGTCTTAATAGGCCCTATCCCAACATAGAGGTTGAATGCAATGACTTAACTACATGGTGATCTCCCAGCATTGGCATTTTGAATTTTCTATTTTTTATTTCTTTTCATTTTTTTCCTTTTTTTTTGTCTTTTGTTGTTGTATATATACATATTTTTGTTGTTTTCATTGTTTTCTATTTTTTTTTATTTTTCGTTTCATCATTTTTTGACACTATGTACACCTATCTAGGGGTAGTACTTCTTAAGATAAAGTACATTCCAAGGGTGGGATAACTCGATTCCCTCAGCATTGACTAGCCTGTAGGCGTTACCAGGATGCACAGCCTGAACCACGTACGGTCCTTCCCAATTGGGTTGGAGTTTAGAAAGCGGCCCACCAGATTTTACAAACATTCTTTTCACTACCATTTCACCGACTTAAAATTTTCTTTCAATGACCTTCTTTTGATAAAAACGTGTGAGTCTGTTCTGATATACACGTGCATGCTTAGCAGCGGCCAGCCGTTTCTCATCTAAGAGTTCCAATTGAGCAAGGAGTGAATCACGACGTTCGTCGAGGGGAAGTTCCTTGTCCAACTGTACCCTGAGAGAAGGAACCAAGATTTCATACGGAACTACCGCCTCCATCCCATAAGTAAGGGCGAACGGAGTTTGCCCAGTGGGAGTACGGATTGAAGTGTGATATAAAGCCTCAATCAGCTTTCTGGCCAATCCGAGAACTTGTTTGACTCACAGGTCTTTTTTATGATTTTAATCAATGTTTTATTAGTGGCCTCTGCTTGGCCATTACTTTGTGGATAATAAGGTGATGAATGATGCATTGCAATTTTATACCTTTGGCAGAGGTCCTGAAGGTTCTGAGAAATAAATTGCGGCCCATTGTCGGTGATGATTGTGCTCGGAATGCCGAACCTGGCGATGATGTTCTCCATGATGAATTTGCATACTGTTGATGCTTTAACCTCCACGTAAACTTCGGCTTCGGCCCATTTGGTGAAGTACTCCGTTGCAGTAAGGATGAATGATTTTTGCTTAGTGAGGGAGTTGGGATTACCAAGAGGACCAATGACATCGAAAGCCCACATGGAGAAAGGCCATGGGGAAGACACTGGATGAACTGAAGAAGATGGGGAATGAATTTTATCGGCGTGAAGTTGACACTTGACACACCTACGGACATAGACGGCACAATCCTCTTCCATGGTGGGCCAGTAAAAGCCTTGCCGAAGGTTTTTCTTGACAAGCATTTGGCTATTCACATGGCCACCGCACACACCAGAGTGCTTCCTCGACGTATTTCCAGACCTCCTCTTCGTCGAGACATCTTAGAAGAACACCAGTAAGACTTCTCTTATATAGCAATCCTCCAACCAATGTGTACCTCTGGACAACTTTCCTTATGGCTTTCCTAGCTTCTGCTGTGATTTATTGTAAATGAATGGTGATAAAAAAAATGATTAGACAGAAGATGCCTAGAAGAATTTACAAGATAAGAAAGGAATCAAAGAAAAAGGTGAGGACTAAAGCCTCGAAAGCAGTATGAGAACGGGCAGATACCCGAGACAATTGATATGACATGAATCGAGTCAGACTCGGGATCAAGATCGAGAGGAATTAGAAATTGATGAATTGAGAGAGGCGGATTCGGAGGATCCGAATGTAAAGGAGGAGAATCAGAGGAGTATGGATCCGGAGGTTCCGGAGGAAGAAAATGATGAGGGACGCGATGCCCTGGGAAAAAGTATGCAAAAAGGTAGTTTAAAGGGATGAAAAGGACGAAGGACACAATGTCACGGAAGAACAAAAGGATAAATCGAAAGAAGGAAAGGTCTGGAGACTTCGGACGAATATGAAAAGGAAGGGCGCGATGCCCTAGGAGGGATGGATAACAAGATGAGAAATCCGGAGGTTCCGGAGGGATATAAAAAGGAAGGGTGCGATGCCCTGAGAGAGATGGAGAATGATATGAGAAATCCGGAGGTTCCGGAGGGAGATGAGAGATGGATAAAGATAAGGAATTAAACATGGAGGGGTCCGGAGGTTCCGGATGGGGTGGAATGTGAGGGTAGGATAAAGACAAGGAACCAAACAGAGAGGGGTCCGGAGGTTCCGGACGGGAAGACAATGAATTAAACAGAGTGGGGTCCGGAGGTTCCGGACGAAGACGATGATGAGGGATGGATAAAAAGATGGAATTAAATAGGGAGGGGTCCGGAGGTTCCGGACGGGGATGAATATAGGGGTTCGGAGATTCCTGACGAGGTAGAAGGTAAGGGTCCGGAGGTTCCGGAGGGGGATGAATGTGAGGGTCCAAAGACCCTAGAGAAGAAGAGGAGCTTGATTGCGTAGATCTAGATGATGAGAAGCGTCCTCTCAGCCAATGGATTGCCCATAAAAAGAAGATGAATAACAGCACAAGCAGTGATAGAATGGGGTATGCAGTAGATGAGCTACAGGATGGCTCCTCCACATGGGATTTATCACTCTTAAGCTCCACTCTATGCTTTCCCTTCTTCCTGGAGGATACTCTCTCACAGGGAGACCTCTCAACCTTCAATATGACTTCTTGGCGTCTTGGCCTTGCATGTCGCTCTCTCCAATTATGTGCCCCAAAAGACGGCCTGATCCTTCCCTGACCAGCCGGCTTAATGATCAGCGCGCACGGGCTCTCATTTGATGAACTCTTAGTAAGACCCCTCGAATGTTCAAAAATGAACAATAACTCTCTTGGCAAATAGCAAAAATTTGAGAGTTCTACTTGTGCAGTAGGGATCTTGACATGAAATAGCTCCTTAGGAAATAACTCCCTTGATAAACGAATGGTATCTATCATTGGGAATTTGACCTTCGACATAAGGAGCTTCTTATTTGATGGACTGCTCAAGGGCGTTGGAATATCGTGTGTGAATATACTTGGTAACACAGGTGTTCGCCCCTTACATGGAAGTTGGTGAGGAGTAGATAAAACGTCAAAAGCTTCCAACAAGGAACGGCCTGACCCACCCCTGAGCATAGAGTTCATCATCTCCTCGGCAGTAGAACATGTCATCACTATGCATGAGGAGAACCCCTTCTTTTGATTGGCCATTTGGACTATGACCGAACAAGGGGTAATAAGGGCCTTGAAAGCATGTTGGCCAATGAGTAACGTGATCGTTATTGTTTTGGCCCTTGATTTACTTAGCACCAGTTCCTGAGAGTCCTTCTTGATGGACATTGGTAGAGATGGAGATTCGGGTTGCTCAACAATAACCGGCACAAGAACGCGAATCGGCATTCGGCATATAAAATCTTGAATTTTAAATGGCATAGCCGTAACCGAATTCTTCTTGTCTGGTTCTTGATCATCATCTTTGGCACGTGTATTTGTAATAGTACACCCACTCCGAGAGGTGATGGAAGGAGATGAGTCGGAGACAACATGATCAACGAGTAATGGAGGTTCAATGGAAGGGGTTGTAAAAAGGGTAGGCGAAGATTGAAACACGACGAGTTTCTTCTCCTGCTCGAGAGCAGACGAGGTTGGCTCGGGTGCAAAAATAGATGGGCCCTGCTCAGGATTAGCCACGGATTTGGGTGAGGAGTCAAATGGAGGAGTAAGAGGGGTTGGGTTTGAAGTTATAAGGATGGTGGAGGCCTTAAGTGATGGAGGCGAGATGGAGGCAACAGGCTCAGCGGGTAATAGAGGTTGGATGGAAAGGGTTGTGGAAAGAGTAAGTGAGGGTTGAAACACGGCGAGCTTCTCCTTGTGCTCGGGAGGAGACAAGGTTAGCTCGGGTGCAAAAATCAATGGGCCCTGCTTAGGGTTAATCACGGGTTTAGGTAAGGGGTTGAGTGGAGGAATAAGAGTGGTTGAGTTTAGTGATACAAGGCTAGCGTACCAAGGAGAGGGAAGGAGAAAAACCACGAGACGAGAGAAAGGATTACACTGAAGACCTAGACGGAACCAGACTCCGGTACCTGGCGAAGATGGGGGTCCGAAGACCCTCTCGCGCAAACTGACCCCTTCCCGGTAAGCGTGACTTACCGTTCCGCGAGCAGCTTTTCATATACCGAGGAGTCTGAGAACCCACGTAATGGAAGTTGAGAGACACGTAGACTCGGAATTTGTAATGATTTATCACTCCTCAGACAATTATAAGAACAATATGAACAAAAGCATACCACCGCAGGACATTGGTCTTTGCGGGGTTTTAACAGCAATATAGCAATATCAGCAGTAATGAACATGTATACATATAGAAACCACCGCGAGACATTGGTCTTACGGGATTTTTACTGTAATATAGATAATAAATATAAGTATATATACATAAGACCACCGCGAGATATTACTCTCCACGGTGTTTTTATTATAATATAAGTATATATAACAAGAAATGACAAGGGGATCAAATAAACCGCCGCGAGATGTCACTCTCCGCGGGGTTTTAAGGCGGTGATAGGGGAATGCTGAAATTAAACAGTTAGGGGTTAAGATGTTAGAGTGCAGAAATTAGATTACTGAAATGAAAATGGTCGCAGGAGGTGACCCACCGCACCAGTTAGATAAAACCGCCGCGAGGAACGGATTCCTTGATCGGGGTTGGAACGAAAGGACAACAAAAAATAAAACCACCGCGAGGAACTAGTTCCTTGATCGGGGTTGGAACAAAAGACAAAAAAATAAGACCCCCGCGAGGAACTAGTTCCTTGATCGGGGCTGGAATGAAAGTACAGGAAATGAAACCATCGCGAGGAACGGGTTCCTTGATCGCCGTCCGAACCATCGCGAGGAACGGGTTCCTTGATCTCGGGTTGACGGGCTGCACTTGATCACCCCGTCGGCGCGGTTCGGACGGCGTATGCTGCTAGTTGTGGGGCCCACGCGCTGGTCAGTGGGGCCGTGTGGGACCGGAGTGGCACCACTGTGGTGGGGAGGCCTGGGGAAGCGCTTCCTGGGATGGCGGCGCGCTGGTTCGCCGGCCGGAGGCCGGGCGGCTCCGATCGGCACCGGTCGGAAAGAGTGCCCACGGATCTGCTGCTTCTGTTTTCAGGCGCGCGCTCCGGCGAGATCGGCTGCTGCGATCAATCCTGATGTCGGATCGAAGCACAGGAGATACCGTTGGAAAGCTCTTTCGAAATCCTTCAAACTAGGACCAGAGAGATGAACTGGATCTGCACGGATCTGGCCTTTGTTGATTTTTGAAGTTACTGTTGGACAGTTCCCGAAATCTCAGAACAGCAGAGCAGTTTCCTGAGAACTACCTTCGACCGCGGGGTAGACCTCAGATTCAGGCTTCGAGCTCTTCATGAAAGTTATAGAGGGGAGGGAGAGGAAAACGACAATATTTTTTGTGAAAGGTTTTGTTGAGATTTGGGTGGGGAAAAGTATTTTAAACTGGTGGGTGGTCGGATCTGGACAGAGGTAGGCAGAACTGTAGAAGGATCTGAAAGTGAATTTTAAAAAATAGGTGGTGGCCTGTGGAAATTCCACGAAAATTCTTGGGTGGAGGGGATGGTGGGCAGAACCTCCAGTAATTTTGGGGGTTCCAGCAAAAATCAAAAAGGGGACCAAGAAGGCGAAACTCAGGGTGGCTGTGACTGGATCTGAACAAAAGGCAGAACTGGTGGGTGGAGATGCACGAAAATGGAAAATTATAAAACGGGACTATAAATTTTTTTCAATTTTTCTGGAGAGTTATGATGAACCCTAGAACGTACCCTGAAAATATCAGCTCCAGAAGATGAGAGAATTGGGAGCTAAAATTCTCGGAGTGACCTTCTGTCCAACAAGACAGAACCTGGACAGAACTTCCGACGGTGGCTCGTGACGGCTCGATGGCGGCACGAACGGCGGCGGCGGCGACACAGAATGAAATTAGATGTGGAGGGGCTAAGATAGAAGGGTTCACAACCCTGAAATGCAGAGGATGGAGAAGAAAAATCAGAGGGAGAGAGGAGAGAGGGCACACCCTTCTTGCTTCAAGCAATTTTCACATAATTTCTTCATTAAATCTCTAATGACACTATACATAGGCTTATATAGAGAATGGTAAGGGGGAGGGGGCTGGGAATTTCATGGGAAATAGGCTATTTTCTTCCCCCATGTGGTCAAAAACCCAAAATAAATAAATTACATATGGAGGGGACACTCCTTTGACTAGGTAGGTAAGGTAGGTGGCCTCCCTTTGACATTTTCAACCACTTGTCTCCCATGTGTCCAATTGACCTTCTAGATGCCACCTAGGACTTTGACCAGCCTCACATGGACCCATATGACTTATGTGGACCAATGGAGAAGGAGTGAGGGCCCCCTTGCTGGACCTACTGACAATTTGCATAAAAACCCACACAATCCTAAGGAATGACACATTGGCTTACAAAACCTCACAATTGCACATATACTTTCCCAAGGATATAAAAGTAAACTAAAGGACACAAATGCAAAATAAAAATGTCAATGCTCGGCGTCGATTCCCATCATGAAGACTCGCCCAAACTGCTTGAAGTCTCGGATGGATCCGGGGGCGAGGGCCTGGAACCAGGCTTGGGCGCCTTGGACTAGGGTAGTCACAAAGGCTCGGCATTTGATGGCGTCGGACACTCCGTGAAGGGTCATCAGGGCGTCGAAACTGTCGAAATGATCGGCCGGGTCACCCTGGCCGTCATAAAGCTTGAAGGTCGGGATGGAGGTTCTGGGAGACACCTCTGCCTTCAAGATACAGTCGGAGAACGGGGATTCCTCCTCGTCCTCCGTGGAAGAGACCTTCTGCAAGGCGCGTAAGGCGCGCTCCTGTTCTGCGAAACGCCTCTCGAATTCTCGCAGTCGGAGGGATAGCTCCGGCTGTCGCTGTGCCGTGGGGCTGGGGGGGCTGTGTGGGTGCTCCCCTGGGACTTCGGTCTCCGGGTTCAGGCGGTGTGCCCCAGGTTTTCCCCTTTTTGGTGTGGAGGAAGCCTCTTGCTCCGGAGGAGGGGCTTGTGAGGGTCCTCCTGACCTGTTACGGATAATCTGCTGGCCTCGGAGGGTAAAGCGGCCTCCGGCGGTGTGTTGTGACACGTTCTCGCGGGGAGGGCTCTCCGGAGGGGCGCGTGACCTTCCATCCCTGGCCGCCTGGGTCCTCATGAGTTCTACGAGGATATCCAATTTCGCGTTGAGGGCTTGGAAGGCGTCCCGTTGAGTGGTAGCCCTACCGCCGTAGGGGGAGGGGGTGGTCTGTTGGCGGGGATACTGGCATTGGAGGGGGGATTTTGCGAGGCCTGAGAGGGGCCTTCCCCCGCCGCTATCATGGCCTTTCCCCTCTCGCCGGCGAATCTCCTCCCTGAACTTCTTCGCACCATACTGACTTTTTGATCGTTTCCCACAGACGGCGCCAGATGAAGAGGCGTGATCTCATGCTTGTCCTGAGCGGGATAGATGATCACCGGATAGTGAACTGCAAAGAAGGGAAACGGATCAGGGGGCCCAGGAATGATTCCCTGGGGTAAACCCTCCGATGCTTAAGCCAGTCGAGCAATGATGGAAGCGATGAAGGGAGGAGGAAGGAGATGCACGAGATCCCTCTACACCAAGGTGGTGAAGTGGTTCCTGCTCAGGGGGTATAGGCGTGTGTTAGCCCTTACCTTTCGTTGGAGGTAGTCCCAGGTTTATATAGTGCACTAGCTTCATGAGTCCCGTAAGCTGAGGGGTTTCAGGCGGGCGTTACGTCCTCAACGTGGGATCTTTACGTCCTCATCGTGGGATCTTTATAGCCTTGAGGGATCATGGGCCCCTTATCCTCATAAACTCCTGCTCATAAAGGGTTCTCAACGGCAGCATGGATAAGCAATCGTCGGTCGTCCCGAGCATAAAAGGTGCCAACCCTGTCCGGGCGATAGGCATAGCTCGGATGAGGATAGGTCGGAGTGGGCGCTGAGCGCCTGCCCTTATCCCGGCGAGGGGATAGATCGGGCATGGGTCTTTCTCTGACCTGGCCGACGCTCGGGCCTTCCGAGCCTAAGGGCCGCCGAGGAAGGGTGTGATCCCGAGTGAACTTATTTAGGCTTTCTAGCTTAAGTGGGCCCTGCGGAGCTGTCACTTAGATGAGTTGGGCCTCGTTTGGTACTGATGGACCTAGTTTGGCCGCTTTCTAGATGGGCTACAGAAATCCCCCTCTCCAATGTTTCTATGTCACGAGGAAGAAGCCGCATTGGACCATCTGTTCACCTGGTGTTCATTAGCACAAAATATTGGCTAAAGGTTTTTTAGAAGCTGGGTGGTGTTCACACGTTCCCAATTAGAAAAAAGGCCGACGTTGGTCTGGAATAGGCTGTGGAATCTCAAAATAACTAAATAGTTTGGTAACTGTCAATTCATGTGACACAATGGGATATTTTGGGAGAATGGAATGCAAGAATCTTCAAGAGGCAAACCAAGACCCCAGAGAGAGTTTGTTTCATCTGTGATACGATTTTGGGGTGGACTGAACTTTTGAGTAAAATGGAGGATTCTCGATCTTCCATTTACAGTTACTCGGATGGTTTAGAGTGTGGACACCAAGTTGATATGGACTTATTTTGTATAGACTATTGAGGGATGTTGAACCTAATTTATCCTAGGATTTTATTATAATAAACACGCTGCACTTTGAAATGCTATTTTAACAGAAGAAATCGACTCATGCACCTAGGCAATGAGGCAAGGCAAGGCAAGCTAAGAATAACTCACCTAGACTCGTGTTCGCCTGACTTTCATAGGTGCTCAGTTCTCACCTATGTTATCTATGTCAAATGTTTGTATTTTTTAGTTTAGCGGCATTGCTTATTCTTAATAACCTTCTTTAACAATGTCTACTGCAGTTTTTCTCTGACATGCTGCCACCTTTTTCTTACTCTTGATGATTCCTAAGAGCATGGACTACGTATATGGATGCTTTACACATTGGCCTTTACATATCATGATCAGTGTTTCCTAGACCCACATGCATCATTACCTTGGATATTTTCTTTGCTTTCCTCCTGCCACCATTTTTTTTCTTCACAGAGATTTATGGGATGGAAAAAAAACAGTGCCTCAAATGCATAGGCATTCAGCTAGGCATTTGAGGCTGAGGTAAGCCCCTGGTTGCCCTTCGCACCTCTCGCATTTAACTACATATTAAAAAGAGTTTATGCATTTACAAATAAAAATGAAGATGAAGAAAAAGGAAAAGAGCAGACAAAACAGACAGAAAGCAACGAGAAAAAGAGAGTGGTGGCAGGTAACTATAAAAAAGAGACCTGAAAGTAAATGTGTGTGTATGTATATATGATATATATCTACACACACACACACATTTTTATATGTCAAGGAGAGAAAGGAAAGTCAGAGGCCTCCCACAGCCCCACCGTGTGGAATCATCCACCTGGTGGATGTGTAGGAAGACAATGGTACCACATGAGACAGCCGGGTGGTCTCCCCATGGGTTCCCTTTCCTCCATCAGTTGACTTTCCTCACCTGATGGAACTGAAAAAAAGGCCCTGCACCAAGGGTTTATTCTCCCGCCTTACATCAATGTCACCAATAGATAACACCACCACCCCACACACACAAAGCAAACTTCTCAATGGCTTATTTGGGAAGAATGGACAGCAAGTTGACTATGTGAAGACAGTCTCCATACAATCTCTTCTTAAGAACACTGCAAAATGTTCTCCATATTGCTTTGTAACTGAAGAAACTATTTTCCTTTTGTGCAATGACTTAAGCTCACCAAAGACTTTCCTGTGATGAAAATTTTAGAGTGACTTGCAATGATGAGCATTGTGTAATGTTTTTTATTACAAAATAACATGTGATGCTCATTTCGGGATGATGTCCACTAAGTTTATTATGTGCATTCATGTTTATGGACTATAGGAACTTTAATCCATCCAACTTAATGGATCCTTACTGGGCCTCGTTTATGACTATGGAGTATGTCAAGTATCCTTATTTTGTAGTATGGGCCCACATGGTCATGGTTGGCAATTTCGGCAGAAACCGATACGTTTCGGCCGAAACGTATCGGTTTCGGCCATAACCGATACGAAAAAGGCCCTTATTACTGTAGCAATCCGAAACTTAAGGGGGGTATTGGTTTCGGGCGAAACCGATACTGGTTTCGGCCCGAAACCATCCGGTTTCGGCCGAAACACGTGAACCCCTTTATGCTTTGCTGTCTCCCCCCCCCCCCCCCGAAACCCCACTACCCAGCCATGGTTTCGGCCGAAACCCTCCCCCCTGCTGACTGCTGTCTCCCTGACTGCTGTGCTGCTGCCGCTGCTGTGCTGCTGCTGCTGCCGCTGCTGTGCTGGTGCTGCTGCTGCTGAGCTGTTGCTGCCTGCTGCGGGCCTGCGGCTGCTGCCTGCTGTGTGCTGCCTGCTGCTGCTGCAGCCTGGTGCTGCTGCCTGCTGCTCAGCCACCAGCTGCAGCTGAGCCTGCTGCTCTTGCTGTTGCTGCAGCAACCAGGGCCAGCAGGTGGCTGAAAGCCGCCCTACTGCCACCGCCGGACTGCCCACCCCCTACTAGCCTGCTGTGTGCACTTGGGGTTGTAAGTATTTTTTTGTACCTAAATTTGTTCAACCCTAATTAGTTCAGATTTCAAAATAAACTTTAATTAGATACTTAAAATTAGATTCATTATTAATTAACCCCTAATTCATACAAAAAATTTAAGGCTTTCGTCCAATTCGGCTTTCTTAGCCACAATTGAAGGTTAGATAAGTTTCATTGACGAATTTGGGGTGCCTTCATGATGGGATTATATTTTTAGCAAGGGTAATTAGGGCTTAATTAGTAATTAAGGCTTAATTAGCTCATAAAAATTGGGGCTTTTGTCTAATTCGAGTTTCTTAGTCACAATTGAAGGTTAATTAAGTTTCATTGATGAATTTGGGGTGCCTTCATGTTGGGATTATATTTTTATGAGGGATAATTAGGGCTTAATTAGTAATTAAGGCTTAATTAGTTCAAAAAATTGGGACTTTTGTCTAATTCGAGTTCCCTAGCTACAATTGAAGGTTAATTAAGTTTGATTGATGAATTTGAGGTGGGATCATGCTGGGATGTCATTTTTATGAAGGGTCATTAAGGGTTATTTGGTAATTAGGGCTTAATTACCTCAAAAAAATTGGGGCTTTCGTCTAATTCGACTTTATTACCCACAATTGAAGCTCAATTAAGCTTCATTGACTAATTTGGAGCTCTTTCATGTTCAATTGCCTTTTTTTCATTGTACTTACAAGAGATTGTCTTTGACTGTCTTAATGCAGCATCATGCTTAGACGTCAGCAAACACAGGAGCAGCAAGGGCAAGAGGATCCGGGGTGGGCCCACATGTCCTTAATTGATGCTAAGAGAAGAAAGGTGAAATGCAATTACTGTGGTAAGGAGATGTATGACGGAATTACCAGAGGAAAGCAACATTTGGCAGGGGTAAGAGGAGAGATGAGACAATGTGACAACTGTCCCCGAGAGGTGCGAGAAGAGATGCGCCAGTGCCTTCTGGGGAAAAGGGAGAGGGTGCAACAAAGGGCTGAGGATGAGGCTGAAATTGCTGAGGAGATTTCTGGCAGAAGGGTTAGGAGGGATGATGATGAGGAAGGCACTGAGGATTCTGATCCAGAGCTGACTGAAGCAAGGGAGCGTGAACAAGTCGCTCGAAGGAAAGGGAAGGTGCCCATGGGTTCAGGGACCTATGACAGTACAGCTGCACAACGTCCTGACGTTGGTGCTGTCCCACATACGCAGAGAACAGGTCCCATGGACAGCTATCTGCACATAAGGCCCCAAGCTACACAACCTAAAATCAAGCAAGCAATGAGAGGGTCAAAAAATCAGCAGAAGTTGCAGGGCATGCATTTAAATCTATTTGCAAATGATTTTTTCATGCAGGTGTCCCTGCACATGCAGCTTCAAGTGAATATTTCCAACCTATGATAGATGCCATAGCAGATGCTGGCCCTGACTTGCAGGCCCCCCCACGTCGAGACATATACGGGCGTGGCCTTGAGGGAGAGGTTGAGGAGCTCCATGAATGGGTTGAAAGCTTCAAGCATATATGGGTGGAGAGATGATGCACCATCATGTGTGATGGTTGGACTGGTACCACGAAAAAGTCCATGATAAACTTTTTGGTCTATTGCATCAGCGGTACAGTGTTTGTGAAATCAGTTGATGCATCAGATTGTGAAAAGAATGCAAATTATTTGTTTCATTTGATGGATGGCATGGTAGAACAAATTGGAGAGGAGAATGTTGTGCAGGTGGTGACTGATAATGAAGCCAGTTACAAGGCTGTAGGGAAGAAATTGATGCAGAAGCGCAGTCATTTATATTGGCTCCCATGTGCAGCACATTGTCTTGATCTGATGCTTGAAGACATAGGGAAGGAAAAGCGTGAAGAAGACAATTGACAAGGCACAAAAAGTCACACAGTATATCTATGGCCATCCTAGGATACTAAATATGTTCAGGGCGCATGCCAGTGGAGGGTAAGATATCATCCGTGCAGGCCCAACCAGATTTGCTTCCAATTTTATTTCTTTGGAGTCTTTGCACAGGTATAAGATTGATCTCAATTCTTGATACTTTATCCTTACTGATATGTAACAGTTGATGCAGCTTCAAATTTCATTTATCTACACAGGTACAAGAATGAGCTGAAAGCTTTCATGTACCACAATGTCCTGCGGGACTACATCGACAAGGGCACAGTTGATGCACAGATGGATTATCTGGATGTCTGCCACGTCGTGGACGACAACAAATTCTGGGACAGGGCGTCACGGTACTTGAAAGTAGTCACACCTCTCGTGAAGGTCCTAAAAATGGTGGATGGCGATGAGAAGAATGATATGGGCTATCTGTACGAGGCCATGGACCGTGCCAAATTGGAGTTGCAGCATTCCCTTCCCAGACATTATGCAAAATGGTGGAAAATTATTGACCAGAGATGGGACAACACATTACACCACGACTTGCATGCAGCTGGTGAGTGATTAATTGTACTGAAATTGGGGTAATGCCTTTATGTTATTTTATAAATTTCATTTAGTTAATTATACACAAATGCAGGTTATTTTCTCAACCCTCGATTTATGTATGGTGCCGATGCACATGTTGATGGCGAGGTGCTTCAAGGGACTTTAAAAGTCATTGGTCGTTTATCGAGGAATCCAGAAAAGAGACTAGAGGCCGAAGTAGAGGTTCGCCTTTATTTGATACTTTCAATAACATGTATAGAATTTATTTAAGTAGTTATGTTAATGTATTACTTTATGTTTGTAGATGAACCATTACAGAATGAGGACTGAGACATATGCTGATACCCAATTGCATACGTTGTGGGAAGAGTGAGCCCAGGTATATTTTATTTTTTGTATTTCTTAACCTGATGAATATATATTTCTACAACTAAAATGCATTTTTTTATGGTTGGTGGAACAGCTGACTGGTGGATAATGGTTAACAACCGAGATGTGGGCAGTAATGCATTGGCTTTCATTGCAATTAGGGTGCTCAGTCAAACAACATCAGCAAGTCAATGTGAAAGAAATTGGAGCACGTTCAGCCTTATACACTCAAAGGTTCGCAATCGGCTAAAGGCTGAACGATTAGAAAAATTAGTGTACTGCCACTACAATATGAGGTTGAGAATAGAGAATATGAGGTTGAGACAACAGCTGCGAGACAAACGCGCCGCCGGGGATGCCGCCGCAGAAATTGATGTGGATGCCTTATTTGATGATGAGAATCCGTTGCAGTCTTGGGTGGAGACACGAGAGCAGGTTGATGAGCCTGTTTTTGATGATGATGATAGAAATGGGCAGAGGGCATACTAGATGAAGATGAGCAAAGAGATCCCAAATTAAGAAGAAAATCAAAGAGGGCCAGAGAGACTCATGCCCACATGTCTAGGGTTGTTGAGGACACTGAGGAGCAGCATGATTTTCAGCCAGCTAGACACTCCGACTCAGATAGCAGGCCAGTCACTCCTAGAATGGGCAAGACACCTACATCCTTAAGAAGAAGTACATCAGTGCATGGGCAAACTGAGAGAACAAATGTTGCTGCTCGAGAGGACCCAGCAATTGAGCAGTTGAAGCAGATTTATGTGAGGCACACGCCAAGGGATAAAGGACTCATGTCAAAGATCACTGAAAAATTGGCACCACAAGAGAAAAAAGCATCCCCAAAGGCTAAAAAGCGACTGATTTCTTGTGGTGATGATGATGATGGTGATCATCCCGGAGGTGCTGCAGGTGGCACTAGTGCTGCAGGTGGTACAGGTGATGCAGATGCTGCAGGTGGTACAGGTGATGCAGGTGCTGCAGGTGGTACTACTGGATATAGTCAAGGTCAGCGAGGATATGATACACCAGGTTACGAAGGTGGCCAACAGGAAGCAGCTATTTATGCGCAGTGGAATTATGAACCATCATTCCAGTTCCATCCATATCTGACCAGTTCTTCTTCTCTTCCTCAAGATTCCTATGCTGATACTGGATTTCAATCAAGCCAACCAAACACTCCAAGAGGGATCCAAAGAGGGATGCAGGACTTGGCTACCTCATTGTTTGGTTATAGTGAATATAGACCATACATGCAACCTGGTTATGGGTATCGACATCAAGGGCCAGACGATGAGGGAGAAGGTTCTTCTAGTAATTATTATCAATATTAGGTAAGAATCAATGAATTTTTGTAACATTTATTTTGTCTAATTTAGTTTATTGTACTACTTGTATTAATGTACAATGGAATATTACTTTAACTTTCACATGTTCAATGTTTGAAATTCAATTTTTGTAGTTATCTACTTCAAGGTTATTGCACTAACTTATACAGTCAAATGCATGTGTAATGATTTTTATGATTTTAAGTGATTATAGAAATTATTTATGATTTTTTTTCAGATTTTTTAGAATTAATTTGATTTTTTTGAACCTTTTAACTGGGTTTCGGCCGGTTTCGGCCGAAACCGAAACCGATACCGAGTCGTATCGGTTTCGGACCCGGGCGAAACCGAGTCCGAAACCGAGTTTGCCATCCTTGCACATGGTCAATTAGGCTCCATAAATCCCATCAATTAATGGACTATTAAATTCTGTTCGAACATGATCCACCTGAAATTTCATATCTAAACCTTAAACTTGCAACAGTTACAGCTTAAACCCTAGCCCTGAGTTCCCAATTGCAAATAAACCCTGTAGTCTATAGTATAGATATTGTAACAGCCAAAGAATCATTATAAAAGAATCCAACTTGAATCTTAATCCCCAAAAACCTTTCAAAATTTACAACCTGAACACCAGATCTGAAAAAGCTGCAACTTAAACCAACATAAACCCTAATCCATAAAAAAAGTAATTTAAACCTTAAGAACATCAACGTTTGCAGTTTCACCCACAAAGACTTGCAGAATTAAAAAAGACTACAAATTTAAAATTTGCAGAAACATCCATAAAATCTGAAAGTCACAGACCAGTCCTTAAAACCTGAAAAAAAATAATCACAAAAAACCCTAAAAACTGTGAATTGTCAAGGGGGAAGCCCCAAAACCTAGAAACGTAAAAAAGAGACCCTGAAATAAGAAACATCTATGCCTGAAAACACTCTCCAGACCTTGGTCAAGTCTCAGGATGGCTCTTGACTTGTTCATTCCATCCATTGGAGCATGTCAAACTTGCATAAATATGGCATATGGTGTACATTTACATATGGAATCATCAAGTGGCAGCTGATCAAGGGTTTTCAGTTGTTAGGCAGATGTGATTAACACTGATCAAGTTCACTGGGAAAGACCCAATTTAAGGATCCATAAACTTGATCCTAATTTGTAAGTCTGAAAAAAGTTCATCCAAAGTCCTAAGTTTCTCTTTATCTTATCATGGAGAAAGTTTTAAAAAAAAATCCTACAAAGCATTTTTGAAAGCATGGAGTCATCACACTTGTACATTCCCTTGTTTGTTTTAAATAAATTAATGGTATTGTCCATCTTTGAAGAAACATAGCTTTGCCAGGGATACTACAGTAGAGCAGCATGCACAAAATCCTCTAAAACCAGCGCATCTGCACAAGTCCACTTGGCACCCAAAAGAGCCAAAAAAAAACAGAAGAAGGTGTAGGAGCAGTGGAACAGTGATGAACATCCCGCTGCTACCACTTTCCACCTATATCAAGGACATAGTGATTGACCATCAATTAATTAACCATATTTATTCTGGCCCTAGAGGACCTTCAGTCTTAGTTACATATTAACCAGTCTTCATACAAAATTGTACAGGGTCGTGAGACGGATTTCACAATGTGTTGGCCAAAAACCAGGCCGTAACCAGCCTAAACAAACAGAATCTCACTTTTACCTACAAGATACCATCTCCCTCCGACAATCTGAACCTGGGATCTGACACATGCATGGTTAAAAGGAACATGAAAAGAAAATTCCCAAGTACCTTGAGTTAAGTGGGACCTTCATCTTCTTCCCATCTTGCGGAGCACCCATGATAGATGCATCAAGCTCAACAGAACCATTACTGATTCGCAATAGCTGCAATCAAGAAATAAAATAAGATTGTTTAAATGTAAGTTACATAAAAAAATTACTAAAGGCACTCAGACAAACATATGCATGAACATATTTTCACAAGCATAAATATGGATACTGATAATCATCTATGTAAGGGACCTATTATCTGATCAAGAGGCACAATGATGGCCACAAATAATAAACAGCAGACAGAGAGACAAAAAAACTTTTAGAAATGTAGTTGGTTCCAAGATTCCTTTGTTTTGTTTTTTTTAAGTGGTTGGTACCACAATTATATTAAAGATAAGAAGGGATATACAAGTATAGCAAAGCATGTGCCCCAAAAATCCCGGTACAAAAAGTTATCACACTAAGACAGTGTGGCACTCTCTATCCCCCCCCCCCCCGAAGAAAAAAAGTGAAGAGCTTTGTGAGTCTATATTACACAAAAGGCTGGCCCACTCTCTCACCCTCTCACAAATAAAAGAGGCCACCCTATCAGCATCTCTTGCTTCTCTTTTGAAAATTCTGTCATTCTTCTCTCCCTATAATGCCCATAGGATAGCATGAAGGATTAGCCACCAGATAGTTCTATCACCCTTCAATATCCACCTTCTATGCCATTCCCCAAATAAGTGCTGCACAGTCTCAGACGTTCTAGGTGCACACTGGGCCTTTGCTGTGACGTTGGACCAAATATCTTGTGTGAAAGAGCAGCCGGTGAATAGGTGATCAAGGGTCTCAGTCTCCACTCCCCCGCAAGCAGCACAGGGGGTTGAGATCCATGAGAAATGGAGCCAATCTATCACAAATTCGGAGCTTGCCATGTGAGATCCTCCAGACTAGAAGCTTCACTTTGAGTGGGCTTTTGGGAGTCCAAATCTGCAAAGCAAAGCGGTGTCGTACTCCTCCATCGACGATAATCCTGTATGCTGATCTGACTATAAAAAATAAAAAAATAAAAATCTTTTTCCCATCTCCAAAACCGCTGGTCCTTCCTGCTGTGCACCCATGCATAGTCCAAAAGCAAAGATAGTAGCCCCTGTAGCTAGTCCATTTCCTCCTCCTTGGGATGCCTTCTGAAGGACATGCTAATACTCCAAAACTTACCCATACCTGGTTTCAATGGCCACATCGGTCCAGTGGGGCGCAATATGACTCACCCCCCCGGCCAATCATACAGTCCAACCCCACTGCGGCAGGAGGTTGACAGCTCCCGACCGTCACCGGAGACCGTAGTGGCAGCCGCCCCGCCAGCAAACCCTCTCCGGCAACCCTTCCTACAGGCGGGCCCAACCTTACCCACTCTACATCCTCAACTGCAGCAGGTGGGACATGGCCTCCCTAGAGGGCGGCCGTCGACAGGGTCCGCCCTCATGCCAGTTCTCCCGGTGGACGATTGTGGGTAGCAACAGCTCAAGACGGAGTGGCTGAGGATGGTTTCGGGGTACTAACGGGATGACTATAGACCAACCCAGTGGCCAGAGCTAGACGCCCATGGAGGTTTGCCAGCTGTGCCGGCGGCAAGCCCTTCCATCCAGCTTACAGAAGAGCCCTGGAAGGGGCAGATGCAGCAGAGTCCCATGGAAGATTTTCAAGCCTGCTGCACAGATGCCAGGATGGCTACACCTCCTTTGCGCAGCCGAACGACTTCCCTCCTAACGACTTCCCTCCTATCAACAGGGAGGCCCTGGGGCCCAGGCTCAATCAGACAAAGGATGGGGAGGAACAATCCTACAAGGGGGCTGTGATCATCCCGGAGACTCTAGGGGTGACCAGGGGGTCAGAGGAGGGACACTCTGAGGAGGAAGGGATGTCTGATATGGGCAGACTAGAGAGAGAGGAGGTTAAGTGTAGCAACCCGGTTTTATAGGACTAATTAAACAAGTGTAAAATTAGAATAAAGGGAAAACTTAAATAATTATAATGGAATTAGATAAACGAAAGTGTAATGGACAATAAATAAAGGAGATTGTAAATGGTTTTTGTATGTAATTAAGGGTTAATGGGCTTATGGGTTGAATTAAAATCCAAAATTTGGAATTTTTAAAACCTTAGTTTCTAAATGGGCTATGTTGGTTTTAATCTAACCATAATGGGCTAATAACCTCAACCAAACCCTAACCCACTAAGGGAGGTCGAAATCTAACCTAAACCCTAACCCTAATTCAAGCTAGATAGGGTAGCGGCGGCCCTAGATATAGATAAAAATCAGATTTTTCGGAGTTCTTCCCTATCTAGGTTTCCTTGACCTAATTAGGACTCCTCGATACATGAAATTCTATAAATAGGACCCCATAGCCTCCCTGGTCGACCTAAGCTCGTGGGAGATGGCTTCTAAGCGTGAGAGGATCCATCTAGGAGGAGGAATCGAGGGTTCTTCGGGGCGTTTGTGGGCTTCTTCATTCTTCTTCCTTAATCAACTCAAGGTAGGCGTTCTCGCAGGCTAAACCCCAAATTAATGCATCAAACTTGTTCATATATATGTCTAGTTTAGTTCTGCATCGTTTTCCCTAAATTCTATCTACTATATTGCATGTATTTCAAGGATTTGAGACTGAAGATCGTTGTTTTATATTAATTGAGTGGAGGTGACAAGAGGAGTTGGCCCAAGACCAAGCTCTGATACCATATTGAATCCACAAAATCGCGGTGTTGAGATACAAGGGCTCAGGGTCATAAGCACATGAACCACAACTCATTTAACTAATACGGGACTATTGCCCAGAGACTATGTCTAAATTCCAACACCTTTTATTTTCAAATTTTTCTTATTTTAGTGAACGCGGCCTACTTGTGCACCACGTTCTGATCGCGGCACCTCTCACGACCGCGTTCAGGCTCGGGTTCCCAAGAACCCTAGAGCCCTTCCAGCAAGTTATGTTAGTGGGTTTGAATCTAGATACATGTTTCATGCCTATAAGTCATCCGAACCAAGTAACGTAACTAGGGGACATGTATAAACCCTAATTCCATAAGTTCATGATCCATGTTCATCTTTTCCTCTTGATTTCATCATATCTCATCCTATCTCTACTGTTCTTAGCATGTTAAAAGAGTAGATGACGCGGACGGCGTCGGAAGACGGATCGACGGCAACTCCTAACGGCACAGACAGGAACGGATAAGTTGCTACCTCGCGCAGCTCGACCTCACGCCGAACGGTCTCACACCGGGCGACACACTCACACTCACAAAGAGAATGAGGGAAGGAAAATGCAAGAGGGGAGGGCTCTCACACACAAAACAATCTTTCATTCAATCTTATCATGTTCAAATGACACACCCTAGCCTCCTTTATATAGGAGGAGGCCATAACATTCAAACCCTCAAACTTTCACTAATTGTGGTTATACCCTAGCCTAATAAAACAAAACCCACCCACCTAACTTTTGACTTGTGGGTTTTAATCAAATAAAATACACAAAATACACACATGTCTTTTGACTAGCCTAATAAGACGAATACACACAAATACATACAAATACGTGTATCACTCAATACACACAAATATGCCGAGTCTTCAGGAAGTCGGATCTCCGAGCCATAAGCTCGATGCAGTCGGGGCGGTGCGGCGTCGGCTCCGAGCATTGGGCTCGGTAGTGGGCCCGGTGTCCCCACCAATAGATAACTCTTTGTTAACCTAAAATTGGTTCATCATAGCATGTTTTAACATTATGGCACACTAGTTATATTGATTAAGCGATATCATGATTACTGTGTAGTCAAAATCGCGCCTAGGCGCTGACGCGAGGCGACGCCAGCCAGCCTCGCGCCGTCGCGATTCGCCGAGGCGAACGCCTCACACGCACCTCGCTCGCCGCAGCGCACTTCGCCCGCTCGCACGCCCACCCGTTCGTCGGCCCGCCCGCTCGCCCACCCGGCGGATCCGCGTATCAGGTAAGATTATCCGTTAACTACGATGAACCGGAGCCTTTAAACCCGCGAGGGTTTCGCTCGCATCCCATCTCCTACCATATCATTTCCCTCGAACGGCGGCAACAGCTTGTGGCGTCCGACGAGCAGCGAGCGGCGTCCGACGAGCGAGCGACGTCCGATAACTCCCTCTCACCGTTTCCATCTCCCTCTCTCTCTCTGTCTTCCACTCCACTCCCTCTTTCTCTCTCACGCAGGCACACGCGGAGGGGGGCTCAGCCCCTCTCCCACAGTCCCACCCGCTCACTCTCTCTCCCCCTACCACTCTCGCTCTCTCCCCTCTCTATCTCTCTCACAGTGAGAGGGAGGGGCCAAGCCCCTCCCGCCGTCTCCATCTCCCTCTCTCTCTGTCTTCACTCCCTCTTTCTCTCTCACGCAGCCAAACATGGAGGGGGGCTCAGTCCCTCTCCCACAGTCCCACCCGCTCACTCTCTCTCCCCCTGCCACTCTCGCTCTCTCCCCTCTCTATCTCTCTCACAGTGAGAGGGAGGGGCCGAGCCCCTCTCGCCGTCTCCATCTCCCTCTCTCTCTGTCTTCCACTCCACTCCCTCTTTCTCTCTCACACAAGCACACACGGAGGGTAGCTTACCCCCTCTCCCACCCTGCCACTCTCTCTCTCCCCCCTCTCTATCTCCCTCACAGTGAGAGGGAGGGGCCGAGCCCCTCTCGCCAAGGATGGTAGTATCGGTTTCGGTACCGGTTTCGGCCGGTACCAAAACCGATACGTATCGGTTTCGGTTTCGGTTTCGGTCGAAACCGGTTCAAAACAGTCAGAAAAAAGCAAAAAATGTATTGAGCAGGTCTGGTTTCGGCCGAAACCGGACGGTTTCGGTCCGGTTTCGGTCGGTTTCGGTCCGAAACCGGACGGTTTCGGTCCAAAACCATTAAAAAAATTATTTTCTTTGGTATCGGACTTGCTACAGTGACAAGGCCCGTTTCGGTTTCGGTATCGGCCGAAACGTATCAGTTTCGGTCGATACTGCCATCCATGCCTCTCGCCCCTCTCCCACAGTCCGACTCCCACCCTGTCACTCTCTCTCCCCCTGCCACTCTCGCTCTCTCCTCTCTCTCTGTTCTCTCACTCTGTCTCCCGCTCACTCTCTCTGTTCTCTCAACTCTCTGTCTCCCGCTGATTCTCTTGTTTCTCTCAACTCTGTCTCCCGCCCACTCTCTCTGTTCTCTCACTCTCTGTCTCCTGCTCTCTCACACAGACACACACGCATGTACAATTAGAGGGGCTAATCCCCTCTCTCACTAGTCACTCTATCTCACCCTCTCTCTTTGTCTCTCACAGACCATGGTGACGATCAATCGTGATTCATGCAGGGCAATCGACTTCGGCAATAAACAGTCAGTAAAAATATCTTTGTACATTTGTTGTTTGATTTATTTTTGTTGTTTGATTTATTTTTGTAATATGATTTAAATTTGTTGTTTGATTTATTTTTGTAATATGTTTTAAATTTGTTGTTTGATTTTTTTTAAGATGTCTACGCCTACACCACCTACTTCTGTGTCTGTTTCTGGTGGTGCATTGTCAAATGCAAGCACTCAAGGGCCCAGTGTAGAAAAGGACAGACCAAAAGATATTGGGTGGAAATATGGAATCTCTGCCAATCCACAAAATAGAAATGAGATAACATGTAATTTTTGTAAAAATGTGAGTAAAGGAGGGATTTATCGACTGAAGCAACATTTAGTAGGCCTAGGTACAAATGTGACAGCTTGCCAGAAGGTTCCCGTGGATATGAAGATAGAAATACAAGAATATATGCAAAATGCCAAGAAAGTTAGAACTGAGAAGCTACAAATGGTGAGGGAGACGGAAGGTAGAGATAATTTGTTGAATGATTCAAGTCAATCTCACTCTCTGGATGTCTATCAAGTTAATATATTTGATGACATTATTTCAAAGCCACCACGGATGAAGGATCCTATGGACAAGTTCTGCACTCCTAATCCGGAACAAGTTAAGACAGTAAGAGATAAAAAATAGGAAAAGGAACATCGTGATAGGGTTTGCCAATATGTAGGTAGATGGTTTTATCAAGCTGGCATCCCATTCAATACTGTGCATCTACTTGGCTTTCAAACAATGTTGGAAGCTGTAGGACAATACGGTTGGGGATTTAAAGGGCCTAGCTATCATGAGATGCGTGAGACTCTTTTACATAAGGAGATAAAATCAACTCAAGAGTTGGTGGATGCCCAAAAAGAAAATTGGGTGAGATATGGTTGTAGCATCATGTCCGATGCCTGGACAGATGTGAAGGGACGAACACTGATCAACTTTCTTGTGAACTCTCCAGGTGGGATTTTTCTTTCTATGTCTCTCACTATCAACTTTCAATATATTTTTCTTTCTATGTCTCTCACTGTCATTCTGTCTTACTCTCTTTCTCTAGCTGGGACTGTTTTCTTGAAATCAATTGATACTTCTGCACATGTGAAAGATGCCAAATTGTTGGCAGATTTATTGGACAAGGTTATTAACGAAGATGGTGTTAAGCATGTCATCCAAATTGTGATAGACAATGAGTCTAGTTATGTGGCAGCCGGGAAAATATTGATGGCAGCCCATCCTCATTTATTCTGAACACCATGTGCTGCCCATTGTTTAGACTTGATGTTGGAGGACATTTCCAAATTGTCTCCAATGAAAGAAACCATTCGTAGAGCTAAATTGGTAACTACATTTATTTATGGGCACACAAGGATTCTTGTTATGATGAGAAAGTATACAAATGACAAGAATCTTGCACGTGCAGCTGTCACTCGCTTTGCCACCAACTATTTAAATTTACAGAGTCTACTTGATTGCAAAGATTCTTTGAGAAGGATGTTTACATATTGACTTGCTAGTAACAATCGGTGGGCCAAAAAAAATGAAGGGAAGAAGGTAGAGGGCATAATCTTAAATACTTCTTTTTGGAATGGTGTGACATATTCATTGCAAATATACAAGCCCCTTGTTATGGTTTTACGGTTGGTTAATGGAGAAAAGCCAGCGATGGACTACATTTATGAGGCTATGGATCGTGCAAAAGAGAGATTAAGAGTGCATTAAATGAAAAGCTTGACAAATATGGTCCAATTTGGGAAATCATTGATAGACGGTGGGACTTTCAAATGCACCGTCCTTTACATGCAGCTGGCCTTTATCTTAATCCAACTCTTTATTTCTCTAATTTAAAATTTGAATATGATCAAGAAGTTAAGCAAGGGCTATATGATTGCATTGAAAAGCTAGCTCCAGAAGTCTCAGTACAAGATACAATTTTCAAGGAGCTTGCAGCTTATCAGTATGTCCAAGGACTATTTGAGAGAGAAATGGCCATTATGCAACGCACTTCTATGGTTCCGGGTATGGATGCTTTTCTCAATTTCTTGTCTAATTTTCATTGCAATCGTTGAATAAGAATTATTGTGAAATGTGAATTATAATTTCTTGGTGGTGTAGCTACTTGGTGGTTGAGCTTTGGTACTGCCACACCAAACCTTCAAAAGATAGCCATTCGGATCTTAAGTTTGACATGTAGTTATCTAGTTGTGAGCGCAATTGGAGTACATTTGAGCAGGTTAGATAAATAATTCCATATTCAAATACATAAAAGATTAGTGTTTTTTTTTAATTGATTGCAACTAATATACTTGTAAGTGCACACAAAGAAAAGGAATAGGTTAGAGCAAAAGAAGCTGAACGATCTTGTTTTTGTGCAATATAATCAACGTCTCCATGCTCGTTATTTGCGTCTTCAACAAAGTGACTATGATCCTATTTCTTTTGATGACATTAATGATTGCAATGAGTGGATAACAAATCCTCCAGAAAATGAAGATTTTGTGAATGAAGGGGAGGGCCTCACATGGCTATATGTTGAAATCGATGCCGATGTTAATGAAGAGGAAGGACCAAGCACGAGGGCGGCAACTGAAAAGCGTCACCTAGGAAAGGGAAAAAGCATTGCCACAACTCACTCCATAACTGTGAGAGATGTTGACTCCGAGGGGACACAATTAGAGAATGAAAATGAGCTTCCAAGTGATAGGGACTCCTCTTTTATGAGTGATGAGGAGGTGTCGCACCCGCAATTTATCATCTTAAATTCCGGTATATTAATTTCGCATGTGACAAGGTTTCGATACGGTGTATCACCATCCGATAGGATATTCCTACACGGGATTCTTTATTCGGCGCATCGCCGTCCCGTCGAATATTCCTAAGTTTAAGGCTTTATAGCCCACATGTTGTTACAATTTAGACCCCTTAAGGGGTGGTCGCAAGCCAAGTGTAAGCTATAGCGATTGTCAGGATCGTGTAGTTTCATGAAAATCTCCAAGTGTAAGCTACAGCGATTGTCAGGATCGTGTAGTTTCATGAAAATCCCTACGGGATTAAGTCTACATCCTTTGAACGTGTGACTACGGGCAAAGTAAACATCTACAAGAACAAAGGAGACACCGGAAAAGGTCTATGTACCAAGAACAAGGTCCCTCGCACGTGTATCACGAAGCACGGACAACAAATCGTCCTCCCGCAACGGCCTACGGCACGAGGAAGACGACAAACGAATAAGGAGGCGCTCCTTCTCGCTATTCTCCACGAGGCACGGCGAGAACTCGAAGCTTCAAAGCCCCAGAGACCCCTTTTTATTAAAATCCAGCAGGAGAAGACCCGTCCGGGGCCTGGGGGACCCGTACGGGGTCGCCGTCACCCGGACGGGTCCGCACCGGAGGTGGACAGTCCCGCGTGGGACTGTCTCGGGGCGAGCGGACCCGCCCGGGGCCGCCCGACCCCGGGTGGGGACCACCCGGGGTCCGCGACCCCGGGGAGGTCCTCCACGGGGCGCGCGACCCCCAGGTGAGAGGGCAGGTCCCCAGGGGTCACGCGACCCCGGGGAGGTCCCGGACCGGCTCCCGCACGCGGATACTAAAAAATTTTCAAAAAGTGACCTCCCCGGGGTCATTTTCATCTCGTTGGACCCGTACGGGGTCGAACACTCCCGGGGAGGTTCCCCACTTCTATAAATAGACCCCCGGAGGTCCAGAAGAAGGGGATCAAGATTTAGGATCTACATACAGACTACACACTTGGAGCATCTAGCACACTTGGAGTTTTTGTTCGTTGTTTTGACCCGCGAGGGATAAGTCCCCGGGTCTTGTGTATATACCCCCACGAGGGTATTTTTATAATTTTATCCCTCAGTGGGCTATGTTGTTGTTTCTAAATCCCGGGACGACTATGTCAATATAGTTCTGCCCCAATAACGGGAGAATTGCTTAAATGTCCTCCTCGGGATCCAAGAAACATAAATGTCCTGTAAATTGCAGTTTTACCCTGCAACTTTTGTAATTAGGGCTACGCCCTTATCTCTCGCGTTAGCGCGGACCTTTGTACAGTCGACAACTCGCCGACAACCCTTGTACTCATTCTGATTATAAAAACACTCAGCATGTTTTATGTCCTCGGGGAAAATTATAAGAAAACTCCCGACTTTTACAAAATTGGGTATATGCCCCTCCTTTGGCAAACTTGACACACATGAGTCTTCTATGAAGCCATTGTCACTCCTTGAACCCGGGGACGATGTCAGCTCAGTCCGACACTTAAAGGTCACCCCAACGCTAGGTCTGTGTAGGGTATGGTAAAATTATCAGAATACCCCTGCAACCTAAAAACGGCCTAGTAGCCCTCGTAACCCTCCAGAAAGAGCCGCAACGCCTTGGGAAGTCAGGAACCCGGTCCTACTTCCATTCCAGTCCAGAAAGTTCAGAAATGCCCCTGGCCTGTCAATATTACCAAAATACCCCTGGGGTGGTAAAATTACCGAAATACCCTCGGGGTCCAAAAAATTTCTCTCTGTTTCAAAGATGCCTATGGCTTCCTCATATTTGCGCTTCCATTCCTAAATCCTAGGGTTATGCTCAGACCTAGCCCTAATTCAATTGTTTCTGTTGGTCGGTGGTGGGTGAGTGGACATCATGAGCTCTTCAAGAGAGTCTGTCCTCAACATCAGAACCATGTAAAAGACTTTGGGGATTTCTTTGACAGTCAAACAAAGGTGTTCGGACGTTAGGCCGATGTAAATCAACACTGACTCCGGTCAGTGGGGAGAGGTCCAGCACCCGAACCCAAATCGTCTGATACTATGCGCACACACGAAATCATCCACTATACTTAAAGGGGGATGTTTCTTTTCAAAAAGAACAAAATCTATATTTTTATCTACGATAAAAACCGATTAGATTTTTCCGTGTCTCACAGACTGGCACGTCCGGTGGGACCTTTCCCGCCTTTCTTCTTTCTGTCAAAGAAAGTCCTCTAAACCTTCTTCAAGGTTCTAATTGCCCCTCTTCCTCTTACAGGACGGGAAGAGGAGGGCACACCTCTCTATTCATTTGAGAGTTCTTCGTGCATCTGCACGCCACTCCTTTCGTGCTACGCACCACCACCACCACCAACAACAACAACAGCAGCGATGGACGCCGTCACCTACGGTTCCGAGATCGTCGTCAACCACGCCAGGTTGGGATACCTGGCGACCCAGCTTGTTTTCGACGACTTCCCAGCAGTCGTCGGCTCGCCCTTTTTCCTGGGCATTGTGCCCGTGGTTAAGGTCAACTCAGCCACGGCTGTGACAACAGTCCCTGAGGGAGTCAGGCCCTCTACTGCAGCAACTGACCGGGTCCGCCCGGTCAACAAGCCAACAGTCGGGGGTGTCAGGCCCTCGACTTCATCAACTGGTCGGGTTCACTCGGCCAAGAAGACTATCGGGGGTGTCATGCCCTCGGCTTCATCAAATGGCCTGGTTCATTCGGCCAGGAAGACTACTGAGGGCGTCAGGCCTTCCGCTTCAGCTGACCGGGTTTGCCCGGTCGAGAAGACAACCGTCGGGGGTGTTAGGCCCTCGGCCTCAACAGCTGGCCGGGTCAGTCCGGCCCACAAGCCGACTATTGAGGGCGTCAAGCCCTCCGCTTCAACCAGCCGGGTTCGCCCGGTCAACAAGCCAGCCGTCGGGGGTGTCAGGCCCTCGGCTTCAACAATTGGTCGAGTCTGCTCGGCCAACAAGCCAGCTTCTGAGGGTGCCAAACCCTCTATTGCAGCAGCCGGCCGGCTTCGTCCGGCCAACTTTTCACAGACCAAGGGTGTCAGGCCCTCTGTCTCCACAAATGACCGGGTTTTCTCGGCCAACCAAATTACTGTCGATGTTGCTCCTGCTCAACGGGGGCAACGCCGACGCCGTAACGGCCCCAACCCCAATGCGGCTACCCACAGAGGTACCGCCCCTGCTCAACTGGGGCAACGCCGCCGCCGTCAGGATGACGCCATGCCTATGGCGGGCGCCACCACCGCCGCCCCTGCGCAACGGGGGCAACGCCGCAAGGGTGCAAAGCCCGAAGCGGCTGCCTCTCGCTCCGGCAAGACTGTAATCGTCGAAGATATTCGCATCCGGCTCAATGGTGGCGAGCCGATCCTGCCACGGGATCGTCACGTCCCGACTATTCCTACCTCCAACCGCTTCGAGCCCCTCCGGCAAGTCCAGGAGGACGGAGCGAAGAAGAAGAAGTCTGCCGTACCGGCGGCAACCCAGGGCCCTCTGCAACGGCCCAAGCCACAAGCTCCCCGTCCAAAGGCAGGGGGAAACCCAATTGAGGAGCACCAGCTCCATCTGAAGAAGATCTGGGTCACCAAGGAGGAGGCCCGGATTATAAGACGTGCCAGGGCGGAGGAGCCCTTCCGCATGTCGGAACTTCAGCGGATGCGGAGTCCGCCGAGCACTAAAGCCTCGGTCTCTCCGGGGTTTACAACCTAGCCCCTACGGGGGCAGAAGCGCCGTGGAGCTGGCAAGAAGGTGTGGCCGACCTCCCCGTGGGACAGTTCAACGCACACGGAGGAGGATCGCTCCCTCAAGCATCTACATCCCGAGTGTCTGTCTTTGACAGACTTGGGAGGCCGCCCAAGCCGGAGCGACAACCACCCAAGAAAAAGCGGGTGGTCTAGGTGACCGATGACACCGTCAAAGTGTTCACCTGTTACGCCACCTCCGGCGACAAACAGCCCGAGAACACCTCGGGAGACCTTGACCAACCTATCCAATATTTGAGGAGGGCAAGGCCGGTCTCCCGGATTCTAGCATAAGCACAGCAGGCGCAGGCTGCCGGTACATCTCAACCCGAGCAGGCACGGCAAGAAGACCGCCAGGAAGATGTCCATAGTGTTGATGAGAACTCCCGGCACGAAGAAGAGCTGGGGGAAGAGCCACGGGCCCCCACAGTGGAAGAGCTTCGACGGGAGAACCAAGAGCTCAAGAAACTGCTACAGTCGCTCTTGCGCGAAAAGGAGGCTCCTGCCCCGCCTCAGGCGGCACCGGCTGGAGCGGATCAGCAGCCTTCCCCCACTCCAGTCGCGGCCAATGCCTCTGTCACCGCTGCAAGACTCCCACTGGCGGTGGACTTTGAAGTCCCACCACATGAAACCAATGCATGGTCATCTGCTACTCCTGCTGCAGAAAGCCTCATGGCACAGAAGCAAATGATTGAATGCATTGTAGAGGCGAAGTTTGCTCAACATGGGGAGAGAGTGGCCACCGTTGATTTGTACAGTGTGCCTTATCCCCTCCGCCATCAATTCAAGAAGCTTCCGCCCGATTGCCCGAAGGCCCCGAAACTCCAGAAGTTCAATGGGCAGGGTTCTCCACATGAACACCTGGCCTATTACATGACGGCCATGGGTGAATTGGCACTGGAAGAGGCATATTTGCTGCGATACTTTGCCACGTCTCTGACCGGCACCGCCTTCCAGTGATACTCCAGGTTGAAGCCCAACTCAGTATCTAATTGGGCTGATATGCAGAAGAAGTTTATCGACCGCTTCCAAATGGTCGAACGCAAAGTCTCCCTAGCAGAGCTTTGTTCCCTTCGACAGAAGAAGGGTAAAACAGCATTGGACTTCATTAAGCGATGGAGGGACGTCAGCATGCGCTGCGATAACTCTCCGACGCCTGAAGATGCGATCACCATCTGCTGCAGGGGTCTCTCGGCAGAAGTCAGTGAAAAGCTTCTGGGTTCCAATATCAGAGGTTTTGACCAGTTGAATACGGTGGTGGCGGAGATTGAAATGTTCTTTGCTGACCACCCTACACAAGCTTCTGCCAAAGGCAAATCCTCCAAAGACCGTCTGGTTAGCGGTAAGGAGGTGAATGCCATGGACTTCTCCCCGACGAATGGACATAAAGGGGAAGGAAATCCCAAAGGAAAGGGCAAGAAGTCTGATGACAAGACAAATGCGTCTCTCTTAGCGGAGCGCATGAAGACGCCGTATTCCTTCAGGAAAGAGCATACTAAAATGCTCTTTGATCTATGCACGAAAGAGCAGCTCATCACCTTGCCAGATCCGCGGAAGCCTGCGGAGGTGGATAAGACAGAGGACCCTACCTATTGTGTGTATCACCGAAGGTTGGGTCACACCATTGGGGATTGCTATCTTTTCAAGAATATAGCAGAAGAGCTCATTCAAAAGGGCTTGGTAAATATGTTGGGCCATGCAGTGGACCCACCACAGCCGCATACTTGGAGTCGATCAAATCGGTCGGCTAATGTGGTCCATATGGTGGTGATGGTTTTGAGCTCTAACGCCTCCGAAGCTGGGCCCTCAAATCAACAGCCCAATGGCGGTCCCCCTCCTTCATTCCCTGAATGTTTAGCAGTGCGGAGGACTATTCGGAAGATCCGAGGGGAAGTCCGACAATTGCAATTAGAACAGAGACGTCTGCTGCAGTTTCTGGAGAGCATTGATCAGCAGTTGGCCACCTTCCCCTTTGGCCCATTTGCCAGGGGGTTAGCTCCAGGCCACATACGGGAGACAGGTGTATCACCTACCGGCCGGGCTCCGCTCAAGGGCTGGCTCTCTGAAGAGTCCTCAGGTTCATCTGAAGATGAGGAGGACTCACTGGAAGGCGAGGAGCCTCCACTGCAAGTTGAGCTACCGGAGAAGTTATACTCTTTCCCTTGGGAGAAGACCCCAAACATCTTCTTCGCATGTCAGCGAGCGGGCTTGATCAGCCCATCACCTGTGGAGCAGACACCAGGTGCCGCATTTCGCCAGGACTACTGCCCGTACCATGAGGTGATAGGCCACATCATCCACAATTGTAAGCCATTTAAGGACCTCGCCAAGGACTTAATCAGGCGAGGGAAGATCAATATGGGTAAGTTCCTGGTTGATCCACCTCAGCCGCATGTACAGGAGAGTCTTCACTTCTTCGTGAATGTCATACATGCTGCAGCAGCTTTCCAGCTCCCCAAGCCACAGGAGGAGGGAGTCAGTTCCCAGGGAGTCAGTTCTCAGCCACCTAAATCCACACTGTGGTACCCAGGGTGGCGACTCTCTCATCAGTGTTCTTTTCCTAAGGAAGACACTGAGAAGATTTTTGACAAACTTCTGGAGGATGGCTGGGTGCTGACACATGACCCGCCGTCTTATTACAATGAGACGGCCAAGAGTCACCCCCGCTATTGCAAGTATCATGCAAGGGTATCTCACCCTACTCGGCAATGCCCAGAGGTTCAAGATTTCATTGAAGCCCTCATCTAGAGAGGGGTTTTCGATACTCAGGGGAACTCCATGACAAGGTTGCGTCTTGCAGAGGCCGCCAGGGAGACTCTCCAACAGGTCTGGCGAGAAACTGAGGCTTTCTCCCGATTAGCCCGACCAAGTGAGCCTGCGAAAAATGATGAATTCCCATTACTCACTAAAGGCAAGGCCACCTATAAAGGGCCTAAGGTCCAGAACCCAAGAAGCCAAGCCGCGGGAGAGAGTTCCAAGGTCCGTCCCAGGTCCGGTCAGCCTAGCATCGTCATAAGAGGGAACTTCGGCCAGACAACAAAGGCAAAGCCAAGGCGTCAGAGCCTTCAGCCACAGCTCCTGCCAAGTCAGCGAGGCCATTAGTCGTGGAGAGGACTCGACCTCTTGAGCCCGCGAAGACCCCAATTAAGGCCTCTGTCAGCCCAGCGAGACCGCCAATTATAGAAAGCCCTCAGCAGCTCAAGCAAGCCAACCCACCAACCCAAGCAAAGTCGGTGGAACTACAAATCCCCCAGAGGCCCCACTGTGGACTGGCAGAGTTCCAGGAGTTGCCTCATGAAATAATTGCTCAGGCAATCAATGCCACCTTCCATCCTCAGCCGGAGGAGGCTATTTGGACCAAGGTTGCCCCCAGAAAAAGCCGCGGCAGTAAGGCCCCTAAGGAGCCAGCCCGGAGCAAAAAGCAAAATTCTGGGGGCAAGCGAGTCCCACCTCCAAAGCAAACTCCCCTTTCTTCTCAAGAGGCAGCACGCCAAAAGAAGCAAGAGAAGAACCGCAGGAAGAATTTGAAGAGGAGATTGAAGAAGCAAGCCGAACAAGCAACTGCTATGGAGGCTCCTAAGGAGCCAACTCCTCTACAAAGACTTCAAAAGCTCATAGATGAGCTGGAGGAGTACACTCCCCCTCATCCCACCAGGGTCGTCACTCTAGACGAATATATTCCCTGGGACAAGCTTGGGCGCAAAGCCCGTCTTCTGCAATGGCTCCGGGAAATGGTTCACCGTCTTGAAGAAGGTGAAGACTTTCCAATCCTGGAGGAACTCTCCTTATTCTACAAGGATGAGGAGCTCACTGTTGAGATGCTCGAGGAAATGCTGCAAGAGCTCTCCTGCAACATGGTGGCGATCCCACCGCCTGACAACATCTACTGTCCCACGGCTGATAGCACTGGAGGCAAGGCTCCTATGGCAACATATCAGCGTCGCTCGGCAAGAAATGGCCGGAGACGTGGCCGAGGTCGTGGCCGAGGACGTGGACGTGAAGATCCCCTGACTCTTAACCGGGTCATAATATTCAGAGGGGAGAAGTCGGGTCCTGTCCCAAAAACTCAAGTTCGGGGAATCCCTTTCATCCTCAACTCCTCAAAGGGTTCAAGTCCCGCCTCAGCTGCTAAGCCAGGTGGTGTCCCTTTTACAATCACATCCTCCGATGAAGAATAGGAGAAAGCCAAGTCGCCAAAGTGCGAGAAGGCGTCAGAGCAGGCCGGCCCCTCCAACGAGGACGAGCCCGCGAGCCAGGCCGGTCCTTCTAATGAAGACCAGCATGATGAGCCGTTGCCACCTCCGGAGGAATCCTTGGCACCGCTGTTCCAAGAAGCTGCGGAAGATCAGAATACGGAGGAGCGCCCTTCTAAGCGAGAGCAGCCTCGCCAGGCGCCGAAGACTCTGGCCGAGAACATCCCGCCATTTAACAAGACCCGTGCTCGGGCGGACCGCAAAATCATTCATCATATGAAGCGGTTCCCAACAAATCTTACTATTTGGAAAGTCATTGCCTGGAGCAAAGACCTCAGAGAGGCTCTTGTCAAGATACTTCAAGACCCAGAGGCATATGAAACCCATGTTGCAGAGTTGCAAGCCCAGGCATATGAAACACTCACAGCCAACATCTCCTTCACGGATAAAGACATGTTGCTATCCTCTCCGTGTCATAATCGCCCCTTATACATACGGGGGACGATCAATGGACATGATGTGAATCGCATTTTGGTTGACGCCGGAGCAGCCGTCAACATCATGCCTTTGAAGACTTTCAAGTCTCTATACTTGGCACCTTATTTAACAAAAGATGACTGCTGTAAAGATCTCGGGATTCAATCAGGGTTCCGAGGAGGCGCTTGGTCGGGTTGAGGTCAACTAGCCTTGGGCGATTTTGTCACCCAAGCGACATTCTATATTATCAACTCCGACACATCTTACAAGGTGCTGCTTGGAAGACCCTGGTTGCATGAAAACTGGGTTGTTCCCTCAACTCTGCACCAGTGCATTAAATATGCTAAGGAAGGGGAGCAACATACCGTCTTTGCAGATCAAACCCCATTCCACCCCAACGAGTGCCATCTGGTCGATGCTTCGCTATATTTTGGGAAGCCCACTTTAGCAATCCCCGAGCCTTTAAAAGACAAAGGAAAGCAAAAAGTGGACCATGAAGTGGCAGTTGTTCACCGTCAACCAAGATATGGTAAAACTGCACAGGCTGAGCCTTAGTGCCGCCTCTAAGCCAACTCAACCAGAAAGGCGAAGTTTTGACTTTGAAGCCAACCTTATCAGCCGGGTCATTGATGGGAGCATCTCCCTACCACCCAAGTGCCTCCAGCTCTCGTCCCAACAGGAAGAATATGAGGTGGAGCCATTGAAGACCTTTACAGTCTCCTAAAAACGGAGAAGGAGACGCAACAAGAGCAAGAGGGACAAGCCGATCATCTTTTACAAAGGTGATTTAGTCCCACCATGTCCTCTTGAAGATGACTTCGGCTGGGATACTCCCACCGATGTGGCGCCAGAGCAAGTCCAGGAGATGGATGATATGCCCAACTACATCAAGGAAATGTGTAAAAATCAGCACATCCCGCAAACTCTGGACCCCGCGCGAGCGGCATACTTCCATCAGTTGTGGAACCCTCCACAGGTCCGTGGGCAACCTCCTTTCTCTCGCAAAGATACAAGGGGACTTGGCTACGACCAAGAGATGGACTTTGAGGTCCATTTTGCAGTCAATGCCATAGGACTGTTACCTCCTCATCACGGGCAAGCTGAAGTTGAGCCCGGGATCGGCGACTCTGTAAGGGAGTCCGGTGAGCTGTCAATGACACCATCACCTTCATCGGGAGTCAACAACGACCACCCCTCAGAGGGAGGAGCAGCTCAACCTGCTAACCATCGATAGGAAGAAGCAAGTCCTTCGCCTTCAAGCCACGAGCAAGAGTGCTTCGAAGAATTTGAAGTCTACGAAGCCAACACTGATGATGAGGGAGACTTCGTCGACCTCCAACCAACTCCACCAGAGCTTGAAGACGGTGGTCAGGCGACTGTGGACGAGTTGATTGAAATCAATCTCGGAAACAACAGTGACCATCGTCCCACCATCATAAGTGCTCTCCTCAGCGAGGAAGAAAGGCAGTCGTATCGACAGCTTTTAGAAGAGTTCAGGGATTGTTTCGCCTGGACTTATAAAGAAATGCCCGAACTTGATCCTTCGGTGGCTGAACATGAGCTGGCAATACTTTCAACAGTCAAGCCAGTCAAGCAAGCTCAAAGGCGTATGCGCCACGAGCTGGAGTTGAAGGTCAATGCTGAGGTTGACAAGATGCTCAACGTGGACTTCATAGAGCCTTGCATGTACCCTGTGTGGCTCGCCAACATCGTCCCCGTCAAGAAGAAAAATGGCCAAGTCCGAGTCTGTATCAACTTCAGGGATTTGAACAAAGCATGCCCGAAGGACGACTTCCCAGTCCCAATCACTGAGACAATGGTTGATATGACCACCGGTCACAAAGCCTTGTCTTTTATGGACGGGTCGTCGGGCTATAATCAAATCCGCATGGCCATCAAGGACAAAGACCATACGGCTTTCCGGTCTCCTAAGGGGATCTTCAACTACAAAAGGATGTCGTTCGGTCTGAAGAATGCCGGCGCAACCTATCAAAGGGCAATGACCAAGATCTTCGACGAGATGCTACATGACCTTGTTGAATGCTACGTCGATGATCTGGTCGTCAAGACAAAGAGGCGGGAAGATCACTTGGCTGATCTGCATCGAGTCTTTGAAAGGCTTCGACAGTACCAGCTCAAGATGAATCCAATGAAGTGCGCCTTCGGCGTCTCCAGTGGCAAGTTCCTCGGCTTCATCGTCAGGTACCGAGGCATAGAAATCAACCCTGACAAAATCAAGGCCATAAGAGGACTACCTCCGCCCAAGAACTTGACAGAGCTCAGATCTCTTCAAGGAAGACTCGCCTATATTAGGCGATTTATTCCTAACCTTTCCGGAAGATGCCTCCCTTTCGGCAAATTGATGAAGAAAGGAGCACCCTTCATATGGGACGAAGACTGTCAGAAGGCCTTCGAGCAAATCAAGAACTATCTATTGACTCCTCCAATCTTAGGGGCACCCGTCAGAGGGAAGCCCCTTATTCTCTACATTGCTGCCATGGAGGCCTCTTTGGGGGCGTTGTTAGCCCAGATTAATGAAGAGGGCAAGGAGCAGCCACTGTATTACCTCAGCCGGAAGCTGATCGGGCCTGAGCACCGGTACGTGCCCATGGAAAAGGTGTGCCTGACTTTGGTGTTTGCTGTCAAGAAGCTGAGACACTACCTGCTAGCTCATCAGGTGGAGCTCATCTCAAAATATGACCCACTCAAATTTCTGCTCAGCCAACCTGTCCTCTCTGGCAGGCTCGGCAAGTGGGCGCTTATCCTCATGGAGTTAGACATCACCTTCGTCCCATGCAAGGCGATAAGGGACAAGGAATGGCGGAGTTCTTAGTAGCGCACCCCATGCCAGGAGATTCGCCACTCAACTTCGAGCTACCCGATGAAGAGGTGTTAGTGCCTTCTCAAGAAACTGGGGAGCATTATGAAAAAGTCCCACCACAGATGGAGCCGGGTGTCCTCACTCTTGACCTCCCACACTGGGAGTTGTATTTTGATGGTGCCTCTCGGACAATCAAAAGAGCCGGCGGCCTCACAGACTATGTCTCGGGCGCGGGGGTAGTCTTTGTATCTCCACAAGGCGGCATCCTCCACAACTCTTGCGCTCTCATGAAGTCCTTAACTAATAATGAGGCAGAGTATGAAGCGCTTATCATTGGGCTTCAACTGGCCCTGGAGATGGACATCAAGTGTATCAAAGTGTACGGGGATTCTCAGCTCGTCATCCGACAGATCCTGGGCGTCTATGATGTCCGGAAGAAGGAGCTCATCATTCCCTACCATGCAGCCGTTATGAGGCTCAAGGAAAAATTCTACCTATTTGAAATAGGCCATGTCCCCAGAGGCAGCAACTCCCAGGCTGACGTTCTTGCAAAATTGGCAGCAGCCCTAAAACTCCCACCTGAAGAAGAACTAAATATTACTGTCAGACACCGAAGGCTCATGCCAAGTGTGTTCGACGAAGAATCTGACCTCACTGTTTACGAGGTCGACAACATTCAAGAGGAGAATGCTCCCGAAGAAGAAGATTGGCGTGAGCCGATCATAAAGATAAAGAACAGCTGGCTCCCTCCTGATCGGGCTCAGAGGGTGCAACTGCTACGCAGAGCGACATCCTACCAGTTGATTGACGGCTTGCTGTTCAGGCTTGTCCATGAAAAAGACCGATCGGTCCTCCTACGCTGCCTTTCATTCAAGGAAGCAAAGACCGTGATGCACGAGGTCCACTCCGGATTGTGCGGAGCGCATCAAGCAGGAGTCAAGATGAAGAATAGCATCAAGCTCAAGGGGTTCTATTGGCCCACCATGTACGAAGATTGCAATCAATATGCTCGTACGTGTCATCAATGCCAAGCATTTGGGCCAGTCCCTCGGCGGCCGCCCAACCCGCTCCATCCAACAGCGTCTACTTGGCCATTTGCAGAGTGGGGCATGGACATTGTGGAACCATTCCCACCATCATCTCAAAGGCACAAGTTCATACTTGCTGCCACTAGTTACTTCTCCAGATAGGCAGAAGCCGTCCCGCTACGGGAAGTTACAGGAGAGATAGTTGCCCGCTTTGTGAGGGACTACATTATATACAGATTCGGCACCCCCAGCCGGATTATATCCGATAATGGAACGCCATTCAGGAACAAGACTGTTTATGCTTTGGCGGCCAAGTTCCATATTGACTAGAGGACGTCATCAGTCTATAACCTCCAAGCCAACGGGTTGGCCGAGGCCTTCAACAAAACCCTCTGCAAGCTGCTGTCCAAGATAGTAGGTGGCCGCAAGCGAGATTGGGGCAAAAAGGTCCACGAAGCCCTATGGGCCTATCGTACCATCTACAAAACCCCCACAGGATGTTCCCCATTCTCCTTGGTCTATGAAGCCGAAGCAGTGGTCCCTGTGGAGATCGAGCTAGCATCCTACCGTATTGCTGTGCACGCTGGATTGCCAGGCCAAGACCAGTCTGAAATAGAAAGGAGGCATGAAGAGTTGTCCGACCTTGAAGGTGAAAGACTCAAAGCCTACAAGCACTTACAAGTGTATCAAGCCCGTATGACGCGTGCCTATGATAAGCTGGTCAAGCAAAGGGCGTTCAAGAAAGGCGACCTCATCATGATTAAGGAAAAGGAGATTCTCGCAGGAAGATCCAGCGGCAAACTCCAGCCCAATTGGCGGGGACCTTATGTCATTCAGAAGGTCTATGAAGGAGGGGCCTATACGGTCCTTGACCACAAGGGGGACAATCCCTTCCCTCCTCTCAACGGCAAGCATATGAAGCTCTATCATGCGCCATCGCAGGAGTTTCCACAGCAGTCCTCACAGGACAGTACCTCTCCTCAGTGAAGGTTCAACACACACAAAAATGGGGTTAAAAATACCGATACCCCGGCGGACTCAGTCGACCTTCAACAGTTGGCTGAGGGCAAAAAGGTCATAGACCCGGTCGAGGTGAAAACCCGAAAGGGCGTCTCGGGCAAAAATGGGCAACCCCTCGGTGTGAAAACCCGAAAGGGTGCACCGGAAAAAGCTAAAGGGGGCCAGCCTCGGCAAAAACCCGAAAGCGCGGTGAGGTTGGTAATGTGAAAAAAAATCCTCTCTTTGCTTATTCTATGGGTGGCTCTAAGTCAATGACTCCACCCCATCATGGTCAAAATATCATATTGATGCCATGGCTACGCCTTACATGCCATCCTATGACACCTATTCCCACCGGCATTCTGACAGTGTCATACTCTGTCCCATCAGGATTACTCATACCTTGGATTCCCTGAATTTCGGATCTCGTGTCTCTCCGGGCTATCTAATCTGTTCTTCATATGTCCCATCTGACCCATTCTGCCTATCGGCTTCCGGGTTTAGCTCATATGTCTCTTCTGAGCAGTTAAACCCACTTGTTCTTTTGTCCCACTGGGATTGGCCTCAGTACGCCCTCTCGGGTTGCCAACCCATCTCGCCTTTCGGCTCATTTTTCCTTCTGGGTTCGGCCTATGTATGCTCTCTCGGGCTACCAACCCATCATGCCTTCCGGCTCATCTTTTCTTCTGGAATTGGCCTCAGTATGCTCTCTCGGGCTGCCAACTCATCATGCCTTTCGGCACTTTTTACCTCTCTGGGATCTGGCCTCAGTATGCTCTCTCGGGCTGCCAATCCATCATGCCTTCTGGCACATATCCTACCGGGTCTGGTCTAAGCATGTCCTCTCGGGCTGCCAATCCATCATGCCTTCTGGCACATATCCTACCGGGTCTGGTCTAAGCATGTCCTCTCGGGCTGCCAACCCACCTCTTTGCCTATCGGCTTTCGGATTTGACTCTCACGTCCCACTAGGGCTGTCAAATCCACCCTTTTTCTTCTTCTGGGTCTGGCCTCTGCATGCCCCTTTCGGGCTGTCAACCCATCCAACCTCTTGGCTTCAGACTTGACTCATATATCCCACGGGGATCGCCAAGCCTATTCCTTTGTCCCCACGGGCTTGGCCTCTGCATGCCCTCGTCGGGCTGCCAACCCTATTTGCCTATCGGCTCACGGATTTGACTCGTACGTCTCACCCGGGCTGTCAAATCCCCTCCTTTCATCGCTTCGGGTCTGGCCTATGTATGCTCTCTCGGGCTGCCAACCCATCCCGCCTATCGTCCTCCAGGTTTAACCCGCATGTCCCTTTCGAACTGTTAAACTTCCTCCTTTGTTGTCCCAACCGGGCTTGGCACATGCACGCCTCTCTTGGGTTGCCAACCCGTTCAACTTTCAATTCTGGATTTGGTTAAATGTGTCCCACTAGGGGAATCAAATCCACCCGCGTGTCCCACCTATGCGGCACACACGTCCCTATGGGAGTGCCACACCTGCTCCTTGCCTTTTGGCATTATAGATTCAAAAAAAAACGGGGTTAAAAATATTGAGGCCCCAACGGACTTGGTTGCTTCTGTTAGAGGAGTAATCAAGGGCAAAAAGGTTTTAACACGGCTAAGGTGAAAACCCGAAAGGACGCCTTAGGCAAAAATGGGTACCCCTCAGTGTGAAAAACTGAAAGGGCGCACTGGAAAAAGCTAAAGGGGGCCAGCCCTGGCGAAAACCCGAAAGGGCGGTAGGGCTGGTAAAGTGATCAAAAAAAAGAGAAAAAAAAGGGCATACACGCAAAAGGATGGAATCAAAAAAGCTGCTGAATTCTGTCCTTTATTTATCAATGCTATCCATGGAGCCCGAGACAAGCCCTCGGGGGTAACTCAAAGAGAAAATGGGGTGCGTAAAGGCCCTATTTACAAAAGAGTACTAAATACTAGACTCGCCCCCCCTCAGGTCACTAAGGCGAGTCTCACTCTGAAGAATCTTCGCATGAAGCTCTCCAAGCCGATGGCGGGACGCCTCCACTACAGTCTGTGCAGCCCAAAGATCCTACTGCAGCTCCTTAACTCGAAGGCGGATCCTCCGACTGCACTCCTCTTCCCTCTCAACCTGAAGGCCCGCCTCAGCATGGGCCGCCCGGAGCTCGCTCAGTCACTCCTCCTCTTGCTGGATCATCAGTCGAACTCGCCGCCTCTGCTCCTGTGCTGTATGTAGGCGGGCGAATTCACTCCATATGGATCCCAGCTTCGCGGCCCATAGATCCTGCGGAAGACCCATCATGTGGTAACCCCGGGTGAAAGCCTCCAAGCTGCTCCGCAAAGTCCCCACCGTCGGCAAGGGGTCGACCTGAACCAGGCGATCAAGGCCCTGGAGGAGGTGGTCAGCCATGACGGCATCCAACACTGCCACAGGTGCAGGGGTGTCGGGTCACTCCACTCCAAGGATAGGAAAGTCCGCGGGCATCGCAGTCGCCTCTCCTGCATGTCCTGAGTAAAAAAAAGATAGAGAGAGGGGAAACATGTGAATGTACCATCACAATGAAGCCACCAGGGTAAAGGTCCAAAGTTGCAAACCGCGATGGCTTTTACCTGAGGCAGCTATGCCCATTAGGCTGGGCCCGAGAGAAGATCCCTCCTCCAGGACTGTAGAAGAGTTAGCTATAAGCACCGATCCCTTTTCTGTGGGTGGCACTGATGCAGCTAGTCTTTCTGCAAATAAATCAAAGAATGGAAAGTCTCAATACTCCAGTGACATCAATAATAATCACAATGCGCACTTTATAGTGACAAAGACATACCAGTCTCTACGGGCAGCTCCTCCTCAGCGATAGCTGTGTCGACCCCTGTCGTGGGCTCCATAGAAGGAGAGGCAACTGAAAGAGGACACCAACATATAAAAGAGGTGTTCAATGTCACAGAGGAAGAAAGTCTTATTGAATGAATGGAGCAAGTCCTTAATTCGACAACATACCTGGAGCTCGTGGCTCAGTGGAGGCCGCGGCCTAGTCCTCAGTGTCTCGCCCCTCTATGGGTGTCTGGCCCGAGTTTGCCATCACGTCAATCCCTGTAAGCTGGTGAGAATGCCCCTCTCCAGGAGGACCGCCAACTGTTCGAAGCATGTGTATTGTACGATGTCAATATTCATTAAGGCATGGCAGAGGGACTATACAAAATATTTTGTGCATACCTGAAGCCGGCACCTCACCAGACTCCCTAGCAACGGCAGTACCTGCTGATAGCCCCATGGCTAGGGAGATGGCTCCCCCATCGGAGACTTCAACTCCGGCAACTGGAGCCCTCACATCCTCGTTATAAGCTGGCAGGTCAACAGAGGACCCTGTTTCCATGAGCTTGGAAAGTTCATTCAAGGAGAAGGTCGTCTGTGCGGCTATGTAATGAACAATTAAAGAGGGTCAGAAGGAGAGTTTCATAACTCTATGCATGAAGAAATTATGGCCTTAAATTACCTGGGCTCATCCTAATTTCCCCTTCCTCGGAAGAACTCGAGGAAGAGGAAGAAGAGACCTCGCTCGAGGAGGTACTGGAGGTCCCTATACCTGATGAAGTACCAGAGCTTCCCCCGCTGGAGGAATCTGATGGTGAAGAAGTCTCCTCACTGCTAGGGGACTTTCTCCCCTCTTCAACAACGGGGACAGTAGGCTGAGCCTGGACCGTCTCTGTGACAGGCAATATAATATCAGCCAAGACGCATATTTCTCTTTGTTTTGAAAGAGAGGGGAAGAAGGGTTTATGCAGCCAAAGCATTCACCTGAATCCTGAATAGTGGAGGTCCCTCCCACGTCAAGTGCGGGAGAGTCGCCGGTCACAGGCATATAGTCGTCGGCGAGAAGGTCAAACCCGTCGATGTCCACACTGATATCGGGAACGGACTCATCCACTTCCAACCTCGCCTCTATGAACTCATTCCCGGGGCGTGGAGAAAAGCTCACAGCAGCCCGAGTCTCAGAAGGAGCTGCATCAAAAAACAAAAAGGGGGGAAAAACAGTCAGGCTACAAAGTCACATAGACAGGTTGTAGTGTTGATTTGGAAATAAATTTCCCTCGCCCTTACTGGAAGCTTCTGCCGGGGTAGGAGATGCCTCCTCAGAACGCAGACGAGAAGTAGGCCGCGGGTCACTCTCTTGCTCTCTAGCCCGAGGCCTCTTCTCAGCCTCTGAGCCAGTGACATGTCCTGCAAGTGGAAAAAGATTGTATGAAATCAGCATCTTGAATTGCAAAGCAAAAGGAGACAGGGTTAAATAAGTCAACATATACCTGCATCCCCAATAAGCCTTTCAGGCTTCAAGATGATCTGCTCGGACTTCAAGCAAAGGACCCGAGCAACCTTACTCACAATGGTCCAGATAGCATTGGGGGTGGTAGCCACCTCCAAATCTGAGATGTACTCCAGGGGACCCGCGCAACCCACTACGTTCATGATGTGGATCCTCCAAGCTGTGAAGGCACTGCCTCCTAATGCCCCCTCGGGAACAGCTTCTGATAGCTGGGACTGGGTCTTCAAACCACAAGAGGTCTTCAGATCCTCCCACCAGGAGTAGAGGGCCAGAGGGTCAGGGTCTGCTCTCCGACGGGCAGACCTAGAAGAAGAAGCCGCAGCTGGCGCACTCCGCAAGAGCTTCAAAGCCCCGGTGTACTGACTCCTGTCAACAGGAATAAGGAGTCATTTCTCCCTCCAACGGGTCTCAATCTCGTGAATGACCTTGGCTACTTCAGAAAAGTGAGATCTGATGAAATCTGAATCCAGAAATAGAGGAGGCAGATCCTCCTTCTTCAGGCGCCGTTCTTCCGCAGCTCGGATAGCATCAGCTCGCTGCCTAAAAACATTACTGAGTTTAAACCACCAGCGCGCATAGTGTTATCAAAGAAACCTCTGCGTGTCTGTTCTGGAATGGGGTACTCCTCCTTCACCGCCCGAGAGAGGAAGTTATGCCATGAAGCCGCCACCAGGTGGATGTCCCTCTATCGGTAGTGCCGAACTGCCAAGGGAAAATCTGCATGATGAGATATCGCTTGGTCGTACCCAAAATTCCTGGCGAATCTATGTGGGTAATATGGCTCAAGTACTGCCATACTGGAGCGGCGGTAAACCAGAACACTCGGCCGGATACAAACAACCCAATCGACCAATGCATGGTCGGAAGGTAGAGCCCAGGAGGATAGCCTGCAGACAACGGTGTCACCCTACCGCTCTATGTAATGACGGAACGAGCGAGAGCTGTAGTCAAACTCCAGACTCTCATCCCTCCAAATATGGAGGAAAGACAAAGTACGGCGAGCGCTGGCGAGCTGTAAAACTGCATCCTGGTCCGGATGACCAGCAAAAGTGAAAAGCAGGGGTGCAGCTGGATTGTCCACCGGTGTCTTCTGTGACAACTCTGGCAACAGTAGGCCGGCCCATGCACTCAGATAGTGGGTGGGCATCAAGATATGCTTATCTCTAGGAGATGAGTGCGAAGTCAAGGCCCCAAGGCTATGAAAGATATTCGCCAGCGCGGCCGGAGCAATGGCGAGCCTGCGCCCGCAAGCCAGTAGACAAGCTGGGTAGATCACCTCGGCCCGCAGAATCCCCTCCTCTCCATGAGGGATCACAAAGTTGGCCAGCCAGTAGGCCAGGTAGGCTGCCAGGTACGTCAACGGCGGCAGTCCCCTCGAATTCCACCCCCGTGTCGGGGCGGATAAGTGACGAGGGTGTGAAGCAAAGCGGAGCTCGACCTCGCGGCACTGCTCCCAAGACATCCCCGAGGTAGTAAACTCCTCGTAGAAACAATAGGGACCGCTGTAGAAATGTGTGACCCATGCATTCAGAGTCACCCTCGGCGTCTGTGCGGCTTTCTCCTTGCCCACGAGGGCCAAGTCCCTCCAAGTCTTCATCAGGTACCTGAAGCAGTATGGCATAAAGTATCGGCCTGCTCCATCAGAAACACTCAAATGCAGATCATCCAGGCATAGCTCCTCATATGGCTATCCGCAAACTGGGAGACCAGAAATCCGGTGGAAAGCCCACAGGTCTAGTTTAGTCTCCCCCTCAGCAGTCATGAAGGTGTTCCAGCGCCTGTTAAACCTCTCAGCTAGAGCCTGGACCAGTCCGGTATGGCAAGGATATGAGTATAAAACTGCTGTCACTGCATGACGTATGCCTGCCCTATCAAGTGATGTCTTGTAAACTAGCAGTACACCCCACAGTCACTCTGTGGCGCCGCGGCGATAGCAATGAGAAGGAACAACGGCCCATTTCCCGTACCAGCTCGGGGTCCTATGTGCCAAAATCCTCTCTAGCATACAATTAGCATCATAATCATTATGCGCACAGGCTGCGCCTGAGGGAGTCAGAAACATCCCGTCGAGGACAACATCTGCGGCCATGTGATGTCCGGTCAGATGCCAAGCGGCTGGTGAAGACGGTATCGCCCTCACAGTAAAACTGTCAAACTCCCTGTAGGAGCCCAGACTCCTCTGGTCAGAGTACTGTCGCTGCCGTACAAAACCCTCTGGGAAGCTCGGATAAGAAAAATTGCAAGTGCCATGCATACTATCCCGTCCGAGCAATATGGCCCGCTCCAGGCGGCGCCTCTCCTCTGGAAGCCGGGGGTCGTCAGCCTCTGCTCCAGGTGGCATAAAACTCTGGATGAAAGGGAAGAGGTGACGATCCAGTGGAAAGTGAGGCGGGTAGCCGCCCGACCGATCATAAGTGTAGCATCCCATCCTCCGCGTGATCCTGGAGACGTCAACAACACCCTCAGTGGTCGTAGTCTCCCCAATTGGACCCTCAGCGACCCAAGTAACTCTGCGGTCCACCGCGTCAAAGCCCTCGGGGGTGATGCTGCGAGGAGGGAATGGTGGCAAAGGCCTGTCCGTCCTCCGTACATAATGATCGTCACCACCGCTGGTCCTGGACCTCTGGGAAGTCCCTCTGCTCCGTCTGGAACGAGCCATGTCTGCAAGAGCTGCAAGGCCAAGATCAGAGAAAGCTCAGTCAGTCAAATCAGCATATGGGCAGCAATAAGACTATGGAAAGTCACACAAAACTCCGACATGGCTATGAGCCCGAAGAATGACAAAAGGCCGTGGAACGCACGGGCCATCCGCCCCCGTCTCCGGCTTGGACGTATGTCCCGTGGGGGGCATTTGTTGCACCCGCAATTTATCATCTTACATTCCGGGATATTAATTTCGCATATGACAAGGTTTCGGTACGGTGTATCACCATCCGATAGGATATTCCTACACGGGGTTCTTTATTCGGCGCATCGCCGTCCCGTCGAATATTCCTAAGTTTAAGGCTTTATAGCCCACATGTTGTAACAATTTAGACCCCTTAGGGGTGGTCGCAAGCCAAGTGTAAGCTACAGCGATTGTCAGGACCGTGTAGTTTCATGAAAATCCCTACAGGATTAAGTCTCCATCCTTTGAACGTGTGACTACGGGCAAAGTAAACTTCTACAAGAACAAAGGAGACACCGGAGAAGGTCTATGTACCAAGAACAAGGTCCCTCGCACGTGTATCACAAAGCACGGACAACAAATCGTCCTCCCGCAGCGGCCTACGGCACGAGGAAGACGACAAACGATCAAGGAGGAGCTCCTTCTCGCTATTCTCCACGAGGCATGGCGAGAACTCGAAGCTTCAAAGCCCCGGAGACCCCTTTATATTAAAATCCAACAGGAGAAGACCCGTCCGGGGCCGAGGGGACGGGGTCGCCATCACCCGGACGGGTCCGCCCCGGAGGCGGACAGTCCCGCGTGGGACTATCTCGGGGCGGGCGGACCCGCCCTAGGCCACCAGACCCCGGGTGGGACCCACCCGGGGTACCCGACCACAGGGAGGCCCCCCTCGGGGCACGTGCGGCCCGGGTGGAGACCACCCGGGGTCCCCGACCCCAGGGAGGTCCTCCCCGGGGCGCGCGACCCCCAGGTGGGACCCACACGGGGGTCGTGACCCCGGGCAGGTCCCCTCGGGGGGTCGCGACCCCGGGCAGGTCCCGGACCGGCCCGGGGACCTCCCACCGCGGGGAGGTCCCTCTCCCGCACGCGGATACTAAAAAATTTTCAAAAAGTGACCTCCCCGGGGTCATTTTCATCCCGTTGGACCCGTACGGGGTCGAACACTCCTGGGGAGGTTCCCCACTTCTATAAATAGACCAACGGAGGTCCAGAAGAAGGGGATCAAGATCTAGGATCTACATACGGACTACACACTTGGAGCATCCAACAACTTGGAGTTTTTGTTCGTTGTTTTAACCCGCGAGGAGTAAGTCCCCGGGTCTTGTGTATATACCCCTATGGGGGTATTTTTGTAATTTTACCCCTCAGTGGGCTATGTTATTGTTTCTAAATCCCGGGGCGACTATGTCAATATAGTTCTGCCCCAATAACGGGAGAATTGCTTAAATGTCCTCCCCGGGTGGTAATATTACCGAAATACCCTCGGGGTCCAAAAAATTTCTCTCTGCTTCAAAGATGCCTATGGCTTCCGCATATTTGCGCTTCCATTCCTAAATCCTAGGGTTATGCTCAGACCTAGCCCTAATTCAATTGTTTCTGTTGGTCGGTGGTGAGTGAGTGGACATCATGAGCTCTTCAAGAGAGTTTGTCCTCAACATCAGAACCCTGTAAAAGACTTTGGGGATTTCTTTGACAGTCAAACAAAGGTGTTCGGACGTTAGGCCGATGTACATCAACACTGACTCCGGTCAGTGGGGAGAGGTTCAGCACCCGAACCCAAATCGTCTGATACTATGCGCACACACTGAATCACCCACTATACTTACAGGGGGATGTTTCTTTTCAAAAAGAACAAAATCTATATTTTTATCTACGATAAAAACCGATTAGATTTTTCCGTGTCTCACAGGAGGTTTGAGAGTTGAGAGAGATTTGAAACACTTTGTGTTATGGGATTATGTAATTAACTTGTTTGGTTGTTTAACTATTTTTGTTTTGCTATAATATTGCACTTGTTAGTTATTTTTCTTGTTTTGTGTATATGCAGTTTTATGATATTTACTGTTCAAAAAACTATATTTTTGTGATATTTTGACATATACTTTTATTTTTAAATTATATATAATTTTTTAATAATATCTCGCCTCAAAAGTCTCGGTCATCGCCTAGGCCTTTGAGGCGTGAGGCGACCCCCTGGTCGCCTCGCTGGCCTCATGTCTCAGACGACATGGCATGATTATGGCATATCATGTATAATAATTGTTTTGGAAGTAATTTTAAGCCATTGCTTGTTATTTGGTTTCTGGTAGAGTGATAGGAACCATATTTCTTAGTGAAGATAGGACCCTCTACCAGATATTCCTTCCGTCAGACTAGAACTTTCTTCATCGAGGCCTTTGTAAATCTCCGCGAGCCTTGCATTCCCACAAGGACGTCGAGCTAGTTGTACCACTAAAACCCTGCAAACCACTAGAATCCTCGTCCTACTGGGTAGGATAAAGTTCGACCCGCCTTTGGAATGACGAAACATGATTCCGTCTAAGCCCTTTTGTGACTATTTTGAACGTGGCCTTAACAGGGACCGCGTTCAGCCTCTGAAGGTGGTGGTCACCCAAACCACGTTCTTGTTTGACCTCCTCCCGTTGACCTTGATCGTGGCAGCCTCTATGGATGCGTTCAGGTCGCAGTCATGGGTTAGACCACGTTCAACCCAGTTTCCCGAGTTTTCCGTTTCATGATTGTGATGTGTAAATACTAATTCTAGCCTCTCATGGCTAGTGTTCTTTGACATCTTCGACCCTTTTTCATACTCTTCATTGACATATTCATATGATTGACTTCCATTCCAAATGTCATTTTCCAATGACTTATTTGATCTTGATAGCTTGAATTATTAGAAATCTTTGGAAAAGTCTTATTCCAACTTCACTCAATGCTAGGCAATTTTTATAAGGGCACGGATCTGGTCCTAAGGGTGAGGCAAAACCCAAAAATATACCAATACTATGAATGATCAGGTGTGACATTGCACCAATGATATGCAAGATTTGTTCAAAACAATTTCACACATTTGACATGATTCGTATACGTTACTTGACATGTTCTTAATATTGTGTCTAAAATGGGTAATTGTTATTGAAATTCTTGAGAATGGTCAATCTAAAGTTATTATTCTATTGTGCATATTATTGGCTTGCTTGGATACTATCATTTCTTTCCTTTCTTCCTCAATTATTCATCTGATCTTGCCACTATCCTGGTTGTATTTGAGTTTTATGCCTTGCATCATACAACGTTTTTTCATATATTAATTAAACTGTTAATCACTTATATTCTGCCTGATGATAGAGATGTAATACCTACTGAACGTTTTTGCTCACTCAATTTCTCTTAACATTTTTCAGATAATAATGAAGATGATATTCCGTCAGATGGGGAAGGACAAGTGAAAAGTGCTCCTAGAGTTTTGAAGATTGTGTCATTTTATTTTCTTGTGTCTAGATAGGTTAAAGTCTTGTAATGAGTTTGTTCTATTTTCTTCTATTGTAATAGTTATAAAGTGAGTCAATAAAGTTGTAATAATAAATTTTGATATCAATAAATATATATTTTCGTTATTTCTGGTCTCTTTGTATCTCTTGTGGTTTGTTTTGTTTGTCATGACTTTATCACTGCCATGTTCCGAGCAAATTTTCACTGCAATCAGTTCTGGGCGTGACATTAAAGAAATAGTGGGGGTGGTGAAAAAGCTGACAGAGACACAAGTGAGAGAGTTGGTGGAGAGGGTGGGAATATCCTTCGCAGGTTTGGAAAGAGACCTTAAAGAGGTGTTCAACAAGGTACAGAAGATGTGGCTGATAAGTATGACAAGGTAAGCAAGAGGGGGGAGTTTCACAAGGGGGTGGTAAAGGAGAGAGAGAGGGGAGAAGAGAAGAGGAGTGAGTAAGAGGGGAAGGTAGGGGAGAACAACTCCTCGTCTCAATGAGAGTTATTTCCTGAAATGTGAGGGGGGTTGGGGGGTGAGAAAAGAAGAGCAGTGAAGGAATTAGTCAAAAGATGCAAGATCGACATTTTGAGCAACAATAGACCAAGTGTGAGGAAGATGGAAAGCCTATCATGAGACAAATTGGGGGAGCTCAACTCTCTAAGGGGGTGGCTCTTCTGTCGATGGGAGATGTAAAGACATCATGATTCCATGAAACCAATTTGAGTTGGAGGAGGTGGAGGCTGATAAGCAGGTTGACAGATGGATTGTCACCTTACACTTCAAGAATTTTAGAGACGACTTCTCCTGAGACTTCTCAAGGGTGTATGGACCACAAAGCAGAGAAGGAAAGAGACTATTGTGGGAGTAACTGCTTTTGTACTACCAAAGCTCAGACCGACCTTGGTGCGTAGGTGGGAACTTCAATGCAATTGTTACAGTTAGTGCGAAGATAGGTGACCACTCCGATACAGTGGAGATGGAAGCTTTTTTTTACCTTCATCGGCGATGCTGCCCTCATTGAAATGTGTTTGTCTAATGCACAGTTCACTTAGTCCAACACGAGAGTGGAACCTGTATGTTCTAGGCTAGAGAGGTTTCTTGTTTTAGTTGACTAGGAAGATTATTATCAACATGTGTAGGCTTTTTGTTTGGCTAGACTTGTTTCAAATCATAAACCCATCTTGCTAAAGATTTCCCGCAGGAATTTGAGGAGAGCTAACTTCATACTGCAAAGATACTAACTCAAAGAGACGGACTTCATGGAGATCATACGACGGGCTTGGAATGTTTAGATGCAAGGGCAGTCTTCAATCGCTAGACTGGTGTGTAAATTGAAATATGTGGTGCGAGTGCTGAAGAAATGAGGTGCAAGCAAGACTCTGCCTGATAAAGAGGCCAAAGACATGATTATGGAACAGTTGGAGGGGTTTCACTACTTGGAGGAGGCAGGCTTACTAGATGAAGATCAAAGGCAGCTTAGAGACAAACTCATGACAGAATTTGATGAGATCCTCACGAGAAAGAAATTTACTAGAAGCAAAGATCTAGGAGAAGTGGCTCAAAGAAGGTGACAGGAACACTACTTTGGGCGGATTGCTTCTGGTAGGAAAAGAATAAACTCCATCAAAGCTATCTCAGTTGGTGACCAAATCATTTCAAGAAATAAGGATATCAACTTGCAGGCAAGGGACTTCTACTCAAAACTTTTCATTGAGGATGTCATGGTTATACCATTGATCGAGAATGATCTACTCCCTCGTCTTTCGGTCGAGGAAAGTGACAATCTCTCCCATCCCTTTTCTGAAGAGGAGATCCACAAGACTATCTTCTCTCTTGCAATAGACAAAACCCCTGGGCCAAATAGGCATCCGATGATCTTCTTTCAGAAATGTTGGGACATCATAAAGACTGACCTGATGCTTGCAATGCAGAAGTTCCAGGAGGGCAAAGCACACTTGAGAGGTATAAACAAAATCCTTCTAGTCCTCGTCCCCAAGAAACAAGAAGCACAATGTTTGCTAGACTTCAGACCAATCAGCTTGTTAAGTGGGACTTATAGAATCATCTCCAAACTTCTGGCCATGAGACTAAACAGTGTCATTGATAGAATGGTTAGTGGGTACCAAGGGGCACTTATTAGGGGATGCCTCCAAACTTCTGGCCGTGAGACTAAATAGTGTCATTGATAGAATGGTTAGTGGGTACCAAGGGGCACTTATTAGGGGACGCCATATCCAGGAAAACTTTATGGTAGCTCATGAAGCTATATACACCATGAAGAATCAAAAGAAGAAAGGGGTGCTTCTCAAGTTGGACTTCGAGAAAGTATATGACCGTGTCAACTGGCAGTGCTTATTTGATGTTCTTCTGAAGATGGGCTTTGATGTGAAATGGACCAAGTGGATTCATGCCTACGTCTCGTCAGTACATTTGCTGTCCTAATCAATGAAGAGACTACCTCCTATTTTCACCATGGTTTGCAGTACCGCCTGGTACGTACCGGTACCGGGCCTAACCGGTCCGGTTCCGCCAGTTTGGTACTGGTACCAGCCAATACCTATTTAAAAAAAATGAGACAGAGGGGCTACGGACGGCCTAGAGTTGTGCGGGTCGGCGGCACAGTTGAGGCTAGGAGGGAGGGAGGGAGGGTGGGGGGAGAGAGAGAGAGAGAGGAGGAGAAACCTCGGTGGAGTCGTGGACATGGAAAGGCCGAACGGGCCAAAGCGAAGAAGGAAGATGATGATAGCAGCTTCAGACGGCAGAGACGGCTGCGACAGCGGCTTCGGCCGACAAGAAATCGAGAACTCCCAAGTCCCAAACCCTAGGGCGGGGGGGGGAAGGAAAAGGCATCGGGGTCAGGGGTTGTCCGGGACCAGAATTAGGGGGGTTTAAATATTTAGTAGCCAGATTCCGAAGCCAGATCCAGTTCTGGGCTATGCTCGGGTCAGGGGACCCCAACGGGGAATTGGGTTGGGCTGGCTGGGTGGGGAACCGGAGGGGGAAGAGGGAAATAGGGAAGTGGGCTGGGCTAGTGGGGAACTGGAGGGGGAAGAAGGAAACCGACCGACACCGGCCCTGACCGGTACCAATTCCGATGCCGATACTGCATATCTTGATTTCCACATATTGAGATTCTATTCTTCGGTAAGGTAATAATACCAAGTGGCAGAGATCTGATGTCCCATTGCTTTTTTGCCTTAGTAGGACATATTTTGGGCATTATGTGGATGAGGGTTGAAACCCAAGGGATGATTAGAGGCTTCTAGTTTGGGGCAGAGAATGTTCATATCACCCACTTGTAATATGCTAATGATACCATTTTATTCTTAGCAGGGACGAAAGGCAGCTTTATGTCACTAAGATGATGTTGGAATTATTGGAGGAAAACAGTGGCCTCAAGGTGAATTTCAAAAAAAGTCAAATTATGAGGGTCAATATGGAAGATAGGCCCTTAGGAGAACTGCATTCATCATGGGATGTTATATGGAAGACAAGGCCCATACGAGAACTGTTTTCGTCATGGGATGTTGTACAGGAGTATTTCCCTTCACCTATTTGGGGTGCACGCTATCTCCGGAGACGTTACATTGCAATGACTGGCACCATGTGGTGCAAAGATATGAATCCAGACTGACAGGATGGAAGGCGAGGCTGCTCTCCTATGGGGGGAGAATGATACTATATAAATCAGTATTGGATAGCCTCCCTATTTACTTCCTTTCCATCTTTCATATCCCGCTGACTATAGCTAAGGAGCTAGAGTCTGTTCAAGCAAGATTCTTCTGGCATAGGAGTGGAGATAGATGTAGGGGATGGAATGGCATTGTCTGGGGCAGAGTCTGCAAGAGAAAGGAGATGGTAGAAGTAAGCATCAAGAGTATCAGAGACTTCAACTTGGCATTATTATGTAAGTGGTTATAGAAGCTTAGCGCTAAAGAAGATGGATTATTGCTACAAGTCATTCAGCAGTACTATGGGAGGGCCAGGGAATGGGATTTGTTATCATCCTCTCAGCACAATATCACACCCATTTGGAGAGGGATCTTGCAATATAGGGGCATCATGGTCTCCAGCGTCAAGATACAGTTGGGAAATGGACAAAGGTGCATGTTCTGGAAAGATAGGTGATGCGGAGATCATACTCTTGAGGCCACTTTTTTGCAACTCTTTGTCATTTCTTATGCATCGAGGATCGTGGTCTCTCCAGTCTTTGATACACATCTATCAGAAGGAATCTAGGCACCGTCCTTTAAGAGGAACATGAGGGTGGAGGAGATGGACCAGTTGGAGAGACTACTTCTACTCATGTTCGATTATGCCCCAGAGCCTAGCAAAATTGATCGGTGGCGTTGGAGATGAGATAAAAATGGTTATTTTTCAATTAATAATCTTTGTTGTTTGTATGGACTAGAGGAAGAGACTCTGGATCACCTATTCACAGGCTATTCTTTCTCTCAGGAGATATAGTCATAGTCTCACAGATGACAAGAGGGGCCTAGTGTACAATCAACTCGTATGAAAGTGTGCAGGAATTGCTTGGAGACTGACACAGAAGATGGCACCTAAAGGGCAATAGACTCATCTGGTGGCTGATCCTCCATGCCACCTTTTGGGCCTTATGGAGAGAAAAAAATAACAGAATATTCAGGAGGGAAGCTACAGTCACGGATAAGGTTGCCTCTTTCATCGTGAGAGGGTGAGAGAGTGGGCATGTCATCTTTGTAATGTGAACTCGCCAAACTCTTCTATTTTGGTCCTTTTGGAAGAATAGTCAATGCCACACTATCTTGGTGTCAGCGGCTCTTTGTACAGGTATCGTTGGGGCGCACTTTCAATATACTTGTATATCCCTTCTTTTTCCATTTAATACAATGGTGGTACCATCCACTTTCCCAAAAAAAAAAAAAAACTAAGCAATAAACTGAATCAATATTTCACCCAATCAATAAAACAAATATGGTTCTTAGAAAGAGATTGTATTTCATATCTATCTTATATCCAAGTTCTACTTGGATTACTCCATGCCTTACAACAGGTGTTACTGATTTTATTACTGACTTTGAGTCACTATCTCCATTAGATCCCTCCACTTCTAACATGGCTCAATTCACCCCCTCAATTTCATCAGCTTTCACTGATAAATCTATCAGCTGGTTTATTTAGTGGTTTTGCTTTTTTTATTGAGCTTGTCCATTTGTGGTGCCTTTCTACATGATCTTGGCGTCACCTCTCCAACTCCTACCTTTTTATATATTGTGACAACCTTCAGATTCACCTCTCCGGCACATTGTTCTTCCAACTCCTACCCTTCTACATTTTACAACTCTGCACTTCATGCTTTGGTTCATAAACTATTGGTTTAAGATCCACCTTGAGTTTGTTTGTTTGTTTTTTCTTTCCTTTTTTTCTATACACGAGTATTCCTGAGAATCATAGCCATATTGGTGCTGTGAAACACTCCTCAAGTTAGAGAGCCTTCATTATTTTCCATCTCTAGTTAACAATGGCCATGGGATAAAAGAAGGGTGATGAGTGGATCCTAGAACAGAAAATGAGAAATTAGGTTCTATTAGGCAGAATTAGAAATTTAGGGCTCATATTTTCGAATTGATGTAGAGGTTTCTGTTATGTTTGAATTTCTGTTTTCCTTGAGATAGAACTTTTGTCTCTCACTATCAACTTGATAGAAGAGATAGATTGCTTGTAATATTTGGACGTATCTTTTGATAATTTCAATGTACAATTGCCATCTTCCAAACAAACATAATTATCAGTCTAATCAATTGATGGTCCCATCCATCAGAATGTAAGGAACAAAAATTCATCTTATCAACCACAACCTCAGTTTGAATCACGCCTAAGTCTAGTAGGGTTGTTTACTGATCACATGGCACCAATCAGTGACAATCTGGGCCTCAGATATGTTATGAACATACAGCCAACTTGAATAGGAAATTCAACCTACAATAATATGTAGAACGACTAATTAAACATGAAAATGAACTTACAAAGTAGAATTGCCTCACATCTATCACAGCCTACCTCATCAAGTATCCCTTCATATGTTAACGGGAGGCACATTGGTGTAATCATGTCTACCTGGAAAAATATGAGTGGCATTTAATAACAGTAGCCATAATTTTACAGAAGCCGTTGAAAAATTCATGAGTAAATAAGAGTCAGCAGACAATTTCAATGAAGCTAAAATGCATATATGACATCCAGTCAGTTAAGCAACAAGCCCAAAGCAAACACTTCCATAGATGCACATTTCCGATGCACATTTCAAATGTCTGTAAAGGATAAGTTGGTAACTCAGTCACTAAACACTCACCACTGGGGAAATATATCTTCAATACTTTTGGAAGTGTATCATATTTTTTTGGAAGGTGGCATACAGCCACATTTCATTAGAAAAAGTTAAAACAGGTACGATCACTAATCACATACATCACCCAGGGTTTCTACCAAGAAAGTAAAACACCCCCAAAACCTGAGGAACACATCCCCCCCGGAACAAAATTTACAATATGAATTTCTTCCACCCTTGTATCCTAGACAAAATGGAAGATTGGAGGCATGGCAACCCCTTTACAGTAAAATACCAATCCATTAAACAGTAAATGCAGTTCTGGATGATCCTGGAGGGATGTTTGAACTGGTCCCAGAACACTCTATTGTTCCTTTCCCTCCATATTGACCATAGCATAGCCGGGAAGCACAGTTCCCAGATTCCTTTATTGGGTTTAGGAGCATCCATTCTGCCCACCACTCCTCCAAGCAGGTCTTGCTGTTCCACTGGATGTTGGTTGCTTTGAAGAATTGAGCCCATACTATCTGGATTGTGCCACAATTGAAAATGAGGTGGTCCAGGTTCTCTGTAAAACATCCACAGAAAATGCATTTGGCTCTAATGCCCGGCTTAAACTTGTGCACTCTGTCAGCAGTTGAGGTTCTCCAGGCCATTTGCCATAGGAAAATTTTGATTTTGATGGAAGTCTTGACATTCAACACTTGCTTGTTCCAGGGTACTTTCCTTCCTCCTTGCATCAGAATCTTGGTTACTGATCTGACCGAGAACTTTCCTTCTTTTTCCCATTTCCAGCTTCTGTAGTCAGTGGGCCCTAGTGTCAAGCTCTTCTGGTCCAATAAGCAAGAGAACTGCAGATATTGATGGTACTCCATTACAGACAGATTTCTTCTAAAATGTATAGACCAGCCCGAGCTTTGTTCTGATTGGGACCAGAAATCATACACATTTGCCCCAGTCATAGAGGCAATCGCAAAAAGGTTTGGGAATGCTTCTCTAAGCTCAGTACTCAGTAGCCATGGCTCCTCCCAGAACTTGGTCTTTCTTCCATCCCTTACACAGATTAATGATGAGCATCTGTACAAATCTTTTAGTTTGAGAATGTTCCTCCATATGCTGGACACTTGTCTGCCAAAAAATCCTTCTGAACACCATTCGTTCCAGCCCCCCAAATACTTACAAACAATTATATTTTTTCACATGGCTGACTCCTCCATATCTGCCCTCCACAACCATTTCAATAATAGGGCTTGATTTATAGCTTCAATTGACATCAAACCCACTCCACCTTCTTAGACCTGCATACAAACTTCCATGGAATTGGATGTATGCCCTTCTAATTTCACCTGGCCCTCTTCCTTCCCAGCAAAATGATGCTCTAAGAGACTCAATATTGATGCAGACATGTTTTGGAACCTTGAAAATGGACAGAAAGTAAACTGCTATATTAGGCAGCACAGTTTTCGACAGAATCTACCTGCTGCCAACAGACAGTATGATGCGGGACGGACACGGGAACCGACTCTAAGTGATGCGGATCTCGGACTCTAAATGCGGACACGACCAGCAACATACAATAATGGAGACACTTTGGCCCGACACTAAGAGTTCCTATGGGCTATACGTCGCTAACAGAAACACAAACTCACTCGTCGTCCCAAGCGAGGGGAAACGCGGACCCGCGCAGTTGAGAAACCGACAGAGTCAAGGGTGGTCGACTCACTTCCGTGCTCGGATCGAGCCACGGGACGGGTCACTCTCTCGCTCACAGCGGTGACATGGACTCACGGGCTAGGTTCCTATCGCACTCAGCAGCGGCACGCGACCATATACTAGCTAAGCAAGTAATTGCCAAGAAGTCGAGATCGTTACCTCCACGCTCCCGGCGTGGGGAAGACAACCCCGGCCAATCCTGTACTCCCGGTTAAACAAATACACTGCGGTACAAAGATTTGACCCACTCCACGCAGGGAGGTAATAGGTCACATGTGGGGCCCGGGAGTAGCGGGAATTGGGTTGACGGGCAGCATCTTGATGTCGTCCGTCGGCGCCGAAACCCGCATTTTAGTGCTGTCCGGATGGCGCGATCTACGGGTTCGTGGGGCCCACGCGCTACCCCGTCCTCTGGACCTGACGGAGTGGGTCCCACTGTGATGGTGACCTCTGGTGGCGCGCTTCCCTGGACGGCGGCCGGGATGGAACACCGATCGGAGGCCGATCGGCTCCGATCTCCAAGTCTTGGAGTTGCTGCCCACGGATCTGTTGCTTCTGTTTTGCCGCGCGCGATCCAGCGAGATCTGCTGCTGCGATCACTCCCGACGTCGGATCGACGTGCAAGAGGTATCGTTGGAAAGCTCTTTCGAAGTACTTCGACCCTCTGTGACTCCAGAAACTTCGTTGGGATCGTGCTTCTGATGGGGGATTTTAGAACCGGACTGATCTCAGTTTCAGATCTGGCCGGGCAGAACTGAAGTTTCCCGAGAGTTGGCGTTGACCGCAGGGTAGACCTCTGATTCAGACCTCGAGCTCTTCATGAAAGTTGTAGAGGGGAGAGAGAGGAAAACGGCAATAATTCTTATGACCGATTTGGTGGAGGTTTGGATGGGGAAAGGTATTTTATACTAGTGGGTGGTCGGATCTGGATAGAGGCAGACAGAACTGAGTGGAGATCTGAAAGTGATTTTTAGAAAATAGGTGAAGGCCTTTAGAAATTCCACGAAAATTCGTGGATGGAGGGGGTGGTGGACAGAACCTCCAGTAAAATTGAGGACTCAAGCAAAAATCAAGAAAAGGTCCGAAGAGGGGAAACTCAGAGCTACTGTGAATCTAGACTGAAAGCTGGCAGATCTGGATGGAAAGGAAGAACGAAAATGAAAAATTACAAAATGGAAGCTAGAAGCCCAACCAAATTTTCTGGGACGTGGTGAAGACCCCTGGAACTCACCCTGAAAGTTTGGGCTCCAGATGAACTCGTGGCTGAGTGCTAAAAATCTGAGAATGGCCTGCTGTCACCCGATTGGCAGAATACCGACGGAGGCGGTGGCGGTGCAACGGCGGCTCGATGGCGGTGGCGGCGGCAACGACGAACTCCACACCAGATAGATGAGGCTTCCCACCTCAGAACACAGCCTTCCCAGCTGCAAGAAGAAGAGAGGAGAGAGAGAGAGAGGGGCGGCCCTTGCTAGGCTCCAACAAAATTCAAGATTTCTTATGCATTAATTCCACTCAAAATAGAAATACAAGGTATTTATGTGAAATGACAAAAGACACTAATTAACCCTAGATCTAGGGTTAGGGAGGGTAAAAGAGGGAGTCCACATTTTTATTCTCCCATGTGATTTGGAATCAAATAAAATAAAAATTCAAACCTAATATAATATACTAAATGGGGGGCGCCCCCTTGACTAGAATGCCTCCTTCTTGGACATTGTTAACCTCTTGTCCCCCCCTTGGTCCACTCTTCTAGAAGCCCACTATTGGAAGGTTGACTGACCCCACATGGGCCCTAGAGATGAGGTGGATCAATGGGGAAGAGGTAGGGGCCCGCGGGACCCGGGTGGTCCCAAATTACAAATAAACCCTCAGTACAATCTGTATTACAATTCAAATAAAAACCAATAAACACACATGACACACAAATAAAGTCTCAATAAATACTATAAATATCGAGACTCAAGGGGGAGTCTCCAGGCTGTCTCCGAGCCAGATAGAAGCCGATGTAACCCGAGTGGTGCTCCTCGTACGGTACCGACGGCTCGCCGGTTCGTGCTTCTCGCTCGCTCTGGTGTCCGCACCACAGTAACTTCCCTTTCCAATCAGCTATACGGTACCAATTCTCTTGACAATCACATTGCAATCAGAAGACTTCAGGTTGCCCACAGTGAGAGGCAATCCCAGGTATCTGATTGGGAAATGTCCCCATTTGGCCCCTAGAAGATTAGCAATGAGTTCCTTTTCTTCCTCCTTGATAATAATTCCAACCAGTTCATTTTTCAGAAGGTTTATCTTGACTCCAATAACAGCCTCAAGCAATCTTAAAAAAATTCTTAGGTTCACAATCTTATTCAAATCGGTTGAAACAAAGAGAATGGTGTCATCTGCAAACTATAGGTGTGTGACCTCCTCCTGGCCGCTCCCAACAGAGACCTCACTGATCAAATTTGATGCCCTTGCTTTCCTCCACATAGTACTCAACACTTGCCCTACAATGACAGAGCAGAGGTGATAATGGGTCCCCCTGCCTCAGCCCTCTTGAGCTTCCAAAGAAACCATGAGATGATCCATTCAGCAGCACAGAAAACTTGGCCGCCTGAACACAGCTCCGGACCCATTCCACCCATTGATCTTTGAACCCCATGCAGTGGAAAGCATGGAATAAGCAGTCCCTATCATATGCTTTCTCAAAATCTCACTTTTATACCTTCTGCTCATGTAAGCACTCATGGGGAGCCATGAAGTTGTCTAGTATGTATCTACCAAAAATAAAAGCAGAGTGGTTGGCATCTATCAGATTGCTGATCACCTCTTTCAACCTATTTGCCAAGGCCGTCGTGATAATTTTATAACTCCCATTCAGCAAACTGATTGGCCGAAAATCATTTAAAGCTTCAGCACATTCTGTCTTGGGGATAAGCACTACATAGGTGGAGTTAAAGCACCTCATTGCTGCTGAGATTTTATGAAATTCTAGGACTGCCTCCATGACCTCCCCCTTCACTACCTCCCAGAAATATTGGTAGAAACCATGGTATGCCATCTCGCGAGATCTCGGCGAGATCTCGGCGAGATCTCTGTCTCGGCGCGTCCGCGAGGCACGAGACGGTCCCAAGTAGGCGCATCTCGGCGAGGGGTAGCTGTCTTGGGAAAATAGTGAATTCTTGTAAAATTATTTAAATTTTATAAGGTATAATTTTAGATTTGTGTAACTTTTGATGCATATTGATATCAGTGCATGTGAAATTGAGTGGTTAGTATAAAAGAATTAGGATTTTCTTAGAAATAGGCTATATATATGAAAAAATGTTCCGAAATTCCCGAACCCGATCTCCCGAGATTTTTTCAAGATCTCTCCGAGATCTCTTTGAGATCTCCTCTCCAACCCCCCTGAGACGAAGCCGAGATCCGATATGGCAAACCATGGTAGAAACCCATTGAGAAGCCATTGGGTCCAGGTGATTTATTCGGATCCATGCTTAAGACTATTCTTCTAATCTCCTCTTCAGTGAATGGTTTGATGAGATTAATGGATGTAGATTCCGAGATCCTATTGAAGCTTTCACTGCTCATGTATGGCCTCCACTCTTCCTCCTCTTTGAACATTTGTTCATAGTGCTTAAGTATTGCTAGCTGAATGTCTATTTTATTATGAAGTATTTCATTTCCAACTTTCAGCCTCTGAATACACAAAGATCTTCGCTTGACACTTGCCATTACATGAAAATATACTGTGTTTTTGTCTCCTTCTTTGAGCCATTGCTCCTTAGCTCTTTATTACTGTAAGATTTTAGGGGAAAAGAGGAAAAATTATCTATTCTGTTTTCTTCAAAGACATTACAATGTCATATGTACTTGGGAACTCACAATTAAGGCCCAGACACAAGCTGAGAACAAAATAGCAAAAATACCCTAAACTTAATTATTTTAACACTCCCCCTCAAGCTGGAGCATATATATCAAACATGCCCAGCTTGTTACACAGAACGTTGAATCGGCCAACTCCAAGCGACTTTGTGAAGAGATCAGTAAGTTGGTCCTCAGTAGGAGTGAAAGAAGTACTAATCTTCTGAGACATGAAGGCATCCCGAACAAAATGACAATCAACCTCAATATGCTTTGTGCGCTCATGAAATATTGGATTCTTTGCAATATGGATAGTAGCCTGGTTGTCACATCTCATCACCATAGGTTCAGAATAAGTGACCCCAAAATTTGCCATCAAAGATTTTAGCCACATCATTTCACAAGTTGTCTGAGCCATTGCTCTATACTCTGCTTCAGCACTTGATCTAGCAACCACACTTTGTTTCTTGCTTCTCCAAGTGACAAGATTACCCCCAACATAGATACAAAACCCAGAGGTTGATCGTCGATCCAACCGAGATCCCGCATAATCTGCATCAGAAAAAGCCTCAATAGATAAATAATCATTTTTCTTATATAGGAGACCACGTCCAGGAGCTCCTTTGACATAACGTAGGATCTTTAGAGCCGCTTCCCAATGACATAACTTTGGATTCTACATAAACTGACTAACAACGGATACAGCAAAGGCAATATCTGGGCGAGTCACTGTCAGATATATCAGCTTCCCACAAAATCGCCTATATTGAGTAACATCATTGAACACTGGACTATCCTCCACAAGATCAGACTGAGGAACAGTGGGTGTATCAGCAGGTTTACACCCCAACATTCTCATCTCCTGTAACAAGTCTAGAGCATATTTTCTTTGAGATAAGGAAACACCATCATTACCATAAGCAATTTCAATCCCAAGAAAATAGCGCGGTCTCCCAAGGTTCTTAGTAACAAAATAACACTGAAGGTATTTCTGAACTTCCTTAACACCATTTTTATCACTTCCCGTGAGCAGGATATCATCAACATAGACAATAAGAATCACCACACCATCAGTAGTATGGCGAACAAACACAGAATGATCGGCTTGGCTCCTCTTTAATCCAACCCCAGAAGCAATCTAACTGAATTTCTCAAACCATGCTCGAGGACTTTGTTTTAAGCAATAAATTGCCTTTTGTAGTTTACACACCATCTCCCCCTGAGTAACATACCCAGGAGGTTGCTCCATATATACTTCTTCTTTAAGATCACCATACAAGAAGGCATTCTTGACATCCATCTGCAACATATTCCACCCTTGATTGATGGCAAGAGAAAACAGCACCCGAACAGAGTTAAGTCGAGCAACAGGAGAAAAAGTTTCGAAATAATCAACTCCATAAGTCTGGGCAAAACCCTTGGTCACAAGTCTAGCCTTATATTTGTCAATGGAACCTTCTGGAGTGTACTTTATAGTGAACACCCACCGACAAGCAATAGGGGTAACACCGGCTGGCCGAGGTACAAGGACCTAAGTACCACGAGACAGTAAGGCAGACATTTCCTCATCCATAGCAGCCTTCCATTCAGGTTTGGATAGTGCTTCAGAGACAGACTTTGAAGGGTGAGCATCAGAAATAGACAAGGCATACTGGCGAAAAGATGGAGACAAAGCATGATACGAAATGAAGTCATCAAGAGGATGCTTCGTACTGGATCGTTTTCCCTTGCGAAGGGCAATAGGAAGATCCAGATCAGAAGCGGGAAGTGAAGTCTCACCAGTGGGAGGGGGAGCCTCCAGTGAAGAAGTTGACTGTGGAAAGACGGCAGGCGGCGCACTATGGGTCCGTCGTTGATAGACCTGTCCAAATCTATTATCCGCATCCTGAGGCTCAACACAACAATCAGTATCTGCAGCTGGCACATCCAGAGAAACAAGATCAAGAGGAATAGATGAAGGAGAAGTCTGTGCAAGAGAAGGATGTGGAGAAGGAGAATCATAAAAGGGCACAGACTCAAAAAAGGTCACATCAGCCACCACAAATGACCTCTTGGACCGAGGGTTAAAACATCGATACCCTTTTTGGGTCCGAGAATACCCCAAGAAGATACAAAGAACAGATCTGGGAGTCAACTTATCATGTCCTGGTCCAAGAGTGTGAACAAAACACTTACACCCAAAGACCCGAGGAACTAGAGGAAACGGATCTTCATTTGGATATAAGCATGAAAAAGGACTTTTGTCATCTAACACCTTGCTCGGAACCCGATTAATAAGATAGCACGAGGTAAGAATGGCATCACCCCAATAGTACTTTGGAACATGCATGTGAAACATAAGAGTACAAGCAACATCAAGTAAATGTCGATTCTTCCTCTCAGCAACCCCATTTTGTTGAGAGGTGTAGGAGCAAGATGTTTGATGAAGAATTCCATGCATTGAACAGAAGGAAGCAAAGGATGACTGGACATATTCCTTGGCATTGTCTGTACGCAAAATTTTGATGGACGTGGAGAACTGATTTTGTATTTCTGAATAAAAAGATTTGAATACATCAAATACCTCTGAACGAGCTCTCAAAAGAAATAACTAGGTCATCCGAGAAAAGTCATCAACAAAAATGACAGTATCGAAATCCGAGTCTGGAGGTGATAGGAGACGGTCCCCAAATGTCGGAATGTACAAGATGAAATGGAGCAATGCTCCTTTCACTATTACTAGAAGGAAAGGAGACCCTATGATGTTTCCCAAGCTCACAGGCTTCACACAAAAGTCTATTTGTTGAAGAAGAAACGGGAACAATCTCACGTAGTCTGGAAAGGGATGGATGTCCAAGCCGACAGTGCCACTGAAAAGAAGTATCATATGTTGAGGAAGCCTTATGTCTTTGGAGAGGTCCATCAACGAGGTAGTACAATCCTCCAGATTCATGACCGCCACCAATCAGCTTCTTCGTCTGGAGATCTTGAAATATACAATAAGAAGGATAGAATGTTACTGAACAGTTTAAGAAACGGGTCAAAGAACTAATAGATAACAAGCCAATGGGAAAGTTTGGAACATAAAGGACATCTTTCAAGGTTAGAGATGAGGTATGAATAGTCCCTTTCCCAGCAACAGAACTATACGACCCATCCGCTACAGTAACAGAGGGGTGAGTATTAGATAAATGAAGAGAGGAGAAAAGGGAACGACTACCTGTCATGTGACAAGAAGCACCAGAATCCACAATCCAGGAGGAATTGTGGTGAACTGCAGAGGCACTACCTGATGTGGTGGCATGAAAGGACGAAGAATGTGTTGAAGAACCTTTTAAGAGCCGTTGGAATGCCTCGTACTCCTCGGGAGACAGTGTAACCCCTTTCTCAGATGGTGGTCCTATAGGTGGCTGCTGCACAGGCTGTGGCATAGACTCCGGAGTGAGAGATGAGGAATTACTAGAGGCACCCAGATTAGCAACAAGTCGCAAACGTGATCCCCCTTTGCCATATTTCTTTCAGCAAAAATCAGACTGATGTCCAGTTTTGTTGCAATGAATACATGGAGAGCCACGGCCACGCCCCCCTACAGCAAGAGCTGAAGCACTACCAGACTCTCCCATCTCACTAGATGTTATCTCAGTCAGATTCAATTTGGTACTTGCTCTAAGAACACGAGAGTAAGCACCAGCCAATGTAGGAACCTGAGTGTCTGCAAGCAAATTGTCTCTAACATGTCCGAGATTATCATCCATTCCAGACAAAAACTTAACAACAATAAACTCTTCCTTTTGTTTCTCCAGCTGAGCGGCATCTACAGCACTAGGCTGATACAGTTCTAATTCACTCCAGAGACCCTGAATTTCAGCAAAATACTGAGAAATAGGTCTTCCTTCTTGCTTTAGAGTGAACAATCTTGAATAAATATTATAAATATAAGAAATATTTTGCTCTGCAGAATAAATCTTTTTCAGAGTATCCCACATTTCTTTAGCGGTGTCTAAAAAGACAATACTATTGAAAATACTATGTTCACAACTATTATTCAGAACTGAAATTACCATCCCATCATCAACTTCTCAGACTTCATATGCATTCTTATCAGTTTTCTCTGGAGGGTCTTGCTCAATATGTCGAAGTTTTCTCAAGGAAAGCAGCAGGAGGCGAAAAGACCGTGCCCATTGAGAATAATTAGTGTCATTTAGTTTTGTAGCAGTAGCCATCATATGATAAAGTTTCCCGTCAGAAGTCGGGATAGAAGTGGGCCTCGACGATTCTGCCATGACAACAACAAACCAAACAACCAAAGCCTCTGCTGCGCAAAAAAAAGGATTCAAACAATCTTCTTACAGCAACAAATGGGTCAGCACATAGGGAGAAGATCAAAAGCCCTCATGTGCTGACCATCCCAAAAGGAACGAGCCGGTGCGGAGAAAACTCTGTTAGAAGATAAGAGTACCCTTTCTTACCACCAAAGATGATGTTGGCGTCGAACAAAACGATTTACATCGTGATCGAAAATTTCAAGATTTTCTAGAGACTTCAAACCCCTTGCACCCGCGTCAACCACCCGTGCAGTCGCAAGGTGACAGGTGCCCGCGCTCACATCCGACGCGCCGAGCACACGATGACGGAGGGGCGCACCGCTACTCCGCGCCACGCCCTTCACGCGAGCGCCAGGGACGTCGCGCCGCTCACCCGCGTGGCCTGCGCGTCGAACTGCATTCTCCTCCGGCGGAGGGAGGACGCCGCGGTGGTGGTTCAAGAGGCAGACAGGGTGACGGGGGGGAGGACGGACGCCGCGGTGGTGGTGGTTCCCGACGCCGCAGTGGTGGTTCCCTACCCTGGCTCTGATAAAAAAAAAGGAAAAATTATCTATTATGTTTTCTTCAAAGACATTACAATGTCATATGTACTTGGGAACTCACAATTAAGACCCAGACACAAACTGAGAACAAAATAGCAAAAATACCCTAAACTTAATTATTTTAACAATTTCCATTTGATCTGTTCTCTAAATGACCATTCTTCATATTCTTTTCTGAGTGCTGCCCACTGTTCTCTTTCATCTTCGGATAGCATCCCTCGGTCATTTTTGATATCAAAATTTTCAATATCATGCAAAAACCTTTGCCTAATTTCAGATGCTCCCCCAAAAGTTTCCCTACTCCACACTTGCATCTTTTGCTTGACCCACCTCAACTTGTTATTGAGTGTAAGACAAGCAAAAAGGATCTTGGGTGCTTCAGCCTGCCAAGCTGTGACAAAATCCTTAAACTCCTCATGCCTCTGCCAAGCCCTTTTATATCTGAACAGTCTTGCTTGTTTCTTGATATTTGTGGTCCGACAATACTCTGGGAAGGCCTGTGGCCTCAGCATTACTGAAATGTTGATGGCATTCCATATTTGTGAAGATTCTATCAATCTTTGAGTGAGATCTCCTCTCCTCATCCCCTATCCAGGTGAAGAAGACTAAGTTAATCTGCATCTCCATCATCATAGCACCCCGAATCCAGTTTTCAAACATACCCATTTCATCTGTCCAGCTGTGTTGGTTGGGCCTCTCCCTCGGTTCCCTGACTGCATTAAAGTCTCCAGCCACCCACCAAGGTGCAGAGTCCCCTATGCTCAATGCATTTAATTCTGAGAAGAAGTCCCTTTTCAGATCATATTGCACAGGGCCATGTACACAAGTGAAGAACCATATAAGCCCATTAAGCTTAAATTTGATAGTTATGGAGAACTGATGAACCACTTCCTCCAGGCTCTCTAAGATCATTGCATTCCGTAGAACCAGCATGTCTCCTATCTGCCCATCAACCGGCTTAGAAGCCTAGCCTTGTAACCTAGCTCCACCCAGCTCTCTCATGTACCAACTGTCCAAACTGTCCATTTTGGTTTCTTGAATGCATAGCACATGAACCTATGCCTTTGAATCACTGACTTCACCTCCCTCTTCTTCCTTTCCCCCTTTAACCCCCTAACATTCCATGTTAAAATCTTCATTGACATACAACTATCTTCCCCTTACCCTCACTGCTTTTTGGTCTTAGGCCATCCCACAGTTTGTTATTTTGCAAGAATGTCACCTCTCTTTTCCCAATCTTCATGCCACCACCGAGCCCTTGTTTCTTTGAACTCAGCTGCAGATTGAGGTCGCTTCTGATTTCTTCAAAGCCTTCCTGACACAATCCTCCCCACCTTCAAAGGAGATTCCCACAAGGAGCCCAATTTCCTTTATGCATTGATCTGACCACTCTGTTTCATATCGCTGCCTAATGCAGTTCAGGGGTATCTCGGATCCCCCTTCTCCCCATGGCAAAATCCTGTCGACCCTGTCAGCCCAGAGGATGTCCGCCTTCGACTGATAGGAGACAGCTGAATCCCCTTCCTTCTGGTCAGAGACTGCCATTTCACTGCACAGCCCATGCTCATGCTCCTGCGGCCCCCTCTGTATGTGTCTAGTATCCTCCACAGGAGCCCCTCCTGCTAGCCTCGGAGAGACGTCTCCATCGTCCGTTGAAATTACGGAGGAGAGGCTTTGCACCTGAGGCTGCCCCACGAGGCTTGCTTCTTCCGGTGCTGACTGGTTATCGGAGTAGTATTTGCCATTGGTGGGGGCGAGAGGACAGAGGGTGGGAGTATGAGGCCCCGGGCCACCCGCCCCATGCTCCCCATCCTCGAAAGCACTGTCGAAGGGTCGGTGTCTATGATCTCGGGCGGTGCCGCTCCCTCGTCTGTTCCTTCTGCCTCAGTCTCCTTGCCGACGCCGATGTCGTGGCCACTGTGTGCTCGCCGTAATTGCTGGCAAGTTGGCTACGTTGGGGATACGGTAGAGGGCAGCCCATCGCAAGCTGTCGAGTTAGTCAACAGGTAGGGAAGAAGACCCAAAGACTTACCCAACACCCATTGCCCGCCATTGGCCCGGAAACCTGGATCCGGGTACCCGATTGACTTACCCGACTGGGCAATAGCATCCTGGGATCGTATCGGGTCACGCTGGGACCGATACTATACTTCTCCCTTACTTGATGGCGCTTTTTCATCTTCCCTGTGAAAACTTCGGTCCTCCCGCCGAGGGAAGATACAGCGTCTCCAGAGGATCTGCTGAAGCCCCCTTTTTTTGAGGCATTCGAGTTGGGGAGCAACTCGGCCCACCCTCAGGGTGCCTGCGAGTGGTGGATTCTTTCTTCCCCATGAGCGAGCTCTCCAGTTCCGGTCCTTGTGTATCCGCTTTGCGACGAAGATTCCGATAGCTGGACACCACCTTTGCCCATGTCCAGTCCATAGAGTCCTTCTCTGCACCTCCGCTTGCCTCCCCAAGCTCCACAACCACCATAATCTAGAATTTCCTCCCTCTCACCCTGATAAGCACCCCCTTACTGATCTGCAGCAAGGAGTGCACCTCTACTAGGAGTCTTGCGAACTGTAAGCCCTCCCCGTCGAGAGTCTCCTTGTCCACTTTCTTCAAAAACCCAAAGGGTGTGACTATGCTATGGAATGTCTCCAGGTTCCAAAGATGAAGTGGTATCCCCGCCATCTTACACCAGAGCAGCTTCCCCTGCTTCACTTCTCGAGTAGCAATCTCCATCACTCACGGCTTCCAGACCATGTGATGGCCATTGCTGTGGGTCTCTCCTTTCTGCAAGCACCACATCTTCCATTCCGGTTTGGGGAACCAGACAAGGAGTATCTCATTCTTCAACTGTCTGATCCACGAGGAGTTAAGATTCCAAGTACGCTTCAGGAAGTCCTCTACCGCTCCTTTCCTGTCTTGACCCCCTTCCTGGACAGCCACCACCCCACAAGCTTCTAATCTCTTCCTGCCCTCCACCACCAAAGGGAACCATGGGATATCTACAGCGCTCTGTTTCCTTTTCCCCCTTGGATCCTCCTTCACCTGGTGAGCCTCTGCATCCCCTGTAGCTTCTTGTAGGTCTCAATGTTGGCTGCTTCCCATCTTCCTACAAAACCTCTTCCCATGCCCAACTCCCTTGCACTGCAAGCATCTCACTGCATTTCTGCATTCTCTAGCCCAATGCCCTCTCTCCAGGCATCTAATGCAGAGGTCATGTTGGATCGGCAATATCTTGTACTCCCTTTGACTCCCCGCCTTCCTCGTTGCCCTTGCTTTCCAGCCTGTCTTGACTTGTTTCCATCCGTCTTTAGACGCTTCTTGCTCCTTCTTCTCCATTCCTCTCTTTCTCCCCCTGTCGCTCACTCCTCTCCCTCTCCATTAGCTTCTAGGTTCCATGAAGATATGGACTTTGGAAGTGTATCATATTTAATTATTGCACATCAAGGCTAAGAAAAAAATTGTAAAAAAAGAAAAGGAAAATATTGAACACAAGCATAGATCAAAAAAATAATAAATTTGAAAATCTAAGCCACTCACAAATGGGCTTGCAAAACACCACTTATCAAGGTTCCTATCACCTTAATGAAATGCACTATTTTTCCCCCTCGATCGTAATCCCTGACAAGGTATCACCTCTGCCAATTCCCTTCAAGTCTTTTCCATGGCTCACCCTCCAACAAGCAATCGGATTCACTAATTGTTTGCAATAACACATCCTCTGAAGAAAGAACATCACAGTTCTTATTAATTACTCATGCCTAGGAAAGGAATCACTCACTAATTACGACTGTCTCCAAATAGGTAGATCAAGTGGCCTCTTAGTATCTTACAGCTGATTAGCACTGAGAAAAAGTTGAAATCCGAGAATTGGAGCCATTTGTTGATGTTTTCTTGTGCAACTCGGGTTGTCCCCAAGCCAACCGAAGAATAACCTATTTACAACTAATCATGATCAGTGCCACTTCAAATGATTTGGTTCACCTGCCCATACAATCGTATCAATATTCTTCCAAAATTGTTTGTTGATGTCATCTTGTGCAATTCACATTGTCCCCAAACCAACTGAAGAGTAACCTATTTATACATCATCATGATCGGAACCACTTCAAATAACTATATTCACCAGTCCGGATGGTCCAATCAATATTCTTTAAAATTGTTTCTCGAGTCTTTCGGTCCCATTTGTGGTGGATGAGCTCTAGCTATCTTTAAAATCTCCTAACCTGGCACAAGTTTACCAAATTAAAAGTCTACCCCCCCCTCTCATCTTCTACAGCTTTGCCTTGTAAATATTTATCTACAACCATAGCTACACCATTCCTTCATTTTGGGTTGTTTGGGTAGCTAGAAGGTTCTCAAAAACCTTGCTGTGAACTGTATGTTCCTTATAGAGGGATTTTTGTGAACATATTGATACCACACATTATTTTGATACTGTGGTACTACACACTTTCCAAAGCAATGGGTAATTTTACTTGTGTACCATATTTTCTAGCCGTCAATTTCTTTTGCTTTAGGTCCCTTTATCCTAAGTTCTTGTAATTGCACTAAACTGACCCTCATATTTTTTCATTATATTTACTGACCCTATATTCTTACTACTTGCTAGATTAAGTTCCTGTATTTCATACAGCTAAATGAGTTTTATTCTTTTGTACTAATATATTTACATGTATGTGTCTCTAAACAAAAACCCTCACCTACTTGTCATTGTTGTAGTGCATCACTTCAAAGGACACACTAGCTAACCAATGTACACTTTTCATTACGTCCAAATGTTGATATGTGATAGCATGAGCAACAAAATTCAGTTCAGGTTTATGACCAAGATGTGACAAATTTAATTAAGCATTATTTTCAACCCAACACACATCTTCCTTCGTGTTTGGAAAAGAAAAAATCCTAGCAACAGGAGCAGTAGAGAGATTTGGTCCCTCATGAATCCCCTCCCTGTGCAATTACTTTTGTTTGAGACAACTACTATTCTGTGGTTGCCTCAAGTTTTACTCGAAATAAATTGGTGCCCAAGAACAAAGAAGAAAAAAGGGTAAATTGTGAAAAATGGGCCAGTTCTAGCCCCTGACCAGCACCTGAGGGTCTGGAAACAGGGGATTCTATCCCAAGAACATAGGGACCCAGACAACATGCATTTCTGAAAGTCTAGTCCAAGCATGAGTTTTACATGTTCTTTGGCCTAATTATGTTTGCAAATGAGAGAGAGGGATAGATGATCAGCCTGCAATTGATGGCAAAATGGGAGGGGGAAGTCAGCAAGATGAGGGGCGTGCTACTGTGATCTAGTTGTTGGAAGACAGGGACCATGGCTAAAGGGCTCAAGTTCCCAAAAACCACAGGTTTCTGATTTATGGGATCAGAGAACATTGCACATCTGGATGATAAGCTGCAAGAAGGTTCGCTAATTTTTACCTAGCTTTATCAGATACATCCAAAAAGCAGAAAATTCTACCTTCAGGCTTTGACAGCTACATTACTGGGTGTTGAGTCAGAGAGAAGTCCGGCCAAGCCATTCTTTAAATTTCTCGTTTTTGGTCCTGGGAAATTCATGTGAGTACATTGCGAAAGGCTACCCCAATCTGTCTGATGTACTTTCAATTATAGTTTGATGAGAAAAAAGTGCTAGTTGTTGTACATAATAAGTTTTCAAAGAGACGCCAGATTCTTTTCTGGTTCTCTGGATCTTTTTTAAAAAGGAAAGGTGGAATATACTATAAATATCATTAAGAAGAAGCTGACCAAAGCATGGTTTCAATAGACAACATGACATTCATGGATACCGACGGAACAATGCTTTCTGATTATGATGATATCCATAACTGTAAGGAGGAAACAAGTTAACAGCTAGTTACCTCTCTATCAAGTAAGATTATTGTATTTATCTCTGGAACACCTGTCTGAAAAGAGGGTAAAAAATCAGCATGTGCTCCTGAACAAATCGATCAAACGTCATCCAAAGTTCAAAAGTAATTCATTGCCAATAGAAGTTCATGGTTACATTAGAAGAGTCAACTGGCTCTTCCACTTGCATGCGGTTTAAGATGTCAACCACCTTCGCTGCAGATTTGCCCTTAGCCTTTACATTTGGTATCACTCCAAATGAAAACTGTGCACATGAAAGATCACACAAACAAACAAAAAATATTGAGGAGTTACAAGAGACTCCTATCCAATACTGAAAAGTTACAAGAGACTTCAAAATTTCCCCAGATTATTACACTTGACATATTCTTAATATTCCCAAAAGACTCTTGGAAATATGGTAATAAAAAATATAATGACTAACAATCCATTTGATCATTGGGCTTTCCAATTCCACCAGTATCACTAAGCTGATGAAAATACAAAAGGGGAGGAAAGAATGTGTACCTCTAGCTTATGAATAGCTTTGGCTATATGCCAGAGAGAACTTGTATCACCATCAACTATGCACTCCTGTCAATTGTAACAGCATTTAAACAAATGAATTAGAGGCTCACAAAATAAATGAGAGCACCTATAAACCAGCTACGTAAAGCATACCTTATATGCAAGATCAAGCTCAAATGATACCACATCTTCATCAAGTGGCATTAAATAAAATGGGTACTCCCCTATGGTAACCATCTTATGAACTTTCTCCTCCTCAAGAACCTACGAAAACAGAGACTTGATTATGACCGTAGCAGAAGAGTCCATGTGATAGTGAAATAACGGATTGGAAAGAAACGAGACAAAAACAAACAAAGACGGGGAATAGTTTATCAAGACAAAATGCCAGACATCAGCGAGGTGCTCAAAGATTCAATTAGAATAGGAAAGAAATGTGACAATAAAGATGAATATGCACAGAACTTGCATGTAATTTATGAAGGCATACAAAGCAAATGCAAGCTAAACATAACCTTTGTTAAAAAAAAATAGTGCAGAGACAATCACAGAGGCACCAATCGCATTTTTATTTATCTTTATGAAATTGGTGCTGCAAACTACCTTATTTCAAAAAAAAAAGTCCAAATCTTCTATTACTTGTTACCATATTCACCAAAAGGATCATTTAAATATTCCATGGACAGAATTTTGAGTTGATCATGTTCACGGGCTTTCAAAAAAAAATTGAAACACAAAACTGCCTTATTTGAAATGAGTTCTGGCTCCGTCAGACCATGCAAGGACTCTCCAGGAGGTCCAAACTCAGGGTCTTGAAGATGCGTACTTTAACTACAGCAGGATATCTCTGGCCAAAACTTCAGCTTCATGCTCTCTCCTAAATCTTTCAACACTTTCTTGTTGGCCATATCTCATTCTTTTCCTCTATAGCATGGCTGACAAGACATCAGATAAGATATCTCATCCAATACTCCGCTTCATGTTCTTCCCGAAAGTCTTTCTACAATTTCTTGTTGGCAATATTTCTTTCTTTGTCTCTATAGGGCATGACTTACAAGGCTTCATGTTGCGTCTCATCCCTGCCAAATAGAGCTTTTGACAGTCCGTTCATACACCCATATCCTTGCACCAATTGTGTCTAACCCTTTTGGTCCTAGGAGCAAGTAAAGCACCATGTCTCCAACCAATATTTTCCTCACTCTCGATTGCATGAACCTATAAAACATGATAATTATACTTCATAAATTGAGCAATTCCCCAGCCCTCCCTCTTTCTTCCCCACTTTTCCAATGCCAACCTGGCAGATTGAGCCAGAAAGGGTGGGTGGGGGATTTTGAACTGATTACAATGATTTTGGGCAGACTCCAGCCTATTTTAGCTTTTCTTATGTTTAAAATAAGTCAGACGGGGTTCAGGTTACACACTTGAACCAGATTGGGCGTGGAGCTGATTTCAATCCTAATCAGATGATTTGAAGAAGTAATTCGTCTGATGGGGAAGCCTTCAAACATTTCAGTTATGCATGTGGTCCTTGCTCAAAGGTTGTGGACAGCCGTCCAATGGGGATCTTCGGGCACTTCTCAGCCTGCCATTTTGCAGGGCCCTTCCAGTGTTCGAGGCCACCATTCCATGGGGTTCCTCAGCATCATAGTGGGCATGCCATGATGGACAATTGAGATTCATCAGTACACTTGGCTCTATAGCTTCTACCTTGAGTTTCATAAACTTATGAAACATTTATCGCCATTTATTTTGATTAAAGATATCAAAGAGATTAGCCCTTTTTAGATCCCTTTTTTTAAAGTGGGTGGTACCACTGTATGTATTAAATGAAAAAGAAGATGTACAAGCATAGCCAAAACCTCCCAAAAGGATGCCTTGTACAAAAAATGACACCAAGGCGTTGTGGCGCGGTCTACCCCCTCCCCCCAACAAAACAAAAAGAGGTGAGTTTAGGACATTTGCATTACATAGCAACTCTGTCCATTCCCTCACTCTAATACAAATGAAAGAAATAAGAGAATCCTCCACTCTAACCTCCCGCCTCAAGATCTTGTAGTTCCTTTCACACCAAAGGGACCAAAGAGTGGCATGCAGGATGAGCAACCAAACCACACGATCACCTCTGAGAGGCCAACTCCTACCCTAAGCCCCAATAAAGTGTTGCACGTCAGTCTGCCAGCCGAGTACACACCGGGCTCTCGTAGCCACACCCTCCCACACTGCCTGCGATTAGGGGCAGCCTACAAACAGGTGGTCCACGGTCTCGTCGTACAGGCCACACAAGTAGCAGGTCGTCTGAATATCTGGTAGGAAGCGAAGGAGCCTGTCTCGGGTGAGAAGCCTCCCCTGAGAGATCCTCCAGACAAGAAGCTTCACCTTCAATGGGCTCCTCGGTCTCCAGATGTGGGGAGTGAGGCTGTGTCGCACCCCGTCGTCAGAGATGATGGTGTAGGCAGACCTGACAGAGAAAGTCCCCTCCCTACCCCACCTCCAACTCCACGCATCCTCCCTGAAGGGTGCAAGACGAAGTCAAGGAGGATGAGGAGGAAGTTCTAGAGCTGCTCCATCTCAACACTCCTGAGATCTCTCCGGAAGGTCGGCGCCCAAGTGCCCCCAGAGAGGTGGGGATCAAAAGCCCGTTCAACCGACCCGATAGCAAACAAACTAGGAAAGGAAGGTTCCAAAGTGAAGTCACCGCACCAGAAAAGACAATGGTTGTCTTTCCCTAGACAAACCCGAACGCCAAAAGAGATGAAGTCCTTGCAAGAGAATATGTCGTGCCAAATAGACGTCTAGGCTGGGACTAGAAAGTCTAAGTCCCAAGCTCTCCCCTATCGTAGTACCTCTGCCTGATGAGCTGTGCCCAAAGACTAGCATCCCCTGCTCCCAGCCTCCATATCCACTTACTCAAGAGGGCCAAATTGAAGTCACCCACATTCTTGATCCCACTACCTCCTTGAACCTTGGGAGCAGCCACCCTCCCTCACCTGATGTCGTGCCAACCCCTACACCTCCCCCCACTCCCATGCCAAAAGACCCTTCTCTGAATGACTTCGATCTTTCTCATCACAGTCTTCGGGATGCAAAGTAAGATAATAGATAGGTAAGCTATCCAGGACTGATCAACAAAAGACTAATTTGCCCCCATATGATAACAACCTTGCCTTCCAGCCAACCAGTCTCGCCTCAAACCTCCGAATAATAGGAAGCCAATCAGCACACCAAAGAGTCCCAGGGGTGAAAGAGAGACCCAAGTATGATACAGGAAGATCTCCTATCTGACATCCCAGAATACGAGCAACCCTTTGAAGTGGCCTGGCCTGCATATTTTTTTAAAAAAGTGGGTAGTACCACCATTTATTAAATGAAAAAGGGTGATGTACATGTATAATCAATGAGTTCCCAAAAAAACTTGTACAAAAGGTACACCAAGATGGTGTTTAACCAACTAACCCCCCAACAAAACAAAAAAGAGGGGAGTTGAGAGAACTCACATTACAAATCAACTCCGCCCATTCCCTCACTCTATCACAAATGAAAAAAAATAAGAGATGCCTCCGCTTTCGCCTCCCTCCTAAAAATTCTATTGTTCCGCTCACCCCATAAAGAGCAAAACGCGGTGTGCAGGATCAGCCACCAAACAACACGATCTCCTCTGATGGACCAACTCCTTCCCCAAGACGCAATAAGGCGTTGCACCTCTCATTGACGGCCTAGGGCACAACAGGCTCTCCTCGCGAGCCCCTCCCACACCTCCTATGAATAGGTACACTCCACGAACAGGTAGTCCACGGACTCATCCTCCTGACTACACAGGCAGTAGGTCATCAAGATTGCCAGGAGGAAGTGTAGCAACCTATCACGAGTGGGCAACCTCCCGTGAGAAATCCTCCAAGCGAGTAGTTTCACCTTCAACGGGCTCTGCGGCCTCCACACGTGAGGGGCGAGAGTGTGGCACACTCATCCATCAAAGATGATGGAGTATGTCGATCCCACTGAGAAGGACCCCTCCTCACCCCACCTCTATATCTACACATCCTCCCGTCGGAGTGCAATCTGAAGGCATGAAGGAAGGTCCTCAAGATGGCCTAGCCTGCATATTAACCCCAACAATCAAACTCTTGTTTAAGTAAACTTTCAAATCAATAGTCTCCTCCAGTAGCTCGAGCAAAATTCTCGTCACATACATCTGCCTCTCATCCTCAGCCAGGAACAGTATGGTATACCAACATACTGCAAATGGGTGACCGAGAGACCACCTCTCCCAGCTTGGAATCCCCTGATCAAACCTGCAGAGTCAGCTCTCTGCCATGCCCTGCTAAGAACATTAGCCACAAGCACAAAGAGGTGAGGAGATATAGGATCTCCCTACCTAAGCCCCCCGCCACTGTGAAAAAACAAAGTAGGCTTCCTATTAATAAGAACTGCAAATGATGCAGAAGAGATGCAAGACCTGATCCAGCTGATCCATGTATCCCCAAAACCCATCTTCCCCACAACATCAAACAAACAAGACCAGTTGACCCTATCAAACGCCTTTTCAAAATCCCGCTTCAAGACTGCGCCTATCTTTCTTCGAGTCTTCATACCATACAAGCGCTCATGAGCCAACAAAAATTGTCACGTATATGACGCCCCCTAATAAATGCTCCTTGGAAGCAAATGACCATCTTGTCCATAACTCTTTCCAATCTCCCTGCCAGCATCTTGGTGATGATCTTGTAAGCACCATTCAACAAATTAATAGGCCTGAGGTCGCAGAAATCCTGAGCACTTTGTCTCTTGGGGATGAGAACAATAAGAGTTTTATTAATTCCCCTCAAGTGTGCCCTCCCCTCATAAAATTCCTTAACTGCAGCCAGAAGATCAGATTTGATAACATCCCAACACTACTGAAAGAAGGCCAAAGGGAAACCATTAGGACCCGGAGCTCTATCCCCTACTAGAGAAAACACTACCTGTCTAACCTCATCTTTAGTAAAGCTCTGCGAGATGTCATCCATCTCCTCCTGGGAAAGTAGTGGGAGGAGTTCATCTGCAATCATCAGTCTGAAGTGGTCCTCCTCTGAAAACAGCATAGTAGTCCCTCGCCAAACCCTTAATTTGCTCATCCAAAGAGATGGAGACTTCACTCTGCTAAATGCAGGTAATGGTATTCACTCTCCTCCCATATGCTATGCGCTGAAAGTAAGCAATGTTCCCGTCTCCCTCCTTGATCCATCTATCTCTCAATCTTTGCCTCCAATAAATCTCCTCCTTGGAGAGGATCTCATTGTATTGGCATCTCAGAGTGTCTCTCAACCTCCTGTCCTCTGCATCCATAAGTCATGCCTCCTCCAAGCTATCATGCCTCTCAATCTGTTGAAGAATTATGTCCTTAGCTACCCTTCCCGAGAGGGTTTTATCCGCCCCCCAGGTCTTGAGGACATGAGCAGTATGTCTCAATTTGGAGACAAAAGTAACCATAACAAACGTGCCAGGATCCTGAGCAGACCAAGTCCCCCTGATAGTACCTATGAAGTCTACCTCCATGAATCAAAACTTCTCCAACCTGAAAGTGAACCTCATGTCCTACCGACAACTGGTCTTCAAGAGGATTGACTTGTGATCCGACACAAATCTGACCAATGGAAGCATCTGTACACGTGGATGATGATCCTCCCAGTCAACAGAAGTCAGGAATCTGTCCAACCTCGACCACGAAGTATCAGCTCGCATGTTACATCAGGTAAAACGACCATAAGTCATGCCAATATCCACCAGAGCCGCCTCCTCAATGAAATCAGTAAAGTCCTCCATGTCCCCTGTGTGAACACTATCCCCTCGGCCTCTCCCACGGGGACACCACGACATTGAAATCCCCTCTAACACACTACAGCCTACCCGAAGAAAGGTGTAGGCTAATCAACTCCTCCCATAAGAGCCGCTTCTCTCTCCTCTGTGGCCCATACACCTCGGTAAAATCCCATGAGAAGCCATCTTTCACCAAAGTGAAATGAAGGGAGATGGCCCACTTGCTAATATATTTCTCCACCATCACCTCATCAACCTCATAAGGGTTCTATAGGATCATGATGCCCCCTGACCTCCCTTCTCTCAGACCGTTCAATCGCCATATGATCACCATCGGACCATTGGATTTGACTTGATGTCCATAAAAGACATTACCGCATAAGGCGGGTGTATATTTATAATTTCTCGACAAGTGCAATTCAATGAAATTCTGTGAAATGGCCAGGCATACTTGCACTTTCTACACACAGCAGGGTTTTCCTATAATTTTCAGACTTTGAGGGATTTCTCTACAATTTTCAGACTTCATTGTGATTTTTCTACAATTTCCTAAAAATTTCAGGGTATTCTCACAATTTTCAGACTTTGTACAGGCCTTCCCCCAATTCCCCATTTTTTTTGGATTTCTCTGTAATTTCTCATATTTTCCTGGACATTTATGCAATTTTCTGAAAATACATGATATTTCTACAATTTTACAACTTTCAAGGGTTTTGTGCAATTTCTCACATGAACATAAATTACACATGAATTCCGTAATTTTCTGAACATGTACATGATTTCTCTGTATTTTTACAGAATTTCATGGCTTCACAAACAATTTCCCCATAAATAGAGCATAAGTGCAAAAACAAGATCATACCCTTAAAATGAACTTTTACAAGATCAAACAAACAATTCTTGGGGGATGGAGTAAACTCCAAGCCTTACCCCAAGTCTTCAATCTCTTGAATGTTCTCGAAGTTCTTGAGAGAGGAATTATCCTTGTGGGTACCTTGGGTGGTGTTGAGCTCCCGTGTGTAGGATTGTGTCTGTCTTCTCCTCTCAAATGGGCCCCCAACACCTTTTATAGGTGAGTGAACCGGGGAAAGCTTTGGGATCACATTAAATGCATTGGGGAAATGAAAGGACCGGGGAGGAGTCCCCTCAATTGCCTCCTAAGTAGGAGCACCAACACCAAACCTGATCAAATACTTTGGCAAAGATGAAAGAAGAAGAGTCTGATCTTATTCCTCCACCTTAGCGTCAACACAGCGAAGCTGTGAAATCAACTTATTGAAAACATTTATATGCTTAAGAAGGTCAGTCCCGTCAGACATACGCAAACTATAGAGTTGTTTTTTCAAGTAGAGTTTATTAGTGAGCGACTATGAAAATATATAGCTTTTCTAATTTCTTCCACAAATCAACCGTAGTATCAACATCGGCAACGTTGTACATTACCTCATCTGCCAGACATACCTGAATTGTGCTCAAAGCCTTCAGATCAAGCTCGTCCCAGTCATCATCTTTCTTTCCAGATTTCTCCTTCCCGAGAAGCGCCTTATGCAAATTGTTCTGTACCAGAATAGCTTTTACCCTTTTCTGCCACAGACCGAAATCAATTTTGCCATTGAACTTCCCCATCTCAAACTTCGCAGTCGAGATCTTTGATAACACCTAATGCTTCATAGATTCACACAGAACCAAGCTCTGATACCAGATATCTGATACCAAATATTTGATTGGTCAAAGGTAAAGGTTTGACTGGCCAACATGTGACCAGTCAAATGGACACATATTTTTGGCCGGTCAATCGACACATGTTTTGACCGGTCATCACCTACCGTCCACCTACCGTCCATACAGCTGGTATTTGGGGGAGGCACTACCTGGACCGAGTTGGCCTCCATGCCTATAGATACTACCCCCCTATGCCTTGTTTTGATCATCCCATTGTGAGAGATCTTGTGGAGAATAACTTGCTCCGTTTGGGGAAGATCACTCGATGTCTGTGTAAGAGTATCTTCCCACTTTGTATTTCTTCTACATCATAGTGATATCTCTCTGCTCTCACCGTGGACGTAGGAAGGCACATCGCATCTCCGAACCACGTAAATCTGCTGTCTACTTGTGGTTTGCTCTATCAATTTTGTTGTGGTTATTTCTCGGTTGATCTTTGTTGCACGATTAACTTGTCGATTCACACATTTGTCAATCCGTTCCGCTACTGTCGTTTAGCGCTCTGTCATAACATTTGGTATCAGAGCTTGGTTCTATGTGACTCTATCAAGTATTAGGTGTTATCAAAGATGTCGACTGCGAAGTTTGAGGTGGGGAAGTTCGACGACAAAATTGATTTCGGTCTGTGGCAGAAAAGGGTAAAAGCTATTCTGGTACAGAACAATTTGCACAAGGCGCTACTCGGGAAGGAGAAATCTGGAAAGAAAGACGATGACTAGGACGAGCTTGATCTGAAGGCTTTGAGCACAATTCAGTTATGCCTTGCAGATGAGGTAATATACAACGTTGCCGATGTTGATACTACTGTTGATTTGTGGAAGAAATTAGAAAAGCTTTATATGTCAAAGTCGCTCACTAATAAACTCTACTTGAAAAAGCAACTCTATAGTTTGCGTATGTCTGACGGGACCGACCTTCTTGACTATATGAACGTTTTCAATAAGTTGATTTCACAGTTTCGCAGTGATGACGTTAAGGTGGAGGAAGAAGATCAGGCTCTTCTTCTTCTTTCATCTTTGCCGAAGTCCTACGACCATTTGGTAACAACCATCCTCTATGACAAAGACACATTGAAGATGGAGGAGGTTAAGACAACTTTGTTATCAAACGAAGTTAGGCACAAATCTGGTGCAGGTGAGAGTTTGGTAGTGAAGGATTCGGATCAGGACATAGGACGTCAGAAACAAAAGGGCGACAAGAAAAATAGATCCAGATCCAACTCAAAAGAAAAGGATAACAGATGCCGTTATTGCAAAGAAGAAGGTCATTGGAAAGCTGACTGCGCCAAACTCAAGGAGAAGTCCAAGAAAAAGAAGAAAGAGCCAGAGGAGGCTAGTGTGGCTTCTGATTCAGAGAAGGATGGAGATGTTTTGACCATCTCCTCAGGTATGGACTCTTCTGACGGATAGATTCTTGATTCTGGATGTTTATATCTTATGTGCCCTCATAGAGATTGGTTTGATTGTTATACATCTCATAATGGGGGGACAGTTCTCATGGGTAATAATACCGCATGTAGATCAGTTGGGATAGGAACTATTAAAATCAAGATGTTTGATGGGGTTGTTAGAAAATTGACAGAGGTCAGACATGTCCCAGATTTAAGAAAAAGTCTGATTTCCCTTGGTGCTCTTGATGCTATTGGATGCACCTTTAGTGGTGCTAATGACATATTGAAGGTGTCGAAAGGTGCCTTGATTGTTATGAAGGGAGAAAAGACTGGTTCCCTGTGCAGATTGTTTGGAAAAACTATGACAGGAGATGTTGCCATCATATTCTCTTCTCACGATGATGCTACCTTATTGTGCCATGCGAGAGTTGGCCATATGAGTGAGAGGGGGATGTTAGAGTTGCATAATAGAAAGTTACTCAAGGGTATTAAATCTTGTAAACTTGATTTATGTGAATGTTGCGTTCTTGATAAACAGTGCAGGGTTAAATTTGTTACTTCTTGTAAAAGAAGTAAAGATATTCTTGAGTATATTCATTCAGATGTTTGGGGGGCAGCATCAGCAACATCTCAGGGAGGAGCTCGATATTTGTTACTTTAATTGATGACTTTTCCAGAAAAGTTTGGGTGCACTTCTTGAAGCACAAGTCTGAAGTGTTGGAGAAATTTGTCAGTTGGAAAGCCAGAGTTGAGAATGTCAGTGACGACACTGATTCGGGGGAGTCTTCACATCCAGATGCGGAATATGTACAACCAATTGAGTAAGAGCCTTATTCTATTGCCAAAGGAAGGTCTAAAAGGGATATTAAATTGCCATTGAAATTTCAGGATACAGTTGCATTTGCTTTTCCTGTTATATCTGCTGACCCTTTGACATTTCAGGAGGCAATAAAAGGTAAGCACAGTCATAGATGGTTGAATACAATGGAGGAAGAGATGAATTCTCTTCAGAAAAATCAAATTTGGGATTTAGTTAGACTTCCCAAGGGTAAGAAAGCAATCGGCTGTAAATGGGTGCACAGAAAGGAGGAGTTTTCATCTGAAAAAGAACCACCGAAGTATAAAGCCAGATTAGTAGCCAAGGGCTATACTCAAAGAAAAGGACTAGACTTTGATGAGATTTTCTCGACAGTGGTGAAGCACTGTTCGATCAGAGTTATGCTTGCTATGGTAGCTATGTGGAATTTGGAGTTGGAGCAACTTCATGTGAAGACAGCATTTTTACATGGCAATCTAGATGAGGAGATCTATATGTTGCAACCATATGGATTTATTCAGAAAGGAAATGAGAAGCTGGTGTGCGAGTTGAAAAGATCTCTGTATGGTTTGAAGCAGGCTCCACGACAGTGGTATAAAAGGTTGGACACTTTCATGTTGACACATGGTTACAGTAGGAGCAGGTATGACAGTTGTGTTTATTTTCGTTTTCTCCACGATGGTTCTATTATTCTGTTGATGCTTTATGTTGATGATATGCTTATTGCCTGCAAGCATATATTTGATATTGCTAAGTTGAAACATGAGCTTAGTTCAGAGTTTGAAATGAAAGACCTAGGAGCTGCTAGAACTAGGCATGGAGATCCAGAGAGATCGGTGTAGTGGGAGGTTGTGGTTAACTCAGAAGGGCTATATTCAAAAGGTGTTGGCTAAATTCAATATGAATGAGGCCAAGTCTGTAACTACACCTCTTGCTCAGTCTTTTCGGTTGTCTTTGCAGCAGTGTCCTCAGTCGGAAAAAGAAAGTCAGGAAATGCATAAAATTCCTTATGCTAGTACAGTTGGATGTCTGATGTATCCCATGGTTTGCACCAGGCCTGGTTTGTCTTAGGCAGTTAGCGTTGTTAGTAGGTACATGGCAAATCCAGGGAAAGAGCATTGGAATGCAATGAAATGGACTTTGCGTTACCTGGAAGGCTCGTCAGATTTTGGTTTGTTATTTCAGAGTAACACTGATAGTTCTGATGTTCTTGTTGGTTATGTTGACTCAGATTACGCAGGTGACCTTGACAGAAGGAGATCTACTACAGGGTACATCTTTACTCTAGGTGGAGGTCCAATCAGTTGGGACGCCACGTTACAGGACATAGTGGCGCTGTCAACTACAGAAGCTGAGTATATTGTTGCAGTGAAGCCTGCTAAGGAGGCAATCTGGCTGAAAGGTTTGGTGAAGGAGCTCGGGATAACTCAGAAGAGTATTAGGTTGCATTGTGACAGTCAAAGTGCGATCTGTCTTGCAAAGGATCCGGTGTATCTTGCCAGAACAAAGCACATTGACGTCAGATATCACAAACTCAGAGAGTTCGTCGCAGGCGGCGACATTCAACTCGTGAAGATAGCTTCGCAGAACAATATTGATGATATGATGAACAAGCCACTACCAGCAGTCAAGTTCCAGCATTGTCTAGACTTGGCTAATGTTCGTGATTGCTGAGGTAGGAAGACCCCAGGGAGAGGGCGTATTTTCTGTTAGAGATATTTTTTGTTTTATTGTAGAAGAAAATTGTTAGGAGGTTTTTTTTTGTTTGACCAGGTCAAAAGGTGAAGTATGTAAATATTTTATTAGTCCAAGGTAAAGGTTTGACTGGACGAATGTTTGACTGGTCAACATTTGACTGATCAAATGGACACATGTTTTTGACCGGTCAATCGACACATGTTTTTGACCGATCATCACCTACCGTCCACCTACCGTCCACACAGCGGGTATTTGGGGGAGGCACTACCTGGACCGGGTAGGCCTGCATGCCTATAAATACTACCCCCCTATGCCTTGTTTTGATCATCCCATTGTGAGAGTTCTTGAGGAGAATAGTTTGCTCCGTTTGGGGAAGATCACTCAATGTCTGTATAAGAGTATCTTCCCACTTTGTATTTCTTCTACATCAGAGTGATATCTCTCTGCTCTCACCGTGGACGTAGGAAGGCACATCGCCTCTCCGAACCACGTAAATCTGCTGTCTCCTTTGTGGTTTGCTCTATCAATTTTGTTGTGGTTATTTCTCGGTTGATCTTTGTTGCACGATTAACTTGTCGATTCACACATTTGTCCATCCGTTCCGCTGCGATCGTTTAGCGCTCTGTCATAACATCTGGTATCAGAGCTTGGTTCTATGTGACTCTATCAAGTATTAGGTGTTATCAAAGATGTCGACTACAAAGTTTGAGGTGGGGAAGTTCGACGGCAAAATTGATTTCGGTCTGTGGCAGAAAAGGGTAAAAGCTATTCTGGTACAGAACAATTTGCACAAGGCGCTTCTCGGGAAGGAGAAATCTGGAAAGAAAGACGATGACTGGGACTAGCTTGATCTGAAGGCTTTGAGCACAATTCAGTTATGCCTGGCAGATGAGGTAATGTACAATGTTGTCGATGTTGATACTACTGTTGATTTGTGGAAGAAATTAGAAAAGCTTTATATGTCAAAGTCGCTCACTAATAAACTCTACTTGAAAAAGCAACTCTATAGTTTGCGTATGTCTGACGGGACCGACCTTCTTGACTATATGAACGTTTTCAATAAGTTGATTTCACAGTTTCGCAGTGATGACGTTAAGGTGGAGGAAGAAGATCAGGCTCTTCTTCTTCTTTCATCTTTGCCGAAGTCCTACGACCATTTGGTAACAACCATCCTCTATGACAAAGACACATTGAAGATGGAGGAGGTTAAGACAACTTTGTTATCAAACGAAGTTAGGCACAAATCTGGTGCAGGTGAGAGTTTGGTAGTGAAGGATTCGGATCAGGACATAGGACGTCAGAAACAAAAGGGCGACAAGAAAAATAGATCCAGATCCAACTCAAAAGAAAAGGATAACAGATGCCGTTATTGCAAAGAAGAAGGTCATTGGAAAGTTGACTGCCCCAAACTCAAGGAGAAGTCCAAGAAAAGGAAGAAAGAGCCAGAGGAGGCTAGTGTGGCTTCTGATTCAGAGAAGGATGGAGATGTTTTGACCATCTCCTCAGGTATGGACTCTTCTGACGGATGGATTCTTGATTCTGGATGTTCATATCTTATGTGCCCTCATAAAGATTGGTTTGATTCTTATACATCTCATAATGGGGGGACAGTTCTCATGGGTAATAATACCGCATGTAGATCAGTTGGGATAGGAACTATTAAAATCAAGATGTTTGTTGGGGTTGTTAGAAAATTGACAGAGGTCAGACATGTCCCAGATTTAAGAAAAAGTCTGATTTCCCTTGGTGCTCTTGATGCTATTGGATGCACCTTTAGTGGTGCTAATGACATATTGAAGGTGTCGAAAGGTGCCTTGATTGTTATGAAGGGAGAAAAGACTGGTTCCCTGTGCAGATTGTTTGGAAAAACTGTGACAGGAGATGTTGCCATCACATTCTCTTCTGACGATGATGCTACCTTACTGTGGCATGCGAGACTTGGCCATATGAGTGAGAGGGGGATGTTAGAGTTGCATAATAGAAAGTTACTCAAGGGTATTAAATCTTGTAAACTTGATTTATGTGAATGTTGTGTTCTTGGTAGACAGTGCAGGGTTAAATTTGTTACTTCTTGTAAAAGAAGTAAAGATATTCTTGAGTATATTCATTCAGATGTTTGGGGGGCAGCACCAGTAACATCTCAGGGAGGAGCTCGATATTTTGTTATTTTTATTGATGATTTTTTCAGAAAAGTTTGGGTGTACTTCTTGAAGCACAAGTTTGAAGTGTTCGAGAAATTTGTCAGTTGGAAAGCCAGAGTTGAAAAGCAGACAGGTAAAAAGGTAAAGGCTCTGCGAACTGATAATGGTGGTTAGTACACCTCAAAGGAATTTGAGGATTTCTGCAAACATGAAAGCATTGCTCGGCATATGATTATTCCTAATACGCCACAACAGAATGGAGTGGCTGAAAGGATGAACAGAACACTGCTGAAAAGAGCTCGTTGTATGAGATTGTTTGCTAAATTATCGAAGCAGTTTTGGGCTGAGGCCGTTAACACCGTTGTTACCTTGTTAACAAGTCGCCTTCTACAGCATTGGGACTGAAGACACCACAGGAAGTTTGGTCTGGTAAGCCAGCTAATTAATCTGATGTACATATATTTGGTTGTCCCGCTTATGTTTTGATGCAGGATGGTGAAAGGACGAAGCTTGATGCCAAGTCCAAACGTTGTATCTATTTGGGATACAAAATTGGTGTGAAGGGGTGCAAGCTCTGGAACCCTGACACACAGAAGGTGGAGCTCAGCAGAAATGAGATCTTTGATAAAGCCTCAATGTTGAACAAAATTCAGTAACAAGTCCAAAGTGAGAAGAAGCCCAGTAACTCAGTCCAAGTGGAGCTGAGTGATGAGAATGTCAGTGACGACACTGATTCAGGGGAGTCTTCACATCCGAATGTGGAAGATGTACAACCAATTGAGGAAGAGCCTTATTCTATTGCCAAAGGAAGGTCTAAAAGGGATATTAAATTGCCATTGAAATTTCAGGATACAGTTGCATATGTTTTTCCTGTTATATCTGCTGACCCTTTGACATTTCAGGAGGCAATAAAAGGTAAGCACAGTCATAGATGGTTGAATACAATGGAGGAAGAGATGAATTCTCTTCAGAAAAATCAAACTTGGAATTTAGTTAGACTTCCCAAGGGTAAGAAAGCAATCAGTTATAAATGGGTGTACAGAAAGAAGGAGTTTTCATCTAAAAAAGAACCATCGAAGTATAAAGCCAGATTAGTAGCCTAGGGCTATGCTCAGAGAAAAGGAATAGACTTTGATGAGATTTTCTCGTCAGTGGTGAAGCACTGTTCGATCAAAGTTATGCTTGCTATGGTAGCTATGTGGAATTTGGAGTTGGAGCAACTTCATGTGAAGACAGCATTTTTACATGGCAATCTAGATGAGGAGATCTATATGTTGCAGCCAGATTGATTTATTCAGAAAGGAAATGAGAAGCTGGTGTGCAAGTTGAAAAGATTTATGTATGGTTTGAAACATGCTCCACGACAGTGGTATAAAAGGTTTGACACTTTCATGTTGACACATGGTTACAGCAGGAGCAGGTACGACAGTTGTGTTTATTTTCGTTTTCTCCACGATGGTTCTATTATTTTGTTGATGCTTTATGTTGATGATATGCTTATTGCCTGCAAGCATATGTTTGATATTGCTAAGTTGAAACATGAGCTTAGTTCAGAGTTTGAAATGAAAGACCTAGGAGCTACTAGAAAAATCCTAGGTATGGAGATCGAGAGAGATCGGTGTAGTGGGAGGTTGTGGTTAACTCAGAAGGGCTATATTCAAAAGGTGTTGGCTAAATTCAATATGAATGAGGCCAAGTCTGTAACTACACCTCTTGCTCAGCATTTTCGATTGTCTTTGCAGCAGTGTCCTCAGTCAGAAAAAGAAAGTCAGGAAATGCATAAAATTCCTTATGCTAGTACAGTTGGATGTCTGATGTATCCCATGGTTTGCACCAGGCCTGATTTGTCTCAGGCAGTTAGCGTTGTTAGTAGGTACATGGCAAATCCAGAGAAAGAACATTGGAATGCAATGAAATGGACTTTGCGTTACCTGGAAGGCTCGTCAGATTTTGGTTTGTTATTTCAGAGTAACACTGATAGTTCTGATGTTCTTGTTGGTTATGTTGACTCAGATTACGCAGGTGACCTTGACAGAAGGAGATCTACTACAGGGTACATCTTTACTCTAGGTGGAGGTCCAATCAGTTGGGACGCCACGTTACAGGATATAGTGGCGTTGTCAACTACAGAAGCTGAGTATATTGTTGCAGTGAAGCCTGCTAAGGAGGCAATCTGGTTGAAAGGTTTGGTGAAGGAGCTCGGGAGGCAATCGAGGGGACTCCTCCCCGGTCCTTTCATTGGCTTGAGTGGGAAAAGTGAATCAAGGGAAGGGTCCCCCGGTATTGTTTGCAACGCAGACCTTAGGAATGAACCAGGGGGGAGGGGGTCCCCCCGGTTTGAGTTGAACGCGGAGTTGGGGGCCCCCGGTTTGAGTTGAACGCGGAGTTGGGGGGGTCCCCACTTTGGTCCATGGCTGGAGGGGGGGCTCCCCCGGTTTGTGATACAAGTGGAAGCCAAGGGGAGTTCCCTCGGTTCACGCTTCAGGCGGAACCGGGGTGCTTCCCCCGGTTACCCATCTGACGGGGGGGGGGGGGGGGGGGGGGGTTAAAGCCTAGCTTAACCGGGGGTCCTCCCTCCCCCCTCTTGCTTGCACAAACACACACACAGAGAGAGAGAGAGAAGCAAAGGAGGCCGACTCCCCTCCCCCTCCTTTGGCTGCTTTGGGAAGGGCCTGTAAAAGGCTTTTGACTAGTCTTTGTTCCCTTTTCTTTACTACTTCTTGCTCCGGAGTTCGAGGAGACAACGGCACGTGGAGGTTCTTGTAGAGTTTTTTCCTCTATTTGACGTCGTCTTGCTGCCGGATTTCTTGCGCTGCCGAGACCACACTTAGAGGTACCACAGATGACCCCTGATATTTGGAGAAGGCATTCTTTGGGATTTCTTCACACTGGTACACGGCTTTATGTCGCCCGTGAGGCATTTGACAAAATTACAGCGCACAAAATACGCCGGCACCTTGCATATTTAACCATCCGGCGGATCCCTGGGATGTATGTGTGATTGAACGGCGATGATTTTATATCATCTTTCACCATCATGAGACTTAAAAAATATGATTTAATTTCTCTGAATTAAATCAAAAAATTATCGGGCCCAACATAAACTATTTAACTAATGGGCAAAAAAGGTGTAAAAATGTAATCAAAGAAATTGTCCAAAATCTACTATACAAAAAAATGAACATAACCTCAGCAGAAAAAAAAGAGCTACAAGTACACCTCCCAATAGCAAGCTGGTATTAAACATCTCTCTGTACAAGATGCATTATAGTGGAGCACTCTGCCTATTTTCCTTCCCCAAAAGACAAACTCACTCTATTGACCTATCCAGAATAAACAAAACCACCCAATTGGCAGACCTACTAGCCCTCCCCAAGATCGTCATATTAGCATTTTAGGAATAGTTGATTACTCAAGAAGTAAGATTAAAAGACTCAACAACACCAGCTAAAAAAGATGTTGCATCCTCAGGGGGTTGCTAATGGGGCAAACTGTGTCCCCCTGGACAACAACTGCCCCCATGCAGCATTTGCCAGCAGATGGCAAAACGGACGTGCGGCCAGGGTTCGAAGTCTAGGGGGATCCCAAGGAGGAGATCCCATCTGTTAACGCTGCCAGAGAAAGGGCCACCTGGAAAACTTCTGCAAGGGATCAGAGGTAGATAGAAGAATGGAGATTGGGAGGAACGCTAAGGACCTCCCTTTCAAAGGTTCTTTTATGGACGTTGTCCGGAACAAGATAATGCCTCTGGCCGCCATGGAAGGGAGACGCGATTGTCTCCATGTCTAGGAAGTCCCCCGCGATTTTCCCCAGGGCCAGTGGGATTGGCTCCACCGATGTTTGTTCCTATCACCGGTAGAAGGAAGGATGGAGCCAGAGATGATCACATACCTCCTCTCTAAACGATCAGGAGAGGAGGGCTATTGGGACATTCGTCAAGCACATAAGGATGGCCTCCTAGCGGTCGGACGAGATGAGGAGGAAGTGGAAGCAGTGGCAAAAGTGGGGTTCCTGGTTGTCGCCGTAGCCCTCCTCTGTGTCCAACGGTGGACACTTGCAAGAGGCACATTTCCATCCCTGAGGGTGGTTGGCCTCCGGATCAAGATGGTAGGAGTACCCATAGTCCTATGTGACGAGAAAGGGCTAGCCTATTTGACCGGGCCATTCAGATTGATGGAGCCTAGAAGCCTACAATTCTCCCTGACCGGAGCATTAATCACCGTGGAAGCGCTAGTCTGGACCTCTAGCCGGGCAAGTGTACCTCCGATGGTATCAGTCGCCGTGCGAGAGGCGGAGTTCGCCCTCCAAGTTGTCATCCAGTCAACGGTACAGGAGTGGCGGCAGCGACGACGCAATGCAAACCTAGGGCAACAACCTAGGTGTCCGGAGGAGGAAGGCGAAGAGAAGTAGGGAGTACGTGCCCCCCCCCCCCAGTTCGGTTCAAATTTCAAAAGTAGCACCCCAATTTTCGAGTCAAGTGGGCCAGTGCCTACACATGGGCCGGGTCCAACTAAACCTGGGCTTTAAATGGTGGTGGACCGGGCAGACAAAGGGCTGGTGGGTTGGAGCTTCAAGTGGCGGGTCTCCATCGCTGCCTGGTCAGACACCTGATAACCAATGACTTACCCATATCTAGTAGTCATGGGCATGCCAGGTATCGTGGACCCAGTAAGAATGTTCTTCTTTGCCCGATGCCACGCGCTGCACCGACGGAACTATGTGAACGGGGAGAAGCAAGCTTCGGCTAGTGGACGATGTCAATGACTGCCACTGCGTCTGGCAACCCTGTCAGCCCCATCCGACAGTCATACCAGCAGGAGGAGATGACTCCGGACCTTTGACTACTCTGAGGTATCCCTGACTTGAATGCGACCGCAGCAAGAAGACGGATACTTCCAGGCCATCCCGGAGACCAGCCGGCCGAGCTGGCACCAGGACCGTCCCAGAGGTGACTGCCATCTCACTGCAACTCTGGCTACTCCGACACCGTCGTTGATGGAGTGTGATAGCCAGCAGAAGGACAAGCACCTCCAGACTGTGCCAGAGACCAGCGTGCAGATGCAGTGCCAAGATCACCCGCGTAGGCGACCAGCCTGCCAGAGATTACCGGTTTGTTCACTCTGGGCATTCAAGCCTCAGATGAAGGTCCCCGAGGGTATCCCAAGTAGAGGGCCAGCCTACAGTCGGGCGATAGGCAGCCTTAGGGGAAAGCCTTCGCTCAAGTGGAAGAAGGGGGAGGGGGAGCTGAGGAGGAGGAGGACAACATCCTGGAGACACCAGGATGGGTTCGGGAGTCGAGAGGAGGGGAATCGGACGTGGAGGGTCTGGCAGAGAGGTACAAATTGGGAAGAGAGAAGATGAAAAAGTTGGTTGGGACGGTGGAAAGATTGATGGAGAAGCAAGCCAGGGAGTTGACAGGCAAAGTGGGAATATCCTTTGTGAGGTTGGAGAGGGACCTCAGAGGAGCGTTCACTAAGGTGCAGAAAAGGTGGCTGATTAGTATGGCGAGGAAGGCAAGGAAGGGAAATCGCATGAGAGAGTGAAGAGGGTGAATGATGGTGGAGAGGAGAGAAGGAGTGAGCATGAAGAGGAAGAGAGCAAGCCTATTCTCATGTCCCAATGAGGATTATCTCTTAGAACATGAGAGAGGCCAGTGGGGGAGAGAAGAGGAGGGGCGGTAAGGGAGTTAGTAAGAAGATGCAAAATTGACATTTTGTGTCTACAAGAGTCCAAGTGCGAGGGAGACGGAGAGTTAATTATGAGGGAGATTGGAGATGCTAGACTCTTAAAGGGGGTGGCCTTCCCGGCTGAGGGGAGATCAAGAGGCATTACTGTCCTATGAAATCAATTTGACATGGAAGAGGTGGTAGAGGATAGACGGGTGAGCAGTGGGGCGATCTCCTTACACTTCCAAAAGTCGGGGATTTCTTTTCATGGGACTTCTCCAAAGTCTATGGACCACAAAGCAGAGAGGGAAAGAGTTTCCTCTGAGAGGAGCTGCTCTGTTATCATCATTCTTCAGGTCGGGCATGGTGTGTGAGAGGTGACTTTGATGCAATGACTGCAACTTCAGAGATGACGGATGATAGCCCTCACACGGGGACAATAGAGAACTTTCTTGGCTTCATTGTTGATGTTGCATTAATTGATATCAGAATGTGTAATGCTCATTTCACACGGTCCAAGGGCCGAACCTCCATGTTCCCGTCTAGATAGATCCTGTGTGCCAGTTGACTGGGAGGATCATTTCTCTCATGTGCAGTTTTGTTGCTTGGTTAGACCATTGTCCGACCACAAGTCCATCTTGCTGAAGACTTCCTGTAGGTTTCAAGAGAAGCTTATCTTCATAATGGAAAGATGCTAGTTCAGAAAGGTGGACTTTATGGATACGGTTAGACAGGCATGGAACACTCCAAGACAAGAAAGGTCAGCAATGACTAGATATGTGCATAGATTAAAATATGTGGCAAATGTACTGAAGGAATGGGATGCAACCGAGGTGTTACCTGGTAAGGTTGCCAAAAACAGGATTCTAGATCAGCTAGAGGGGGCTAGACTGCTTCGTGGAGGCGAAGCTTAGGATGAACCAAACAAACAACTCAGGGACAGACTCGGGGTAGAGTTTGATGAGATTCTGATAAGGGAAGAGAACTACTGGAAGCAGAGATCCAATGAGAAATGGCTCAAGAAAGGTGATAGAAATATGGCCTATTTCTAGCGAATAGCATCGGGAAGGAGAAGGGTCAACACAATTAGATGTATCAAAGTTGGGGACCAACTGTTTTCTAAAAATGAGGATATCAAAGCACAAGTTAGGAAGTTCTTCTCACACATTTTCACAGAGGAGGATATGGTTAGGCCTCTTATAGTTGATGACCTTCTTCCAAGCCTTTCTCACGAGGAAAGAGAATCTCTTGCATGTCCTTTCTAGGAAGAGGAGGTCCACAAAGTTATCTTTTCTTTGACAGGTGACAAAGCCCCTAGGGCTGATAGCTTCCCATTGACTTTATTTCGGAAGTGTTGCGACATCATTGAGGCTAATCTCCTCTTTACAATGCAAGAATTCCATAAGGGTAGAGCACATTTAAGGGGGATAAATAAGATTATCTTAGTCCTCATTCCTAAGAAGCAAGGTGCACAAAGTCTTAAGGACTTCACACCTATTAGTCTCTTGATTAATACATACAAAATCATTTCCAAGCCCCTGACTATGAAACTTAACACTTTGACAGAATGGTTAGTGGCTATCAAAAGACATTTATCAAACCACATACAGGAGAATTTCTTGGTAGCTCATGAATATAGACATGTCATCAAGACTCAAAGAAAGAGAGTGGTGGTGCTCAAGCTAGCTTTTGAGAAGGCCTATGATAGGGTCAATTGGAGTCTAGAATTGCCTATTAGATGTGCTGAGGAGGATGGGATTTGAGGAAAGATGGATCAGATAGGTCCGGACTTGTGTCACGTCAGTCAATTTTCTAGTCTTAATCAATGGCCAACCCTCCTATTTTCATAGTGGTCGAGGCCTTCGGTAGAGAGACCCCATGTCCCCCTTACTAATTGTTCTAGTTGCACATATCTTAAGCAGGATGTGATTGAGAGCTGAGACATATAGGCTGATCAAAGGTTTCTAGGTCAGAACAAAGGATATCCACATAGCCCACTTGCAGTATGTTGATGATACCATTCTCTTCGTAGCAGAGGATGAGAGGCAGTTCTTTGTATCTAAACTCATGTTGGAGCTATTGGAGGATGTCAATGGGGTGAAGGTAAATTTTAACAAGAGTCAATTAGTGAAGATTAATATGAGAGATCGAGCCCTACCGAGAGCAGCTTTCATCCAAGGCTATCATATAGGAGACTTTCCCATCTCTTATTTCGGCATGTCGTTGTCTCTTGGGGCCATTCATTGTAGTGATTGGCACAATGCGATACAAAGGTATAAGTCCAAATTGGCAGAGTGGAAGGTGAGGCTCCGGAGAATGGTGCTCTGCGAATCAGCGTTGAATAGTCTCCCTTTATATTATCTTTCCATATTCCAGATTCTTAGAACCATTGCAAGAAAGTTTGAGTCCATTCAAACTAGATTTTTCTGACATGGCAGTGGAGGTAGAAGCAAAGGATGGCATGGCATAACATGAGGTAGAATTTGCAAGAGCAAAGAGATGAGAGGATTGGGCATCATAAATATCATAGATTTCAACCAGGCTTTGTTGTTCAAATGGCTAGCAAACTCATATGGGAGAGTAAGGGACTAGGACTTGACTCCAGCTGCTCAACAAAATATCTCTCCCCTTTGGAGGGGCATCTTGCAATGTAGGGATATCATCTTGGCTAATGCACGGGTCCGACTGGGATGTGGGAAGAGATGTTTGTTCTGGAAAGAGAGATGGTGTTACACTAAAGGACACATTCCTGTAGTTATTTGTGATTTCTTTTGCATAGGATGCAACAGTATTTCAGATTTTTGAACCGCAATTGTCAAGAGGAACTTAGGCTCCTTCCTTTACAAGAAATCTTAGGGTGGAAGAGATTGAACAGCTGGAAAAACTCCTCTCTTTTCTCTTGAATTTCGCTATGGAAGCTAACAGCATTGATAGATGGTGGTAGAAATGGGATAAAGAAAGAAGGCTTTCTGTCAACTTAGCCAACAAGCTCATTTCAAATGAAGGAATGAGACATGGACTTGCACTACAAATTTGGGAGTCCGGGAGTCCCCTTAAAGTGAAGCTATTTGTATGGAGGATCTCACACGGGTGGCTATCGACTTGCAATAGGTTGGCTCCATTCCTGGTAGGTATCCCAATTTTGTTGTGGTGAGGAGGACGAGGCAATGGACCATCTCTTCACAGGTTACTCCTTTTCTAAGGAAGTTTGGTCACAAGTTTTAAGTAGATCATCGGGTCATCATCCTTCAAGAAAATGTGCAGCACTTAATGGAAGAATGGCGCAGGAGATGGACACTTAAGGGGGACAGGGTCATCTGGTGGCTCATTCTCCATGTGACACTGTGAGCCTTATGAGGAGAAAGAAATGGTAGAGTCTTCAGGAGGGAAGCTAGAGTTCCAAAAAAGATTGGTTCTTTTATTTTGGAGAAAGTGAGAAAGTGGGAGAGTGAGAGAGTGAGAGTGACCTTATTGTGGACTCACAACTCTTCATTTTGGGATAGTGAGTGCCACATCAAGTTGACGTGAAGTTTTTTCTATAGGGATCTTTTCAGAACTCCTTGACTATACTTATACATCCCTCATTTTACTTTATAAAAAATTTAATGGTATTAACCACTTTCAGAAAAAAAGATTAAAAGACTCAACTCATTGTGGAGAACCACTTTAATAAAACTCATTGTGGACAACCAAAGTACAATTAGGTATCCTAAGTGCTTTACAATATAATTTTGCTCTATGCTTATTATACTCTACCAAATCCTTGGATGGGCAATTTCAACTTATCATCCGCATTCGTACTTGCAATATTTTACGCTAGTATTGGAAGTATCTAAGAAGTTATCTGTTAAAAGGTTGGTCTAATTGAAAGATTATCACACAGTGGATCACTTGCTCGACATCAAGTAAAGGATGTCCAGAGTCAGTGTAACACAAAGGTCTTATGAGGCTGTTTCCCTGACGAATCGAAGGTTGGCAGCTCAAGCAAGCCAGACTGATTCGGTCCAGCCTAGATGTGAGTCAGATTGGGCTGATTCGGTTCATCTCAGCCAAAGAATTATAATTGCCAAAGATACATTATTGTAAATGCCCAGCAATTATAAATGCACAAGGGGTCTTCATGACTCGGACGATCCAGTGCATATCTGGGCTCACTCCGGCCCAGATACGATCCGACTTGTAAGTCCCGTAACTTAAATCAGGAAAGCAAGCTGGTACTGGTAATAGCAATAGCAAGCTCAAGCTAGAAAGTAGGAAAGCAAGTAAGCAAAGGCAACAGAAAGTCGTCTCTTGTTAGGAATAGCAGCAGGTGAAGGAGCTGAGGGTATGAAAGACCTTGCTTTTTACCTCTCGTACTCTTAATGGGAGGACTAGAAATTGAATCAGCTGCTCTCGAATGTGCTCTTGTCGCAATTTCATCTTAATACTGTCTTTTTTTTCTAGGCGTTTATTGGCAGTGAATCAGATAGAATAGATAACTCTTCCATTAGGAGCTGTCGGTCTTATAGAAGTAACCAGTGTTGGTTCTTAATTATAGAAGACTTCTTTAGTTTTAGTTGCCGGTGTTTTAGCCGTAACCCCTGTTGGAAGAGAAGACCATGTAGGAGTTCTTGACATATCTGTTTTTCAATTGAAGAAGAATAAGCTGCTTGAGTAAGCGGTGCTCTAGTATGAGTTGTTGGAGGAAGAACCGCTGCTGAATGCATATCCGCTCTTTGATAGAAGACTGCCATTGCATCCAGTGCTAGTGATAGTATCCGCTCCTATTGAAGTCGGTGCTCGATTGGTTCGGAAATTGAAGCTGGGAATGAGTTAATAGTAGCTGCCAGCAATTTCTTGTGATGATTGTGTGATTGTGCTGCTCGGATAAGTAAATCAAAGTTGTGCAGCGGAAGCATGTGGGCCCATAACCCACAGGGTCCAGGATCGGGCCAATAGATTGTGAAAGGTTTTGATTGATATGATAAGGCAGTTTTGCGATATAATGTTTTTATCACGTTACTTGCCTCTCTCCTCTTCCGTTCTTCCTTCCATCTCACCTGACCTCCTCGTTGTTCTCCTCTCCTCTCCCGGCTGCAGACGGTGGAGTACGAAGGAGCTCGGTTGAGTGAAAGTGATGTGGGAAAGTAGTTCGAAAGAGTCAGAAAAAGGCGACACGTGTGAATTGAGGTTGTTCAATCGATTCCGTAAGGCATGTGGTAGAACAGTAGTGAAGCCAATTTATGGTAAGCGAATGAGCTATGTGACTGGCAAACAACTTAAGCTAATGAATGCTCCGATAGTTTTCTCAATTTAAAGCACCAAGTGTTTGGCTGAAATAGTGGCTAAAGAGTGCGATAATATTGGGACATGTCGGTCCCTGTTGATTAGAACCGATTATAGAATTACTGAGCAGATTGATTGTTGTTTCCTGTAAGGAGGCAAGAGATCCCAAGTTAGCATGAAGCTAAAAGTTAAGTGATGGACTTACACAGTTATAGCCTATCAGACAGGGCAATCGAGAATGTGATGTAAATAAATAGTCCATGATGAATGATGTTTTTTTTATGTGAAGAGATTGAGATTGACCTGAAAATAATTGTGGCACGAAATGTACTTTCTGAATGTGTAAGTTGTGCCAGTTGTTGTGTGTGATGCTGAAAATTTTAGCGTGGCTACAAGGCAGTCAACCTTGTCTTATTGTGTTGATCTGAAACTTAGTCTGAGATGTGCCTATGCGTGAGGCCCCTTATTGATGGTGTATCCGACCGTAACCCGCAGAGGTGACCTTCAGACGATGCTGTGTGCAATCGACTTCTTACAGTCTGGCTAAGTTTCCTTCCCTTGCGAGTCTTAAATTTCGAGGACGAAATTTCCTTAAGGGGGGAGGGATGTAGTGACTTCGGTTTTCGGATCCGGTATTTAGGGGTTTTGGAATGGTTTCGCGGGATTCGGGTTGTTTGGTTTGGAAATTGAATAAATTATGTGAATTACTTTCTGCATTTATTTCAAATTTTCATGCACCCCCACAACACCAAAAATATTTTCCTTACGAGCTTTACAACTCGTGGGTAGCAGTTCGAGGATCGGGTTTATCGGGTTTACCGGTGCTCGAACCCCGAGTCGTGATTTCACATAGAATAAAACAAGGAACTGATTGCAGGGAAGGAAGCCAAGGGTATTTGATTTATCTTATACTAAGATCAGTAGCTGCACATTCATGCCCAGAGTAGGCTGCTATTGAATGTGCTCTTGTCACAATTTCATCAGCCATCGAGTAAATAGAAGCTCTGGCTCTTGCCCCTGTTAGTCTTGCCGCTGCTTAACTATAACTATGAGTACGAGTTGGAGCTCTTGGGTTCATGACTGGTGCTACTGCTATTGAATCATCTCTTTGAAGGCCAAATGCTCTCTTTAACTATAACTATGGTCCAAGACAGAGAACCATGTTTTTATCTAAGCATAACCATTGAATTGAATTGTTCACATATTTCCCATCAAATGGGCTTTATGATCAGTATAGCATAAAGCAAGACTTTCATGAACTTTGTCACAATGTTCTCTCAAATTTTATTTTGTCAAAAATAAATAAATAAACAAACCCACTTATTGAATGATGACAGTCACTAGGCTCTACACCATTCCTTATGTTTTCTCAGAATTTTTTTCCTTTTTGTGGACTTAAGCTTTGTTGATCAATTTTTTTGTGGATAATCAGCATAATGTAAGTACAGTGAATTGTGCTAATATGTCACCTTGTCGTACGCTTTAAACCTAATGCTTGAGTGAGCATGAAGTCAAAGTTCTTCCTGTTTTGAGGCTAATGCAGGAAACTCTGCCCAACCTTGCTAGGAAATATCAGGGTTACCTGTTCATGAGGACGCCGCACCAGCAACAGTCACTAGGATGGGGATGAGTTTCCAAAACTCCTTGATGCAAGTCTGACGGGGTGTATTCATCAAGATTCTATCTCTAGACTTTTCTAGAGAGAGAATCTCTAGGGTTTTGCTTCGGGAGGGTGTCCTACAACACCCATGGGGGCGAACCGGCCGTTCACCGACACTGATGGATGTCGACTGGTGACCAGTGCGGGAGGCAGAGGCAAGAGTGGACGGAGCGGCAAACGTGTGCCGAGGCCCCAGATCATTTGTTCCAGGTGTCGACGTGAAGGGTACACCAGGAGGTTCTGTAAGGAGGGGGAGCAAAGCTGGGAGCAGGTCGCCAGAGGGACACAATCTTACGCGGAAGTCGTGCGCCAAAAGCCATTACCCAGACTGGTGCCGGGCAGGGGCAGGGGCAAGGATTGTTTGGACTTAAATCCACTTCCCCTGAATCCTCTTCGCGGCCGTCAAGAATGGACCAAAAGGTGTTTGCCGGACAAGGGTAGGGCAAGCTCGGATCTGATAAGGTCTTGCTTGGAAGCAAAAGCCAGAGCAGACGACCGCTGGGAGGTGTGTCAGGTGTCTACGGTCGGGTTCCTGGAGGTCTGCTGTAACGAAGCAGCGGCAGCGGCAGAGGTTGCAGAAGGAGGATTTCTGGTGGCCAATCAACCGGTCATGAGGGTGCAGAGGTGGTCCATGGCCACTGGGACCTTCCCCAACCCTAGCGTAATGGTGATTACTCTAACACTGCAGGGGATTCCGCTGGTGTTATGTGATGAGGAGGGGGTCTCCTTATTGGTGAGCAAGTTCGCAACGGTCGAGCCTAGGACTCTGGGCTTCGCCGCCGAAGGCAACGTTACGGGGGTGCAGATCGAAGCCAAGGTTTCCAGCCTCTCCTATGTGCCGGCAACAATCATTTTTGCCATCGGAGGGAGTACCTATGTGATGCAAATCAAAGCCGTGCCGCCCAACCGCCAGAAGACATTCGGGTGACACCCTCGCAATCGCGAGGAAGGATATGAACAGGGCCAGGGGGTGTCGCAGCCCCCTGCTCAAAACTCAAATCTCCCGCTCACGGGGTTGGGTCGATCGGGCAGGGCCGGCTATCGGGTGTGACTGGGCCTACACCTATTGGCCCGCCTCGAGCGATTGGGCAAACTTCAGGTTCACGCCTACCCGGGTACTTACCCGACTCCAAATGAGGTGTCCATAACAGGTCCGACAGACCCACTTCGTGTCTTTTTCCCCACCCGATCCAGGCGCAGCCTCCTCCCTAGCCATGGCTGGGAGAAAGTGGGAGGGGTAAGCAATAGGGACTGACGGCGACCCCTCTGCTGGCGGGGACCCCTCGACAACCATGCACAATAGCCGGCCAAAAATCTCCCTCCATCCTCCTGCAGATGCAACGTTGCGGAGAAGGCTACGAAGGTGGCCCGCAGAAGGCGGGGATCACCGTAGCCAGTCGGAAGCAGCAAGAGAAGGGTCAAGAGAGCCCGTCCGCGACAGTACCTGGTCGTCATGGAGGGCAAGCCTGGGTAGATGAAGTCTGCAAGAGCACCTCCGAGGCTACAGGACCGGGTCTGCAGCTAGTCCAGATGTTCGTTCCCCAACTCCAGAGGCCTCAGGAATTCGATCCCCAGTGGGTTGATCAACTCCATGGTCTGCTCTCGGGGATAGCTCTGATGGAGGAAGGTGGAGATGCAGAAGATGGCCAGACGAAATACAATGAGCTGCCAGGGTATGAATTGATCAAAGGATAGGCCTGCTTATAGGAGTCCAACCAGCCGACGGCGACAAGGGAGTTAGAGGACAAGGAGATTATCCCGGACACACCTGGGTCTGAGGAGGCCGACTTCAACGAGGAGGAAGCAGAGGTGAGGAGTATAATAGGCAAGGAGGAGGGGAAAGAGCTGATGGGGGTTGTAGAGAAAATGATGGAGGTTCATATAAAAGACATGGCAGGCAAATTGGGGATCTCTATTGTGGGGGTGGACAAGGGTGTCAGGAGGGTGTTCATCAAGGTCCAGAAGAGATGACTTATTGCTTTGGAGAGATAGGCGAATGCTTTGGAGAGATAGGCGAAGAAAGAAAAATCACAAAAGAGGGCTGGGGGGGGGGGGGGGGGGACTAAGAGGGAAAAGGGGGAAAAGAAGAAGGAGGAGGGAGAGGGGGACTTTTCCTTATCTTTATGAGGATCATTTCATGGAATGTGAGGGGTTTAAGTGTTGGGGGGCGGAGGGGAGGGGAGAGAAGAAGAGGGTGGTGAAGGAGTAGGTGAGAAGATGCAAGGCAGATATCCTGTGCCTGCAAGAAATCAAGTGGTAAGGAGATGGGGAGGGCCTCATAAGGGAGATTGGGGACGTAAGGCTATCGACCGGGGGGGGGGGGGGGGCGCTCCTTGGCAGTGGGGAGGGTAGGAGGCATCATGATATTATGGAACCCATTTGAGTTTGAAGAGGTGGAAGTAGATAGGTAGGTTGGTCGAGGAGCCATTTCGCTCCACTTCAGCAGCTTGAGGGATGTCTTCTCCTAAGAATTCTCGAGAGTCTACAGTCCCCAAACCAGGGAGGGGAAGAGAGTTTTGTGGGACGAACAGCTCCGCTACCACCGTAGCTCAGGCCGAACCTGGTGTGTGGGTGAGGATTTTAATGCAGTGACAGCTCGGAGACGACGGAGTTAGTCAACAGTGCACTGGGAAGATCACCTCCCACATGTGCAGGCATCCAGATTGGCTAGGTCATCATTGAACCACAAGCCCATTCTTCTGAAGACCATCCACAGTCAGGAGAGGAGACAGGGTTTCAAATTTGAGCGGTATTGGCTCAGGGAGGCAAACTTCGTGGACACAATTAGGAGGGATTGGAGTTGCAAGGGCAGGGTGGATCTTGCATGGCTACCCTAGTGGGAAAACTAAAGCATTTGACCTAGGTTCTAGAAAGGTGGGTTGCTGACAAAAAAATACATGGGAGTCAAACTAAGGAGCATATCCTTCATCAGTTGGAGGGAGTAGACTCTTTGAAGGAAGCAAGCTTGACGGATGATACTGACATGCGACGCATGGACACTCTTAGAGTAAAGTTTGATGAGATCCTCACCAAGAAAGAGATTTATTGGAAGCAAAGATCCATAGAGAAATGACTCAAGGAAGGCGTCAAAAACACTGCTTATTTTCAAGAGATTGCTTCGAGAAGGAGACTCAACCATATAGCTTCCATCAAGGTCAAGGACCAGATTTTGGATAGGGCGGCTCAAGACTTTTCACCAAGGAGCAGATGTGTAGACCTGACATTGCATAGGACTTACTTCCCCAACTTTCTATTGCAGAGAGTGAGGCTTTGTCCAGTCCCTTCAGAGAGGAGGAGATTAGATAGATAGTGTTTTTCCCTTGCATGTGATAAAGCACCAGGTCCGGATAGTTTCCCTACGATTTCTTCCATAACAATTGGGATATCATCAAGGAGGACTTGATTCAAGCCTTAGGTAAATCCCAAGAGGGTAGGGCTCACTTAAGGAACATCAACAGAACCCTTTTGGTTCTCATTCCCAAGAAATAGGGTGCACAAGATTTTGCAAATTTTAGACCCATCAATTTACTGAATAGTACCTACAAAATTATCACGAAGTTGCTGGTCAGAAGATTAGATGGGGTTATTGGCAAAGCGGTCAGTGAACACCAGGGGGACTTCATCAGGGGAACGCATTTTCAGGAGAACTTCCTTGTTGCTCATGAGTCTTGCATACTATGAAGACTCAAAAAAAGCGGGGGTGATAATTAAGCTGGATTTTGAGAAGGCATATGATAATGTTAATTGGCAGTGTCTTCTAAAGGTTTTAGCCAAGATGAGCTTTGCTCAGAGATGGATAGGGTGGATCCGAGCTTGTATCTCCTTAGCCTCCTTTGCAGTCCTTATTAATGGCCAACCCACCGTCTCGTTCCATAATGGCAGAGAACTCTGACAGGAAGACCCTTTGTCACCCTTCTTGTTTGTCTTAGTAGCAAAGATCCTAAGCAGAATGTGGATTAGGGCTGAAATGGCAGGTATCCTTAGAGGAGTCCAGGTTGGTCTTCACACTTTTAGCATCACCCATTTGCAGTATGTTGATGGCATTATTCTCTATCTAGTAGATAAGGAAAGCCGGTTATATGATGCCATACTGATGCTAGAGCTATTGCAGGAAATCAATGATTTGAAGGCGAACTACATCAAAAGTCGCAGAGTTGGGGTAAACATGGAGGAGAGATCACTCAGAAGAGCAGATGTCAGATAGGAGAGTTTCCATTTTCATACCTAGGCCTACCGTTGTCCCAAGAGGCACTGCATCGTAGGAATTTACAGGTGGTTGTGCAGAGATATGAGTCCAGGCTAGCAAGATGGAAGGCAAGGCTCCTCTCTTACGGGACAAGAATGGTGTTACACAAATCAGTACTTGACAGTCTACCTATTTGGTATCTTTCCATTTTGAAGATCCCCAAAACAGTGGCCAAGAAGATGAAGCCAATGACTCCATTCAAGTTAGATTCTTCTAACATGGCAGTGAGGATAATGACAGGGGTTGACATGATATTTCTTGGGCCAAAGTTTACAAGAGCAAGAAGGAAGGAGGGGTGAGCATTAAAAATATCAAAGATTTCAACCTAACTCTACTGTGTAAATGGTTGTGGAAGCTAGGAGTGGAAGATAATGGTTGTGACTTCATCGTATCAGGCATAGATATTATAGCAGGACTAGAGAGTGGGATCTGGGATCTGTCACCGGCTTCCATGTATAATGTCTCTCCGATTTGGAGAGGCATCCTCCAATGTAGTGATTTCATAAAATCCAGTGTCCAGGTCAAGGTGGGTAATAGACAAAGGTGCCTATTCTGGAAGGACAGGTGATGCGGAGATTTCACATTAGAAGAATCCTCTCCAAAACTTTTTGCTATTGCGGCGGCACCCACGGCATCGGTGGCACATTGTTTTGGCATGCAGCTATTTGGGGGCGCACTTGGTCGACTACATTCAGGAAAAATCTTACACATGAGGAGATAGAACAGTTCGAGAGTCTCCTGTCATTCCTTCCAGACTATAGACAGGTGGACAGCAGGGCCGACAACTGGGTGTGAAGATGGGGAAAGGAATGGGTCTTCTCAGTCAGGTCTGTGAATACACTTATTTTCGATGGGGGAGTATGCCACCATGTCGCTCCGTACATTTGGGCTCCCAAGATCCCCCTCAAGGTAAAGCTTCTGATATGGAGGATATCTAATAGGTGGCTACCCGCATGAGATAGGATTGCCCCCTTCCTATGTGCTGCTTATGTGGTGAAAAGGAGGAAGATTTAAACCATCTCTTCATAGGATGCACCTACTCTAAGGAGGTATGGACTAAAATCGGGGATAGAATACACCATTCTGTAGGCCCTTTCGAGATTGTGCATCACGTCCTCCTCAAATGGCACAAAAGGTGGGACCTAAAAGAGAATGGAATCATCTGGTGGCTCATCCTGCATGCTACTCTGTGAGCACTGTGAAGCGAAAGAAATAACAAAATCTTCATAATGGAATCAAGAGCAGTGGATAGGATTGTTTCCTTTGTTTGTGATAGTGTGTGTGAATGGGCACAGCATCTATGTGAAGTGGAGCTTCATTTTTTTTTTAAAGTGGATAGTACCATGTAAAGTGGAGCTTCATAATTCATCACTTTTCCATTTGCTGGGTGGATAGCTAGGGACTCACCATCTTGGTGTGGCGACTTTTGTACAGGGATTTTTGGGAGCTGAGAGATTATACCTGTACATCCCTCTATCTTTTTACACTTAATACAATTGTGGCACTCTCCACTTTTCCAAAAAAAAAATCTGACAAGGTGTAACTAAATCTGTGAGTGTTTGGGGTATCTCCCCTGTCGTGCAAAGCATGAACCCCCATATGATGCATACATGGGCACGCTACGGGATGGATTCAAACATAGTATTTGTATGCAAATCTGAAACCGTTGTGCCAACCAGGATACATGTCTGGAATTTCAAGTTATAATCTGAGCATGATACTGTGATAAACACCATTTCTTCAAGAATTACGTGAATGCCACATGGAAATCAATAAAAAATTCAGCCAATTCAAGTTGTAAGGCAGATATAAAGTTAATGTTATAATTAAATAGCAAGATATAAATTATAAAACAAAATGAAAATTGGTTCATATGGACAAGAAGCTAATTCTTCCTGAGGCACCACATGTGTATATGCATATACAAGGAAACAGATTTATATAATGGCAAACCTTTTCACAAACAACTGTGCGACGTGGAACAAAGTAAATGAAGTACTCCTTCTGAAGTCCCTTAGAGATGTCATTTTGAATATTAGAAGAAATTAGCTTCATTAGGTTCAGTTGAGAACGGACAATATATAGAACTTTGGAGCATTCAGTTTGAAGACGTTCACTGGAAAGATGTCGCAACTCTGCATCACTTTCCTGTCCAAAAGGCTCAGATCATTAACTTTCGCACAATGAAAATAGATGTTCTAAGTACATAAGATTAGAGCAATGACTTCTTTAAGAATACTTTAATAAGATCAATGTAAACGAAGCAATGCAACAAATAATACCAAAAACTGGCATGTCGTGTGACATCACCATGTTACAGTGGCAGAGCCGGGGGGCTGGCAGTGGCCATGCCCCCCACAATGTTCTTCCAAAACTACAAGAATGTATATAAGATTTTTTTTTTCAAGGATCCCAACATCTCTTGTAAACTCTTTTTAATGGCCCCTCCAAAGAAAATTTTCTCCCCCCACCATTGATCTTACTGTATGAATATGCAAACTCTTTACTTTCAGCAAGATTGTAAAAACTGCATGATCCCACATCATTAAGATTCTTGACAAAGCGAGCAGTACAACACTCGAGCACTACAAAAGCTAGAGATATAGCATCATGTGATTGCTTGAATATCTATAGATATATGATTGGATAAAACACTGTGGTACATCAGTACATCCTTCAAACAGCCATAGCAGGTCCAGAGGCATCAATGCCAGTTTTTCATGTTTGCAACCATCCATCTTAAGCCATATTTGTAGTTAATGTATGTAGATCAAGTCATTTCTTAGTACGTCCAACCATCTCAATTTAGGCCTTCCTCAAGCCTTTTTTCCCCTCCTCTGCTCAAATTCGATCACACCATTTTTTTACTAGTGCCAAATTTTGGACAAAGTGCACATGACGAAACTATCTGACCTGTTTCATTAAGTTTAACATCAATAGAAGGTATATATGAGCATCTATGCATATGTTCATTCTGAATCTTATCCTTTTTAGTCTCTGTGCGTATCCTTCTCATTTTTTTTATGACCAGGGGAAACCCACCCGCCACCAACATCAGCGTGCGGCCACTTTGGACCTACAAACCCTACCACTTGCACATGTGTGTATATCCATCTTAACACCATCAACTCTGCTACATTCAATTCTTGTACGTATTCTTTCGTCAGAACGTAATACTCAGTGAATTACAGCATAGCGGGTCTTACTACTTTTATAGAACTTCCTTTTAAACTTTAAAGAGACCTGCTAATTCATCGGACTCCAAACAGGCTTCTCACTTCAATCAACCTGCCTTAACCCTGCGTGACATCCTCTTGGCTAAGCATGTACACCGTACATGACATCCTCGACATAAGAGAATCCCCACAACCCATTAAAGTTTCAGTCAGCAATTGTGGAAACCATCCTTCTTGTCCAACTCAAGGTCACCGCATTCGAGGAACTTCGAGTGCCTAACCTAATGACTCGATAATCGTGCACCACTGAAAGCTGAAAGAAATAAGTTTAGTCCAAGGGCGTGCCCCATTTAAATGGGAACATCCCGAACGGAAAGTTGTCCTCATGCGACCACGTAAGCCATGGCGACGCTATGGAAGAAACAATTGAAGCAATCAGCTAGCACACCTTGAGGAGCGACGTCTGGATCAACAACGAGAGCGAGCCGCTAAGCTTCGGGTCGATGACCACGCATTTCCTCCCGCGTACCTGTTGGTGACGTGAAACAGATAAACACATGTAACCAAACAAGTGGACCACCATCGGAGACGAAATTCGAAAATGGGAAGAAGAGAACAGAAAGGGATCAAAAGAGATGGAGAGCTTACACTCTTCAGGATGCTGAGGAGCTCCCTTTGGGACTGTTCTCTGGTTACACAACGAATCAGAAGGAGAAAAAACACGAAGAATTTGGAGGGGAAACGTATGCGAGCTCAGATTCGAGAAAGAGGTGTCAATTCAGATAAAAAGAGAGCTGCGAAATGATCGATCAAGCGAGATCGAGAGAAGGAACGCGAGGAACCTGAGGGAGGAGAGACTGAGAGGGGCATTGTCCAAGTTGGGAATCTGAGCCATCCGGGTAGCCGGGGCGGGGGCAGTGCCCCCGGAGAGTGGCTTCGCTTTAGGGTATGGAGATCCACTCCGTCCCAAACCCTAATCCACTCTGCGCGTCTCCACCTTGGCAGCGATCCGCTTGTGTCTCCTGCTCTCTTCTGCCCGTACGCATCGCAACGGGAAGAACGCGACGAGCCCACACCCCGGAAGCAGACGACGGAGAAGTACGAGAAGAAGGGCGAAAGGGGAGCGTCGCAGAGATGGGCTGGCATCGCGGCCTGGGCCCCCTTAGAAGAAGCCTGGGCCTCTGTGGGTGGACTTGGCTTCCCCATCCCACCTTGCCCTTGGCGGTGTGCTTATCGGGAAGAGTTATGATTATTGCACGCTACGACCACATTAGAAGAGTTATGTTTATTGTATGTTCGAACCAATTACACTCAGGTTGTACATCAAAAAAATATTTTTTAAAATTTTTTAAACTTTTCCTTTGATTTATTTTATAAGACATATTTTCATTCACAAGTTTAATTTTTTTAAATTTAAAAAAATATATTCAACATTATTTATTGAATCTGATTTTTATTTTTTTAATTCATTTGAGTCGTTGAATAGAGTTATGTCTTATACGCTAATTTATGAAGACGTGAGTCACGTTACAGAAAATTATAAGAAAAATTAATTGACTTGGTGCATGTCCCGAGTGTGATTGGCTCAGAGTGTATACTAAATATTTTTTTATTTAAAATATTAGAAGAGCACGTCTCGTACATTTGCATGCTCCCGAGATCTCCAAAATATATTTATCCTATAGATCATTGGAGCACATAGATGATCTTCAAATAACTTCAAGATCGGTAAAAAATTAGGTGGGTAATTTTTTTAAAATTATACCTCCCGTGTATGTTGACATATACGGGATTTTGGGGGATATTTGATGTAGGTGCAATCTGGTGTGAGACATTCACATGAGGTCATAAAATTGGCGGGTGCAATCGACCATACACGACGCCCATTACATCAAAATTGGTGTAATAAATATTTCTAAATGTCCACAATGATAATTAAGAATTTCTGAGTTTCTCTTTAAAACTGCAGCTTTTAGCGTTATTAATCTGCACTTGGCGGGTTTGTTTTCTCTCGTCGGACGCTATACTTAATGGGGGCATTGGTGTATCCACCAATGCTAATTTTGCATTCCCTATGAAAGGTCTCTTGTCACATGAATTTAGTTTTTATAGAAGTTTTTGTGATAAATCACAGATATCTTATTTTTATATCCATAATTTCTGAGAACACTCTTGTTTGGTATTGGCATATTTTTTTAGTGTTAACCTCATTAATATTGGTAATTTTTCGTGAACTTGTGAAATAGACGCTTATGCAACACGAGGATGATATCAGGTAAACCATATTGATCGAAGCTTAGTGAAAATAGATTCATCTGGGCAGTATATTTCACATGCTATGCGATGAGAATCAATTCCGAGTATGTATATTTTATTTTTATATTTGTGTCTTTTTATTTATTTTTATATCATGGGGAAGTAGATTTACAATTGAAATATTTTATGAGCCTATTTGTTATTCCTTAGGATTGTGTGGGTTTATGTGCAAAATGTCAGTAGGACTTGTAGGGGGCCCCACTCCTACCTCATTGGTCCACCTCATCCATGTGGGGCTGGTCAAAGGCCAAGGTGACATCTAGAAGGTTTAACAAGTCAATTGACACGTGGGGGAGACAAGTGATTTAAAATGTCAAGGGTAGGCCACCTACCACACCCACCTAGTCAAGGGGGCGCCCCCCCTATTTTGTTCCATTTTGATTTTTGTAAAAATGCCATTAGAACTAATTAGTTCTATACCTTGTATATCCCTCCCAACCCTAGATCTGAGGGCATTAGTGGTCATTTTCCATTTATTATATAAGGCTTGTATTTCCTTTTTTCATGAATTAATGAGAAGAAAAATTGTGCAAGCATTAGAGCAAATTTGCGCCCCTCCCCTCTCTCCCTGGTGTTCTTCCTGCTCCTTCAAGATTTCAGGGTGGAAACCCCTTCTATCTTAGCCCCTCTACCTCTATCTAAAGTTTAACCTGGTGTCGCCGCCGCCGTTCGTGCCGCCATCGAGCCGCCGCGAAGCCGCTTCCAAAGTGCTGTCCAAGGTTCTGTTCTGCTGGATAGAGGTTCACTCCTGAATTTTTAACTCCCAACTCCGACATCATCTGGAGTTGAGATTTTCAGTGTTGGTTCCCCACTTGATCCCCACCCTCCAGTAAAATTATCCCGTCATTTCACCTTCTTTTTATATATTTTCATTTTCGTGTCTTTCTGTCTTCCTGATCTGTACCTTTTCAGATCTGTGTAGCAGAAGCTTAGTTATTCCCCCTTTCGACCCACTTCTTGATTTTTGTTTGAATCCCCAAATTTATTGAAGGTTCTGTCCACCATCCCCATCCTCCACAAATTTTCGTCGAATTTCAAAAGCCTTATACCTATTTTTAGAAATTGTGTCTTTTCCCAAACTTCCATTCTGTTTCTGCTATCCAGATCCGACCCCGAGTCAGTATAAAATCCCCAAAAAATCGAAACTTTCACCGAACCTTTCATACGATATATCCCCATTTTCCTCTCTTTGGCCTCTACAACTTTTATGAAGGACTCAAAAGCTGAATCGAAGGTCTACATTACCGTCAACGCCAACTCTCAGGAAAACTCAAATATACCCTGAGTTTTCAGATCCTGTGAGCCAGCAGCTTGAAAATTCGATAAAGGCCATCAACGGGAAATTAAAATCTCTTTCTCCAACCATAGATCGAAGGATTTCAAGTCAGCTTTCCATCGGTACCTCTTGTGCATCGATCCGACGTCGGGAGTGACCGCAGCAGCAGATTTCGTCGGGACGCGCGGGTCTGAAACAGAATTCAGATCCGTGGGCAGCAACTCTGACGAGTGAAGATCGGAGCCGCCCGGCCTCCGGCCGGCGAACCAGCGTACCGCCGTCCCAGGGAGCACTCCTCCGGGCTTCCCCACCACAGTGGTGCCACTCCGGTTGTAATGCCCCGGATTTTTCGGATCCTTGTTTGTGGGTGTCGGATCTGGTTTCTCGGAGTGTCTGACTCCGTTGTGTTCGAAATTTCATTCCGGACATCTTTCGTGTTTGGATCGTCACGATCCGGAGTTGTTTCTGAGACTCGAAATCGTTCCGCGACTTTTTCGCGTGTGTTTTCCGATTCCCGGTGTGTGTTTCGGCAATTCTTTCGGAACCTCGTTGCGGGTGAACCGGGTCGTTCACCAGGGCGCGAGTGGTACCGTTGCGATCGGTGCGTTCCGAGGATCGCGGAAACGTGATTTTCCTATTTTTGGTATTTTCTAGAATTTTTGGATTTTCTTATATATATATATATAACCTCCTTTTTCTCTCTCTCCCCATCTCTCATTTCTCTCTTCCCTCCCTCTCTCTTCTCTCACGTTCTCTCCTCTCCCCCTCTCACTCCGGGCGACCGACGGAGGCGGCGAGGGCGGGGCGGCGTGGCTCGTGGGACGTGGAGCGACGGGCACGGTACGAGGATCGCGATGGTGGAGGCGGTTCGTGGGATCGTGAACCGGCGAGGGTTTAAATGGCGTTTCTTCGTGGATCGGCACCCACGGCGCGTCGAATCTTCTGTGGAGGTAGGGAGATGGACCCTCAACCCGCGTACTTCATTTCCCACGAGTTTTGTAGGCCGTGGTGAGCCGAGCGGGCTTGTTTGGGCATCGTGGGGAAAACTCATGTTTTTGGGGTGTGAGCCGGATCTCCCGTTTTACGGCGTTTTTGGCCGACCCATGGGTTTAGATGCATGCCTAGGGGCTTGGGGAAGGTCTCCCCTTTTGTTTCCCCTTCACCTGGGGGTGAACGGGACGTGGCATGGGTTTTCCTGCAGTTTCCACCGTTTTCAGGCGCGGACTAAGAACGCGCTAGTCCCAGCTAGCGCGTTCTTGAAGGTCGCGCCGCCCCGATGGGGCGCGTTCATCGGAGAAGATGAACAGTAAGGTGGTTCCTGTCGTGCTAGAGGGTCCCAGCGCGTTCTGCCTTGTCGCGCTAGGTGATCCTAGCGCGATCTGTCCTGGTCGCGCTATAGGTCTATAGCGCGATCTGTCTGGTCGCGCTACCAGTGTATAGCGCGTTCTGTCCTGAACGCGCTATGCGAGGATAGCGCGATCTTGGGGTGACCAGTCGGGCCGCACAGGGCGGGCAGTCTACCGCTGATCGTGCTCCCCTTGGGCCGTGTGTGTCCCGGACATCCCGTGGAGTTCCGTGACCGTGTCTTTGGGTGTCCGGAGGTTCTATTTACCTCGATTAGCGTGCCCGTGAGTTTAAGAGTCCGGGTGACCTTCTAGCGTTCCGATTGTGTTGTGTTGGTCTCTGGTCGACCCGGTTGTGACCCAGTGGTCGACCTTTGGCCTCGTGAGTGTCCCGGACAACCCGTGGATTTCGTTACCGTGTTTTGGGGTGTCTGGAGGTACCGTTGTAATATCCCGGACCTTTCGGATCCTTCTTCGTGGGTCCCGGATCTGGTTTTCGGAGCGTCCGGCTCTGTTGTGTCTGAAATTTTATTTCGGACATCTTTCGTGTTCGGATCGGCGCGATCCGGAGTTGTTTCGGAGGCCCGGAGGCGTTCCGCGGCTTTCCGCGCGTGTTTTCCGATTCCCGGTGTGTGTTTCGGCTTTTTCTTCGGAAGCTCGCTGCGGGCGAACCGGGCGGTTCACCCGGGCACGAGTGGTCCCGTTGCGATCGGTGCGTTCCGAGGATTCCGGAAATGTATTTTTTCTAATTTTCGTTATTTTTTCGAAAAATCGGATTTTCTTATATAATCCCATTTCTTTTCTTTTTCTTTTCTCCTTTCTCTTTCTTCTTCTTCTTCCTCCTTCCTTCCCCAACCGTGGCCGCCCTCTTCTCTCTCCCTCTCTCCCGTTTGAGCGCGGCGACCACCGTTTCGGCTGCAGACGGTGGCGGTGCGACGCGGCGAGGACGTGGGTGACATCGAGACGATCGTGCGGGCGTACGGCAAGCGTGGGAAGCGTGGGGAGGCGAGGTTTCTAAAAGCGTTCTTCGCGATTCGTGGGTGATTCGGCGGAGCATTCGCTCCATTAAGGTAGGGTGACGTTCCTTAGCCTCTTGTCGATCATTCCCGTGTTTTATAGGCCGAGGGGAGGCCGAGAGGGGCTTATTTGAGCATATTTGGGGTTTTTCCATGTTTTGGGGAGAGTCGCCCGATCTATGGATTCGATGCATGGATTCATGTTTTGATGGCCTAGAATCATGCTAGGGGTCCCCAGGGGTCTTCCCCTTTGATTTCCCCCTCTCCGGTGGAGGTATGGGGGCGTGGAATGGTGTTTTTAGCCGTTCCCGGCCGTTCTCGATTTTCCGGGATGATAGCGGTCCACCAGTAACCGCCTTCATCAGGTAGCGGTCAGGTGGTGACCGCCTTCATCAAGGTTTCGAGCGTTGGGGCTTGTGCTGTCGGCAGGCGGTCGCGGTCTCGCGACTGACCGCGACTGCTGGTGGCGGTCAGGGGGCGACCGCTTTCAGCCTGAGGTCCGGCACGATCTTCGAGACGGGTTTTTGACCGTTGGAGTCTGGTCGCGGTCTCCAGGAGACCGCTACCAGGTGAAGGCGGTCTTCACGCGACCGCTTTCACGTTTCGCGCACCAGGGTGGTCGCGGTTCCAGGCCGACCGCGACCAGGTGATAGCGGTCCTGGGTCGACCGCTACCACTGGAGGCGGTCCTCCGGTGACCGCGACTCCCCTTCTTTACCGATTTGAACCCCGGACGAGCTAGTCTCGATCCCTGTGCTGACCCGTAGTCCGACTGATGCGGGGCATCATGTGGGGGCTACACGTGGGGGTGCCGTGGGGTCCCGGGAGGTGGTGGCTCCGGCTTGTGTCACCGTGCGTCGGTGTTGGTACAAGGAGCGTTCCTCGTACTTGTGGTTGCATCGTTGTTTTCCGTGACTCGAGAGTCTACTCCCTCAGTGACCCTCCACTAGTCGTAGCCCACCAGTACGAGGTGCTGGTCTCACCTGGGAGTGGTGTACGGGCACCCACCTTTCGAGACGGTTTGTGGACCGGTTACCGTAGGCTCCTCATCTTAGCCAGAGTCCGACTGCGGGGGAAAACCGGTCAGAGGGCCAGACCTAGGACGTGTGGTCTGTGTGTGCACACGTGGTTGGGGGCGGTTGGTGTTAGTGTTGGTGTGCTACAGGCCAATTTTGGGTCGGGTAGGCCCAATAGTTGTACGATCTTGTTCATTAATAAAGTGGTGTTTGAGCGTAAATATGCGATTGTGTTACTTTACGTTGTCCCTAGGATATGTGGTTGTAAAGTCAGCTCGAGATGGGATCTCGAACATGAGACTTACTTTACATGAACACATTCCTTAAACTGTTCCTGGTTGGAGGGTAATCACTCGGGGACTTTGATTACCTATTAAACCAGTACACATGATGTGTCAGTGACCAGTCTCATGGTCATTGGTGCGGGGCACCAACACATATGTGTAGGTGTATGTCCTTGGAGGATGTGCACTGAACTGATCCGCTATTGGATCTTCAGATGGTTGATTATACCTAATGTCAACTGAAGATCCAACGGTCTCAGTAGCATCGTTGGTCCTTTGACCTGAGACATTGATCGGATCTTACACGAGGACTGGAATGGTTTAATTACTTAGCTAAGTGACTTTAACCATAAGTCATGAGTTGCCGAGTCATTAACCACTCCAGGATACGTGTGAAGATCATCAATGGTCAAGATGGGATCGCTCACTGTCGGGTATATATCAGACAGTTAATGGGTCATGACATTGACGCTCCGTTAAATCCCTGGCCAGGGTCGTGTGAGTTCGTTTAGAACGACGTCATACACTTTAAGGAGGTCATAGTCAAATGGCACGATCATGGGGTTTGACAGAAACCGTACCCTCGATCGTACCAGACTCATAGAAGGAGCGAGGGATTATATCGATGCGGTAACTGTGGACTTACAGGTACCAGACAGGTTGGTTTAAACCCGGGGTCATCTAGGATCACGCGGATTTGCTTGACCCAACGTGATCAAAGGTTCGGAATAAATTAAACTATTGTTCGGCTCTAGTAGAAGCGAAGAATACGTTTAATTTACTTCTAATTGGAATTAGAAGTTAATGGACCTTAAACTAGAGTGACTGTGGGCCTAGAGGATCACACACAATAGATTCTTGGGTGACGGATTATTATTATACAAGTGTATGTATTATTTCCATTTAATTCCTTTTGGAAAGGAGTGTAAACGGAGTTTAATACATATGTATAATATGATAAGGACATATATACAGTTTTGGTCTTTTAGAACCCTTTTCTAATAAACCTAAACTCTATATATAGCCATCTACGTGAGTTCATTCGAACTCTTGGCTTCTCCTTCCAACCCCCTTAATGCTAATCAAGCATTAAGCATTAAGGAGAGGATTAGCCTCCCCCTTTCTCCCCCTTGCTCTCTCTCTCTCCAGAAGGTGTTAGAGCCGGGGAAAGTTGTGCCGGGGAGGTACCGTCGCTGCGCAAGGGTCCGTGTGGATCTGCTCTAGAGGCCGTACAGCTGTGCGGCTCGGTTTCTCTGCATCGGGCTTAGCGGACAGCGTCGTTCCGCGCAAGGTGAAACACGCAACCCGTAATTAGGGTATTAGAAACACCGATTAGAGCACAGATTAAGCTTTCCATAACACCGGATCGGGCAAATTAAATTTTTGTTATCCGCTGCGTCGCCCGTAGGTGCTGTGCGAAACCTTACAGTGGTATCAGAGCCAGGTTGGCGCTCTGGTCGGTGTTTTTATCGCCGTTTAGAACCATGTTTTAGGGGCATTGAAAATCTTCAATTATAATTTGTAGAAAGAGATTTAAAGATCTCTGTTCTTCCTGGATGATGAACATCTAAACAGCAATTTTTTTTTTAAAAAAAAAAATTTAAAAAAAAAAGATTTTTTTTTTTTGGGCTTCCCGCCGGGCGCACTGCGCCTCTGGGCGCAGTGCGCCGGCGGGCGCACCCGCGTGGGCGGGCGCCGCCCACGCGGGGCGCCCGCCACGCGGGCGCCCGCCTGGCGGGCGCCGCCCACGCGGGGCGTCCGCTTGGCGGGCGCCCGCCCGCGGGCGCCGCCCACGCGGGCGTCCGCGTGGCGGGCGCCCGCCCGCGGGCGCCTGCAACGCGGATCGCCCGCGTTGCGGGCGCCCGCAGCGCGGGTCAACGCCCGCGCGCGCGGGCGGCGCCCGCGCGCGCGGGGTTGACCCGGCGGTATTAAAAAAAAAAAAAGCGTTTTTTTAATTTTTTTTTTATAAAAAAAATTGCTGTTAACCTGTTTAATTTACTGTGCTCCAGTAAAATTATATATATATTAGATATATATATTAAAATGCTCAGTAAATTAAATAAAATTTTATCTAGTAGGTTAATTGTGTTATCTCGATGGTAAATGTCAAAAGTTAATTTTTATTTAACGTTGTTGAATTTACCAAGGTGAGATAATTACTATTTACCATGAGATAAAATGGTAATAATTGAAGTTACTTCAGTAAAATTTAAGTTTTTGAATTTTTAATTATTAGATAATTAAAAAATTCAAATTTTAAATTTTATTGAAGTTAAATGTGAAAATTCAATTATTTGAATTTTAATTATTAGATAATTGTTAAATTCGAATTTTGAATTTTAGAAAATTACTAATTGAGGATAATTGCATTATTTTAAATTTATTTTCAAACAAAAATTATTGGATAATTAGTTTGAATTTAAATTTAAATTATTGGCATGTTTAAATTTTGAATTTAAATTTGATTATTGGATAATTAAATTTAAATTTAAATTTAATTAATTATCTCAATTAGATGCCCCTGTAGAAAATGATGGTTCTTTACGTGCGTTACTTTATTTACCTTGTATTGGCCTGCTTGTATGTTTAATTTTAGTTAATCATGCTTTGATTTTTAAAATTAAACAAAGCTAGCCTGTTTTTGTTTGCACATCCCATTATTAAATTCAAAAGTAAGGATTATTTTCAGAAAATAAACCTTGATTGATTTTATTTGAATGGGTTGGCAAGTGATCATGGACTTGGATTAATGTAATTAATTGGGGTCTGCGAACCTCCTTTCTCTCTCTGTTAAATTCCAATGTACTTCTATCTTCCTCCGTTGTTGTACTCGCCCTAAGGGCTGCTGGAATTTGAGTCACATGTAATTTAATTTTTCCGGCCTGCGTGCCGTGTAAAAGTTGTAATTAATGCGGCGTCGGAGATTGAAAGCGCGGAGCACACCCGACGAGGACGATCCAGCTGCTTCGGAAGCGGGCCGGATGTCTTAGTTACATTAGGGTTAAAGTCCATGATCACTTGCGTTTATTTTTGCATTGGATGCATTTATTTTGTGCAAACTACTAGGTACGGTAAATATATTGGATATATTTATATTACCACCTAGGGTGAGATCAAGATAAAATTAAATTCCCTCGCGTTTAAATTTTAGATCTGGTAAGCGTGGCTCTAGGAGTCGTCGTGGCCCTCCATCATTATGAGTGAATGAACGTCTTCATTTCATGGATTTGTTGTGCTTTCCACAAGGTCCATGAGTTTGGGGGCGGGATTAAACTCCAAGGCTCGGCCTCAATGGGGTGAGGAATTGAACTCGGCCTTGTTGTGCTTTCCACAAGGTCGGGTCATGAACTCATTGCTATGTAGTAATGATGGTTAGATCTAACCGAGAATATCCTTTGTTGTGCTTTCCACAAGGGGATGATTTCTCGGGGGCCGAATATCGGATATTGCATTAGATGCAAGTGCTTGTTGACTGCCCTTGAGATGGTGTATGGCTTGTTGTGCTTTCCACAAGGTCGTACATCAGTCTCGTTGGGATTCCGACCCACTAGGTTGATCTCGTTGATCTCCCGTTCTATATACTGAGGGTTATATAGTCCGATCGAAAAATAGTGGGACTAACTAAGATAGAAAACCACATCTAAGTTAGAATTTGAACACATGCTAAGTTGTCTTTTATTTCTTATCCAGATTACAATGTCGTCGTCCAACCCCCTCCGCGGCATCTTGGATGCAAATAGATTAACTGGACCGAACTACTCGGATTGGCTGCGTAATCTACGCATAGTCCTTACCGCCGAAAAGATTGCGTACGTGTTGGACACGGTTCATTCTGAGCCAGCTCCTGATGCCGACGAGGGCGAGTTACTGGCTTATGCCAAGTGGTCTGAGGACTCCTCCCTTGCCCAATGTTACATGTTGGCCTCTATGGCTCCCGAGCTACAGAGGCAATTTGAAAAGACTGATTGTAGAAGTATACTTCTCAATCTACGCCAGCTCTTCGGGGAGCAGGGTAGGATTGAGAGGTATGACATCTCCAAAAGGCTTTTCAGGACACGGATGTCTGAGGGTTCTTCAGTACAGGCTCATGTACTGAAAATGATGGAGTGGATTGAAAGACTCAATGCATTGGGGTTCAAGTTGGATCTTGAACTATGCATTGATCTTATACTCCAGTCATTGCCCGATTCCTTTTCTTCCTTCATCATGAACTTTAACATGAACAGGATTGAAGCAACTCTCCCGGAGCTGCTCAATATGTTAAAGAGTGCTGAAGGAACCATGCAGAAAGATAAACCATCTTCGTCTGTAATGATTGTTGGCCGGGCCAACAAGAAAAGGAAGGCAACCCAAATATCCACCACAAGTAACAAAGGGAAGGGAAAGAAAAAGGCCACGGGTAAGCAGCACGCCAAGGTTGACAAAGGGAAGGGCAAGAAGAATGAAAAGGAAGACAAATGTTTTCGATGCGGGGAAACTGGGCATTGGAAAAGGAATTGCAAGGCAATTCTAAATGAAGGTATTTTTGTCATAGACCTTAATTTGTCATATATGGAATCCACATCATGGGTATTGGATACTGGATGTGCATCTCATATCTGCAATTCTATGCAGGTGCTGGCAAATAGAAGGCGATTGGGCAAAAAGGAGATTGAACTGAGGATGGGCAATGGAGCTTTAGTTGCTGCCAAAGCTGTCGGGACTGCACGCCTCAGTTTACCTTCAGGAGTCATTCTGGAGCTGAATGACTGTTATTATGTTCCTAATATTATTAAGAATATTATTTCAATCTCTGGCTTGTATAACATTGGATATACATTGGCTTTTAATAGCACTGGGTGCTCTATAATGAATAATGGTTTGGTTATAGCCAATGGTTCATTAGTCAATGGTCTATATGTATTAGATACACGTTCTAATGTTATGCAAATTTCCAATGCTGATGAAGTGAATTCTGCATATCTATGGCATTGCAGACTTGGTCATGTAGGTGAGAAAAGAGTCTCTCACTTACACTCAAATGGGTATTTGAATTCATTCGAATACAAGCCATTTGATACCTGTGAGTCGTGTCTCATGGGGAAAATGACTAAGGCTCCCTTTGGAGGACATGGAGAGAGGGCTGTTGACCTTCTCGAGCTCATACACTCGGATGTGTGTGGACCCATGTCCATAGAAGCAAAAGGAGGTTATCTCTATTTCATTTCTTTTATTGATGACTTCTCTAGATATGGCTATGTGTATTTAATGAGACATAAGTCACAAGCCTTTGAGAAGTTTAAGGAATACAAGAATGAAGTAGAGAAACAGACTGGCAAAAGTATTAAGGCTCTTCGATCGGATCGAGGAGGTGAATACTTAAGCCATGAATTCACTTCTTATCTTAAAGACCATGGAATAGTTTCTCAGTGGACACCACCGTATACACCACAGCACAATGGTGTATCCGAGAGGAGAAACAGGACCTTGTTAGACATGGTCCGATCCATGATGTCTATGTCAGGACTACCCTTGTCTCTCTGGGGCTATGCGTTAGAGACTGCGGCTTATTTATTGAATAGGATATCAAGTAAATCAGTTCCTTCTATTCCATATGAGATATGGAAGGGCAGGAAACCAAATTTTAATCACATTAAAATTTGGGGGTGTCCTGCTCATGTAAAGAAGAACGAGAGTGATAAGCTTGAGTCAAGAACCGATAAGTGTAGGTTTGTGGGATATCCAAAGGAGACGTTTGGATATTATTTCTATCACCCTTCTGAGCAAAGGGTCTTAGTGGCCAAGAGAGCTGTATTTCTGGAAAGAGAATATCTACTCCAGAAAAACAGTGGGAGCCAGATAGAATTGGACGAGGTCCAAGAACCACAACCCATAGACACAAACTCATTAGATGAGACTGTATCGGTTGATCCTATTCAAGGTGAAACACTGACACTACGGAGATCTGGTAGACTACCGAGAGAACCTGAGAGATATGTTGGACATGTCTCAGAGGGGTCCTCTAAGGTATGTATCGATGAGGATGATGATCCTCAGTCGTACCAGGAGGCGATCCGTAGTGTAGACTCCGAGAAATGGCAAGAGGCAATGGATTCAGAGATCCAGTCCATGTACACCAACAAAGTTTGGAACTTAGTTGATGTACCCGAAGGGAAGGTCCCTATCGGCTGCAAATGGATTTTCAAAAGGAAAATCGGTGCAGATGGACAGATTGACACATACAAGGCTAGACTAGTGGCGAAAGGATATCGTCAAAGGCAAGGCATTGACTATGACGAGACGTTTTCACCGGTAGCCATGGTTAAGTCAATCAGAATCCTCCTTGCCATTGCTGCATACCTGGATTATGAGATCTGGCAAATGGATGTGAAGACAGCTTTTCTTAATGGAAACCTGTCAGAAGAGGTGTACATGGTACAACCTGAGGGATTCACTTCCAAGCCACATCCTAATAAGGTATGCAAACTTCAAAGGTCCATTTATGGATTAAAGCAGGCATCTAGAAGCTGGAACTTAAGATTTGACGAGGCTGTCAAATCTTTCAACTTCATTCGGAATGAAGATGAACCCTGTGTTTACAAGAAGGTCAGTGGGAGCTCAGTGACCTTCTTGGTCCTTTATGTTGATGACATCTTACTCATTGGGAATGATGTAGGGATGTTGACATCAACTAAGTCTTGGTTGTCCAAGACCTTCTCCATGAAGGATTTGGGAGAAGCATCCTATGTGCTGGGCATAAGGATCTATCGAGATAGATCTAAAAGGATGCTAGGATTATCCCAATCCATGTACATAGACACTATCCTCAAAAGGTTTAGGATGGAAAATTCCAAGAGAGGTCTCATTCCCATGAGACATGGAATTTACCTATCCAAGGGGATGAGTCCTAAAACTTCTGAGGAGGTGGCACACATGAATAAGGTACCCTATGCTTCGGCGATAGGGTCAATCATGTATGCAATGCTATGTACACGGCCTGATGTTGCCAATGCTTTGAGCATTGTCAGTAGATATCAGGCAAATCCAGGCGAAGAGCACTGGAAGGCAGTAAAGGGCATCCTTAAGTACCTGCGAAGGGCTAAGGATCTTTTTCTGCTTTATGGAGGAGAGGACCTACAGCTTAGAGCTTACACAGATTCTAGTTTTCAGTCAGATCCAGATGACTGCAAATCCATGTCTGGATTTGTATTCATGTTGAATGGAGGGGCAGTCAGTTGGAGAAGCTCCAAGCAAGATACGACTGCAGATTCGACGACGGAGGCGGAATATATTGCTGCAGCTGAAGCTGCTAAGGAAGCCGTCTGGATGAAGAAATTCATCTTGGAACTTGGCGTAGTTCCCGAGATATCAGCTCCCATCCCATTATTTTGTGATAATAATGGGGCCATCGCCCAGGCGAAGGAACCAAGATCTCACCAAAGGTCAAAGCATATTCTGAGGCGCTTTCACCTTATTCGGGAGATTGTTGATCGTGGAGATGTGATGGTAGAGCGTGTACCGTCAGAAGACAACATAGCAGATCCACTGACTAAGCCTTTGACACAGACTGTATTTGAGCGTCATCGGGATAAGATGGGCCTCAAAGTTGTGGGCAATTGGCTGTAGTTCAAGTGGGAGATTGTTAGTGTTGGTGTGCTACAGGCCAATTTTGGGTCGGGTAGGCCCAATAGTTGTACGATCTTGTTCATTAATAAAGTGGTGTTTGAGCGTAAATATGCGATTGTGTTACTTTACGTTGTCCCTAGGATATGTGGTTGTAAAGTCAGCTCGAGATGGGATCTCGAACATGAGACTTACTTTACATGAACACATTCCTTAAACTGTTCCTGGTTGGAGGGTAATCACTCGGGGACTTTGATTACCTATTAAACCAGTACACATGATGTGTCAGTGACCAGTCTCATGGTCATTGGTGCGGGGCACCAACACATATGTGTAGGTGTATGTCCTTGGAGGATGTGCACTGAACTGATCCGCTATTGGATCTTCAGATGGTTGATTATACCTAATGTCAACTGAAGATCCAACGGTCTCAGTAGCATCGTTGGTCCTTTGACCTGAGACATTGATCGGATCTTACACGAGGACTGGAATGGTTTAATTACTTAGCTAAGTGACTTTAACCATAAGTCATGAGTTGCCGAGTCATTAACCACTCCAGGATACGTGTGAAGATCATCAATGGTCAAGATGGGATCGCTCACTGTCGGGTATATATCAGACAGTTAATGGGTCATGACATTGACGCTCCGTTAAATCCCTGGCCAGGGTCGTGTGAGTTCGTTTAGAACGAACGTCATACACTTTAAGGAGGTCATAGTCAAATGGCACGATCATGGGGTTTGACAGAAACCGTACCCTCGATCGTACCAGACTCATAGAAGGAGCGAGGGATTATATCGATGCGGTAACTGTGGACTTACAGGTACCAGACAGGTTGGTTTAAACCCGGGGTCATCTAGGATCACGCGGATTTGCTTGACCCAACGTGATCAAAGGTTCGGAATAAATTAAACTATTGTTCGGCTCTAGTAGAAGCGAAGAATACGTTTAATTTACTTCTAATTGGGAATTAGAAGTTAATGGACCTTAAACTAGAGTGACTATGGGCCTAGAGGATCACACACAATAGATTCTTGGGTGACGGATAATTATTATACAAGTGTATGTATTATTTCCATTTAATTCCTTTTGGAAAGGAGTGTAAACGGAGTTTAATACATATGTATAATATGATAAAGGACATATATACAGTTTTGGTCTTTTAGAACCCTTTTCTAATAAACCTAAACTCTATATATAGCCATCTACGTGAGTTCATTCGAACTCTTGGCTTCTCCTTCCAACCCCCTTAATGCTAATCAAGCATTAAGCATTAAGGAGAGGATTAGCCTCCCCCTTTCTCCCCCTTGCTCTCTCTCTCTCCAGAAGGTGTTAGAGCCGGGGAAAGTTGTGCCGGGGAGGTACCGTCGCTGCGCAAGGGTCCGTGTGGATCTGCTCTAGAGGCCGTACAGCTGTGCGGTTCGGTTTCTCTGCATCGGGCTTAGCGGACAGCGTCGTTCCGCGCAAGGTGAAACACGCAACCCGTAATTAGGGTATTAGAAACACCGATTAGAGCATAGATTAAGCTTTCCACAATACCGGGATCGGGCAAATTAAATTTTTGTTATCCGCTGCGTCGCCCGTAGGTGCTGTGCGAAACCTTACAGTTGGACCCACGTCGACGGGCGTGACCCCAGCTAGTCACTTGTTGTGGTTTCATGTACGGTGTTTGCGCCTCGGGTAGGACCTACCACGTCAGGCGGCTCACCTGCGGCGCGGTGTCAGACGTCAGGGGACGCTACCGGCTGTGCTTCTAGTGGGTGGTACTCCTGTCGAGTACGGAGTGACAGACTGTCAGTCAAGTGTTTCCGACCTTCGGGTTTTACCGGTTAGACCTTTGAGCTTTGGTCTTCTTACCGTGGCACATGTGTCGGTTTGCGTGCCGTAGGGTCTTGTCTTGTAGAGTACAGGACTTTCCCTTCCGAGGTACTCTCCTACCGCTAATGTAGTGGCTTCTCGTTTTACGAGGTAGGGTTCGAGTGATCCCTACTAAGTCTTGTTCCGAGACTCATTCCCTGCGTGTTTTCACCGTGTTTCAGGTGAGGCGCCGCCCCAGGGGAGCGCGTCTGGGGTGCAGCGTGGTGCGGGTGCCCAGAGGTAGTGCCAGAGGTCAGAGTCGGGGTATGCCCCGTGTAGCTGTACTTTCCCTTCTTGTCACTGTACTAGTCGTGGACTACTGTTGCTGTTGTTGTTATTTTATTGTGGACCATGTAAAATACTAATTTATTTCCTGCTTAATATTATAACTGTTTAATTTCTGCAATTACTTGCGATACTTGTGTAGTTTCCACACCATCCTTTTAACCCTTCCGAGTCTTCGGGCTCGTGGGTGGCGGTACGAGTCTCAGGTTTTTGGGCCTTCCCGGTAATCGGATTCTCGGGTCGTTACAGCTGGTATCAGAGCGCGGTTGTGGAATTACATGAGAATCATATGTAATTGTAGTGGTCCACTAGTCCACAACGATGATGTACAGGTGACGCTGGCATTGGGCACCGTGCGTTTATTTTGACCTTGCCGTTTTCGTGTTTCCTGTCTTTTTGCTTCAGGAGCGAGTATGGCGCCAAGGAGGAGCTCTCGCTCTCAGCAGGGGCAGTCAGCTGGAGGTCAGGAGATCCAGCAGGGGGTCCAGAGGGACCAGGAGGAGCATAGCAGAGTTCCGGGAGCTACCGAGGCCGCGGATGCTGCGAGAGCTCCGGGGGCCGAGGATTTCTTCCGTGGCATGTACCGGCTTATGTCTCAGCAGTTCGGCGGAGAGGTCGGTGAGGGCTCGTCAGTCAGGGGTGGGCCAGGCCGAGCAGTGAGGGACTTCATGCAATTCCATCCACCTTACTTTAGCGGCCAGGCAGACCCTGATGCGGCTCGTGATTGGCTTGATGAGATGGAGCGGGTGTTTAGTTCTGCGAAGAGTGCTACCGAGGACAGAGTTGTGTTGGCCTACAACCAGTTGCAGGGTACGGCTCGGAGGTGGTGGTCTTCCGAGTGGAAGACGTCTTTTCAGCTTCGTCCACTTGAGCAGATCGAGTGGGATGACTTCGTCAGTGCTTTCGAGCGTACATACTGTCCAGACGTCGTTGCTACGCAGCGGATGCGGGAGTTTCTGGAGCTGGTGCAGGGCGACATGTCCGTGTTGCAGTACAGGGCCCGATTTGTCGAGCTGGGTCGGTACGCACCTCATATCATGGAGCATGAGAGGGTGAGGACCACGCAGTTTGTGCAGGGCTTGAGGCTGGAGCTGAGGCACCATTTGATCGCGAATGGGGCCACTGACCTGGAGACGGCGTCTCGTGTAGCGATTTCTTTGGAAATGGATATGCAGAGGACTCGAGGACCGATCAGCCAGGGGCAGTCCTTGTCAGGTCGCAGCCAGCAGCCGGCTACCCAGCAGCAGGGTTTCTTCCAGCATGCGTCGGGTGGTTCAGGAGCACCGGCATCGGCAGCGTCGGTAGCAGGATCTGCGTCCTTCGGCTCGAAGGTCAAGAGGTTCTTGAAGAAGAATTTCCGTAAGAAGCACAAGGATCAAGGGCAGGCTTCATCGGGCAGTGTACAGCAGCCGATTCCTTTGCAGCGTCAGGGATCAGTGGGTGGATCGCGAGGACCTTGTCCACAGTGTGGTGGGACCCACCTAGGCAGGCAGTGCACGGCTCCGATCATCTGTTTTCGGTGTGACCAGTCAGGGCATATGGCGCGTGACTGTCCTCAGAGACCGCCGCAGCAGCAGTTTCCTCAGCAGCAGCAGGTTCCCCAGCAGCAGAGGCAGCAGCAGCAGCAGGGACAGTATCCGCCGCTACCCAGGTCAGCTAGCGTGGGAGGCAGGCAGAGGGCTCGGGGCCAGATCACGCACATGACCAGGGCAGAGGCAGTGGCGTCGCAGCTCGTGGAAGGTACCGTTCAGATTTTGGGTTGTGCGGCTCGGGTCTTGTTTGATTCTGGCGCGTCTCATTCGTTTATTTCGGAGGATTTCGCGTCGAGCGTCGAGGAGCCGGTGACCCAGTTGTCCTGTGATTTGGCAGTGGAGTTGCCTTCGGGTGACTTTATGATCACTCCGTATTGCTTCGATCAGGTTCCTGTTTGGATCGATGGGCGGAGTATGCCAGGCAGGTTGTATGCGTTGCAGCTTCGAGATTACGATGTGATTCTAGGCATGGATTGGCTCGAGACTAATGGAGCGGTGGTGGATTGTGGAATGAAGAGGGTCTACTTCCAGCATCCGAGCAAGAGGACCTTCTATTTCCAAGGTATCCGTTCCACCTCCTCTCGATTCCTTATCTCTGCTATTCGAGCCCGTCGATTGCTTGATTCCGGTTGTCAGGGTTTTCTCGCGTCCGTAGTTGTGTCTGACCGGATGGAGCCGGATGTCGAGGACATTGCGGTGGTGTGCGAGTTTCCTGACGTTTTTCCCGAGGAGTTACCTGGATTACCTCCCCAGCGGGAGATCGATTTTGTGATCGAGGTTGTGCCTGGTACGGGACCTTTGGCGAAGGCTCCCTACCGTATGGCCCCCGCTGAGTTGAGGGAGTTGAGGGCGCAGTTGCAGGAACTGTTGGTCAAGGGGTATATTCGTCCGAGCTTTTCCCCTTGGGGTGCGCCCGTGTTGTTTGTGAAGAAGAAGGACGGTAGTCTGCGGTTGTGCATTGACTATCGGCAGCTGAATGAAGTGACCATTAAGAACAAATATCCGTTGCCACGGATTGATGATTTGTTTGACCAACTTCAGTCTGCGCGAGTGTTCTCGCGGATTGATTTGCGGTCCGGTTACTATCAGCTGAGAATTCGCGAGTCCGATGTGGAGAAGACTGCGTTCAGTACGAGGTACGAGCATTACGAGTTTCTGGTGATGCCGTTCGGGCTCACCAATGCCCCTGCAGCCTTCATGGACTTGATGCAGAGGGTGTTCCATCCGTATTTGGACCAGTTCGTGGTCATTTTCGTGGACGACATCCTTGTTTATTCGCAGTCTGCTGAGGAGCACGCGTACCATTTGGGTGTGGTGCTGCAGACGTTGCGAGATCACCAGTTGTATGCGAAGCTCAGCAAGTGCGAGTTTTGGCTCAGCGAGGTGCACTTTCTGGGGCACGTGATTTCTGGTGATGGCATTTCCGTGGACCCCGCCAAGGTCGAGGCAGTAATGCAGTGGCCGAGGCCGAGGTCGGTGACGGAGATCCGGAGTTTCTTGGGGCTTGCGGGTTATTATTGCCGGTTTATCCAGGATTTTTCTCGCATTGCGACCCCGATGACTAGGCTCACGCGGAAGGATGTGTCTTTCGTTTGGTCCGAGGAGTGTGAGCAGAGCTTCAGCGAACTGAAGAGATTGCTCACCTCGGCTCCGGTGTTGGTTCTACCTTCTGGATCGGGAGGTTTTGTGGTGTGTACAGATGCTTCCGGCGTCGGATTGGGTGCTGTTCTAATGCAGTATGGTAGAGTGGTGGCTTATGCATCTCGGCAGGTAAAGTCCTATGAGGAGAACTACCCTACCCATGACCTTGAGTTGGCGGCAGTGATCTTCGCGCTGAAGATCTGGAGGCATTATCTGTACGGCGAGAAGTTCGAGGTATTCACTGACCATCAGAGTTTGAGGTATGTGTTCTCGCAGAGAGATCTGAACCTCAGACAAAGGCGTTGGATGGAGTTCATGAAGGACTATGATTTCACCCTGTCTTATCAGCCGGGCAGGATGAATGTCGTCGCCGATGCCTTGAGTCGGAAGGTTGCAGTCAGTACCTTGATGCTGAGGAAGTGGAGGCTCTGGGAACAAGTGCCTGAGGTATCTTTCAGGCTCAAGATTCCCCAGGAGCCAGGGTTGGCGGTGCTTGCGAGTCTGACTGTCACTCCTGCTATCCGTCGTCAGGTGACAGAGGCTCAGCATGCAGACCCTGAGTTGCCCCGGATTCTTGCGATGGCTGACGTGGCGAGGACGGTGCTGCGAGGTTTCGTGGTAGGCTGTACGTCACAGCGGAGGAGCAGGTTCGTCGTGCGGTGTTACGCGAGGCTCATGGGAGCAGGTACACTGTGCACCCGGGTGCGACGAAGATGTATCGGAACTTGCGGAGGCAGTTTTGGTGGCCTGGCATGAAGAGAGATGTTGCCGAATTTGTGGCCAGGTGCCTGATCTGTCAGCAGGTGAAGGCGGAGCATCAGCGACCAGGAGGTACTCTCCAGCCCTTGGATGTTCCTGCTTGGAAGTGGGACCACGTGACCACAGATTTTGTGGTGGGGTTGCCGAGGACCCCGAGTGGGCAGGACAGTATTTGGTTGCTGGTGGATCGGCTGACGAAGGTGACTCGGTTGCTACCGGTCAAGGTCAGCTGGAGCGTGCCTAAGTTGGCTCGTCTTTATGTGGAGCGGATCGTGCCGTTGCATGGGGTTCCCATTTCGATCGTGTCGGATCGGGATCCGCGCTTCACTTCTGGATTCTGGAGGAGTTTCCAGCGAGCTCTTGGCACGGAGTTGACGTTTAGCTCGGCGTATCATCCTCAGTCAGATGGTCAGTCTGAGATGACCATTCAGACTTTGGAGGACATGTTGAGATCTTGCTGCCTGGAGTGGCAGGGGACATCACCTACCGTTGGTGGAGTTTGCCTATAACAACAGCTTTCATCCGAGCATCGGCATGGCTCCATATGAGGCGTTGTACGGGCGTCCTTGTCGGACTCCACTTGATTGGTTTGAGGTGGGTGACCGTGTTTTAACGGGACCGGAATTGGTGCAGCAATGTGTGGATGTTGTGCACCTGATTCGTCAGAACATGTTGGCGGCTCAGAGTCGGCAGAAGAGCTATGCTGACCGTAGGCGGCAACCTCTCGAGTTCGCCGTGGGCGATCATGTGTTCTTGAGAGTTTCTCCGATGAAGGGGGTGATGCGTTTTGGACGGCGTGGGAAGCTGAGTCCCCGCTATATTGGTCCTTTCGCGATTGTGGAGCGCATCGGTGAGGTTGCTTACCGGTTGCAGTTACCTCATGAGTTGGCGTCGGTGCATGACGTGTTCCATGTCTCGATGTTGCGGAAGTATATGCCCGATGACTCTCAGGTGCTCGAGTTTTCCGTTTAGCCTGAGGTGACTCCAGATCTTTCTCTCCCAGAGTTTCCGATCCGCGTGGAGGATAGGCGAGAGCAGCACCTGCGGAACAAGGTTATTCCCTTGGTAAAGGTCGTGTGGCAACGACACTCTGGTGGTGAGGCTTCGTGGGAACGTGAGGATGAGATACGTCAGCAGTTCCCGTATCTGTTTGAGTGAGTCTTCCTCTTCTTTCCCCTTGGGTTGTTCTGAATTTCGAGGACGAAATTCCTTAAGGGGGGAGGGCTGTAATATCCCGGACCTTTCGGATCCGGTTTTTGGAGCATCCGACTCCGTTGTGTCCGAAATTTCGTTTCGGACATCTTTCGTGTTCGGATCGGCGCGATCCGGAGTTGTTTCGGAGGCCCGGAGGCGTTCCGCGACTTTTTCGCGCGTATTTTCCGATTCCCGGTGTGTGTTTCGGCTTTTTCTTCGGAAGCTCGCTGCGGGCGAACCGGGCGGTTCACCTGGGCACGAGTGCTCCCGTTGCGATCGGTGCGTTCCGAGGATTCCGGAAATATATTTTTTCTAATTTTCGTTATTTTTCCGAAAAATTGGATTTTCTTATATAATCCCATTTCTTTTCTTTTTCTTTTCTCCTTTCTCTTTCTTCTTCTTCTTCCTCCTTCCTTCCCCAACCGTGGCCGCCCTCTTCTCTCTCCCTCTCTCCCGTTCGAGCGCGGCGACCACCGTTTCGGCTGCAGACGGCGGCGGTGCGATACGGCGAGGACGTGGGTGACATCGAGACGATCGTGCGGGCGTACGGCAAGCGTGGGAAGCGTGGGGAGGCGAGGTTTCTAAAAGCGTTCTTCGCGATTCGTGGGTGATTCGGCGGAGCATTCACTCCATTGAGGTAGGGTGACGTTCCTTAGCCTCTTGTCGATCATTCCCGTGTTTTATAGGCCGAGGGGAGGCCGGGAGGGGCTTATTTGAGCATGTTTGGGGTTTTTCCATGTTTTGGGGAGAGTCGCCCGATCTATGGATTCGATGTATGGATTCGTGTTTTGATGGCCTATAATCATGCTAGGGGTCCCCAGGGGTCTTCCCCTTTGATTTCCCCCTCTCCGGTGGAGGTATGGGGGCGTGGAATGGTGTTTTTAGCCGTTCCCGGCCGTTCTCGATTTTCCGGGATGATAGCGGTCCACCAGTAACCGCCTTCATCAGGTAGCGGTCAGGTGGGGACCGCCTTCATCAAGGTTTCAAGCGTTGGGGCTTGTGCTGTCGGCAGGCGGTCGCGGTCTCGCGACTGACCGCGACTGCTGGTGGCGGTCAGGGGGCGACCGCTTTTAGCCTGGGGTCCGGCACGGTCTTCGAGACGGGTTTTTGACCGTTGGAGTCTGGCCGCGGTCTCCAGGAGACCGCTACCAGGTGAAGGCGGTCTTCACGCGACCGCTTTCACGTTTCGCGCACCAGGGTGGTCGCGGTTCCAGGCCGACCGCGACCAGGTGATAGCGGTCCTGGGTCGACCGCTACCACTGGAGGCGGTCCTCCGGTGACCGCGACTCCCCTTCTTTACCGATTTGAACCCCGGACAAGCTAGTCTCGATCCCTGTGCTGACCCGTAGTCCGACTGATGCGGGGCATCATGTGGGGGCTACACGTGGGGGTGCCGTGGGGTCCCGGGAGGTGGTGGCTCCGGCTTGTGTCACCGTGCGTCGGTGTTGGTACAAGGAGCATTCCTCGTACCTGTGGTTGCATCGTTATTTTCCGTGACTCGAGAGTCTACTCCCTCAGTGACCCTCCACTAGTCGTAGCCCACCAGTACGAGGTGCTAGTCTCACCTGGGAGTGGTGTACGGGCACCCACCTTTCGAGACGGTTTGTGGACCGGTTACCGTAGGCTCCTCGTCTTAGCCAGAGTCCGACTGCGGGGGAAAACCGGTCAGAGGGCCAGACCTAGGACGTGTGGTCTGTGTGTGCACACGTGGTTGGGGGCGGTTGGACCCACGTCGACGGGCGTGACCCCAGCTAGTCACTTGTTGTGGTTTCTTGTACGGTGTTTGCGCCTCGGGTAGGACCTACCACGTCAGGCGGCTCACCTGCGGCGCGGAGTCAGACGTCAGGGGACGCTACCGGCTGTGCTTCTAGTGGGTGGTACTCCTGTCGAGTACGGAGTGACAGACTGTCAGTCAAGTGTTTCCGACCTTCGGGTTTTACCGGTTAGACCTTTGAACTTTGGTCTTCTTACCATGGCACGTGTGTCGGTTTGCGTGCCGTAGGGTCTTGTCTTGTAGAGTACAGGGCTTTCCCTTCCGAGGTACTCTCCTACCGCTAATGTAGTGGCTTCTCGTTTTACGAGGTAGGGTTCGAGTGATCCCTACTAAGTCTTGTTCCGAGACTCATTCCCTGCGTGTTTTCACCGTGTTTCAGGTGAGGCGCCGCCCCAGGGGAGCGTGTCTGGGGTGCAGCGTGGTGCGGGTGCCCAGAGGTAGTACCAGAGGTCAGAGCCGGGGTATGCCCCGTGTAGCTGTACTTTCCCTTCTTGTCACTGTACTAGTCGTGGACTACTGTTGCTGTTGTTGTTATTTTATTGTGGACCATGTAAAATGTTAATTTATTTCCTACTTAATATTATAACTGTTTAATTTCTGCAATTACTTGCGATACTTGTGTAGTTTCCACACCATCCTTTTAACCCTTCCGAGTCTTCGGGCTCGTGGGTGGCGGTACGAGTCTCGGGTTATCGGGCCTTCCCGGTAATCGGATTCTCGGGTCGTTACAACCGTGTTACCTCGATAAGCGTGCCCGTAGGCTTGGTGAGTCCGGGTGACCCCAGGTGTTTCGGGCTTCCGTGTTCTTGCTAGATCGAGTCACCGTGTATCGGTGTGAGTGCGGTGAGGTTTCCCCGCAAGTCGTTGCTTCTCTGGAAGGTGGCTTCCGAGTGGGCCAAGCGTGTGGCCTTGGACGGTGAGTCCAGTCTCCCAGCCTGGGGCTGGAGGTTTCTTAAGTTCCCTCCTCGAGGGATGGGTCTCGGCAATGATGAACTGCCTCGTGAGTTATCGCATTGTGGTTTTGGACCTAGGGATTAGGCCAGATTGACGGCTTAGTGTTGTCATGTGTAACGGTCTCGACCCCGAGTCTCGTGACTCAAAGACCGTTGAGTTTAGTAGGTCTAGTGGACCATCTAGAGTCTGGTGGCGCCGTGCCATATGTTGCTTCGCGATACTCGCAATGGGTGCGTGCGTGGTTTCCTGTGTCCACGTTCTGTGACACGTCCACTAGTCGTAGCCTTCTTACGGCACGCGTGTGCTGACCCACCTGGGAGTGGTGGAGCGGCTGACCCGAGAGAGACAGTGAGTAGGCTGGTTACCGTAGGGCCCCCACGTATAGCCGAGTCCAGGCTTGGGGGGAATTACCAGCTAGAGGACAGGCCTAGGGCGTATGGTCTGAGTGTGCACACGAGGTTGGGGGCGTCGGACGGCGACGACAAATGCGACCCCAACTAGTCCTTCTTCTGTGATACTGGTTACTGAGTGTGTCTGAGTCTCCGCCTGGGGCGTTGTAGCTAGACACTCGTGACGCGGTGTAAGACGTCAGGGGATGCATCCGGTCGTTCTTCTAGTGGGTGGTGCTCCTGTCACGTGACGTGAGTAGTCGTGTACCGGGTTCTGTTTTCGTCCGTGAGGCGGGACTTCGTGAGTGATTTCGGGAGTGTTCCCGGAGTCGAGGTCTGGGGTTTCCGGTGAGCGTCACAGAGGGCCTTTCCCCAGACAGCGTTATGTTCACGACGGTGAGGTCGTGACCGTGTTCCCTGACCGTGTGGTTTAGGCTCGGATCATTTTTGTGAGGGCAGGCCTCCGCTACGGAGGTATCGTGGCGTTTTCCTAGTAGCGTGGCTAGGGCGGTTCGTGTCTGGTGGTCCCCGATCGTGGAATCGGGTGGTCGGGTGCGTGGCTTTGTTGTCCCCCGACGGGAGACTAGGTCGTGTTTTCTGGTACAGTAGGAGTAGCTGTAGAGCCGAGGTTTTACCGGCCACCGTAGTTACTTTCCTGCTTCCGTAGTTACTTCTTTCCGTGCCGCCGTTGTTTCTCAGTTGGGGTTCCGCGGGATCCCTACTGGGCCAGTGACAGGAGGCTCACCCCTGCTTTTCAGGTGCGGCGGTTCTGTCTCGAGGTTCGAGGGTGCAGTGCGGAGGTTCTTAGTTGCCAGCTTGCCGGGCAGAGTGTTCACTTGGCATGTGGTATGTTTTACTGCTTTAAACTGTACTTTCTGTTGGACTGGACTCTGTTGTAGTTGTTCATTTATTTTTGTTAATTGTTGAATTGTCCTGTCTTATTTCCTATTTCTTTGTACCTCCACACTCCTTTTTAGCCCTTCCGAGCCCTCCCGGTTCGTGGGCGGCGGTTTGAGTCTCGGGTTATCGGGCCTTCCCAGTAACCGGATTCTCGGGTCGTCACACCGGTCCCATGCGACCCCATTGACCAGCACGTGGGCCCACGATTGCGCGTACGCGTGTAGCCGAAACAACACAAGAAGCCGCCCGTCAACCCGAAACCGCTACTCCCGGGTCCCGCTGTGTCGCCCTTTACCTCCCTACGTTGAGTGGGTAGTGAAATTACCTTGCTGTAATTATTGTGTAGTAATTGTTCCGGGAATACGAGTTCAGCCGGGGTCGTCTTCCCCACGTCGAGAGCGTGGAGGTATTGTGTTCGCTCCTTACTCGGCATTTGCTTTATTTCGTATATATTTCTTTATGCCGCTGCTAGAGAGCATGCTAGGATCGTAGCTCGCTATACTTTTTATATCACCGCTGCTGCGAGAGAGAGCGAGACCGTCCTGTGACCCGATCCGGGCACGAATTTGTGAGTTGACCACCCTAGCTCTTTGTCGGTTTCTCAACTGCGCACGTCCGACGCTTCCCTCGTTAGGGACGATCGCGAGCTTGCATAGAGTCCATGGATCGCATTTCAATTGGAGTCAAGTCCGTGGTCCGTCCCGCATCACTATGACATCATTGAAGAGCGCCGCTAAGCTTGTGGGGAATGCCAAAAATATATTTTATGATCTCTCAACCTCACTCCATGTAATTTGTGACCACTTTTTTGTTGCTTTTAAAATGTGATTCCTTCTAATGTGTCATAATTAAGGATTAACCTCGTTGCGTTAACATTTATTTTTACTTCCTCGTAAGTGCATCTTTATATTGAATGCACAAGTTTGCGATTGGTATGTGTCAAAATTTGTTTAATAGTTATTTTGATCTATACATACATTCATACATACATACATACATATATATATATATATATATATATATATATATATATATATATATATATATATATATATATATATATATATAACTCAGAACACTTGTAATGGCCCGAGAAATATATATCTTCAGGATTTTTTCTCTTATGTGTATATTTCATCTAATCTACATCAAAACAAGCCATTGCGTTATTGTTTGCTTTACTTGAATAAATTTTCGCGTGTATTCTTCAAGTAAAATAGACAAAGTCAATTTACTATTTTATTGTTTTCTTTATGTAAAGAATAATTCTATTTTAAGATGAACTTTTTATTTTTTGTGCTCGTAGTGGACTGAAAAAATATATCTACATAAATACTCTGTATGCAATGCATATAAAATTAAGTCAAGACAGTGCTATCTTATTCGCCTCATACAACAATATTTTTATATATTTTAAAGTGTATTTTATTTTTTACGCTTATAAATTGTGACGATTAGTTTATCATGATATAACATATTGGTATATATATATTACTATGCCAATATATTATAAGAATTTATTAAAATATTCTAATGATATACTTGTATAAATATACATATTAAAGTAAGCATTGAATTTTATTGTGGTAAGACCGTAAGGAATATGTTCCACATCTTTTTTGGCATAAATACTTTCATTTCTACATGGGAGGCTCCCTTATCATTGTAAAATGTATTATTAACGTTGTATCAAATGTAAAAGTCATTTAAGACTTTTTTGTTTTTAGCTTTTCTTACTTCAAGTTCAAAAATTATACTCTTAGGTCCGATTTAAAAATCAAGTGGGATGACCTATTCGAGAGGGTGAACTCAAATACGCCGTCCCGTCCCAGTTAAAGAGATATGTGTGTCTCACCTTTTCTCTCTCATCAGATGATTATTCCGCTCCCGGTATTCAATTTTTAAAGCGGCTCTTATCTTTTAGACTCTATTTGAAAAAAGGGATCAGGTAAGAGAGTTGTGTGTGAGATGTGAGAGTGAGACTTGCATTTTCTCAGTCATGGGTTAAGATATCCTATTCCAAACTTATTCTGATTATGAAACTCGACCTTAGTGTTCATCATCTTCCTATGTATACATAGGAGTCTCGTGATCTAGGCTTGTCCCCTTGTGACAATGCAAATCGCAACCCTCGAAAACCCCCAACATATCCCCGAACCCAGTCTGCATTGGGGTGATGTCGACACCTCCATGATGGTTTCAACACTCTTATGCAAAATCACGACATTTGGTCAACACCTAGCAACAAATTAATTTGAAGTTCGAGTGAAAGAGCCACACTTTGTGGCTGAAGCAAGACTTCACATTTTGCTAATCCTCCCGCGCACACATCATGGGGTTCTCTGTCTGTGAATCAACACCGGTTTGCCCTCAAGCCCCACCTCCCGCTCCAACTCAAAGCGGCCACCATTGCTTAAGCCCCCCCTCAAAAAGTGACCAAGTGGGTAGACCATTGCGGAATTAGAATCAGCACACTTCTCTACTTCCGCTCCAAATTATAAATTATGGGGTACGTCGGGATCAGGTCTCCTCTTTTCAGATTTCGTCAGACCAAAAAGCCTGGACAGGTCACATGCACACATAGAATAGGCATTTCCTCAGCATGGTTATCCACGAAGAATGGTATAAAAACCATGGCGACGTGAATCCATAATTATGCTGGAGCACCACCCCACAGCCCTTGCGCCATTTGGAAGCAACTTCCTTCTATATATTTGGTATAATGTCAAAATAATTGGAGTAGCTCGAGCATCTTTGATCCGGATCACCGTGCCTCTTTGACCTCTCCAATCAGATGGACTAGGACGAGACCGATCGACCGGAGGTCTAAAGAGGGCAAGCGTCAACGACATCGGATTGCCCATGTCAACAATCGGTAAGATCGCACTGCCCATGGTTTACCGGGAAAGCATAGCTCACAAAATTGAATAAACGGGAGGAGCATACGCATCATGGAATGGAAATAATAGATTGCCGGGCGAGAAGTACCCGTCGTTCTAAACCAGTTGCACGACCAGCACTGACCTCTTTCCATATCTCACCTCCCTGTCGTATACACCTATATAACCGAGTTCTTATTTTTCTTACTTTCTGTACATAACACCCCCCCCCCTCAAGTATCCAGAGTCTACTGCCGTCTCCCGCATATCATCAGTTACATGATGGAGCACGCGTTCGGGTTCTCGTCACTGAAGAGCTGGGGGGCGTGGACTACGTCGTAGTGGTAACCATACGGCGGGTAACCGCCAAAACCACCGCCGTACATGTTGAACTCCATCCTGCTCGCTTCCGGCACCACCTTAGCTCCTCCGGCGCCCTTATTCTTCTCGCGCTCGCCGCCGCCGCCGCCATTGCCATCCTGCTTCCCCTTCTTCTCAGCACCCCCGTCCCCGCCGCCGCCCCCCTTGTTCTTGTCTCCTCCTTTCTCCCCTTTCTCCTTCTTGTTGCCCCCGCCGTCGTCCTTCTTCGTGGGGACGACCACCACGCTCCGTTTGAGCCTGTCCTTGAGGTAGTCCGGCAGCGTCGTGACGTCCATGGTGCCCCTGACGGTGACCAGCTCCTCCTTCGGGTCGATGGCAACTGTCTCAACACCTGCGGAGAAACAGAGGCACAAGGAATTGCGACTTATTAGCCTATATACTCTGACCACCTCGTTAATCCAAAAGGATAAAAAGAACGGCAGGACCTGGCGACACACTGCCGGTTGCTGATGAAAAATTGATCTTATTAGTCACAGGTGGAGGATGTTTTTGGTCTTACACATCAATGTTCGCCATGGAACTACGGAAGCGAAACCAGGGAAGAGCGCACTCACTCGGGAGTTGGGCGCGCACGCAGGACGGCCAGGAGCAGAGTTGAGTGGAGAGATCACGGGGAGTGAGCGGGAGCACAGGTCGATAAATTTCGATGGTTTGTACCCAAACTCAATGGGTGTGTGAGGATTGAGGACGTTGAGACTTGAGAGGACGCGACCTCACACGGGGAAGGGTAACACGGCAGAGTCCAGCCGCGTGCAGGGTACGAAGCTATGGAAGAGCATCATAAAGCCAATCAGCTTTTCTGATCGTATCGTACTAGAGATCACGAGCGAACAATGACGACTATTGGTGAAGCCCACCAGGTGTGCAGGTGAATTTTTTATTTTCGTAATGGAATAAAGCAACAATGTGGATCACCGACTTCATCATCAAAATTGTTGTGATATGAGAATAAATGTTTGGCACATTTCAACGTTGCATACTTGCAACGTTTATGATGTTCAAGTTAACAGAAATAGACGAGAAAGAATTTATTTCACGTTGAAAGCTGATATCATAACGAAATTCACATATGAATCCGGCAACATGGTCGGGAGGACATGAAGAAAGCAACATTAATACCAAATTGTATAAAATAAAAGGTTGCATTCCAGTTTTTTTTTAATTACCATATAAAATTGTTTTTTACATTGAAAAAAATGATGTATAAGTTTTTTCAAGTAAAGAATCCCACAACAGAGAGAAAAATTTTCACCGTAAATTTGAAATACAAGCGTAGAGCATTGATATATATATATATATATATATATATATATATCAAGCCTTCTTATGATTAAACATGCATCTCAAATGTTTCTGTGCTTGACGTTTGAGCAATTATCTTTTTCATATTTACCAGACAAAATAATAGAGAAAATCATCATTCAAAAGCATGCATTCTCCAGTCATATCCATGATTCAGGTGGGTAGCCAGGTCGACACGGCAATTACAGCGCAAGAACGAAGTACAAAACAATCACCCAGAAAGTGGCAGAAGGAGAGGACCCCGAATAAATGGCTTACCCTTGATCTTGGTTATGGTCCTTCTGATTCTGTGGATGCAGCCTTCACAATGCAGTCGAATCTTCAGCACCACCGTCGAAACGGCGGGCTAAAAATTTTCCCCACAAGAAAAGTTAGAACAAATTAACAATGGTTGGTAATGCGCCCATTTAATAGCAGGACTCGGTAAATAGGCAGAATTAATTGACAGCAGTGAAGAACTCCAAGATGGATGAGCCACTTAAATTGCAGCGTGCACGGGCAACTGGAGGAGGATGAATCTGGAAAGGGTTTACCTCCTTGGGTTTCTTCTCGACGGTCTTCTTGTCATCCGCACTCTTCCCATCCTTGACTGCGGCGTCCTTCTTGGGGAGGTTGGTGGGGGACACGAGGACCACCTGCTTGCGGGTCTTGCTCTCTACTCGGTCTCGAAGCTTCCAGGGATCCACCTTCCCCACCACGGTCAGCTTGCTGTTGGCGCAGTCCGCCGCGACAGCTACCACCCCTGGCGGCAGGCAGAAGACGGAACAGCCGCTCCAGTTAGCGGATCGCCCGCGAGAATCGCACCGAAGTTTCGCCTCCGATGGCGAGCGAACAAAAAAGGGTCATAGGGAAGCGAACGAAGAGAATTCGGAACTAGGAGGAAGTGCCTCGGTCGCCGCATCATCGGGAAAGTTAACACCAAAACGGGACAATTCGCACCTCATTTACGAACAATGCGGGCGTGGAGGGGGGGAGGAATCCCGACGGCCGCTGTGACAGAGCAGCGCCGAGATCTCATCCTCCCCACCCAGATCCAGAGCCTAGCTCAGGCTACCGCACGGAGACCAGAACGACGAAGGCAGCACCCATGTGCAGGCGGATAGAGACAACCAACAACCAGCCCAAAGCTGGCCAGAAGACCAAATGGATGGATCATTTATACAAATATTTCTTTCCCCTTTTTCTAATCCCTTCGAACCCTCTCACTTTCTAAGAACTGGGGACAGGGGAGTCTGCCACAAGGCGAGAACTAGGAAAAAGAATGCAACTACAAGTCTACGAGCAGCGGGAAGACCAGAGACGAGGGGGACGAGAGGGGGATGTACCTTCGAAGCCCTTGACGGAATGCTTCACCTTCCTGGCGCAGCCCTCGCAGTGCATGTCGAGCTTGAGCACGACGGTGATGGGGCCGTCGTCTTTCTTCTTCTCGCCCCCCTTGTCCTTCTTCTTCTCCCCTCCGTCGTCCTTCTTCGCCTCGTGCCCTCCCTCGGCCTTCTTCTTCTCCCCGTCGTTTCCCTTGCCGCCTACCTTCTGCAACGGAGGCAAAACAGGAAGGAAACCATTAACAGGGTCACCAGCCCCGCCATGAGAGCACAAGGTTAGAGGGAAGAGCTTGATCTACACATTGTGCTGCTCACCTCCCCCATTTGCTCTTAGCTCCTCTCCTCAGAAGCCTCAGTTGTTCCTCCGGTTCCGCCTCCGGCCACTCTCTTCTGCTTCTCTCTGAAACAAAGACGAGGGGAGGCGGGGGAGCCAGGGAATATAAAGAGCAGGAAGCCGGAAGGGTGAAGGGACGCATTGGCTTCTCATGTATGCCATGCCATGTCGTCGGATGCCATGCCGTGCCATGTGGACTACAGTTCCAGAGTGCCCGATCTGGTACGGACCGTATGGACGAGGGACCTCATCTCCCCCCGCCCCCTCGGATTTGCGTGTTCGGATGCGCACCGTCTCCACTTTGGGTCTCCCCTCCCTCTCCTCACAAATAGTCTCTCAGATGGTATTAAATTAGGTAATAACCAAGATCAAGATTAGTCGTGCAGCTAGAGGATCAACGGTGTGGATGGCGTTATATCTGCACCGTACTTATCTTGAGAGCGAGTGAACTCTTGTACTCTTCAATCTTGCAACGGCTTGCATGCGATCGATATTGATGTGCTGTCATCCCATGCGTTAATTAAGTGCTAGATGATGCTACTTAGTCACTTAATTCAAACCACTCTATATACGAAGATGAAGAGAACATTGTTCACAATTTTAGCTCTCTTATATGTCAGATGGGAAGGCTCGACAGCTGGCGAGACGGATGCTCCCCGTCTACATCGAAACGCATGAAGCCCGAATCATTTGTCTAGGGAGATCACCAGACTGCGGAGGGTGCTTGGGAGCAACCTGGACCCATCATTACGGGAACATGCCGCCCGCCCCGAACCGGGTGTGGAAATTTATATAAATGCCCTCTTGAACTGCGGAGACGATCCGAGATGGGAGGTCATGCGATGGAAAGGGATATCTCCGCGAACCCACCCCTGCATGTGGCATGGAGAGCGAGGTGAGCAAAGGGCGTGTTCGAGGGGTTTTGGCGCGGGAACGGTGGCGCGTGGGGGCCGTGGGGTCGGCGGACGGGATTTGGGTTTCGGAGGGGTCTTGGCAAAGAAAGTTCTCCACACCTTCCGAACTCATCCAAAAGGACTTTAATCAAAAGGACAAGGATAATGGCTACCGGTGCGTTTTTTCCCTTTCCCTTTGTCCTTTTTCATTTGCCTTTGCTTGGAGGGAGTGGTGCCCTTGAAATGATTCAGATATGCCCAAGATAAGTAGGAGATTTCTGGGTGAAGACTAAAGAAGACCAGGCTTTTTGGGCTCGGAGGGATCTGTTCTTGCACCCAAATGGCTACGGTTGCGGTGGTCGTAGTTCTAGCAGGCTTCCCGGCCCCTTTACGCCACTGGCCCACGTGGCCATGTGATGGGGCCGTGCCGGGTGCTAAAGGTTTTTGGTGTTTTGCATGTCTGTTCTGGCGGAAAAGCTGTATGGCCTCCTCCATCATTGGGAGAGCAAGGTTGACAACCAGTGTGCAACCCCACCCTTCTTCATCGGGAACGGCGGAGTGGCAGTGCTATTCTTTTTAAAGTGGGCGACCTTGGGAACGGCGAAAGGACGGGAAAAGGGAGTGAGGAGCAAAAGCGATATGCCTGTATCTGTGTGTGAATGTAGCATGCAACTTCCAAAAGGAAGGAATGAGCGGTTTCATGGCCACCCATATTTCAGTGATCGGATGTATTTGCTCATCACGGGAGAATTCCTTTTTCCTTTGCCCACTCGAGGAAGATGCCCACATGGCCTTGGGGTATTAATTTCGCCCTCTGCATGGACATGAACACGCTGAGCAATTAGCTCTCTCTCATTGGTCAGCTTCTCGGGATGTTATTTTTTTAGACTCTTAACTTTTTGTCCTTTATATCTTTTAAAATTAAAAAAACAAACCTCTTAATTCACTTATTTAACCAAAAACTCACCGCATTCTTTTAAACGTTTAGTAAAAAGTTCCTCGAGTTAATGACCGTTACCAATAAATGAATATACTGGGGAATATTCTTTCCTCTCACCTATTAATTATCTATTTCTCAAATTACCCCTCCTCTCTCTCTCCAAGATCTCCTTCTCCTTACCAACAATACCACAAAGCGGTGTAAGAGCTCCGACACTCTCCCCCCTCTTTCTCGTGCCCTCTCTCGTTCGCACTCTCTCTCTCCCTCTATCACTACAAGAAAACCTACGATTTGTAACAAAATTTCTGCGACGTATATTCCCATCACAAATTAACGACAAATTAGAGACGTATCACATATCCGTCGTTATATTATAGATGCAAGAATTTTATGACTATTTAGAGACGAACTTACGACAGACAGGTTCCGTCTAAACCATATTTTGCGACGAAATATTGTCCATCGTGATTTTATCTCTAAATAGAGACGGAGTAGCATCGGATATTAACATGCGCAAAACTTATCAAATTAATAACATAAATTATTTACTTTACAAACAACTTGCAATCAATATTAAATGTCACAAAATAATAACGAAATAATAGTGTCAGATAATTTACTATAGAGACAGGAAAATATTCCCTTGGTCTCGTACCACACCTTTAAGATTTATTTGTTGAGGAAAAGTAACCGGTGCGGTCACCCGAGGAAACTTGCAATCACTAGAAGACCACGTCAGAATGAGTCTAGGGAGTGATCTCATGGGGAAACCCTCCAATACTTAAGTCATAACTGTATGAGAGGGCCAAAAAGAATGATGAAGAGAGAAGGGGTTGAAGTGGGGAAAAGATCAGGAGAGTCTGTAGTGTAGAGACGATGCTTGAAGAGTGCTCGGAGAGATAGGAAGAAAAGAACAGGGAGTGAATCTCTCTCTTATCACTGCTATCCTGTTGGCAATGTGGTCTTTGTCCCTTTCCCCTCTTGCCTCGTTTATGCTCTCTCTGTCTTCTGGCCTCTCTCTCGATGTGTTTGTGTGTATCCTCCTTTCTCCCCTCCTTCTAGGTCCCACTAGAAACCTATTTATACAAGGCGCAGTGGTGACGCTGGCCGTTCTCTGACTAAGAAATGGGATAAATCACGGAGTAACGTCTCCTGGATCAGGGGGTGCTAAGCAAGCAGAAGGGAACATCACCAGGTGCTAAGCAAGCAGCAAGAGATAGTGAGCACCACCGCCGAAAGGAACATCACAGAGGTGCCTCCTCAGGCGCTTCCCGCCTCTCTTAAAGACTCCAGAAGGCGGCACAATCTCCTTGTTCTGATGCCTCTAATCAAGTGAATGGTCGAAAGCCCAATAGCCACCACCAGTTAACTTGGCGGGAATGCCTAGGGTTGCGCCAATGGTCGTCTGATTGTGCTTCTCCATAAGTGAAAAGACACCGTCATGATAACAGTGATGTCACCCTATACGCATGGAAGCTGCCTTGCACACCAAACAAGGCGGTAGGTAGCACAGGTCTCCACGTTAGAGGTATGAGAAGATTCGAGAAGGTTCAGATGAGCATATCCCCTCATCCGACCTCGACCAATTCCTCCTGAGCACCGAGTGTTGCATCCCCTAGTTGACAACACCCAGCACTCTCGCTGCTCGGGTGTGCGGGGCTAGTGAGGAGGGGAAATCGTCAAGCCCAATGCGGCCTAGTAACGCCATGCCCGGAGTGGCCATTTATCGACAATCACAATACGGCCATCACCGACTGGCCCACAATCTAGGAACGTCGCCCAATTAACGCCCACTCGGAACCAGTCGGATTACGAGCTCAATCTTCACGCACGTGCCCCCCAGATGCCACGAAATATGTCGACATGTGAACATTGAGACCAGAGTTATGGGAATTACCCACAACGGGAGTTGGATCTCACCCACGCCATTGAGATGTTTGCCATGATGCCAATCAGAGAACGGGCGAGTGGGCAACAGACGATCCCTATGATCGTGCAGCTCATTGCTCCACTAACTACGCTCTCGCTAAGTCAGGAAATAGACGATGCCAAGGTGAATGATAGAAATAGGGTCCTAGAGGGACCTAGGAGGAGAGATTACAACTCGCCTATAGACACCCGCACAGACACACTCTGGCCATCAGAGAGATACAGGGAGTTCGCCACACCTTCCAGACTCCAAGCCACTTCTCTGATCACTCGGTATTCTTTCGAGCACTCTCTCCCTCTCTTAAACTCTCACCTCTCCCTCTCTCTACTCCTTAGCATTCATCTGTGTGTGTTTATGACTTAAGAATCGGAGGGTTGTAAGGTCCGTTCTTTAACGGATACTTGCCGGTATTAAAATAAAATTTAAACCATGAATTTAGGAGATTTTTAGGGATTTAAAAGACTGTTTCTAGCATTTTATCCCATTTATTAAAGAGTTATAGGAATTTAATGGGCATTTAAGCAATTTTACTTATTTGGGGGTTTAAATGCAATTAGAGGTTAAAAATCAAAAAATAATAATATAACAAAATTTTTCCCCCAAAACCGTAGACCCCCCTCTCTCTTTCTCTCATTTCTCTCTTTCACTCTCTCACCCCCTCTCTCTCTCCCTACGGCGCTCTCTCCCCCTCTTGGTGGCGTGATCGTGTCGGGCCGCCGCAGGACGCGTGAGTGGCGTCAACGGAAAGCCCGCGATGCGAGGAGCGCGGTGACGCCAACCTCGAGCTGAACCGCGGAGCGTGGAGACGGGACCAGGTGAAGAGAGCCGCGGCGACCCTCGGTCTGCATGGCGGCGTAGTGCCGTTTTCATCGCGATCGAGGTAGGGGGATGGCTTCCCGACCTCGCTAGGACTGTTTCCCTATCCATGCCCATCGTCGTTATGTCTTCTACAGCCTGAACATCATCTTTTATGTTTTTGGTGCATGAACATTGGCATTTATGTTTTCAATCCATCCTGGCCATTGTATTTATGTTTTCTGGGCTTATAATGGTTGTATAATGGATATGGATTAAGGAATGGCATGTTAGAAATTGTTTCCCGTCGATTTGGATCGACCGGGAGGGGATTCCATGGGGTTTACCCCGTTCTCGGATTCCCGGTAATTGCACGGTCCTATCAGTGACCGTTCTGAAGTCACGGTCTTCGTTTAGACCGTTTTAACCCATTGCACGGTTCTTAGTGGAACCGTTCAGAGACTAGGGCGGCCGACCCTCGACCGCGAAGGACCTTTAAACAGTAAGGCGGTGATGATCAACTGGGGCATGTGGTTCGAGACTGTCCTCAAAGGTTGAAATCGGTGCAGTTCTCTCAATTTTCTCAACCACGGCCATCTCAGTTCATACCTCCTCCACCACTACAATCTCAGCAATATTCTCAAGCTTCATCATCTCAGCAATCTACTGCAGCTCATAGGAAGCAAAAAGGGAAGGTCTCGCATATAACTCCTGCTGAAGTTGTGGCATCTCATCTCGTAGAAGGTACGATTATGATTTATGGCCATGCAGCTCGTGTTCTATTTGATTCAGGTGCTTCTCATTCATTTATTTCGGAAGACTTTATTGCCTGTATCGAGGAGCCGACATCTGAGATGACTTGTGAGTTGCTAGTTGAATTGCCTTCTGGAGATTTCATGTTTACACCTCTTTGTCTAGAAGATACTCCTATTATGATTGGCAATCAGCAGTTGCCAGCTAGATTATATGCTTTACAGCTGGTGGATTATGATATTATTCTGGGCATGGACTGGTTAGAAGAGTTCGGAGCTGTGGTTGACTGTACATCGAAGAAAGTCTATTTTCAGCCACATGGAAAACCCGCATTCTATTTCTAAGGTATTCGATCTCGTTCCTCTCACTTGATTATTTCTGCTATTCGAGCCTGTCGATTACTTAATGTAGGTTGTCAGGGATTCTTGGCTTCGGTAGTTACGGTTGAGGCACCACAGCAGGGCATCAATGATATTCCTATGGTTTGTGAATTTCCTGATGTGTTTCCTGATGAGTTACCATGCTTACCTCCGCAGCGAGAGATAGAAATGGTGATTGAACTAATTCCAGGTACGGCATCTTTAGCAAAGGCACCTTACCGTATGGCTCCAGCTGAATTGAAAGAATTGCGAGCACAGCTGTTAGTCTTATTGGAAAAAGGCTATATTCGTCCTAGCTTTTCTCCATGGGGTGCCCCTGTACTATTTGTGAAAAAGAAAGATGGAAGCCTGAGGCTATGTATTGATTACAGGCAATTGAATCAGGTGACTGTCAAGAACAAGTATCCTTTGCCCATGATTGATGATTTGTTTGATCAACTTCAGTCAGCTACTGTCTTTTCACGGATTGATCTTCGATCGGGTTATTACCAATTAAGGATTAAAGAATCTGATGTTAAAAAGACTGCTTTTAGCACGCGATATGGTCATTATGAATTTTTGGTTATGCCGTTTGGGCTAACCAATGCTCCAACAGCTTTTATGGACCTGATGTAGCGTGTGTTTCGTCCGTATCGGGACCAGTTTGTGGTGATTTTTGTAGCTGATATTCTAGTCTATTCTGCTTCTGAAGAAGAACATGTGCAGCATCTCAGGATTGTATTGCAAACTCTGCGAGATCACGAGCTTTATGCAAAATTCAGTAAGTGTGAGTTTTGGCTTTGGGAAGTGCATTTTCTCGGCCATGTGATTTCTGGTGACGGAATTACAGTTGATCCAGCAAAGATTGAAGTTGTTCTTCAATGGCAGAGACCAAGGACTGTGATAGAGATCAGAAGTTTTCTGGGTCTTGCTGGTTATTATCGAAGATTCATTCAAGATTTTACACGGATTATCACGCCAATGACTCGTCTGACTCATAAAGATGTGCCCTTTGTCTGGTCAGATCAGTGTGAGCAGAGTTTTAATGAATTAAAACGGCTGCTCACTAGTTCTCCAATGCTGGTTTTGCCTTCTGGCTCGGGTGGATTCGTGGTATGCACGGATACTTCTCGAGTAGGTCTGAGTGTAGTGCTTATGCAACATGGCAAGGTTATAGCTTATGCATCCCGAAAATTGAAACAACATGAAGAGAATTATCCAACTCATGATTTAGAGCTTGCAGCGGTGATCTTTGTATTAAAAATCTGGAGACACTACCTATATGGTGAGAAATTTGAGATCTTCATTGATCATCAAAGCTTACAATATGTGTTTTCTCAAAAGGATTTGAATCTTCGGCATCGCATATGGATGGAGTATATGAAAGACTATGATTTCACTCTCTCCTATCAGCCAGGTAAAATGAATGTGGTGGCTGATGCTCTGAGCAGGAAAGTGCAAATCAGTCATTTACTAGTTCGAGAATGGAAGTTGTGGGAATAGTTTCCTAGCGAGACATTCAGCATGGATATCCCTTCTGATCCGATGGTAGCTGTGTGTGCTAGTCTTGTGATGACTCCAGCTATTTATCAACAAATCAAGGAAGTTCAGCAAGCAGATTCTGAATTGTCCCGCATTATAATGATGCATGATGTTGAGTTTTTTTTTAAGCAAAAGAAAGATGATAGGGTCAGCGCCAGTTGAGTGCCCCCTGCTCCAGCAGAGCAAGAGAAAACCACTCCCCCAGGCGACCAGCTACCACCAAATTTATATTATTAATAAAAGATTTACAAATAGCCAGGCGGGGCGTACCTCGAAGAGACCACGAGAATGGAGACTAAATCAATCTGACACTAGGCAGCCGGGCTTTGTCAAGGGTAAAATTGCTCCTGCAGGCACGAGGCATGCTAACAACGGAAGAAAAAACCATATTGAAGTTAGCGATACAAGCATGGGAAACTAAGCTGCCTGCTAGCCGGTTAGCCTCTCTATATACATGGATAACTGGGGTAACATGCCCACCAAGGAGGTCAGCTGCTATACGCCACCAGCGGAGAGTGTCCCAAAAGGGTGGGGTTTTACTGCAAAAAGATTGCACCAGGGAGCCAGAATCAGATTGAATGTTGTCCAGAGAAATGCCATTAGCTGCCGCCAGGCGGAGACCATCACATAAAGCTCGGGTTTCAGCAAGCAGATTGGAGCCCATACCATAGCAATAAGAGAAGGCCAGGATAAGATTACCAACAGCGTCCCGGATGCATCCACCCCCACCACAGATCTCGGGGTTACCCTTGCATGCACCATCAACATTAAGGCAGAAGCCACTAGGTGATGGGGTCCAACAAACCAGCTTTAACTTTTTCACCTTTATAGTGGGGTGATAGCCGAAGGAAAGGATGGCAGAAAGCTCCTGACGAGAGGTAGTGGGCTTGAAGGATACTACCAGAAAAAGCGGGATTACAGACGGAAATTTCAGACGGAAATTTGTGACGGAAGTTGCGCAAAGCAAATTGAATGGATGAGTGAATACTAGCAATAATCCTCCTGGCTGGTACTCGAACTGACTGGAAGCGCATCATGCATCTAGCCTTCCAAATCTCCGAGAGGAGAAGCAGACAACCATACAGAGAGATGAAGCCAATCGGAGAATGGGTATTACATGTGGAGATGAACGACCAAAGCCTAGTAGTAATCTATTCATGGAGCACAATCCGATGGCTTACAATGGAAAGAAACCAAGTCCATAGTTGGGAAGCAAGTTCGCTGGATATAAAGAGATGGTTAAGGTCCTCCTAGTGTGGGTTTTTACAGTAGGAGCACATGGATGCCAGGTTAACGCCGCAGCTAGCACGATGTTGAGTTTGATGATGAGTTGGTAGTCAGCTTCCGAGGTAGGCTATATGTTCCAGCTGATGATTTACTAAGAAATACCATCTTGCGTGAAGCCCATGGATCCCGATATGCTATTCACCCCGACACTACCAAGATGTATCAAAATCTGAAAAGGCAGTTCTGGTGGCCAGGAATGAAAAGGGATGTAGCTGATTTCGTGTCTAAATGTTTGACATGCCAACAGGTAAAGGCTGAACATCAAAAGCCTGGAGGATGCTCCAACCTTTAGAAATTCCGATGTGGAAATGGGATCATGTTACGACTGATTTTGTTGTGGGTTTACCCCGGACTTCACAGGGTTATGATGGAATCTGGTTGTTAATTGATCGTCTGACAAAGACATCGATATTATTGCCAATCAAAGTTGCATGGAGTGTTCAAAAATTGGCCGAACTATATGTCAAAAAGATTGTGCCATTGCATGAAATTCTAATATCCATTATGTTAGATCGTGACCCATGATTTACTTCTGGCTTCTCCGTGGGCCCGATTTACGATTACGACTTTTTAAGCTAGTCTCCGTGGGCCCCCTTGCTTGACAGTAGTGTCCTACTGGAGGGAAAAATTAGCTAGAGGCCTGGCTGAAGACATTGAGCCTGTGTGTGCACATGTGGTCAGGGGCTTGGACTGGCACTGACGAGTGTTACCCTGACTAGTTCTTATCTTCTGGTACTGTTACGTGTCTCACTTGTCGCGATCCAGACTTGTGTAGATACTTGAGACGCAGTGTAAGCTGTTAGTGGACGCATGTGGTTTCTCTTTCTGGTAGTCCTTCTTTCTCCTGTCACTTGGAAATGTTGAGGTTTATTCTATTGGAAGATTTAGTTCCTGACGCTCGTGTTTAAATTAAATTGGCATCGTAGTTAGCTGCTATTAAATTGTTTAGATAGTTTTACAGCTTTACTAGATTGTCATTTATTATACCAATGCATGCTTATTAATTTCCTTTATTTAGATGCGAGGTAGGGATCCGCGTGACCCCTACTGAGTCTATGTTGTGAGACTCACCCTTACTTTTCCAGGTGAGCAGTAGCAGCCGTCTTCTGGAGCTTCCCGTGCTTTCGACGGCAGGTCTTAGTGCCAGTAGTGGTTTGTCAGTCGATCTGTCTGTCCTTTCTTTCCTTTTTGACCGGGGTATGTCCCGAGTAGTTGTATATTTTTAACTCTTGTTCAGTAGTTGGACTTGTATAAATTGTGGATCTGGACTATTGTAAATATGTATCACTCTGATATTTAAATTGCTTCCGTTTATAGTTCAAATTGTTGCTATAATTAATCTTGCGCTTGTAATTTCAATTTGTTATGCATCCCCTCGACAAAACCCTCCAACCCTTACGGGGCCTCATCAGCCTCTTGGGTGGCTTCCCCGAGTTCTTGGTATCGGTTTATCGGTATCCGGATCTCCGGGTCGTGATAGAGAGTTGTCCTCTGGAATCGCACATAGGGCTCCTTCTGGCGTGCTGCTAAGTGGTTATAGGTTTCCTCGGGTCGGCTAGACTCTCTTATGCACGAAGAAATCTTAAAAGTGTAGTACGAGACCTAAAGTAACACTTTTCTACTTCTACAATGCGTATCGCCGCTTGATGTGATGAAGTTCTTGAATACATATAATGAAAGTTGGATCATAATAAGATCATGATAATGAGATCAACCTTCCAGATGTATGTGTTCTAAATATTTTTGGTCATATGATCTTTGAGATGGGACATCAAAGAATCCGAGTAGACCAGTGCACATGATATCCTCTCATGCGATGAGCGTGACTGATTGACGCGGCGGCGACGTGGAAGAGATCGGCGGCACTCCGAAAATAGGAACGGGACAGGATAACCACTGCCTCGCGTAACTCGGTCTCACACCGGACGGTCTGTCACCGGGTAATCACTCAAATCTCACAAAGAAGCAAGGAGGGAAGGGAAGCAACAAGAGGGGAGAAAGCTACGTGGGTTTCTTCTTTCATTCATGCATTCTATATGAAAAGCCATACACTAGCCTCCTTTATATAAGGATGGCCAAATTACATTGGGACAAACATACCCCTAGACATTTCAACTAAGGACCTTCATATCCTTTGACTATTGGCCTAATAAAATAAAATACAATACAACTTTTGACTATTGGCCTAATAAAATAGGAGTTTTGACTAGTGGCCTAATAAGATAATACAACCACAATACAAATAAAATACATACAAATAAAATACATAATCAGGACGCCGAGTCTTCGAGCCACAAGCTCGGGGGTGTCGGGGCGGTGCGATGTCGGCTCCGTGTGACTGGTCCAGTGTCCCAACCAACTCTCCTGGGGCGGTTGGAACTCGACTCCGTCGAGTAAGGTAGGACACCGCTCTGGTAGTGCTCCAGCAGGTCTGGATCGAGGCGCTGTAGATCTTCCCGGCTGATCTAGGAATCATCAGAAGGCGGACGGTCCCGCCAGCGGACAAGGTAGCGCTAGTAAACCCGACTCCGTGTAGCTGTGTACCTGCTCATCCAGTATCCTCTCAATTTACTCACGCGGTGCTCTCAAGGCTGGAGGATGCACAGGGGTGGGCTCACTCTCAATAGGAGGAGAAGGCTCGAAAGGGTCACTAAGAATTGCTGTGGATTCCCTGTAGGCCACTAGATCTTCCACATTAAATATAGAGCTAATCCCATATTCGGGAGGTAAGTCCACAACATATGCATTGGAGCCAATCTTCCGGAGTATTTGGAAGGGACCATCATTACAGACTTACAACTTTTTAACGGCTCCTAAGGGGAGTCGTTCGAGTCGAACCCGTACCATAACCAAGTCACCTTCTTGAAATTTGTGGTGACGGCTATGCGAATCAGCAAAACATTTATAGGTCTCATTACTGGGGTTTATTTACTTGCTAATTGACTCATGCAGACTTTTGACATGTTGTGCAAACTCTTCGTCTGACTTGGAAATTCTGGACTCGAGGGGAAGGGGAATGAGATCCATAGGTTTTCTAGGGTTGTATCCATGCACAACCTCAAATAGACTCATACCTATGGATCGATTGACAGAGCTATTATATGCAAATTAGGCTTTGGGCAAGAGAAGGTCTCAATTGGCAGAATGATCCCTTATAAGACACCTCAAAAGGTTCACTAAACTCCTATTGACGACCTCTATTTGCCCATCAGTTTGTGGGTGATAAGCAGTGGGGAATTTGAGCTTAGTGCCAACTAGGTGTCAAAATGTCTCTCAAAAATAACTAGTGAACCGAACATCTCAATCAGACACTATGGTTTGAGGGAGACCATGCAGACGCACGACTTCATCAAAGAAAAGGTGAGCTACTCTAGATGCATAAGATGTTTTGAAACATGCAATGAAATGGGCCATCTTAGAGAACCGATCAATGACAACAAAGATGGAGTCATGCTTGTGAGCAGTATGAGATAAACCAAGGATGAAATCCATGCTCACATCAACCCAAGGTCTATCAGGAATGGGGAGAGGAGTGTAGAGACCAGTGTTTTGTTTGACCTGTTTGGCCATTGTGCATGTCCGACACTGGGCTATAATTTTGGCCACATCTTTCTTCAGGCCATGCCAATAAAAGTGCTCCTCAACAGAATGGATTGTCTTGTTTCGTCCAGAATGACCAGCAAGACCTCCAGCATGCATTTCCCATATCAGAAAGTCTCGTACAGAAGTCTTCGGGACACAGAGTTGTTGTCCTCGAAAGAGAAAACCATCTTGGAGTAGATAGTCGGCAAATGCTGTCGAGGATCCAACAGATAAGGCAGCATAGGCAGGGCCAAAATCTAGATGCTCTCCATAGAGTTCCTTCATGCGGTCAAATCCGGTGACCTCTACCCGAACAGTGGAAAGAAGGGTGACCCTTCGACTCAAGATGTCAGCCACCTTATTCTCACTTCCAGCCTTATGTTTCAGGACAAAAGTGAAGGACTGGAAGAATTCTACACATCGACCGTGCCTAGGGTTTAAGCCCTTCTGAGAGCCAAGGAATTTCAAGGTCTCGTGGTCCGAGTATAAGTCAAAATCTTGAGATAAGAGATAATGTCTCTAATGTTTAAGAGTTTGGACCGCGACATAAAACTCCTTATCATATGTAGAGTATCGAAGCTTTGCATCAGAAAGTTTCTCACCGAAATAAGCCTCAGGGTGACTTTCTTGACTAAGCACTCCTCCTATACCTACACCAGATGCATCACAGGATATCTCAAAGACTTTGGAAAAGTCTGGCAGGCGGAGGATAGGGGCTTTGGTCATGAGCTCCTTTATGACTAGAAAAACCTGGGAGGCGGCTTTAGTTCACTCAAAATTCCCCTTACAGATACAATCCGTAATGGGTGCCATAATTGTAATGTCCAGGATCTTTGTTGGATCCTTATTGGGTCTTTCGGATCCTTTTCGGTGAGTTTCGGTTCGCTTTTGTAGCTCCCGAGTTGAGTTTTACGATCCGTGTGGATTTTTCTCTCGTATTAGTTACGGAACTCTGCGGTGAGTTTATTTCTCAATTCATCGACTCGTGGACGACACAGTGGCGATGTACTCGTCGAGCCGATCGTTTTGACTATTTTTGCGTATTTTTCGGAGATAGGGCCAAAAATCGGATTTTTCAGAAATTAGGAAAATTCCTAATTTCTTTTCCTTTTTCTTTTCCTTCCTCTCTCCTCCTTCTCATTTCGCCACCACTGTCTCTCTCTCCCGTTTCTCTCCCGTTTTCGCCTTCTTGGCTCCGGCTATAGACGGAGGACCTAGGGGCGAGTGCTGGGGATGCTGTGGAGCTGGTTGGGTGCGTGACGGGGCGAGGATGGAGTGGTTTTGGCGCGATCCCGAACAGTGGATTCAAAGCCAGCGTTTGAGCACGCGGCGTAGTTTTCGGCCGGTTTAGTCCCTTCGGGGCACGGTTTCTTCGGTGGAGGTAGGGAGATGGATCACCACTTCGTCCTCTACGTTTTCCCTGCTTCTGTGCGTGGTTTGGCGCTAGAAAGGGCTAGATCGGGCTTGTTTGGGAAAAACCGTAGTTTTTGGAGTTTTCAGGGTTCATCGAAAAACGTCAACCAATAGCGGCGTAGTTAGTGTCAAAATGACCGCTGGGATGTCTGGATCTCATTCATGTTAGTTTCGTGTCGATTGGTCATCATTCGAGGCCGGTAGGAGTCCAGGAACCTCGGTGACTCGTTTAGGGTAGATTTATCTAAATCGCCATGATCTTGCGTTTTAGGGCGTGCATGTGGGCTTTTTAGCCTCCTGAAGTTGTTTTTCGTTGCCTACCTTTGTTTCCCCTGCGTTTCGGAGTGAATGGGGCGTGGAACGGGCCGATTCGGCCATTCCTCTATTTTCCCGCCGTGGCCGGTGTAGCGGTCGTTGCAGAGACCGTCACAGTCTCTGACGGCCCTACGATGGACCGTCACAGCGTCTGGGCGTTTTAAGTTTTTCGTGGCTGTGGCAGTGTGACGGCCCAGAGGAGGCGCGTCACAGCTCTCTGACGCGTCCGGGTTGATGCGTCACGCCTGTTTTGTCGTATAGCGATTTGGTTAAGTCGGTTCCTCTGACGCGCCTGCCCTGGTGCGTTAGGCTGTGTAACGCGCCTGCCCCAGGCCGTTACACCCTGTTTTGGGTGTGTTGGGTGGCTGTGTCGGCTGTCTCTAACGGCCCTGCCCCCATGCGTCACAGTGTTGTAACGCGTCCGTCGTGGACCGTTACGTGCTGTTTCTCTGAGTTTTCAGACTTGGGTTTGTTGGCGTAACGCGCCTGTCCTCATGCGTTAGGTTGGCGTAACGCGTCTGCGCTCGTGCGTTAGGCCGCTGTAACGCGTCTGCCCTAGTGCGTTACGTGGTTCGTGATTTGCTTTTAAGCCTGTTGGCTCTGACGTGCCCACCCTGGTGCGTCAGGCTCGTGTAACGCGCATGTGCTAGGCCGTTACAGTCCTGTTGTGGCCGTGATGGCCGTTGGGCTTTTCAGTGTGCGGCCATGTGTTGTGGGTCCGTTCTAGGTGATGTTAGGGGCTGTTTTGGGGTAGGTCTGTGTGTGCGTGTCTGTCTATGTTGTGGTGTTGTCTGTTGCTCCCGTGGTCTGGCCGCTTTCCCCGTGGACGTCGGTTGATGTTCCTATGAAGGCTAAGACTACGTTTCCGAGTCTCTCGGCAGTTTCTTGTGCTGCCCTCGGTGTTTGAGGTATGGGTGATAGTGCATGTTTATATGTCTGTACTTCAGCGCCGCGTTTCGAGCTTCCTCTTCTCGTCGCCCTAGACGTCCTGCAGCCGAGGGGTGACCCCGATATACGGTTTGTAAGCTAGTTTCTGTCGGCTCCTGCGGTTACCGTAGCGTCCTACGGGGGAAGAAAACTAGCTAGAGGCCTGGCTCTAGGCAGGAGCCACTGTGTGCACACGTGGTCAAGGGCAGAGGACTGACGCCGACGGGCGTGACCCTGACTAGTACTTGTACCTGTGTTTTCGTGTGGGTCTGCGACTCGACCGGGCTCGCGTAGGCCTCGATCGGTGGGTAGTCAAGACACTAGTGGGGTTGTCGTGACCTGTCCGGGTTGGCCTTTCCGTGGCTGTACTCGAGGTCTGTATCTTGTCCGGTGCATGACACTCCGGTCGTGTTGCCTGTGCCTGTCTAGGTCTTTTCTAGGCCTTCTTTTGCATGCCTATTGTAGGTGTAGGTTGGGGTGTTTTGTTTGGCTTTTTCCCTTTTCCTTGCTGCTCCCTACTCCTCTTTCCCTTTCTAGGCCTGCTTGCATGTTCGGGTTATTCCCCTCGTCCTTACCTGTTCCCTACTCCTGCTTCCCTTTCTTTTGCAGCTTTCCAGTGTTGTTCCTTGCTGCTTTCCCTGTTGTTCTGTGTTACTGCGTATTTTTCAGTGGGGATCCGCGTGACCCCTACTGAGCCAATGACACGAGGCTCACCCCTACTTTTCAGGTGGGGTGATGTGTTCGTTCTACTTTCGCGGATCCTGGAGTTCGAGTCGTAGATGCCAGCTGATACCTCCGTCGGGCTTCCCCCGACTTCGTGGTATGTCTTTTCTTTCTGTCGACTATACTGCTAGACTGCTGTCGTTATCCTTGGACTTGACTCTGGTATATAATTATTTAAAATCTGTTAATTAAAAAGTAATTTTATTTCTGCTACTTTAGCATCCCGATCTAATGAAATTTAATTGCTTGCTGTTATATCTGTCAGTTCAATGTACTACACGACAATCCTTTTTCCCTTCGGAGCTTTACCGCTCTTGGGAGGCCTCGCGGGTTCCAAGTGGTATCAGGCGTATTCGGTTGTCCTACCGGGTATATCTGGTATCCGAAATCCGGGTCGCCACAGTTGGTATCAGAGCGTTGTTGTGTGAAGTACATGGGAATCTCAGATATACAGTTTCCAGAGTCGCTAAGTGGTGCGGACACCTGAGCAGTCGGTGAGCCACCGGTACCGCACGCGGAGCACGACTCGAGCCACTTCAGCGTCCATCTGGCTCGGAGACAGCCTGGAGACTCCCCCCTGAGTCTCGACATTTATCATATTTGTTTAGACGTTATTTGTGTGTAATGTGTGTGTGTTTCATTTTATTCGGTTTGTAATTTTGATTGTAAGAGGGGTTTATTTGTAAAATGGGACCCCCGGGCCCCACAGGCCCCCCAGACCTCTTCCCATTGATCCACCTCAGCCTAGGGCCCCATGTGGGGTCAGTCAACATTTCAAATGGAGACATCTAGAAGGTTGAATGGTAAATGCCACATGGGTAGACAATTGGACTTCAAAGTCCAAGGTAGGCTACCTACCATTCTACCATGTACCCCCCTTGGTCAACAGGCTGCCCCCCCTATATTTTATTTAATTTTTGTGTGTGTGTCACATTCAATCTAGGCCATCCATTCCCCCATCCCTAGATCCAAGGGTGGCTATTTGATTTGATATGTAACCTATAAGTACCTTGTATTTTCTCATTTAGGGGAATTAATGCCATTTGAATCAAAGTAATTCTTGGAGCTCCAGCTTGGTGCGCCCCCTTCTCCTCTCCCTCTTCCCCTTGGATGCTGTGAAGGCTTCCATTCTGAGGTGTGACTCCTCGTGTATCGGTTCCGACGATCGCCGCCGCCGCCACGAGCCGCTACCGCACCGCCATCGCCATCAACGGAGTTCTGCCTGCGCAGTACCACCGCAGCTTGTTAGAAATTCACAGGTCTTTCCCGAGCTCATTTGGCTACCAAATTTGGAGGAGTTGTTCCTGGGATGTTCCTCTCCACCCACAAAAATCAGGACAGCATTCAGATCACGTTTCCTATATTTTGAATTTCATCTACTCTTCCATTTCGGTTCTGCCAGAGTTCTGTCCAGGTTCACCTCCGTCCTGAGTTTCATGTCTTAGAGCCACTTTTTGATTTCTGTTAGTTCGCCCAATTTTACTTGGGGTTCCATCCATCCATCCCTTCATCCACAATTTTTCTCAATTTTTGATTCACCCATCTCATATTTTCTAAAAATTGTTCTCAGACCCATCTACAGTTTTGTCCACCTGTTCCCAGATCCGACCATCAGTCACCCAGAAAATCATAACAAATCGCAGCAACCTCCAAATCAAATTATAAAAATATTCCCAGTTTCTTTGTTTGATTCCCTACAACTCCTAAGAAGAGCTTAAGAGCTGAATCGAAAGTTTACTAGGCGGTCAATGGTGGTTCTCAGACAAGTGCCCTGCAGATATGAGATTTCGGTTACTGTATAACAGGGACTTGTAAATTCAATAAAGTTCTGATCCGACCAGATCCAGCAGATCTCTCTGGGTTTGGATTGAAGCATTTGAAGAGAGCTTTCCAACGATAGCTCATGCGTCCCGATCTGACGTCGGGATTGGTCGCAGCGGCCGTTTTCGCCGGAGCGCGCGCCGGAAGACAGCAACCAAAATCTGTGGGTTATTAGTTCAAGAGTTGGGAATCGGGGGCCGATCGACCCCCGATCGGTGTTCCTGGCCGACCGCCGTCCGTGGAGGCGCGCCACCAGGGGTCCCCATCACAGTGGGCCCCACCCCCGCAGATCCGGGGGACCGCACCGTCCGTGGGCCCCGCGGGCCCGTAGAAGCTGCCGTTCGGAAAGTACGAAAATGCGGAGTTCGGCACCGCCGGGCGACATCAAGATGCTGCCCGTCAACCCGAGTTGCGTGATTCCCGAACCCCACATGTGACCTTTTACCTCCCTGCGTGGAGTGGGTCGACTTAGTGTATTGCTGTAATAATTGTTAATCGGGAGTCCGTGGTTCGGCCGGGGTTGTCTTCGCCACGCCGGGTGCGTGGAGGTAATGGTCCGAACCTCTTGGCGTTCATTTGCTTAGCTAGTATATGGTCTTTTGCCGCTGCCGAGAGTGTAGGTACTAGCCCGTGTGTCCATGTCACCGTTGTGAGAGTGAGAGTGACCCGTCCCGTGACTCGATCCGAGTCCGGAAGTTGAGTCGGACTACCCTTGACCTCCGCCGGTTCCTTAACCGCGCACGGTCCGCGCTTTCCCTCGCTTGGGACGACGAGTGAGCTTCCACTTCTGTTAGCGACGTTTCGCCACTAGGAGCTCGTAGTGTCGGGCTTAGTGTCTCCCTGGTGTGTGTTGTTGGTCGTGTCTTCATCTAGAGTCCGAGGGTGGCTCCCTATAGTGTCGTCTCCCGTGTCTGTCCCGCATCAGTTTGGTATCAGAGCGAGTTGAGTCTAGGGTAGTCATTGCATAAGTCTTGCATGCATCATGGTCTAAGTCGAGTCTAGGACCATCATTACTTTCAAAACAAAAAAAAAGTGCTTCAAATTTGCATTTCATCCCAATAACCCAGTATATAAAAAGGGTGTTGTCCGAACGTTAGGCTACGCCTATCGGGAAGGCCGAACACTTGCGCGAGTGATCTTCGGATCGATTAACTCCGCCCCGTACTGAGTCTTGGTGTCATGTCCTTAGTGTGCATGCATCCCAACCTTGCATAGTCGGTCTCGTGTCATGTTCAAATGGCCTTGCATGTCCATTCCTAGGGATCCGTTCCCATCCTTTGGCAACTATGGCCAACCCATGCCAACCCGTCCAAGGCGACAAGTCCGTGTCCGAGTACATTAGGGACTTCGAAGTGTACCGGTTTGGAAATGAGAGCACCATGACTACCTCCCAGTTCCGGAGAGGTTTGCGGCTTCATTTCCGGTATGAATGTCTTATCCGTGACGCGTTCTCTCTGGCATAGTGTTATCAGGTCGCTCTCGAGGTCGAGCCTTTCGAGGCCCGATTTGATGCCGCCATTCGGCGAGCAGATGCCGCCCTTCGACAAGCCTCTACCTCTCAGTCGATTCCCGAGCCAGTCAGACAGCCTACCCCATGGTCTTCCCCACCCGCGAGAGCTCCCATGCTACCACCCTCTACTTCTGAACTCTATTCGGAACCATCTCATTTGGAGCCACCCAAGCCCGGGCCACCCGTATTTCTAACGGGTACACTTTACATAGCCGAGCCACTACTTAGTTGGCTCAATGATAGCTTGGTCCCACTTCCCTTCCAATCTATGGACCCTATCCTACCTCTGGTGCCAATCAACTCATTCCATACCACTTTCCGGTCTAGTTACCATGTGGATACATTGGATGACCTTCTTAACGGATTAGACCGGCAATTGACATTTACGCACGTGTTGGCTCTAGGCTTCGACCGACCCATAGGTCGTAGTTTCACTCATCCCGCTTTAGGGTCCATCACCTCCGTGTACACCGTGGGTCATGTTACCACGGAGGTTCTTCTACTCCTCCCTATGCCGGCCGAGTCCGACTTCATTCCCCTTTGCCCAAGGGAGGAATCTTACTTTCTACATATGACTGTCGTCCCATCTCTCACAATGAATGAAGGTGATCATTTACTCCTCCAAGATTTCCAAATGTGGGACAGTGATTTGTGGAAGCCTAGTCCGAGGGGTCATACCTTCTTTGATCCCTTCGACCCATTCTCTTATGGACCCCGTGACCCACCATATTTACTCCACCTTTTCGAGAGAGTCCACTATCATACCCCCACCGTCTCATCTCCCTTCATGGATGAAGGAGATCAACAACACCTTCTAGACTTCCACACATGGGATCTTGAGATGAGAGAATCCATATCGAGGGGTCACACATTCTTTGATCCCTTCGATCCCTTTCTTAGTGGGCCCCTTAGTCCACAATCTCCATTCCACTTCTTTAGGGGAGGTCACCATTATACCCCTCCCCCATGGACCGGGCCATCGGCACCCACCGAGTCCGTTCACGGGCGAGAGACACCCGACCCTCCTGTTCCACCCAAACCTCCCAAATCCAAAGGACCGTCTTATGGTTGTACGGACATTCAGTCACACTTAGGGTATGCATGGCACACCTTCGGATGTCCTGGACCACCTTGCATATGATTAGGTCGAACTAACATTAGGTTTGTTTAGGGTTGTGTGTGCATCCGTGTGTTTTTTTTTCTTTTGCTAAGCATGTTAGTAGTCTGCATGACGACGTTCGTCGTCACATTGAGTCAAGCAATGCATGTTACAAAGAGCTAGCCGATGCTCACCGACACCACCGAGAGTTCCAAGAGGGCGAATATGTCATGATCAGGGTAAGACCTGAATGGTTTCCCTCTGGAACCGTTAAGAAGTTGCAAGCTCGCGGAGCCGGTCCATTTAGAGTGTTGAAACGCGTTGGATCCAATGCGTATGTTGTGGACCTGCCCGAGGAATACGGTATAAGCTCTACTTTTAATGTTTCGGATCTAGTTGCATATAGGGACCCAGCGGTGATCCCTAGTGAGTCTTTCAAGCCATCTCCTCCCCTTGAGAGTGATCCTACACCTGAGTGTCCACCTCCAGCCCCTTTGTCACGGCAGCGTGAGCATATAGATCATATACTGGATGAGCAGGTGACAGTTATCAGGAGTGGATCCTACCCGCGCTACCTAGTGCGATGGAGAGGACGGCCCACTACCGAGGACACATGGATCACGCATGGCGAGTTGCAGCGGATTGATCCGGACCTTCTGGAGCGATACTGGAGCGATGCAGACCCTTACTCGACAGGGTCGAGTTTCTCCTACCCGGGGAGAATTGGTGCGGACACCTGAGCAGTCGGCGAGCCACCGGTACCGCACGCGGAGCACGACTCGAGCCACTTCAGCGTCCATCTGGCTCAGAGACAGCTTGGAGACTCCCCCCTGAGTCTCGACATTTATCATATTTGTTTAGATGTTATTTGTGTGTAATGTGTGTGTGTTTCATTTTATTCGGTTTGTAATTTTGATTGTAAGAGGGATTTATTTGTAAAATGGGACCCCCGGGCCCCCCGGGCCCCCCAGACCTCTTCCCATTGATCCACCTCAGCCTAGGGCCCCATGTGGGGTCAGTCAACATTTCAAATGGAGACATCTAGAAGGTTGAATGGTAAATGCCACATGGGTAGACAATTGGACTTCAAAGTCCAAGGTAGGCTACCTACCATTCTACCATGTCCCCCCCTTGGTCAACAGGCTGCCCACCCCCTTATATTTTATTTAATTTTTGTGTGTGTGTCACATTCAATCTAGGCCATCCATTCCCCCATCCCTAGATCCAAGGGTGGCTATTTGATTTGATATGTAACCTATAAATACCTTGTATTTTCTCATTTAGGGGAATTAATGCCATTTGAATCAAAGTAATTCTTGGAGCTCCAGCTTGGTGAGCCCCCTTCTCCTCTCCCTATTCCCCTTGGATGCTGTGAAGGCTTCCATTCTAAGGTGTGACTCCTCGTGTATCGGTTCCGACGATCGCCGCCGCCGCCACGAGCCGCTACCGCACCGCCATCGCCATCAATGGAGTTCTGCCTACGCAGTACCACCACAGCTTGTTCGAAATTCACAAGTCTTCCCCGAGCTCATTTGGCTACCAAATTTGGAGGAGTTGTTCCTGGGATGTTCCTCTCCACCCACAAAAATCAGGCCAGCATTCAGATCACGTTTCCTATATTTTTATTTTCATCCACTCTTCCATTTCGGTTCTGCCAGAGTTCTGTCCAGGTTCACCTCCGTCCTGAGTTTCATGTCTTAGAGCCACTTTTTGATTTCTGTTAGTTCGCCCATTTTTACTGGGGATTCCATCCATCCACCCCTTCATCCACAATTTTTCGCAATTTTTGATTCGCCCATCTCATATTTTCTAAAAATAGTTCTCAGACCCATCTACAATTCTGTCCACCTATTCCCAGATCCGAACACCAGTCACCCAGAAAATCATAACAAATCGCAGCTACCTCCAAATAAAATTCTAAAAATAGTCTCAGTTCCATGGTTTGATTCCCTACAACTCCTAAGAAGAGCTTAAGAGCTGAATCGAAATTTTACTAGGCGGTCAATGGTGGTTCTCAGACAAGTGCCCTGCAGATCTGAGATTTTGATTACTGTATAACAGGGACTTGTAAATTCAATAAAGTTCTGATCCGACCAGATCCAGCAGATCTCTCTAGGTCTGGATTGAATCATTTGAAGAGAGCTTTCCAACGATAGCTCATGCGTCCCGATCCGACGTCGGGATTGGTCGCAGCGGCCGTTTTCGCCGGAGCGCACGCCGAAAGACAGCAACCAAAATCCGTGGGTTATTAGTTCAAGAGTTGGGAATCGGGGGCCGATCGACCCCCGATCGGTGTTCCTGGCCGACCGCCGTCCGTGGAGGCACGCCACCAGGGGTCCCCATCACAGTGGGTCCCACCCCCACAGATACTGGGGACCGCGCCATCCGTGGGCCCCGCGGGCCCGTAGAAGCCGCCGTTCGGAAAGCACGAAAACGCGGAGTTCGGCACCGCCGGGTGACATCAAGATGCTGCCCGTCAACCCGAGTTGCGTGATTCCCGGACCCCACATGTGACCTTTTACCTCCCTGCGTGGAGTGGGTCGACTTAGTGTATCGCTGTAATAATTGTTAATCGGGAGTCCGTGGTTCGGCCGGGGTTGTCTTCGCCACGCCGGGTGCGTGGAGGTAATGGTCCGAACCTCTTGGCGTTCATTTGCTTAGCTAGTATATGGTCTTTTGCCGCTGCCGAGAGTGTAGGTACTAGCCCGTGTGTCCATGTCACCGCTGTGAGAGTGAGAGTGACCCGTCCCGCGACTCGATCCGAGTCCGGAAGTTGAGTCGGACTACCCTTGACCTCCGCCGGTTCCTTAACCGCGCACGGTCCGCGCTTTCCCTCGCTTGGGACGACGAGTGAGCTTCCACTTCTGTTAGCGACGTTTCACCACTAGGAGCTCGTAGTGTCGGGCTTAGTGTCTCCTTGGTGTGTGTTGCTAGTCGTGTCTTCATCTAGAGTCCGAGGGTGGCACCTTATAGTGTCGTCTGCCGTGTCCGTCCCGCATCACTAAGTCCAGTACAGTCTTCAGCTAGCGTTAGGTTTCGTGATTTCCATTTCTTGTCATTGTCGGGTTGTTCTTCCCTGCTTACCCTTGCTAGTCCTTGAATTTCGGGGACGAAATTTCTTAAAGGAGGGGAGGATGTAATGTCTCGGATCTTTGTTGGATCCTTATTGGGTCTTTCGGATCCTTTTCGGTGAGTTTCGGTTCGCTTTTGTAGCTCCCCAGTTGAGTTTTACGATCCGTGTGGGTTTTTCTCTCGTACTAGTTACGGAACCCTGCGGTGACTTTATTTCTCAATTCATCGACTCGTGGACGACACAGTGGCGATGTACTCGTCGAGCCGATCGTTTTGACTATTTTTGCGTATTTTTCGGAGATAGGGCCAAAAATCAGATTTTTCAAAAATTAGGAAAATTCCTAATTTCTTTTCCTTTTTCTTTTCCTTCCTCTCTCCTCCTTCTCATTTCGCCGCCGTCGTCTCTCTCTCCCGTTTCTCTCCCGTTTTCACCTTCTCGGCTCCGGCTGCAGACGGAGGACCTAGGGGCGAGTGTTGGGATGCTGTGGAGCTGGTTGGGTGCGCGACGGGGCGAGGATGGAGTGGTTTTGGCGCGATCCCGAACGGTGGATTCAAAGTCGACGTTTGAGCTCGCGGTGCGGTTTTCGGCGCGGTTTAGTCCCTTCGGGGCACAGTTTCTTCGGTGGAGGTAGGGAGATGGATCACCACTTCGTCCTCTACGTTTTCCCTGCTTCTGTGCGTGGTTTGGCGCTAGAAAGGGCTAGATCGGGCTTGTTTGGGGAAAACCGTAGTTTTTGGGGTTTTCAGGGTTCGCCGGAAAACGGCAACCATTCGCGACGTAGTTAGTGTCAAAATGACCGCTGGGATGTCTGGATCCCATTCATGTTAGTTTCGTGTCGATCGGTCGTCATTCGAGGCCGGTAGGAGTCCGGGAACCTCGGTGACTCGTTTAGGGTTGATTTGTCTAAATCGCCCTGATCTTGCATTTTAGGGCGTGCATGTGGGCTTTTTAGCATCCTGAAGTTATTTTTCATTGTTTACCTTTGTTTCCCCTGCGTTTCGTCGTGAATGGGGCGTGGAACGGGCCGATTCGGGCATTCCTCTATTTTCCCGCCGTGGCCGGTGTAGCGGTCGTTCCAGAGACCGTCACAGTCTCTGACGGCCCTACGATAGACTGTCACAGCGTCTGGGCGTTTTAAGTTTTTCGTAGCTGTGGAAGTGTGACGGCCCAAAGGAGGCGCGTCACAGCTCTCTGACGCGTCCGGGTTGATGCGTCACGCCTGTTTTGTCGTATAGCGATTTGGTTAAGTCGGTTCCGCTGACGCGCCTGCCCTGGTGCGTTAGGCTGTGTAACGCGCCTGCCCCAGGCCGTTACACCCTATTTTGGCTGTGTTGGGTGGCTGTGTCGGCTGTCTCTAACGGCCCTGCCCCCGTGCGTCACAGTGTTGTAACGCGTCCGTCGTGGACCGTTACGTGCTGTTTGTCTGAGTTTTCAGACTTGGGTTTGTTGGGGTAACGCGCCTGTCCTAATGCGTTAGGTTGGCGTAATGCGTTTGCGCTCGTGCATTAGGCCGCTGTAACGCGTCTGCCCTGGTGCGTTACGTGGTTCGTGATTTGATTTTGAGCCTGTTGGCTCTGACGTGCCCACCCTGGTGCGTCAGGCTCGTGTAACGCGCCTGTGCTAGGCCGTTACAGTCCGGTTGTGGCCGTGATGGCCGTTGGGCTTTTCAGTGTGTGGCCGTGTGTTGTGGGTCCGTTCTAGGTGATGTTAGGGGCTGTTTTGGGGTAGGTCTGTGTGTGCGTGTCTGTCTATGTTGTGGTGTTGTCTGTCACTCCCGTGGTCTGGCCGCTTTCCTTGTGGACGTCGGTTGATGTTCCTATGAAGGCTAAGACTATGTTTCCGAGTCCGTTGGCAGTTTCTTGTGCTGCCCTCGGTGTTTGAGGTACGGGTGACAGTGCATGTTTATATGTCTGTACTTCAGCACCGCGTTTCGAGCTTCCTCTTCTCGTCGCCCTAGACGTCCTGCAGTCGAGGGGTGACCCCGATATACGGTTTATTAGCTAGTTTCCGTCGGCTCCTGCGATTACCGTAGCGTCCTACGGGGGGAGAAAACTAGCTAGAGGCCTGGCTCTAGGCAGGAGCCAGTGTGTGCACACGTGGTCAGGGGAAGAGGACTGACGCCGACGGGCGTGACCCTGACTAGTACTTGTACCGATGTTTCCGTGTGGGTCTGCGACTCGACCGGGCTCGCGTAGGCCACGGTCGGTGGGTAGTCGAGACACTAGTGGGGTTGTCGTGACCTGTCCGGGTTGGCCTTTCCGTGGCTGTACTTGAGGTCTGTGTCTTGTCCGGTGCACGACACTCCGGTCGTGTTGCCTGTGCCTGTCTAGGTCTTTTCTAGGCCTTCTTTTGCATGCCTGTTGTAGGTGTAGGTTGGGGTGTTTTGTTTGGCTTTTTCCCTTTTCCTTGCTTCTCCCTCCTCCTCTTCCCCTTTCTAGGCCTGCTTACCTGTTCGGGTTATTCCCCTCGTCCTTACCTGTTCCCTACTCCTGCTTCCCTTTCTTTTGCCGCTTTCCAGTGTTGTTCCTTGCTGCTGTCCCTGTTGTTCCGTGTTACTGCGTATTTTTCAGTGGGGATCCGCGTGACCCCTACTGAGCCAGTGACACGAGGCTCACCCCTACTTTTCAGGTGGGGTGATGTGTTCGTTCTGCTTCCGCGGATCCTGGAGCTCGAGTCGTAGCTGCCAGCTGGTACCTCCGTCGGGCTTCCCTCGAGTTTGTGGTACGTCTTTTATTTCTGTCGACTATACTGCTAGACTACTGTCGTTAGCCTTGGACTTGACTCTGGTATATAATTGTTTAAAATCTGTTAATTAAAAAGTAATTTTATTTCTGCTACTTTAGCATCCCGATCTAATGAAATTTAATTGCTTGCTGTTACATCTGTCAGTTCAATGTACTACACGACAATCCTTTTTTCCCTTCGGAGCTTTACCGCTCTTGGGAGGCCTCGAGGGTTCCAAGTGGTATCAGGCGTATCCGGTTGTCCTACCGGGTATATCTGGTATCCGGAATCCAGGTCGCCACAATAATGGTGCTAAAACCCTTAATGAAGCATCTGTAAAAAGTGGCTAGCCCATTGAAACTGTGAATGTCATGGACATTCTGGGGCTATGGACAGTCGACTAAGGCCTGGACCTTGAATTGGTCCACAGACACTCCTTGACTTGAAACCACAAGTCCGAGAAAAGTGATCCGGTCTGTCATGAATTCACACTTCTTTAGGTTGGCGTACTGGGTTTCTCTCCTCAATGTCTTGTAGACTTCCCTCAAATATTGGACGTGGTCCTGAGGGTTGTGGCTATAGATCAAAATGTCATCGAAGTAGACGATAATAAAGCGGCCAATGAGAGGGCGGAGGACTTTAGTCATGAGCCTCATGAAAGTGCTGGGGGCATTGGATAGCCCAAATGACATGACGAGCCACTCATACAGACCTTCTTTTATTTTGAAGATTGTCTTCCATTCATCCCCTGGTCGGATTCTGACCTGGTGGTAGCCACTTTTCAAGTCAATCTTGAAAAAGATGGTGGCTCCACTCATCATGTCAAGCATGTCATTGAGACAGGAAATTAAAAATCTGTACTTGACAGTGATTTTGCTGATTGCGTAGCTATCAACACACATCTGCTAGGTGCCATCTTTTTTTGACGTGAGCAAGGCAGGAACAGCACATTGACTCTTGCTTACCCTGAGGAAACCCTTTTGAATAAGGTCCTTAACAATTCTTTGGAGCTCAGCATGCTCCTTGGGGTTCAGTCTGTATTGAGGAAGGTTGGGTAGGGTGGACCTTGGGACAAGGTCAATGTCATGTTACACATCCATTGACCAAATGTAATGAGGTCTACATCATAGATCCACGGTCGTCCTAAGATGATGCTCCCGACCTTCATAGGCACTACATCACATAAGATCTGTTCTTGGTAGGACCGGAATTGGATGGGAATGACGCATGTAGTGGTGACTGGGATAGAAGTGTCATCAACCCAAGCCATGTTGTATGGCTTAGGATGAGGGTGTGTAGGTAGACCTAGACGGGAGACAAAATCTGAAGAGACTGTATTGATACAGTCCCCGTTGTCAAAGATCACCTTACAGGGTTGAGATTTCACCTTGATGTAGGTTTGGAAGATGGAGATTCGACGCCAGTCGTCCTCCTGGGGGCATTCGTTCTCCTGGGGGTGTGCTAAGATGCAGTGAAGTACACCCAATCTTTCCTGGCTAGAGCTCTCGGTAATATCTCCAACCTGCATGTACTCGACATGCGTGCCATCAAATCCCGCGTCCATTTTCTCAAATTGGGCGATGAGGTCAGGATCGGCCTCATACCTCTTAATGACTTCTCCTTCCTGAGGTGGAAGCTCCGCAGGTTGGGGGTCAGTGATGACTAAGGCTCGGGTGGGGCAATTGGTGGCAACATGCCCTAAGTTATGGCACCTAAAACAGCGAACTCCCGAGGTAGGGACTGGTTGGGAGGTGCTAGGGATGACTTACTTTCCCTTGTCGTCCCTCATATCGGTTGGCGGAGTGTACTCCAGTATGGACACATCAGCAGGTGCAGGTAAGGGGTTCCTTATAAAAGGAACAACAGGGGCATCGACCCAAAGTGGGGTAGCAGTAGGGACATATGAAGTAGAGGGGCCATGCCTCTCAGGGTAGCGGATCATGGGGTTCAGGTTGGCAGTAGGTGGAAACCCGAAGTGGGACCACATGTAGACACGCTGTTCTTGACATTACCGTGAGCAAATCTCATATTACACTATGATACCCCAAGGCGGCCTTCACATTTTTAATTACTCTGGTGATTTCCTATTTTTATGAATTTTTTTACATTTTTATGAATTGTTTCCGTGGAAAATCTTTGAGGTGTCCAGTTGCCTGGACGCCTTCATCAGTGAAAATATAAATAAAAAATAATAATTATTAAGGCGTCTAGGAGCTTGGACGCCTTCATCAGTGAAAAAATAAAAAAAATAAATAAAAAAATAATAATTGTGAAGGCGTCCAGGAGCCTGGACGCCTTCATCAGTGAAAAATAAAAAAAAAAATAATAATGAATAATAATAATTATTATTATGAAGGCGTCCAGGTGCCTGGACGCCTTCAATTTCTGACACCCGGACGATCCCGGCACGCCGCTCGATTTGACACTTCGAAAAAATCTAAAACTTTGAGGCGTCTAGGTGTCTGGACGCCTTCAATCTCCGACACCCGGACAAGCCGAACCGCCGTCCGATTTGGCGTTGTGCAAAAGTCCAAAATATAGGGACGTCTTGCCAGCTAGACGCGCCCACTCGTGAGTCACGGGTGTCCACCGAAACCACGCGCTTTACCCACTGTCTACGACTTTCGGCGGAATTTTGGTGGGCGAACATGAAGGCGTCCAGTCTCCTGGACGCCTTCATAAAAAGGTTAAAAATAAAAAAAATATTAATTTATTGATTGAGGCGTCCAGGGTCCTGGACGCCTCAATCCATTTCCCCTCTATAAATAGAGGACCCCCTCCCTCGAAGGGAAGGGGCTTCAGATACGACAGAGGAAGGAGAGACTCTGCCGGATCCCATTTCTAACCCGTGAGTTTTTGTAGGAGGAGGTTCCGCCGACTTCCCGGGTGCCAGCGCTCGCAAGAGGAATGCCGCCTTCATCCACCGTGCTTCCACGTCGTCCCTACGCTGCCGAAGCTCCGCCGGATCCCGCCACCGGCACCTCTAATAAGCCATTCTCTCCCCTTTTCTCCGTAGTTCTTTTACATTCATCATTTCGCATTCTCCGTCTCCCTTCATAAGAGAGTCTTCTTTTATATACGCTTGCATATCCATTCATCATCATATTTTCCTCCTACTCGTGTCCGAGATGGGTTTAAAGGCAACACCAATCAGGTGTGTGTCGCCTTCATTTCGTCATTTCCATCGCAAGGGATTGATACTGCACTGCCATTCTCTAATTCCATTTATTTATTGTCTGTTGTTTTACAAGGGTAACCAAGGAAAGCCCTCTCCATCGGCCGACCGAAGGGAGAGGAAGAAGCAACCCGCCATCTCCGCTTTTGAGGTAGGCGCGATCACTCTTTATTTTGGGGTCCCCGGCCCCTAACGATCACATCATAATCTCAAGGCCGCGGCGAGTCATTTCCTGCAATGGCCGTTTGAATTTCTATCTCTACATTTTTATGCTGCTCTTATATCTGTCATATTCTCGAGGCCGCGGCGAGTCACTTCCCGCAATGGCCGTTTGAATTCTGTCTCTATATTTTTATGCTGCTCTTATAACTGTCATACTCTCGAGGCCGCGACGAGTCATTTCCTGCAATGGCTGTTTGAATTCTGTCTCTCATATCTTGAACTGCTATATTCTGTCATACTGTCGAGGCCGCGGCGAGTTACTTCCCGCAATGGTCGTTTGTATTCTGCCCCTTTTTTATATCTATCGCATCTATATCTGCTGTACTCTCGATGCCGCGGCGAGTTACTTCCCGCAATGGCCGTTTCAATTCTTGTTATTTAATTTTTGCACCATTCCTGTCCCCCCGAGGCCGCGGCATGTCATTTCCCGCTATGGCCGTTTAATCTCCATATCTTTATTACATTGCATCTGCCCTGCACGCCCTGCCGGAGCAATCTCCCGTGGTGGTCTCTCTCCTCTTCTCTCTTCTTTCTGTGTTGCAGCAAAACGAGCCCCTCGCGCGCTCCGCTTCACCTCCTCCGGTAATTAATTAATTCCGCGTGACGTCGCTCACAGATTGGCGATCACGGTGGGACAACTTTCGCTTTCCCTCGGTTACCCTTGCAAGTTCGGCACTGCTGTATGCTCCTCCACCTTTGCGCCATCGCGCGCTCCAGTTGTGCTCACAGTTGCACTTTCAGTTCTTATCCCTCGTGCACCTCGTGCACTTCGCCCCTAATCCCTTGTGATTCATTGGGTGTTGATTATATATTTGTTATCTCTGTTATTTTCTTATATTCCATATATCTGTCAGCATTTCATTGCATACATCCATCCTCCTTTTCTATCTTTTTTAATTTTTTTTTTAAGGATCACCCTCTCTCGGTGAAGGAAGGACTCTCCGTTTGAGAATTCCTCTCAACGGACTAGGATCTCCTCCACTGGGACCTCCGTAAGTCCCCGACAGCGAAGGATTCCCTCCTCGTTCACTGGGCTGGTTGTACCATTGAAGTTCCCCGGAGCTAGTAACACATTCGTGGCAAGAAGAGTGACCCTAGTTGACACGGCGGTGAAACAAATTGGAATTAGGGTCCTCCCTATTTTTGTGTGAACTTCCGATCTGGTTAAAAACACAAAAAAATTATCAAAATTAAAATAAAAAAAGGGCGTAAAGGCATTCACTTGTTTGATAATCTTTGCTATCTGTGTGTTGGTGTATGTTTTTACCTTCCGGAAGAACTTTGAGCATGGCTCACGAGTCTTTTGAGGAGAACCACCCTGGTCGTGGTCAATCAGTCGAGCCGTGAGTCCATGCTATGGACTCAGGTCCTTCTTATGAGCCCTTACGTGAGGTGCAGGTTACAGCAGGGGACACATCCCCGCCACAGGACATCTCCTCTTTGCTAGGTGTCCTCGCCAACATGGAGCTTACCTCTGAGCAGCTCCGGGCCATCCACGCCATTCTGAAAGGGAAATCTATTTCTCCCGCCCCCCAACAGTCAACTCCAGCCATCGCACCCCTCCAAGAGTCGGTACAGGCCATCCCATCTCCTTCACTGGCGCAAGCCATCCAGTCTCCCTCGCTTCAAGGGCAGGCGAGCCAACAACCACCCTCGTTCCAATTCCCTTCACAATCTCAAACCCCTGCTGTTCCCCACATACCGCTCTAGCCGGGGCCAACTACCGGCGGTCCGACAGCTCCCTCTCATTCGAGAATTTCCCCCTCAAGTCTCCGGGAGACATTTTCCTCCCTAGGGGCAGGTGCCACCTTCACCTCCCGAGGAGCTCACCCAATCGCTCCTCAATAGGTTCAATAGAATGGACGAACAGTTTCAGAATTTGAAAATGGGGGACGTGAAATCCACCCCGGAGGTCGCTTTGCCGATCCTTCCGGTGATACATCTTCCTCCCTCTGAAATGCCCACGTACCGTAGGTACAATGGCACTGGCAACCCCTTTATTCACCTCAAGGATTTCATGTATGAATCCTCCTATTGGTAAAATGACCAGAGATCCCTGGCATACCTCTTTCGGAGATCATTGGATGGTCCTGCGCTAGAGTGGTTCAATTCTTTGGAGCCCGGCGAGACCGAGAACTTTGATACGGTACAAAGAAGATTCTTGCAAAAGTATCGGGATAGGGTCGGTCCCTCTCTTTCCATTACCGACCTAGTGGCCGAGAAAATGAAGCCCGACGAAGATTTTGTCCGCTATGCCGACAGATGGAGGTCCCTGGCAGAAAGAATAAGAGATACCCTCTCAGAGCCTGAACAAGTAAAGATGATTGTGTCCAATGCAACCCCACAGTTCAGGCACGACCTGGCCATGAACAAGCTTACCACAATGGAGGAACTATATGAAAGGGCCCGGTATGTCCAGACCCAGTTAAAAGACTCCCCCATTATGCACATGTTTGAGCCGTCGAAGTCCAAGGTGATCAGAAAGACAGGCACTGGTGTCCCAAGTGGAGCGACAGAAGGAGTGGTGACAAATGAGCAGGTGAGTGCAGTCAACAACGTCAACTATGCACTCAACCCAAGACCCTCACAAATGTCCCGACTTCCCCTCCAACAAGGTCCTTCCCCCTCTCATCCTCCACCCCAAAATAATCAACCCCAGAACAATATGCCTCAACTACTTCAACCCCAGCAACAATCCCGACCCCAGCAACAACAACCGCCACTTCAGTACCACCAAGTTCCACCCCCAGAGAATTATGGCCTCCCACAGCAACAAAGGAGACCGATTGACCCCAAGAGAGCCTATTACCCACCATTGCCAGAAACTTTGGCAGATATTTTCAGCGCCCTCATGGCCTCAAACACACTCATCCTACCCAGGGAAAGGCTCGCGTGGCCCCCGAATGTTGATACCTCCAGATGTTGCGTCTATCACAGGCAGCCTGGACACACAGTAGACAACTGCTTTCAGTTTAAAGATTACATCCACGATACGAATGATGAAGGCAGAATTGACTGGGATGAAATGAGGTGATACATCGCCACTCTCAAAGTCAGGAGACATCCTCCTAGGACACAGTTCCAGCAACTACAACAGCAGCCACAGCAACAACCACAACAACAGCAACAGCCTCAGCAGGCCCAACCACAACAGCACAACATGGGCATAATCCAGAATCCATTGTCGGAGCACTAACAGCCCAATCACCAGGTCAACCCCATCTCTTCCTTCCCGGAAGTCGGGAGAGAGCAGGTGTGGCACCCAGAAAGTACCTCTATTCTTGCTACCGCCAACCCTATCGTCAGGCAACCCCCTCGCCTTGCCCGGGTAGCACCTCTCTCTCATCAACCCGCATTACAACCTACAGTCCCGCTTTCACCATTCCCACTACCATCACGTCCTCTCATTCGCACCCCTCCCATTAACTCACCAATGACCTATCAGCCAACACCCTCCACTATGCCCTCACACCCTCTCATCTTCTCTCACTCCTCCATTTTGCCATCCACCTCTACTGCATCTACCCCTAAGCCTTCCAAACCTCTTATCATCCGTCAACCATACGTGATCCCGCCTGTCTCCACAATACCTCCACTAATACCTTCAAAGCCACTCATCACACATCACCCATCTCAAAACCATTACCCATCTCAAGCCTTATCCATGTCCACTTTGCCTCCACCTCCACCTTCCAAACCCCTTATCCTTCATAGCCCATGTGATATCCCCTCTACCTTCACCATGCCTCCATCGAACAAACCCCTCATCAGAATCCCTGCTCCCATTGTTACTTCGGCTTCATCAACCATTCCTCCACCGCTACCCGTCAAACCTCTGTTAAAACCCACGGCTACCCCCATAGAGGTACAAAAGCTGCAGGCAATGGTGCTCCGGAGTGGAAGGATTTTCCACAGAGTTTTTCCCCAGAATAGTCAAAACCCCGATCAGGCTCAGTCAGAGAAGGACAATGGAGAATAGCTAGAAAAATCCATCCCTGGGACACAGTATGATTTGTTAAAAGACGTGGATAAGACGCCCGCTGGGATCTCCATCCTCGAGTTGCTTCAAAGGTCCACGTCCCATCAGGGGGCCTTAATGGAATATCTTTAAAAGGTCATGGTGAATGAAGACCTCCCTGTAGAGAAGATTTCAGCCGTCCTGACACCAACAGGCACACACCCGACCATCATGTTCCACAATTACGAGCTCGCTCCCAAGGAAGCTCGGAAATATGCATTGTGCATTTCAATAAAAATCAATGGGGTATCCATAAACCCGTGCCTTGTAGACACGGGTGCGTCCATAAATGTGATCTCCATGAGCACCCTTCAGTTGTGTGGGGTCGACGAGGAACAGATAAGACCTTCCTCGATCACAGTCACAGCTTATGACAATAGCAAAAGGCCGCCACAAGGGATGATTATCCTGAAGGCAGAGCTAGGCCCTGTGTCAGTCTCCACGGAATTCCATGTCCTCGACATGGACCCCACATTCAAGGCCATACTGGGTCGCCCCTACATTGAAGCCATGGATGATGTGCCTTCCACCAACCATCAGTGCTTGAAGTTTCCTTACAATGGGAGAATTATTAAAGTGGTCAGTACACCTGTCCTTCACACGGTGGATGCTATCAACACCTCTCTGCCCTCTGTTTGGCCGTCTCATCGGCCCATATTGTCGTTGCTGGATGTGTGTGATTCATCTCACATTCCGCTAGCACCAAAGAAGCCGATCAAGGCGACAACGCCATATCTCCCTTTTCATTCCAAAGGTTGGGAGATTATGAGGAATATCGGCTATCAACAGGGCAAAGGTCTGGGCGCGCAACTACAAGGTAGGCTGAAACCACCAAAGGAGATCAGGCCGAACCACAGGTTTGGCCTAGGCTTCAAAGGACCACTCAAGGCGGATTGGAAGCCCCTCACGTGGACCCTATCAATCCACTTCAACAAAGGGCCCGTTATTCAGATGGGGGATTACCCGCAAGAAGTACATGGGGGATCACATGCTGTATATTCGGCTGAAAAATATCCAAGGGTTATCAAAAAAGGCAAGATCAAAGATCCGGAATGTGAATGGGACACGTGGTTTGATATACGGGATATTTCCATTGCACTAGAAAGAATGTTCTCACCACCGCAGGTGGAAGGACCGCCATTGATCTCCGAAATACCAGAGAATATCACTACTATTGCCAAGGTTCCAAACTCTCCTCGTCCTCGCCAGAAGGACTCTGTCACCGGCGGATCTTCATCCGTCATCAACATTGCCATCGACGGCTCATTAGCCGTCATCTTCTCCATTCACTCACCTCAGCCTTCGCTGATGTCTTCCTCCTGGGCCAGACGGTTGTCTGACGATCTTCCCAGGTCCCCTTCTCTACTTACATACTTGCACGGGTTTCTCAACCCGCGCTAGATTTTCAATCATGATCTGCTCTACGAGCCTCCCAATCCTTTAGCCATAACCACTTTTCTCTCTCCTCCGATTTCTTTTCATTGTTTTGTCATCAAAAATGAAAACGAAAAAAAATGTCAATTTTCAAACTCCTCAACAACACATCATTGTTGAGGAAACCTCCTACATCTCCCACGAGTGCGTACCGCCCTGCGGGCCACCCATCCAAGGTCCTATGAGCGACCTTTTCTACCCCTCCTCTGAGGGGTCCTTCCCTGTACATTCTTCGGCATCTTCTTTAGCTTCTTCTTCGTCCGTAGGACAACCCAGTCAACTTAGGAATAATGAGTCAAGGGTAGTATCCACAAAGAAATCCAAGGGTAAGCAGATCCCTCGTCGATTCCTTCTGGATTTAGCCACCAGGTGTCAGGCCCTTCTTGCCATCCCCCAGTTGCTAGAAAATCTCGTCCAACTACCGGAGATAGAATGTGAGGACAATTGTGTGATTGATGAAGGATATGGGGTTTATGAAATCACCGATGAAGAATACCCTATTGAAGAAGGGGATGAAGAATATGAGGATGCGGCTGGCGCATATGCTAGTGGAATAAGGAGATTCGACGAGCCGTCAGTCGCCGTAGAAGAGTCCACCAAAGAAGTCAACTTGGGAATTGAGGAAGACCCTAGGATCATCCTCATAAGTGATAATCTAACACCCTCTGAAGAAGAGGTATTGATTGAAGTTCTCAAAGAATATAAGGACACATTTGCATGGAGCTACGAGGATATGCCGGGTCTGGATTCTACCTTGGTTGAACATCGCTTAACTCTAAAACCAGGGTTCGCCTCGGTAAAACAAAGGTTAAGGCGTTTCCACCCTCAGATGGCTTTGAAAATGAAAGAAGAGGTCGACAAGCTCCACAAAGCCAGGTTTATCAGAGTCGTCCTTTATCCTCAGTGGGTGGCGAATATTGTCCCGGTCATGAAGAAGGATGGAAAAGTCAGGATTTGCATCGACTTCCGGGACCTTAACCGCGCGTGTCCAAAGGATGATTTTCCCTTACCTCACATTGATGTGTTAATCAATAACACAACAGGTTATGAGACCCTCTCATTCATGGATGGATTTTCGGGATATAATCAAATTTGTTTGGCAGAAGAGGATCAGGAGAAGACGTCATTCACTACACCATGGGGAACATATTGTTACGTAGTCGTGCCGTTTGGGTTAAAGAATGCTGGAGCTACTTACCAAAGAGCTATGATGGCCATATTTCATGACATGATGCATATATATCTGGAGGTGTATGTGGATGATTTATTGGTGAAATCAAGAACCAGGGTGGAACATCCAATGGTTTTGGCTAAGGTCTTGCAGAGATCAAGGGACTTCCAATTGAAGATGAACCCGAAGAAGTGTGTGTTTGGTGTATCATCGGGTCAATTACTGGGTTTCATTGTGAGTAAAAGGGGGATCGAGATAGATCCTAACAAAGCTAAGGCCATCTGGGATATGCCGCCTCCCAAAAATTTGAGGGAAGTCTGAGGTTTAATTGGGAGGTTGCAATTCATTCGTCGATTTGTGTCCCAACACTCACAAAGGTGTAGGCCTTTCTACGAGTTGACCATGCCGGGAGTAGAATTCCACGGGGATTCTAAATGCCAAAAAACTTTTGAAGGGTTAAAGGAATACCTGGCTAGTGCACCCGTTCTCATTCCACCCAAACCAGAAAAACCTCCGATCCTTTACATCTCAGTCTTGGATGACTCCGTGGGAGCCGTCCTCGCACAAGCCGATGAAGAAGGCAAGGAACGGGCAACTCCTCAACCCCTGTGAGTAGAAGTACACCGCCATGGAGAAAACCTGTGCTGCCCTCGTTTGGGTAGTACAAAAATTAAAGCATTACTTTCTGGCTCATGAAGTCCATTTGATTGCTCGCATGAACCCTATCAAGTTCTTTCTGGAGAAATCCGTCCTTACTGATAGGCTAGCACGCTGGCAGAGTTTCCTATCTCAGTTTGACATCACCTACATCCAGCAAAAGGAAATTAAAGGCTATGCTATAGCCGAGCATCTCGCTCATCATCCTCTCCCCAAGTTCGATCCTGTCCAATCAGAGTTTCCAGATGAGGAACTAATGTCCATCACCCAATCTGACGAACCAATGTGGACGTTATATTTTGATGGAGCTCTGAATTCCCAAGGGAAGGGTATTGGCATTGTCCTTCTAACGCCCGAAGGCGTTACCATCCCAGAGGCATTTCACCTCGCATTTCCAGTCACCAACAACATTGCTGAGTATGAGGCTCTTCTAGCTGGTCTAGAACTGGCCCATTCCTTCTATATCACCGAATTGCGAGTCGTGGGTGATAGTCAACTTGTTCTCCGCCAGGTGCTTACCAAGTATCGCACCCTTGATCCTAAACTCAAGCCTTATCAGGAGTTGGTCTCCGCCTATGCCAAATTGTTCACCAAGCTGATCTTTGTCCATGTCCCTCGCGAACAGAATATACTGGCCGATGCCCTCGCCTCCTTGGCCTCATCTTTCAGATTCCCTCTAGTTGTATGGTCTGAATCTATCACCCTCTACAAGCATCTTGTCCCTGCCGTTCAATACCCGTACCTCCTAAGAATCAAAGAAAGAGTCTTTCGGAAGGTCCAGGAGGGAGAAATTCTCGAGAAAAGGGAGATCATGTTGGCAGAAGTCGAAGAAGAAATGGCTGATGAGGAGAAACCATGGTTCTATGAGATTGTCAAATACTGTAAAGACCAATCTTACCCTGAAGGAGCCACCACAGAAGATAAGAAAGCCATAAGAAGGGTGGCCCAAAAATACACATTGGTTGGAGGTCTACTATACAGGAGAAGCCTTACTGGTGTTCTACTAAGGTGTCTTGATGACGATGAGGTCTGAAAAATGTGTGGACGAAGCACACTCAGGTGTATGCGGTGGCCATGTAAATAGCCAAATGCTCGCTAAGAAGATCATTAGGCAAGGCTTTTACTGGCCCACTATGGAAGAGGATTGTGCTGTCTATGTCCGTAGGTGTGTCAAGTGTCAACTCCACGCCGATAAAATTCATTCACCATCTTCATCACTTCATCCAATATCCTCCCCATGGCCTTTCTCCATGTGGGCATTCGACATCATTGGTCCCCTAGGTGATCCCAATTCCCTCACCAAGCAAAAATCTTTCATCCTCAATGCGACGGAGTACTTCACCAAATGGGCCGAAGCCGAAGCTTACGCGAAAATCAAGACGTCAATAGTCTGCAAGTTCATCATGAAAAACATCATCACCAGGTTCGGCGTCCCAAGCACGATCGTCACCGACAATGGGCCACAGTTCATTTCTCAGGATCTTCAAGACCTCTGCAAAAGGTACGCAATCGCATTGCATCATTCATCACCTTATTACCCACAAGGTAATGGCCAAGCAGAGGCCACCAACAAAACGTTGATCAAAATCATAAAGAAAATCTGCGAGTCTAACAAGTTTTCAGACTGGCCAGAAAAGCTTATCGAAGCTCTATGGGCCTATCGCACTTTAATCCGTACCCCCACCGGGCAGACTTCATTTGCCCTTACTTATGGGATGGAAGCGGTAGTCCCGTACGAGACTTTGATCCCTTCTCTCAGGGTACAATTGGATGAGGAATTTTCCCTCGACGAACGTCGTAATTCACTCCTTGCCCAATTGGAACTCTTAGATGAGAAGCGGTTGGCCGCTGCCGAGCATGCACGTGTTTATCAAAATAGACTAGCTCGCTTTTACCAAAAGAATGTCATTGAAAGAAAATTCAAAATTGGCGAGATGGCCGTAAAAAGAATTTTTGTCAAACTTGGAGGGCCGCGTTCTAAGCTCCAACCCAATTGGGAAGGACCATATGGGATTCAAGCCATGTACCCTGGTAACGCCTACAAGCTAGTCAATGTCGAAGGGACCAAGTTATCCCACCCTTGGAACGAGATTTATCTTAAGAAATACTACCCTTAGATAGCCGTAACAACTAGCATGGTACGAGGACCAGCGAGCTGGAATTCACTCTTCGATCTTTGCAGTCTAACTCAGGGTTAACCCCCGCTCACTCGCGTACCCCGTTTTTGGGATCGAATGGAACGGAACCCGAGGGGAGCCCAAAAAAAAGAAAAAAAAAGAAAAAAGAAAAAAATAGAAAAAAGAAGAAGAAAAAAAGGGACTGATGCCTGGTGTCTATCATGCGGTCAGGTCTTTGCATCTATCCTTCATATTAAGATAGGACCCATTGAGGTCTGTAGGTCTCGGGTCTTGATCTGCCAGAACCGTGGAGACTCATGTCCAGTCATGTCGGATTATGCCCATTAAAAGAAGGCAACACACACACGCAGCCGTTTTAGCTAGAAAATTGGTAGTTTTGCTCATGATGGGGCTGTGCTCGAAGGTCTCCAAGAAAGTCGTAATCTTTGTTCTCTCATTTCTCGACCCAATGAGACAGTCGGCACCCTTAAAACGCTGAGCATAAGGGAACCGAAACGCAATACCCCAAAGGCGAGAGTATGATTCATCTCCTTGAACCCGAGTCAGTGCACGAGAAGAGGGCAGTGTCCCCGTAGGCATACAAGAGGGATTCCCACATATCAAATTCTCATACCTCCCTCAAAAAAAAGGGGGGAAAGAGAAAAATCGAAGTCAACAGCCTGGTCGTGACCGTGCCTGATTTCGACAAACGAAACCCCCAAACAAAGGAAATTCTACAAAGGGGCAACGTAAGTCTGTTCGAGGATTGATCCGAAGTCGCTCAAAAGGGAAAGGTCGAGTAGGTCCCGATTAACTCGTCGGGTTAACGGTTTTGCCGGTCCTCTCGGAAGGTTTATCCCACCTTACTCTTCTTTCTCCCCTCAAAGATGAAAGCTCAATGGAATGCCCGAGAGGCGCGCCCCACTAAGGCAAACAACCCCATTTTTTACAAAACACACATTTTTGTCTACTTCAAAGAGCAAAAGTCGTCACTGCGAAGGGGTCTCGGTGTTTCTGGCCGGTCAAGACCTATATTTACCACTTTGATGGCTTCCTACTTCAACCTCGGGCTTAGGTCAATGCAAGCACGTCACCAATATGTGCGACGACGTCTGATTCCGGGTCAGCGTCGCGCGGTTGGCCGTTAGGGTTCCAAAGTGTTCCATCTTATACCATCTAGAGTTGTGAGGAAATAGACCCGGGTCGGGCAAATCCTTTACCCTGAACACTCTTTCGGTGTCTCCTTGTGGTCGGAAGCAACTGGGAGCCTAAGTATGGCATGACGATTTTATCATCAGGTTAACTCTTAACCGGTAGGATTATCATTTGAGGGGTCTAGGGGCCCAAATCAATCTAGATGTGCGCACAGGATGCCTGGGAGGTTAGTAAGAAACCATGTCTTCATATAGGTCAGGTGCCATAAGGATGGTTGCCATGCATTAGTTACAAAAATGTACAAAAAAAATGGTGATGTTTGTGGTTAAGAGGTCCGCCGGAGGGCTCTGTCGAGTAAGTCCAAGCGGGGATTCCCTCGGAGCACGTTAACCCTGCTTTACGCTACTTAAGAACGATTTAAGCACCCATAATCCGAGAGCCATGCCAGTTGTAATAACAAGTGTCTTTCAAAAAAACAAAAAAAAGTTCAAACAAAAATTCAAAACAAAAAAAAATAAAAAATAATAAAAATAAAAATAAATTTTTAAAAGGAAAAAAATTTCAAAATAAAAATAAAAAAAGCATAAACAAATAACACAAAAAAAAATGCATCAGTGTGATCTCATTTGTGTGCTACATTTTTACGTTATGTTCCCATTTGTATGTCCATGTGTTGCATTCATCATCTTTGCTCTTGCCTTAATTAATAAAGGCTTGGCCCCTTGACTCCTTATCAAGGCTAGTCTCAAAATAATCACCCACTCTTGAGCAAGGGGCCAAGTCAGAACGGAAAAATTGACTTGTTTCATTGAGCAATGTGTACAGGATTGAAAAGTATGAATGAAGGCAGAAGACATGAAACTGAACATTCCTTCCTTTATTTCCTTCTAGAAATTATACATTAAGTCTCATCCTCTCTCTCAGTGTTACCCCTTTCCCCACTCTCCAGGCGAAGAACCCTGGAGGGTGTTGCTAAACCACGCGAGGCGGTGCCTATGCTGCTCTGTACCCCTCTTCCCGTCTCTGCTCCCCGTCGATCGACAGGGGCAGCAAAGAAGTTACTAACACGAAAGCCACGCTCTCGTGCACTACGGTAGCGCTCTTCACCATCTCTCAGCCATTGTTCAACAAGACCGAGGCTGGTCCGGAGTTCAAACAGTTGGGTCTCCATGGCCCTACGCTCCTCCCTCTCAGCCAATCTGTCGGCTCTCCGTCTTTCGGTGTCTCTTTCCTTTTCCGCACGTTCTCTCTCTCGGTCCTCCCTCTCCAGCTGAAGGGTGATCCTCAGCTCCACGGCGTCCCGAGAAGAGCCATCGTCTGGATGATGCCGTAACTCTTCCTCCAGTTCCGCTATTCTGGCTTCCCCCTGTGCGGTGCGGGCAAGTGCATCTTGCACCTCTTTCGTCTGCCATAACCATCATCTCAGGTAGATGGAGGCACGAATAAGTGAAATTCAATGGTGAGACTCTCACCTGTGTGGAAAGCATTCCTTCTGCCTCCGCGACTCGCTGCGTAGTATGAGCAAGCTGCTCATGAAGCAAATCAAGTTCAGAAGTGGGGATCCACAAACTGGAAGAGACACCATCCGCCCCCATTGCTGAGGAAGCCGCATCAAGCTGGGCGTGCTGCAACACACATAAGGTGACATCGAGAACTTAACGCCAGGAATCTTGGTCTGTGATCGTGTGTATGTAGGCTTACCGAAGAACTCAAGGCGGCGCGAGTATCATGTAACTGCCGCTCCATGCCTATCAGGCGAGCTTGCAGGTTCGTTATCATAGTGTCACGAACATCCTGTGGCCAGGACATAGGTTAACAAAATAAAAAAAAACATAACATAATAAAAAAACATAAAAAATGTTGTTCACCTCCACGGTCCCTTCAGGATGGAGTCGCTTTGCATACATCACCTTATAGAGGCGCAGATAATCCTCGCTGTCTTGAGCATGTGACTCCACGGGAGTGCCACCCCGTCGCCAGTCCTCGTATTGCTCAGGGAACCGCACTCTCCAATCAACGGAGGTCGTCGGCCCACGCGTCTTCCTCCCGACACGTGGTGTGGTAGTCATGTCCACCATTCTTGGGCAAGTCCTAGAGTCCTCATGGCCAATCGTAGCCGAAGTGGCTCGATTTCGTTCAAACAGTGCATCCAGAGGTCGCGTCCGAACCGGGCACGGCTCATTATGACCGAGGGCTGATCGGCGTCGGTCATGCCCGCATAAGGCCTCCAGATCACCTAAGTCAGACAAATCTTTCTATTTACGAGAAGGACAAAACAGCACAAAATAAAATGGATGGCGATTGATAACCACCATTGCTGTAGGGAACTCTTGCAACTCGCGTCTCATCACCATCAGCTGGTAGGACATAGGGGTCGGGTTCATGATGGGCTGCCACCGCCTCGCCAACGGCACCGCCATTGGGCGCCAATGATGGGCCTTTCCCATTGGAAGGTAATAATAACTCCACAACTGCCTTGTCATGTGTTATGAACATCATCAAAAAAAAGAGATACAACTGAAGCTAGGAAAGAAGCCGGGTACCTGGATGAACGGCGTGAAACCACTCACTGTTACCTCTCGATCTGCTCTTTCAGACAGACCCACAAATAGATGCGCCAGCATGGCTGCCCCCCAGGCGTATCGTACCACTTTCTCAGGGTCTACCAGGAATTCTAAGAAGCGGCAATGAATGCTGTCTCCTTTCAAGCCCAGCAACAATTTCCCCAATAAGAAGAAGAGGAATCTCCTCAAATCCATGTTAGCCCTCTCCCAATTGCTTGCATCTACGTAGTAGACGGCGCGGCATCCTCTTTCAGTCCTCTCCATGAACTCTTCCGAGGACTCATCATCACGAGGACGAACATCAGTAAGCCCCAGTGTCTCCATGATAGGCGTCTTGGCTATGGACCTGTTCTTGCGATCATCTAGGTCCACCCCTAGTAACCTCTGGGCAGCCTCTTTGTAGTCGGAGTACGTGATACCGGTCAGTACCTCGCCATCCACTTTCAGGCCTGTAATTCGGACCACATCTTCCAGGCTGGGCACCATGTGCCCCCAAGGCATCAAGAAGGCACGGCTCTTTGGATCCCACCTTTCACGCAATGCTTGGACGAGAGAGAGGTCGAGCCTAATTGGCTTGATCCGAAGAAAGAATCCAAGCCCCATCACGTCTAGCCTGATCTTCTAAAAATCCGGGAGACCCCGGTATGCGGCCACCACCAACTCCCATGGAATGTGTGATTTCATCACACCCTGCGCATATACAAGGAGGAGTTTTGCCAGAAGAGAAAAGGAAGAAGAAAGACGGGAAGAAGAGACGAGCAAGCTCAGCTTACAAGTTGCGAATGGGCCCTTTCATTTAGCTGCCCTTCAAGCTCCGAGAGTCTCCGAGAGCTGCTACCACTGGACCTGCTTCTCTTCGAAGAGTGGGAAGATTCACCCTCCATTTGAACCTTAGAGCCCTTAGTTCTTCCGTTTCCGTGGAAACTTGTTGGCTACCGGTGCCCCTGGGGAGACAAACAAGGACGGTATTTATAGAAATGGGAGAAGGGCGAGTCAAGACTGCCTACATCACTGTTAACGATAACCCTCGTAATAAGGCACCTCCCTTGCGGTCCTACATGTGTCACTTCAACGCTCGCAGGGTAATTGATTGATGGTGCGATATGATGACTCCCTCCCTACGCAGTCTAGGGATGCCTTGTCATGCTGTAGAGGTCATCCGGAAGATTGGAAGGTCGTAAAGGAGAAGAGGCTAGAGCCGTCATTACTGACTTCGGCGGCAAATTTTCGTGTGAAAGACGGTCGGAGCGAGATATGAGTCACCGTTTTCGGATGGGGTCTCGACAAGCACGTCACATGGGAACAATGAAGAAGCGTAAGGAAGAAGGAACGCACAAGAGGACAACTAAGCGGCAGGAAATCAAATCACTCCATTCATAAGTCTACATAAACTGTCATAAATATCACAATCATGGAATGGAGGCGTATGCTAGCTCGTCAACTCTCGCCATCACCTTCACACTCATCCCTCTAGGCGTCCCTCTCCTCTCCCCTAAGGTGAGGGTCCCTCAGGGGCCTTCTGGAGCCCCGTATAGCAGCACTCGCCTCGCCTCGTGGCGCCTGCTCGGCAACGGCGACCCGCTGATGCTCCCCTGGCGTAGCAAAGAAGCCACCCATATGGAGCTGGCCAGACTGGCGGAGTCGCGCCCCAAATTCTCGTGCCCTCTCATAGCTTGCCTCCATGTTCTCTAGCCTCTGTCCCATAGCTCGAAGGCCTAGCTGGAGCTCCCTCACCTGTACCTCCATGGCTCTTCTGTCCTCTCTCTCCTTCTCCCTCTCTAGTCTTTCTCTTTCCGCCTCTCTCTTGGCCACATGGAGAAACACCCTCAACTCTAGGATGTCCGGATGTGGCCTCTCTTCACTGTGACGTCGCAGCTCCGCTACAGTCGCCACCCAGGCATCAAGCTCCTCTTCAACTCGGGCCGCGCGGACCACCGCACCGGCAAGTTGCTCTCGGAGGGAGGCAATCTCAAGAAAAGGGGCCGAGAAGCTGGAAGATGCGCCGCCAGCCATTCCTGCCATCGCCGCCTACAAGGCACGCTGGAACAAACAAACGGCGGCCATCGGCTAAGCTCTAAAAAAATTAATTAAATTAAATAAAAAAATGCAACACTTAACTTACTAGGATCGCCAGTTCCTATTGAGTGACGGTCAGCTGCCGCTTGGCCTCTGCTAGCTAGGTACGCAAACCGTAGATGTCACGCGCATCCCCGGATTGGAGAGGTCCCACATGACTCTCCCATCGCTGCCGTAGGAAGTCGGCACTGTCCTGCACCAGTACACTCCCTTGTTGTCTAGGGAGACGTATGCGCCAGTCCTCGAGCTTCGCCTTGCCGCGACTCTCCTTCCTGACACGGCTCGGCTCATCAGCGCTCGCCCATTCATCGGCCAAGCCCGGGGTCCTTGCCATGCCCTACATCAAAAAAGAAGGGTCTACGTCAAACAACAGAACGCGTCTCCTGTCAAGGACGCGTCTATCATTTTAGTGCAACACTCGCCGAACCCTTTCCCCCGCTCACACGGCTCGCTCCAAACTCAAAACGAATCAAAGAGGAGGAGATCGGAGGACCTACCGGGCCGTGTTCACCTCCCTTCGTGCCATCGGGCCCCTTGGGTTCCTCAAGTGCCCGAAGGGGCCCTTCATCTTCCATGGACGCCTCTCCATGCTCTTGCGCGTCCCTCCTCGGGCAAGGAGTTCCTCGCCCCTCTCTCCCTTCACCACGATTTGGCCCACCAAACTCCATTGATCGAGAGTGGAAGTAGACGAAGATAGGCGAGCAAATCTCGACGGGAGGTGGGCTCGTTTGCAGGCAAGGCACGGAAGAAGAAGGGCCGCCTGGCGCTTTAAATTTGAATTTGAAAGTTAAGACGGGTCCTCGCGCCTAGACGCGCCCAAAAAAGAGAAAAAAAAAGAAGATTCCTCCATGCAAGGCGTAATTCCCCACTTTTCAGGGCAAGATCTCGTGAAGCGTGCCTCGAAAGAACAGATGCAAGAAAAGAAGCGTGTGAAAGGGAAGGTGCACACAATAGAAAGAACCATTCCATTTCACATAATCAAATAGTCAGTTGTACATCATAAAGTGAAGAGGGTGGGGTGTACAAGCAACTCTCTAACTCTCGCTACCACCCTCCTGATCATCTCTCGCCTCCCTCCTCTGACGGGGATCCCTAGGGGGCCTCTGCGAACCCTGAGAGGCGGTGCTCGCCTCGCCCTGTGGTGGCACACCAGCCTCGAAGGCACGGCGACGCTCCTCGATCGAAGAAACCAGGAAGCTGCCCATGGAGAAGGAACCAGACTGACAAAGTCGCGTCCCACGCTCCTTCGCCCGCTGATACCGCTCCTCACTCTCCCGAAGCCTCCCCTCCGCTGTGCCGAGGCTCAATCGGAGCTCCATCATCTGGGCCTCCAGAGCCCTCCTCTCGTCCCAATCTCACTGTCGTTCCACCCTCCTGTCCTCCCTCTCTCTCTCTCTCTGTCCTCCCTCTCCATCTCCTCTCTCTCTCTCATCGCCTCTCTCCTCGACAGCTCGAGGACAATCCGTAGCTCCAGCACATCGTGAGGAATCTCCTCAGCCTCCCGCCATCGCTCCTCCTCTAGCTCCGCTATCCGGGAGTCACGCTCTGCCGCCCAGGCGTCGCGCTCCTGCTCGGCACGGACTGCACGAGCCAGGGCATCTCGGATCTCCGCCACCTGTCAAAGCCCGCATGACCCGTAAAAGACCAGTGAAGGAAGAAGAGCAATTGGAAGGAGAGCCGAGATCAAGCAAGCACTCACTCGAGCCACACGGTCACGCTCGGCCTCCTCAGCTGGGGCCACCGCATGCGCCAGCTACTCCTGGAAGGAAGAGACCTCCAGAGGAGGGCCGCACGAACTAGAACCCGCTCCGCCAGCCATCCCGGCTGCCACTGCTTGATGAGCGCGCTGAAACACAAGAGCAAACGACAGTCAGAGGCTAAGCATCGAAAACTCTAGGTCAAAAAAAATGCATAATACATTGCATAGACTCACCAGGATCTCCAACTCCTGCCGGATGGCCGCCAACTGCTGCCTGGCGTCCGCCAGTTGGACCCGCAGGTCGGCAATAATGTTATCACGAGCATCCTGCATTTATGCACATAGGTTAGTGTCACATGCATATGCATATAATATATATATATATCTTCACCTCACACTTACCCCTGCAGCCCCACCGAGGTGTAGACGCTCTGCGTACGTGGCCCGGTACCGTCGCAGGTAGTTGGTGTTGTCCTGTACGTGGGACACCACCGGGACGCCACCCAGCTGCCAGTCTAAGTACTGTGCAGGGAAGCGCGTGTGCCAGTCGACGATCTTCGCCTTACCTCGGGTCTTCCGCCCGACATGGCTCGGCTCGTCCACGTCAACCCACTCCTGGGCTAGCCCCAATGTCCTCATGACCAGCCTAAGCCGTAGCGGCTCGATCTCGTTCAAACAATGGACCCACACTTCCCGCCCGAAGTGAGGACGGCCCGCTACAACCCAAGGCTGGCCAGCATCAGCCATGCCCAGGTAGGGCCTCCGCACCACCTGCATCACCATACATGCATCATATTAGTTGCCATTTTACTCAATGGAATCATAGGCATAAAAATGAAAAAAACCATACGCATCATACCATGGCCTCAGGGTACTCGGTCAGCTCACGTCGAAGCGACGCCAGCTGGTAGCCGTGCGGTGCCGCAACCATGACCGGCCTCCATCGCCGCGCCAGGGGCACAGCTCTCCTGTTCCCCTGCCTGGCTCTTCCCATCGGGAAGTAATAATAGCTCCACACCTGCATCCATCGTACATCATTAGCACGAGAAATTGCATATTTAACTACGATAAAATGCATAAATAAAATGTTTACCTGGAGAAACGGTGCGAAGCCGCTCACTGTCGTCTCCCTCTCTGTACTCTGAGAGAGATCAGCGATCAAGTGGGCGAGTAGAGCTGCTCCCTACGCATAGTCCCCCACTCGGTCCAGGTCCGCTAAGATCCTGAGGAAGCGGCAATGGATGCCGTCCCCCTTCGTCCCCAGCAGAAGGCGGCCCAGTAAGAAGAAGAGGAACCTCCGGAGGTCCAGGTCCGCCAGCTCCCGCTCGCTCGGGTCCTGAGTAAAAGCCGCCCGAGCATCTCCCTCCAGACGCGCTAGGAACTCTGCTCCGCTCTCACTAACCCGATGCCGTGGGTCCTCGAATCCGAGCGCCTCCATGATATCCACTCGGCCCACCACCCTGATGTCTCTATCAGTCGCGCTCGTCTCCAGCCACAGCAGGTCCAGGGCACTCTCTCTGTAGTCGGGGTAGGTAACCCCGCTGATCGCCTCTCCGTCCACTCGTAGCCCGGTGATCCGAGCTACGTCCTCCAGTGTCGGCATCATATGCCCCCAGGACATCAGGAACGCTCGGCTCGGCACATGCCACCGCTCCCTCAGCGCCTGGATAAGGGGAAGGTCGAGCCGGAAGGGCTCAATCCTCAGGAACGCTCCAAACCCCATGGCGTCCACCCGCGCCCTCTGGAAGTCTGGTAGCTCTCGGTACGCTGCGACTACCAAGGACCAACTGATCCGGCTCTTCATCACGCCCTGCACACCACAAAGAACAAACACAAAAATTACATCAGTAAAAACATGGCTGTAATTAATGAACATAATAACAACAAAAAATAATAATAAATAACAAAAAAACCCCACAAAATATTTTTAGGCGTCCAGAGGCCTCGACGCCTCTATATCCTTTTTTTAAAAATCCAAAAAAAAGATCAAAAAAAATAAATAATAAAATAATAAAATAATAAAAAATTCTTTGAAGCGTCCACGGGGCTGGACGCCTCTATACATTTTTTTAATTCCGTAAAAACATAAAATAATAAAATAATAAAAAATAATAAAAAAACATAGAGGTGTCCACTGTGTTGGACGCCTCAAATAGTCAGCTTTTTCTCACACCCACCTCCCTCCTAAACGCCGTCTCTAGTCCCATTTTACGCTTAAAAAAACTTAATAATGCAACAAAGTAGGATTCTAGGGGGCTTACCAGGTCGTGCTCATCCTCTCCCGCGTCGCCAGGGCCCTCAGGACCCTCCACGGCCAAGGGAGGTGCCTCCTCCTCCGCGGCAACCTCCTCCTCCACGGCGGCCTCCTCTGCACGATCCCTCGACCTCCTCAAACGACGAGCAAGTCGTTTCCGCTTCTCTCCACCTTGGCTCGGGCCTCCGTGCTCCATTGGGAACCAAGAGTGAGTTGTTCAGGGTCAAGTGGTTCGTTGAAATGAACAGGAAAGGGCGCAAGGGCGCCCTTTATATCAAATTCAAACATTTTAGGGGCGTTCAGGAGCCTGGACGCCCCCATAAAAAAAGCATTTTTTGGGGCGTCCAGGCCCCTAGACGCCCCTATTAAAAATATATATATTGGGGCGTCCAGGCCCATGGACGCCCCTATTAAAAAAATAAATATAATTAAAAAAAGAGAGAAAATATTGAGGCATCCAGGCCCCTGGACGCCCCTATTAAAAAAATATACAATTTTAAAAAATAAATATATATTATATATGTACTAATAAAAAAATGATAACAAAGGGGAACAATGGTCCAAAAAAATGTCTGACTTCGCGTTTATTCCATTAAAGCAGAGTGAGTTACATTAGGGGCTTAGGCGCTTTAGGCCTTAACTTCCCCAGTTCGGTTACATAAGCCCTCCACAGCTCGCATTCTTCCTCCACATGCGCTAATGCCTTTCCCGCAACACTTATCTTCCAGTGCGCAACCGAAAGGAGGCTTACCCATGCTGGAGGCAGTAAGGCCACTATAAAGGTAAGCAAGGATGGCGGATCCCACCCTCTTTCCACTCCAAATCTCGCAGATGGCACTCAATTGGTCCTCCTCCACTATGTTGTCGGTATAAGGGAACATGAGAGCACCCGCCAAACAGATGGTAAACCCTTTCATGATTCCTTCCAAGTGATCATCGTATGGTGGCCCTCTGAGGGCATCCATGACCCATTCCACGAGCTTTTGCAGATCAATTCCCTTTTTAGTCTGTACCTTTCTAGCAGCACCAGGAGGCATGAAGCTTCCGAGGACACTCTCGGAAGTCACCCTTGTCAGCATCCGCATGACCTTTATCCTCCCGTCACTCTTGAATTTCTTCAGTCCGAGCAGAAGTTCCATCTCCTCGAGAAGGATAATCACCTCGAAAGTAGGGAAGATGAAAGTGTGGGTCTGAGGATGCCAGATCTCCACCAATACGTCCATAGCCGCCCAGTCCATGTGAATCTTCTCGTAGTGCTTGGCGTGGATAAGGAGCCCTTGCAGATGCCACTTCGTGATTATGGCCCTCATGCCGATGGAGATGTTGGAAGTGAGTTTCAAAAGTCACGGCACCTTGGAAAACTTCCTCGGGCCTGGGAAAAGAGGGTATGGCTGGAAGAGAAAAAGAAAACAAGGAAGGAAAAGAAGTGAAAAGAGAGTTCGTGCGGAGAATTTGAATTAAATCAACTTACCATATGCGACTGGATCATCCCACTCAGATGACCTTCGAGGTCGGAAATTCGTCTAGTCTCGTTACTAGGCATGCTCCTCTTCGTTGGCGGGAAGACTCGCCTTCCATCCTGAAACCCTCAGATTTCTTCTCATCCTCCCCTTGAAGCTTCTAAGCCCACTCCTTGGTGCATTTGGCTGAACTAGCCTAAGGGAGTGTTTATAGGAAAGGAGAGGCGCTAAAGGATGAAATGCGTCACATCAGTGGTCAATCGTCAGTGTTTCGTCTGGATCTCCCTTGTACTGTGGTGCGATTCTGTTGCATTCTGATGTTATTAATCTATGCAGGTTTTATTAACGGACGCCACCGTCCCACATTGTGTCCCACCATTCGGTGATTGGTCCCACCATGGCATGCATCATATTATATGATATTTACGCAATTAGAACATGTCAAGGACCTTGCGACCCGAACGAATCTGGGATTTGAGTTTCCCTTCAACAAAAATGGTGATGATTTCAGAAGAACTTGGGTTGTACGGATAGGCCATTAATTTGTGATAGCGTGGGGACAATGGTTCCATTCGGTGAGTTGGTGCGTGGATAAGCGGGCCCCGGCTCAGTATCAGCTCACCGGATCGGTATCCTGACCCATTCTTAACAACTTGACAATATTATCCTTGGCAATTTTATATTTTAGTTTGTTTTAAGTTTTCTTTTAAACCCATCATGCATTCATGTAGGACTTTGATTCCATTGCAGAAAATCATTCAAAGTAATTTGATTGTGAAGGCCGCTGTGCTTAAATTCTTATAATATGAGATATGCCATCCCGAATGAAGTATTGAGTTTCCTTGTTTGGATTGATCCTCAAATATTCCTTTACTTTTACTCTATTTGACCCACCTTGGCCGCATCACTTCCACATTGGCTGGTAACCGCTCCCCAAGGTGAAACCTGTAGGTTTACGACCCAGGTACTTCCACACAGAGAAGTTGGTCCATTTTTCTACTCGTGCCTGAGCGCACATTTTCTCCTTCCTTGTTTGATTTTCGTCCAAGCAATTGTTGAATTCGGAAGACCTTCTTCAAGGTCGTCTCGTTGAAAACTCTGAAAACATTCCAAAACTATAATGTTGAAAGCGTATCTCATCACACCTTGGCATCTACTTGTCAGTCCATTCTCACTCCATTCCACTTCACTTCAATGCCATTCCACTACGTGTCACTCCCTTGCAAAGCAAACGCCAAGGCGGGACAGTTGTAGATACGCCGTTCTTGACATTACCGTGAGTAAATCTCATATTACACTATAATACCCCAAGACGGCCTTCACATTTTTAATTACTCTGGTGATTTCCTATTTTTTTAATTTTTTTTACATTTTTATGAATTTTTTCCGTGGAAAATCTTTGAGATGTCCAGTTACTTGGACGCCTTCATCAGTGAAAATATAAATAAATAATAATTATTATTAAGGCGTCCAGGAGCCTGGACGCCTTCATCAGTGAAAAAATAAAAAAAAATAAATAAAAAATAATAATTGTGAAGACGTCTAGAAGCCTGGACGCCTTCATTAGTGAAAAATAAAAAAAATAAATAAAAAAATAAAAAATAATAATTATGAAGGCGTCCAGGTGTCTCGACGCCTTCAATTTCCGACACCCGGACGATCCCGGCACGCCACTCGATTTGACGCTTCGGAAAAATCTAAAATTTTGAGGTGTCCAGGTATCTGAACGCCTTCAATCTCCGACACCCTGACAAGTCGAACCGCCGTCCGATTTGGCGTTGTGCAAACGTCCAAAATATAGGGACATCTTGCCAGCTAGACGCGCCCACTCGTGAGTCACGGGTGTCCACCGAAACCACGCGCTTTACCCACTGTCTACGGCTTTCGACATAATTTCGGTGGGCGAACATGAAGGCGTCCAGTCTCCTGGACGCCTTCATAAAAAGGTTAAAAATAAAAAAATAAAAAAAATTAATTTATTGATTGAGGCATCCAGGGTCCTGGATGCCTCAATCCATTTCCCCTCTATAAATAGAGGACCACCTCCCTCGAAGGGAAGGGGCTTCAAATCTGACAGAGGAAGGAGTGACTCTGCCGGATCCCATTTCTAACCCATGGGTTTTTGTAGGAGGAGGTTCCGCCGACTTCCCGAGTGCCCGCGCTCGCAAGAGGAAGGCCACCTTCATCCACCGTGCTTCCACGTTGTCCCTACGCTACCGAAGCTCCGCCGGATCCCGCCACCGGCACCTCTAATAAGCCATTCTCTCCCCTTTTCTCCGTAGTTCTTTTACATTCATCATTTCCCATTCTCCGTCTCCCTTCATAAGAGTCTTCTTGTATATACGCTTGCATATCCATTCATCATCATATTTTCCTCCTACTCGTGTCCGAGAGGGGTTTAAAGGCAACACCAATCTGGTGTGTGTCACCGTCATTTCGTCATTTCCATCGCAAGGGATTGATACTGCACTGCCATTCTCTAATTTCATTTGTTTATTGTCTGTTATTTTACAAGGGTAACCAAGGAAAGCCCTCTCCATCGGCCGGTCGAAGGGAGAGGAAGAAGCAACCCGCCATCTCCGCTTTTGAGGTAGGCACGATCACTCTTTATTTTGGAGTCCCCGACCCCTGGCGATCACATCATAATCTCGAGGTCGCGGTGAGTCATTTCCCGTAATGGCCGTTTGAATTTATGTCTCAACATTTTTATGCTGCTCTTATATCTGTCATATTCTCGAGGACGCGGCGAGTCACTTCCCGCAATGGCCGTTTGAATTCTGTCTCTATATTTTTATGCTGCTCTTATAACTGTCATACTCTCGAGGCCGCGGCGAGTCATTTCCCGCAATGGCCGTTTGAATTCTGTCTCTCATATCTTGAACTGCTCTATTCTGTCATACTCTCGAGGCCGCGGTGAGTTACTTCCCGCAATGGTCATTTGAATTATGCCCCTTTTTATATCTATCGCTTCTATATCTGCTGTACTCTCGAGGCCGCGGCGAGTTACTTCCCGCAATGGCCGTTTCAATTCTTGTCATTTAATTTTTGCACCATTCCCGTCCCCCCGAGGTTGCGGCATGTCATTTCCCGCTATGGCCGTTTAATCCCCATATCTTTATTACATTGCATCTGTCCCGCACGCCCCGCCGGAGCAATCTCCCGTGGTGGTCTCTCTCCTCTTCTTTCTTCTTTCTGTGTTGCAGCAAAACGAGCCCCTCGCGCGCTCCGCTTCGCCTCCTCCGGCAATTAATTAATTCCACGTGACGTCGCTCACACCACCCTTTGAATCCGCTCAACATCTCGAGCAACCTGAGAGGCGTGCTCGAGGGTGTTAACCTCTCGCAAGAATAGCTCCTGCTGAATGCTCTCGTGTAAGCCAGCTCTAAATCGCGAGAGGGTGACAGAGGCATCCTCCACGACATGACTCCGAAGGAAGAATTCATCGAACTTGGCGATGTATTCATCTACAGACTTCCCATCTTGGGTGAGTTTCTGACATTGGTCTAAAAGACGTTGATGGTAGGAGGGTGGCAGATACTTCTCCCTCAATTTCTCTTTCATTTCTTCCCACGTATTGATGCGCTCCTCTCGTCTCCTTGCTAGGAGATTCTCAACATTGCACCAGTTGGTCTTGGCTTGACGTAGGAACTTCATCTTGGCAAACCTTACCCTTGTAGCAGGGGTCATGAGGTGATGCCAATCAAAATACTGGTCCATCCCGATTTCCCAATCAAGGTATGTGACGGGATTTAGGGACCCATCAAAACTGGGAGTGTCTATCTTTATGTTCCTTAGGATGATCTCCTCATCTTCGTGGTCTCTTCCTCGAGACGCATGATCATCTTACTTTCTACCTCGAGGAGCCTGATTCAGGGGGCTCGGTCTCTTTCTTCTCTATGGGTGGTGACGGGATCTCCGCGACCATTCATCCTTCCTTCCTCTCCCATCACATGATCCTCTAAGGCTCGGATCCTATCATCTAGCTCTGCTCGCAGTTGGCCTATAGATGCTTCAAATTGGGCCGTAAGATTCTGATCGAGCTTGGCTAACATGACATTCACATTATCCTGAGCCATGGTTGGTTGTAGTGTCGAAACGTGCTCTAGACGGCCTGATGAATTCCTAGACCAACGTTGCATGCACGAGCTCGAACCTAAATGATGCAATCCCCGGATCGAAGATTAGCAAGGTCCAGACTTATTTGTTGGCTAATACTCAAAGGATCAAATTAATTTTGCGAAGGGATTAGCTAGGTAGAGTTGCTCGCCCGTAGGGGAAGTAGTTGTGGAACTACCTCCTAACAGTTACGGTGCCCTAATATGACATTTCTAGGGCTTAAGGATGGGATCATACAAGCTCTCTCTTTCCGTCCACAGCGATGCACTCAGGAGACATGTTGCATGGGTCAGGCTCTCTCTCACTTCGTCGCGTGACAATTGGTAAAGATACTAAATAAGTAAGTTATTGGAGCACGCACCTAGCTAGACTGAAAAGTCTAGCTCCGACCAGAGACGAAGGCGAGTGGGGACGTGCGTGTCGGCATGGCGTCGACGAAGTTTGAACGGTTACAAGAAATTCACTCCACATAGGGAGGGTGCAATTATTACAAAACAACTTGATTAATTTTCCAGCGTAGGGGAATAAATTAATTCAGAATTTCTCCACGCAGGGAGACTCACGGTCACTCACACTTCGTAAATCACGAACTGTCTGTCGACGGACAGGCGACTCGGGCGCTGCTCAAGCCGCTGTAGTGGACTCGGGTGCCACAACCAATAATTCAATCAAATGATATATATAAATATATAATGCTATATATATATCCCTGATATATAATATATATATATTTAACACTCTAACAATAATTTTTTTTTCAAACCTTTCCCGGTCTTCCTGCGCAACCCACGGCTGGAAGTGGGCACCCAAAGCAGGCGGGCGGGCGCACGCAAAGGTGGGCGGTCAACGCGGTCGGGCGGTCAGCCTAGGTGGGCGAACTCGGGTGGGGCGCGGGCCGCCTGCGAGCGCAGGCGGGTGAGGATGCAAGCGGGAAGGCACACGCGGGTGGCGACGGTGGCCGCAGACAGAAGCAGGGAGGCACCGGGCGCAGTGGGTCGCGGCGGCTGGGGCTGGCCATTGTGGCCGAAAGATTTTTGAACCTGGGCACGGGCGATGATGCCCACTCCGCGAATGGACTTTCTCTCTCTCTCTCTCTCTCTCTCTCTCTCTCTCTCTCTCTATCTCTTTCAACCGAGAGAAGAGGAGTCCTTCTATTTTTTTCAACTTCTCTCTCAGCCGAGAGAGATCTCTTCTACTATTTTTTTTAGTTTTACGTACCGAAGCCGATCACATTGTGGAGGGGAACAACATGGACGTCGGGGTTGACGGAGACACCATTTTTAGGCTCTGATATCAAATTTGATGCGGCGGCGACGTGGAAGAGATCGTCGGTACTCTGAAAACACGAACATGACGGGATAACCATTGTCTCGTGCAACTCGGTCTTACACCGGACGATCTCTCACCGGACAATCACTCAAATCTCACAAAGACGTTAGGAGGGAAGGGAAGCAACAAGAGGGGAGAAAGCTACGTGGGTTTCTTCTTTCATTCATTCATTGTATATGAAAAGCCATACACTAGCCTCCTTTATATAAGGATGGCCAAATTACATTTGGACAAACATACCCCTAGACATTTCAATTAAGGACCTTCATATCCTTTGACTATTGGCCTAATAAAGTAAAATACAATACAACTTTTGACTATTGGCCTAATAAAATAGGAGTTTTGACTAGTGGCCTAATAAGACATTACAACCACAATATAAATAATATACATACAAATAAAATATATAATCAGGATGTCGAGTCTCCGAGTCACAAGCTCGGTGGTGTCGGGGCAGTGCGGCGTCGGCTCCGTGTGACTGGTCCGGTGTCCCCACCACTGATCTCATAGTCACTAGTGTGGAGACACTAAGATATATGCGTAGGTGTCCATTACAAGAATATAGTTCACTAAACTGATTTGATTACAAATCTATAGATGGTAACTATATCTAAATGTCAATCAATAGATTCTTTAGTCACCGTAGCGCGGTTGGTTCTTGGACATTAGTCACCAAGGATATCTTGCATGAGGACTCTTGTGTTTTGATACTTAGCAAAGTAACTTTAGTCACAAGTTTTGGATGCTCGGGTGTTCCGATACAGTGTAGTATATGCGAAGGTAATTGAGTGACAATAGTAGATCATTCACTCTCAAATATAGCATGAGAAAGAATGCCCTATGGATGATACTCGGGAAAATCCATGGCCAGAGTTACACATTTCACTGGAAAAGAAATTTTTCAGTAGAACTTAGAGTACATAGTTCATTAAGTCATAAACAATAAGGGTTTGATAGTATGGCTATACCCTTAATTAAATATAACTAGGGGCATTGTGCATGAATGTAAAACTATAAATGTGTGGTGCTATGGACAGAAAGGTCCCAGAGTTGTTTCATAGACCCCTTTTGTCTTATGGGGTCACTGTAACGGCCCGACTCGTAAACCCGATCCAGTCGTAAAGACTCACGTCGGATTTCGATCGGAGCGTCACAGTGGGACAACCCAAATGGTACATTATGGTTGAGAATTTCACATAAACAATGAGATATTATTGCAGCGGAAATAAACTTTCTTAAATCATCAGCTTACATTCAAATGTCTTCGTCTACATAAAATCGAAATAAAGGTAACAATTTCACAAGTCTTTTATTACAAATCTAAATTTCACACACATTTTTTTTTCTTTTACATAACTAACATAACTCATAACACAACTACCTAAGATAATGACTCGAAGTAACTCCAAGTCGCGGTCAGAACACTGTGAGATCACTCCTCGCTTTCTTCTACCGCTTCTCCTGAAAATGTTCAACGGGGTGAGTCTACGAATAGACCCAATAAGAGACTAAGCATAGTCCCCAGTCATAACATGTATAAACATATCCAAAGTGATTTACGGTAATTCATTTCATAAAGTCATTCTTAGGTATAATTTCAATTAGATACATATGAGATTAATACATTTAACCCAATTTAAATTTGTACGATCATAAGTCATGCTATTATCATTTTACAAAGAAAACATGTACATTAAAACTTTATTCTATCAATGACAAAGTAAATAAGAATTCATCGTTTGTAAATATTAACGAATGATTCCAGTACTAGGCGGAGTAGTCTCACGCATAGTGAAAGGATCCAGACAGACATAATCTGCCCTTTTCCAAATCACCATTCGATATACTGGAGATTCATTAACAGTAAACATTTACAGTGTAATAACAGTAACATACAATGACAGTTCAATAAGCAATAACACTTCAATATCATTTCATTGAGCAGTAACAATAGTTTCAGTATTGATTCAATGAACAGTAATAACAGTTCCAATATTCAATTCAGTGAGCAATAATAGTCGTATTAATAACGACTCAATGAACAGTAGCAGTAGTTCCGTAAATAGTAACAGTGGTATAAATAGCCAGACACAGTGCCCAAACCACCACTAGAAGGACAGTCAGTCGGTACTCGATCACCTAGGTAAATAGTGATGAGTCTTGGTTACTGCGTAGAACCGGGAGAAGTCCTCTCCACCTTAACCAGTGGTACGTGTCCACCTCCAGGATTTCAATCCCCGTTACCCTCGGGGCCAGTATAGTGTGAACCTCCCCATAGAGGCATTTCTATAGTTTGGTTCCAGTCTCCCCCTGTGGTGGCAGTGTCCATTTGACAGTAATAACAGTACAGTAATTATTTATAAACAACTCATATCCAATAGACACATGCCACTCAAATATCATGCTGTGAATAATAAGTATGAAATATATCATTACTGAAAATCTCTTTTTTTTATTTTTCTGAATTTCTTAACTTATTCAAATATAATGACATGTATATATATCAAAAATTACTAATTCTATTTACAGAGATCAGAATGCAGTAAAATTTCAGGAAATCAATACATTTACAAAAAGGATCAGAACAAAAAATTTTCATCATTTTGTAGACAGTAAGTATAATTTTTCTGAAATTACTTATACTCCAGCATGCATCATAAAATGACTAATTTTAGCTATTAAATATAGAATACCATTAAACTTTTACAGAAACTTACATTTGTCTATAACAATGCATAGAAATTTTTTGATAATTTTGCATGCAGGAATTCGAATTTTCCTAGAATTCCTTGTATTTCAACATGTATCATAAATTGACTAACTTTAGTTACCATGTTCTATAAATCATTAAAATTTTACTACATATCACATTTACATGTAATAGTACACAGAAAATTTTTCATAAATTTTCATGTAGAAATTTAAATTTTTTCAGAATTATATAAATTTTCTTATGCATGGAAAATTGATGAAATTTATCCAAAGTATACTAAAAATAATCATACTTATTCAAACCATCATTCATAGCAGAAAATAAATATTCATAACAGAAACTTCATTTTTGAAAACTCTTAATCATTTTTCACACTGTATTTATAATATTGTAATAGAATAACAAAAATACAACATGAATGATAAATCAACTAAATATAACCAAAATGATCAAGAAATTATTAAAATTTTACAAAACGTTCTTCCAGACATAAGTGTCATATATAAAAAGATCACATTTCTAAATTTATCATATACCGTTGCTAATTATAATATATTAATTACTCGAGTTTACCCTTAATCACATATGTTAACACTAATGATCTCATGGAAATTCGACTAATCTATGCTCACTCATGGTGAAATAAGATCTCTAGACTTGACTATCATTTTAGATGCTCATTAACACACCCTAAAATACCTTAAATATGCTAATCCATGCTAATTAAAGGGATATAGGCTAAATCACTTACCTTAATGACGTTTAAACCTCTCCTTAATAAGCTCTGGACCTTCTCTTCAGCACTTCACGTAGTCAGTTTCCAAAGGATGCAAATGAGACCCTCTACCCCTCTATTTATAGGGTTTTTAGCTTAATCAATCTTAACCCTTTATTTAATCAAGGGTGGAGATTAAAGTATTTATTCTAATAATATTTAATTCAAATTTGACATTTAAACTTCACCAACCCCACTCTGCCTAAACTTTTGACTATCCCACATTTTTTTCTTTTTTTTATATAAAGGACATGTGGAGATTTGACTAAAGAAGCTAAAAAACTAAACTAATATAATCCTTAACTAACAAACAAACAAAAAATAAAAAAACTTTTTAAAAAAAAACACAGGTAGCAAAGCGGCCACGGGAGGGGGGGGGGGGGGGGGGGGGGGGGGGCGGAGGCGGGGGCAGCGCCCGCACCCGCGCGCGCGACGCGCGCAGGATCGGCCACCCCTGCCGACATCCCTTTTTTTTCATTTTTGACCTCCTTTCTTTTTTTTTTTGCATTAATGCCCTTTTATTTTTATTTTACCTCTTTCTTTCTTTGTTTTAAACAATTGACTCCCAAATATTTTTAAACTTCTTATTTATATTTTTTTTCTTTCTTCATTTTTTTAAACTTTTAAACCTCTCTTTTTTTGTGACTAAAATAAATATAGTAAAATTAATAGTTTAAACATCTAAACATGCACAACTTTTTTTTAACAATCAAATAAAATGCTATAAAATCGTAGGTTATTACACCCTCTCCCCCTTAAAGAAAACTTCGTCCTCGAAGTTGGGGTTAGATCACATACCGAATAGATGAGGATGCTTCTTCTTCATTGCTTCCTCTGGTTCCCACGTGGCCTTCTCATGCGAGAAGTTCCTCCATAGTATCTTCACTAATGGAATGACTTTAGCCCTCAGCACCTGCTCTTTACAGTCCAGAATTCGAACAGGTTGCTCCTCATAAGATAGGTTCTGCTGAAACTGCATCTGCTCAGAACTGATCACGTGTGCCGGATCATGTACGTACCTTTTCAGCATAGACACGTGGAACACCGGATGTACTCCCTCGAGAGACGGAGGTAAAGCCAACCGATATACCACGTTCCCTAATCTCTCCAGAATCTCGAACGGTCCGATGTACCGTGGATTTAGCTTCTCACGTTTGCCGAACCGAACGATTCCTTTTGTTGGAGACACCTTGAGGAAAACGTGATCACCAATTTTAAATACCAACTCCTTCCTTCGATTATCAACATAGCTCTTTTGTCGGTCTTGTGCTGTTGTCAATCTCTGCTTGATCAACCTGATCTTTTCCGTAGTTTCTTGAACAACTTCTGGCCCCACATGCTGCCTGTCTCCTGTTTCCACCCGGCATAACGGAGACCTACAAGGTCTACCATATAGTGCCTCGAATGGAGCCATGCCTATATTCGCGTGGAAGCTATTATTATAAGAAAATTCCACGAGAGATAGATGTCACTCCCAATCGCCCTTCCAATCCAGAACACAAGCCCTAAGCATGTTCTCCAGTGTCAGAATCGTCCTTTCGGACTGACCGTCGGTTTGCGGGTGAAAAGCCGAACTCAACTTGAGTCACGAACCAAAAGATTCCTGCAACCCTTGCCATTGTCTGGAAGTGAACCGGGGATCCCTGTCGGAAATGATCGACTTTGGAATCCCGTGAAGTCTGACGATGTTATCCACATATAGTCTTGTCAAACTTTCCACTGATTGCTTCACCTTCATAGGAAGGAAATGTGCAGACTTTAAAATCGGTCCACGATCACCCATATAGAATCATTGCCCTTTACTGATCTGGGTAACCCGGTCATAAAGTCCATAGTGATTGCTTCCCATTTCCACTGAGGAATTTCCATTTTCTGCATTAGCCCTGATGGCCTTTGGTGCTCTGCCTTCACCTGTTGACAGACCAAACATTTAGCAACATAGTCGGCTACATCCTTCTTCATTCCTTGCCACCAGAAAGACCGTTTCAAGTCTTGATACATTTTACCACTTCCTGGATGAATAGAGAACATTGATTTACTATCACCCCATTAGCTTTTTAGTGTAATTAAACACCTTCAAAATAATATTAAAATATTTGTAAACATGAATATTTGAATCAGATATGAAAATTTTTACAGAGAACTCATAACATCAGATCTCATGATTCTCGAAGCTTTCTAAATTTATCATATATCGTTGCTAATTATAATGTATTAATTACTCGAGTTTACCCTTAATCACATGTCTTAACACTAATGATCTCATGGAAATTCGACTAATCTATGCTCACTCATGGTGAAATAAGATCTTTGGACTTGACTATCATTTTACATGCTCATTAACACACCCTAAATTACCTTAAATATGCTAATCCATGCTAATTAAAGGGATATAGGCTAAATCACTTACCTTAATGACGTTTAAACCTCTCCTTAATAAGCTCTGGACCTTCTCTTCATCACTTCACGTAGCCAGCTTCCAAAAGATGCAAATGAGACCCTCTACCCCTCTATTTATAGGGTTTCTAGCTTAATCAATCTTAACACTTCATTTAATCAAGGGTGGAGACTAAAGCATTTATTTTAATGATATTTAATTCAAATTTGACATTCAAACTTCACTAACCCCACTCAGCCCAAACTTTTGACTATCCCACATTTTTTCTTTTTTTATATAAAGGACATGTGGAGATTTGACTAAAGAAGCTTAAAAAGTTGAACTAATATAATCCTTAACTAACAAACAAACAAAAAATAAAAAAACCTTTTTTTTTAAACACAGGCCGCAAAGCCTTTTTTTAAAACTAATATAATCCTTGACATGCTGACATCCCTTTTTTATTTTTATATTTTTTTTCATTTTTGACCTCTCTTTTTTTAACGTTAATGCACTTTTATTTTTATTTAACCTCTTTCTTTCTTTATTTTAAACAATTAACTCCCAAATATTTTTAAACTTTTCATTTATATATATTTTTCTTTTTTCACTTTCTTTAAACTTTTAAACCTCTCTTTTTTTGTGACTAAAATAAATATAGTAAAATTAATACTTTAAACATCTAAACATGCACAATTTTTTTTTAACAATCAAATAAAATGCAATAAAATCGTAGGGCATTACAGTCACGGAGTGTTGCTTGGTATTTATCGTGGCCTGAAAGTCTAATAATGGAATAATCATGAGATGATTATCCATCATGAGATGATGAGTTAATCATGTAAGTCACGAGATGATTAAATAATTATTTCCATGTCAAGTGTCAATATGGAAAAGCTAAAAAGATGTTCTTAACTTTAATTGGTTTAAAATCAGAGTGACATCACACATATTAGGGTTATGGACGGCATGAGTATTTATACTCTTATAGACTTACGAGAATTTTTATAAAAAATTAAGAAGTTTATAAATAGTTGCATTGAGAAAACCTTAGGCCAAACATCCAAGGATTTCCTAGTCATAGGCCGCCCCTTCTCTCTCTCCTCCTTGGGATGAGTGCTCCCCCTTCTCTCCTCTCTCTTCTCCCTCTTGTCTCTAGTGTATAGACTCTATCAAAGTGCCACTGAGTAGATCGTTCCTGGAGCACTGCATAGAGAGAACTCTGCCACCCGTGCTCGTGTGGATACCGCTATAGACCAGACAGTTGCGTAGTTCATTACCGCCACAAGGGATTGTTTTCTGCTTCACTGCAACCCTCATATCGCAGAGGTAAAAGCGGATCTTTTATTCTAGCTAGATAGTTATCGGCAATCACACCGGAGCAATCAACATGTGCTGGGATAAAACATATATATTTCCTATTTCCACTATGTTCGTTTTGATCCTGGCTCAGATCCTTACAGATTGCACCAGAAACAAGTCCTTCGCCAACATCTCCTACCACATCAAGAAAGAGGATACCTTCTTCTTTGTGTCAACCGGGGAGTTCGAGCACCTAACTAACCACTTTGTCATCAAGTAGATGAACCCATCGTTGAACCCCAACAACATGATGATTGGGGTGGAGGTGTTGTTTTTGATTTACTACATGTTGAAGTTCCGCGATCAATGACACCCAAGAGGGAGGTGAATTGGGTGTTTACCAATTTTACGAAAACTTTTGGCCTTTTCAAAATATGTGATACAATGTTAATCAAGAGGTTCAAAACTGTTTGTTCACAAATTGGATTTATCAAACTTAATTAGATGATGATATAGATTATGCAAAATATACGAGGATAAATCCGGAATTGTAATTATACTAACACTCACGTAGAATGGAGGTAGAAGAAAAGGACCAAACCACATAATACAAAAACACTATGCACAGCGATTTTTAAGGTGGTTCGGATGCAACGATGGTGATCCTACGTCCACCCCTCACCAAACTCGGTGAGGCTTCACTCGAGGACAAATCCCCAAACGGAGACGATGCTCCAAACACACACGTAGGACGACACCTGCCCACACACACGGGGACGCGCCCCAACACACACACATACACGGAGACGAGATCTCCAACACGATCCAACAAGCGGATCACCAACACAAACACCCGCTACCACAAGTGCAGCAATCCACACACACCAGACAGAACGGATCTAAAAGATCCACACACACACAAACGCAGATTTAGGAAGATCCACGCACACACACGAATCAAATACGACACACACACACACGACCACGGATCCAACAACGATCCACACACACACACGAGTTTGCAGTTTATAAGAAACACAAATTGAAACTCAAAGCACAAGATATCAAAACAAATAAACCACACTTTATAATGCTCCTAATTTAGGCTCTCCCTGGGTGTATGATGCAGATCTTGCGTTGATTCCTTCTTTGCTTGAATGGCTTCAAACTAAGCTTCAATGGACCTTGGGAAGCTTTATCATTTCACCTTGAAGCACCCTCTTATTGAATCTGTGCTTGCTTGCTTGCTTCTTTTCTTCTTTCTCCTTGGATAGCCTTTCCTTGATCTTCCTTGAATGCTTGCTTGCCTCTTCACTTGAATGGAAGTATATTAGCTTCAGATTTACCTTCAATGTGTTGAGGAAGGATGGAAATCTTGCTGCACGAAGTACTGTTCATGGTGCTACAGTACCCTCTCCTTTCTCCTTGGACAGCCTCCACCTTGACCTCTCTTGAACCCCTCTTGGTTGGTTAGGGTTATGACTATAATAGGATGTTTTATAACCCTTGGAAGGTCTATGGACAAGCCCTAGACCAGATCCACAAATTCTGGAGGGTTTGGTGACTTTGGGATTAAACAATATCAAGAGGAAGGGCTTTTCTCGAAGTGACAAAAAGTCAACAATATTGGGCAGCTCGAGGCTAGCGGTCGACCTGCAGGGGCTGGCGGTCGACCGCCACTGAGAAACCTATAGGAGGCCGGTCCCTGGGATTTCCGGTCGACCGGGATTGGAGGGGCGGCGACCGCCACTCGGCCCAAACTTTAATTCAAATTTGACATTCAAACTTCACCAACCCCACTCAGTCCAAACTTTTGACTATCCCACATTTTTTTTTCTTTTTTTTTATATAAAGAACATGTGGAGATTTGATTAAAGAAGCTTAAAAAGTTGAACTAATATAATTATTAACTAACAAACAAACAAAAAATAAAAAAAAACTTTTTTTTAAACACAGGCCGCAAAGCGGCCACGGGAGGGGGGCGTCGCCCGCTCCCACGCGCACGCGCGCGACGCGCGCAGGGGCGGCCGCCCCTGCCGACATCCCTTTTTTTATTTTTATACTTTTTTTCATTTTTGACCTCCTTTCTTTTTTTTTAACGTTAATGCACTTTTATTTTTATTTAACCTCTTTCTTTCTTTATTTTAAACAATTAACTCCCAAATATTTTTAAACTTTTTATTTATATTTTTTTTTCTTTCTTCACTTTCTTTAAACTTTTAAACCTCTCTTTTTTGTGACTAAAATAAATATATTAAAATTAATAGTTTAAGCATCTAAACATGCACAAAGTTTTTTTTAACAATCAAATAAAATGCTATAAAATCGTAGGGCATTACAGTCACGGAGTGTTACTTGGTATTTATCGTGGCCTGAAAGTCTAATAGTGGAATAATCATGAGATGATTATCCATCGTGAGATGATGAGTTAATCATTTAAGTCACGAGATGATTAAATAATTATTTCCATGTCAAGTGTGAATATGGGAAAGCTAAAAACATGTTCTTAACTTTAATAGTTTTAAAATTCAAAGTGACATCACACATATTAGGGTTATGGACGGCAGGAGTATTTATACTCTTATAGACTTACGAGAATTTTTATAAAAAATTAAGAAGTTTATAAATAGTTGCATTGAGAAAACCTTAAGCCAAACATCCAAGGATTTCCTAGTCATAGGCCGCCCCTTCTCTCTCTCCTCCTTGGGATGAGTGCTCCCCCTTCTCTCCTCTCTCTTCTCCCTCTTGTCTCTAGTGTATAGACTCTGTTGAAGTGCCACTGAGTAGATCGTTCCTGGAGCACTGCATAGAGAGAACTCCGCCATCCGTGCTCGTGTGGATACCGCTATAGACCAGACAGTTGCGTAGTTCATTACCGCCACAAGGGATTATTTTATGCTTCACTGCAACCCTCATATCGCAGAGGTAAAAGCGGATCTTTTATTCTAGCTAGATAGTTATCGGGAATCACACCGGAGCAATCAACATGTGCTGGGATAAAACATATATATCTCCTGTTTCCACTGTGTTCGTTTTGATCCTGGCGCAGATCCTTACAGATTGCACCAGAAACAAGTCCTTCGCCAACATCTCCTACCACATCAAGAAAGAGGATACCTTCTTCTTTGTGTCAACGGGGGAGTTCGAGCACCAAACTAACCACTTTGTCATCAAGTAGATGAACCCGTCGTTGAACCCCAACAACATGATGATTGGGGTGGAGGTGTTGTTTTTGATTTACTACATGTTGAAGTCCCGCGATCAATGACACCCAAGAGGGTGGTGAATTGGGTGTTTACCAATTTTATGAAAAATTTTGGCATTTTCAAAATATGTGATATAATGTTAATCAAGAGGTTCAAAACTGTTTGTTCACAAATTGGATTTATCAAACTTAATTAGATGATGATATAGATTATGCAAGATATACTAGGATAAATCCGGAATCGCAATTATACTAACACCCACGTAGAATGGAGGTAGAAGAAAAGGACCAAACCACATAATACAAAAATACAATGCACAGCAGTTTTTAAGGTGGTTCGGATGCAACGACGGTAATCCTACATCCACCCCTCACCAAACTCGGTGAGGGTTCACTCGAGGACAAATCTCCAAACGGAGACGACGCTCCAAACACACACGCAGGACGACACCTGCCCATACACACGGGGACGCACCCCAACACACACACACACACGGAGACGAGGTCTCCAACACGATCCAACAAGCGGATCACCAACACAAACACCCGCTGCCACAAGTGCAGCAATCCACACACACCAGACAGAACGGATCTAAAAGATCCACACACACACAAACGCAGATCTAGGAAGATCCACGCACACACACGAATCAAATACGACACACACACACACACACACACACACACACACACACGACCACGGATCCAACAACGATCCACACACACACACACACAAGTTTGTAGTTTATAAGAAACACAAATTGAAACTCAACGCACATGATATCAAAACAAACAAACCACAGTTTAGAATGCTCCTGATTTAGGCTCTCCCTGGGTGTATGACGCAGATCTTGCGTTGATTCCTTCTTTGCTTGAATGGCTTCAAACTAAGTTTGAATGGACCTTGGGAAGCTTTATCCTTTCACCTTGAAGCACCCACTTCTTGAATCTGTACTTGCTTGCTTGCTTCTTTTCTTCTTTCTCCTTGGATAGCCTTTCCTTGATCTTCCTTGAATGCTTGCTTGCCTCTTCACTTGAATGGAAGTATATTGACATCAGATTTACCTTCAATGTGTTGAGGAAGGATGAAAATATTACTGCACGAAGTACTGTTCACGGAGCTACAGTACCCTCTCCTTTCACCTTGGACAGCCTCCACCTTGATCTCCCTTGAAGCCCTCTTGGTTGGTTAGGGTTATGACTCTAATAGGATGTTTTATAACCCTTGGAAGGTTTATGGACAAGCCCCAGACTAGATCCACAAATTCTGGAGGGTTTGGTGGCTTTGGGATTAAACAATATCAAGATGAAGGGCTTTCCTCGAAGTGACAAAAAGTCAACAATGTTGGGCAGCTCGTGACTAGCGGTCGACCTGCAGGGGCTGGCGATCGACCGCCATTGAGAAACCTATAGGAGGCCGGTCCCTGGGATTTCCGGTCGACCGGGATTGAAGGGGCGGCGACCGCCACTGTGACAAACCGTGGAAGGTTGCATTCTGTTATTTCAGATCGACCGGAGTCATGCCGGATGTCGATCGGACTATCAAAAACCTGAAAAATGAAGGGTTTAGCCGAGAGAATCATATCCACAAGATCGAGGCATGAATTGAACGTATGTTTATAAGTTATTTCAAGTTCATTTGAGTTATTAGGAATGCATTTGGAATGCTAAACACTTAAGCATTTCTAAATTTTGTTCCGAGGGCGAGGGCGCACGATGACCAGAAGGGTTTCATGTTTAATGTGCATGAATGAGGTGTATTAAGAAGAGGCATATGAGATACACATGGTGAGATCGATGCTAAGACAAGGTAAGAGTCTTGTAGACACGATATTCCTGACATCACCTTGAGAAGATCTCATATTACTATATGACGCCCCGCAGTGGCTTTCGCATTCTGAATCGCTTGAGTGCTTCCTATTATTGAGTCTTCTTTCACCTTTTGAGTAGGTAACGTAACACCCCTGCAGCATCCGGAAACCGCCTCGTCGCGGAAATCATACAGCATACGGACGGCATCTTCGCCAACCGGACGCATCAGAAGTTTCCGGAACCAGAAGGATGTCTGGCAGATGGCTGTCGGCGGCTTTTCGGGAGTTCCGGAGGTCCTTTTTTGAAGGCGTCCAGTTTCCCGGACGCCTTCATCAGGCATAAAATATTTAAAAAATATGAAAATAAAAAAAATATTTTATTGAAGGCGTCCTAGGGCCTGGACGCCTTCATAAAAATAAAAATAATAAAAATAATAAATAAAAAGTATAATTATTGAAGGCGTCCAGGGCCCTGGACGCCTCCTTTTGAGGCGTCCAGATGCCTGGACGCCTTCATTATCCGACTCACGGGCGCCCCCGACCCGCCGATCGATCTGTCGTTTCGGAAAAATCCAAAAACTTTGAGGCGTCCAGGTGCCTGGACGCCTTCAATCTCCAACATACGGATAAACCGAACTGCCACTTGATTTGACGTTTTGCAAAAATCCAAGAGTATGAAGAAGTCTTCCCAACTAGACGCGCCCATTCGTGAGTCACGGGCGCCCATCAAAATCACGCGTTGTACCAAACCGCGTGCGGCTTTCGGCGGGGTTCTGGTGGGCTGTTATGAAGGCGTCCAGTTGCCTGGACGCCTTCTTGAAAATATTCAGAATAAAAATAATAAAAATAATAAAATATTTCTTTTACCTCAGTGGAGACGTCCAGGCCCCTGGACGCCTCCATCCTCCGGAGCTCTATAAATAGAAGACCCCCCCTCAGTCCGAGGGAGAGCTTCTAAGAGGTCCGACAGGCTACCGGATCTCATTTCTAACACGCGGGACTTTTGCAGGGGGAGGTTCTGCCGGAGTCTCGGGTGCCCGCGCTCGCAGGAGGAAGGTCGTCTTCATCCACCGTGCTTCCACGCCGTCCCTACGCTGCCGAAGCTCCGTCAGATTTCGCCATCGGCACATCCAATAAGCCAATAATTTCCTTTTCTTCGTAGTTCTTTTACATTCATCATCTCGCATCCTCAATCTCCCTTTATAAGGGAGCCTCCTTTTATATACCTCTTTGCATAATTTCATTCATCATTACATTTTCCTCCTACTCGTGTCCAAGAGGGGTTCAAAACCACACCAACCATGTGTGTGTCCTGCCACTATTTCATCACTTTTATTGCAAAAGATTGATACTACACTGCCATTTTCTAATTCTGTTTATCTACTGTCTGTTGTTTTACAAGGGTAACTGAAGAAAGCCCTCTCCGTCGGTCGGCCGAAGGGGGAGGAAGAAGCAACCCGCCACTTCCTGCTAGTGAGGTAGCCGCGATCACTCTTTATTTTTGGGGTCCTCGACCCCTGGCGATTACATCATAGTCTCGAGGGCGCGGCGAGTAATTTCCCACAATGGCCGTTTGAATTCTGTCTGCTCCTTGTTATATCTTGAACTGCTCTTATACCTGCCATATTCTCGAGGCCGCGGCGAGTCACATCCCGCAATGGCCGTTTAAATTCTGTCATTTATACCCTGTTATATCTCTATTCTGCTATATTCTCGAGGCCGCGGCGAGTCACTTCTTGTAATGGCCGTTTGAATTCTGCTTCTTTTTATATCTTGTTATATCTCTATTCTGCTATATTCTCGAGGCCGCGGCGAGTCACTTCCCGCAATGGCTGTTTGAATTCCAATTCTTTTTATATCTTGTCATATCTCTATTCTGCTATACTCTCGAGGCCGCGGCGAGACACTTCCCGCAATGGCCGTTTGAATTCTGTCTGCTCCTTGTTATATCTTGAACTGCTTCCATATCTGCTATAATCTCGAGGCCGCGGCAAGTCACTTCCCGCAATGGCCGTTTCAATTCTTGCTATTTAATATCCGCACCATTCCCATCCCCCGAGGTCGCGATGAGTCACTTCCCGCTATGGCCGTTTAACCCCCATATCTTGCTATATCACATCTATCCCGCACGCCCCGCCAGAGCAATATCCCGTGGTGGCCTCTTCTCTCGTCTTCCCGTGTTGCAGCAAAACAAAACGAGCCCGCGCGCTACCGCATCATTTCTCAACCGCGTGACGTCGCTCACAAATTGGCGATCACGGTGGGACTTCTGGTTGCTTTCTTTCAGTTACCCTTGCAGTTTCTTATAATTTACTTTATTGTCTCTTGCGTGTTGTGATATCTTGATTGTTTCATTGTTCTGTTGCGCTCCATATATCTGTCAGCATTTCATTGCATACATCCATCCCTCTTTTCTATTCTTTTTCATTTTTTTCTAAGGATCACCCTCTCTCGGTGAAGGAAGGACTCTCCGTTCGGGAATTCCTCTCGACAGACTAGAATCTCCTCCACTGGGACCTCCGTAAGTCCCCGACATCGAAGAATCTCCTCTTCGTTTACTGGGCTGGTTGTACCATTGAAGTTCCCCGAAGTTAGTCGACCCATTCGTGGTGAGACGAGAGCCCCTAGCTGACACGGCGGTGAAACAAAAATGAACTAGGGTCCCTATTTTGTGAGAACTTTAGATCTGGTTAAAAACACAAAAAAAAATCATCAAAATCAAAACACAAAAAAAGGCGTAAAGGCATTCACTTGTTTGATAATCTTTGCTATTTGCTTGTTGGTGTATGTTTTTGCGTTCCGAAAAAACTCTGAGCATGGCTCACGAGTCTTTTGAGGAGAACCACCCTGGTCGTGGTGAGTCAGTCGAGCCGCGAGTCCATGCTATGGACTCGGGTCCTTCCCATGAGCCCTCACGTGAGGTGCAGGTTACCACAGGGGACACATCCCCACCACAGGACATCTCCTCCCTGCTAGGTGTCCACGCCAACACGAAGCTTACCTCTGAGCAGCTCCGGGCCTTCTAGGCCATTCTGAAAGGAAAGTCTGTTTCTCCTGCACCCCAGGAGTCAACCCCAGCCATCGCACCCGTCCAAGAATCGGTGCAGGCCTTCCCATCTCCTTCGCTGGCGCAAGCCATCCAGTCTCCCTCGCTTCAAGGGCAAGCGAGTCAACAACCACCCTCGTTCCAATTCCCTTCACAATCTCAAACCCCTACTGTTCCCCACATACCGCTCCAGCCGGGGCCAACTGCCGACTGCCCGGCAGCTCCCTCTCATTCGGGGTTTCCCCCTCAAGTCGCCGGGAGACATTTTCCTCCCCAGTGGCAGGTGCCACCTTCACCTCCCAAGGAGCTCGCCCAATTGCTCCTCAACAGGTTCAATAGAATGGACAAATAATTTCAAAATTTGAAGAAAATGGTGGACGTGAAATCCACCCCGGAGGTTGCTTTGCCAATCCTTCCGGTCATCCGTCTTCCTCCCTCCGAAATGCCCACGTACCGCAGGTACAATGGCACTGACAACCCCTTTATTCACCTCAAGGACTTCATGTATGAGTCCTCCTATTGGCAAAATGATCAGAGATCCCTGACATACCTCTTTCGGAGGTCATTGGATGGTCCTGCGCTAGAGTGGTTCTATTCTTTGGAGCCCGGCGAGGCCGAAAACTTTGAAACAGTCCAGAGAAGATTTTTACAAAAGTATCGGGATAGGGTCGGTCCCTCTCTTTCCATTACCGACCTAGTGGCCGAGAAAATGAAGCCCGACAAAGATTTCGTCCGTTATGCTGATAGATGGAGGTCTCTGGCAGAAAGGATAAGGGATACCCTCTCAGAGCCCGAACAAGTGAAGATGATTGTGTCCAATACAACCCCACAGTTCAGGCATGTCCTGGCCATGAACAAGTTGGCAACAATGGAAGAGCTCTATGAGAGGGCTCGGTATATCCAAACCCAGTTAAAAGATTCCCCTATCATGCACATGTTTGAGCCGCCAAAGCCCAAGATAGCAGAAAGACAGGCACTGATGTCCCGAGTGGAGCGACAGAAGGGGTCGTAACAAATGAGCAAGTGAGTGCAGTCAATAATGCCAACTATGCAGCCAACCCAAGGTTCCCACAAATGCCTCGACTTCCCCTCCAGCAAGGTCCTTTTCCCTCTCGTCCTACACCCCAAAACAATCCACCCCAGAACAACATGCCTCCACCATTTCCCCCCAGCAACAACAACCACCACCTCCATACCACCAAGTTCCACCCCCAGGGAATTATGGACCCCCACAGCAACAAAGAAGACCAATCGGCCCCAAGGGAGCCCATTACCCACCGTTGCCAGAAACATTAGCAGATATTTTCAATGCCCTCATGACCTCAAATACACTCGTCTTACCTAGGGAGAGGCTCGCATGGCCCCAGAATGTCGATACTTCCAAATACTGTGTCTACCACAGGCAGCCAGGACACACAATAGAGAATTGTTTTCACTTTAAGGACTACATCTATGATATGAATGATGAGGGTGGGATTGACTGGGATGCAATGAGGCGATACGTCGCCACTCTCAAAGCCAAGAGACCCCCTCCTAGACCACAGTTCCAACAACAGCAGCAGTTACAACAGCAGCAGTTACAACAGCAGCAACAACCACAGCAACAGCAACAGCCTCAACAGGCACAACAACAACAACTGCCCAACCTGGGCATAATTCAGAATCCATTGCCGGAGCACCGACAGCCCAATCACCAGGTCAACCTCATCTCCTCCTTCCCGGAAGTCGGGAGAGAGTAGGTGTAGCACCCAGAAAGTACCTCTATTCTTTCTACCGCCAACCCTATCGTCATGCAACCCCCTCGCCTTGCCCGGGTAGCACCTCTCTCTCATCAATCCGCATCAGTACCGCCTTCACCATTTCCACTGCCATCACGTCCTCTCATTCGCACCCCAATGACCTATCAGCCAACACCCTCCACTACGCCCCCATACCCTCTCATCTTCTCTCACTCCTTCATATTGCCGTCCACCTCTACTACACCTACCCCTATGCCTTCCAAACCTCTCATCATCCGTCAACCATACCTGACCCCGCCTATCTCCACAATACCATCACCAATGCCTTCAAAACCACTCATCACCCACCATCCCTCTCAAAACCATTACCCGCCTAAAGCCTTATCCACTTCCACTTTGCCTCCACCTCTACCTTCCAAACCCCTTATCCTTCATCACCCATATGATATCCCCTCTACCTCCACCATGCCTCCACCGAACAAACCTCTCATCAGAATCCCTGCTCCTATTGCTACTCCAGCTTCGTCAACCATTCCTCCACCACTACCCCTCAAACCTCTGCTAAAACCCACAGCTACCCCCATAGAGGTACAAAAGCCGCAGGCAATGGTGCTCCAGAGTGTAAGGATTTTCCATAGGGTCTTCCCCTAGAACAGTCAGAATCCCGAGCAGTCTCAGCCAGAGAAGGACGATGGAGAACAGCCAGAAAAATCTATCCTTGGAACACAGTATGATTTGTTGAAACACTTGGACAAGACACCTGCTCGGATCTCCATCCTCGAGCTGCTTCAAAGGTCCATGTCCCATCAGGCGGCCTTGATGGAATATCTTCAAAAGGTCATGGTGAATGAAGACCTCCCCGTAGAGAAAATTTCAACCGTCCTGACACCAACAGACACACAACCGGCCATCATGTTTCACAACTACGAGCTCGCTCCCAAGGAAGCTCGAAAATATGCGTTGTGCATTGCAATAAAAATCAATGGAGTCTCCATAAACTCGTGCCTTGTAGACACGGGTGCGTCCATAAATGTGATCTCCATGAGCACCCTTCAGTTGTGAGGGGTCGACGAGGAACAGATAAGACCTTTCTCGATCACAGTCACAGCTTATGACAATAGCAAAAGGTCGCCACAAGGGATGATTATCCTGAAAGCGGAGCTAGGCCCTGTGTCAGTCTGCACGGAATTCCACGTCCTTGACATGGACCCCACATTCAAGGCCATACTGGGTCGCCCCTACATTGAAGCCATGGATGCTGTGCCTTCCACCAAATATCAGTGCTTAAAGTATCCTTACAATGGGAGAATTATTAAAGTGGTCAGTACACCTGTCCTTCACACAGTAGATGCTATCAACACCTCTCTGCCCTCTGTCTGGCCGTCTCATCGGCCCATATTGTCGCTGCTGGATGTGTGTGATTCATCTCACACTCCGCTAGCACCAAAGAAGCCGATCAAGGCGACAACGCCATGTCTCCCTTTTCATTCCAAAGGTTGGGAGAATATGAGGAATATCGGCTATCAACAGGGCAAAGGTCTGGGCGCGCTACTACAAGGTAGGCTGAAACCACCAAAGGAAATCAGGCCGAACCGCAGGTTTGGCCTAGGCTTCAAAGGACCACTCAAGGCAGATTGGAAGCCCCTCACATGGACCCTATCAAACCATTTCAACAAAGGGCACGTTATTCAGATGGGGGATTACCCGCAAGAAGCACACGGGGGATCACATGCTGTATATTCGGCTGAAAAATATCCGAGGGTCACCAAAAGAGGTAAGATCTAAGATCCAGAATGCGAATGGGACAAGTGGTTTGATATAAAGGATATTTCTGTTGCACTGGAAAGGATGTTCTCGCCTCCCCAGCTTGAAGGACCGCCATTGATCTCCGAAATGCCAGAGAATATCACTACGGTTGCCAAGGTTTCAAACTATCCTCGTCCTCGCCAGAAGGACTCTGTCACCGGCGGATCTTTATCCGTCATCAACATTGCCATCGACGGCTCATTAGCCGTCATCTTCTCTATTCACTCATCTTAGTCTTTGCTGATGTCTTCTTCCTGGGCCAGACGATTGTCTGATGATCTTCCCAGGTCCCCTTCTCTACTCACCTACCTGCGCGGGTTTCTCAACCCGCGCCAGGTTTTCAATCATGATATGCTCTACGAGCCTCCTAATCCTTTAGCTATAACCACTTTTCGCTCTCCTCCGATTTCATTTCATTGTTTTGTCATCAAAAATGAAAACGAAAAAAAAAACGTCAATTTTCAAACTCCTCAACAACACATCATTATTGAGGAAACCTCCTACATCTCCCACGAGTGCGTCCCGCCCTCCGGGCCACTCATCCAAGGTCCCATGAGTGACCTTTTCTACCCCTCCTCTGAGGGGTCTTTCCCTGTACATTTTTCACCATCCCCTTCAACCTTTTCTACGTCTGTAAAAAATGTCAGTCAAGCTAGGGATAATAAATCAAGGGTAGCATCCAAAAAGAAATTCAAGGGTAGGCAGATTCCTCGTCGGTTCCTTCTGGATTTAGTCACCAGGTGTCAGACCGTTCTGGACATCCCTCAGCTGCTAGAAAATCCCATCCAGCTACCGGAGATAGAATGTGAGGGTAATTGTGTGATTGATGAAGGATATGGAGTCTACGAGATCACCGATGAAGAATACCCTTTTGAAGAAGGGGATGAAGAATATGAGGATGCGGTTGGCGCATATGCTAGTGGAATAAGGAGATTCGACGAGCCGTCAGCCGCCGTAGAAGAGTCCACCAAGGAAGTCAACTTGGGAACTGAGGAAGACCCTAGGATCATCCTCATAAGTGATAATCTACCACCCTCTGAAGAAGAAGCATTGGTCAAAGTTCTTAAAGAGTATAAGGACACGTTTGCATGGAGCTACGAGGATGTGCCAGGATTGGATTCCGCCTTGGTTGAACATCGCTTAACTCCAAAACCAGGATCCACCTCGGTAAAACAAAGGTCAAGGCGTTTCCACCCTCAAAGTCCTTTATCCTCAATGGGTGGCAAACATTGTCCCGGTCATGAAGAAAGATGGGAAAGTCAGGATTTGCATCGACTTCCGGGACCTTAATCGCGCGTGTCCAAAGGATGATTTTCCCTTGCCTTATATTGATGTGTTAATCGATAACACGGCAGGATATGAAACCCTCTCATTTATGGATGGATTTTCAGGATATAATCAAATCTGTTTGGCAGAAGAGGATCAGGAGAAGACGTCATTCACTACACCATGGGGAACATATTGTTACGTGGTCATGCCATTTGGGTTAAAAAATGTTGGAGCTACTTACCAAAGTGCTATGATAGCCATATTTCATGACATGATGCATATATATCTGGAGGTGTATGTGGATGATTTATTGGTGAAATCAAGGACCAGGGTGGAACATCCGAGGGTTTTGGCTAAGGTCTTGCAGAGATCAAGGGAGTTCCAATTGAAAATGAATCCGAAAAAGTGTGTGTTTGGTGTATCATCGGGTAAATTACTGGGCTTCATTGTGAGCAAAAGGGGGATCGAGATAGATCCCAACAAAGCTAAGGCCATCAGGGACATGCCACCTCCCAAAAATTTAAGGGAAGTCCGAGGTTTAATTGGGAGGCTGCAATTCATCTGTCGGTTTGTGTCTCAACACCCGCAAAGGTGTAGACCTTTCTATGAGTTGACCAAGCCGGAAGTAGAATTCCATTGGGATTCTAAATGCCAAAAAGTTTTTGAAGGGTTAAAGGAATATCTGGCTAGTCCACCCGTTCTCATTCCACCCAAACCAGAAAAACCTCTGATCCTTTACATCTCAGTCTTGGATGACTCCGTGGGAGCCGTCCTCGCACAAGCTGATGAAGAAGGCAAGGAACGGGTAACCTATTACTTGTCCAAACTTCTCAATCCCTATGAGCAGAAGTACACAGTCACGGAGAAAACATGTGCTGCCCTCGTTTGGGTAGTGCAGAAATTGAAGCACTACTTCTTGGCTCATGAGGCCCACTTGATTGCTCGCATGAACCCTATCAAGTTCCTTCTAGAGAAATCCATCCTTACGGATAGGCTAGCATGCTGGCAAAGTTTTCTTTCTCAGTTTGACATCACCTACGTCCAGCAAAAGGTAATTAAAGGCTATGCCATAGCCGAGCATCTCGCCCACCATCCTCTTCCCAGGTTCGATCCTGTCCAATCAGAGTTTCCAGATAAGGAACTAATGTCCATCACCCAATCTGCTGAGCCAATGTGGACGTTATATTTTGATGGAGCTCTGAATTTCCAAGGGAAGGGTATTGGCATTGTCCTTCTAATGCCCGAAGGCGTTACCATCCCAGAGGCATTTCACCTCGCATTTTCAGTCACCAACAACATTGCGGAAGTATGAGGCTCTTCTAGCTGGTCTAGAACTTGCACATTCCTTCTATATCACCGAATTGCGAGTCGTGGGTGATAGTCAACTTGTTCTCCGCCAAGTGCTTACCAAATGTCGCACCCTTGATCCCAAGCTCAAGCCCTATCAGGAGCTGGTCTCCGCTTATGCCAAATTATTCACCAAGCTGATCTTTGTCCATGTTCCTCGCGAACAGAACATTCTGGCCGATGCCCTCGCCTCCTAGCCTCATCTTTCAAGTTCCCTCTAGGTGCATGGTTTAAATCCATCAATATCTACAAACGTCTTGTCCCTGCTGTTCAGGACCCTTACCTTTTAAAGGTCAAAGAAAGAGTCATACGGAAGATCCAGGAAGGAGAAATACTTGAGAAGAGGGAAATCATGTTGGCAGAATTTGAAGAAGAACTGGCCGACAAGGAGAAACCTTGGTTCTACGAAATTGTCAAGTATTGTAAAGATCAGTCTTACCCTGAAGGATCCACCACGGAGGATAAAAAAGCCATAAGAAGGGTGGCTCAGAAATACACATTGGTTGGAGGTCTACTGTACAGGAGAAGCCTTACGGGTGTTCTACTAAGATGTCTTGATGACGATGAGGTTTGGACATGTGTAGAAGAAGCACACTCAGGTGTATGCGGTGGCCATGTAAATAGCCAAATGCTCGCTAAGAAGATTGTTCGGCAAGGATTTTACTGGCCCACTATGGAAGAGGATTGTGCTATTTATGTCCGTAGATGTGTCAAGTGTCAATTTCACGCCGACAAAATTCATTCACCATCTTCCTCACTTCATCCAATATCCTCCCCATGGCCTTTCTTCATGTGGGCATTCGACATCATTGATCCTCTAGGTAATCCCAATTCCCTCACCAAACAGAAATCATTCATCCTCACTGCGACGGAGTACTTCACCAAATGGGCCGAAGCCGAAGCTTATGCGGAAATTAAGGCATCAACAATCTACAAGTTCATTATAAAGAACATCCTCACCAGGTTCGGCGTCCCAAGCACAATCGTCACCGACAATGGGCCACAGTTCATTTATCAGGACCTTCAAGACCTCTGCAAAAGGTACGCAATTACATTGCATCATTCATCACCTTATTACCCACAAGGTAATGGCCAAGCAGAGGCCACCAACAAGACATTGATCAAAATCATAAAGAAAACATGCGAGTCTAGTAAGTTTTCAGACTGGCCAGAAAAGCTTATCGAAGCTCTATGGGCCTATCGCACCTCAATCCGTACCCCCACCGGACAAACTCCGTTTGCCCTTACTTATGGTATGGAAGCGGTAGTCCCGTACGAGACTCTGATCCCTTCTCTTAGAGTACAATTGGATGAGGAATTTTCCCTCGACGAACGTCGTAATTCACTCCTTGCCCAGTTGGAACTCTTAGATGAGAAGCGGTTGGCCGCTGCCGAGCATGCACGTGTGTATCAAAATAGACTCGCTCATTTTTACCAAAAGAAAGTCATTGAGAGAAAATTCAAAGTCGGTGAGATGGTTGTTAAAAGAATTTTTGTCAAACCTGGAGGGCCGCGTTCTAAACTTCAACCCAATTGGGAAGGACCGTACGTGATTCAGGCTGTGTATCCTAGCAACGCCTACAGACTAGTCGATGCTGAAGGGACCGAGTTATCTCACCCTTGGAATGGGCTTTATCTTAAAAAATACTACCCTTAGATAAGTGTCAAAACAACAAAAAAACTGAAAAGAAAAGAAAACAACAAAAAATCAAAATAATGAAAAATAACAAAAATATGTATATACAACAACAAAACCCAAAAAAATATATTTATATATATAGAAAAAGAGAGAAAAAAAAGAAAAAAAATCAAAATGCCGATGCCTGGGAGTCACCATGTTGTTAAGTCACTGCATCCAACCTCCATGATAGGATATGGCCCATTAAGGCTTGGTAGGCACCGGGTCTTGGTCTGCCAGAACCGTGGAGATCCATGTCCGGCCACATCAGCTTATGCTCGCTCAAAGCAAGCCAACATGTACACACTTACGTATTTTATCAAAAAAAAAAAGGGGGTTGGTAGCATCACCTACGTTGGGGCCTCACCCAGAAGATCTCCAGAAGCTGTAATCTTTATTCTCTTCTCTTCGACAAAATGAGACAGCCGGCACCCTTAAAATGCTGAGCAAGAGAAACCAAAGCTCAAACCCCTTAAGGCGAGAGAAGGATCCATTTTCTCGAGCATCGGTCAGAGCACGAGAAGAGGACAGTGTCCCCGCAGGCATACAAAAGGGAGCCCACAACGTCAAATGACTACATCTCCCTCGCAAAAAAGAAGCACAAAATCAAAATCAAAAGAAAAGCCTGGTCGTGACCGTGCCTGATTCAATCGATGAAACCCCTCCAAGCAAAAATCTAAATCCGCAAAAGGGGCCATGGAATGTAAATACTCGAGATTTGGTCCGAAGTTGTCCGAAAGGGAAGAGTTAAATGGGCCCTTATTGGCTCGCCGAGTTAATGGTTTTGCCGGTCCTCTTAGGAGGTTTACCCCCTACACTCTTCCTTCCTCCTTTGAAGATGAAAGCTCGATAGAGTTTCTGAAGGGTGAAACCCGCCAAGGTCTGCCACCATATTTTAACACACACATATGGTTGTCTACTTTGAAAAGCAAAAGCTATTGTTGCGAAGGAGTCTCTGTGTTTCTGACCCGTCAAGACCCATGTCTACTGCCTTGATGTCTTCTTATTTAACCTTGGCCTTAGGCCGATGCAAGCGCGTCACCTATGGGTGCGACGGCGTCTGATTCCGGGTCAGCGTCGCGCGGTTGGTCGTTAGGGTTTCAGGGTGTTCCATCATATACCATCTAGAGTTGTGAGGAGATAGACCTGGGTCGAGCAAATCATTTACCTCGAACACCTTTTGGGTGAATCATTGTGGTCGGAAGCAACTGGGAGCCTAAGCATGGCATGACGGTATTGTCATCAGGGTAAGTCTTAGCCGGCGGGATTATCATTCGAGGGGTCTAGAGGTCCAAATCAACCTAGATGTGCGCTTAGGATACCTGGGAGGTTAGTAGGAAACCCATGTTCTCATGTAGGTTAGGTGCCGTATGGGTGCTTACCAGGCATTAGCGAAAAAAAATGATAACAATAAAAATAAAAAAGAGAAAATGTAGATATTTGCAAACAAAAAAAATGAATATAACAAAACAACAAAAAGCGCCAGAAAAATAAAATAAATAAATAAATCATTTTCGCATGATTGCATTTGTATGCAGCATTTCACTTTAAATTTTGCTTGCATTCGTGTACTTGTCTGTCACATTCATCACCATCGCATTTTCCCCTTGCCTTCATTAATAAAGGCTTGGCCCCTTGACCCGTTATCAAGGACAGTCAAAATGACCACCTGCTTATTGGGCAAGGGGCCAAGTCAGAACAGAAATTCTGACTTGTTTATTCAGTGATGTGTGCAGGGATTCGAGATGGTAAGAATGAAAATCAACAAAAACAAACCTTTTATGCCATTCCTTCTAGTAATTACATTAAGTTCCACCTTCTCTCTCTACATTACTTGTCCCGCCACTCTCCGGGTAAAACGCTCTCAAGGGTGCTACCCAACTATGAAAAGTGATACTTCTGCCGCTCTGCACTCCTCTTCCTATCCCCACACCCCGGCGTTGATTCATCGGGGCAGCAAACAAGTTACTAACACGAAAGCCACGCTCTAGTGCTCTTCGGTAGCATTCCTCGCCATCTCTCAGCCATTGCTCAGCGAGACCAAGACTGATTCGGAGTTCAAACAGTTGGGCCTCCATCGCCCTTCGTTCCTCCCTCTCAGCCAATCTGTCGGCTCTTTCTCTTTCTTTGTACCTTTCTTTCTCCGCCCGTTCTCTCTCACGGTCTTCCCTCTCCAGCTGAAGGGTGATCCTCAGCTCCATGGCATCCCTAGAAGAGTCATCGTCAGGACGACGCCGTAATTCCTCCTGCAGCTCTGCTATTCTAACCTCCCTCTGTGCAGCATGGGCAAGTGCCTCTTGCGTCTCCTTTTCCTGCCAGATGTATCATCTCAAATAGGTGGCAAGGCATGAACAAGGAGAATTCAATAGTGAAACTCCTACCTGTATAGAGAGCATTCCTTCTGCCTCCGCGGCACGCTGCGTGGCACGAGCAAGTTGCTCGTGAAGCAAGTCAAGTTCTGAGGTAGGGATCCATAAGCTGGAAGAGACTCCACCGGCTCCCATCGCCGATGAGGCCGCGTCAATCTGGGCGCGCTGTAATCAAGAGATGATAATTAGAGGCTAAGCACCGTGAATCTAGGGTCGTGATTCGGAGCGTGCACTGTATACACCTACCGAGGCACTCAAGGCTCCACGGGTGTCACCCAACTGTTGCTCCGTCTCTGCTAGGCAAGTTCGTAAGCTCGCTATCATAGTGTCACGGACATCCTGCACCCATGCCATAGAAGTTGGCTGTTGTGTAGTGGACAGCGGATCTAGAGGGGAGGGGTGAATAGATCTGCCCCTCTTTTCGCAATGCAATCCTCTTTAAAGCTAGATGATGAAATAAGCAGCGGAATATAACTAGCTTGACGAAGAACACAAATGATTTGCTTGGCAAGATGATTATGCAATATAGATATTGGACCTAAGCATGCATCTAACATAAAGCAATCGCACAAGCAAACCACAACACACGAGATTTTAAGGTGGTTCGGACTGAATTCCCAATCCTACGTCCACCCCTCACCAAATCCGGTGAGGCTCCACTAGTGCCACGCACTGAACCGTAAATCGGAAAGACCTCCGATTACCTTCCTACTAATCACCGGTAGGGACGTTAACACCGCAGATCGGACAACTTCCGATTGCCTTCCTACTAACCACCGGTAGGGACGATCTTCAGTTCCAAATGTTTGAATGAAATGGAAAAGAACAAGATATGAAAACACTCAAGCAAGATATGAAATATGTTCAAAGAGAAAAGATCTTGTCTGAGTTTGCTGGAGCTTGAATCTGATGCTTCACTTGGCTTGGAGTTGATCTCCTCTTGAAGTAGCTTGAATCACTTGGAGATTTGATGAAGAACTTCTTCCCGGAGTACTATTCACAGCTACAGTACTCGAACTCCTCTTCCTTGAACACACCCTTGCAGCCTCTTTTGGTCTCCCTTATTAGTCTTTCTTACTTCTTCTCTTCCTTGGAGGTTGCTGGATTGAGATATGAACTTGAATCACCTTGAGTTGATGGAGAGAGTGTTGGATGAGCTTTGATCTTCCTTTTGATCTTCTTGAGTTGATGAAGAAGAATATTGGATGCAGTTTAGATCACCCTTGATAGCCTTGATTGCTTCTTCTTCCTTGGAGGTTGAGATGGCTTCAGATCTGGACTTGAATGCCTTGGAATGGATGAAGAACTCCTTCCCGAAACACTGTTCACGGAGGTGCTACAGTACCTCGAAAATGGCCTCCCTTGATCTCTCTTGAACCCTTGAAGCATTAGGGTTTCTAACCTCTCAAGTGTTGGTTTTATAGACCTTGAATGGTCCATAGACACCCTCCAGACCAGATCCATAAATCATGGAAGATTAGGTAAGATTTGATTAAACAAATCCATGGAAAGGGGCTGGCCATGAGGTGGAATTTGAAGTTAAACAAGGCTGCATCGGGGCTGGCGGTCGACCTGCAGCTCCTGGCGGTCGACTGCTACTGTGAAACCTGCAAACGGGCGGTCCCTGGGATTTCCGGTCAACCGCCACTGGCTGGCGGTCAACCGCCAGCTGAAACACATGTAGACTGGCGATCCCTGGCTGGGGCGGTCGACCGCCAGCTGGGCAGAACCCGGGCTTGCCCGGGTCGGTCCGTTAAGTCTTGAACTCCGTCGTTCAACTCCATTAGCAGCCCGTGCATGTTTGTGGCATTGCCCTTGATAGTCTAGAAGGTATCAACTGAGTCTTTAACCTTGGATTCTCTTGGCTATACTTCTTTGTGCATTGACCTTGGATGAGTGACGAGCCGAATATGAAATGTCGACTTTTGCTTGTAAGAGAGATGAGATTTGCATCCTTGCTTGGGCGCGATCAATGAGCTTTCACTTTGGCCATTGCCACTTGATTCCTTGTCCATTCATTAGCATATCGGTCATGAATAAAAACATCACGTATGTCAATCACATGAGAGTGGAAGATATCAATGACTAATAGTGTTTAGCCATTATCTGATGCGGGACGGATGACTCGACCGGGCTAGAACGTACGACGGACACAAGTGCGGCCAGCACTAGCACGTTAAGGCAAGCCAGGCGGCTAGCCACTGTGGTATTCTCCGGGTGGAGACGCCTCTCAACAGCGCTCTCTCTTTAGCCCAGTGATCGTCCCTTGCAAGGGAAAACGTGGGGATCATGGCGATTAAGAAACCACCGTCGCCTAGGGTGCTAATTCACGCTCGATGCTCAATTGGAGCTATGGAACGGGCGCTCACAACTCACAAGCGCGGTGTATTTTGAACTGGCTAACGACCCTAATCTCACAAACGCAGCAATAGATAATATACTAAATCAGCAAGTGAGAAAGGAATTGAAGCGCGTACCTCCACGCCTAGGCGTGGGGAAGAATTCCCGGCCGAATCCGAACAACCCCAATACACACGATTGTTACAATTACAATTCCAGAACTTAATACCCACTCCACGCAGGGAGGTATAGGGTTACAATGGCCAAATATGGGGTTGCTGGAACCCGGGTTGACGGGCCACACTCGCAGGAGGCGAGGAACGCGCGCCGGAGCCGCTCGGATATGCCGACGGAAAGTCGACCCGGTTCTGCCCGCGCTGGTCACCCTGCGCAGCGAGTTTGCGGAGGCTGGTACGGCTAGATCCAAAGCCCGATCGGAGCGCCGTTTGTTGGAGAATGACGGTGACTGGACGTAGTTTCTTCACTCCAGAGGGCGCATTCAGATCCTTTCAGATCTGGGTGCAGCAATGATTTCTTTCAACGTCTGATTTGGTATTCACAGAACTGCACAGATAGACAAATAAATGGTGGAAAAAGGGTTGCCGATGTCGAAATGGAACTCCGTCTGTGGGAGGTTGTTGGTGACGTCCATAGGAACAAATCCTCTGAAGACCTCTCTCTCAGATATTGGCTGGATGAGGAAGGACAGATGTGGGAAGTCGCCTCTGGATCTGGACTGAGTCTGTCCAGATCTTCTTGCGCGACCTCACGAGAATTAACGCCACGGACAGCACAGACCTTGAAATGCAACGAAACCAGAGGCCACGTGAAGATGACTTGCAATACTTTAAATGATCTTCAGACACCAGCTCCTGATCACATCGTGGTTGGGCTGCATAACTCGAAACACAGTCAACCTCAGATCTGGACTGCACTCTGGGACAGATCTGCGCGCCGCCACGAGAAAAATCACCGCCGATGCTCCCAAACTCCAAACGACATCAAACCAGCGCTGAAATCTTGCAATCTTGTAGTAGTATCAAGGATAAATCGGAGAGAATAAGATGATAAGAGGGGGATGGGAAGAGAAGGTCAAGTCCACGACCAGATTTCTGGGAAAACCACACCAAGGGAAAGGGCAAGAGAAAGAGGGAGAATCACTCTCTTAACAATTTTCTTTCAACAAAATTTCATTCTATTGTGAACAAACACTATACATGCCCTTTTATAGACAATGCAAGGGGTAGGGGGAGGGGAAATTCGTGGGTTACATGGAGAGGGAGGGTTGGGTGCGCATGGTTCATGACAAGGGGACTTGGTGAAAGGGAAAGGAGGGGCAAGGGGACATGGGTGTTCACCAAACTTTGAATTTCTTGTAAAAAGGAGGGAGGTGGCAGCCATTTGAATATGACCAGCAGCCTTTCTAGCCTCCCATGTGGTAAATGGAAGAAGAAAATTCAAAGTTGCTAGCCTAATACAACAAGGAAGGGGGCGCCCCCCTTCTTGGGCCTTGAATGGGCCAAGTTTGGCCTTGGTCTTCCTTAAGCCTATTAAGCCAATATGGAACCAATATGGCTTAAGGCCATTCTAATCTAGATAGCCCAAGAATGAAGGAAGCCCAATTGGGCCTTTCATGGCTAATGGATCCATCATAATGGTCCAAGGCCATTCCTTCTTAAGACATTCTAAGGGGCTTTAACCAAAATGGCCATTTAAGGGCCTTACAAGCAGCCCAATATGAAAACCCACATATAATGTGACATTACAAGCCCAATTTAATGCTAAAAAAGGTCCAATTTGAAGCCAAAGTGTCCCCAGTTTGAAGGGAAGTCGATGTAGTCAACTTGGTGCTCCGCGTATGGCACCGTCGGTTCGCCGACGTGTCACGTGATCGCCCTGGTGTCCGCACCAATTCTCCCCGGGTGGGAGGAACTCGACCCCGTCGAGTAAGTGTCCCGAAGCTTGCATTCTCCGCATGTGATCAAGGTGTTGGTCATCGTGGGGCATCCTTGCCAACGCACTAGGACGTGTGGATATGCGCCATTCCTTGTGGTGATCACCTGCTCATCCAGTATACAATCTATACGCATGCGTTGAGGCTGGAAGAGGTGGACTCTCGGGTGGTGTATCACTCACAATAGAAGGAGAAAGCCCAAAGCTCACTTAGGGATCACCGCGGGTTCCAATATGCTACCAGATCTGAAACATGGAACGTCGAACTGTCACCATAGTCACCCGGTAGTTCAATATCGTACGCTTTCGGACCCACTTGTTTCATAACCCGGAAAGGGTGGGAATCATGGACTTAGAGTGGCTTTCGGTCTCCGGGAGGAAACCAATCAGGTATGACCCTGACCTAGATGTACTCTCCCTTTGAATCCACGAATATGTAGCATGCATCGGCTACCTCCTTATATGTGCTTGACTGGCCTTTTATTGACACGACTTAATGCAAACCATATGAAAGAAAACAAACCATAGAAACAAACACACACACTTGAACTTAGACAAACCTATGGTGATGTAGACCATGCATATGCAATGGTGGACCAGGGCACCCGAATATGTGCCATGCATACACTAGATGTACTCGATGCTTGACGGAATGGACGATTCCTAGACACCCTAAGATGTACCAATCATGCATTGGCGACCTATGGGATTTGGGTGGGGAAGGACTAGGAGATCCAAAACTACCCTCGTCATTACCCCTAGACGTAGGTACGGCTTGCCAACTAGACCGAGGGGTAGGGATGGGATGGTGAACTCCTTGGAAGAAGTGGAGTGAATATGATAGCTCGGGAGGTTCACTAGTGAAAGGGTCAAAAGGGTCAAAGAATTTATGACCCCATGAAGTGGGTTCCCCCATGACTCGGTCCCAATTGTGAAATTCTTGAGGGTGTAGGTAGTCACCTTCATCCGTTATGGTAACTGGGACAATGGTCATGTGAAGAAAATAAACTTCCTCCCTCGGGCAAAAGGAAATGAAGTCGGACTCGGCCGGCATCGGGAGGAGTAGAAGAATCTCCGTGGTGACACACCCCACGTGCACACGGAGGTAATGGATCCTAAGGCCGGATGGGTGAAGCTAAGACTAGCGGGTTGGTCAAAGCCTCGGGCCAAAAGATGCGTCAACTCCCATTGTGAATCTAATCCTATAATAAGGTCATCCAAAGTATCGACATGGTGACTAGACCGAAAAGTTGTGTGGTAGGAGTTGATGGACACCAAAGGTAGGGTAGGGTCCATAGACGGGTAAGGGAGTGGGACCAAGCCATCCTTGAGCCAACTAAGAAGCGGCTCGGCTATGTATAATGTACCCGTTAGAAATACGGGTGGCTCGGGATGAGGTGGCTCCAAGCGTGAATCCGAAGGTGGAGTGGGCCACTGGGGCTGGGTGGCTAGACACACGGGGTCCCTAAGGGTGATCTTACCGGGTAGGTATGGTGGGCATAAGGTGCAAGTCCTCTTGTCCCAGTCAAGATTGGCCCTTCTCTCTCCTAACCACTTTTGCCCTAAAATGATGCATGAACCAGCAAGTGTGCCGATCCTGCACCATGCGCCATCGGTGTAGAGAACAGAGCCGATCCTCTTATAGAACTCAACACAAGCAAAATCACCATCGCGGGCAATCTCGCCTATCTTGGAGAGAGACTCCACGATGTCAAGAGAAACCCAATTATCCGACTCCCTATCGGTGAAATGGAGTTCCGTTGTGGCCCCGTTGGGTAGAGCGGCTTTCATAATGAGAGGGGCAAAACCAAAGGCTCGGTCCATGAGGACATTCATTTTGGCCACAAAAGTTGACCACTCGGACGTATGGTCTTGGGGATCGGCCATGGGTAGTGGACATGCATACACACGGTGACAAGACACTAGACCGGCTATGCAAGTTTGGAATGCATGCACACTAAGGACCCTAGACGTAAACCGAGACTCGGTACGGGGCGGAGACAATCGACCCGAAGGTCACTCGCACAAGTGCGCGGCCTTCCCGATAGGCGTAACCTAACGGTCGGATAACACCTTTTTATATACCGAGTAAAGGGATGTATGCGACCCAAAAACGACTCTTTTTGTTGTTTTAAAATATGATGATCCTAAACACGACGTAGACTATGACTAGACGTAAATGACACTCTTTTTTTTTTCTTTTTGACACCCTAGACTCAAACTCTCTCTGATACCAAATTGATGCGGGACGGATGACTCGACCGGGCTAGAACGTACGACGGACACAAGTGCGGCCAGCACTAGCACGTTAAGGCAAGCCAGGCGGCTAGCCACTGTGGTATTCTCCGGGTGGAGACGCCTCTCAACAGCGCTCTCTCTTTAGCCCAGTGATCGTCCCTTGCGAGGGAAAACGTGGGGATCATGGCGATTAAGAAACCACCGTCGCCTAGGGTGCTAATTCACGCTCGATGCTCAATTGGAGCTATGGAACGGGCGCTCACAACTCACAAACGCGGTGTATTTTGAACTGGCTAACGACCCTAATCTCACAAACGCAGCAATAGATAATATACTAAATCAGCAAGTGAGAAAGGAATTGAAGCGCGTACCTCCACGCCTAGGCGTGGGGAAGAATTCCCGGCCGAATCCGAACAACCCCAATACACACGATTGTTACAATTACAATTCCAGAACTTAATACCCACTCCACGCAGGGAGGTATAGGGTTACAATGGCCAAATATGGGGTTGCTAGAACCCGGGTTGACGGGCCACACTCGCAGGAGGCGAGGAACGCGCGCCGGAGCCGCTCGGATATGCCGACGGAAAGCCGACCCGGTTCTGCCCGCGCTGGTCACCCTGCGCAGCGAGTTTGCGGAGGCTGGTACGGCTAGATTCGAAGCCCGATCGGAGCGCCGTTTGTTGGAGAATGACGGTGACTGGACGTAGTTTCTTCACTCCAGAGGGCGCATTCAGATCCTTTCAGATCTGGGTGCAGCAATGATTTCTTTCAGCGTCTGATTTGGTGTTCATAGAACTGCACAGACAGACACATAAATGGTGGAAAAAGGGTTGCCGATGTCGAAATGGAACTCCGTCTATGGGAGGTTGTTGGTGACGTCCATAGGAACAAATCCTCTGAAGACCTCTCTCTCAGATATTGGCTGGATGAGGAAGGACAGATGTGGGAAGTCGCCTCTGGATCTGGACTGAGTCTGTCTAGATCTTCTTGCGCGACCTCACGAGAATTAACGCCACGGACAGCACAGACCTTGAAATGCAACGAAACCAGAGGCCACATGAAGATGACTTGCAATACTTTAAATGATCTTCAGACACCAGCTCCTGATCACATCGTGGTTGGGCTGCATAACTCGAAACACAGTCAACCTCAGATCTGGACTGCACTCTGGGACAGATCTGCGCGCCGCCACGAGAAAAATCACCGCCGATGCTCCCGAACTCCAAACGACATCAAACCAGCGCTGAAATCTTGCAATCTTGTAGTAGTATCAAGGATAAATCGGAGAGAATAAGATGATAAGAGGGGGATGGGAAGAGAAGGTCAAGTCCACGACCAGATTTCTGGGAAAACCACACCAAGGGAAAGGGCAAGAGAAAGAGGGAGAATCACTCTCTTAACAATTTTCTTTCAACAAAATTTCATTCTATTGTGAACAAACACTATACATGCCCTTTTATAGACAATGCAAGGGGTAGGGGGAGGGGAAATTCGTGGGTTACATGGAGAGGGAGGGTTGGGTGCGCATGGTTCATGACAAGGGGACTTGGTGAAAGGGAAAGGAGGGGCAAGGGGACATGGGTGTTCACCAAACTTTGAATTTCTTGTAAAAAGGAGGGAGGTGGCAGCCATTTGAATATGACCAGCAGCCTTTCTAGCCTCCCATGTGGTAAATGGAAGAAGAAAATTCAAAGTTGCTAGCCTAATACAACAAGGAAGGGGGCGCCCCCCTTCTTGGGCCTTGAATGGGCCAAGTTTGGCCTTGGTCTTCCTTAAGCCTATTAAGCCAATATGGAACCAATATGGCTTAAGGCCATTCTAATCTAGATAGCCCAAGAATGAAGGAAGCCCAATTGGGCCTTTCATGGCTAATGGATCCATCATAATGGTCCAAGGCCATTCCTTCTTAAGACATTCTAAGGGGCTTTAACCAAAATGGCCATTTAAGGGCCTTACAAGCAGCCCAATATGAAAACCCACATATAATGTGACATTACAAGCCCAATTTAATGCTAAAAAAGGTCCAATTTGAAGCCAAAGTGTCCCCAATTTGAAGGGAAGTCGATGTAGTCAACTTGGTGCTCCGCGTATGGCACCGTCGGTTCGCCGACGTGTCACGTGATCGCCCTGGTGTCCGCACCATTATCAAAATCAAGAAACTCATATGACTATGGAATGATGTCGAATGACCCAAGTGACCACAGAATGACTCAAATGACCTCATGGACACAACATTCTCCCCCTTTTTGATGATGGCAACACTGTGAGTCATTATGTGATAGAAATGTCTAAAATGGGACAAGTTATAACAAATGCAACATATGCAGCTCAAGATCCATGATAGTAATAGCATGTGAAGGCAAGTATGATATGAGTGCTATGCAATTATGCAAACCTCATCACATAGACATATGAGATGCAAAGTGAACAATGGATTCTCCCCTTGGACTCTCCCCGTACACCATTCACACATCCCCTCATGACAACTCACAAAGCACATAAGCTCTCCCCTTTGATAATGCGATAACGCATATAGCTCTTACAAAGGACTCACACAAAGAATTCTCCCCCTTTGCCAACAGCAAAAAAGGAGTGATAAAAGTAAAATGTCTGTGAGACCATAGCTGAAAGGAGTGAAGAGCAAGCCATTATATGCAAAACTGAAGCATGCCGTGAGCAACATATATGGTTCAAAGCTAATGAAATCCGAGATCATCAACAGAGTTCGAAAAGCAGCTACATCCAAGATTTAATAGAAATGAACCAAAGGTGCATATCATGGCAGTGTTTAACCTTCCCTTGTCTTATATATCCATATTCAATAATGACAAAGGCAATAACACAAAAGCATGTATTGAGGCTAAACAATCATGACTAAAGCATGGAATTTGTAGGAATTCAACAAGTTTGATTATCAATATCATTTGCATTTGAAGGCACAAGACTCATATTTTACGAGCAATCAAGTCTAGTACATGCCTCCAAGCCGTAAGAATACACGTTGTTTAGACGCCAGTATTCCTAGGAATTTGGTAAGACTGACTGTCATGCTTCAAGATTAACAGAGATAGCAAAGTCACGTCATGACATATCATGTCTCAATTCTTTGATGAGGGGATATATTTCTCAGCAATTATGTCATTGCTCTGCCTAGAGTCTAAAAGTTTTAACACAGTGATAACAGGGGCACATCATGACATATGCATTTGTCACTTGATTTGATGACATGACATGTTTCTCCGTGCAACAATATCATTGCTCTGTCAAATTGATTTTCAAGAATTCCAGCTCATCAAGATGTTTAAAAACAATACTAAGCCTGAGTGTATCACCAAGATGGTCATGAACTTTGAATTTTTAGTTATCAGGATAGTCATTCAAAGCACAATATGTAATCTCTAGTTAAGGTCTATTAAAACCACAAAACATAGATGATTGCATAACAGATATTTCAGAACGTCAAGGAAATCATTAAATCTGAACCATTTTCATTGAATTGACAATCATTAGGGCCTATAATAGAAAGCTCTTGCACCATATGTCCATCTGTCTCATGAACTCAAATCAGACTGTAAGTCACTGAAGTGCAGTTTGCAAGAGGTTAAGAGAATCAACAAAACTCCCCCTAATGATATGCAATGTATACGCGAAGGGGTTATGTTTGGAATCAAGTGGAATGGCAAAGGAGGTTGACCTAGTCACTCATGAAGGTAGCAGAAATGAAATGTATGACCCAACGCATGGTTGTACACTTATTAAATGCCACAGAATGAATATGCATGAATGTTGCACAAGGACAACTCCCCCTTACTATATGGCCTATATGCGACATTGACACATGGTACTTGGCGGAGGTGAAACCTCACGCATATTGAGTGCTTCGAGACAAGCATAACCTGCCCTTCCATACATCAACATTTGATATACCATGGTCATGTAAGAATGATGCGACACAAACCATGCAATACATTGGGAACATAGATTCAACTTGATTATGCAACTACATGCAATGCGACACCATATGCAAAAAGACATATTGACATATAAACAATGCATGAATACCAACGTGCAAAACACACAATTAATTGAACATGATCATCATTTCAAATTCTTATTGGCCTGAGGTCGGTAAAGACCAAGCTCCCTTCTGAGCGTTGAAAACCTGTCATTACACAAGGGCTTGGTGAAAATATCAGGAATTTGATTTAGAGTATCAACAAAATACAGTTCAAACTTTTTCTTACTGACCTCGTCTCTAATGAAGTGATGCCTAATCTCAATATGCTTAGTCCTAGAGTGCTGGACTGGATTTTTTACAAGGTTGATAGCACTAGTGTTATCACACAGAATCGGGACACAACCAAGATCCACCAAGTAGTCTTGGAGTTGGTGTTTAATCCACAACACTTTGGTGCCACAGCTCCCCGCAGCAACATATTCTGCCTCCGCGGTTGAGAGGACAACCGAGTGTTGTTTCTTGGAGGCCCAAGAAACTAAACACCCGCCTAGAAATTAGCAATAGCCACTAGTACTCTTACGATCCAGCTTGCATCCAGCGTAATCCACATCAGAATAAGATATAAGAGATAAATCACATGATGACGGATACCACAATCCCAAATCTTGAGTGCCGGCAAGATATCGAAGGATACGTTTGACGGCAGTCAAATGAGATTCTCTAGGACTAGCTTGAAATCTAGCACAAAGGCATACACTAAACTGGATATCTGGTCAGGATGCAGTCAAATAAAGTAAAGAACCAATCATACCTCTATAGACCTTTGCATCTACCAATTTATCATTTTCATCCGAATCCAGTGAAGTTGAGGTGCTCATCGGAGTTGCAATGATTTTGCTGTTTGCCATGTCAAATCTTTTTAGCAGCTCCTTGATGTATTTGGCTTGGCTTATGAAGCAACCATCTTCTCCTTGGTTGACCTGTAAACCGAGAAAGAATTGAAGTTCTCCCATTAGGCTCATCTCAAATTCGCTAGTCATGAGGTTAGCAAATTCCTCACACATTTCAGATTTTGTAGAACCAAACACAATGTCATCAACATAAATTTAAACAATCAAGATGTTCTTACCTTCCTTCTTGGTGAAAAGTGTTTGATCTACTTTACCTAGTGTGTACCCTTTTTCAATGAGGAACGAGCTTAGTCTCTCGTACCAAGCTCTTGGTGCTTGCTTAAGTCCATAAAGCGCCCTGTCTAGCTTGTATACAAAATCTGCATTGTTAGAATTCTCAAAGCCAGGGGACTGCTCAACGTAGACTTCTTCTTTGATCAAGCCATTCAAGAAAGTACTTTTGACATCCATTTGATAAAGCTTTATTCTAAGGGAGCATGCAAAGGCAAGTAAAATTCTGATGGCTTCGAGTCTAGCAACTGGGGCATAAGATTCATTAAAGTCTACCCCAAACTCTTGATTATACCCTTGAGCCACCAATCTAGCCTTATTTCTTATTATCTTACCATCCTCACTTAGTTTGTTCCTAAAGACCCATTTAGTGCCTATGACAGATTGTAATGAAGGTCTAGGAACAAGATGCCAAACTTTGTTTCTCTCAAACTGGTTTAGCTCTTCTTGCATGGAATTTATCCAATTTTCATCTTTTAAAGCATCATCAATATTTTTGGGTTCATGCTGTGAGACAAGAGCAAGTTGATCTAATTCTTCCATAATTTTAAAATATGACCTAGTTCTAGGTGGGTCATTCAAGCTACCAATGACATTCTCCAAGGGATGATCCTTAAGAATTCTAATATTTGTAGAATTGTTACCTTCTCCTGGAGCTTGATCTCTTGCATTGCTTGATTCAGCTAGGTCACCATCTTCTTTTATTTCTTCTTGTGGAGGATCACTCTTGTCCTTTATGCTTAGGAATTCCCCATCTTCATCGTTTTTCCTGCAAGAGTTATCATTGTTAGAATCATGATATTCATCAAAGGAAACATGGGGTGATTCTTCCACAGTTTGTCTTTTGATATTATAAATTCTATAAGCCCTAGATCTATCAGAATATCCAAGGAATATACCTTCATCGCTCTTGGGCTCGAATTTATCTAAGTCTCTTTTGTCATTGTTGTAAATGAAGCATTTCGATCCAAACACTTTCATATGTGAGAGAGAGGGCTTTTTACCTTTTAGCAACTCATAAGGAGTCTTTTTGGTGTGTGGCCTTACCATAGAGTGGTTGATAATGTAACATGCCGAGTTTACCGCTTCAGCCCAAAACCTCCTTGGAAGTTGCCGTTCAGCAAGCATGGTTCTTGCCATCTCTACAAGTGTCCGGTTTCTCCTTTCAACCACATCGTTTTGCTCCGGCGTTCTTGGTGAAGAAAATCGATGTGAAATCCCTTCGACCCTGCAAAGGTTATAGAAGTTAGCATTTTCAAATTCACCACCGTGATCAGATTGAATCTTGGAAATTTTAAACTCACCGTCCTGCTTTATCTTCATGTAGAGTGCCTAAAACTCATCAAAAGCATCATTTTTGTGTGTGAGAAAGAAAACCCATGTGAACCTAGAAAAATCATCCACCAAGACATATCCATATTTTCTACCACTTAAGCTAGCAGTTCTGGTTGGGCCAAATAGGTCCATATGAATTAGCTCGAGTGGTTTGGATGATGTATTTTCAGATCTTCCTTTGAATGATTTTCTAGTTTGTTTACCTAGGGCACATGCATCACACAATTTGTTTTCTTGTTTAAAGGATAGTTCAGGCAAACCTTTCACCATTGAATGCTTCAAGAGTTTATGCAAGACATTGTAGCTAGCATGTCCTAGTCTACGATGCCATATCCATGCTAGTTCAGATTTTGGTGCAGCAAGATAAAGATTTAAATGAGCAGGATCATCTAAGTCAATAATGTAAACATTGTTAACTCTCTTACCAGAAAATTTTACTTTGTCAGATTTTGGTTCAAGAACTCTACATTACCTGTTCCAATGATTTTTCCTTTATTATTTCCTCCAAATGTGACATATCCTCATTCCTTTTCCTCCAAGAGACAAAATTTTGATTTGTCTCCAGTCATGTGTCTTGAACAGCCGCTATCAAGGTACCACCTGTTATGCATGGCTGCAAGATATTCCTGCACAAGCAAGTAAGCAATGGTGTTTGGAACCCAACCAAATTTGGGTCCCTTCAAACTTTTCAAAATTTCAAAACATGAAACCATTTCTTTTGGAATCCAAACCTTCTTAACATTCATGCTTTGTTTGCTTAGAGCAGGGATTTGATTTTTCTTTTCAACCTTGACATTCATTTTTTGTTTAGAAGCTCTTTGTTGGATTTTGTAGAAGTTTGAGGAGGTTTGCTTCTTAAACTATTGAGGCTGTTGGTTGGTTTTGGGTTGAAACTGATTATTTTGCCACCTATGGGATTGATGAACACAGAAATCACAATTTTCCTAAAGATATGGTGATGCTGGCCTATATGAGTGTGCAATCCAATTGTGGTGAAATTTGGAAGGTTGAGCATGCAATGGCCAAGGAAGTGTTGACATATGCTGCGGGGAAGGTCGACCTTTCTTAGGTTTTTAGACAGGCTTTTTGGAAATATTGGTGACTGCCTCTTCAATCTTTTCTTTCCCTTTCTCCTTTTATTTTTGTTGGTTTTGTGTGGGAGTTGTGTTTGAGGTGGAAGCTTCGGAAGAAGAAACAAATGTGACAGTTTTTGGCCCAATTGGCCTTTTGTTTGTTGGTTCAAAACCCAACCCTTCCTTGTTGAAATTCATTCTAGTACCTAGCAATGCATCTAGGTTTTCTCTTCCATCCACAAACTTTTCTAAAGATTGTTGTTTATCCTTCAACTCTTTTTGTAGGTTTTTAATATTTTGAAGAAGTTGAATGTTGACTTGTTTGACAGCTTCATACTTTTCATTGCTCAATTTACTATCTTTTTCATAGCTTTGCATTTTGAGCTTCATGCTATCAATCTCATTTCTCAAATTCTCATTTTCAGTTTCCAAGTCAGCCATTTCTTTTCTTCCTTCCTCCAAATCCTCAATCATTTTCTTAAGATCTTCAATTTCAGTCTCAAGTAGAGCATTATTATCATTCATATTATGATCATGCACAAATGAGTTAATTTTCTTTTTCAATGACTTATTCTCCTTTTTGTACATTTCATATTTTTTCATGAGTTGTATATATGCATCCTCCCAATCATCAATTGTATAATCTTCAAATAGAGAATTTACCTCAGTTCTTCATCACCTTTGGCCATAAGGCAGAAATCTTCTTTTTCTTTGTCCGAGGTGCTAGTTCCGTCATCACTTTCCTCTTCATCGCTCCATGTGGACACCATGGCCTTGTTCTTCTTCTTGCCCTTCCATTTGTCGGCTTTTCTGAATCTATCGGGACAATCATTCTTGAAATGTCCTGGTTTATTGCAAGAATAGCAAATGATTTTGTCAGATTTCTTAGAGTTTTCAGAATTAGACCATTTCTTACCTTTGACCTTCCTCTCATGAAGCTCTTACCTTCCATTCTCAGGAATGTTTTGAACTTACGTGTGAGCATGGCTACGTCATCCTCTTCTTGCTCACTTGCCGAATCCTCACCTTCATCAGAAGTGCCATGACCGCTAGGTCATGCTTTAAGAGCTAGGGACTTCTTCTTAGGTGCCTCAGCCTCTCTGTTCTTGAGGTTGATCTCATAGGTCATCAATGACCCAATGAGTTCATCTACCTTGGTAGTTGCGAGATCTCTCGATTCTTCAACCACGGTAGCCTTTGTGTGCCATGCTGGAGTTAACGGTCTGAGAATTTTCCTTACAATTTCTTGCTCTGAATATTTCTTTCCAAAATCAGTTAAACTATTAGTAAGCACAGTCAATCGAGCATACATATCTTGAATTGATTCATCAGGCTTCATGCGGAACATTTCATATTCAGAAACTAAAATGTTCGCTTTTGTTTCTCGTACCTGAGAGGTTCCTTCGTAGATTACCTCTAGCTTGTCCCACATTAGTTTTGCAGATGCGCATTGTTGACACCCGTTTTACGCCGATAAGTTGAGTCGTTTCTCTTACTCCCATTAGTTGATGCCTCGAGTTGTCCTTCATTCATTGGGCCATTTTTTTGTGGCACGTCTTGGGCTCATTTTATGGGTCGTCTCCCTCCTTGGTGAAGTCCGTGGCGATTCGGGGCTTAATGGGCCTTGGCTTTGGTCAATTGAACGTTTCATAGCATAAACGGCCCAACCTAAGCCGTTCACGAGATGAACGGTTGAATATGGACCGTTCATACATTTTGTTAATTTCTGAGGTCTTTTCTGAATATTCACCGACAGGCTGTGATGCGGCCCTATTCGGACCGTTCAAACCAATGGACGGGCTTATTACAACCGCCTATACCTCAGAGTCCTACGCACGCCCATTTCCTCAGATAATTATCCAATTATCCGAATTATCACCGACAGGGTGAAACGGTTGGATATTGGCCGCTCTACACTAGAACGGTCTTACTAGAACCGTTCACGTTTGAGGGTCCAACGGCGGGCGTTTCGGCCAGTTAGAGAGATAATTGGGTTGATTTTCTGATTATCCGAATTTCACCGACAGTTTGGACGGTCTGAACCAGACCGCCCAAATATTGAGCGGTCTATCGTAAGACCGCTCATCCCGTCGGATGAGGCTTTTTAACAGACTTTTGTCTCTTTTATTCATGGCTTTATCCCCAGTTTGTTTTGATGATTTCTCCGTGGATAATTAACCATATTTGATGCCGTTTCGACTGGATAAGAGATTATGATAATATCTATGATTTATCTTTTATAATCTCGACCTGAAAATATCTAAGAACCCGAATTTCGAGGCTGGCTTTCTAGGCTCTATAAATAGACCCTAGTGGCCGGACGTCGAAAGGGGGGGGGAATTTTGGTCGACGGCGAAGCCCTGCCGCATTTCCGAACGACCTAGCACCAAGGAGGGAGGCTCTCTACGTCCTTACGAGCCTCCGGTTCAGGGAGTAGTCCGTGTGTCGAGTCATAGTGTCATTTCTCTGATTTCTTCATCATCTGTCGCATGCGTTGTTCTCTCTCTACGTTTCCCTCGTTTTTCTCCCCATGCATACACCCACCTACGTTTTTGTCATCCTAGGGGTTTAAAACCCCCCAAGTATCCCTCTATCCATTTGTTTATGCTTAATTCTTCTTACATGAACGCGTACTACGTCATTTAGTCCTAATCTGGGTGTCTCTTCTGTGTCTCCACATTGTTTTGCAGGTCAGCACTTCATCAGCACGAGGCCCATCCCCTCTGGCCGGCTGGAGAGGGTGGAGGTGAACCCTTTTGCAACTCTTGGCGTGGTGGGCGTGCGCGGTTCCTTTAGGCCCGTTCAAGACGACGAGCGGCATCCACTGCACCGCCCTTCTTCATTCTGCGGTTCACTTCAAGCCGCCCATCTTCCAGGAGTTCTTCTTCCCGCGCGTTCGGCAGCACTCTTAGACGGCCTATCGTAGGGCCGTGTGTCTTTAAGGCGATTCTGCATCGACCGCGCATCCTCCCAGTGCTGCGTCAAGGCGAGTGTCTCCCCTTCCTTTCCAAAGTACGGTACGCTAGTCACGTGCTGGACTTTGGTGGTGATCACGGTCACTCTCTGTTTTTTCTCCATCCTCTCACTGCGCTTTGTTTGTTATTCCCGATATTATTGCTTTATTCATAACCTATCATCCACCAAGTGAGGAGAGGAGAGGAATATATATCTACACCCCTTTTGTGGTGATCACGGTGGGACACCTAATGCCCATCGTGCCTTTGAGTTGCTGACCCTCCTTATTTGTTGTCCAAGTTTTCTCTTTAGAGTGGTTTGCAGGGTGAATGTGGTTTCTGTCCTCTGGGGGCCTACGCGGTTCTTCCTGGGCCGCCCACCCACGGGAGCGGTTGATATTCTACCGTCTATCCCTTGTAGTCGGAGCTAGCTTCAGCGGTATTTCCTGTTACACACGGTGCTAGATACACCGTTCATATTGTAGAGCGGCCTAGATCTGGCCGTTCAGTTTTCCAGCACAGGTACGTTTGGGTCTGTTCTTACTACAGGTACACGGCTGATTGAGGGCCGTTCAAGAGGTGACACGGTTGACTAGTGACCGTCTTTCGGGTATTCTCCTGCCCTTGCTACCTCATTTTTTTAGGTTCTGTGATTACGCTATAGTTCTGTGCTCTCCCTGGGTTAGACGATTTCACATACACCGTTCTACTGTAGGAGCGGCCGCAGAGGGGCCATTCATCTGGTGCCACAGTGTGTCTACGTTATACCTGGATTGTCATATTCTATGGGGTTTGCTATGCTTGGTGCTACTCATTGACTTCCCCCCTGCTCTCTTATCATCATTGTATTACCATGCTTTTCATTGCTCATGTGTATACTTGCTCATTGATTGATAGCTACTAGGCTAGTTTGTGCATGCACTCCGTGCGCGTAGGTGCATCGACCCCTTCTCATATTAGTTGCATTCCTACCGAGGTAGGGTTTCCTCTCGTCTCCATATTCCTTGGAGCCGACTAGGGACCTTGCTGAGGACCTCCGTAAGCCCCCGTGAGCCGTGGACTCCCACACGGACGCCGGGCAGGTTGTACCGTACCCACCTCAGTCTAGGGTTGCATCCGCAAGTGAGAGATCCTGATAGAGTCACACAGTTCACCATTTCCTATCCCAGTTAGGCGCCTAGTGGTTGAGCGGATTTATATTGTCATTAATCCACTAAAGCTTGAAGAAGAAGATATAAGGAATTGACGAGCATCATTATAAGAACTTGATTGCATTACTGAGTGATTCTGCTCTCATCTCTCTCCATTGTATGCGTTTAGTTGCTTGGTAGATCTGATTGATTGGTGTTGTTGGTTCTAGCCCTAGGTGTCTTGGTGTATGTGGGGTTGCCTTCTTCACCCACGATCACCTCCTAGGGTCGACTCTTATTTCCATTCCTACTCCAACCCCTTGTTCGATTCGTCTTCTTCCATGTCGTCATACGACTTCTCTTCGGCCCACGAGGACTCCCTTCCTCGTGGTCTCCTTGAGGACCCACCTCGGGTCACCCATTTGCAGGGGGGAGAGGGGACGGCCCCTTCGCTCCCGACCGTTCTTGGCGAGGGTCCCCGACCCTCTCTTTCAAACCCGCCCAATCAGAATTCAGCCAGTATGATCCTCGATATGATGGCCCAGCTGGACCCCACCCAGCTCCATCTCATCAGACGAGCTTTGCAAGGGGGCGATGCCCCGGCCTCAATTCCGCCTCATGACACGATTGTTGTTGCCACCACATCCCCCGTGGTCGGGACCACCTCCGTGGCTCCCATTGACCTTACTCCTGTCCGCCCTCAGACCTTTCGCCATCCCAATATGGAAATGGGCCAGGCTTCCACCTCGGTCCATCAACAGCTTGATAAAGGAAAGTCCCCCCTCCCCTCTGTTCCTTACCTTGATCCGTACACCACGATTTCTCCATCACCTCAAGCCCCCATAGTCCCGGCGGACTTCGCTAGGTTACAATCAGGGGCGGCCCAGTTGACTCATGCGGATATGGGCCCTTCCTCAGCCCATTATCCCTCTTACGGGTTGCCCCCTTCATCAACTTATCCTTTGGCCGCCTATCCAGGTATTACTCCTCTTGCTCCTTCCCCTCCTTCCCGGGAACGGGAAATCCTTGACAAATGGGCTGCTATGCAGCAACAAATTGATCTCCTCCATAAGCGGGTCGGCCCGCAATCTCTTGCCGATGTCCCTATCCCTAACTTTAGGGACATTCATTTTCCTTCTCAGTCTGAACTCCCCGTGTACCGCAAATACGATGGGAATGGCAACCCGTTCATCCACGTCCGGGAGTTCTTGTACGAATCGGCACAGTTCCAGCAGGACGATCGCTTGATGGCCTATTTGTTCCGTCGGTCTCTGGAAGGGGTCGCTCTGGAATGGTTCTACACCTTGCCTATGGAGGAGGCCGAGAACTTCAAGACAGTCAAGGAGAGGTTTATACAGAGATTTCAGGATCGGGTTGGACCCGAATACTCTTTCACTGACCTAGTGGCGGAAAAGATGAAGCCGGAAGAAGACTTCGCAACCTATGCAGACCGCTGGAGGCAGATGGCCTCACGTGTGCCCGGGCAGATCCCGGAAGAGGAAAAAGTGAAGTTGTTAATTTCCAATGCTACACCAACTTTCAGAAATATTCTGGCAATGAATGATATCGCAAACATGCACCAGCTATACAGCAGAGCTAGGTTTATTCAAACCCAATTCAAGGACTCCCCCATCCATTCTTTATTCGAGGCCCAGAAGCCCAAAGCCACCAAAAGAACCCAAGGCCCCGTCACTGAGGGAGTACAAATTAATGAGCAAGTCCAGGCCGTTCAATTCCCCCAACAAGCCGCGCCACCCCGCTTCCCACCGCCTCAGCGCAACCCCCAGTATGCCGCTCCGCAAGTTCCCCAGCCCACCTTCCAAGTCCCGCAATACCCTCAACAAGCACCTCCGCCACCCCAACAGCCTCAGCGGCCCCCGCAGTACAATAATGTTCCTCCACCCACCGCCTATGGCTCTGCACGACCAGCTCCAAAAAGGGCTCATTACCCTCCTCTTCCGGAGACCTTGCCAGATATTTTCTCTGCTCTAATGTATACCGGTGATCTTCAGTTGCCTCCTGAACGCCCGAACTGGAATCCGGCTGCCGACCAATCCCGATATTGTATATTCCATCGGCAACCCGGGCACACGATAGAACGATGCTACCAGTTCAGGGACCTGGTGTATGATTTGCATGAGGGCCAGAGGATTGATTGGGCCCAGATGCACCAGTTAATTGAGGATATTAAATAGAGGCAAAAGCAAGCCAGGCAACAGCAGGCAGCACCTCAGCAACCCCCGCTACAGCAACCCCAGCAGCAACAACAACCTTAACCGCAGCAGCAAGGCCTTGGGATCCATCAAAATCCCATGCCAGTACATCAACCCGCTCCTCCGCAACCACAGCAGCCGCCGGCCCCAGCACAAGTGAATATGGTCCAGCGCCCAGCTCCCAACGCTGAGTGGACATTTGATGATGAGACCCCCGCCCATCTCTTGGCCTTCCATCGCCACTACTCTCCCACACCTGCCATCCCCTCCATTCTTAGACCCGCCATTTCAACCGCTACACCACTCGTCACGTCCTCCGCGTCGCCCCTTAGGCCCATTACATCCCCCTCTGCTCCGTCCGTTCTTTCACCACCACCCGCCATACCTCCCGTTATTTCCCCTAAGCTTAACCCTTCACCCATTTCCCCTCCATCAGGGCCTATTAAACCCACTTCAGTCATCCTCACCTCCATCTCCACGCCATTCACCTACCCCACCAGGCCAAGCGGGGGTCCAGTCCAGGCCGTGCCAGCATCACAATGCGCCCTTCGGAGCGGGCGTCCTTTCCAAAGAATTTTTCCTTCTCCAGGTGCGTCCGCACCAAACCCTGCAGTTTCCTCCCCTACAGTTGAGCCAGAAGAAATAGACCCCGTGCCGGGCACAAGATATGACTTATTGCAGCACTTAGACCGACTGCCGGCTAAAATCTCAGTGTTAGAACTAATCAAGAGGTCGCCACTCCACCAAGATGCCCTGAAGATCTTCCTACAGAAAGTTATGGTGAGCGAAGATGTGGCAGTGGATAGCCTGCCCTCGGTCTTGGCCACGATCACAAAGGGGCCCTCTATTGCATTTGCTGAGTCAGAGCTAGCACCTCCCGAAGCACGGCAGATGCCGTTATGTATCACCATCTCTCTAAACAAGACAGCCGTGGAATCCGCCCTTGTGGACACGGGGGCGTCAATAAATGTCTGCCCTTTGAGTACCCTTCGCGCTTGCAATATATCAGAGGACTTGCTCAAGCCGACGCCGACTACCATAGCAGCCTATGATAACTCCAGACGTGCTTGTCACGGAGTGGTGACTGTGCAGGCCGAGCTAGGGCCCTTAGTTATGGATGTGGAATTTTATGTGCTGGATATAGACCCGATGTTCAAAGCCATTCTGGGCCGTCCGTGGTTGAATAGTTTGAATGCCGTCCCCTCGACGGCCCATCAATGTCTAAAGTTCCCATTCCAAGGACGAGTGGTCAAGGTGAAGAGTGTCTCCGCGGTTCAAAATGTTGACGCCATAGCCGCCAAGATTCTGCCTACACTGTGGCCGAGTAACAGGCCTGTTCTATCTGTCATGGACTTGAACTATTCGTGGGCATATGCGTCACGCAAGCCCACCGCTGTATCAACCAATGTGAAGGTCAAGCCCAAAATGAGAGACTCCAAAGGGTGGCACCTAATTCTAAAATTGGGCTATCAGCCAGGCCGAGGACTCGGCGCACAATTGCAGGGCCGAACCAACCCCGTTCCCAAAGGAAGGAAGATGGGCCGTCGGGGCCTCGGCTATTAGGAATCCTCCATGTCGATACTTGGGGACTCTGGGCCGTTGACCAGGGATTACCGACAACATTTTGTGAAGGGTCCGTTGCAGCCCGGCACCTTGAAGACCTCGCCATCCAGCCTTGAAGAAAAGATAGACGAAGCTTGTGCTGTTGCTGATCTGCCACCATCACCGCAAGGGCTAGCCGGTGACTTGGAAGACCTCTCTGATTGCTTTACGAGGATGTTTTATGAAAAAAAGAGTGAACCAAAGAAGAAGGAGACGCAGCTGGTGAAGCGCCCTCCGATGCCACTGACCCACCAGCGGCCACGGAAGACAGGGAGCTCCACCGCTACTTATTCCATGTCCCCGTCCCGTCTGGCTTCCTGGTTTCAACAATTGGATTCTGTCCCTCGTTCCCCTCCACTCATGGTCGACCCGTGCTTCGCGGAGAGACCCGAAATTTTATTCGTTCCATGTGCTTGCGGGCGTTGTCCGCCCATTGATCTGTCAACCCTATTCACTCCTCCTCCCCCTGGGGCTCAGCTCCATGAAATGTGGTTTTCGTCTTCTGATCCTTTCTTTGACTGCATCTTCCCAGAGTTGTTTCCCATGCAGCTTCCTCCTCCTCCGTCTTCTTCCTCCTGCTGCGTGATCACCTCCAGCCTCCAAAAAAAAATGCCAATTCCAAAACGGAGGTCTCCATGGAAGATTACGCTATGTTCTACCCAGATCCCCAGGGGCACGAGACCTCTGTTCCTCTTCCGGTAGAGTTTCTCTCCTCTAAATCGGATGTACAGTGTACAGAGTCTTCTAGGTTGGTCGAGTCAGTCAGGGTAGAGTCTAGTTCGAGTTCTGTCAGCCCATCCACGTCTGCGGCACCCGCCGTAGCGCGCCCCCCAAAACCGTTCCCGATAGGTTTCTACAAGATTTGGTTGGAAGATGTCATGCTCTGTTAAGGTGTCCGGAATTTGTAGAGACCGCGATTGTCCTGGAAGATGATGAGGGAATTGATGAGGTATGGAGCAAGGATGGATTAGGAGTATATGAAATTGTGAATGAGAAAGACCCAGTAGATGATGAGGAAGATGAAATGGATGACACTGCCGACCTATATGCCCAAGGCTTGAAAAAGTTCGACGAGCCTTCCGTAGCAGTGGATGAATCCACTAAGGAAATTAACCTCGGAACAGAAGAGGACCCCAGGCTCATACTTATTTCCTCTAATCTCCCTCCTCAAGTCGAAGAGGAGCTTGTCAAAGTCTTGAGGGAGTACAACGATTCTTTCGCCTGGTCTTACGAAGACATGCCGGGCCTTGACCCCGCCTTGGTCGAACACAGGCTGATTCTCAAACCAGGGGCAACGCCCGTTAAACAGAAAGCAAGGAGATTCCACCCACAGATGGCCTTGAGGATTAGGGAAGAAGTCGATAAATTGCATAAGGCCCGGTTCATTAGAGTTGTGCTGTACCCACAATGGGTGGCGAACATAGTCCCGGTAATGAAGAAAGATGGTAAAATTCGAATCTGTATTGACTTCAGGGACTTAAACAAGGCATGTCCGAAAGATGATTTTCCCCTTCCTCACATCGATGTCTTGGTCGATAATACAGCTGGGTACGAAGCCCTCTCCTTCATGGATGGTTACTCAGGGTATAACCAAATCCTTCTGGCTCCGGAGGATCAAGAAAAGACCTCGTTCACCACACCTTGGGGCACGTACTGCTACGTCGTTATGCCATTTGGGTTGAAAAATGCAGGTGCCACCTACCAAAGAGCGATGATGCCTATCTTCCACGATATGATGCACGTTTATTTAGAAGCTTATGTGGATGATATTTTGGTCAAATCGAGGTCACAAGAAGAGCACCCCGCCATTCTAGCCAAGGTGTTGCAAAGGGCTAGGGAATACAAATTGAAGATGAATCCAAAGAAATGTGTGTTCGGAGTTGCCTCAGGGAAATTGCTCGGGTTTATAGTTAGTAAACGGGGGATTCAAATCGATCCAAACAAAGCAAAGGCCGTCATGGAAATGCCGCCGCCGAAAAACATCACTGAGCTTCGAGGCTTGATCGGGCGTTTGTAATTTATCAGGAGATTCATATCTCAGCATTCGCAAAGATGCCACCCGTTTTATGAATTACTAAAGGCAGGCGCGAAATTTGAATGGAATGAACAATGTCAGAAGGCCTATGAGGAACTCAAAGTTTACCTCTCTAATCCCCCGGTTCTACAACCACCCGTTCCTGGGAAACGCCTGATCCTGTACATTTCTGTGATTGAGGACTCCCTAGGAGCTGTTCTGGCACAGGTAGACGATGAAGGAAGGGAAAGGGCGGCGTACTATCTCTCAAGGTTATTTAATCCCGCCGAATCCAAGTACACTACTATGGAGAAGACCTGTGCAGCACTAGTATGGGTAGCGCAGAAGCTTAAACACTATTTTCTTGCCCACGAGGTTAGGCTCATCTCTAGAATGGACCCCATTCGTTATCTGTTGGAAAAGTCAGTCCTTTCAAGTCGGCTAGCTCGCTGGCAAAGCTTTCTTTCCCAGTTCGACATCACCTTCATCGTGCAGAAAGCAATCAAGGGATATGCTATTGCCGAGCACTTGGCTCATTCTCCTATCCCTCGCACTGATTCCATCCAGGACGAATTCCCCGATGAACACCTGGCGGTGATCACTCATCTTCCTTTCTGGTCCCTTCATTTCGATGGTGCCCTTAATTCCCAAGGCAGCGGAGTCGGCGCCGTTCTCCTTACTCCAGAAGGGGTAACTATCCCCGTGGCATATCAACTCTCATTTCCCGCCACCAACAATATAGCCGAGTATGAGGCTCTCCTTGCCGGTCTGAAGCACGCCTACATCTTGGGCGCGCGATACCTTAACATCATAGGAGACTCTCAGCTGGTGCTGTGGCAAGTTTTGTCGACTTACCGCACCCGCGACCCTAAGCTCAAACCCTACCAGGATCTGGTCATGCTTTTGGCCAGGCAATTCAGGAAACTCGTCTATATTCACACTCCTCGTTCTCAGAATATCTTGGCCGATGCCCTTGCATCGCTCGCCTCTTCCCTATCACTTCCCCTAAGTCGCGCCACCGAGACCATTGTGGTCCAAAGGTTAGATGTTCCTTCTCTTCAGGATCCCTGGTTCGACAATCTTAGAATATCTGTAGAGAAGAAAATAGAAAGGGAGGAGACAAAAGAAGTTTCATTAACTGAGCTCGAGGAGATCATTGAAGAGGAAGAACCGCCGTGGTTTTATGAGATCGAGCAATACTGCAAGGATGGTGCATTTCCGGAAACGGCCAATGCTGAGCAGCGAAGAGCCATTAGAAGAGTCGCCGCAAGATACACGATCATCGCAGGTGAATTGTATAGGCGGGCGCTGAATGGAGTTCTAATGAGATGCCTAGATGACGAAGAAGCTTGGAAAGTTGTGGAAGCAGCCCACTCCAGCGAGTGTGGAGGGCATGTGAACGGACAGGCCTTGGCAAAGAAGATTCTTAGGCAGGGCTATTACTGGCCAACTCTAGAAGAAGATTGCTCCACCTATGTCCGTAGGTGTCTTCAGTGTCAAATCCATGCCGACAAAATCCATGCTCCGGCCTCTTCTCTTCATCCTATTACGGCCCCCTGGCCATTTTCTATGTGGGCATTTGATATCATCGGACCCCTCGGTGATCCGAATTCTGCTGTTAAACTGAAATCCTTCATTCTGACGGCTACGGAGTACTTTACCAAGTGGGCTGAAGCTGAAGCTTATGCAGAAATCAAAGCCGCCACAGTATGCCGCTTCATCATGAAGAACATTATCTCGCGGTTCGGGGTGCCAAGCGATATCGTCACCGACAATGGGCCTCAATTCGTCTCACAAGAACTCCAGGACCTCTGTAAGAAATTCAATATAGTTTTGCATCATTCATCACCATACTACCCCCAAGGTAATGGCCAGGCTGAGGCCACGAATAAAACCCTTCTTAAAATTATCAAGAAAACATGCGAATCACATAAATTTGCTGATTGGGCCGACAAATTGATAGAAGCTCTATGGGCTTATCGCACCTCCGTCCGCACTCCCACAGGGCAGACTCCCTTTACCCTCACTTATGGAATGGAAGCGGTGCTCCCGTATGAAATTCTGATCCCTTCCCTAAGGGTGCAGCTGGATAAGGAACTTAATCTTGACGAACGTCGAGAGGCGTTGCTAGTCCAGCTGGAACTCTTAGACGAGAAGAGGTTGAATGCGGCCAATCATGTTTCAGTATATCAAAAGCGCGTCTCACGATATTTTCAAAAGAAGGTCATCGAAAGGAAATTTCAAGTGGGTAATATGGTTTTGAAACGCAAATTCACCAGGTCAGCAGGCCCCAGGTCTAAGCTGCAACCCAACTGGGAAGGGCCCTTCGTAATCAAAGAAGCCTATCCGGGCAATGCGTATCGTCTAATTAACGCGGAGGGAGAGGAATTGCCAAACCCGTGGAATGGGCTGTATTTAAAACATTTTTATCCATAAAAATAAAACCAGTGAACAGCTCGATGGCAGGGCATACCCCCACCAAATTGCGAAAGGAGGACCTAGGTTCAGCATCTCACACACTACACGACCCCGTGGCTCGGCATTCCCTCATGCTACCCGACACCGTTTCTCCTTTGGCCATGCTCGGGGAAGGTGGAGATCCTTGTATTTCCTCTCTCTCGATTGAAGATAGGGGCAAGTGGTGAATATGGGGGCGAGAACCAACCCAGATCCCCCCATTAAACGAGGTCTCAAATAGGGGCAATCCGTTAAGACCTCACTCCGCAAAAAAAGAAAGAAAAGGAAAGCAAGAAGAAAAAGAAAGAAAAGGGGCAAAATCAAAACATAAAGCCAAAAGCACAAAGCTCGAAGCTCTCCGAACCCCCAAAGGATGCAACTAGGCATGGCAAGAGTGGCAGTACAGTTTCCCCGCGGGACGTTATGAGCCCGGTCGCATGCGTGCCTAGAGCGGATGAAGGTTCGATAACGGATACAAAGCCCCGGCGCAACAGACCGGATTCCTTGAAAAAGGGGGGGTGTCCTGGGAAAGAACTCAAGCCCTAAAAACCTCTACATCTATCGTCAGCTTTCCTACTCAATCTTTTTTTTACTTTCCCAAGGAATGAATCCCATCCCGGGTATGGCCTCAGCAGAAGCACCGTTGAGCAAAGTTGACTCCGATCATGGGCGGTCCCCCTTCCTGCACGCGCTGAGCCTTGGAATTCCATAGCAAGACGAGGAGGTCCCTACTATTGAGACCCGAGCTGGTTTCAAAACCCAAAAAAGTCAAATATTTCAAAACCCAAAAAAGTCAAATATTTCAAAACTCAAAAAAAATCGAATATTTCAAAACCCAAAAAAGTCAAATATTTCAAAACCCAAAAAAAGTCAAATATTTCAGAACCCAAAAAAAGTCAAATATTTCAAAACCCAAAAAAATTGAATATTTCAAAACCCAAAAAAATCAAATATTTCAAAATCCAAAAAGATTAAATATTTTCAAAATCCAACAAAAAAATTCAAATATTCAAAAAAAGCAAATACCTCTTGCATTCATCTGCATTTCTCGCATCTTGATATTCGCCTATTTAATAAGGCTCAACCCCTTGACCAAAAATCAAGAATGGGTCACCTCCTACCTTGCTATAGGCAAGGGGCTAAGCCTAAAATAGATTTAATCTGTTTCATGTTTGCATGTGTACAGGGGCAGGTTGGAAGGGCAGTTGGCTCGAGACCACGTGAATATTCAATCCTCGCTTTGGCCTATGCAATCACATCACATCATAATCAGGTCACAAGGCTCAAACTCAATCTCGTCAAATCTTATTCATTTCATATGTCAAGCTACAAAATCCCATCCTATGTCATCATAAAAACAAGAGAAAATCACTCAGTCCGCCGCTGGGCATCCCCGCGAGGACGTATCTCTCTCAGCTCCCTAAGGTAAGCATGTCGAGTCTCTGGAGCCTCCTCGACCTCTGCTGGTAGGGTACGCACCCTACTCATCTCCCACATGAGCAGCGCACTCCTGACCGCCTGCTCGTCCTCCTCTGTCCCGATCCTCCGTGCCTGTAGCATGGGAAGGTGGGGTAGCGTAGGTAGCACCATCCGGGGTAGTCCAATCTGCAAGTAGCATCTGTGTGGGCTGTACAACGCTACGGTAGTGTCACTCACGAGCCTCAAGTCCAAGCCGGCTCTCCTCGGTTGCATGATGGTGATGTCGTGGAGGAAGTCCGGGCGCATCACAAACCTGTCCAGGGGCAGCCTGTTGATGTACGGGCGCCACTCGTCCCTGGTCTTCAGCTCAGCCGTCCTGCACTCAACCTGCAAAGAAAACCTGAAGGCGCCTCCTATAAAATAGAGGGGATGGCTCCCAAAGATCCTGCTAACTGAAGTAATGTCCTCCCTCAGGGTAAACTTCGTCCTAACTCCCATCCAGCACTCCAATAGGATCATCGAACCAAAAAGAGGACCTCCTAAGGCTGCGGAAGTAAGACCTTCGTACAAATAAGCTAGGATAGCCTGAGAGATGGAAAGTCCCCGCCAAAGGCCGCTAATGGTGCTGAGTAAGGGGATCTCTAGGACATGGTCGGCTGAAGGGAAAAGGATGGCCCCGCATAGGCAGATGGACGCAGCTTTGGCTATGGCTTCAACCCACCCGCACTTATTCCGACAATGCTCCACTACCCACTGGCTCAGAGGAAGGAGGTGAACGTGACGAGGACCTACACAGGCGCGAACATCTCCGCTATCAGGTATAAATCCCCCTATGATGAGTTTTGGATCTATAGGGGCAACTGTATGGCATATCAAGTCTTCCTCCCCCACCTTGGACCTAGGGAGCCCGAAGTATGTGTCTACCTCCTCTAACAGGATGGTGGCCTCAAAAGATGGGAAGAAGAAAGTGTGGGTCTGAGGGTGCCAAATCTCCATCAGAGCAGAGATACTATGCCAGTCTAAGGAAAGTTTAGGGTAATTCTGACCTAGAACTAAGAGGGAGTGTAGGTGCCAGGATCTGAGAAGGTGAGTCACCCCGAGGGGCAATGCACGGACCATGGGAGCCACCCACTTTAAACTAGAAAAGCGTCTCGGGCCGGGGAGAAGCTGAGAAGAGGAAAAGGCTAAGGATGTAAGGAAATATAAGGGAAATTGAGAGAAATTACATATATTCTGATCTAACTTACCTCTCTCGTAGGGGAGGCGCTGAGATGACGAGGAATCAAGTTTAGCCGTTGGATCACCTCCCGCTCCTTTCTAGCTGGTCTCGGCCCTTCAAAGGGCACTCCCTCCGCGGAACTTCCATCAAAGGCCCTCTTCATGATGATCGGGTGATAGGAATCAAAAGGTTTTAAGCCTGGGGATATGAAGGATGTGTGGGTTGAGGGTCCAGGCCCCCCTACTATTTATAGGGTCCATTAGGAAGCCTAAATCTCTTGGGATTAGGCTCGGATAAGTCTAGGGCGGGCTAAGATAGGGTTGTGATAAGCACAAATCATCCTACGCATCCCTTGGGGACTCTCCAGGGAGTCCCCGTTTGGGCAAATAGGAGGTCCACTTGGACGGTCTTATGATAGACCGTCCATATGAATGTACGGCCCATCATCAACCGTTCATCTCTCTAAGAAAGTCCGAGCCCAGCATCTTATGCGGCCTACAATATGCCGCTCAACTGTTATTACGGTTTATATTGAACCGTTCCAATTCAATTGACGCGGTCTTTGGAGAACCGCTCGTCCCAATAAACGGCTTTGGAAGAACCGCCCATATGCTCTGCCCCCAATCACCCTGCGGCACTCGTCTCACTCAAATCGGCGTGTGTGTCACTCCTCTCACTCAAGTCGGCGTGTGCGTCACTCATCTCACTCAAGTCGGCATGTGCGTCACTCATCTCACTCAAGTCGGCGTGTGCGTCACTCATCTCTTTCAGGCTAAGCACACTCCTCAAACTCATTCATCCACTCATGCATACATACACTCATCCACAAAAGCGAGTGAAAAACAAAAGATAGGCACATCACTATCAGGTCACACCATGTACAAAAGACGGGCCCAGTACAACAAGTCAAGCAGCTCCCTCTCCCTGGCCCCCGTCGCTGTCCCCCTCACCCTCATGCCTCTTTGGAGGAGGCATCGGTGAGGTCGCCTCGTCACGCTGACGTCGTCGGCGCCGCTCATCCTCCTCGTTCCTCCGCTGGCCGAAGGAACCCGTGAAAAAACTCCTCACAGAGCCGTGAGTGCCGTGACTGCCACTTGGAGTCCCGCTGCGCGATCGCCGGCTCATCTCTCTAAAAACCCGCAACTCTCCGTTCAGCCCAGACATCTCAATCAGAGCACGATCCCGCTCTGCTCGAACTCGCACCAACTCCGCCGCATCCGCCCGGAGTCGCTCTAGCTCATGCCGAAGGAGTGCCATCTCCACCGTGCCCGCTGGCTGGCTCAGCGCAACCTCCTCCCGCACACGGGCTGCCTCCTCCCTAGCCGCTACTCGGCTCTGCTCCAACTCCGCCCGCAGGCGGGACAGCTCGGACGTCTGCATTCACACACCATTGTCAGTTGGTCACATTTTCATACATTTCATGAGCATAAATAAGTAAAAGGGGAAGTTTAGAGTTGCGTACCCTCTCCACGAGTGCCACCTCGGCCGCCTTGGCCCGCTCTACCATCCGAGTGAAGTCCGCGTCCCGCTCGGCTCGGTCTGCTGGAGTCTGGACGGAGGAGGAAGAAGGAGCGTCTGGTCCCGCCCTCTGAGCACCCTCGGCGCGCTGCATCCAAATGCTCCAGGTCAGTCATAGGCATAATCATAATCATATAGAATTGCATAATTTAAAGAGTCTAAGGTCTAGAAAACTCACCAATAGGGCCTGCCGGGCCTCGTCTCTCTCCCGAAATGGTGGAGTGCAGGAGTCCCTACAACTCTGCCACTCGTCCTGTAGGGTCGACCTACATTTAAAAGTCCTTGTTAGTGCATCATTCATAAGCATAGTAGACAAAGTTTAAGTTTAGAAGTCGTACCGGTCGGTGGGCGCCTCGGAACACCTGGTCCCGGTAGTGCCGTGCGTACGCAGTGTAGTACGCGCTGTCGCTCTCTGCCCGGGCGGTCACAACTCGCCCTCGCGTAGCCCAGTCAGAGACCTGCTCGGCGTTCCTCGTTGTCCAGTCGTACGCCTCGCGGAGTCCCCGGGTCGTCCTCGTCACCCGCTCCCCTGCCTTCTGAGGCACAGGGAACTCTACGGCCGGCTGATAGACCCCGATGGTCCTCATCACCAGCCTGAAGTACAGTGGCTCCACCACATTCATGCAATGAAGCCACACGTCCCGGTCAGAGAAGGCCAAGGCCTCGGTCACCCACGGCTGGCCCTCCGGGCTCTCCTCCGTGTAAGGGGTCCACCGTACCTGCAAGGAATAGGAAACTGCATCAGCATCATAATCATGAAAGAATAGCATGTAATTAAAGAGTCTAAGTCTAGAAGCATACCGAGGTGTATGGTAGAGTGTCCAGGTCATCCTGCAGCTCCCGGACCTGCCTCCTCAAGGCCATCATTTCCCGAGGTGCTGTCCACCTCCGTACGATCGGCAGGAGCCCAGGGCGGGTCTCCTCGCCTCTGCCCAACCTACGTAGGCGCACGTAGGCCCACACCTGTAGCACAAGGTCATGTCAGCATTTAGCAAAGCATATAGGGTTGCATAACTGAGTCTAGGGAAGAGAGTCACACCTGGAGTAAGGGGGAGAAGCCCCCAAGCATCGTCCGACGCGCCGTCGAACTGAGAGTGTCAACGAGGAAGGCGAGGACCGCCTCCCCAAGCATAGTCACCTACGTGCTCGAGCTCCTGGAGGAAAGGGAGGAAGCGACAGCTCATCACGTCCGCCCGAGTGGAGAAGAGAACCCGCCCGAACATCAGCATCAGGAACCGTCTCAGCACTCTGTCCGCCTCAGGTCCCGGTCCCGCAGCAACCCTCGGTCTCGCCAGCCCCACGAGCCGCTCCAAGTGCTCCTCCGGTCGCTCCCCGACCGCAACTCCCGCTCGTCGTAGCCCCAGGTTGTCCTGGAGAGCAGCCCGGGGAAGGAGGGTCGACTGCCTCTCGGGACGCCGCAGCTGTAGGCCGAGCAACTCCCGAGCCATCCCCCGGTAGTCAGGAAAAGTAGTCCCGCTAACCGGTGACCCGTGCACGCGTAGGCCAGTAAGCCTGGCCACGTCCTCCAATGTAGGGACCATGTGCCCCCACGGAAAAAGGAACGTCCGACTCACTGGATCCCAGCGGTCGTGCAAGGCATAGAGCAGAGTTGCGTCAAAACGACACACCTCAATACTCAGGGAGGGGGCGAACCCCATGGCAGTCAACCGCTCCCTCTGGAAGTTCGGCAGTGCCAGGTACACTGCACGGACCTGCAGCCAGGAGGTACGGGTCCTACTCTTTCCCTGCATTCATACATCTCATTTATGTTAGTCATTTAGTTTCATGTTTTGTTTCATTTAAATAAATTCTCAAAGCCCAATTCTTGATTTGAAGAACGGTTACTCACGAACCGCTCGACATGTGAGCGGCCTCTCTCAAACCGTTCCGTTTCTAAGGTTCCCCGTTTTGAACGGCCTATCTCTAACCGTCTGTTTAATTTAAAATGGCCCACCTTTGGCCGTATGGATTGACGACGGTCTTGTGAGGACCGTATTGTTTTGCCTTGGTTGCATGTTTGGACGGACCTATATGGTCCGTCTACGTTTTGAACGGTGATAGCCTCACCGTATTGGTGCTTTGGTGGCCTGTTGGCTGTGTGAGTTTGAACGGCGCTCTCTAGGCCGTGTTTATTTGGGGCGGTCCTATGTGGACCGCATTGTTTTGCCGCGCGGTTTCTGCTGAACCGTTTCACCGTCGCCGCCCCCGACGACGGTGAATGCCCCCCAGCCGGCTGGGAGACCTCCATGGCCCCCTAAACCGGCCTCTAGGCATCTCCCCCCTAAAAAGCCCCTAAGCTAGCATGCATTAAACGAAATTAAAGAAAATGAGGGGCGGGGAGGCCTACCTCGGCATCACGAGGTTTCTTCTCTCTCCTCGTCGGCGAGCCTCCTTCCTCGGCTCCGGCGACGGCGTCATCTCCCGCCGCAGCGCCCTCTTCGGCGACGACAATAGCTAAGTCCTCCATCGTCACCCCGGGTGTGCCCTCCTCCTCGGACGGTCGCGGTGGTGGCGGTGGTGACGATGAAGGTGAATCCTCGCCAGTGATGGGTGACCGGGCGGTGTGAGACGGGCTCCTCGTCATGGGGGGGTGCAGTGAGATCAAGAGAGGGAGGGAGGTTGAGAAGAGAGAAAGAGAGGATGGGCGTTTGAGGCCTTGTGCCCCTTCGTCCCTTCCACCGTTGGTTACGGTGGAGGGAGACGAGGGGGTTTCTTTTCTTCGAGGTTGCAGAGAAGAACGGTCTATCGTTAGACCGTTCATCATTTGAACGGTGCATTCATAACTGTATGTCTCTCTTGACCGTTAATTTCAAGTCGGTTGAGATTCCAGGCCTAGCGGTTCTTAAAGAGCCGTTCTTTTTATAAACGGTGCAGTCCTGGCCATTCGTCATCGGCAACCGGCCCTGTAAGATTTGTTCGAAGGTCAGGTAAGAGCGGTTAACGTAGAGCCGTTTGGAATAGTGCACGGTTGATATACGGCCGTTTATCTGGTTGGTGTATTTAGATCATGAATATTGATATTTTCTTTGGAAATGCATCTCTTAACCACCTTATGCAGCATCATTTCATCCTGTCTCGCCGTTTCGCCTGCACAGGTAAGTCAGGTATAGCCTTCTATCCCTAATCCCTTATTGCATTAATTATATGGTATTATATTATGCTATTTCGAGAGCCGGCGGGTTACCTACGTGTCCCAGGATCTGATGTTCCCCTTCAACAAAAATGATGATGATCCAGACTCATGTACCTAACCTTCGGATAGGCCGTTAAGTTGGGATGTCACGAGGAGGACGGTTCTATCTGCACGCTGTGGTTGCGGACGGTATCTTGACTCTGATATTCCCAGCTCAGCAATACTACTCTCGAATATTCTATATTTTAATCTTTCTTGGCATTTGTTTTAGCAAATTTCCTTTATTTTTAGCCCAGCATGCATCATACGCATCCTTTTGAGCTTTCATGACCCATGGTTGCTTAAGAAATGTCTCGTCAAGTGATGGTCAGCTGTGTGTTCAGATGCTCGAGTAAGATGAACTAATTCCACTCTGAATTCGAAGGTTTTCTTTGGTCGATTCGTTTGGTCCGGTTGATTAAAAGGTCCCTGTCTGGAGCTTTAGCTTTTCTTTTGTGGCCCCCTCATTGGACCGCGGGATTATGTCCCCCATGAGGTCGGTCTTGTCGATTTGTTTCGTTTAGTTTAGTCCACCAGATTGGCGTCACTTTCAGTTAACTATCCCCGGCGTTCGGTTCAAGGTTTTCCAGAAGATTCTCATCACTTGTTGGTAAAAACGGGTGTCGTTTCACCTTAACGCCCACTTTTCCAATACACCCCGATACATTTCCGCTTCGTCTCCACGTTCCGTGTCACCTCCGCTTCACCTCCGCTCGCTCCCCTGCAAAGAGGACGTTAAGGAGGGGCATATGTTGACACCCGTTTTACGCCGATAAGTTGAGTCGTTTCTCTTACTCCCATTAGTTGATGCCTCGAGTTGTCCTTCATTCATTGGGCCATTTTTTTGTGGCACGTCTTGGGCTCATTTTATGGGTCGTCTCCCTCCTTGGTGAAGTCCGTGGTGATTCGGGGCTTAATGGGCCTTGGCTTTGGTCAATTGAACGTTTCATAGCATAAACGGCCCAACCTAAGCCGTTCACGAGATGAACGGTTGAATATGGACCGTTCATACATTTTGTTAATTTCTGAGGTCTTTTCTGAATATTCACCGACATGCTGTGATGCGGCCCTATTCGGACCGTTCAAACCAATGGACGGGCTTATTACAACCGCCTATACCTCAGAGTCCTACGCACGCCCATTTCCTCAGATAATTATCCAATTATCCGAATTATCACCGACAGGGTGAAACGGTTGGATATTGGCCGCTCTACACTAGAACGGTCTTGCTAGAATCGTTCACGTTTGAGGGTCCAACGGCGGGCGTTTCGGCCAGTTAGAGAAATAATTGGGTTGATTTTCTGATTATCCAAATTTCCACCGATAGTTTGGACGGTCTGAACCAGACCGCCCAAATATTGAGCGGTCTATCGTAAGACCGCTCATCCCGTCGGATGAGGCTTTTTAACAGACTTTTGTCTCTTTTATTCATGGCTTTATCCCCAGTTTGTTTTGATGATTTCTCCGTTGATAATTAACCATATTTGATGCCGTTTCGACTGGATAAGAGATTATGATAATATCTATGATTTATCTTTTATAATCTCAACCTGAAAACACCTAAGAACCCTAATTTCGAGGCTGGCTTTCTAGGCTCTATAAATAGACCCTAGTGGCCGGACGTCGAAGGGGGGGGGGGGAATTTTGGTCGACGGCGAAGCCCTGCCGCATTTCCGAACGACCTAGCACCAAGGAGGGAGGCTCTCTACGTCCTTACGAGCCTCCGGTTCAGGGAGTAGTCCGTGTGTCGAGTCATAGTGTCATTTCTCTGATTTCTTCATCATCTGTTGCATGCGTTGTTCTCTCTCTGCGTTTCCCTCGTTTTTCTCCCCATGCATACACCCACCTACGTTTTTGTCATCCTAGGGGTTTAAAACCCCCCAGGTATCCCCCTATCCATTTGTTTATGCTTAATTCTTCTTACGTGAACGCGCACTACGTCATTTATTCCTAATCTGGGTGTCTCTTCTATGTCTCCACATTATTTTGCAGGTCAGCACTTCATCAGCACGAGGCCCATCCCCTCTGGCCGGCTGGAGAGGGTGGAGGTGAACCCTTTTGCAACTCTTGGCGTGGTGGGCGTGCGTGGTTCCGTTAGGCCCGTTCAAGACGACGAGCGGCATCCACTGCACCGCCCTTCTTCATTCTGCGGTTCACTTCAAGCCGCCCATCTTCCAGGAGTTCTTCTTCCCGTGCGTTTGGCAGCACTCCTAGACGGCCTATCGTAGGGCCATGTGTCTTTAAGGCGGTTCTGCATCGACCGCGCATCCTCCCAGTGCTGCGTCAAGGCGAGTGTCTCCCCTTCCTTTCCAAAGTACGGTACGCTAGTCACGTGCTGGGCTTTGGTGGCGATCACGGTCACTCTCTATTTTTTCCATCCTCTCACTGCGCTTTGTTTGTTATTCTCGATATTATTGCTTTATTCATAACCTATCATCCACCAAGTGAGGAGAGGAGAGGAATATATATCTACACGCATGTAGCCACTCTTGAGAATTCAACTGGATGGAGTGAGCATTGCATGATGTGTTTGGCACTCCAGTTGACAGTGGATTGCCTTATCTGTTCTTTGGTCCACAAGTCCTCATTATCCGTAAGCTCATGCGGACCTTTGCTGATCACTAGCCAAAGTTCGTAGTCTTGGGCGCGAATGAACACCTACATACGATGTTTCCAATAGGGATAATTAGATCTAGTGAAATAAGGAGGCCTATTCACAGAATGTCCTGCAGGTAAATAACCCTTAGACGCTGATCCACCATTTCCCTCAAGGTCGTTGGACCCCATAATGAGAGATTAGGCTCTGATACCACTTGTTGTGTAGTGGACAGCGGATCTAGAGGGGAGGGGTGAATAGATCTGCCCCTCTTTTTGCAATGCAATCCTCTTTAAAGCTAGATAATGAAATAAGCAGTGGAATATAACTAGCTTGACGAAGAACACAAATGATTTGCTTGATAAGATGATTACGCAATATAGATATTGGACCTAAGCATGCATCTAACATAAAGCAATTGCACAAGTAAACCACAACACACGAGATTTTAAGGTGGTTCGGACTGAAATCCCAGTCCTACGTCCACCCCTCACCAAATCCGGTGAGGCTCCACTAGTGCCACGCACTGAACCGTAAATCGGAAAGACCTCCGATTACCTTCCTACTAACCACCGGTAGGGACGTCAACACCGCAGATCGGACAACTTTCGATTACCTTCCTACTAACCACCGGTAGGGACGATCTTCAGTTCCAAATGTTTGAATGAAATGGAAAAGAATAAGATATGAAAACACTCAAGCAAGATATGAAATATGTTCAAAGAGAAAAGATCTTGTCTGAGTTTGCTGGAGCTTGAATCTGATGCTTCACTTGGCTTGGAGTTGATCTCCTCTTGAAGTAGCTTGAATCACTTGGAGATTTGATGAAGAACTTCTTCCCGGAGTACTGTTCACAGCTACAGTACTCGAACTCCTCTTCCTTGAACACACCCTTGCAGCCTCCTTTGATCTCCCTTATTAGCCTTTCTTGCTTCTTCTCTTCCTTGGAGGTTGCTGGATTGAGATATGAACTTGAATCACCTTGAGTTGATGGAGAGAGTGTTGGATGAGCTTTGATCCTCCTTTTGATCTTCTTGAGTTGATGAAGAAGAATATTGGATGCAGTTTAGATCACCCTTGATAGCCTTGATTGCTTCTTCTTCCTTGGAGGTTGAGATGGCTTCAGATCTGGACTTGAATACCTTGGAATGGATGAAGAACTCCTTCCCAAAACACTATTCACGGAGGTGCTACAGTACCTCGAAAATGGCCTCCCTTGATCTCTCTTGAAGCCTTGAAGCATTAGGGTTTCTAACCCCTCAAGTGTTGATTTTATAGACCTTGAATGGTCCATAGACACCCTCCAGACCAGATCCATAAATCATGGAAGATTAGGTAAGGTTTGATTAAACAAATCCATGGAAAGGGGCTGGCCACGAGGTAGAATTCGAAGTCAAACAAGGCTGCATCGGGGCTGGCGGTCGACCTGCAGCTCCTGGCGGTCGACCGCTACTGTGAAACCTGCAAACGGGCGGTCCCTGGGATTTTCGGTCGACCGCCACTGGCTGGCGGTCAACCGCCAGCTGAAACACATGTAGACTGGCGATCCCTGGCTGGGGCGGTCGACCGCCCCTGTGCTGGCGGTCGACCGCCAGCTGGGCAGAACCCGGGCTTGCCCGGGTCAGTCCGTTAAGTCTTGAACTCCGTCGTTCAACTCCATTAGCAGCCCGTGCATGTTTGTGGCATCGCCCTTGATAGTCTAGAAGGTATCAACTGAGTCTTTAACCTTGGATTCTCTTGGCTATACTTCTTTGTGCATTGACCTTGGATGAGTGACGAGCCGAATATGAAATGTCGACTTTTGCTTGTAAGAGAGATGAGATTTGCATCCTTGCTTAGGCGCGATCAATGAGCTTTCACTTTGGCCATTGCCACTTGATTCCTTGTCCATTCATTAGCATATCTGTCATGAATAAAAACATCACGTATGTCAATCACATGAGAGTGGAAGATATCAATGACTAATAGTGTTTAGCCATTATCAAAATCAAGAAACTCATATGACTATGAAATGATGTCGAATGACCCAAGTGACCATAGAATGACTCAAATGACCTCATGGACACAACATCGGCATTCCCATAAAAATCATAAAAAATAAGAAAAAAGGATAAAAGGGAGACCTACCTCCACAAGTCCCCGGGGTTGGAGCCGCTCTGCGTACATTGTCTTATACAGACGTAGATAGTCTTCACTATCCTGCGCATGTGATTCCACGATTGTGCCACCCCGTTGTCAATCTTCATACTGTTCGGGGAACCGCACACGCCAATCAATGTAAGTTACCGGTCCCCGTGTCTTTCTTCCGACGCGAGGTGGCGCAGTCGTATCCACACATTCCTGGGTCAGCCCTAGGGTCCTCATAACCAATCGTAGCCGAAGCGGCTCGATTTCATTCAGGCAGTGCATCCAGAGGTCCCGTCCGAACCGGGCACGACTTGTTAAAACCCATGGTTGGTCGACATCGACCATGCCTGAGTAGGGTCTCCAGTTTACCTAGGTTAGGTTGTACATACCCGTTTAGCTGGTCAGAACCAAATAAAAATGAAAAAGAAAAAATCCCACCATCGCTGTAGGGAACTCCTGTAGCTCACGCCTTAGCACCATCAGTTGATAGGTTAGAGATGTTGCACTCATGATGGGTTGCCACCGCCTGGCTAACGGCACCATCACTGGTCGCCAATGTCGAGCTCTCCCCATCGGGAGGTAATAATAGCTCCACAGCTGCATTAGCATATGCCATCAGTACCTTAAGTGGACTATTACAAAAAACAAACAAAAAAATAAAAACAAAACAAAACCAAAAATATACCTGGATAAGTGGTGTGAAACCACTCACAGTCATCTCACGGTCTGCCTCTTGGGACAGACCTGTAAACAAGTGCGCCAGCATGGCAGCTCCCCAAGCATACTGCCCTACTCTTTCAAGGTCTGATAGCAGCTCCAGAAAGTGACAATGGATACCGTCTCCTTTCGAGCTCAGTATCAATCTTCCTAGTAAGAAGAGGAGAAATCTCCTCAAATCCATGTTGGATCTCTCCCAATTCCCAAAATCCGTGATGTACACATCACGACATCCTCTTTCCATCCTTTCCATGAGCTCTTCCAAGGACTCATCATCCCGTCGACGAGTATCAGTGAGCCCTAATGCCTCCATGATAGATGCCCTGGCTACTGACCTGTTCTTCCGGCATCTAGGTCCAACCCCAGTAGCTTCTGGGCGCCTTCTCGGTAGTCCGCGTAGGTGACTCCGGTCACTGCCTTGCCATCCACCTTGAGGCTCGTGATTTGGACCACATCTTCCAGGCTGGGCACCATGTGCCCCCAGGGCATCAAGAATGCCCGGCTCACTGGGTCCCATCTTTCACGCAAGGCTTGGATCAGGACCAGGTCGAGCTTGATCGGCTCGATCCGTAGGAAGGCACCAAATCCCATCACGTCTAGCCTGACCTTCTGAAAATCCGGGAGACCCCTGTATGCTGCCACTACTAACTCCTATGAAATATGTGATTTCATCACACTCTGCGCATACACGAGGAATGGAGAAGGTTTTTGTCAAAGGAAAGAAAGAAGGAAAGAAAGGAAGAATGAGAAAAGGGGGCAGGAAAGCTCAGCTTACGAGTTGCGATTGGGTCCTCTCGCTGAAGTGCCCTTCGAGGTCCGAGAGTTTCCTGGAACTGCTATCGCTAGACCTGCTTCTCTTTGAGGAGTGGGAAGATTCGCCCTCCATCCAGACCTTAGAATCCTGAGTTCCTCCTCTCCCGTGGGAACTTATACTATTCGAGTTGGCTCTCGATGTCCCAGGGAGAATGAAAGAGGCAGGCATTTATAGAAATGGGAGAGGTGCGGGCCAAGATTGCCTCCATCACCTTTAACGATAGCCCTCGCGATAGGGCACCTGCCCTGCGGTCCCATGTGTCACTTCACCGCTCGCGCAAGGTGATTGATTGGACGGTGTAATATGACGTCCCTCCCCCTATGCTATCTAGGGATGCCCTATCATGTTATGGAGGCCGTCCGCAAAGTTTGAAAGATCGTCCAGGAGAAGGGGCCAGAGCCGTCATTGTTGGCTTTGACGACAGATTCCCGTGGAAAAATGGCCACAGCAAGGCGCGATTCTCCGTTTAGAGCGGAGTGTCGGCAGACACATCACATGGGAACAGTGCAAATGAGAAGAAGCGTAGGGAAGAAGGAATACACAAGAGAATAAACAAGCAGCATAAAATCAAATCACTCAGTTCATAAGTCTACATAAGCTATCTTAAACATCACAATCATAGAGAGGAGGCGAGTCCACTAGCTCGCCAACTCTCGCCATTATCTTCATGCTCGTCCCTCTTGGCGTCCCTCTCCTCTCCCCTGAGGAGAGGGTCCCTCAGAGGCCTTCTGGAGCCCCGTGCAGCAGCACTCGCCTCGCCTCGTGGCACCTGCTCAGCAGCGGCGACCCGCTGATGCTCCCCTGGCGTAACAAAGAAGCCACACATATGGAGCTGGCCGGACTGGAGGAGTCGTGCCCCGAATTCTCGTGCCCTCTTATAGCTTGCCTCCATGCTCTCTAGCCTCTGTCCCATAGCTCGAAGGCCTAGCTGGAGCTCCCTCACCTGAGCCTCCATGGCTCTTCTGTCCTCTCTCTCCTTCTCCCTCTCTAGCCTCTCTCTTTCCGCCTCTCTCTTGGCCACCTGGAGGAACACCCTCAACTCTAGGATGTCAGGATGTGGCCTCTCCTCACTGTGACGCCGTAGCTCCACCACAGTCGCTACCCAGGCATCACGCTCCTCTTCAGCCCGGGCCGCACGGGCCACCGCACCAGCAAGTTGCTCTCGAAGGGAGGCAATCTCAAGAAAAGGGGCCGAGGAGCTGGAAGATGCACCGCCAGCCATTCCCGCCATCACTGTCTGTTGGGCACGCTAGAACAAATAAACAACGGCCATCGGTTGAGCCCCAAAATTAAATAATAGAAAATTTTTATTAAAAAAAATACAACAGTTAACTTACCAGGATCGCCAGTTCCTGTTGAGTGATGGTCAGCTGCCGTCTAGCCTCTGCTAGTTTGGCACGCAAGCTGCTGATGTCGCGCGCATCCCCGGATTGGACAGGTACCACGTGACTCTCCCGCCACTGCCGTAGGAAGTCGGCACTGTCCTGCACCAGTACGCTCCCTTGCTGTCGAGGGAAACGTATGCGCCAGTCCTCGAGCTTCGCCTTGCCGCGACTCTCCTTCCTGACACGGCTCGGCTCATCTGCACTCGCCCATTCATCAGCTAAGCCCGAGATCCTTGCCATGCCCTACATCAAGAAAGAAGGGTCTACGTCAAACAACAGAACGCGTCTCCTATCAAGGACGCGTCCATCATTTGAGTGCAACACTAGCCGAAGCCTTTCCCCCTCTCACACGGCTCGCTCCAAACTCAAAACGAATCAAAGAGGAGGGAATCGGAGGAGCTACCGGGACGTGTTCACCTCCCTCCGTGTCATCGGGCCCCTCGGGTCCCTCAAGTGCCCGAAGGGGCCCCTCCTCTTCCATGGACGCCGCTCTGTGCTCTTGTGCGTCCCTCCTTGGGCGAGGAGTCCCTCGCCCCTCTCTCCCTTCATCACGATCTGGCCCACCGTGTTGTGCCCCTGTGGTTTTGATGATGGTTTTGATGATTGGTTGTTGATGTGAGTTAATCAAATGTTCAGTCATCTTGCTGCTCAGTTTAGTTTAATATATTTTGATGTTCAGTCTTGTTAACTGATGCATAAAGTATTCATTGCTACACTCTGTCTGCACAGTTGTCACTGCAGTGCGTCAACTCAGTCGACCCCTTGGTCATATTTGTATCTGTCCATACAGTAGTGCGTCAACTCCTTGAGCTGATGCGTCGACGCTTCAGTTCAGTTTCTTCTTTTGATGAAGTCTATACATCATCAGTTGATCATCAAGAATATACGTTGCAGCGTCAACTCATTGGGCTGCAGTGTCAACTATGCAAGTATGCACATCAGTCTTCACATGCTAAGTCTGTACAGCCTACGTCTCATTAGCGTCAACGCTAAGTGTGTACATCGCTTTCACGTCACCAAGTCCACACATTTGTCCTCCTTCAAAGTCTGTACAGCCGCTGGTCTAGCTTCATGAAGTCTGTACATCAAACTGTTACAGGAAGTCTGTACATTGTCCGTCTTCCTTAGCGTCTTGATAGTTGATGTCTATACATTGGCCTCCATGCTCCTAAGTATATGCATTACTGTTCATGCATCAGTCTTCATAAGTCTGTACATTGGACTTTCTCTCTCAGCGTCTCATGGCATGAGGTCTGTACACTCGATTTGCCCTTGATCTGGTCAAGTGTATACACTCTCTCACTGTAGCTTTCAGCTATTCAAGTCTATACACTGGACTGTTAGGTCATGTCTACACTGGGTCTCAATGTACACACTTATTCACAGTGCATTGCATTGGCTAAGTGTATACACTGTCAGTCTCACTTAGCGTCTTAAGCATTTTAGGCTAAGTCTATACATTGTTGCATTGCTTGCATGTGTAGAGTCTATACACTGCTACAGGCTTCAAGTCTATACATTGGGGTAGGCTCTGCAAGTCTGTACACTGGTCGAGCATTCAAGTCTGAACATTCACAAAGTCCATACATGGACATTGTAGCTTGCATAGCTCAAGTCTGCACATTGGGCTTTCACGTGAAGTCTACACATTGGTCTCCTCTTGAAGTCTATACATTGGCTAACGGTCTTCAAGTCCATACACAGTCGTCTGATGCATATTGATTGAAGTCTGTACAACATGCCTTGTTTGTCACAGCTTTCTTGTTTGTTTGTGACTTCCCTAGTGTTTTGATGATGAGCATCACTATGTTAAATATTATCATTTTAATCAGATATCTTGCGTAATGTTATGCATTTGAAATTTCCATGATTAACAGGAAAACTGCTATGAGGTAGTACCTTGTATGTCCGTACTGTTCCTTTCATACTTCGTGTTGTTTGTATTCACTACACTTCGTGTTGTCCTTTTGTACGTCGTGTTGTTCCAACTATGTTTGTTGATTGTCTTCGTGCTGTTTACTGAAGCAACTCGATTTGTTCTGATGAACTTCGAGTCGTTTCGCTGTGAACCTCTTGTCGTTTCTTCAGTATTTAGTTGCTCATCTCGAGTCATCCTTTTTTATTTTTGCTCTTGTGTTTTCGTGTCATTTACTGCAGTTACTCGAGTCGTTTTCCTGCTTTCACTGTTTTATCACGTGTCGTTGTAGCTGTTCCTGTTTTTCTATCTTCGTGTTGTTTTTCCTAGACCCCGTGTCCTTTTTGCTTTGTGACCACACTTCGTGTCGGTTTCTGTTTTCGTCTTCGAGTTGGTTTTAGTCCGTGTCGTCCTCGTCTTCGAGTCGTTTGTAAGTTCAAGCGAGTTTGTTATGTCGTGTTGCTTTTGTATTCGTGTCTTCGTGTTATTCTTATGTTTATGTCCTCGTGATTGTTTATTTCTATCTTCGTCCTGGTTCCTTCTGATCGCGTGTCTGTCTACCTTTTTCACTCCGCGAGACTTCCTTCTCACCTCGTGCTGTTCTCTTCTAACTTCGTGTCGTTTTCTTTGTGGTGTTAGCTTTATTATTATGTATCTCGTGTCGTTCTCTTCGTAGTGTTTGTTTTGTTACAGTGATACTTCGTGTCGTTCTCTTTTTATCTCGTGCTGTTTGCATCTGACCTCGTGTCATTCTCTCCTTGTCTCGTACTGTAATAATCTTGTGTATCTCGTGTCGTTCTCAGTAAAGTGCATCTCGTATTGCTATCACATACCTCATGCAGTTTTAGTTCTTGTGGCCCTCAGTGTTAATGGTTTTTATCTCCTTGCAGGTCCGAGGAAGAACATACACCGGTGTCTGGGCTACACGTGATCCGATACTAAAGGAACCAATGCTATAAGGGCACGTGGCAAGAAGGTTCTCGATGAAGCGTGGGAGGCACACGCGTTCTGCACCTTACCCACCTGCTGCTGCTGGTATATAATGGAGCCTTCGTCTTCAGATGAAGGCTGATCGAAGCAGAAAGCCTGAAGAGTAGAAAGCCCTTCGATCCAGAAAAAAGAAAGAAAAGAAGAGAGCAGAGAAGAGAGTGAGAGCAGAAGAAGAAAAAGAGAGAGAGATAGTGCTAGTGTGAAGAGAGAAGAAAGAGTGAAGAAGAAGAAATGCAGCAGAGAGTGAAAGAGGAAGAGAGCAGAAGAGAAAGAAAGAGAGATAGAGAGTGAGCGAGAGAGCTCGTGGAGAAGAAGGAAGAAGCTGCTTGAAGATCTATCTTCACTGGACCGCGGATCAGATCCAGGCCAGTCAGCTCCGTTGAGAGCCACATTGTGCATTTCATTTTTCAGCTTTCTGTTTGCTGAAGTTATTTTTATTTCGTATTTTTGTTTTTCCGTTTTCATCTGGTTATCTTGTTCTTCCGATTGCCCTGCTGGGGATCGGGTTCCTCCTGTTGGTTCAGGAGAAGGGAGATCTGATCTCCAGGTTGCAAGTGACAGGTTGTCACTTGTGGGTTGCCCTCTGGTTAGAGGAAGGGAGGCTAGTCCTCCGGTTCTGGGCTTGTGGTTGCAAGTCCAGTGGTCCCTCCTGGTCTGGAGGAAGAGAGGTCTTCGACCTCTAGTTTCCAAGTGGCTGGGAGTCACTTGGGTGTCCCTCCGGTTGGGAGGAAGAGGGGAGGCTGTTCCCCAGGTCAAGCTCTGTGGCAGCAACTGTTTGCAGACTGAGTCTGCTTGGTTCTAGCGTTTGCTAGTGAAGCCTCACTCCGGTTGGGAGTGAGGGGTGGATGTAGGTCTGGAGGACCGAACCACCTTAAAATCTTTGAGCAGTGGTTTGCTTGTAGTGTGTTCTTCCATATCTCCTACCACCCTTCACAGATTGTCTTGAGATTTCTTATTCTCATTTGTGCTGCGTTCGCTAGTTGGTTATTTGGGGGCCAGTTACATATTTGCTCTTTTGTTTAAAAGGTTTTTCAACTGGTTCATCAGATTGCTTGATTTGCTTCCGCTAGATGCTTGGATAGGCACGCTCCAAGTGTTTGTATTTGAGTTGAATCAAATTGGTTCTATTCTGTGTCTATCTCTAGCATCCAAGTTTTTATTTGGCCATTATACATAGAAGGATACATTCACCCCCCTCTGTATCCGGGCCTAGCACCCTAACAGTTGGTATCAGAGCGGTGTCTGCATACAAGGTCCAGCGACCTGCCGATCCGATCTTGTAGTCTTGGGTGATTATTTGCTTTTAGTGCATCAATATTCCTTTTGCCTTGAATCTGCCTGCCATTTGTTCTTAATGGCTCATCCTCCACTATTCAGTGGTTCAAATATTAAATTCTGGCTGTATCGTATGCACAAGCATGTTAACTCTATTAACCCACAATTGTGGAAGGTTATCTCTCACAGTCCACATGAACTTCCTAAGGATAAGTCCAAGTGGACTCATGTTCACAAGTTGAAAAATGATGTTAATGTGAGAGCTCTAAATTTAATGAAGGCTGCAATTGATTCTGACGATTTTCCTTTCATCTCAGATTGTAGCACTGCAAAGGAAATGTTTGATAGAGTGACTACAACACACGTGGAACAGGAAGAAGAATGTCTCATGGCAAGAAGGAGTGATCAATCAGATGAGTCCTCATCCCAGGTAAACTCTGAGACCGAGGATATTAGTCATGATGATTTAGTTGCCTTGCATGAGCATCTACTGGAAAAATATGAAAGAGTTAAGTCAGAAAAGAGAAAATTAAGAAAAGAGAAAAAGGCTGAAAATGAAAATCTAAAATCTGAATTGAAATTGAAAGAAGAATTTGAAAACAAGTTGATTGAAGAAAATTCTCATCTAAAAGATCAAAATAAAAGGCTAATGGTTCTTAATACTGTCTTTTCTGAAAGATGGTTGTCATTTGAAAAAGAAAAATCTGCTGATAAGGAAATTCAACTTGAGAATGAATTGAAACTGAAACAGGAACTAGAAATAGTTAAAAATTTGAATGATGTCATGTAGAGACAAATTATCACATGTGAGGAAGAAATTACTAATTCAGAACTCAAAATTTGTTCTCTCCAATCTGAAATAAGTAAACTTGCTCGTTCCACGTCTAAATCTATCAAGGGAAAAGAGAAAATAAATGTTCCTTTGTGTGATAACGCCAGTAAATCAAGTGGAGAGCAAGGATGTAAATCCCAAATTGAAAAAACTGTTAAGAAAAAGTTGTACACTACTTTTGTTCGCAGCTCTGACATTGCAAGCTGCTTTGGGCCTCCTAAAATATCTACATCATCTGTTTTCCAATTCAAGGCCCAGAAAAATGAAGAACAAATAAAAGTTGTGAACAAGGGTAAACAAATGAGCAATAATGGTAAGAAAAACAAGGATAAACATGTCCCTACTTGTGTCTTTAAATCTGCTACCTATACTGCATCTGATGACTCAATGCATACTGCTCATAGTTCAATTAATTATCCGTATGGATCTGATAAGAGTGTTTCATGCCATCATTGTGGCAAGGTAGGCCATGTAATGGATGATTGCAGATTGTTGATTGAAGATGGGCATGCAAGTGAAACATTGCATTCGAGAAATTCATTTGGTAAAAATCATGCTACTAGGAAGTCTGATACATCTTGTCATTACTGTGGTAGGCATGGTCACTTCATGGATGCCTGTTTCATCATGAAACAAGATGATAAAATGCATGCTAGGTCTTCTGTTCATCATCACCCCAAATGAAACATGTATGCTTCAAACCAACACATCATTTGTTATAATTGTAACAAACATGGTCATAAAGATGTTGAGTGTTGGTTTAGGACTTCATGGGGATATAATGTTTCAAGAGGTAAGCACCTAAGGTGTTTTGAATGTGGGAAGCCAGGCCACAGAGCTGTCAACTGTTGGCTGGCTGGTTATGAAAAGAAAAATTTTCATAAAAAAATTAATCATGTTCACTCACACCATGTTCACTCCAATGCTGATGTGTACAAGGAGAACATGAAATCTGTTATTTCTTGTTATCATTGTGGGCAGGCAGGGCATTCCATGTATAATTGTCATATCATGTGTGATGATAAACATGCAAAGAATCTGTTGAGAAAACCTGCTAGGAATGTCACTGTTAATTCAGGACCCAAGACTTCTTGGGTACCTATTTGTGGAAGATAGTTTGCTAACCTGCAGGTGTGCCTTGGGACTGGAATAAAAGGGGTAATGATCCAAGGCACTCAAGAATGAAAAATCCCTTCTGAACTTTTCAGGTAATTTCTCTGCATTTCTCATTTTAAAATTACTTGCATATCTGCCATTTGTAGCTAGTTGGTAATTGTTGAAATGCATAAACTCTGAAAACAAATTGCATTCTAAAAAATCTAAACTGCATATGTATGAGGCTTGAAATTTGTCTGATGCATAGTTCATTGAAAATCTGTCTACTGCATTCTGAAAAATCTGATAAGCTGAAATTTTATCCATGCATGCTGCTCATGAAGAATTATCATGATTGACCTCAATGGTATATAAATGGTAAGGTACCAAAAGGCAGGGAGGTCTGTCTGGAGGTTCTTACTATGTGTGAGGTGGTCTTTTAGACCAAGTGCTCCGCCTCGTACCATTGGTCACCTTGCTGGTTAGGACAGTCTGAATGTGCATGAATCAAAATCATATGTTCAGTGTCTCATGGCAAACATTGCATGTTTTCAGGGGGAGTTGTGTATAGCATACATTTAGTTAACTGCATTGCATTTCATGAAAAATGCCAAAAATGTTGGTTGAATGCATATTGTAAGGGGGAGTCAATGCATTGCATATAGGTTGTCAAATGCATACTCATGTGAGAATTCATTACATATCCTTCCTTATTGATCTTGTTGACAGACCTTGAACATATGTTTGAAAAACATTGAGCTTCGAAATCTCTCCCATCAATTGGTATCATTTGGCTTCAGAATTTTATCAGTCTTTCATGAAGATTTCAATGAGACTATCTCGATCATAAATCTGAAAATTCTTGAACTAGAAATCTTCCATTATACATTTTTATGAATGTCTGAAATAACTCATGTGGTTTAAGCTTAATGTATTCATTGAGTTTAACTTTAAAATTTCTTGACATATCTGAAGCATGTTTAATAAACCTTAACCATCTGGTTCATGTTGAGTCTGGTGAAAACTTCTGAAATCTGCACTCTTAAATACATGACTTCAATTGGTTAAGTACATGAAATTAATATTGTTTTGAAGCAAATGAATATTTCTCAATTGTCTAAAGGGTAAAGTAATTGTCAGAGCAATGACCTTGGTCATTGAGAAACACAGGTCCAAAAGACTGTGTCATGAGATATCATGGTTAACTCTGATTAAGAATAATTGAAAATCAGGCAGAGCAATGGCATGCACACTGAGAAATACAACTCACTCATCAAGAAATGATTTACAATGTATCATGATGTGTAAATGCTATCTCTGTTCATTTGAAGCATGACAGTTAGTCACACAAAGTGCTTAGGGATATTGGCCTCTGATCAAGGTATATCCTCTAGTTTCAAGGTGTGCACTGAACTAGAGTGCTCGTAAAATTTGTAACATGAAAAAATTGTTGAGCGAAATGAAATATCTGAATATTGATGCTAAAATCAAATTGCTTCAACCCTAGACAAAATCATATGACTTCTAAACTGCTTGATTTCAATACTGATGCATGTAATTCCGAAAGAAGTCAATAAAGTTGATTGTGTAAGAGAAAGGGAGATTTATCAAGATAAATATGAGAGCTTGGTTCATTTTTATTAAACCATGGCTTTAGATATCAATACAGAATTTTATTACAATACTCTGCATACATCATGTTTAAACCATGATGTTCAATAAAATTCATTCACAAGCCCTTTTAATGGAAGATTTTGAAATATTCTGATTTGGATTTATGAGAATGACATTTCCTTGAAAATCTGATTGAATTCCTTCTGATTAAAGCTTATCTGAAATTCTTCTGCTCATGTCATTGGTTCATTAACCTGAACTTCTCCTTGTTTGCCCCTGTGGCCTCCTATCATCTATCTCATAAGATTCCACTTATTGAGGGGGAGCTTCCATGTCATACATCACTTGCATATTAATTGGCATCTATTCAGGGGAAGCATTCCTTGTCATAATGAATCATGTTCATATCATTTGTGACCTTGCATTCATATACTCAGGGGGAAGTATTGCATTTCTTGCTGCATCTGCATCTACCATGGTTTATTTTGATTATACCAAAGGGGGAGATTGTTTGCCCAAGAGGGAGAAATTGACTGAACTTTTATACATGCCTTAATTTCTCAAATTCTTTTCTTTTTGATGAAGTCAAAGGGGGAGACTAATTTGAGACTTCAGAATGTCTCACATCATCAGAATGACTCAATGTATTGAAAGTGTTGCCATCATCAAAAAGGGGGAGATTGTTGTGCCCCTGTGGTTTTGATGATGGTTTTGATGATTGGTTGTTGATGTGAGTTAATCAAATGTTCAGTCATCTTGCTGCTCAGTTTAGTTTAATATATTTTGATGTTCAGTCTTGTTAACTGATGCATAAAGTATTCATTGCTACACTCTGTCTGCACAGTTGTCACTGCAGTGCGTCAACTCAGTCGACCCCTTGGTCATATTTGTATCTGTCCATACAGTAGTGCGTCAACTCCTTGAGCTGATGCGTCGACGCTTCAGTTCAGTTTCTTCTTTTGATGAAGTCTATACATCATCAGTTGATCATCAAGAATATACGTTGCAGCGTCAACTCATTGGGCTGCAGTGTCAACTCTGCAAGTATGCACATCAGTCTTCACATGCTAAGTCTGTACAGCCTACGTCTCATTAGCGTCAACGCTAAGTGTGTACATCGCTTTCACGTCACCAAGTCCACACATTTGTCCTCCTTCAAAGTCTGTACAGCCGCTGGTCTAGCTTCATGAAGTCTGTACATCAGACTGTTACAGGAAGTCTGTACATTGTCCGTCTTCCTTAGCGTCTTGATAGTTGATGTCTATACATTGGCCTCCATGCTCCTAAGTATATGCATTACTGTTCATGCATCAGTCTTCATAAGTCTGTACATTGGACTTTCTCTCTCAGCGTCTCATGGCATGAGGTCTGTACACTCGATTTGCCCTTGATCTGGTCAAGTGTATACACTCTCTCACTGTAGCTTTCAGCTATTCAAGTCTATACACTGGACTGTTAGGTCATGTCTACACTGGGTCTCAATGTACACACTTATTCACAGTGCATTGCATTGGCTAAGTGTATACACTGTCAGTCTCACTTAGCGTCTTAAGCATTTTAGGCTAAGTCTATACATTGCTGCATTGCTTGCATGTGTAGAGTCTATACACTGCTACAGGCTTCAAGTCTATACATTGGGGTAGGCTCTGCAAGTCTGTACACTGGTCGAGCATTCAAGTCTGAACATTCACAAAGTCCATACATCGACATTGTAGCTTGCATAGCTCAAGTCTGCACATTGGGCTTTCACGTGAAGTCTACACATTGGTCTCCTCTTGAAGTCTATACATTGGCTAACGGTCTTCAAGTCCATACACAGTCGTCTGATGCATATTGATTGAAGTCTGTACAACATGCCTTGTTTGTCACAGCTTTCTTGTTTGTTTGTGACTTCCCTAGTGTTTTGATGATGAGCATCACTATGTTAAATATTATCATTTTAATCAGATATCTTGCGTAATGTTATGCATTTGAAATTTCCATGATTAATAGGAAAACTGCTATGAGGTAGTACCTTGTATGTCCGTACTGTTCCTTTCATACTTCGTGTTGTTTGTGTTCACTACACTTCGTGTTGTCCTTTTGTACGTCGTGTTGTTCCAACTATGTTTGTTGATTGTCTTCGTGCTGTTTACTGAAGCAACTCGATTTGTTCTGATGAACTTCGAGTCGTTTCGCTGTGAACCTCTTGTCGTTTCTTCAGTATTTAGTTGCTCATCTCGAGTCATCCTTTTTTATTTTTGCTCTTGTGTGTTCGTGTCATTTACTGTAGTTACTCGAGTCGTTTTCCTGCTTTCACTGTTTTATCACGTGTCGTTGTAGCTGTTCCTATTTTTCTGTCTTCGTGTTGTTTTTCCTAGACCCCGTGTCCTTTTTACTTTGTGACCACACTTCGTGTCGGTTTCTGTTTTCGTCTTCGAGTTGGTTTTAGTCAGTGTCGTCCTCGTCTTCGAGTCGTTTGTAAGTTCGAGCGAGTTTGTTATGTCGTGTTGCTTTTATATTCGTGTCTTCATGTTATTCTTATGTTTATGTCCTCGTGATTGTTTATTTCTATCTTCGTCCTGGTTCCTTCTGATCGCGTGTCTATCTACCTTTTTCACTCCGTGAGACTTCCTTCTCACCTCGTGCTGTTCTCTTCTGACTTCGTATCGTTTTCTTTGTGGTGTTAGCTTTATTATTATGTATCTCGTGTCGTTCTCTTCGTAGTGTTTGTTTTGTTACAGTGATACTTCGTGTCGTTCTCTTTTTACCTCGTGCTGTTTGCATCTGACCTCGTGTCATTCTCTCCTTGTCTCGTACTGTAATAATCTTGTGTATCTCGTGTCGTTCTCAGTAAAGTGCATCTCGTATTGCTATCACATACCTCATGCAGTTTTAGTTCTTGTGGCCCTCAGTGTTAATGGTTTTTATCTCCTTGCAGGTCCGAGGAAGAACATACACCGGTGTCTGGGCTGCACGTGATCCGATACTAAAGGAACCAATGCTATAAGGGCACGTGGCAAGAAGGTTCTCGATGAAGCGTGGGAGGCACACGCGTTCCGCACCTTACCCACCTGCTGCTGCTGGTATATAATGGAGCCTTCGTCTTCAGATGAAGGCTGATCGAAGCAGAAAGCCTGAAGAGTAGAAAGCCCTTCGATCCAGAAAAAAGAAAGAAAAGAAGAGAGCAGAGAAGAGAGTGAGAGCAGAAGAAGAAAAAGAGAGAGAGATAGTGCTCGTGTGAAGAGAGAAGAAAGAGTGAAGAAGAAGAAATGCAGCAGAGAGTGAAAGAGGAAGAGAGCAGAAGAGAAAGAAAGAGAGATAGAGAGTGAGCGAGAGAGCTCGTGGAGAAGAAGGAAGAAGCTGCTTGAAGATCTGTCTTCACTGGACTGTGGATCAGATCCAGGCCAGTCAGCTCCGTTGAGAGCCACATTGTGCATTTCGTTTTTCAACTTTCTGTTTGCTGAAGTTATTTTTATTTCGTGTTTTTGTTTTTCTGTTTTCATCTAGTTATCTTGTTCTTCCGATTGTCCTGCTGGGGATCGGGTTCCTCCTGTTGGTTCAGGAGAAGGGAGATCTGATCTCCAGGTTGCAAGTGACAGGTTGTCACTTGTGGGTTGCCCTCTGGTTAGAGGAAGGGAGGCTAGTCCTCCGGTTCTGGGCTTGTGGTTGCAAGTCCAGTGGTCCCTCCTGGTCTGGAGGAAGAGAGGTCTTCGACCTCTAGTTTCCAAGTGGCTGGGAGTCACTTGGGTGTCCCTCCGGTTGGGAGGAAGAGGGGAGGCTGTTCCCCTGGTCAAGCTGTGTGGCAGCAACTGTTTGCAGACTGAGTCTGCTTGGTTCTAGCGTTTGCTAGTGAAGCCTCACTCCGGTTGGGAGTGAGGGGTGGATGTAGGTCTGGAGGACCGAACCACCTTAAAATCTTTGAGCAGTGGTTTGCTTGTAGTGTGTTCTTCCATATCTCCTACCACCCTTCACAGATTGTCTTGAGATTTCTTATTCTCATTTGTGCTGCGTTCGCTAGTTGGTTATTTGGGGGCCAGTTACATATTTGCTCTTTTGTTTAAAAGGTTTTTCAACTGGTTCATCAGATTGCTTGATTTGCTTCCGCTAGATGCTTGGATAGGCACGCTCCAAGTGTTTGTATTTGAGTTGAATCAAATTGGTTCTATTCTGTGTCTATCTCTAGCATCCAAGTTTTTATTTGGCCATTATACATAGAAGGATACATTCACCCCCCTCTGTATCCGGGCCTAGCACCCTAACACACCGAACTCCATCGATCAAGAGTGGAAGAAGACGAAGATAGGCGAGCAAATCTCGACGGGAGGCGGGCTCGTTTGCGGGCAAGGCACGAAAGAAGAAGGGCCGCCTGGCGCTTTAAATTTGAATTTGAAAATTAAGATGCGTCCCCGCGCCTAGACGCGCCCAAAAAAGAGAGAGAAAAGAAGAAAGAAACATGTTCCTCCATGCAAAGCGTAATTCTCTACTTTTTAGGGCAAGGTCTCGTGAAACGTGCCTTAAAACAATTTAGTGCAAGGAAAGTAGCGTGGGAGAGAGAAAGTACGCACAACACAAGGAACCATTTCATTTCACATAGTCAGTTATACATCATAAAATGAGGAAGGTGGGGTGTGCAAGTAACTCTCTAACTCTCGCTACCACCCTCTTGATCATCTCTCTCCTCCCTCCTCTGACGGGGATCCCTAGGGGGCCTCCGTGAACTCTGAGAGGCAGTGCTCGCCTAACCAGGTGGCACCATGCCAGCCTCCAAGGCGCGACGACGCTCCTCAGTAGAAGAAAATAGGAAGCTGCCTATGGAGAACGAACCAGACTGACGAAGCCACGCGCCGTGCTCCTTCGCCCTCTGATATCGCTCCTCGCTCTCTCGAAGCCTCCTCTCCACTGTGCCAAGGCTCAGTCGGAGCTCCATCACCTGGGCCTCCAGAGCCCTCCTCTCGTCCCAATCTCGATGTCGCTCTGCCCTCATGTACTCCCTCTCTCTCTCTATGCTCTCCCTATCCCTCTCCCTCTCCTCTCTCTCTCATCGCCTCTCTCCTCGACAGCTCGAAGGCGATTCGCAGATCCAGCACGTCGCGAGGGAGCTCCTCAGCCTCTCGTCGCCGCTCCTCCTCCAGCTCCGCTATCCGGGCGTCACGCTCTGCCGCCCAGGCGTCGCGCTCCTGCTCGGCACGGACTGCACGAGCCAGGGCATCCCGGATCTCTGCCACCTGTCAAAGCACGCATGACTCGTAAGAGATCAAGAAAAGCAGCTAGAAGGAGAGTCGGGGTAAAGTAAGCACTCACTCGAGCCTCGCGCTCGCGCTCGGCCTCCTCAGCCCGGGCCACCGCGTACGCCAGCTGCTCCTGAATGACAGAGACCTCCGGAGGAGGGCCCCACGAATTGGAACCCGCTCCACCAGCCATCCCGGTTGCCGCTGCCTGATGGGCCCGCTGAAACACAAGAGCAAATGACAATCGGAGGCTAGGCATCAAAAATTCAGGTCAAAAAAAATGCATCATACATTGCATAGACTTACCAGGATCTCCAACTCCTGCCGAACAACCGCTAACTGCTGCCTGGCGTCCGCCAGCTGGGCACACAGGTCGGCAATCATGTTATCCTGGGCATCCTGCATTGCACATAGATTAGTGTCACATGCATATATGCATAGAAAAGCAAACACCCTCATTTCACACTTACCCCTACCGCACCACCAAGGTAGAGGCGCTCCCCGTACGTGGCCCAGTACCATCTCAGGTAGTCGGTGATGTCCTGTACATGGGACACCACTGGGACCCCACCATGCTGCCAGTCCTGGTACTGCACAGGGAAGCGTGTGCTCCAGTCCACGACCTTCGCCTTCCCCCGGGTCTTCCGCCCGACGTGGACCGGCTCATCTACCTCGACCCACTCCTGGGCTAACCCCAACGTCCTCATGACCAGCCTGAGCCGCAACGGCTCGATCTCGTTCAGGCAATGGACCCACACGTCCCGCCCGAAACGAGGACGACCCGCTACGACCCAAGGCTAGCCAGCATCGGCCATGCCCAGGTAGGGCCTCCACACCACCTGCATCGCCATACATGCATCATATTAGTTGTCATTTTACTCAATTGAGTCACATAAAAACAAAAATAATCATACGCTTTATACCATAGCCTCGGGGTATTCAGTCAGCTCCCGTCGAAGCGACGCCAGCTGGTAGCCGTGTGGTGCCGCAACCATGACCGGCCTCCATCGCCGCGCCAGGGGCACGGCTCTCCTGTTCCCCTGCCTGGCTCTTCCCATCAGTAAGTAGTAGTATCTCCACACCTGCATCCATCATACATCATTAGCACGAATACTTGCATATTTAACTACGGTAAAATACATAAATAAAATGTTTACCTGGAGAAAAGGTGCGAAGCCGTTGACTGTCGTCTCCCTCTCTGAAGTCTGGGAGAGATCGGCGATCAAGTGGGCGAGTAGGGCCACTCCCCACGCATAGTCCCCCACTCTGTCCAGGTTCGCCAGGATCCCAAGGAAGCGGCAGTGGATGCCGTCCCCAGCAGAAGGCAGCCCAGGAAGAAGAAGAGGAACCTCCGGAGGTCCAGATCCACCAGCTCCCGCTCGCTCGGATCCTGGGTGAAAGCTGCGCGGGCGTCTCCCTCCAATCGTGCCAAAATCTCTGCCCCAGTCTCGCTAACCCGCTGGCGCGAGTCAACGAATCCGAGCGCCTCCATAATCTCTACCCGGCCGACTACCCTGATGTCTCTGTCGATCGCGCTCGTCTCCAGCCACAGCAGGTCCAGGGCGCTCTCTCTGTAGTCGGGGTAGGTGACCCCGCTGACTCCCTCTCCGTCCACTCGTAGCCCGGTGATCCGAGCTACGTCCTCCAATGTCGGCACCATGTGCCCCCAGGGCATCAGGAACGCCCAATGCGGCACGTGCCACCGCTCCCTCAACGCCTGGATGAGAGGAAGGTCAAGCCGGAAGGGCTCGATCCTCAGGAACGCTCCAAAACCCATGGCGTCCACCTGCGCCCTCTGGAAGTCTGACAGTCCCCGATACGCTACTACCACCAGGGACCAGCTGATCCGGCTCTTCATCACGCCCTACACACCACAAAACAAACAAGAAAAAAAAAGGAACACATCAGAGTCATGAATAATAAACAACACTATGCATAACATTTTATTTATTATTTTCAAATAAAAAAATATTTTTTTAAAAAAATATTTTTTAAAGGCATCCAGATCACTGGACGCTTTCTTTTTTTTATTATTTTCCAAACTTTATTATTATTATTACTTTTTTAAAAAATCAATAAAATATATAATTATCTATGGACGCTTCCTTTTTTATTTATTTTTTTATTTTATCATTTTTGTATATACGATAAATAATAAAATTTTATTAATTATAAAGGCATCCACCTAGGTGGATGCCTCCATACATTTTATTTTATTTCCTATAATTATTCACGTAATAACCCAAAAATATAAATAAAACAAAATAAAAAAGAAAGATGGAGGCGTCCAGGCCCCTGGACGCCTCCTTCCCTCACCCCCCCACCTTCTGAACACCGTCTCTCGCCCCCCTTTTAGCCTAATAAACCAACAGATTGGAGTTCTAAGGGGCTTACCGGGTCGTGCTCGTCCTCCCCCACATCGCAAGGGCCCTCAGGACCCTCCACGGCCAAGGGAGGTGCCTCCTCTTCCGCGGCAACCTCCTCCTCCACGGCGACCTCCGCTGCATGATCCCTCGGCCTCCTCGGACGACGAGCAAGTCGTTTCCGCTTCTCCACCTTGGCTCGGGCCTTCTGGCTCCATTAGGAACTGAGAATGGGTCGTTCAGAGTAGAATGGGCCGTGGGAATGAACAGGAACAAAGAAAGGGGGGGGTGCAGCCCCTTTTATAGAAATATGAGTTTTTTTGGGGCGTCCAGGCGCCTGGACGCCCCCATATTTTTTTTAATTAAAAATTTTCAAAAGATTTGGGGCGTCTAGGCCGCTGGATGCCCCCATAAAAAAAATTAATTTAAAATTTTCAAAACTTAGGAGCGTCCAGGCCCCTGGACGCCCCCATAAAAAAAATTAATTTAAAAAATTCAAAAACTTAGGAGAGTCCAGGCCCCTGGACGCCCCCATAAAAAAAATCTTTTAAAAAAACGTGAAGGCGTCTAGGCCTGTAGACGCCCCCATTAAAAATGCATATATATATATATATATATGATCATAATATGAATAAGTAAGAGAAAAAAGAAAAAATAGAAAAGAGAAAAATAGAAAAGTAAAACGATAACAAGGGAACAATGGTCCAAAATGCCAAATGTCAGATTTTATTCCATCAAAAAGTAAAGTGAGCTACATCAGGGGCTTATGCGCTTTAGGCCTTAACTTCCCCAGTTCGGTTACATAAGCCCTCCACAGCTCGCATTCTTCCCCTACATGCGCTAATGTCTTTCCCGCAACACTTGTCTTCCAGGGTGATTTAATGGCCTTCGCTTCCCTCGCATCCACTTCCGCGCCCAACTCCCTCTTCTTCAAAGGGACGATGCCTGTCAGCAGTGGGAACAAGTGGCGTGGAATGCCAATCTGGAGGCAGCACCGATGCGCGTTGTAAAGAACAAACTCAGTCGCGCCGATCAGTTGGAGTTCAGCTCCGGGAGAATATCTCACAAGGAGTTCAAGCGAGAGTAGGCATGCCGGTGCACAAGTAAAGAAGCTTTGTGTCATGGTTCTAAAGTGAGACCGTCAGTCTTCACGTTTCCTCAGCCACGGAACACGGTTCGCTATGGTACCACCGAAGCCTAACACATCGGCTATGTGATGAAGGGGGCTTTGTTGGAAGAGCTTCGAAGCAGCCGGCATCCCCTCACGGTGGTCAAATTTGAAGTGCAAATCAATCCAGCAATTCAGAACAAGTGCGCAACCGAAAGGAGGCTTACCCATGCTCGAGGCAGTAAGCCCACTATAAAGGTAGGCGAGGACGGCGGGTCCCACCCTCTTTCCACTCCAAATCCCGCAGATGGCACTTAACTGGTCTTCTTCCACTATGTTGTCAGTGTAAGGGAATAAGAGAGCACCCGCCAGACAAATGGTGAACCCTTTCATGATTCCTTCCAAGTGGTTATCTTCTGGCGACCCTCTCAGGGCATCCATGACCCATTCTGCGAGCTTTTGCAGATCAATTCCCTTTTGAGTCCGGACCTTTCTAGCAGCACCAGGTGGCATGAAGCTTCCGAGGACACTCTCTTTAGTCACCCTTGTCAGCATCCGCATAGCCTTTATCTTCCTGTTGCTCTTGAATTTCTTCAGTCCGAGCAGAAGTTCCACCTCCTCGAGAAGGATGGTCACCTCGAAGGTCGGGAAGATGAAAGTGTGGGTCTGGGGATGCCAAATCTCCACCAATGCGCCCATAGCAGCCCAGTCCATGCGAATCCTCTCGTAGTGCTTGGCATGAATAAGGAGTCCCTGAAGATGCCACCTCGTGAGTATGGCCCTCATGCCAATGGAGATGTTGGAAGTTAGCTTCGAAAGCCACGACAGTTTGGAGAACTTCCTCGGGCCTGGGAAGAGTTGAAAGAAGAAGAAGGATAAGAAAGGAAAAGAAGTGAAAAAAGAGTTCGCGCGGAGAATTTGAAATGAATCAGCTTACCATATGTGACTGGATCATCCCACTCAGATGACCTTCAAGGTCGGAAAGTCGCCTGATCTCACCGCTAGGCCTGCTCCTCTTCACAGAGTGGGAAGACTCTCCTTCCATCCTGGAAATCCCTAGATTCTCCTCTCCTCCTCTTCTTGAGCTTTCAAAGCTCTCCTTGATGCATTTGGCTGAACTAGCCTAAGGAGGATATTTATAGGAAAGGAGAGGCGCTACAGGACGGAACATGTCACATCAGTGGTCAGTCGTCGAGGTTTTATCTGGATCTCCCTTGTACTATGGTGCGATTCTATTGTGATTATGTTGCTTTCTGATGTTCTTAATCTATGCTGGTCTGTGCAGGTTTTACTAACGAACGTCTTTGTCCCATCTCATGTCCCACCTTTCGGTAATTGGTCCCACCATGTCATGCATCATATTAAATGATACCTACGCTATTAGAACATGTCAAGGACCTTGTGACTCGAACGAATCTAGGATTTGAGTTCCCCTTCGACAAAAATAGTGATGATTCCAGAAGAATTTGAGTTGTACGGATAGGCCGTTAATTTGTGATAGCGTGGGGACGACGGTTCCGTTCGGTGAGTCGGTGCGTGGATAAACGGGCCCCGGCTCAGTATCAGCTCACCGGATCGATATCCTGACCCGTTCTTAACAAGTTGACAATATTATCCTTGGCTATTTTCTATTTTAGTGTGTTTTAAATTTTCTTTAAACCCAGCATGCATTCATGTAGGACTTTGAGTTTATTGCGGAAGATCATTCAAAGTGATTCAGTTGTGAAAGCCGCTGTGCTTCAATTCTTACAAAATGAGATATTCCATTCCGAATGAAATATTAAGTTTCCTTGAGACGGCCCTACGCTGCTCTTCCAAAGGAGACCCTTGTTTGGACAGACCCTCAGATATTCCTTTACTTTTTACCTTGTTTGACCCACCTTGGCCGCAGCACTTCCACATTGGCTGGTAACCGCTCCCCAAAGGTGAAACCTGCATGTTTACGACCCAGGTACTTCCACACCAAGAAGTTGGTCTCCTTTATTTTCGAGCCTCAGCGCACATCTACCCTTCCCTTGTTTGATCTCTGGAGAGGGAGATTCCTGCAGCCCACTCAAAGAGCAGACCCAACTAGGCCCAACAAGGCCCAACGAGGCAAGCTCGCCCAAGTGACAGCCCGCAGGGCCCACTCGGAAAAGCCCAATAAAACAATGCTCGAGGAAACAACTCTCCTAGGCGGCCCCAAGGCTCAGAGAGCCCGAGCCTCGGTCAGGTCACAGGAAGACCCGCGCACGAGCTATCCCTCCGCACGGAGGGGGGAAGCGTTAGCCGGTCTATCCAACCCATCTCCTCACCAAGCTAGGCCTATCGCCCGATAGGGCCGCCCCCCCTAAGCTCGGAACGACCGATAAAATGTTCATCACTGCAACCGTTAGAGTCCACAGCGGGCCAAACGCTAAGAAGTCCAGGAGCTCCGGCTTCCCCGCGAGGATAACGCCCCCACGATGAGGCCATAAAAGCCCACGACGAGGACGTAACCTCCACCGGAGACCTCTCAGCTTGCAGGACTCCAGAGGGCGGCGCACTATTTAAACCTGGGATACCCTCCTGCGAAAGGTAAGTCCAAAAGGGCATTGTTCCACCCCCAACTCCTGAGCAAGGATCACTTCACCCCATTGGTGGAGAGGGATCTCGCGCCTTCACCTTCTCCTCCCTATCGCTGCTCCCACCATTGCTCTACTGACTTGAGCGTCGGAGGGTTTTGCCCCAGGGAATCCCCCTGGGCCCTCTGACCCGTTTCCCTGTCTTGCAGTTCATTAACTTGGTGATTACCAGCCAGCTCAGGAACCAGCGCGAGATTTCGCCTCTTCATCTGGCGCCGTCTGTGGGAAACGCACGAAGAGCCAACATGGTGAGAAGGAGCTCAGGGAGGAGGTCCGCCGGCGAAAAGGGTAAGGTCATGGCAGCAGCAGGGGATGGCCCTTCCAGGGCCTCACAGAACCCTCCCTCCAACGCCAGCATCCCCGCCGACGGACCACCACCCCCCCCCCCCCCCCGCGGCGGCGGGGCTACCCCCCTACGGTGGCGCCGAAGCCTTCCAGGCCCTCAACGCCAAACTGGATGTCCTCGTGGAGCTCATGAAGACCCAGGCGGCCAGGGATGCAAGGTCTCGCGCCCTGTCAGGGAGCCCCCCCCCGCAGGAGTACGTCCCAGCACACAGCTGGGGGCCGCTTCACCCTCCGCGGCCAGCAGCTCATCCGTAACAGGGTCGGAGGACCCTCGCAAGCTCCACCTCCGGAGCAAGAGGCCTCCTCCACGCCGAGGAAAGGAAGGCGGGGGACGCAACGGCCAGATCCGGAAGCCGACGTTCCCGGAGACCGCCAAGGCACCCCCCTAGCCTCGCGGCACGACAGCAACCGGAGTTATCCCTCCGGCTGCGAGATTTCGAAAGGCGCTTCGCTGAGCAGGAGCGCGCCCTTCGCGCCCTGCAGAAGGCCTCTTCCCCGGAAGACGAGGAGAAATCCCCGTTCTCCGAGTATATCTTGAAGGCAGAGGTATCTCCCAGAGCCCCCATACCAACCTTCAAGCTTTACGACGGCCAAGGCGACCCGGCCGACCATTACGATAGCTTCGACGCCCTGATGACTCTACACGGAGCGTCGGACCCCATCAAGTGCCGAGCCTTCGTGACCACTCTGGTCCAGGGCGCTCAAGCGTGGTTCCGGGCTCTCGCCCCCGGATCCATCCGAGACTTCAAGCAGTTCGGGCGAGTCTTCAAGGAGAGCTTCGCCGGAAGTGCCCCCCCAAGGTCGGTAGCGGGGCTCTTGGCCCTCAAACAGGCGCAAGGGGAAAGGCTCCGGGCTTACGTCCACCGGTTTAAATCGGAAGCCCTCCGAATCCCCCGCCTGGATGTGGCCTCGGCCACAACCGCACTGACCGGGGGTACCCGGGACGAGAACCTCCGCCGCGAACTCGTCCTCCACCCTCCCTCGACCCTTGCCGAGCTAGTGACTCTGGCTCTGCGCCACGCCGAGTGCGAAGAAGTGCTCAGCGCTTGCCGAGACGCAACCGGCTCGGGTCGGGAGGGGGACAAGAAGCGGGGCCCCGAGCCAAATCCTAGCTCGGGAAAGAAGCGAGACCGAGATGGAGAGCGCAAGCGGAAGTACGAGCGGTACACCCCGTTAACCGCCCCGGTCTATGAAATCTATGAAGACGTCAAAGACTCGGGACTTCTCCGTCGGCCCGAGCCGATGAGGTCGAAGAACCGCAAGCGAGACAGACATTGTCTATTCCACGGCGATCATGGGCATCACACCGGTGATTGCCACCAGCTCCAAGATGAAATCGAGCGCCTCATCCGCCTGGGGCACCTGGCTCGGTTCACTGCCGAGCGCAGAGAAGATCAAGGCGCCGCAGAGGAGATTGACAACGCCCCCCGAGGGGTCCACATCAACGTCATCTCTGGAGGAATAGCATCAGGAGGCGACAGCAGCCGTGGAAGGAAGCGTCATGCCGAGCGGGCGAGCCGAGCCCCAGAGCCACCCAAGGCCCCGCCCCAGGTCATAGTCTTCTCCGATCAAGACCTGGAGGGGCTGAGCACCCCGCACGATGACGCCCTCGTAATCTCGGCCACTATAAACCATTGTAACGTAGATCGGATTCTTGTGGACAATGGAAGTGCCCCTGATGTGTTGTCTTATGACTGTTTCCTCAAAATGGGAGAGGGTCCATCCAAACTCCGCCCGATCCGGACGCCCCTCTGTGGGTTCAATGGCCTGGCCACTCTCCCCGAAGGAGCCCTAAGCCTGCCGGTTACCCTCGGCACCCCACCCAAAACCGTTACGGTCATGGTAGACTTCATGGTGATCAAAGGGATGATAGCGTACAACGCCATTTTCGGCCGGGGAATCCTCAGCCGGATCAAGGCAGTACCATCTACCTATCACCAAAAAATGAAGTTCCCCACCAAGAACGGAGTAGGGGAAATCCGAGGTAACCAGGCCACGGCCCGAAGGTGCTACAACATCTCGGTGGAGGCCACGAGGCCGGACGGGAATAATAAGGGCCCCCGGGAAGTCGAGGAAAAATCCGCAGCTACTAAGCCAGGTGGCGAGTTGCTGACAATTTTCCTAAACGACGACCCGACCCTAGGAGTAAGGATCGGAGCCGACCTACCACCCGAGGAACAGCAGCAATATAAGAATTTTCTTTCTGAGTACATCCGAGTCTTCGCTTGGTCCGACGATCAGCTCCCTGGGATACCAGAGGAGACCGTGCTGCACCGACTCAACCTCAACCCCACCATGAAGCCCGTGCAGCAGCGCCGAAGGAAGCACGCACCAGAGAAACAGACGATTATCAAGGCGCAGGTCACCAAGGGGCAAGAGACTGGTCTTTTTAGACCGGTCCTGTACCCGACGTGGCTAGCCAATGTCGTCCTGGTACCAAAGGCTTCCGGCGAGTGGCGGATGTGCGTGGACTTCACCGACTTGAATAAGGCGACCCCTAAGGACTGCTATCCCTTGCCCAGCATCGACCAACTGGTCGACTCGACATCGGGCAACGAGATGCTCAGCTTCCTGGACGCCTATTCGGGTTACCATCAGATCAGAATGAATTCTGAAGACGTCGAGAAGACCGCCTTCATCACCGACTACGGCGTGTACTGCTATACCCGGATGCCTTTCGGGTTGAAGAACGCCGGAGCCACATACCAAAGACTGGTCAACCACATGTTCGAGGAGCAGCTAGGTCGGAACGTCGAGGCCTACATTGACGACATGCTCGTCAAGACCCCCAAGGCCCAGGACCACTTCACCGACCTCGCCGAAGCCTTCGGCGTCCTCCTGAAGTACAACATGAAGCTCAATCCTGCCAAGTGCGCCTTCGGAGTAAGATCCGGGAAGTTCCTGGGTTTCCTGGTCACTCAGCGTGGGATCGAAGCTAACCCCGACAAGGTCCAGGCCATCCTGGACATGCGCCCGCCCGCCTGCATCAAGGACGTCCAGCGTCTGACAGGGCGTGTCGCCGCTCTCAGCCGTTTCTTATCCCGTGCGGCCGAACGATGCTTGCCCTTTTTTAAACTGTTGAAGGGGCCCAAGTTGGCATCTGCTACGTTCGCATGGGATGAGGAATGCCAGAAAGCGTTCGCTGAGCTTAAGGAGTTCCTGGCTTCGCCCCCGGTGCTCTCCAAGCCCGTGCCGGGCGAAGCTTTGCTACTCTATCTCTCGGCGACGTCATCAACGGTCAGCTCGGTCCTAGTCAGAAATGACTCGGGAATCGAAAGACCAGTCTACTACACCAGCAAGGTGCTTAGCGAGGCCGAGAGGAGGTACCCCGCAACCGAGAAGCTCGTGCTAGCGCTGGTTACCTCCGCGAAACGCCTCCGACCCTACTTCCAGGGGCACCCCATCACCGTGCTAACCGGCGAGCCGTTGAAGAAGATTTTGGCCCACCCCGAGGCCTCGGGGCGACTCGTCAAATGGGCCATTATGCTTGGGGCCTACGACATCTCGTATCGCCCGCGCTCAGCTATAAAAGGTCAAGCGCTCGCCGACTTCATCGCCGAAAGCACCATCCCGACCGAAGGGAGGCTACTGACCATGCCCGGGCCAACCTGGGAACTGTACGTCGACGGTTCTTCCAACTCGGTCGGTAGCGGTGCTGGGATCCTCCTAAGATCCCCCGAAGGAGTGGAGCTGCAGTACGCCTTGAAATTCAACTTTCAGGCGTCCAACAACGCTTCCGAGTACGAGGCCCTTATATCGGGAGCACGCATGGCCCGGCGGTTGGGGGCTGAGCGAGTCAGGATCCACACCGACTCTCAGCTGGTCGCGAGCCAGGTCAACGGCGAGTACGAAGCTCGAGAGGCACCCATGATCAAATACCTCCAGCTGGTCAGGAGCTTGGCCCAACAATTCGAGGGATTCGAGGTAGTCCGAATAGCCCGGGAAGAAAACTCCCGAGCGGACGCCCTCTCTCGATTGGCCTCCTCCCTAGACCCAGAAGGTACCCGATCGGTCCTCCTCGAAGAGCTAGAGCGCCCGAGCATTGACTCGGAGCTCCTCGCTGTTGACTCGGCCGTCCCGAGCGACTGGCGCACCCCCTACCTGTCTTGGCTTCGAGACTCCCAAGAGCCCTCCGACCCTCGGGAAGCACGCCGAATGAAGTACCAAGCCCGGCGCTTCGTCGTCCTGGACGACACACTCTACCGAAGGTCTTTCGCCGGCCCTCTCCTGAAGTGCCTCGGCCCCGACGACGCCAGCCGAGCCATTCGAGAGGTTCATGAAGGCCTGTGCGGAGCGCACTCAGGGGCAAGGTCACTGGCCAGAATCCTGTTACGACAGGGGTACTGGTGGCCCACCCTGCAGCGCGACTGCTCGGCCTATGCTCAACAGTGCGACCGATGCCAGCGGTTCGACCACTTGGTCCATCAGCCGGCTACAGAACTCGTCACCCTCGCCGAGCCTTATCCCTTCGCTCGGTGGGGGATCGACATTCTCGGACCATTCCCCACGGCTCAGTCCCAGAAAAAGTTCATCGTCGTCGCCATCGACTACTTCACTAAATGGATCGAGGCCGAAGCCACTGCAAGGATCACCGAGACAGTCGTCTGGAGTTTCGTCTGGAAATCGATCATTTGTCGCTTCGGCATCCCCCGAGTGATAGTGAGCGATAACGGTCGGCAATTCGATTCTCGATATTTCCGAGACAGATGCGCCGACCTAAACATCCGCAACCACTTCACTTCGGTCGCCCACCCTCAGGCCAACGGGCTGGTCGAAAATGCCAATAAGACTATCTTGAAAGGCATAAAGACCAGACTCGGCAAAGCCAAGGGTAGTTGGCTCGAGGAATTGCCTAGCGTACTGTGGTCGCACCGAACGACTCCCAGGACGGCAACCGGTGAAAGTCCTTTTCAGTTGGTGTACGGCACTGAGGCCGTCATTCCATTAGAGATCGCCAACCCGTCTCTCCGAGTCATCCGCTACTCGCCCGAGGAAAACAACCAAAAGTTACTCGAGAACCTCGACCTAGCCGATGAACTCCGGGATATTGCCAGCATCCGAGCGACGGAATACCAGCGACGCCTCACTCGATACTACAACGCCAGAGTCCGAAGCAGACACTTCCGACCGGGAGACTTCGTCCTCAGAAAAGCCGAAGCCTCTCGACCACTAGAGGCGGCGGGCAAGCTGTCCCCTAACTGGGAAGGCCCCTACCGAGTGGTCGAGACGCTCGGGAAAGGTGCGTACAGGTTAGCAACAATGGAAGGGGATCCCATTCCTCGGACATGGAACGCAGCCGCACTACGCAAATTCTATTTTTGAAATTGTACAACAAGAAGGACGAAATAAATTCCTTTCCATTCAAAACTATTGATACATCAGAAAGGCAAAGGCCAGTACATTGCATGACAAAAAGCAAGAAAATCCGTCTAACACCGCTGCAAGGGGTCATCGCTCGGTTGACTCGATCTCGATCTCCTCGCGTCCAGCCACTGACTCTGCCTCGCGTAGAAACTGGCTCGGACAAGAGGGGGCCGATCCAGTTGGCTCAGATGACCCCCGACAAAGGTGACAGAGGGACTGCAGAGAAGGTAGCCACCTTCTAAAGTCGGAGAAGGCTACCTTCCAAGTTGATGGAGGCTAGGGAGAAGGAGCGCCGTGAAGACCCCTTTTTTCCCAACCTGCCAACTCCTTGGAAGGGAACAGAGAGCAAGCAGCCTCCGAAGAGTGAAAGAAATGAAGAGCAGAAGAGGGAAAAAGAGGCTGCAGACGGAGGAAGGCTTCGGTGAGGAGGGAACTTGATGCGCCCCCCCCCCCATGCGGAGGGGGAGTGGCGGCAGGCGTCCCTGATACCCCCATCCGTCCTCCGCCTCGGTGCCCGCCTGGAAGCCACGCCAGAACTGAGAGAGGGCAAGAGCCGTGCCCTCGCACGTCGAAGCCCTCTCCAGATCCGCGCGGCGACCGTCGGACCCGTCTCAAACCCGCGCGGCGACCGTGGGACCCGTCCAACAAGCCAGGACAGCAAGAGCTCTCTGCTCCCCGTCGTCGGCGGCGTCACCCTCCGAAGGATCCTCCATGCAACGGCACAACGCAGAGTGAAGAAGAAGGAGTGAGGGAAGACTGTTAGAGAAAATCCCAAGCGGTAAAGAGGAAAGGGCGCCTTTCGGTCCTTCTTATAGGCCAAAGGAGGCTACACGCCTTAAACGCCCCCCCCCCCTCAAAAACACGCCAAAGGATTTCTCCCCTGAACGGTCACCTCTAACTCCTCGTTTCCCGCCCCAGCGGGATTCACGAAGCGGCCTGGCATTCAAAGCGTGAGGGAACGGAAAGACGCCCCGTCAGAAGCCTACCAAATCAGCATGCGAAAACCACGCAGGACATATCGGCACTTTTCAACTACTCCAGATACGCCAGCCAAATCACGGCAAGGATGGCGATCAAACAAGTAAGTCATTTATTATCTCATAAAGAGGAAACTCTCTAAAGGAGGAAAGAGAGACAAACAAGAGAAAGGGGCAAAATAAGGCAAAATACATCAGGCCTCGGGCCCACTTTGAAGCTCGGAAGCGACGGAAGTAGGCGCGTCACCCCCAGCACCTTCGGTGACGGCCGACCCGGGCACTGACCTCGCCTGTGCGAGAACTGTCTCGGTCGCGAGCCCTCCCGAGGCGTCCGGAGTTGGTGACCCCGCCGTAGGAGACCCCTCTGGATCTTCCCCGCTCGACGCAGAGGAGCTAGAAACCGACTCATCCGAGTCATAAACCTGACCCAAAGGGAACTCGATCCCGGAGTCTCGATCGAAGGCGTAGTCCACCGCCCGACGATAACCCTGCTTAAACCCCTTTCGGGCGCCACGACGAAGCGCTACCTCATAATATGGTAGGGCGGCTCTCTCCAGGTCGGCTAAGTAAGCGTCCGAGCTTCTATATCGCTCGATCGCCTCCGCCTCGATCTGCTCCGCTCTTCCAACGAGCTCGACCCGAGCCCGCTCCACCTCGGCCGCACGCTCCTCTGCTCCCGCTAGGCGTTCTTCTGCCGCGACCATCTCTCGCTCGGCCTCGTTCGACCGCCTCTCCGCCCGGACTCGGTCCGCCTCGGCCACGGAACGAAGGCGCTCCGCTACCTCCGCCCGGTCCAGTAACTCGGCCCGTTCGAGCTCCCAGCGACCGTCCAGCTCGAGGTGACGCAGACGCTCCTCTTCCAAGAGTTTGCCCTTCCTCTCGAGCGACTCCCGGGCCTTAGCCAACTGCTCAGTCAGCGCCTCGATTTCTAGCCGGCTCGCCCGTGCCGAGTCCCTGATCGCGGAGAACTCCCGTCGGAGCCCTCATGCTCCTCGCTGAGGCGGGCCAGTTTCCTCTCGCACCCCCCGAGGGCCCAGGCGAGATTCGATCGCTCCGCCTCCGTCCGAGCGTACGTCTCCGCCATCAAGGCCGCCGACCGAGCCATGACTAGGCCGCCCTCCATGAGGACGTCGAGGACGCCGGAGGGGGAGTGGCGCTTGTCTCCCCCCCTCGTCTTTGCGGCAACCTCTCGGCAAACCCGGTACAGGTCGCCCGAAACGCCGAGCCTTTCCAAAGCCTCCGGCATGGAGATACGCTCCCCACCGGACGCCCCGCCAGAAGGATCGGCCCGAGCGACGGGGCCGACCGCCCCGCGCGCCGCGGTCGGTTGGGGTTGCGACGCCTCCCCGGGCGAACCCCCAACTTCGACCGACGCCGCAGGATCGACCGCACCAAGAACTTCGGGCACTTGGGGCTGTGACGCCCTCGCGGGCGAACCCCCATCCCTATCTGTCTCGGCCCGCGCCTCTCCGCCCGAGACAGCGCCGACCTCGACCGGTCTCCCGGTCTCGACGCCGGCCGCTACAGCGCCGGCCCCCTCCATCCCCGGGGAGGGGAGAACCGACCCATCTCCGCCCTCTGAGGGGCCCCCGGTCTCTTCGGCCCCCTCTCGCCTGGTAGGTGGGGGAGCTGGCCCGGAAGGGTCGGCCCCACCTTGCCCCCGAGAGGGGAGTGCCGCCGAGCCAGAATCACCCCTGGCAGCGGTAGGATGGCCGGCCTTCTTGGCCCGTTTCTTGGCCTTCGCGGCTTCCCGCAATCTCCCCTCCAGGGGATCCTTGCGCTTCGCCCCGCTTGACCGCGAAGATCCCTCGGAGGCCGCCCCCTTGCCCTTATCCCGGGCTTGGGAACGACCCGCGAGAGCGACAGGCTCATCGGCCGCCGAATCATCCCCAAGATCGACGACCTCGGTGACCTCTTCCAAGGGCTCCCGCCGGATGTCTGCAATGAAGAAGAAGATTCGGTTAGGAAACGAAAAGTCGACCCTCCGACCCCGCAGAAGAATCCGAAGAATGGCACCTGATGGCTTGAGTTGTGTAAGCAGATACCGCTCCACGTTCTCCAGCGTCACCAGCTCCTCAGTCGACCGGCGATTTGTCAACAAGAGAGCGGCGTACTCTTCCACGTCGGCGGGGAACTCCTCCTGGCGCGGGGGAAGATTCGGATGGAAGTTGGGCATAACCTGGCACCTCCAGGACTCATCCACTGCTTCCGCCTTCACCCAGAAAAACTGCCTCTTCCACCCTTTGTGCGAAGAATCCTTCGCCGCCAGCGGAATACAACTCCGATTCCTGCGCGCCTGGATAAAATAGAAGCCTTTCCCCGCCGACGGATGTGCCTTCAGCTCGAAGAAATAATGAAAAAGATCCAGCGACGGGGGAACCCCCTGCAGGCGGCAGAGGATCCGAAAGGCAGAAAGCAGAGATACGAGTTGGCCACCATCTGAACAGGCGCCAACACGAAAAAATTGAGAAGCTTCAAGACGAAAGGCTCGAAGGGGAGGCAGAATCCGCTCTTCCACGCCAGGAAAAAAGTACAAATATGGCTCGTACGGCTGTCCAAGCTCGTCTCGTATGGGGCAGCAGCTACAAAGCTATATCGGAGAGGCAGGCGAAACCGATGCTCCAATTTCTTCACATCAGCCTCCCCCAACTCGCTGCGATTGGGGACGGGCTCCCGCCTCACCTGCTCGACTTCCGAGCGCAGATCCGCCATCGAGCTGGAAGAAGAACCTTCACTAGAGCCCGAAGACTCCGGGGGAGAAGGAAGCCGCCGGATCGCCTCCGCGGTTACACGCGCCAGCTCCTCAAATGCCGCCGCAAGAGCTTGCTCCCCCGCTGTATCTTCACGGCGCATCAAGGAGCCCCAGAAGCAGAGAAATGGAGGAAAGGCCGAAAACCCTAAAAAGACTGGGAGGAACGAGCAGCGCCCTACGCCTATAAACCCTCGCGGGAGGCGGCGCGCCGTTTCAACCTCCGAGAAAAAGGGGGCCCCTTCATTTCAAATCCGTCAGGATCATTATTACTACGGGCCCAGGCGACCGCTACACGTGGCTTCATCACGCCAACAGGATTCCACCCACCCGAGCCACGCCGGTCCAAAGCCTCGAAAAACTACTCAACCGAGCCTCCTTGGCTCGGGAGTAGGAGGGGGACAAGTGGAGAGGGGGATTCCTGCAGCCCACTCAAAGAGCAGACCCAACTAGGCCCAACAAGGCCCAACGAGGCAAGCTCGCCCAAGTGACAGCCCGCAGGGCCCACTCGGAAAAGCCCAATAAAACAATGCTCGAGGAAACAACTCTCCTAGGCGGCCCCAAGGCTCGGAGAGCCCGAGCCTCGGTCAGGTCACAGGAAGACCCGCGCACGAGCTATCCCTCCGCACGAAGGGGGGAAGCGCTAGCCGGTCTATCCGACCCATCTCCTCACCGAGCTAGGCCTATCGCCCGATAGGGCCGGCCCCCCTAAGCTCGGAACGACCGATAAAATGTTCATCACTGCAGCCGTTAGAGTCCACAGCGGGCCAAACGCTAAGAAGTCCAGGAGCTCCGGCTTCCCCGCGAGGATAACGCCCCCACGATGAGGCCATAAAAGCCCATGAGGAGGACGTAACCTCCACCGGAGACCTCTCAGCTTGCAGGACTTCAGAGGGCGGCGCACTATTTAAACCTGGGATACCCTCCTGCGAAAGGTAAGTCCAAAAGGGTATTGTTCCACCCCCAACTCCTGAGTAAGGATCACTTCACCCCATTGGTGGAGAGGGATCTCGCGCCTTCACTTTCTCCTCCCTATCGCTGCTCCCACCATTGCTCTACTGACTTGAGCGTCGGAGGGTTTTGCCCTAGGGAATCCCCTTGGGCCCTCTGACCCGTTTCCCTGTCTTGCAGTTCATTAACTTGGTGATTACCAGCCAGCTCAGGAACCAGCGCGAGATTTCGCCTCTTCAATCTCTGTCCAAGCAATTGTCAAATTCGGAAGACCTTCTTCAAGGTCACCTTAGCGAAACTACAGGAAAAATTCCAAATAGTAATGTCAAAAGCGTGTCCCATCGCACCTTGACATCAACTTTTCAGTCCATTCCCACTCCATTTCACCCACTCCATACCATTCCATTACGTGTCCCTCCCTTGCAAAGCAGACGCCAAGGCGGGGCAGCTGTAGACACGCTATTCTTGACATCACCTTGAGAAGATCTCATATTACTATATGACGCCCCGCAGTGGCTTTCGCATTCTGAATCGCTTGAGTGCTTCCTATTCTTGAGTCTTCTTTCACCTTTTGAGTAGGTAACGTAACACCCCTACAGCATCCGGAAACCACCTCGTCGCGGCAATCATACAGCATACGGACGGCATCATCGCCAACCGGACGCATCAAAAGTTTCCGGAACCAGAAGGATGTCTGGCGGACGGCTGTCGACGACTTTTCGGGAGTTCCGGAGGTCCTTTTTTGAAGGCGTCCAGTTTCCTGGACGCCTTCATCAGGCATAAAATATTTAAAAAATAAAAAAATATTTTATTGAAGGCGTCCTAGGGCTTGGACGCCTTCATAAAAATAAAAAAAAAATGAAAATAATAAAAATAATAAATAAAAAGTATAATTATTGAAGGCGTCCAGGGCCATGGACGCCTCCTTTTGAGGCGTCCAGATACCTGGACGCCTTCATTATCCGGCTCACGGGCGCCCCCGACCCGCCGATCGATCTGTCGTTTCGGAAAAATCCAAAAACTTTGAGGCGTCCAGGTGCCTGGACGCCTTCAATCTCCAACATACGGATAAACCGAACCGCCGCTCGATTTGACGTTGTGCAAAAATCCAAGAGTATGAAGAAGTCTTCCCAACTAGACGCGCCCATTCGTGAGTCACGGGCGCCCATCAAAATCACGCGTTGTACCAAACCGCGTGCGGCTTTCGGCGGGGTTCCGGTGGACTGTTATGAAGGCGTCCAGTTGCCTGGACGCCTTCTTGAAAATATTCAGAATAAAAAAATAAAAAAAATAAAATATTCCTTTTGCCTCAATGGAGGCGTCCATGCCCCTGGACGCCTCCATCCTCCGGAGCTCTATAAATAGAAGATCCCCCCTAAGTCCGAGGGAGAGCTTCTAAGAGGTCCGACAGGCTGCCGGATCTCATTTCTAACCCGTGGGTCTTATGCAGGGGGAGGTTCTGCCAGATTCTCGGGTGCCCGCGCTCGCAGGAGGAAGGCCGTCTTCGTCCACCGTGCTTCCACGCCGCCCCTACGCTGCCGAAGCTCCGCCGGATTTTACCATCGGCACATCCAATAAGCCAATCCTTTCCTTTTCTTCGTAGTTCTTTTACATTCATCATCTCGCATCCTCAATCTCCCTTTATAAGGGAGCCTTCTTTTATATACCTCTTTGCATAATTTCATTCATCATTGCATTTTCCTCCTACTCGTGTCCGAGAGGGGTTTAAAATCACACCAACCAGGTGTGTGTCCTGCCACGATTTCATCACTTTTATTGTAAAAGATTGATACTACACTGCCATTTTCTAATTCTGTTTATCTACTGTCTGTTGTTTTGCAAGGGTAACTGAAGAAAGCCCTCTCCGTCGGCCGGCCGAAGGGGGAGGAAGAAGCAACCCGCCACTTCCTGCTAGTGAGGTAGGCGCAATCACTCTTTATTTTTGGGGTCCTCGACCCCTGGCGATCACATCATAGTCTCGAGGCCGCGGCGAGTAATTTTCCGCAATGGCCGTTTGAATTCTGTCTGCTCCTTGTTATATCTTGAACTACTCTTATACCTGCCATATTCTCGAGGCCGTGGCGAGTCACTTCCCGCAATGGCCGTTTAAATTCTGTCATTTATACCATGTTATATCTCTATTCTGCTATATTCTTGAGGCCGCGGCGAGTCACTTTCCGCAATGACCGTTTGAATTCTGCTTCTTTTTATATCTTGTTATATCTCTATTCTGCTATATTCTCGAGGCCGCGGCGAGTCACTTCCCGCAATGGCCATTTGAATTCCGCTTCTTTTTATATCTTCTCATATCTCTATTCTACTATACTCTCGAGGCCGTGGCGAGTCACTTCCCGCAATGACCGTTTGAATTCTGTCTGCTCCTTGTTATATCTTGAACTGCTTCCATATCTGCTATAATCTCGAGGCCGCGGCGAGTCACTTCCCGCAATGGCCGTTTCAATTCTTACTATTTAATTTCTGCACCATTCCCATCCCCCGAGGCCGCGGCGAGTCACTTCCCGCTATGGCCGTTTAACCCCCATATCTTGCTATATCGCATCTATCCCGCACGCCCCGCCGAAGCAATCTCCCGTGGTGACCTCTTCTCTCCTCTTCCCGTGTTGCAGCAAAACAAAATGAGCCCGCGCGCTACCGCATCATTTCTCAACCGCGTGACGTCGCTCACAAGTCTCACCAATGGTTCTTGACAGTAAATGACATATACCACTTGTTGGATTGTAGAGGAGCAGGGTGCTTATCCACATGTTTGGTTCACCAGGTGACTGCCATGAGTTTAATCCTGCAAGCAAGATAGTCAGGGTTAATGCCATGCTTGCTCACATTAAATAGGTTATGAAATCTCTTGCCTCTTGTAAAATCAACATATGCAAACCAAGGATCAAGACCATGTAACCGTTGCCATTTGCCATCTCAACCATACATAGATAACAAGAGCGTCAGCAATCAACCACAAGTTTAGTTATCATCGCTTAATCACACATTAAGTTTAGTTATCATCAAAACCATAACTTAACAATCACAACAATCATCAAAACCATAACTCAACACATGTCCCCCCCAAAGGCCCGATGCAGCAAGGCTTATTACCGCATAACCTACGCCATGCAAGTAGGAGACAACCCTGAGCAGCTGAGCAGGACAATGAGCTCGTCTCCGGTAGTGTAGGAGGAGGACGGTCTAACAGTGGCGCAGGGGGAGTGGGGCTCCGGTAGGGTAGGGGGTGGAGGGCCTTGCAGTATAGGGGGAGGGGGTTCGACACCTGGCATAGGGGGTGGGAGGCTTTGACAGTGCAGGGGGGAGGGGGGTCCAACATCAGGCATGGGGGGAGGGGGCATCTGACAGTGCAGGGGGATGGGGGCTCCGGCAGGGCAGGGGGAGGTGGTGTTCGCCATCGTAGGGGGGAGGGGGCGGCCGGAGGAAGGGGCATGATGTTGTAGAAGTTTTTTATTTTAGCTTAGTCTTTTCACAAGTCTAGTTAAGGCTAAACGTGGTTAAGTTGATGGGTGATAACAAGCAGTTACAGTGATGACAAATTTGCACAATATGAATTAAATTAGTGATATGCCTTCTGATATATTTCCACAAGTGATTTTGTGGTCAATTTACTTTTAACAATGATTTATTTGTAAAAATCCCTATATTATTCTAGTGTACAGCCTCACATGATATATTGCTATTCTTTTGTTGACGTGCCCCTTCGCAGTGTAAGAACTATTGGAGGAGTACCGTTGATTGAATGCTTAATTCAATCTTGTTGCTGAACATGCACCTGTGGCACCCACTTCTTAGTGATACTTTACCAATTCAGAGATACCACATCATACATACACACGTTTTGAGATGACTTACTACAAGGCACTAATGGCCAAAACCATCGTTACTTCCAATATAAAAATAAATCATATCATTCTAATCAAACAAAATTACATGAAATACTTACATCATCGTCACAATGTACATTGTTCCATTTAAATTACGTACTTTTCATAAACATTAAAGAGTTTTGTTTTTTCCAGGATCTATACTCACAAAGGTCTATGAAGATATATTAAGAATGACCTACATCTCTCTCCAACCTTCTCCCATCGGAAGTCCAAACTCACCATTTTACAGATTTCCTGAAAATGTTTACGTGAATCTTGAGGCTCAGTAGGCATTAAAACAGATAACATGCATATCATATAATGTCTTTTGCAAATCAAATAATAATATTAAACTAGTCATCATTTCTAATGGTTCTACACATATAACATAATCACAAAAATATAACTAACAGAACATAGCAAATATGAACTTACAGTATTCTTATCTATTCAATTACTTGTTGGATGTGCAATTCTTACGTATGGCTTACAAATAATTTATAGATTACTTACATATGGCTTACTAAGCACATTAGAACATATTCAGACGATCTTAATAGATCAATTTATTGATGCAAGTCTTACAATCTTATTAGAAATTCACGTATCACATCCAAACTTTTATTCAGTTCAAATATGTTAACAGAATATAATGCATACTTCCTTGTCACATATCAGACATGCATCCAACCACAATTTAAGGAGTAACAAACACAACCGAGGCGCCCATCCGTAAGCAAACTTAAGCAAATGATTTGGACGTTCGGGACCTGTCAGTCTTGATCAATTATGTAAGATCATGAGTAAATACCCCACCATTCCCTAGATCATAATTTATTATGCGTTCCAGATTTTTAACATAAGTCCGTTTGTCCTCGAACATAAACCTAATCTCGCAACAAACGTTACCTACGGTTTGTCGTCCCACGCCTCCTTTATATGGCACTGTCCATGTGTTTAATTTCATTCAAACTTCTTTGCCAACTTTTATTTGAATAGACACATCTTAACTAACCAAATAAATAAATAATAGATTAACTACATGAATAGACACATCTTAACTAACCAAATAAATAAATAATAGATTAACTACAGTTGTTAGCTAATCAGAGTATAAACCATAAGATCATATCATAACATATATATCACGGGTCCTAATCATGCCTATGCATCTTAATTTGCATATAACGCTAATCAATTCATGGAATTCTTTAATACATGAATTTAAGTTCTAATTATCAAAATACTGTTAAAATAATATACATAACGGATAGTATGGGCTCGGTCATCACGTGACTACTTTTAAGATGGGGTCTCCAAAGATTTCTTAAGACTTCTTTAAAGCTACTCTCACACTCGTGACAAGTCTCAAATTTTGGAGATGTTCTTTCTATTCTTAAAAAGAATATTTTATTTTGATCAAAATCTTCTAGTATAATTTGTAATAATAAAATATGTACATTCTTATTCTTTTATCATTCTGCTGTTCTCCCTTTATAACATTTATTCTGGTTGCTTATGGAATAATAGAGAAAGCGAGAGAGAGAGAGAAGTGAAAGAAATATATAAAGTTATTTCCAAGTTCCTATACTAAACACAAGTTTCAAGGTTTGGACCGAATCCTCAACGTCAGCCCACACGAACTCCTATAAAAGCCACATGTTAACATATACTAAATATTATAGGGTTTTTTTACACGAAAACCATTGTTAAATGAGAATTTACAAAAGAAAACATTCCTAAAAATATATTAGCAGACATATTACTGTGTAAATTCAAAATTTGTCAAAATGTCGTATTTGTTTGCAGGCATATCACTTCTTTTTGTCAAAAACTTACAAAAAAATTACGCTTAAATGATATTTATACACTACTTGAATTAACACAGTGATATGTTTACTATTGTATTTTTAAGAATGATTTTTTTACAAATTCACACATAACAATGTTTTTCATGTAAAAAAATATAATATTATATTATACTAAATCTCTTCTATTGTTATAATAAGGAATTTCATAAGATTATCACGCATCAGATCTTCTAGTATTTTCTGCCACCTCTTTGGGACAACTGAAGAGGATAAATATGTGTTTATTAATTTCTTCTTCACACTATTTTAAGAAGATATTATTTAATGAAAATTAACATACAAAATTTTCAAGGTCAAAGAATTTTTAACATTTTCGTAAGTTTTCCAAGTCATTTTATCTCGAAATATCTATGAATGACAAAGCTTTAATTTTACTCACTATTTAATTTTATTTTTCTCATTTTTTACTTAGTATATGACATAATTTACAAATTTACTTAACATGAGATGTGTAGATAATTACATTATCTTTACAACAAGTCTAATATTGATCCATTGTGACATTTATATGCATAATTAAGCTTAATAAGGGCAATTTATAATTCACGAGTCTTTAATATCCTTTAATTTTATTCTAGCAGTTAATTGTCGTATATCCTTTATTGTTTATCATTTCTATTATAGATCCCTTCAATTTATCATCAATATATCGTCTATATATTATTATCTATTCGATATATCATCTACCTTTTCAATATATCGTATATCTTAAAGAGATGTCAATTTTCTTCTAAAGTAGGCGACATTGCTGCTACTTCAGTTCAAAAATAGTTTATTTTAAAGCAATTGATATTGCTGCTACTTTAGTTCAAAAATTATTTCTTCTAAATTAGGTGATATTGCAACTACTTTAATTCAAGTTCTTTTATTTCTTAAAACCTAATACAATACTTTGTTATTTGAGACCTCTTAAGTGGCAAAATCTTAAAAAGTACTAAACATTAAAATTGTAGATAATTGCATTATATTTTCAGCGGGTCTAATTTTACCTCATTTAGATATTCTTACAAAAAAATATTATAAATAACTATTTAAAAGTTACAAATTTTACTTATTTGACTCAAACTATTTAAATGAGCCACCTTAATGGACTCTTGTCACGAGAATTGATTTTCCTGAGCCTCCTAAAAGTTATGGTGTTATAGCACCTCACCATTAAGGGGCGCAAAGGTATACTAGACGGATGAAATAGCAGGCCTTTAAAATAATAATTATTTAGTTTTTAGCTTCTATAATATTTTGTATTTAAGAATTAACCACTTCAATTTAAATATTTCTATATAACTCCTTAAAATCTCACCATAGTTAATAAAATGTCCCACATCATTATAAAAAAACCTTCCATTATTTATGAAAAGGTCCCTAAAAGGGTGTTTAACAAAGAAATATGTAATCGTGAGGGTTTATAAATAAATATCTACACCGGAGAGGTTAATCCGTAAATATGAAAGATTATGAAATTTTAAAACTAAAAATCCTTTAAAACAAAAGCTATTTTTAATTTTTTAATCTTTTTATATCTCTGTCCTTAAAAAATATTAGAATTGGAATCATAAAATGTTAGATAATGAGATAGCACTAGAATCCACTCATTTTTTTTCGCATCATATCTTATGGGCGTGTTTGACAAATGAATAGGCCGCCCAGGGTTGATGTATTCGCCGGTAAAAGTCTTAATCGACTTTGATAAGAAGCACATTAACTGAGTCGATCAAGCGAATTTCTCTTATTTTGGTCGAACGACCAATCGAGTGGGAAGGGTCGAATACGTCATTCGAGTGAGAGCAGTCCAACGGTTTATTCGACCTTAACCCACTCGATTACGAAAGAGGTCTTATAAGATTTCTACACCTCAAATGACAAACTAATATAGTGCTATGTAAACTGTTCATTGTATGCAATAAGAATGCTTCGTGCATTTATTTTCCCTTTCCTAACGTATAACATGCGTGTAGTAGGGGAATCGCTCACCCACTGCGAGGAAGGTCCCCTTCGTAGGGGTTCTCATCGCCAATTTTAGTAGAACACTCACCGATGGATCTTGGGGGGGGGGGGGGGGGAGCTCCCCTCCTCCCCCCTTCTTTTTGTGGTGTTTTTTTTAATTTCCCCCTTTCCTAGCTTCTTAGTTATCTTGTGATGTGTGTGCTATATACACAACCGACTACACCACTCGCCTATAGGAAACGGCTAGGAGCCGTGACAAGCTTAACGGATAAAGATGCTTCGTCTCGCCTGATCGATAAAGAACGTCGATTAGCCTATTAATTAGCATGCGAATGAAGATAAAGATGATAACATCGGAGTTAAATATGAATTAGTCAATCAACGCTGTGGTTAATAATTTGTTATTTTCAACGATATCATCTTTCAAATAATCTATGAGATTTTATAATTAGAATTTAAGCTAAATCATTATCTAGTGTGCTATACGCGGGTGCGTATTATGTCCACACCTGGAGGCAATTGTGCTCGGCATTTGTTATATTGTTCTCGGAACCGTGTAAATTCTTTATGTAGTCAACTTCTCATCGTTTTTCTCTCACTAGTTAATCATTTTCCCCCTTTTAAGGCCCCTTTCTTCACACCTTTTTAATGCATGTGTTGTTGAACAATTCAGTTAGCCCCACAATAACGACGTAACGTGTTGGAGTTCCTGTGCCATCCCAAATTAGCAAGTGATCTATCCTTCTAGATTTACACGGCCCAATAACAGTCAAGTTTCCAAGTCTCGAATGTAAATCATACTTTGCAACTAAGTCATGTCCACACATCCAAGCTATCTACATCACACTTTTGGTGTGCAGTAAGTTTTTCTTTGTATTTTGAAAATATGATGAGATGGAGGTCCACCTCACCGTATTTTCAAAAGAAAAATAAAAAGAAAAATTTGCTGTACGCCGAAACAGTGTAATTGGCTTGAGTGTGCAGTAAGTCTTTTTCTATCGAGTTATGCTTAATACACACCTGATAAATTACACACATGGGATGTGCACCCAGCAAACAAAAATTTTATATTCAACTTTTTTTTACGGACCTACAATCCCCCTAACTTACGGTATAAATCACACTTTCATTTGACTGTCAAAAAACTTAAACAAAAATGGCCGATTCAAGAAAAATTGGGTCCAACACTATTCATTCAATCTGATTTTTATTTTTTATTTTTTTTAGATCGTCAGATGGGTGTGCGCTTTGTATGGCAAGTTAAGGGAAGCGAGCTCTATGTCACAAAAAAATTTCAAGAATAAACAAATTTAATTTACTTTGTGCATACCCTAGATGTGTAATTGACCCAATGTGTCTATCCGATAACATCAGGGCAACTAACAAAAGTTGGCCCATGCTTAGGCCACCTGTGTAAACATGGGCTCCAATTAGGCCCAATAAACAATGCAATTGTTCAAAGGCCTGATAACGGTCCAGCCCATGCGAATCTCTCACCTGGTAGGCTGGTAACGATACGAGCTTAATCCTCCCTCCAAAAGCGTCGTAGCCGATCCCAAGCCAACCATGTCTGCAGCAGGACACTCGCTCCACCACCACATCCTCCTCCTCCGCCCCCGCCTCGCCCGTTCCATCAGAACCCTCTGCTCTCCCCTCCCCACCCCACCCCATTTCGTCGCCTCCTGCCCTCGCCGCCGCCGGCGGTGGCCCCCTCTCGTCGCACCCGTCTGCTGTGTAACGCGGAGCTCTCTCCGCCACTCTACAGCGAACCAAGGTGAGACTGCTAAATTCCGGTTCTGTAGCTGTATTTTAGCACTGGTGCGGCTATTGAACCTGCGTGCTTTCCACAGATGATGTCCAGTCGCTTCGCACCGGTGAAAGCGCCGCGGAGTTGTCTGAGGAGGGGGCGGCATCGGCTATCGATGTCAATCCCCCAAGGGGAACGAGGGATTTCCCACCCGAGGAGATGAGGCTGCGTAGCTGGCTATTTCAGCACTTCCGAGAGGTAGGAAGAAGCTGTGCCGGTAGGTTTCACCCGTGAAATTGAATTGACCGGCTCCTGTTTGTGCTAATGCCTGTTAGTGACGCATTGTGAGAAGGTCTCTCGGGTTATGTCATTTGAAGAGGTGGATTTTCCAGTTCTCGAGTCAGAAGCACTCTTCATTCGGAAAGCGGGGGAGGAAATCACTCAGCAGGTTTGTTTTTCTTTATGTATGTGGCAGTTGTCGTAGCTTGGGCAACTTACTGAAATTGGCTGTCTGAAGCAGTCTTGTTTGTTCTCACTGGAATTGTCGTACCTTGGTTACCTATTTTTATATCAAATGGTAAAAAAAAATGCATCCTTGGTGGACAGCAACCATCTGATTGCACTAATTAATTTCATGCTTTCTGGGTGGCGGAATTCATGGAGTACTGGTAGAATGTTTAACATTTCTTACTCCTTGTGTATCATGGTGATTCTCTTCTGGGAGTTCCTTCTTCCCTTTGCCTTGGGGAATTGAGTCTTTGAAATCAGACTTTGGGTTACTTTGTATGAGGTAATGCTAGTAAAAAAATGCTGGGTATCTTGAGGAAGTAAGAAGCCGTGTATGTGCAAGTGAAAATACTCAGCAAGTAGGTGTCCAGAGAAAGAACAGAAATGGATGCATACTATTCCTCGATGTTCTTGAACTGATCACTGGTTTCATTTATCCTACTGACCTTCCGATGCTGAACGTTGGGTCAACTTTTCCAGTCAAAAAGGACCTCCTTAACATGGATGCTTCAATGTTTTGTTATTTCTACAAGGCTAATTTTGAATATATTCTGGTTTTGAGGGAGCTGGGGGAACCAAGGTATAGCTCAATGGCGGTACAGTTTCTGGTATCTTTGGCCTCCTTTTCTTAAAGACTAACCGTGCTTCTGTTAGAATCTCCTTCCCATTTCCAGAAGTCTACCTGTGACAAGCTTTGATATTCCTTTTGGGGCAAGCATGATTCTGCAGCCCTAGGCCTCAGCAGTACCAAAAAAGAACTGCTTTGTGGTAATCCCTGGCCATATGACCCATAATATGGCACCTGATGCACTGGTCTGAGTCGACAAACTTCTTCCACCCTTCTCCATCATTTTCCTTAGATTTCATGTTCTATCCCCCTGTTCACTTCCACTTCTTATTCCTAACCTCACTCCAGGAAGGCTCTTAAAGATAAACTGCGAACTGAGAGATTATGAAAACTTTAGTTTTTTATTCTATATTGGACAACAATAAGAGAATTTGTTAAGGTTGTTCAGACATGTGCATGATGGAGCATGATTTATATTTAGATATATATTGATGAGATCTAGCCAATACAGTTATCTTATCTGATAATGCCATTGTTGTTGGGTAATGTAACAAATTATCTGTTAATATATATTACTTCATCATTATTTATTATATTGGCCATTTAACTTTAATCTAATGGCTAAATGTTATGGAAAACCATATATACTACATCATATTCATGTAGCGTATTACGTAATTTTGGGAATTTTGGTTAAATCACCTGTTACCAGTTTCAAATCTGGGTAATACAGATCCCTTTTCAGATATGGTTACTAATAAATAATTATCTGCTAGCAAAACTGTCTGAAATCTGACTGAAAGCCTAGTAATTGTGTTGATTGATTGGCTATAAATTGCCATTTACATCCTTACTCAATCCTTTAGAGGACAAGGAGACACATATTATGATCTTACGTTGTTGCTCAAATTTCCCCCAAAAATTGAGGGATGTCCCCAACCAAGCTTGTAGTATATATACTATTCTGTGTGATATAGTTGGGTAAAAGTAGGACAGCAAGAATTGCTATTGATTGATTAGTTGATGAATTGCTTTCATCTAACCTCATGTTCCCCTCTTCTATCTCCAGCTCTATAATTTTGAGGATAAAGGAGGCCGTCGGGTGGTCCTAAGGCCTGAAATCACTCCTTCTTTGGCAAGGCTTGTTATGAAACAAGGGTATTGATGCACTTTTGCTTTCTGCAGAATTGCTTTTGAAGATATGGTTTTCCAATTTGGGCTTTTTTCGCAGACAGTTTTCTTTGCTTCTAATGATTTGATGTCGTTGATGTGCTTTATTCTCTCTCTCTCTCTCTCTCTCTCTAGGAAATCTGCTTCCTTTCCATTGAAATGGTTTACTATAGGACAATGCTGGCGTTATGAACGAATGACAAGAGGACGGCGCCGTGAACACTACCAATGGAATATGGATATCATTGGCATCCCAAAAGTTCGGGTAATAATGTATTTGAGTTCTGCATGATCATATGCTGTGTGATTGATTTGTCAATTTGTATCGTTTCTGTGCTAGTTAACAGTGTTGACTTCCTATGGTGAGCCTGGTTAAGTATCTAATTCCCAAATTTTGTGTTTTCTAATCTGTTCTACTTGCTAGCTATTTGATAAAATGGTGCAGTTTTCAAGCTACCACTTAGGGTATTTGTACATGAACATCAGCTTACAGAAGCTCCTAGTGCGAACAAGCATGGTTACGTAATTGCCACAACTAGCTTTCTTTTGCACCAGAAGCTCTAGAGCTTCTGGATTCCCTCTATTTGATGCCTTTAATTCACCGCAAAAAAAGTTATAAAGTGGACATTAGGCAAGTGACCCAGTAATTGGTACCACCATACAAACAAGATAAAGAAACACTGAAATCTTTAATTCTTAACCATAACATTGAAAAAACTACATTTTCAATAGAGAATATCAAGAAATATAAACTGAAGGAGCTTGAATAGAATTATAAGCACTATGTAACAACATGTTGTAATGTCCAAAAGAATAAGCAGCACGAATGGATCAAATAACAAGCACAAAGTTGGACCTACTGAGGTGGGATCATTGAGATCCCCATGACGATCCCACCAAAGGTTGTGCACTGAGATGCATGAAGATAAGATGTCTGAAGGAAATGCAGCGAAGGCAGCTTATGAAGCTAGTAGTTAAATCATGGTGACTGTTGACTAGTGAACTGGTAGATTAAAGAGGTAATTGACAATTGATGGAGTTATCTTGGCTGTTGCATTAAATTATTTTTCTCTCTGAAATGCTGCAGTGCAGTCATCAATTACATAAGTTATTTCATTGTTGCAAATGTTGAGTTTTATGACTGGCTTGCCAATTAATAGTTACCTGGTTAAAGTACTGTCCTCATTCTTATTGGCTTCATTTCATAATCTTAGGGAGATGAAATCTAAATCAGCCTATCATGTATGAGGGCTCATTCTTTTCATCAACCTCTATTTCATGGATGAAACAGGCTGAGGCCGAATTAATTTCTGCTATCATCCTCTTGTTTGAGCGACTTGGGATTACTGCAGCAGACATCGGAATACGAGTCTCTAGCCGAAAGGTACACAGAGAGGGTGATATTGAGAGAAAAGGACAAAGAAAACGTGATAGCATTTAGTTATGAATTCTCTTTTTCTGGTCAACATTTAGTTGTGAGTTCTCTTTTCCTGGTCATCTTTTTCTTTATTTCTTGCTTTGTTTCCTGAATGAACGAAAATAAATTCATGAAACAATTCTAAGAGTCATTGCCCCACAAAAAGAATGGACTTATGTAGGGAAGAATCTTTGACTTAGTCTTTGTTGTTTCTTTTTTTGCTAACATAGGAGAGAAAATCGAGTCAACATTCCTCTTCATGGTGCCTTGGCTCTGTATGGGAGTGAGACGAAGTAAAATTGTCAGTCTTTCTCCTCTGTCATTTTAGCACCCTGATCCCTGGTACAACAAAGCTTCATGTAACCTTGTAACGTAATTCTGTTACCACTCATTAAAGGACTTGCAACATTTTTTTGGCATGTCTGTCCTTCTGTTCGGTGGAAAAAAAAAGGAGTAAGATGCATTCTTTATTATCAGAGTTAGCAAACAACTGGATAACGTAAGTCAGAGGTTAAAAAATATAATTTAGAAAAAAGAGATGCTTCTTTCAACCAGACATTATCCTTGATGGCAGATCCCATCCAAATCATAGTGGTGGCTATACTTCAACTCAATCTTGTGGATCATTGAGCTGACGTGACTTTATTCTTGCAGGTTCTACAAGCAGTATTAAGCAAGTATTCTATACCAGAACAGTTGTTCACCAGAGTCTGTGTGATTGTAGACAAAGTGAGTACCATTATCATTGCCTTTATTATTTAGTCGTGTGATGATTTAGAATTTTTTTAAAGGTTTTGGATGGTATACTTTTCAATATTTCATTATTTCTATAGATATTTTTGGTGAGTGGTTGATTATGCTGGTTCACTTTTATTAGGTGCTGTGCCATGCAGAAAGTGACATTTCATTGGTGTAGAAATCAGGTTTCCATGAGGCTGGAAGGGGGCGAACCAGGGAGGAAGAAGAAGAAAGAGAGGAAAAGAGAAGAGAGATTGCAGGAGAGAGAGAGAGATAGCAGAAGAGGGATGGCGGCTGTGTATTTTCATGCAGTCCCCAAACCCTTATTTTATTAGGGTAAAAACATGGTAAAAACACCATACACAAGGACCTAAATACCCCTATTACAATATACTAAAGTAGGGGTACTTACAATAATAAGACAGTGGACATAAGTTAATTGGATCCACCTTAACGGGTCTGGTAATGAACCGACACCTCTTAAGGTGGTTCGGCCAAGCCTTAAGAGCCGGCCTGAACCAGCCCTGAATTAGTTGGCTTGTCCTCACTACACTCCCCCTCAAGCTGAGCATAGAAGTCCCTCATGCACAGGTTGCCCAACATAGATGACATCTTGTCACGAGGGAGACCTTTGGTAAACACATCGGCTACTTGTTCTGCAGACCGAACATAAGGAAGACACAAGTCACCCGAGTTAGGCGCTCTTGGATGAAATGATTATCAATCTCAATGTGCTTGGTCCGATCAAGTTGTACAGGATTGTTAGCAATATTGATGGCGGCTTGGTTGCCACAATAGAGCTTTAACGGAAGGGAAACCAGAACGCCAATGTCTTTGAGGAGTAACTTCAACCAAAGAAGCTCGGTCAGACCATGTGCCATAGCACGATACTCAGCCTCAGTACTGGATCTAACAACTGCAGTTTGCTTTTTACTACGCCAGGTAGCCAAGTTCTTCCCAAGGAACACACAATAACCAGAAGTAGACCGTCTATCCTCCTTAGAGCCAAGCCAGTCAGCATTAGTAAAACACACAAGTGTTAGAGAATTAGATTTTGTAAGGAGAAGACCTTTGCCTGGGGAAGTTTTAAGGTACCTAAGAATACGGTCCACTGCCTGTAAGTGTGGGACTTGAGGAGCATGCATAAATTGGCTGACCACACTCATAGCATATGTAATGTCCGACTGCGTAAGAGTCAAGTACAGAAGTCTCCCTACCAGTCTCTAATAATGTTCTCTATTATCCTTAGAAAGAAGATCACCATCTTGAGTTATCAACTGGAGATTGGTGTCAATGGGAGTAATAGTTGGGTGACAACCTAACTTTCTTATTTCTGTGAGCAAGTCCAACACATATTTCCACTGACACACATAAACATCACCATTAGAGTATGCAAATTCCAACTCTAGAAAGTATCGAAGCTGTCCCATATCTTTGATCTCAAACTCTTTTGCAAGATTGTTTTTGAGTAACTAAAATTTCTCTTTATGATCTCATGTGATAACCATATCATCAACATAGACAGTGAGAAGAGCAACACTCATATATCCATTTTACAAACAGAGTATGATCAACATTGCTCTGTGTTTAACCAAAGCGCAACATAGCCAGCCGGAGACGGCCATACCAATCTCGAGGAGACTGTTTTAGGCCATATAGAGCTTTCTGAAGCCTGCATACCTTCCCCTGGGGGAGGATGCATGTACACTTCCTCCTGTATATCCCCATATAAGAAGGCATTTTTTACATCAAGCTGAAACAATGTCCAGGAGTGTTGGACTGCCAATGCAAATATGACTTGGATTGACTTTAACTTTCCCGCCGGGCAAATGCTCCTCATAGTCTACCCATGTGTCTGTCTGAACCCTTTTGCAACCAACTGTGCCTTGTACCTCTCCACAGACCCATCGGGCTGATATTTATCGGTAAACACCCACTTGCATCTCACTAGGCGCTTTCCAACAGGAGGAACAACTAGTTCCCAGGTTTAATTCTTGATGAGGGCTTGCATCTCTACTTCCATTGCTTGCTGCCACCTTACATCCTTTATAGCTTCTGCAAAAGAGCGAGGCAAAGAAACAGTAGAGAAGGCAGAAATAAAGGATCGATAGACAGGAGATAAACGTTCATATGTAATGAAGCTGGACGTAGGATGCTTCAGCGAGAGCCTTTCCGAACAGCAATTGGAAGATCGAGATCAGAGCAAGTTTCAGAATCACAACTTGGAGACGGGGAAACCTCATGGGTAGGAGCATTCACAGGCAGGTTTACCACTACTTTCAGGCGTCAAGAGTAGGTAATCAACTCTTTATTTGAACTTGCAATATCACAATCATGAACTGGTGAAGATAACTCATTTGTAGTGGGTAAAGGAAGGGTGCGAAGGATAAAAGGTGTAGGCAACTCCTCCTGAGGATGAGCCGTGTCTGAAAAATAGGACAAACTCCATGAAGGTAATGTCCTTGAGAACATATTTGTGTCTTGTTTTTGGATCGAAGCACTTGTACCCCTTCTGAGTGGGTGAGTATCCCAAGAAGATCCCTTGATAGCATGGGGATCAAGTTTAATGTGGCCAGGTTGTAGACAATGAATGAAATAGAGATAACTAAACACGCGAGGTGGAAGAAAAAACAGGGTGTGGCTAGGGTAAACGAAAGAAATAGGAGCCTGATTGTCCAAAACTCTGGATGTCATCCTATTTATAACATAGGGAGCAGTCAGGATGGCCTCACCCCGGAAATGATGGGGAAGATGCCGCTGGAAAAGAAGTGCTCGAGCAGTTTCCAATAGGTGTAGATTTTTTCGTTCTGCAACTTCATTTTTTTGAGGGGTATAAGTACATGAAGATTCATGCAAAATTCCCTCATTTTCAAGAAACACATTTAAATTTATCTCAAAGTAGTCTTTTGCATTGTCAGATCGGAAGACTTTGATTTTTTTCTCAAATTATTTTCAACCATTTTACAGGAAACTTCGATCACCCTTGGAACTTCTGCTTGAGTTTTTAACAAGTATATCCAGGTAAAATCATCGATGAGACTGATAAAGTAGTGATGACCATCAAGAGAAGGAACCATGGTTGGCAGTTTCGGCCGAAACCGATACGTTTCGGCTGAAACGTATCGGTTTCGGCCATAATCGATCCGAAAAGCACCTTAAACACTGTAGCAATCCGAAACTAAAGGGGGGTATCGGTTTCGGGCGAAACCGATACTAGTTTCGCCTGAAACCGGTCGGTTTCGGCCCGAAACCGTTTGGTTTCGGCCGAAACACGTGAACTTATGGGTTGTGTTGGCCCCCGAAACCCCACTACCCACAGGTTTCGGCCGAAACCCTCCCCCCTGCTGTCTGTCACGGGTGCTGTCTGCTGCTGCCGCTGCTGTGCTGCTGGCGAGCTGCTGCTGCTGGCGAGCTGCTGTGCCTGCGGCTGCTCCTGCTGCGGCTGCTCCTGCTGCTCCTGCTGGCAGCGACTCCGACCAAGGGTGAAAGCAAGGTTGGCAGAGGTGGACAGGCCCGACCGCTCGAGTCCGACAGGGAGAGGCCGAGAGGGAGCCAACACAACTTCAAGGGTTTGATTGTTTTGTTTGAGGTTAATTTCATTGGGTTTTGTTTGATTGTTTTGTTGTGTTCTTTTGGTTGGGTTAAAAATTTGGGGTAAGCAAGCCTTGCTTATTAAGTTTCTTCCAAGGGTGATTAAGGGCTTAAGGGTTAATTGCTAATTAAACCCTAATCAGTTTATAAAAATTGGGGCTTTTGTCTATTTTGATTTGCTTAGGCTCAATTGAAGTTAAATTAAGGTTCATCGAGGATTTTGGGGTGGGATCATGTGGGTAATTAATTTTTCCCAAGGGTGATTAAGGGTTAATTGCTAATTAAGCCCTAATTAGGTCATAAAAATTGGGGCTTTTGTCTAAATTGGTTTGCTTAGGCTCAATTGAAGTTAAATTAAGATTCATTGAGGAATTTGGGGTTGGATCATGCGGGTAATTAGTTTTTCCCAAGGGTGATTAAGAATTAATTGCTAATTAAGCCCTAATTAGGTCATAGAAATTGGGGCTTTTGTCTAATTCGAGTTTCTTAGCCACAATTGAAGGTTAATTAAGTTTCATTGATGAATGTGGGGTGGGATCATGCTGGGATTATATTTTTATGAAGGGTAATTAGGGCTTAATTAGTAATTAAGACTTAATTAGTTCATAAAAATTGGGCCTTTTGTCTAATTCGAGTTTCTTAGCCACAATTGAAGGTTAATTAAGTTTCATTGACGAATGTGGGGTAGGATCATGCTGGGATTATATTTTTATGAAGGGTGATTAAGGGTTTCGTACTTACAATTGTTTGTCTTTGACTGTGTAACTTCTTAATGCAGCATCATGCCTAGACGTCAGCAAATACAGGAGCAGCAAGGGCAGGAGGATCCGGGGTGGGCCCACATGTCCTTAGTTGATGCTAAGAGAAGGAAGGTTAAATGTAATTATTGTGCTAGAGAGATGTATGGCGGAATTACCAGAGGCAAGCAACATTTGGCAGGGGTACGAGGAGAGGTGAGACAATGCGACCACTGTCCACGAGAGGTGCGAGAGGAGATGCGCCAGTGCCTTTTGGGGAAAAAGGAGAGGGTGCAACAAAGGGCTGAGGATGAGGAGGAAATTGCTGAGGAGATTTCTGGCAGAAGGGTTAGGAGGGATGATGATGAGGAAGGCACTGAAGATTCTGATCCGGAGCTGACTGAAGCAAGGGAGCGTGAAGAAGCCGCTCGAAGGAAAGGAAAGGCACCCATGGGTTCAGGAGGGACCTACACCAGTACAGCTGCACGACGTCCTGATGTTGCTGCCCCGCCCCCGCAGACGCAGAGAGCAGGCCCCATGGACAGTTATCTCCACAGAAGGCCCCAGGCTACACAACCTAAGATCAAAAGTGCATTAAGAGGGGTCAAAAAATCTGCAGAAGTTGCAGGGCATGCATTTAAAAGCATCTGTAAATGGTTTTTTCATGCAGGTGTCCCTGCACATGCTGCTGAAAGTGAATATTTTCAACCTATGTTGGATGCCATAGCAGATGCTGGCCCTGGCTTGAAGGCGCCGTCACGTCGGGACATATACGGGCGTGGCCTTGAGGGAGAGGTTGAGGAGCTCCATCAGTGGGTTGAAAGCTTCAAGCATATATGGATGGAGAGAGGATGCACTATTATGTGTGATGGTTGGACTGGTACCACGAAAAAGTCCATGATTAACTTTTTGGTGTATTGCATCGAAGGTACAGTATTTGTAAAATCTGTAGATGCATCAAATTTTGAAAAAAATGCCAATTATTTGTTTCATTTGATGGACAACATGGTAGACGAAATTGGTGAAGAAAATGTTGTACAAGTTGTGACTGATAATGAAGCCAGTTATAAGGCTGCAGGGAGGAAATTGATGCATAAGCGCAGGCATTTATATTGGATCCCATGCGCAGCACATTGTCTTGATCTCATACTTGAAGACATAGGGAAGGACAAACATGTGAAGAAGACGGTTGAAAGGGCACAAAAGATTACCCAATATATTTATGGCCATCCTAGGATATTGAACATGTTCAGGGAGCATGCAAGTGGGGGGCGGGATATTATCCGTGCAGGGCCAACTAGATTTGCTTCAAATTTCATTTCTTTGGAGTCTCTGCATAGGTATACTATTGAACTCAATTATTACTTCTTTATCCTTGTAGTTATGATCCGTATTTGATTCAAATTTTATTTCTTTGCACAGGTATAAGAATGAGTTGAAAGCTTTCATGTACCACAATGCCCTACGGGAATACATCGAGAAGGGCAATGTTGATGCTCAGATGGATTATTTGGATGTCTGTCAAATCGTGGACAACAACAAATTCTGGGGCAGAGTAACACGATACATGAAAGTAGTCACCCCCCTCGTTAAGGTCCTAAGATTGGTGGATGGCGATGACAAGAATGATATGGGATATCTGTATGAGGCCATGGACCGTGCGAAATTGGAGTTGCAGGAGTCCCTTCCCAAAGAACATGCAAAGTGGTGGAAGATTATTGACCATAGATGGGACACCACATTACACCACGACTTGCATGCAGCTGGTGAGTGATTATTTGTATTCATATATTATTGACCATACATTAACTATATACAAATGCAGGTTATTTTCTGAACCCTCGATTAATGTACAATGCCAATGCACATGTTGATGCCGAGGTGCTTCAAGGCACTTTAAAAGTCATTGGTCGTTTATCGAGGACACAAGATAAGAGGCTTCAGGCGGAAGTAGAGGTTGGCCTGTTTGATTTCATGAATAAGAGGTATAGAATTTACTTACGTAGTAATGCTAATCTATTATGTAATTTTTGTAGATGACCTCCTATAGAATGAGAAGTGGGACGTATTCTGACTTCCAATTGCAATACGCAGTGGGAAGAGTGAGCCCAGGTATACTTCATCTTTGTGCTTTCTTTGCAATTACATCTTCCTTAATTAATTTTTATTTACATCTTATATTTATTTGTTTATGGTTGGTTGGTGTAACAGCTGACTGGTGGATCATGGTGAACAATAGAGAATTGGGCAGTTCTGCATTGGCTTTCATTGCAATCAGGGTGTTGAGTCAAACCACATCAGCAAGCCAATGTGAAAGGAATTGGAGCACATTCAGCCTTATACACTCAAAGGTTCGCAATCGGCTAAAGGCTGATCGGTTAGAGAAATTAGTGTACTGCCACTACAATATGAGGTTGAGAATAAAGAATATGAGGTTGAGACAACAGCTGCGAGACAAACGCGTCGCCGAGGATGCCGCTGCAGAGATTGATGTGGATGGCTTATTTGATGATGATAATCCCTTGCAGTCTTGGGTGGAGACACGAGAGCAGGTTGATGAGCCCGTTTTTGATGTTGATGATAGAAGATGGGCAGAGGGCATAGATGAAGATGAGGCAAGAGATCCTGAATTAAGAAGCAAATCAAAGAGGGCCAGAGATACTCATGCGCACCAGTCTAGGGTGGTTGATGACACTGAGGAGCAGTTCGAGTTTGAGCCAGCTAGACACTCAGATACAGATAGCAGGCCAGTCACTCCTAGAATGTCCTCCTTAAGAAGAAGTACATCAGTGCATGGGCAAACTGAGAGGGCAAATGCTGCTGCTCGAGAGGACCCGCAATTGAGGAGTTGAAGCAGATTTATGTGAGGCACACGCCAAGGGGAAAAGGACTCGTGTCAAAGTTGATTGAAAAAAGCACTCCAAAAGAGAAAAAAGCATCCTCAAAGGTTAAAAGGCGACTGGTTTCTTATGATTCTGATGATGATGATGATCATCCCGGAGGTGCTGCAGGTGGTACTAGTGCTGCAGGTGGTGCAGGTGGTGCAGGTGGATACAGTCAAGGTCAGCAAGGATATGGTATACCAGGTTACGAAGGTGGCCAACAGGAAGCAGCTATTTATGGGGCCCAGAATTATGAACCATCATTTCAGTTCCATCCATATCCGACCAGTGACTCTTCTCTTCCTCAAGATTCCTATGTTGATACTGGATTCGAATCAAGCCAACCAAACACTCCAAGAGGGATCCAAAGAGGGATGCAGGACTTGGCTACCTCATTGTTTGGTTATAGTGAATATAGACCATACATGCAACCTGGTTATGGGTATCGACATCAAGGGCCAGACGATGAGGGAGAAGGTTCTTCTAGTAATTATTATCCATATTAGGTAAGAATCAATGAATTTTTGTAACATTCATTTTGTCTAATTTGGTTTATTGTACTGCTTGTATTAATGTACAATGGAATATTAGTTTAACTTTCACATGTTCAATGTTTGAAGTTCGATACGTAGTTGTCTACTTCAAGGTTATTGCACTAACTTATACAGTCAATCGTATAGGAGAAAAATGACAAGACAACAGTCAATCCTATACTACAAGGTTGGGACCCACTTCTAGTAATGCTTTTTCAGGAACTAGGTAACTTATTCATGCTCAACAGAAAATCGTATAGGAGAAAAATGACAAGACAACTGTCGATCCTGAAAAATGTATTAATCAAGCTAGCCTTTGAAGAATGTATAGACTTTGAAGAATGTATAGACTTTCATGAATGTATAGACTTGATGGATGTATAGACTTGCTATGAAGATGCATGGAGAATGTGTAGACTTTGAAGAATGTATAGACTTGATGGATGTATAGACTTGCTGATGTATAGACTTGCTATGAAGATGCATGGAGAATGTATAGACTTTGAAGAATGTATTGGTCCAAGAGTGTATAGACTTGCTATGAAGATGCATGGAGAATGTATAGACTTTGAAGAATGTATAGACTTTGATGAATGTATAGACTTGCTATGAAGATGCATGGAGAATGTATAGACTTTGAAGAATGTATAGACTTTGATGAATGTATAGACTTGATGGATGTATAGACTTGCTGGATGTATAGACTTGCTATGAAGATGCATGGAGAATGTTTAGACTTTGAAGAATGTATAGATTTTGATGAATGTATAGACTTGATGGATGTATAGACTTGCTGGATGTATAGACTTTGAAGAATGTATAGACTTTGATGAATGTATAGACTTATAGACTTTGATGAATGTATAGACTTGATGGATATATAGACTTGCTGTATGTATAGACTTGCTATGAAGATGCATGGAGAATGTATAGACTTTGAAGAATGTATAGACTTTGATGAATGTATAGACTTATAGACTTTGATGAATGTATAGACTTGATGGATGTATAGACTTGCTATGAAGATGCATGGAGAATGTATAGACTTTGAAGAATGTATAGACTTTGATGAATGTATAGACTTGATGGATGTATAGACTTGCTGGATGTATGTATAGACTTGCTCAGTTATCAGCTAATGGATGTATAGACTTGCTAGCATGCACCGACTTACAGAAGACATTATTTCATCATCAATGCACAAGAATGCACAAGGGGCACACACAACAACAACAATTCACACTATCATCATCATTCTTATGTGGTGACTCATTGAGTTGCTATTATCAAAACATCAACACACTATCATCAAAAAATGTACAATGGAATATTAGTTTAACTTTCACATGTTCAATGTTTGAAGTTCAATGCGTAATTGTCTACTTCAAGGTTATTGCACTAACTTATACACTCAAATACATGTGTATTATTTTTCATGATTTTGAGTGATTATTTAAATTTTTTATGATTTTTTTCAGATTTTTTAGAATTAATATGTTTTTTTTAAAACCTTTTAAGTGGGTTTCGGCCGGTTTCGGCCGAAACCGAAACCGATACCGAGTCGTATCGGTTTCAGACCCGGCCGAAACCGAGTCCGAAACCGAGTTTGCCATCCCTGGAAGGAACGGGCGAAGGCCCCCAAACATCAAAGTGAACCAGTTCGAATGGAAATTGACTTTTTTTTACTTGAATAAGGAAACTTTGCATGACACTATTTTGTGAAAGGGCATACATAACAACTGAGAGACTCAGGATTTATTTGACTAAACAAGGACGGGTAGAGAACCCGTAGAGACCGAAAGGAAAGATGACCTAAACGAAAATGCCATAGATAAATATTCTTCAACATCTGATGAGTAGTATTGCTGGTCGTCAAGTGGAGGGCTGATCCAACCGGGTCAAAGTAGCAGAGACCGCCAGCTGCATGTCCAGTCCCAATTGTTCGCCTTGTCTTCAGGTCTTGGAAAAGGCAGTAGTCAGGAAAGAAGGTAACTGAACAATTTAAGGATCTAGTGAGACTACTAACGGACAAGAGATTCATGGACTAGGTAGGAACATAAAGGGTAGAAGAGAGGACAAGGCGATCATTTAATCTGATGGAACCTCGACCTACAACATTAGTCTTGGAACCATCAGCAATGGCCACTTCATCATGGCTGGACGTTAACAAATAAGATGTGAAAAGTGTAGGAGTACCAGTCATATGGTCGGTTGTCCTAGAGTCAATAACCCAAGGGTGAGGTGCCGACCTTGCAGAGGCACTCATAACAATGCCAACAGTACTAGATGTGGAAGGAAGAGAGGACGGGGTGACAGTGGGACTAAGCTATGACAATAAGCGCTGCAGCTGTGCAATATCTTGAGATGTCAAACCTTGCAGTTGAGGAGCTTGGGAACCAGATGCGTCCTGTGCCGGAGGCGGGCCAGACCAGGCTGCAGCAACATATCCTTTAGCAGGCTGACCCTTTTTCCCTGTCTGAAATTTAGTTGGTTTCTTCTGTGGGTGAAGATCCCAACAGTCATCCGCTGTATGATTCTCACGACCACAATGACCACAGATTTTTCCAACCTTTGACTTGGTTGACTTTGATAGATTTCTGCCAAGCACTAACATATGCCCCCAGATACTCCCACTGGAGATGAGACAACACGATCATTCATGGCTTTGCGTCGTCCCTCGTCACTGAACACCTTATAGTACACTTGATTTAAGGATGGGAGTTTCTCCATGCTAAGAATCTGACCCCATAGGGTCTCGAACTCCTGATTCAAATCAGCCAGGAACTTGAAGACCCTATTTCGCTGAACGTATGCCACAAATTTTCTCTGATCTTCTTTGCATGACCAATCATCGATAGCATAGTAATCTAAATCCTCTCACTTGCTGCGGAGCAAGCCATAATATCCAGTGACAGAGAGAGCGCCTTGTGTGAGGCCATGAATATCGTGGGTCAACTGATAGACCTGAACCGTATCTTGCTTTTGTCCGAACATTTCTTCAAGGAGAACCCACATATCTCGAGCTGTTTTCTTCCTGATAATGAGCCCTTGAAGATTAGGGCTGACTGAGTTCACCAACCAAGACATGACCACATTGTTTTCAAGTTCCCATTTATCAAAACTAGGGTCAGAATCACTATGCTGCTGAAGTTTCCCATTTATGTAACTGAAGAGGCGTGATCTCGCGTTGGTCCTGAGCGGGCTGAGGATCACCAGATCGTGAACTGCAAGATAGGGAAACGGATCAGGGGGCCCAGGGGCAAACCCTGGGGCAAACCCTCCGATGCTTAAGTCAGTGGAGCTATGGTGGGAGCAATAGTAGGGAGGAGAGAGCTTGTACGTGAGATCCCTCTCCACCAGAAGGGTGAAGCGGTTCTTGCTCAGGAGTTTTGGGCGTATGATTGCCTTTCTTGGCTTACCTCTAGCCGGAGGGTATCCCTGGTTTAAATAGTACGCCGTCTCTTGGAGTCCTACCAGCCGAGGGGTTTCAGGTGGGGGTTACGTCCTCATCGTGGGCTTTTATGACTTTATCGTGGGAGCGTTATCATCGTGGGAAAGAAGAAGTCCCTTGCCTTCTTGAATTCCTGCCTGCTGCGGACTCTTAACGGCTGCAAAGATAAGCATTCGTCGGTCGTTCCGAGCTCAGAGGGACCAGCCCTATCCGGGCGGTAGGCTTAGCTCGGTAAAAGATGGGTCGGATAGGCTAGCCTACGCCTCCTTCTCCCGGGCGGAGAGATGGCTCGGGCGCGGGCCTTTCTCGTGACCTGACCGATGCTCGGGCCCTCCGAGCCTTGAGGCCGCCTAGGAGGGTTGTTTCCTCGAGCGCTGTTTATTGGGCTTTCTTCCCTAAGTGGGCCCTGAGGGCTGTCACTTGGGTGAGCTTGGCCTCATTGGGCCCTGCCGGGCCTAGTTGGGCTGCTCTTTGAATGGGCTGCAGAAATCCCCCTCTCCACTTGTCCCCCTCCTACTCCCGAGCCAAAGGAGGCTCGGTTGAGTAGTTTATGAGGGCGTCGGACCGGCGTGGCTCAGGTGGGTGGAGATCTGACGGTGTTAAGTAGCCACGTGCCGTGGTCACCTGGGCCCGTAATTATAGTGATCCTGGCGGATTTGAAATGAAGGGGCCCCCTTTTTCTCGGAGGTCGGAACGACGCGCCGCCTCCCGTGAGGGTTTATAGGCGTTGGGCGCTGTTTGTCATCCCAGACTCTCTAGGGTTTTCGGCTTTTCTTCATTCCTCTGCTTTTGGGGCTCCTTGATGCGCCGTGAAGTCACGACGGAGGAGCATAGCCTCGCGGCGGCGTTTGAGGAGTTGGCGTGCATAACCGCGGAGGCGGTCCTGCAGCTTCCTTCTCCCCCGGAGTCTTCGGGTTCTCTCGAGAGTTCTGCTTTCAGTTCCTCCTTGAGTTCCATGGCGGGCCAGCGTTCGGGCGAGGGGTTGGAGGTAAGGTCGCCGGTCCCGAATCGCAGCGAGCTGGGGGAAGCCGAGGTGAAGAAGCTGGAGCACCGGTTTCGCTTGCCTCTCAGATACAGCTTTGCTGCCGCTGCCCCGTACGAGACGAGCATGGACGATCGCACGGGTCATATCTGCACTTTTCTTCTGGCTTGGAAGAGCGGGTTTCGCCTCCCCTTCGAGCCTTTCGTCCTTCAGCTCCTCAATTTTTTCCAGTTGGCGCCTATTCAGTTGGTTGCCAACTCATACCTTCTTCTTTCCGCTTTTCGAATCCTCTGTCGCCAGCATGAGATTCTTCCTTCCTTGGACCTCTTTCATTATTTCTTTGAGTTGAAAGCGCATCCGTTGGCGGGGAAGGGCTTTTACTTCATTCAGGCGCGGAGGAACATGAGTTGTATTCCGCTGGCGGCGAAGGATTCCTCGCACAAAGGGTGGAAGACCCAATTCTTCTGGGTGAAGGCGGAGGCGGTGGACGAAACCTGGAGGTGTCAGGTGATGCCCAACTTTCATCCGAACATTCCTCCCCGGCAGGAGGAGTTCCCTCCTCACGTGGAGAAAAATGACGCTCGTCTGCTGAAGAATCGCCAGTCGACGGAGTCAGAGCGGTCGAATCTCGCCTGGACTCTCGGAGGGTGCGAGAGGAAGCTAGCCCGACTCAACAAGGCGCACGAGGGGCTTCACCGGGAGTTCTCCGCGATCAGGGATTTGGCGCAGTCGAACCGGCTGGAAGCCGGAGTGTTGACCGAGCAGCTGGCCAAGGCTCGGGAGTCGCTCGAGAGGAAAAACAAACTCCTTGAGGAGGAGCGCCTTCACCATCTCGAGCTGGACGGCCATTGGGAGGTTGAGCGCGCTGAGTTGCTGGACTGGGCGGAGGCAGCGGAGCGCCGTCGTTCGGAGGCCGAGGCGGACCGAGCTGAGGCGGAGAAACGATCGGTCGAGGCCAAACAGAAGTCGATCGAGCTCGAGGAGCGGGCGGCCGAGGCCGAGCGGAAGTCGATCGAGCTCGAGGAGCGGGCGGCCGAGGCCGAGCGGAAGTCGATCAAGGCAGAGAGACGGATGGCGGAGGCAGAGGAGCGAGCGTCCGAGCCGGAGCGGAAGTCGGCCGAACTTGCTGAAAGGATGGGGCAGGTCGGGGCGGAGGCGATCGAGCAGTACAGGGGCTCAGAGGCCTACCGAGCCGACCTTCAGGAAGCTCGAGATAGCGCTTCGCCGAGGCGCCCGCAAGGGGTTCAAGCAGGGTTATCGCCGGGCAGTGGATTACGCCGACGAGCAAGACTCTGGGATCGATTTCCTCTCGGGCCAGTGCTATGACTCGGAGGAGTCGGCTTCTAGCTCTTCTGCGTCGGGCGGGGAAGATCCAGAGGGCTCTCCTCCGGCGGGGTCACCAACTCCGGCTGCCTTGGGAGGGCTCGCGACCGAGGCAGTTCTCGCACAGGCGAGGTCAGTGCCTGGGTCGGCCGTCACCGAGGGTGCCGGGGGCGAAATACCCACACCTGCTGTTCCCGAGCTTCAAAGTGGGCCCGACGCCTGATGTATTTTGCCTTGTTTTGCCTCTTTCTCCGTTTGTCTCTTTTCCTTTTCTGAAAAAAAAGAAAGATTTTCTTTTTGTGAGGCAATAAATGACTTACTTGCTTCTTGCGTTCGTTGCCGTAATTTGGTTAGCGTATCGGTAGTAGTTGGAAAGTGCCGATACGTCCTGCGTGGTTTTCGCACGCTGGTTGGGTGGATTCTTGACAGGGTGTCCTTCTGTTTTCTCACGCTTTGAATGCCAGGCCGCTTCGTGTATCCCGCAGAGGCGAAAAATGAGGGATTTGAGGTGACCGTTCAGAGGGGAAAAATCCTTTGGCGTGTTTTCGAGGGGGGAGTCATTTAAGGCAAGTAGCCTCCCTTAGCCTTATAAAAAGACCGAAGGGCGTCCCTTCCTCTCCACCGCTTAGGATTTTCACTAACAGTCTTTCCTCGCCCCTACTCCACGTTGTGCTGTGCCGTTGCATTCGGAGCATGGAGGATCATTCGGAAGACGACGCTGCCGGTGATGGAGGAGCAGAGAGTTCTTGCTGCCTTGGGCTGTTGAGCAGGTCCGATGGTCGTCGCGCGGGGTTGAAACGGGTCCGATGGTCGTTGCGCGGATCTGGAGAGGGTTCGACGTGCGGAGGCACGCTGTTCACACTCTATCAGTTGCGGCGACGCTTCCAGGGGGGCGAGATGGAGGACGGATGGGGGCATCCGTGATGCCCATCCCCTCCGGGCCTTCCCCTGCCTCCTCATCCAGCTCTGCTGGTTTCTTTTTCTTTCTAGCAGCGTCTTTTTCCCTCTTCTGCTCTTCCTTTCTTTCATTCTTCGGAGGGTGCTTGCACTCTCCGTGCGCTCCAAAGAGTTGGCAGGTTGGAAAGGAGGAGGCCTTCATAGGCGTTCCTTCCCTCTTCCCCTTCCAAGTTCAACTTGGAAGGTAGCCTTCCTTCTTTTTAATCCCTCTGTCACCTTTGTCACGGGCCACCCGAGCCAACTGGGTCGATCGCCCTTTGACCGAGCTAGTTTCTGCGCGAGGCAGAGTCAGTCGCTGGACGCAAGGAGATCAAGACCGAGTCGGCCGAGTGATGGCCTCTTGCAGTGGTGCTAGATGGATTTTTTTGCTTTTTGCTATGCAATGTACTGGCTTTTGCCTTTCTGATGTACCAACAATTGAATGAAAAGAAAAGAGTTTTATTTCCCTCAAATTGTTTGCACAACTTTAAAAGTAGAATCTGCGTAGTGCGGCTGCGTTCCACGTCCGAGGGATGGGTTCCCCTTCCGCTGTAGCTAGCCTGTACGCACCTTTCCCGAGCGTCTCGACCACTCGGTAGGGGCCTTCCCAGTTAGGGGATAGCTTGCCCGCCGCCTCTAGTGGTCGAGAGGCTTCGGCTTTCCTGAGGACGAAGTCTCCCGGTTGAAAGTGTCTGTTTCGGACTTTGGCGTTGTAGTATCGCGTGAGGCGGCGTTGGTACTCCGTAGCTCGGATATTGGCGATCTCTCGGAGTTCATCAGCCAGGTCGAGGTTCTCGAGTAATTTTTGCTCGTTTGCCTCGGGCGAGTAGCGGATGACTCGGAGAGACGGGTTGGCAACCTCTAACGGAATGACGGCCTCAGTGCCATACACCAGCTGGAAAGGACTTTCACCGGTTGCCGTTCTGGGAGTCGTTCGGTGTGACCAAAGTACGTTGGGCAGTTCCTCGAGCCAGCTACCCTTGGCCTTGCCGAGTCTGGTCTTTATGCCTTTTAAGATAGTCTTATTGGCATTTTCGACCAGCCCGTTGGCCTGAGGGTGGGCAACCGAAGTGAAGTGGTTGCGAATGTTTAGGTCGGCGCATCTGTCTCGGAAATAACGAGAATCGAATTGCCGACCGTTGTCGCTCACTATCACCCGGGGGATGCCGAAGCGACAAATGATCGACTTCCATACGAAACTCCAGACGACTGTCTCGGTGATCTTCGCCGTGGCTTCGGTCTCGATCCATTTGGTGAAGTAGTCGATGGCGACGATGATGAACTTCTTCTGGGACTGAGCGGTAGGGAATGGCCCGAGAATGTCGATCCCCCACCGAGCAAAGGGATAGGGCTCGGTAAGGGTGATGAGCTCCGTAGCCGGCTGATGGACCAAGTGGTCGAATCGCTGGCATCGGTCGCACTGCTGTACGTGAGCCGTGCAGTCGCGCTGCAAGGTTGGCCACCAGTACCCCTGCCGTAGCAGGATCCTGGCTAGAGACCTTCCTCCTGAATGCGCTCCGCACAGGCCTTCATGAGTCTCTTGGATGGCTCGGTTGGCCTCGTCGGGGCCGAGACACTTCAGGAGGGGACCAGAGAAGGACCTCCGGTAGAGAGTGTCGTCGAGGATGACGAAGCGCCGGGCTTGATACTTCATTCGGCGTGCCTCCCGAGGGTCGGAGGGCTCTCGGGAGTCCTGGAGCCAAGACAGGTAGGGGGAGGAGCGCCAGTCGCTTGGAAGGGCCGAGTCAACGGCCAGGAGCTCCGAGTCAATGCTCGGGCGCTCTAGCTCTTCAAGGAGGACTGATCGGGTACCTTCAGGGTCGAGAGAGGAGGCTAATCGAGAGAGGGCGTCCGCTCGGGAGTTTTCCTCCCGAGCTATTCGGACTACCTCGAATCCCTTGAACTGTTGGGCCAGGTCTCTGACCAGCTGGAGGTATTTGACCATTGGGGCCTCTCGAGCTTCGTATTCGCCGTTGACTTGGCTAGCGACCAGCTGGGAGTCGGTGTGGATTTTGACTCGCTCAGCCCCCAACCGTCGAGCCATGCGAGCTCCCGAGATAAGGGCCTCGTACTCGGAAGCGTTGTTGGACGCCTGAAAGCTGAATTTTAAGGCGTACTGTAGTTCTACTCCTTCGGGGGACCTCAGGAGGATCCCTGCACCACTACCGACCGAGTTGGAAGATCCGTCGACGAATAGTTCCCAGGTCGACCCGGGCGCGGACGGAGATCTCTCTTCAGTCGAGATGGTGCTCTCGGTGATGAAGTCGGCGAGCGCTTGGCCTTTCATAGTCGAGCGCGGGTGGTACGAGATATCGTAGGCCCCAAGCATGATTGCCCATTTGACGAGTCGCCCTGAAGCTTCGGGGTGGGCTAGAATCTTCTTCAATGGTTCGCCGGTTAGCACGGTGATAGGGTGCCCTTGGAAATAGGGTCGGAGGCGCTTGGCGGAGGTAACCAACGCTAGCACGAGTTTCTCGGTTGCGGGGTACCTCCTTTCAGCCTCGTTGAGCACCTTGCTGGTGTAGTAGACCGGCCTCTCGATTCCCGAGTCATTTCTGACCAGGACCGAGCTGACTGTGGATGGTGTTGCCGAGAGATAGAGCAGCAAGACTTCGCCCGGAACGGGCTTGGAGAGCACCGGGGGCGAGGCCAGGAACTCCTTGAGCTCGGCGAACGCTTTCTGGCATTCCTCATCCCATGCGAACGTAGCAGATGCCAATTTGGGCCCCCTCAAAAGTTTGAAGAAGGGCAAGCATCGTTCGGCTGCAAGGGACAGGAAGCAACTGAGAGCGGCGACACGCCCGGTTAGGCGCTGGACGTCCTTGATGCTGGTGGGTGGACGCATGTCCAGGATGGCCTGGACCTTGTCGGGGTTGGCTTCGATCCCACGCTGAGTGACCAGAAACCCAGGAACTTCCCAGATCTTACTCCGAAGGCGCACTTGGCAGGATTGAGCTTCATGTTGTACTTCAGGAGGGTGCCGAAGGTTTCAGCGAGGTCGGTGAAGTGATCTTGGGCCTTGGGGGTCTTGACGAGCATGTCGTCAATGTAGCCTCGACGTTCCGACCTAGTTGCTCCTCGAACATGTGATTGGCCAGCCTTTGATACGTAGCTCCAGCGTTCTTCAACCCGAAAGGCATCTAGGTGTAGCAGTATACGCCGTAGTCGGTGATGAAGGCGGTCTTCTCGATGTCTTCTGGATCCATTCTGATCTGATGGTAACCTGAATAGGCGTCTAGGAAGCTGAGTATCTCATTGCCCAAGGTTGAGTCAACCAATTGGTCGATGCTTGGTAACGGATAATAGTCCTTAGGAGTGGCCTTATTCAGATCGGTGAAGTCCACGCACATCCGCCATTTGCCCAAGGCTTTAGGCACCAGGACGACGTTGGCTAGCCACGTCGGGTACAGGACCTGTCTAAAAGGCCAGTCTCTTGTCCCTTGGTGACCTGCGCCTTGATGATCGCTGCTTTTCTGGTGCATGCTTCCTTCTGCGTTGCTGAACGGGCTTCACGGCGGAGTCGAGGTTGAGCTTGTGCATACGGTCTCCTCTGGTATCCAGGAGTTGATCATCAGACCAAGCAAAGACTCGGAAGTACTCAGAAAGGAATTCCTTATATTGCTGCTGAACCTTGGGTGGTAGGTTGGCTCCGATCCTTACTCTTAGGGTCGGGTCATCGTTTAGGAAAACCGTCAGTAATTCGCCACCAGGCTCGGTGGTTGCGGTTTTATCCTCGACTCCCCGGGGACCCTTATCTTTCCCGTCCGGCCTTGTGGCTTCCACCGAGATATTGTAGCACCTTCTGGCCGCGGCCTAGTTACCTCGGACTTCCCCCAACCCGTTTTTGGTGGGGAACTTCATTTTTTGGTGATAGGTAGACAGTACGGCCTTTATTCGGCTGAGGATTCCCCGGCCGAAGATGGCGTTGTACGCTATCATACCTTTAATCACTATGAAGTCCACCATGACCGTAACGGTTTTGGGTGGGGTGCCGAGGGTAACCGGCAGGCGTAGGGCTCCCTCGGGAAAGGTGGCCAGGCCATTAAACCCGCAGAGGGGGGTTCGGACCGGGCGGAGCTTGGATGGATCTTCCCCCATCTTAAGGAAACAGTCACAAAACCACATCAGGGGCACTCCCATTGTCAACTAGAATCCTATCTACGTTACAATGGTTTATTGTGGCCGAGATTACGAGGGCGTCGTCTGCGGGGTGCTCAGCCCTTCCAGATCTCGGTCGGAGAAGACTATGACCTGGGGCTCACTCGGCGGGGCCTTGGGGGGCTCTATGGCTCGGCTCGCCCGCTCGGCATGACGCTTCCTTCCTCGGCTGCTGTCGCCTCCTGATGCTGTCCCTCCGGAGATGACGTTGATGTGGACCCCTCGGGGGGCGTTGTCGATCTCCTCTGCGGTGCCTCGATCTTCTTTGTGCTCGGCTGTGAACCGAGCCAGGTGCCCCTGACGGATGAGGCGCTCGATCTCGTCCTGGAGCTGGTGGCAGTCACCGGTGTGGTGCCCGTGATCGCTATGGAACAAGCAATGCCTGTCGCGATTGCGGTTCTTCGACCTCATCGGCTCGGGCTGGCGGAGGAGTCCCGAGTCTTTGATGTCTTCATAAATCTCATAGACCGGGGTAGCTACTGGGGGGTGTAACGCTCGTACTTCCGCTTGCGCTCCCCATCACGGTCTCTCTTTCTTCCCGAGCTTGAATTTGGCTCGGAAGCCCGCTTCTTGTCCCCCTCCCGACCCGAGCCGGTTGCGTCTCGGCAAGCGCTGAGCACTTCTTCGCACTCGGCGTGGCGCAGTGCCCGAGTCACTAGCTCGGCAAGGGTCGAGAGAGGGTGGAGGACAAGTTCGCGGCGGAGATTCTTTTCCCGGGTGCCCCCAGTCAGTGCGGTTGTGGCTGAGGCCACGTCCAGGCGGGGGATTCTCAGGGCTTCCGATTTGAATCGGTGAATATAAGACCGGAGTCTTTCCCCTTGCGCCTGTTTGAGGGCCAGGAGCCCCGCTACCGACCTTGGGGGGGCACTTCCGGCGAAACTCTCTTTGAAGACTCGGCCAAATTGCTTGAAGTCTCGGATGGACCCGGGGGCGAGGGCCCGGAACCATGCTTGAGCGCCTTGGACCAGGGTGGTCACGAAGGCTCGGCACTTGATGGCGTCGGACACTCCGTGCAGGGTCATCAGAGCGTCGAAGCTATCGTAATGATCGGCCGGGTCGCCCTGGCCGTCGTAGAGCTTGAAGGTCGGAATAGAGGTTCTGGGAGATACCTCTGCCTTCAAGATGTACTCGGAGAACGGGGATTTCTCCTCGTCCTCTGGGAAAGAGGTCTTCTGTAGGGCGCGGAGGGCGCGCTCCTGTTCTGCGAAGCGTCTCTCGAAATCTCGCAGCCGGAGGGATAGTTCCGGTTGCTGTCGTGCCGTGGGGCTGGGGGGAGCGTCTTGGCGATCTCCGGGAATGTCAGCTTCCGGGTTTGGACGTTGCGCCCCCAGTTTTCCCCTTCTTGGCGTGGAGGAAGCCTCTTGCTCCGGAGGCGGAGCTTGCGAGGGTCCTCCAATCCTGTTGCGGATGAGCTGCTGGCCGCGGAGAGTGGAGCGACCTCCGGCGGTGTGCTGGGACGTATTTTCGCGGGGAGGGCTCCCTGACGGAGCGCGGGACCTTCCATCCCTAGCCGCATGGTTCTTCATGAGTTCCACAAGGATATCCAGTTTCGCGTTGAGGGCTTGGAAGGCTTCGGCGCCACCGTTGGGGGGTAGCCCTACCGCCGCAGGAGGGGGTGGCGGTCCGTCGGCGGGGACGCTGGCGTTGGAGGGAGGGTTCTGTGAGGTCCTAGAAGGGCCATCCCCCGCCGCTACCACGGCCTTACCCCTGTCGCCGGCGGACCTCCTCCCTGAGCTCCTTCGCACCATACTGGCTTTTCGTGCGTTTCCCACAGACGGCGCCAGATGAAGAGGCGTGATCTCGCGTTGGTCCTGAGCGGGCTGAGGATCACCAGATCGTGAACTGCAAGACATGGAAACGGATCAGGGAGCCCAGGGGGAAACCGTGGGGCAAACCCTCCGATGCTTAAGTCAGTGGAGCTATGGTGGGAGTAATAGTAGGGAGGAGAGAGCTTGTACGCGAGATCCCTCTCCACCAGAAGGGTGAAGCGGTTCTTGCTCAGGAGTTTTGGGCGTATGATTGCCTTTCTTGGCTTACCTCTAGCCGGAGGGTATCCCTGGTTTAAATAGTACGCCGTCTCTTGGAGTCCTGCCAGCTGAGGGGTTTCTGGTGGGGGTTACGTCCTCATCGTGGGCTTTTATGGCCTTATCGTGGGAGCGTTATCATCGTGGGGAAGAAGAAGTCCCTTGCCATCCTGAATTCCTGCCTACTGCGGACTCTTAACGGCTGCAAAGATAAGCATTCGTCGGTCGTTCCGAGCTCAGAGAGGCCAGCCCTATCCGGGCGGTAGGCTTAGCTCGGTAAAAGATGGGTCGGATAGGCTAGCCTACGCCTCCTTCTCCCGGGCGGAGAGATGGCTCGGGCGCGGGCCTTTCTCGTGACCTGACCGATGCTCGGGCCCTCCGAGCCTTGAGGCCGCCTAGGAGGGTTATTTCCTCGAGCGCTGTTTATTGGGCTTTCTTCCCTAAGTGGGTCCTGAGGGCTGTCACTTGGGTGAGCTTGGCCTCATTGGGCCCTGCCGGGCCTAGTTGGGCTGCTCTTTGAATGGGCTGCAGAAATCCCCCTCTCCAGTAACCAATTTTTTTCCCAGCCTGTGATGTACATTTTTGCCGCAACTGACCACACCATGTAGTTGTGCTCCGTTAATTTGACTTGAGTAATCTGGAGAGAAGTATTCTCATTTCCAGCGTGGATGGGCATTGAATCCAGATACCCGGAACTCTTGGAGGTCATTTCGGACTCCATTGACCTAGCTCGCTGCAGTGATGTTCGCTGCTCTAGATTCCTCAAACCAATCCCGCTCAGTGAGGGAAACAGCCGAACAAATGCACAAACACGAACTAAACAAATAGACGTCGAACTCCGACGATGCTAGGGCAAAATAGAGGTGCGTACAGCAGCCAAATAGGCAGCAGTCTTCACAGACCAAACATGCCAAAACTCCTGGTGCTACGAGAGACAAAAGGAAGGGTGCACATGGAAGACACCTTTTTCATGAACTCCGTGACTGCATAGCACAGTTTCCTGGGCGCTGAACAACCAATGAAGTGAGCCCTAATAGGGGTGCATGTAGGTGGAGGTGTTGGGGACGCCGCTGGTGGACAGAAAGCGGTGGAACGTTGATCCCACAAGGATCATCTGCTCTGATTCCATGTAGAAATCAGGTTTCCATGAGGCTGGAAGGGGGTGAACCAGGGAGGAAGAAGAAGAAAGAGAGGAAAAGAGAAGAGAGATCGCAGGAGGGAGAGAGAGAGAGAGAGATGACAGGAAGAGGGATGACGGCTCTGTATTTTTGCAGTGTCCCCAAACCCTTTATTAAGGTAAAAACATGATAAAGATGCCATACACAAGGACCTAAATACCCCTGTTACATTATACTAAAGCAGGGGTACTTACAGGAATAAGACAGTGGACGTAAGTTAATTGGATCCACCTTAACGGGTCTGGCAATGAACCGGCACCTCTTAAGGTGGTCCGGCCAGGCCTTAAGAGCCGACCTGAACCAGCCAGCCTGTCCTCACTACAATTGGTATGGTAGCTTGGCTGCTGTGCTGAGCCATGGTTCTTGAACAGTGGAGCTGGCATGTTGATTTGTGTTCAGGTTACTTGATAGAAGCCCATTTCTCATAATGGGACCTCAATGACCATGGAATTATAGATTATGATGAACTCGAACTACTTACTACCATGCATCACCGTTGTGATGTCCACTCCCATAGATGCCTGGGGCAAGGGACTTAGGTTTTGGGAATCCCCATTACTGTGATGGTAATCCTCTGTATGAGGAAGAGGGCCGATGGTCAGTCTTCAGAAGTCAACAGATAAAGTATTGTACTCCAGAAAATGCTATCCCTAACTTCAGTAGGCTTGCATCTTATACCCTCTTTCCTCCTATTCACAGCATGAATATCACTATTATTGTCCTTGTCATATTCCTTCAATCTGGGGTCAGCCAGATCCGATAAAGGATCCAAGGGATCCAACAACCTGGACCTGTTAATTTTTTTATTCTTTATCCTTCTGAAGGACTTCTTATGGTTTACTTCCTAATGTGATTCCTCTTTTTGGCTCATTATTTTTTTTATTTCGATTGAACTCTCTGACTTACTTCTGATTGTATCTTTCATGGTTTTACGAGTGTCACCATTACCTCTTTTAACTCCACCCACTGATAGTGAATACTGATAACTTACTACAAATGACAAAATTTGGCCAGCTTTAGAGTCCAATCCTAACTATTCATCTCTATTACAGATTTTATCTTTGATCAGTCATGCAAAAAGCTTTTTGCTGAGATTCTCCATCTGGATTCTGGCTTATTATTCCCATTCCCTCTTCCGCTGACCAGGGTCCTGATCACTTATAATATGCTTTGAATTACTAGGCTAGCAAAATACTGATGTTGGGAGGAGCTGGCTGAACTGAGGTTGTCATATTTGCCATGGTGTTCAGTACCGCCCGGTACGTATTGGTACCGGCCTTGGCCGGTCCAGTTCCTCCCATTTTATACCGGTACTGGCCGGTACAGGTACAAAACCGGACGGCTGCCTCCTCCAGGCTTTCATCTCACCATTGAGAGAGGGAGGGAGGGAGGGGGAGAGAGAGAGAAGGGTGAGGGGAAAACAGAGGACATGGGTGGGACTGAGAGAGAGAGAGAGAGAGAGAGAGAGAGAGAGAGAAACCTCGGTGGTGTCAATGTTGTGGTCGTTGGCAGTGAAGGGACCACAGACGACGGCGAAGGCGGCTGCGTGGGTCGGTGGCGACAGCGGTGGAGGTCGGGGGAGATCTCTCCCTGAAACCCTAGAGAGAGAGGCAGGGGGTTACGGTTTTGCAAACCTTGGACTGTGTGTGTAAGAAGTGAGAGAGAGAGACTGCGTACAGAGAAGAGGACTGCCGCTCGCTGGTGTCTGCCATCCACCACTCGTCGGGAACCCGCCATCCGTTCTTGCCGCTGGCCGAGGAGATGCGAGAGGGCGGAGACGTGAGACGGTGGGAGGGGACAAGAGGCAGGCTTGAATCGAATGGAGGGGCTAGGGGGCGTGGGGGCGATCTTTTATTGGACCGGGTAAGGTAACCGAGCCGCCTTGGTCTGGCCAATTTGGGCCGAAGCAGGCCAGGCCCAACCGCCCAAGGTGCTCTTGACTCTTGAGCGGGGCGTGGTGGGGGAACTGGGGGGCGGGGGGAAATGGGGAACCCCCTGACCTGTAGCGGCCCTGACCGGTACCAAAACTGGTACCGGTTTTGAACACCTTGATATTTACAATCTCCACAGTGAAGTTGTCGTATTTAAAACCTTCACCAAGCAGAATTGGTTTTTCTCCCGAATGTTCATAATTTTGTAAGATTCCAATTTCAGAACGGAATGACCTTCTTTATGTTAAACAAAGGGCTTCCACCTGGTAGTACACAGTTTTTTTTTTTTTTGCTAACGGGGAACCTGAAGCATCTCACAGTTATTTTCATTGTGATGCTTTACTGTTATCTCTTCAATAATACTTTTAGATACTTTTTTATAGCTATTTGTGTCTTTGTTCATAGAAAATATATATGTATTCATTTTTATGTTGTGTAATGGATGCAGTCCACATTAGCTGGATCTTTCATTCCAACAAGAGAAACAGTTCTAGATCCTTAATGTTTTGGATATGATTTCTTCTCTGTTCCTTCATTATGGATTAAATTTTCCCAAAACTTGAAGACCCAATTCTGTGTCCTGTATTTGATATGATGCCACCTGGGATACAACCAACTGCTTTTTGCTAATCCGATTATGAGTTTTCCATTTTTTTCTTTCATTTTGATGAAAATGCACTGTAGCATTAATGAGACTTGATGTTACTCATGTATTTCAACATTTTTAACCCTATAAAGTTTTATGTATTAGAACTTTTGATGAGTCATTTTCAATGTTCACATATTTCCTCATAATCCACATCTATATATTCTTTACTCTTCTTTATGAAACACTCTTATCTCTTTGTTTCTGATGCAGTTGGGAAAAATTCCTGTGGATGAGATTGAAAAGGAATTGACATTAGCTGGTGTATCAATGGAAGCTGTCAAGGGAATAATTCAAGTTCTGTCTATTAAATCATTATCCGAATTAGAAGGTTTGCTACTTGAGAAAATCATCTTCATCATCATCATCATCTACTTCTTCTTCTTCTTCTTCTTTGGGGTCGGCTACATGAATCCTGTTCCGCCAAAGATTTCTATCAAGTGCTATATTCATATTTAAACCCAAGAAGCTAATGTCTTTCCTAATAACATCGCACCATCTCATTTTAGGTCTTCCCCGAGCTCTTTTACTATCATCATCATCCTCATCCTTCCTAATAACATCGCACCATCTCATTTTAGGTCTTCCCCGAGCTCTTTTACTAGCATCCACTAAGATTCGGTCACATCTTTTAATCGGCGCTGAGTTAGGGCGACGAAGCACATGACCAAACCACCTGAGTCTATTTTATCTCATTTTACTATCAATTGTGGCTATCCCTAAGTCCTTACGGATGCGCTCATTCCTAATCTTATCTTTCTTAGTCTTGTCACACATCCATCTCAACATCCTCATCTCTGCTACACACATTTTGTGAATGTGTTCCTTTCGTACTGTCCAACACTCGGTACCATATAACAAAGCAGGTCTCACAGCCGTTCTATAAAATCTCCCTTTGAGTTTCACAGGCATACGACGATCACAGAGGACTCCTGATGCGCTTCTCCATCTTAACTAGCCTGCCTTAATCCTATGTGTAACGTCGTCATAAATCTCTCCATTCTCTTGTATGATAGACCCTAAGTATCTAAAGCTACTACTCTTCGGAATGTTATGCCCATCAATTAGAACCATGTCTTCCTGTACCACTCTCCCATTACTAAAATTACAATGCATAAACTCTGACTTACTCCTATTAATTTTAAAACCTTTAGACTCTAAGGCAATTCTCCAACGCTCTAACTTAACATTTAAAGCATCAATACTCTCATCAATTAAGACAATATCATCTGCAAATAACATACACCATGGGATATCATCATGGCTGCATATTATTTCCATCAAATGGAACTTAAGACAGTCATTCATTGCACTTCTGTCTGTTCTTGTTTGCTGGATTATGAAAAGAAAAAGAAGACATAAGAACTCTTTGTCTTCAGTTAGGATCACATTATGCCTTTTCAATGTGTGGAAGATAGAGGAAAAAGGATATTGATTCCCTTTCATCAAATAACTTGTATGATGGTCCATAATCCATTTTCATCATCACTATCATCATTATTGTCATCATGTAGTATTATCCCATCAATTGCTTAGGATCTGGATTATCAAGTCCCATAGATTCTGAGTTATTATGAATCACGTTTGTGTATAAAGGTTCAACTTGTACTATAGAAGACTCAACACAAATATGACCTCATTAGTGCCTCTAATCAAAAAAGAATTTGCAGAAAGTGGCATAACGAGAGGGCCGCGTCAATTGTTTCAGATAAAGCTTTTGTGTAATTGGATATTGCAAATGGACTAAAGTTTTATGAGCCAAAATTTTGATGAAGATGAATATCCTATGTTTGTGTTTATACTCAAATATGTGAAATACCTCAGATTTAACTATTTATTTTTTGAGGAGCAAAAAAATGTCATAGCTATACTATATTGTCAATCTCTTTCTAAACTTTTCTAGAGAGAGAAGCTCTTGGTTTTCCCGGTGGGCTGGAGGAGGTGATGCGGCGGGGAGGGGCCCCTGTGGGGGATGCCGGAGGAGGTATTAGGGGGTCCTCGGTGGGGGCTTCCGGAGGAAGTAGGGGTTTGCTTTGGAGATGTTTCCGGTGTGGGGCCTTTGGATCCGCAGGGACTGCCTAGGGGCTGGAGGAGGGTGTCGTGTAGCAGGAGCCGGTGGGGTGCAGATGCCCAGACGCCCATACACCCTTATGCAGAAGTCCTCCGGAGTGGCCCAACGGCTGGTGGCGTGGGGGGGTAGGGTAGGGGCTGCATCGATGCGGCTCCCCCATCGGCAGGTCTCTTGAAACCTCGCCTCGAATGGACGGCTAGGTGTGTCTGGGTGAGGCTAGTGGTAGGCAGGGTGAAACAGGGGTTGGTTTAGCAGATGCTAAGGGGAGGAGGGGACTCGTCGGAGGGCTGGTCGATCACGCGGATGCAGCGGGGATGCCTCCTTGCGGTTGCCCCCACCGCGAAGGAGGAGGTGGCGAAGGCGGGCTTCATCTTTGCCAACGACACCTTGTTGAGGGTGGCGAGGTGGGGTTTGCTTCGGGGGACTCATCTAGACCCCAGGGCCTGCCGCTTCGCTTGGCTGGAGTCCCTCTTATCATGAGCGATGAACTCGGGGTCTCCTTGCTCGTCGGGAAGTTTGGGGCGATCGTTCCGGACTCTGTCAGGGTCCAACTGGTGGGAGACCTCAATATCTTGGAGGCGGACGTCTTTGTCAGCAGCCCCAAGGCGATTCCAACAGTTATTATGGCGAAGGTTGGAGGGGAGCGTGTTCTAGTTTGGGTGGCTCTGCGGCCGGCAAAGACTTGCAACGGTGGGTTGGGCGAGAGGTTAAAGACGGGTACGGCACCCGCCCAAATTGGGTTTTGAATTTCAAACCGGTTGGATCCACTGGCGGGTTGGGACCCGCTTCGCTATCCGGGTTTGTGGTCTGTGTATTGGGCCATTGTGTAGCAGTTTGGGTCCTTTCAGGACCCATGACTTACCCGAATCTGCGATCTTAGGTACTATCGGGGCCGCTAGACCCGTGCATGTTGTTCTTCCTTGCCCGGATGCTGCAACGGAGAACGTTGCTCTGTAACAGCCACCCTCTACGGCTTGTCGGAGTAGGTGGTGCTCTGGCTGTAGCCCTTCCTCCCCAGGCGTGGTGGTGGCGACTTCGGCTGACGGGGCTGCGGCTAGAAGGATCTCCTCTATAGAAAGATTCCGTCTTGATGCCGGCTGGAGGCCTTTCTCAGTAGGAGGAAGCAAGGGGATTGGTGGTGAAGCCCTCTATGGAAGCCTCTGTGAACGTAATGGTTGGCACGCTTTGAGAGAATGGGGTTTGCTGTGGGGGTACGACGCTGCCTCCGCAGAGCCTGTGCAAGCGACCGGCTGTGTTGTTTTTGAAGGGTCGGTCCCCCACTGGCTGCTCCGTGCTCCAGTGCCACTCGTGCGATCGGAGCTATAAGTTGTTGGTCAATCAGAGGGGAATATAGCGAGGGCTCAAAGGGGCTGATGAGGGGTTTGTTAGACTTGTTTGCTTGCGGCGGCTATTACAGTTTCAGCCAGGCCTCTGTTTGGTTAGCAAGAGACGTCTCTAATTGTGTTGGACCTAGACGGGATCGTCTAAGACATTGAAGCACATGAGGAGTTTCTGTCGGAGGGGGAGGATGTTTTCCTAGAGTCTCCGGGTGGAGTCGCAGGCATGTGACCTATAGGGGATGCCATGACTGCTCGTAACAACATGGGGATGGGGGTAGTGAGGGAGTGGTAGAAAAGATGAACGGGGGGGGGGGGACTGAGGGAGTTGGCGGACAAGGTGGGTATATCCTTCGTTAGTGGAGAGAAAGACTTGAAGGGAGTGTTCTTTAATGTTAAGAAGATGTGGTGTGCTAGTATTTTGCAGGGAGAAAGGTCTCAGCGGAGAGGGGAGAGGGAGGGGGATGGCGGTAGGGAGGAGAGGATCACCCCATTGTCAAAATGAGGATTGTCTCATGGAATGTGAGGGGGCTAGGAGTGGTGGAGAAGAAAGTGGTGAGGGAGTTGATAATGAGATGTAAGATTGACATCATTTGCATCTAAGAGACCAGGTGTGAAGGGGATGGTGATTCCCTCATGAGGGAGATTGTAGGTGCTAGACTATCCATTGTGGTTGCTTCCTCGGCGGTGGGTATGTTTGGGGGGATTATGATCCTCTGGAATCCTTTTGAAGTAGATGAGGTTGTGCTGGATAGATAGGTTAGCTGGTGGGCCATCCCCCTACCCTTTATAAATGTAAGAGATGGCTTCTCCTGAGACTTCACTGAGGTGTATGGATCTTAAAGCAGGGAGGAGAAGCGGCTTTTTTGGGATGACTTGGTTTGCCATCACCTTTACTCTGGACGGCCTTGGTGTGTAGGTGGGGATTTCAACGCGGTGACTGTCCCTTGGGAGAGGACGGGGGATAGTATGTATATAGGGGACATGGAGGACTTCATTGATTTCATCGAGGAGACAACGCTGGTGGACATTGGCATGGCACATAGACAGTTGTTTGAACACACATAATGTGTTCAAACAACGATACACTTGGTCTAGCCTGTGAGCTAATGCTTCATGCTCTAGGCTAGATAGATACCTAATTTCTGTTGATTGGGAGAATAATGTTACAAATTGTATAACGAGTGTAGCAAAACAACTCTTAGGCGAATCTAAAGGTAAAAAGAATTTAGAAAAAGAGACTTGGTGGTGGAGTGAGGAAATCTAAAATATCATTAGAGTAAAAAAGGAGTGCTTTAAAGTTTGGCAAACTAACAAAAATAATCAAACCCTAGAAGCTTATAAAATTGTTAAAAAGAGGGCTAAGAAAATAGTTAGCGAAGCTAAATCAAAGGTATTTGAAGATTTATATAATAAATTAGGAACCCGAGAGGGTGAAAAGGACATATTTAAACATACTAAATTAAGAGAAAGGAAAACTAGAGATTTAGATCATGTTCGTTGCATTAAAGGTGAAGATCAAATGGTTTTAACTAAGGATCTTGAGATTAAAGAGAGGTGGCATAGTTATTTTCAGAAGTTACTTAATGGAGATTGCGTCAAGGATTCTTCTTTAGAAGGTACCCAAGAGTCCACAATATTTGATAAATATCAATATTTCAGGCGTATTAAGATGTCAGAAGTGGAGGATGCTTCAAGGAAAATGAAAGTGGGCAAGGCCTTAGGACCAGATGGCATACCTATGGAAGTATGGAAAGGCCTAGGAGACATTGGTATTCAGTAGCTAGCTAAACTTTTTAATAAAATTTTAAAGGAACGGAGAATGCCAGAAGTTGGGAGGAAAAGTGTTGTAGTTCCTTTCTATAAAAACAAAGGAGATATTCAAAGCTACAATAATTATCGTGGAATTAAGCTTATGAGTCATACTATGAAACTTTGAGAAAGAGTAATCGAAAAATGCTTTCAATATATGACTACTGTATCGGAAAATCAGTTTGGTTTTATGGCGAATAGATATACTACAGAAGCTATTTTCTTACTACGGCAGCTAATGGAGAAGTATAGAGAGATGAGAAAAGATTTGTATATGGCTTTTCTTGATTTAGAGAAGGCGTATGATCGAGTACTGAAAGAATTGATTTGGTGGACATTAAGAAAGAAAGGAATCTCTCAAGGATATGTTGATTTGATTAAGGATATGTACGACGGTGCTATTACTAGTGTTCGAACTATTGCTGGAGAGACTGGTGAATTTTCAGTTTCTATAGGTTTGCATCAAGGTTCTGCACTAAGTCCGTATCTCATTGCCTTAGTTATGGATGAAGTAACAAAACAATTGCATGAGGATATCCCTTGGTGTATGTTATTTGCAGATGATATTGTCTTAATTGATGAGAGTATTGATGCTTTAAATGCTAAGTTAGAGTGTTGGAGACTTGCCTTGGAGTCTAAAGGTTTTAAAATTAGTAGGAGTAAGTCAGAGTTTATGCATTGTAATTTTAGTAATGGAAGAGTGGTACAGGAAGACATGGTTCTAATTGATGGGCATAATATTCCGAAGAGTAGTAGCTTTCGATACTTAGGGTCTATCATACAAGAGAATGGAGAGATTTATGACGACGTTACATATAGGATTAAGGCAGGCTGGTTACGATGGAGAAACGCATCAGAAGTCCTCTATAATCGTCGTATGCCTGTGAAACTCAAAGGGAGATTTTATAGAACGGCTGTGAGACCTGCTTTGTTATATGGTACCGAGTGTTGGACAGTACGAAAGGAATACATTCACAAAATGTGTGTAGCAGAGATGAGGATGTTGAGATGGATGTGTGGCAAGACTAAGAAAGACAAGATTATGAATGAGCGCATCCGTAAGGACTTGGGGATAGCCCCAATTGATAATAAAATGAGAGAAAATAGACTCAGGTGGTTTGGTTATGTGCTTCGTCGCCCTAACTCAGTGTCGGTTAAAAGATGTGACCGAATCTTTGTGGATGCTAGTAAAAGAGCTCGGGGAAGGCCTAAAATGAGATGGGGCGATGTTATTAGGAAGGACATTAGCTTCTTGGGTTTAAATATGAATATAGCACTTGATAGAAATCTTTGGCGGAACATGATTCATGTAGTCGACCCCAAATAATTGGGATAAGGCTCTGATGATGATGATGATGGGAGGATCACTTTCCTCATGTGTAGGTGTTACCTTTGGTTATATCTGTTTCTGACCATAAACTCATCCTACTTCATGTTTGCATGATAGGAGGTTCAACTTCAGACTTGAGAAGTTTTGGTTCAAGGAAGCTGATTTTATGGAGACTGTCATGGGAGCATGGAATGAACACGGTGTGGGAAGCTCTACTATGGCTTCTTTGGTTAGAAAGCTGAAGCACACTGCTCAGGTTCACAGGACTTGGGAGGTTGATAAAACACTTCCAGGAAGGGCAGCGAAGGACAGAATTCTATAGCAGATTGAGGGCTTTGACTGTTTGGAGGATGCAGGTCTTATGCATGAAGATGATAGGAGACTCGAGGACTCTCTTAGGGACCAGTTTGATGAGATCCTCTCTAAGGAGGAAATATACTGGAGACAGAGATCGAGGACAAATGGAGCAAAGAAGGAGACATGAACACCAGTTACTTCCAACATATTGCTTCAGAGAGGAGGAGGGTCAACACCATTACATGCATCAGGGTGGGCGAGCTCTCCTTTTCTTTGGATGAGGATGTTAGGGGTCAGGCGAGGGACTTCTACTCTAGACTATTTATAGAGGATGTGCACTTTAGGCCAAGGATTACAGACGATCTCTTACTCCGTCTCTCCCTTGAGGATAAGGATGCTATCTCCCAGAGTTTTACATAGTAGGAGGTCTACCAGGCAATCTTTTCACTTGCAGGGGACAGAGCTGCAGGGTCGGATGGTTTCCTACTGGTCTTCTTCTAGAAGTGTTGGGATGTCATCAAAGGAGAGTTTGTGATAGCTGCGAGGGAGTTTCAGGAGGGGAGGGCACACTTGGGGGCATCAATAAAATCCTCCTAGTCCTTATCTCTAAAAAATAAGGTGCTCAAGAATTTTAGGACTTTAGGCCGATTAGTCTGTTGAATGGAACCTATAAGATCATCACCAAGTTGCTGGCGAGGAGATTGGTTAGTGTTATGAGCATGTTGGTCAGCAGTTATCAGGGGGTCTTTATCAGGGGGAGACATATGCAAGATAATTTCTTGGTGGCCCATGAGTGTTTATTTGCCATGAAGACACACATGAAGAAAGGGGTGGTCCTGAAACTGGATTTCTAGAAGACTTATGATAAGGTCAATTGGCAGTGTTTATTTGATGTGTTGGATAAGATGGGTTTTGGGGAGAGATAGATTGGCTGGGTTAGGGCTTGTATTTCCTCTGCTTCCTTTGCTGTCCTCATCAACGGGAAGCCGTCCTCTTTCTTCCATAGTGGCAGGGGGCTCCGTTAGAGGGACCCTATGTTTCATCTCATCTTTGTGTTAGTGGCTCATGTGTTGAGTAGGGTGTGGCTGAGAGTATAGGTTTCTGGTCTGATCAGGGGATTTTAGGTTGGAAAAGGGGGACCTTCAGTCACTCATTTGTAGTATGCAAATGACACCATCTTGTTCTTGGCAGAGGATGAACATCAGCTTTATGTGGCTAGGTTCATGTTGGAATTGTTGGAGGGGTTCACTGACCTTAAAGTCAACTTTTATAAGAGCATGCTAGTTGGGGTTAACATGGAGGATTGGTCTCTTCAGAGGGCGGCCTGCATACTGGGATATTAGATAGGAGCGTTCCTTATCTCCTATATGGGTCTCCGACTGACCCCGGGTACCCTACACTCTGCAGATTGGCTTCGTATTTTGTAGAAATATGACTCCAGACTGGCTAGATGGAAGGTTAGATTGTTATCTTATGGGGGCATGCATTTTGTAGAAATATGACTCCAGACTGGCTGGATGGAAGGTTAGCTTGTTATCTTATGGGGGCAGGCTAGTTTTATGCATATCAGTTTTGGACAGCCTACCTATCTATTTTCTCTCTATGTTTAGTATTCCGAAGTCGGTGGCGAAGAAGATTGAATCTATTCAAGGAAGATTTTTTTGGCATGGTAGTGGAGGGAGATGCAAGAGATGGCATGACATCACATGGGGTAGGGTAGCAGCTAGTAGGGAAGAGGGAGGTCTGGGGATCAAGGATGTTAGGGACTTCAATTTGTCTCTCTTCTGCAAGTGGTTGTGGAGGTTGGGGGCGGGAGAAGATGGACTGTGGGTGCAAGTTATCAGGTAGAGATACTATGGTAGGAGGAGAGTCTGGGACTTGACACCTGCTTCACAGGATAGGACTTCACCTCTTTGGCACGACATGTTGATTTGTAGGGATATTATCTTTTTAGGTGTACTGGTCTCACTAGGAAAAAGGTGACAAAAGCCTTTTTTGGAAGGACAAATGGTGTGGCGACTTCACCTTGGAGACTTCTTTCCCCAACCTTTTTACAGTTTCAGCTAATCCTAAGGGGTCAGTCTCTCAGGCTTTTGACTCCCATCTCTTTGAAGGCACTTGGGCATTGACTTTTAGGAGGGACCTCATGTTTCATGAGATACAGTAGCTCCATGACCTCCTTTCCTTCCTCCTTAACTTTTATCCTCAATCAGACAGGGAGGATGAGTGGACATGGAGGTGGGGAGGGAGCATACTTTCTCTGTCAGATCTGCTTATGCCATTATCTTAGACGGAGGTCTATGACACAGTCTCGCCCCTTAGGTCTGAAGACCGAAGAGTCCACTGAAGGTGAAGCTCCTAGCTTGGAGGATCTCCCACGGGAGGCTACCTACTCGGGATAGACTGGGACATTTCCTTCACGGTATCCCGCTGACTTGCTACTTGTGTGGAGGGGAGGACAGGACCTTAGACCACCTATTTGTAGGTTGTACTTGCGCACAGGGGATGTGGGGGGAGCTTGCTAGGAGGACCCACTATGTTTTCGGCCGGCAGAGAGAGGTGCACCACTTGATTGAGCAATGGGGCATAAGTTGGCTCTTTAGAGGTGATAGGACTGTCTGGTGGTTGATCCTCCATGCAACTCTGTGGACGTTGTAGGGAGAATGAAACAACAAGATTTTTTAGGAGGGAGGCTAGAGCGGAGGATACCGTTGTCTCTTATGTTTGTGATAGAGTGAGGGATTCGGCTGAGCTTCTTTATAATGTGAATTCCCAAAACTCTTCTCTTATTGTTTTGTTGGGGGGTTAGAGTGCTACACACTACCTTGGTGTGGCCTTGTCATGTATAGGGATTTTTTGGGAATCTCTTGACTATACTTGTACATTCTTTTTTTTTCATTCAATACAATAGTGGTACCACCCACTTTCAAAAAAATACTATCTACAAGTTTTCTGTTCACCAATTGCTTTTGTGCGCTCCCGTTGATATGTTAATAAAACCTATGCTGCTCTTCTTGCTGTACCTTATAATGGCCCTCCATTTGGTTCTGATGTTGGATCAGTTCCACTAAATTTTCACACCAAAGAGTACTGTACTATAAGGTACATGAATTTGGATAATCCCTTTGAAGTTTGAAAGCTTATAGAGAAACAGATGGATAAATTCTATGCTCAGGAAAGTAATAATATGATTTCTTAGGTTCTAATCATTGAAACAGTTCTGTTCATGGGGGAAATTTTGCCTGTGCAGAGGTGCTGGGATCTGATGGAGAAGCTGTTGCTGATTTGAAGAAACTCTTTTCACTTGCTGAAGACTATGGATATTCTCAGTGGATTCAACTTGATGCTTCTGTTGTCCGTGGACTTGCTTATTATACTGGGATAGTATTTGAGGTTAGATATTTGGAAGATTCACACAGTTTCGTACCATTTTGAAGTGTTATTATCATCAGTAAAGAAATTGCAAAAGTTATTGCTGTAAGACTCGTTAAAATGCGCGTCATATAAGTACTATTTCCCAAAATGGCATTCCACAGAATTTATCTTCTCTATCTTTTGCAATCTGCAGAATTGGAGACCTTTTATGTGACGCTTAAATGTTATGAGTGCTACAGGTTGTATCATTCTTGTGGATCTTAGATCAAAAGGAATATTCTTCGTGTGTATGTTGGATACTTGAAGTGCCAAGTCCATAACATTTTGTTTGTCATTCTTCAGTTTCTCTAGCCTTGGTTACTTCCGATTGTATGCTCTCAATTTCACCAAAGAGGAATGGAAGATTTACAATAATGGAGATGTTACATAGAGCCTGCTCTGGTTTTTTTTCATCAAATCATGCTATGTTGTTGTGAGACACGGAAAAAATCTCGAAAAAGATTTTATCGTAGATAAAATGGAGATCTTTGTTCTTTTTGAAAAGAAACACTCCTCTGCGTAGAGAGGGTTCCGTGGGTGCGCATAGTATCAGACGATTTGGGTTCGAGTGCTGGACCTTTCCCCACTGACCGGAGTCAGTGTTGATTTACATCGGCCTAACGTCCGAACACCTTTGTTTAACTGTCAAAGAGGTCCCAAAAAGCTTCTACAGGGGTTCTGAAACCGATACGTACCGGTTTCGATTTCGGCCGAAACCGGTTGAAACCATTCAAAAAACTAAAAAAATTAGTGATCCTCTCTGGTTTCGGCCAAAACCGTTCGGTTTCAGACCGACACAGGTCAGTTTCGGCCGAAATCCTTAATGGTTTCGTCCGAAACCATTAAAAAAGTATTTTTTTAGGTATCGGACCTGCTACAGTGTTGGGGTCCGGTTTCGGATCGGTACCGACCGAAACGTATCAATTTCGACCGATACTGCCAACCATGTTCTGATGTTGAGGGCAAACTCTCTTGAAGAGCTCACAATGTCCACTCACTCACCACCGACCAACAGAAATAATTGAGTTAGGGCTAGGCCTGAGCAAACCCTAAGATTTAGGAATAACAACGCAAATATGCGGAAGCCGTAGGCATATTTGAAATAAAGGGGAGTTTCCTGGACCCCGAGGGTGTTTTGGTAATTTTACCAACCCAGGGGTATTTTGATAATTTTTCAGGCCAGGGGTATTTCTGAAATTTCTGGGCTGGAACGAAAGTAGGACCGGGTTCCTGACTTCCCGAGGCTCTGAGGCTCTTTATGGAGGATTTTGGAGACTCGGGGGCCATTTTTTAGGTCGCGGGGGTATTTCGGTAATTTTACCCTACCCTAGACCTAAGTTTAAAGTGGTACCCGAGTGTTGGACTGAGCTAACAACACTCCCTGACCGAAAGAATGACAGGGATTTCATAGAAAACACCTATTTGTCCACTAGGTCATAGGAGGGGTATATATGTAATTTTGGAAAGCCAAGGGTTTTCATGCAATTTTCCCTCGAGGGTACACATGGAGCATGCTGAGTGCTTTTACAATTCCATATGAGTACAGGGGTTGTCGGCGAATTGTCGACTGTACAAACGTCTGCTTTGGAGCGGGAGATAGGGGCGTAGCCCCAATTACAAAAGTTATAGGATATAACTGTAAATTACAGGACTTTGATCCTTTTACGATCCCGGGAGGACATTTTTGCAATTCCGCCATTATAAGGACAGAACTACATGACTTAGTCATCCTGGGACGAAAAGATTTACAAACATGGCCCGCTGAGGGGCATAATCACCACCATGGCCCATTGAGGGGCGTAAATGTAAATACACCCCGTAGGGGCATAAATACAAGACCCGGGGACTTACCCCACACGGGTCGAAACAAACGAACAAACTCCAAACGCTGGATGCTCCGAGTGCGAGAAGTGCTCCGTACGTACGTAATGCTCTCCTCGCGTAGATCTAGATGTTCTCCACTTGGACTCTTGGGGGTCTATTTATAGAAGGCGGGAGGGCCCAGAGGGGTCAAATGAGTGAATTTGCCCCGATTCTGTCAAGGTGGGGTGGCAAAAAGCCATTTTGACCCCTCTGGCCACCAAAAGGGGCTGAATGACCCCTCTGAGGGGGTTAAAAAATCTTCTTTTTTTTAATTTATTTTTTTTGGAAGTCCGGACCCCGGAGGGTGGGCAGACCCCGTCGGGGTCGCGCGACCCCGCTGGGTCCCCGGGGAGGCCGCGCGGCCCCTTCTCCTCCGTGGTTCGGACCCTGAGGGGTCATTTGACCTTCCGGGACACCTTTTGACTCCTCTGGACGTCGTTTTGCTCCGTTTTTGTCGTCCCGGGTTGGAGGAGAGCCGTGGCGGAGCTATATATCTCGGGGAGATCGCTCCTTCGCCGCGTGGCAGCGTCGCGTTCGTGGAAGGAGCATTGTTTGTTTGTCTGGCCGTTCGTCGCCGCATAGGGAGGAACCTTTGCGCCCGTCTGTGCCGTGTGATACACTTGCTCGGCTACTCTGACCGGTATACGCATGAATCTTCCTCGCTAGTCTTCTTGCTGCGACGTCGACCATGATAATATTGTTGGATCGATAGACCCTGAATCACGGAGATACTCCGTAGTCCGACGGTGTTGACGATACGTCGCTCTTCTCGTCGAACGTTGCATGGCAACAATTTCTCAAAATAACTTGAGATAATTTTGGGTGCAAGAGTTGTATAATGTAAGCAATACTATTAACTGATAATGACAGATGAAGAATATTTGTGTACTTCAGCAAACAATCCATTGACATGGACTTCAACTCTGCTTTTCACCAAAGAGGAATGGAGGATTTACAATAATGGAGATGTTATGTAGAGCCTGTTCTGGTTGTTTTTCATCAAATCGTGCCATGTTATATAATGTAAGCAATACTATTAACTGATAATGACAGATGAAGAATATTTGTTTACTTTAGAAAACAATCCATTGACATGGACTTCCACTCTACTTTAAAGGAGGGTGAATTGCTATCTGGAAAAGGCCCATTTGGCACACTATTACTACCACATTCTGAAGTGTTAAAATATCCTTATGCCATTGTTGAGCCTCTGGAAGCAAGGTCTAAAATTTTATGCCTCTCTAGGGTGAGTTTTGTTTTTCTTTTTAAAAGTGGTGGTACCACTAATTTGTATTAAAGTAAAAAGAGGGATGTACAAGTATAGTCAAGGTAATAGCAAAAAGTCCCTTTACAAAAATCTGCACACCAAGATGATGTGGCACCCACTAACCACCCAATGAGACAAAAAATGAAGAATTCTGTGAGCCCACATTACATAAGGCTGACACCCATTCCCTCACTTTCCCCACAATGAAAGAAACAACCTTGTATGACACCCTGGCTTCTCTCTCTAGGGTGAGTTACCAAATCAGTTCCTGGTCATAGCATTGAAATCCATGGAAACCATTTGGAAAATTTTGCAAATGATGCACATAAAGGTGGGAACTTGATTGACATTATGTATGTACTGACATCAGCCTACAATTCAGATGTTGTACTGGATTGTGAATTTATCCTGGTCTATCCCTGTTCAGATCACCAACCAGATTGGGAATTGACCCATTCTGGCTGGCTCTGGCTGCTCAGAAGAAAGGGGGAAAGGAAGAAATGTAGAGAAAATATAGAAAACATAGGGTAAAATGGAGAAGGGTAATCTTTGTAGGAGGAAAAGGAAAAAGAAAAGAAAAGAAAAAAATGATGGTAGCTGCGGGGTGGGAAGGTGGAATGTGCATCAGCGTTCTTCTGCTGATGCTGGTGCTGCAGCCCCTGCCACCCCAGTGGTGGCAGAACCAATTTGTTTAAAAAGATTGTGCCTTAAGGCACTAAGGCTTAAGCATCAAGGCGAGGCACTAGAAAAATGCCTTGAGGCATATATCTTGGGTCTTTTACTTGAGGGTTACACATTTTGTTGATTGTGGTGGTGCGCCTCAATGCGGTCACCCCCTCAAGGCATGTATTTGAGACTTATGCATCAATTGAGAAGGTGATATAGTGAGGTGTTGTAAGGTGGATCCAAGGCTTATACTTCTTTTATTCTCCTTAAGACATGATTCAGTACTCTTGAGATAGCATGGATCTATCATTGAGTTGATATAGCATTAACACATGAAAGTTAGTATTGTTTTTAGCTCTTTTGATGGTTTTAAGATTATTTTCGTAGACTATTGAGGCTCACGCCTCATTGTGCCTCAAGGCTTATGCCTTAACGAGGCTGCTGCTGTCAGCTGCAGCTCTCTTTTTTGTCCCCTTTCTCTTAATCTTTTCTTCTGTTCTCATCCTCAACATCTGCAAACTGTTGAGTGCCCAGAGGTATGCCTTGTGTGTACACCTAGTCAAAAATTATATATAACCATATTTTAAATTTGGGTAAATAGGTGAACAGAAGCAGCCCAAGAGAACCACAAAGGCCGATGAAGGGCGACTCAGAATCAGATTGGAGAGTTTGACAACTATGGTCTTACCTTTTATTTTTTATAACAGTCCTAATTTACATTGACGTTTATGTTGTATTAGTTCTCAGGATGGCACAGAGTCAATCTTGCATGCAATATTTCTTATAGAAAGAAAAAGAAAGCTCTGACCCTTCATTCCTGATTTCTTTTCCCCCTTGTTGCAGGCATTTGACAGAGAAGGGAAGCTGCGTGCTATTTGTGGCGGTGGTAGGTATGACCGGCTATTGTCCATGTTTGGAGGTGGTGAAATTCCTGCTTGTGGCTTTGGATTTGGAGATGCTGTTATAGTAGAAGTGAGATTCATTCATTTTTAAATTTCTTTCTTAAATGGTGCTTTCATCTAGTATACTCCAGATAACTATGGTATACCTTGGCTGATGATGAAGTCTTGTGCAAAAGGATTTCATTACCTGGGGACAATAAAATGTATGCTTGGTCCAAAGTGGTCGTTTCACTTATTCACTTATAGGAAAAATAAAGAGCGTTGTTTCGTAGTCTCATCTTCTGACTTTGCATCATCAGTATCATTTGAATGAAAAAGAATACGGGCAAAGCATAATAATCAAATGGTGGGAGTAGTCACAGGTTCCTGCAGTCCACTGCATTCTCTTTAACATACTCTGAGCTAGATGCTCAAGGGAGCTCCTGGAAGGTCAGATGTAATCCAAATAAAGAGGAAGCTGAGGTTCATTGAGAAGACAATTTCCGGTGCCAGCCAACTGCCATTGAATGAACTACCACGAGTCATATAGTTCATTCTTCTATCTGAAGATGCTCTCATAGGGAATTTGTTTCCTGTTCACGCAAAACTGTATGTCATTTGACAGCCACTCATAAATTTGCCCAAGTCCTTGAATCCCAAGGTCCCCAGTGTTTGCAAGGCCCTGATGATCCTAGTTGTTGGGATAGGCTTATGATTGACTGATTGATTGAACAACCAAATTGGTTCTGTAAGTTGTTAGAGCATTCAGTGTTGTCTTTTCCCCAGGAATTGATGTTCAGTTTGTATCCATTTTGTATCTGTATTTGCTGACCTCTTGAACTTTGGCAGCTGCTGAAGGAAAAAGGACTGCTACCTGACCTGGCCCACAAAGTGGATGATGTCGTTTTTCCATTAGATGAGGTTCTCGAGGGACCAGCATCCAAGGTTGCATCCTCTCTTCGGCAGAAAGGCCGGAGTGTTGAGCTTGTTGAAGATAAGCGCCTCAAGTGGTATGCTCGGAGTATTCCCTTTATTAAGTACAACACTTTGTCCAAGTTAATGAATCTAGGATGAGTGGCAAATGTTTCTGGTAATTTATCTTGTTGCAGCATTTCATTTCAACTGTAATCACATTTCTTTATTATTCTTTAGGGTGTTCAAACATTCTGAGCGGATCAATGCAAGTAGGCTCATATTGGTGGGGAGTTCTGAGTGGGAAAGAGGCATGGTCCGTGTAAAAAATCTTTTTACGAGGGAAGAATATGATGTCAATTTTGACGATTTGGACTGATGATTATGCAATTTGGTTCATATGTTGTGTTCATGTTATTCTATTTATTGTGTCAGAGAATTCATAGGTAACTCTTGTCACATAGAATTTGTTAGTTGTTTTTGTTCTCATGGAAAACAATATATCGAATCCAGGTACTCCCACTGCTTCTGGGTTAGTGCATTTTACAGTATCCTTACAAAAATAAAATACTCACTTCCTAATGTATCAGTTTGGAGTAGAAAGTCACAGAGTTGTATTAGTTGGACCCATGTCGAGGATCGCATCATCGGTAGGGATCTCACAAGCTCACTCGTATCCCAGATCTGATACTGAGCATTTTGCTTGCAATCTGTGATGATTTATTGTATGTGCCACAGGTTACATTATTTTGCTTGCAACAACCTTCCTGGAAAAGTTAGGGCAATCACTTCGTATCCTGTGGAAATTATTCTGACTGTAGACCTTTTCCTGCAGTCATTTAGATTGCATCTTCTTTCATGTGCTCACGTCCAATAATTCCATATGTCATGAACCTGCAGTTACTTCTTTATCCAGAAAGAAAATTGTTGCGAATCGGGCCCCATACAAGTGCCGTCTCAATTAGCTGTAAAGCCCCTTCAAAGTGAGGAGGGATGTAGACACAGCGTCCTGCAAAGCCCCTTCTGCGCAAAAGCTCGTAGACACCTGCTTCCTGTGCGATATTCTCAAGTGTGTTGTTATTTTTACCCCTGCCTTTCGCAATTTTCACATCTTTGTTTTTGGCAAGGAATGAAAGAAAACGTGGAATGGAACAAGGCTAGTTAGGATGAGTTATTCATAGGTGGATGAGATATTCAAATTTGAGAGTCGAAATATTCCACTTAAGGTTAGATAGGGTTAAGGGTCTTAACTCGAAGTTAATTCATTTTACCTCTCTCACATGAACATCTTATCTAACTTCAACTAAGATATGTACCAAATTAAAAATATGAAAACATAGGATTAACCCATCTGGGATCTACTTGTGTTAGACCTAAACGAATAGGTAACCACCAACTACCAAATGAACCCACGGCACATTTAATGCCGCTGAATCCATCTCACAAATCTCCTCCTTGTTAGAGGCACTGTCATAAGTTGGATTATGAAAAGTTTGGAAGAAGTTTTACCAAAAGGGAAGTTCCCGCATGACCCCATTTTGACCAATCACCAAATTGTTTTCACTTTATTATTGCTGTCTTTTTAATAGATAAGTCTAAAATCTGGTGATGCTAACGTGTACAGGGTGTGGGTTTTACTTTGAGCACTTGAGGCACGCATCTCCGACAGGAAAGATGAGACAGACTCGAGGATCACCGTGCCATGAATATCAGAAAACTGGTAACTTGCATAACAAACAGAAAGACACTAAAGACACCATTGGTTATGATGAACTCTTGATGATCCCTAAGCAAAATGAGTGTCTATAGTCTCGGGTTACCCGTTAGGAAGGAGAACATTCTTATTAAAGAACCTATTCCATGTCCTACAGTCAGAATGACAGTGAGCTATGTAGTCCAAGTGTGATGACTATGTTATCCGTAAGGTGTGACTATTTGGGTCTCTGTTGTAGAGAAAAGGAATCAACTTTATGGACAGTCTCTGGGGAACAAGTTCCACCACCTGTCAAAGCGGAGAGGGCCACAAGGGGGAACACCTAAATGGATGGCATGCTTGGCAGCACGCTGACGGAATGATAAGGGATGTAAACGAGTTAGATGCAGCCTTCTGTCTTGGGGACTGATGGTTGACACATAGCGATTTATTTGAGGAATACCTGTTTGTTGGTCACGTGTTTTTCTTCTTTATGTAAGGGCTTGCAGACTTAACAGTGAACTCGCCTTTCATTGATCACACATTTTCCCGTTCTATGTAAGATGTGATAAATGACTATATCGTCAATTTCTGGCCCTTTGTTATGAGATTATTCATCCCATAAGAATGAATAGTTTCTAACCCAGGTCAATTAATTTGGGTTGAACGTTCTACTTTGAGTTGAACCCAACTTCTATAACTCACGATTTGAACGAGTCCAACTCGAGATAGGTCCAAGTGAGTCACTTAATTGATAGTATATAAAAATTTTCCGTAGTAGGACTTTCCTTTCAAAAAAAAAAAAGAGTCACTTTTTAAAGAAAAATGATATCCTTAATGGGCCTGGCTGGCTGCTAAGACTGGTAGTACACCCCAGAGCGGCCCAAATAGGTCGGCGTCGAGAGCCCTGTTAGCGGATGGGGCGAACGGGCCCCCGCTGCCGGACGAGTACAACCGAGTACCGATGGTGGACCACAGCGGGTCTCCATCAGCCCAGCTCAGGATCCGCCAGATCAAGAAAATCTCACCAGATTCGGTGGTCCTCTGGCCCACGGAAGGGGTGACCCCATCACCCCCACATCCTCTTCCATCACACGATCAGGAGCCAAGCTTATCCGATGGTCCATTTAAGGAGGATCAACGTACTTACCACAAAGTGCTCATGGCTGTGGAGCCAGTGACTGCCCCTATCATTGCATTTATGCTGGGCAGAGGGAGGAAGGAAGCCACCACATGCCATGCCACCATATCTTTACCCAATCTGCTTGTCTTCTCAATGTCTTCAAGGTGGCCAGACTCTTGAGTGAACCAATTAGTATTTTTTTTGAAAATTTTCTCATCCTCACCTTTGCACATTATTGCATTATTGGGTGGGACAATTTGCATGGGAGTGAATGTGTTAAATTTATAGAACTTCTTGCATGAAATTTTTGCACAAGACATCTATATCCTTTGAGTTAGGTGAGATAAACTTTGAGCAAGTTATGGTGTCATCCTTTTTGCTACTTTATTTGTCACTATTATCTCACTAAAATCAGATGATTGGGGTGAAATATCAGATGTCTCAAATTCAAGTTTAACTTCTTTTTTCATTATTCAATTTTCACATTAGATGATGAAAAAAGCATGTGACTAAAAAATGTGACACCACAACGTTACTTATAATCTTCTATTAGACTTTATTGGGACATTCTCTTATAACAAGGGTCATACATTTAACTGGCCAAAGTCTTTTTTCATATTGTAATGAAGTTTTTGTCATCTTTTACGAGATATCATGGTCAATTTTACCTTTTTTTTATGACGAGAAACAATTAGCAAATCTCGAGCTCACATCACGTGAGGATTAAATGCGAGTGTCTCGAACTAGAGATCTCTCTGTCACGAGATAAAATCTTTTACCATTCGACTCACTCGAGATTCTCACGGTCAATCTTGCTTATTACAGTAAGATCCAAATCAAGTCTAGTTACTTGTGGCCGGAGAAGACCAAATTCGCATGGAGTTCTTAGTTCACCCATATGTCATGAATATCGAATACCAACAGGGTTGAAGGGGAAATGCGATGAGGTCACAATAAGTGCACGTTGCTGTACAAGAAGCATACATCTGCAAAAGCACTCCTCGCGAAGGTAATTTTGCAATTTTATGTCACTACTAACGCTTTAGTTGAAAGCCTAAGAAAGGAAATGCATCGCACTCCTATTAAGTATGAAATTCTAATGTCATTGTTAAGCTCATGTGTTCAAGAGACATCACATTAAGGATAACACCACAAGTTGGTCCTGATACTAAAGTTAGATCCAACTCAAGTTTAATTAGTTGTGGATGGGAAAGACTAAATTCATATGAAATTATGGCTCACCCATCCTCGTTTTCCGTACCGTGTTATATTGGTCCGAGTAGAGTGACGACTCGTACCGTTCCGCGGGGAATCTGGTTTGTGATACAGTGATGAGTCGGCCTATGTAAATATTTATATATAAAAAAAGAGCACAATTGAGTGACTTAGCCCGAGTCAATTTAAGTTGGGCCGATCGCACCGTATCACGAGGGATGCCGGTGGACTTATCTGAATATTGATACAACAAACCTTGACCCACATACTATGAAAAGAGACCTAAGTAGCATATTTAATTATCGAATCCTCCAACTCAGCATCTTAATTATAGATTTTTCATTCGTTTAAATATATTTTATTTCGTTTTATTTCTTAATTAACAGGAATCCACCCAAACAAAGCTAATTAACATGGGTACTTCCTTCACTATCCTGTAATTTCATCTCACCACCTCCTCATGGATCAACCTCATCAACTTCATCTCTCCATGATAAGAATGAGAAGGGAGCAGAGAAGACCTCCTCAACATCATCACAGGCTGTTGAGGAGCACCGAAAAAACCCAACCCATAACAATGAGGCAGCAGGGCATGTGTTGAGAGCCCTTTCATATCCACAAAGAGGGGGCTGGAATCTCTCTCCCCTTTTCTCTGTCAACAAGGGGTCTCACCCTCTCTCTTATCCTTTCCATCTCACCCTGTGAAGACGACGGCTGAGAGGGATGCGTGAGAGTGTGAGACTGGTATTTGTGTCCGTGCACGAGAGGGGGGGGGGGGAGGGGGGAAGAAGTCCCTTTCCTACTCATCTACAAAAAGAAAAATGGTAGGCCAGGCATGTGCGTGGTGGTGGGAAGGGGTCAACAGTCACATGAATCGAAAGAGATGCTGTCCCCATTATGCGTGTACAAACGATGTTTCCCTGCGCTTTCCTCGTTCAAAGTCTTGCACAAGGGGATCCCAAAGTCTTACAGCTAGCTGAAGTTACGCAGCGTTAGGGTGTGCTTGGCACGACTTCTTGACGCACTCTGGGATTCCATAGGTAGCTATGCTATTGTTTTGAGAGAAGGATGGTGGATGTTGGGAGTCGTTTATATATGTTCTTAGTTTAACTGAAAATTTTAAGTTAAAAGTTCTAATGAGTGTAATTGTGTAAAGTTAATCATACTAAATCTTGCTCAACATATAGTTTTGATTCTGAAAGAGAGAGTTAAAAGTCATTTTCAAATAAATTTCACAAAGGAAGCATGTGAACAGTCTATGGATGTGATGAGCATAAATGTAGAGGCTTTGTTGTTTTTCTCTGTATCTCTACCCTTTAGCATCTGATCCCACCAATTTTAGTCTCCTTCATGATATCATCCTGTTTGTGTCATCAGACATCACTCATCCTTGCCCCACTCCAAAGTCCAAACTAACCCCAAGATGAAAGGAGGAAAGTGGGTGGTAAATGTTGTATAGTTCATCCACAATTTTAGTAATCAATGATGATTTGATCCCGCCATTTTTGTCTCCTCCATGATATCGTCACCACTCAGCCTCCCCACTTCCCACCATGCCCAGGAAGAAAGAAGAGAAGAGAAGAGAAATGTTACAGATCTCCTTCAAAATGTACACAAATAATTAATGGGCAACAACTACAGTGCATGAAAGCATGGCCTTGAAAGAGGCAGTTGGGAAGAAGTGGATGCCAAGAGACAGTGAGTCACAGTTGTAGAAACCAGTGGAGAAGGCAGTTTCCCAGTGGAGCAGGAACCCAAATGGAATAAATAAGGCTAGGTTTATTTATAATTCATTTTACTTTTATTTTGGAGGATGGTTGGAGAGGACTCCCAATAAATTTAGAAAAAGCTTGAGTAATGTATGAAACTTTCAGATTGACCCCTCCTAACTCCAGTTTAACATGCCATTGTAAGCCTTTTGCAGATTCTTATTTATGGGATTTTACCTTCCTAACTCTTCAAGGCCTGACATTTTCGAGAGGTCTCTCTACAGAGATAATGGCCTCCTGAAATTTGGGTCCCGGGGAAGAGCTCCAAAACTTTAAGAAGGGGTATGAAACTGTAGGTTGATCAAGACATCTAGGAGAAATTCGACTTTAAGAGGGCAAATCTCCACTGAATCTGGTGCAAAGACCCACTTATATATCAAAACAGTGAAGGTTTTATCCGTTTAAAATTAGAAATAACAAGTATATATTAGAGTAGTTTAGCTCCACATAATAGATCCAAACGTTGGCACACTGGGTAAATCTTCATCAGAATATAGGCACATGGTTGCTTTGCATGTGTCCTTTCAGGGGCACTCTGGCACCAACCTGCTTGACATCTCAAGTCCATGATCCCCCTAACTCGTTTGCAGAAGACGGAATACTGTATCTAGCATGTAGATCTACCACCTTCCAGGGCATAACCGGCATATCACATGTTTAATGATATCTCTGCACTAAGAAAGAGACAATAGGATGCATCATATGTTTCCCACAATTTCATTGTGTGCAGTATATATATATATAGCTTTCTTGAATTTGTTTGAGGCTAAGAACTCATCCCCATAACATTTCTGAAAGCCTTCCCCCCCCTCCAATAACCACTTCCAACACAATCTCAATCAGGGATGAAATGGGTAACCTGTCAGGTATCAAATCAGATTGTTATTGTATTGTTTTTGGCCTTCAACGAAATACTGCACCATAGCATTGTCCGAGTCTTCAAGTATCCTAACTCTTAAATACAGTTCCGTTAAAATTTTGAAAGCTGAAGGGGTGAACATCAAACAACATTGGACCAACATTATCTCTTCAGCTTATAATGCATAGAAGATTTTAGTCCTTGGGTAACAATTTCTAATTAAACATACCATCAAATTTTGATTTTTTTTGAACATTTAAGAGACCTCAAGTTAATTAATCATCAAGATTTAATCAGGCTAATATGCATCATCGTTCACTTCCAAGTAGGGATGCATGGGAGTGAGTCTTCTGATCATCTTAATGCGCATAAAGCATAACTATGTACGATCCTTGTTCGTCCCAATAAGTTCACATCCAACGGGACGTGGACACTTCGCTTCCACAACCTGTCTGCATCCGAACTGTACCCTCACGCTGTGCAGGTTATGAACCGTCCAAACATTAGGTCACATAGGACGGTGACGTCACTCCACCAGCTCTTTCATAGGTAGGATTCTGTGGCAACTCGATCGCCTTTTTATTTGAAAACCTTCACAGGTGCTAAACCTAAATGGATCAAGCTTTGAAAGGTAAAAGAGGTGTTTTGAGTCCCACACTTCTCTTCAGCAACAATATATATATATATATATATATATATATATATATATATCTCATTGAGAATTTGAAAACCTTCTGCAGATTGGAGCAGTATGAACAGATTGAACAGCTAGGTGTTTTGAGTCCCACATTTCTCTTGTTTGATAAAAGGATAGAACAACTAGCCGGTTGTTATCCAATTGACATGGCATATTCGACCTTTCACGGTCGAATACGAAATCCCGGGTTGAACATCAAAATGAGAAAGAAACAGGTTGTTCGTCGTCATTACTCGTGTGATTATCAAATCTATTTTAAATGCCATCGGCGAACACGAACGCATGACGGACACATAACCTACATTAAATGTTCGTTGTCCGTTTATCAAACCCCGCCAAATTCAGTAAGAAGATATGTCTAACTCTTAGTGCAAACCCGAGCAAGGTTCACCGACTCGGTGATCCGTACCGGATCGGATATTCCCTGATCTGGTACTGTACATCCCCCCTCTCTCAAAAACATTCTTTCTCTCAATGTGACTCGACCCGACTCGGCCTGACTCAAGATGATCCGCACTGTATTGAGTTTTTCCATATATGGTACGGCACGCTCGAGTCAACTCGAGTCAGACCGAGTCGACAAACCATGCTCCAGAGTGAAACAGTATGAACAGATTGAACAGTCAAGTTTTAACTAAGGACACATATGGGAATAATGTTGGGCAAGATTTTTGAGGATTTCAATCATTAGAATTTCCACCCACTTACGATCCATTCCAAAGGCGCACTTGTCTTATCAATTTTTATCTTGGAGTGATTTTGAGGGTTAGAGAGATACAAGGAGAAAAATGAGACCCTTTCAAAATTCCCAAAGAGATGTCCAAGGGTTACTTATTCTCTCTCTAAAGATTTTGAAAGAAAATCCCCTTCCCTCCCATTATTTCCAAACACAGCCTGAAATCAAGTTCCAGAAAGTGTGGAGATTTGGTAGCCAACTTTAAGCTCAAAAATCCGACTAACCTTGGTATTAGATTATGTTTGTAGATGCGAGATGAACTTTTTTGGTGTCCCCAAGAGATATTGTCCCCGTCACGTTGGAAGGCCGCTATGATTTTGTCCTTGTAAAAGGGTCCTCTTTGGTTAAGAGGTGAAGACCTTCTTTATAATCACTCGGTTGCTTTCTCAACATCCGACGTGAGATTAATCCCGTGACCCTAAGTCTGCTACAGTGTTAATCTGCTCTATATATATAGGTTTCCGTCAGTATCCTATCTTCTTGAAAGAAAGAACAAATGCTAGCACCGAACGGAAGGAAAAGAAACAAAGGCAGGTGTGCATGAACAGGGCCAACCCATGGAAACAGAAACAGGTGACCTGCGCGCTGTGGTATAGATTCAGTTGTTTAATGAAAGTTCTTAAATGCTAAGGAACTTGATGAATCACAGATCGAAGGAAAAGTTCAACTTGGGCAAAACACAAATCTCAGCAAAAGATCTTCCCTTTGTCACGGAGGATGGTTGCAGTGTGATTAAAGCTATGTCTTGGGTTTCTTCATTTCCAACGGATCTTGCTGCATCCAAAAAAGAAACCCCCCAGCAAACTGTCCTCCTCTCATGCTTTCCGATCACAGAAACGAGCAAATTTTTACCAAATCTATTTATTCTAACCACAAGCTCCATCTACCCGTTGCTTCTCCAGAGAAATTTCTTCCCGAAGGTATGTTCTCTTCCTCCCTCGTCTTTGCCGCCGCCGCTGCTCCGGCCGCTGCTACGTTTCTTGTCCACTACCTCCCTCCGCGAGCGTCCGCCTGCTGCGTTGCTTCTTCGGCGTACACACCCACCTCTACTCCTCCTTTCATCTCCGGCTGCGCGGCTCTCTTCTCCGGCTGTGCGGCTCCCCTGTCTTCTCTTCTCCCAGCACGACACCCGCCTCTGCTTCTTCTTCTTCTCCTCCTCCTCCCTTCTTTCTTCTCCCTGACGGTTGAAGAAAAGAAATCACAAGTGCACATGGTCATCTTTCTGTGACTCTTTCCTCCCATCCCTTCCTCTGCCCATCCTCTTTCTTTCCCGTTTGTCTTATTCTTCCGGGGAAACCGCAACGGCCGGCGTACGGAGCGCGTTGGCGTCCAACCGTAAGGGAGAACCAACGGGAACAGCACCACGGGGACTGCGGCTACAGCGCAGCAGCAACACCGGTCTGTCAGCGGCTCACAGCTGTGCCGTCTGCTTCGGCCATGGCTATATAACACTGTTCCCGCATCCTTTCGCCCTTACACGACGGAACTGATTGAAAGTTTCTGTCCTTCGTGGCGTTGGTTTTATTCACATGTGACTCGTGAGATGCCCAAACGCCCGTGCAATACACAAATTAAACCAAAGTCCTCACCAAGTTTAGAGACTTCTTTCCAGAATTCAGACACACGAACACGGTACACCCGTCGGCATTCTGAGTTCCAAAGCCCGTGCTTCTAGGGCAAGAGGAATGCCATCCCCACGGAATGCAGGTCTCTCTCTCTCTCTGTGTGTGTGTGTGAGAAGAGGTAACTATGAGTGGGATAATGTTATCAGAATCGAATTGATATTTGAATCGAGTAATAAAGAATCGAATTGATGTTTGAACCGAGTAATGAATTGGTTCGATTCGAATCGATTAGACCGTTCAATCGAACGGTTTTGAACTGTGACGTATAATATTGATATATAGTCTGACCTGATTCTATAACTTAAGATAATAAAAAATAAAATATAATGATCAAAATAAATAAATATACATAATTATTAGTCATGATTATGTAACTATTAACTATACAAGTAAAAAAATAACAATAACACGGATAAATAAATTGACCTTAAAATTTTATAATATTTCATTGGTGGTCACTCTTCACAATTGACATTTATACTCCTTTAAACATTTAAACTTCAAATATATCTAAAATAAAATGATAAATAACAACAAATCAATAATAATAAGATACTTTTGTTCACACATACACATCGTTTTGAATATTTAAATATTTTTATATATTGTTTGAAGGGTGACCGGTTCGGGCCGATTCACCGGTCGAACCGTGATTCGTCCGATTCTTTAACATTAGACTGGACCGGACCTAATCGGACCGATTCCTAGACAGTTCACGGTAGAACCGATTCGACCGGCCGATCCAATCCGATTCTGATAACAATGGAGTGAGATTATTATTGGGAACTTTTTTATTCATTTGTGTTTATATGTATTAAATATTTTAAACATCATGTTCCAAATATTATGTAATAATTATCTTTCTTTTTAATAAATGATAATAATCTCTAGTGAATTGCTATTATCACTTTAATGATTTTAAAAAATAATATAATTATCTTTCAAATATGTATACATAAAATTTAAAAAGTATGACACTATTACCAAATAAAAAATGTCAACTTTCATCAATTTTAAAATTTAAGTTAAAAGTTAACATAACATAAATTTTTTAGTTAAAAAATATTATTCCCAAACACCCTTTAATCTTTCTCTCTGTCTCGTAATTCTAATACTTCGTGGTTATGGAAGGGGAGCACACAATAATTTTTTTCTACAAGGTAAGACTCTGAAAAACAAGGACGGCGATCATCAAATTTTCCTAAAAAACATAGCACTAATAAAATCTTTGTTTTTTACCCTCACAGTTTCATATTTGAATCACTTAAATGACGTCGTTCGGTTGACCGTTCTCCATCGAAAACTCCTTCTAAGCGGGTTCTTTTTCTTTCACTTGCAATATGCAACACATTCATACTAAAAATATGGTAATTACACTGACCTGATATTTGCCAAAAACAGTGAAGAGGGAAAAAAAAGAGAAAAGAAGGGGGAGCGAAATACCAAAATCAAGAAGGAAAAAATCATGGCGGGTCAGCGACTCAGCAACCTCCCTCTCCCATCTCTATGCCGAGGAGGTGCCCTTCCCCGACGACGCCACGGCTGCTCCCGCCGCCGGTGGCGGCACGGTGGAGAACCGCTGCAGTTGGATCATCCGGGCGTAGCACCCGTCGGGGAAGTGGTTCAGCAGGTGCGAGTGCGACCCCTGCTCCACCACCTTCCCGTCGTCGATGACGGCGATCACGTTGGCGCTGCGCACCGTCGACAGCCGGTGCGCCACCACTATGGTGGTCCGCCCCGCCGACGCCCGTTCCAGCGCCTCCTGCACGCACCGCTCCGACTCCGCGTCCAGCGCGCTGGTGGCCTCGTCCAGCAGCAGGATGGACGCCTTCTTGATGAAGGCCCGGGCGATTGCGATCCGCTGCCGCTGCCCGCCCGAGAGCTGCACCCCGCGCTCCCCGACCCACGTCCGGTACCCCTCCGGCAGCGCCGAGATAAACTTGTGGGCGTTGGCCAGCGTCGCGGCCTCCACTACCTCGGCCTCGGTGGCGTTCTCGTGCCCGTAGGCGATGTTGTCGTGGATGGTGGCGGCGAAGAGGCAGGGCTCCTGGGGGACCATAGCCACGGCCCGCCGCAGCGCCTTGAGGTTGTACTTGCGGATGTCCTTACCGTCGATGAGCACCCGGCCAGAGTTGGGCTCGTAGAAGCGCTGGATGAGGGAGATGACGGAGCTCTTGCCGCAGCCGCTGGGGCCGACAAGGGCGAGGGTCTTCCCGGCGCGGGCGCGCAGGGTGAGGTCTCGGAAGACGGGGATATCCGGGCGGGAGGGGTAGGCGAAGTCGATGTGCTTGAGCTCGACCTCCCCGCGGAGGCGGTCGGGGAGGGGGGTGGCGTCTGGGTCGTCGGGTTCGATCTCCGTCTTGCGGTCGATGAGCTCGAAGACGGACCTCATGGCGCGACCGCCCTTAATGAAGTCGGGGGCCAGCGTGAGCGTCTCGGCGGCGCCGTTGGCAGACACCATGAGGATCATGAACACCCGGATGCTCTTGGAGAAGTCGGAGATGCCGTGCTTCACCAGCCACGCGGCGTACCAGAGGCCGAGCGCGTAGGAGGCGTAGAGCAGGAACTGGGCCACGCCGAAGCCGCTGCCTGCGATCTGCCCCTTCCAGAAGCACCGGCGCAGGGGGGCTTGCAGGTTGGAGGCGAAAAGGTGGGTGATCTTGGCCTCCGAGTTAAATGCGGCGACGGTGCGGACGTTAGCGACGGCCTCGCCGGCTATCTGCGTGGCCTTCGCGTGGGCGCCTTCCAGGTCGCCAGAGAACCCTTGCATGAACATTTTCTGGAGGCACCGGGCGACCATCAAATCAGAGGAATTCGAACAACCCAGGTGGCGAAGATCACAAGAATGTGGGGGGGAAACGGGAAAGGATTGTGCTTGCTTACCTGCAGCACGGTGGCGGCGACGACAACAGGAAACACGGCAATGAGGACGAGGGCGAGGCGCCACTGCAGGATGAACCCGGCCGTGCAGGCGACCAGCATGAGCGCCGAGTTCTGCACGATTACTGAGATCCTGTCCCCGATGGCCGAGCGCACGTTGTGCGCATCCAGGGCCAGCCTCCCGGCGATCCTGGCGCTCCCGTTCTCCTCCATGTCGAACCAGGCGACCTCGTTCCGGAGCACTGCGGCCAGCATCTTCTCGCGGACGCGCTTCGTCAGGTTCTCGCCCACGACGTCCCAGAAGAGGTGCTGGAGCGTGTTGAAGAGAAGCGCGGCGGAGGATACCCCGATGAGCAGGTAGCAATACTTGGCGATCTCCCGTTTCATGTGGCCGTAGTCCCGGGCGTAGTAGACGCTGAGGACGGCGCTGAGGACGTAGGCGAACATGGCGCTGAAGGAGCCGCAGACCATGGAGCCGATGGAGCCGATGAGAGCGTAAGCCCACTCCGGCGAGTTCATCTTGGCGAGGCGCCAGAAGGAGCTGGCCTGCTCCCGGAAGGCGAGCTTCTCCGGCCGGTGGTTGGGATCGAACGAGAGGCTGAAGTCCGACGTCGAGAAGTCAGAGAGCCGGCGGGAGTATGGCGACCGGCCGTATGAGGAGTTCCGGCAGATGATCGGCGAGCTCACCGAGTTCCGAGCACTCGAAGGTCTGCGGAAAGATTCAAACTTGTTGCTCAATATCCAAGTATGTAGTAGCTTTCTGTGGATAAAGCAAATCAGAACAACACAAGACAAGGTTGCAGTGTGATCAAGCACCTGGCGCTGCTCTTCCTGGCGTTCGCGAGGGCAGTCTCATGGGCCATTTCCTGCATGCGGATGAGCTTGGCGTAGAGGCCGTTCTCGCCCTGCGCCATGAGGTCGTCGTGGGTGCCGATCTCGGAGACGCTGCCCTGCTGGATGACGGCGACCAGGTCGGCCTTGCGGATGGTGGAGAGGCGGTGGGCGATGACGAGGGTCGTCCTCCCCATCATGAAGCGGTCGAGGGCCTCCTGCACCAGCTTCTCGGACTCCGAGTCGAGGGCGCTGGTCGCCTCATCCAGGAGGAGGATGGCGGGGTTCTTCAGCATCGCCCTGGCTATGGCAATCCTCTGCTTCTGCCCGCCTGAGAGCTGCAAACCTCTCTCGCCCACCTGGGCAATCCAAGTGACAACAACAGCAGAGGTGTCAAAAAAAACAAAAAGTTTGTGTTTTTTATGTGCAAATCAGGAGAGGCCAACACAGAAGGGCAATCGCCATTTTTTTTCCCTGATGCTGCACAAAAGTTTGTGTTAGATTATAGATAAAAGTGAAATGAACTTTTTTTGGTTGAGAAATCAAGTTGACACCCATCATCATGCTTAGTTTTGGTTTGACGCCAAGTGCCCCCACATGATATCATGGGGAAGAACTTGATTTGGGTTTCAGTTGGGCATGCATATTCGAAGACAATATACTACTAAGAACTAAGAAAGATCTTACGGTAGTAATTAAGAAATGTGATCTCTGGAATGCTTGACAAAGACAAATTTGTATGTTTAATAAATGGACCCTCCATGTCTTCGAATATCTTACTGTGTTCATGATAGGAGCTTATCATTATTAGACACGAAAGGAAACGCCACAAGAAAACGAAGCTTTCAGCATATTCTCTTCCTTGGCTTGTCATATATTAACAGGGAAAGACCCATTACAGACAAAACTCTCCAATGTTACAAAAATCAGAACCAGGAGGCCCCAGTCTTCTTCCCCCACAGCTCAGTGATTCAGTGAAATGGCATCAAGCCTTGGGGTTTACAAATTAGTCCTGTGTAATCAGGAAACAGGTGGCACTCAAAGGTGCATGGTGTTGCAGTCAAAAAAGGAGAAAGCCAACAAAGGGGTGGGGGGGGGGGTATGCCATTTCTATGGACACAATGATATGCAAAAGAAGAAGAACCAAAAGAGGCACAGACAAGAGACAGACCTGGGTATCATAGCCTTCCGGTAGCTTTATGATAAAGGAGTGGGCATTTGCAACCCGGGCAGCCTCTTCTATCTCTACTTGGGTGGCATCCGGCCTCCCCAGCAGTAGGTTCTCTCTTATGGATGTTGCAAAGAGAGCTGGCTCCTGGCTCACAAGCCCCATTTGTTGCCTCAGCCACCTCAGTTTCAGTGTTTTTATGTCATGTCCATCTAGCAGGACTTGTCCTGTAATACACAAGAGAATCAAACAGCCCATACAAAAATTCTGATGTACTTGTCAGTTGTCACCCAGTCACCCACAGCCTTTTTTTAGAGAAGAAAATAGAATTAATTTAAAAATGGATCCACCAACAGGAAATGGCAGGACATGAGATTCTTGGGGGTAAATTTAAACTCAAGAAATCAAGCCTTTTTGGGTTGTAGAAATGAACATAAATGCTGAATGGGAACATGCTCAAAGTTATTCACCATTCACCAGTCCAAGTACTTGAAGTAAAGATTCCAGTTTATCAAAAACAACTTGATCAAGTAGGAATCCAATGGAATCCAGAACCCCACCTCCAGTTATTCTCTTGATTCGGCAATAAAAGAACAAATATAAAAGAGGAAACGGGAGGAAGTTCACAAAGAAACCTCATCCCCTAAATAAAACGATAAATAAAGAAGCAGGTCACATGTTTAGTTGTCCAAAATAAGAACAGGTCATGGTAGGAACAAAGGAAGCATGAGATTCTTGAAATATATAATTTTTATTGCTCAATCATAGCGAGGACGACGAAATTCCGAAGATTTTACCTCCGTTTGGATCATAAAACCTCTCGATGAGCGCGACGACGGTGCTCTTCCCGGAGCCGCTGCTCCCGACCAGCGCCAAGGTCTTGCCGGCGGCGACGGTCAGAGAGAAGTTGCTCAGAACTAGGACATCCGGTCTGGATGGGTACGCGAAATCCACGTTCCTCAGCTCGACGTGCCCGGTTACGGAGCCGAGCTCTGTGCCGGACTCCGCATTCCGGTCGATGCCGGGCTTGTGGTCGATGGTGCTGAAGAGCTTCGCGGCGGCTACCCTCGCCTTGGTGAAGGCCGCCATGCTTGGAGCGGACTGGCCCAGAGCGCTGGAAACGCGATAACAACTTAGCGCGGCTGGGATGGTTTCGATGAGGGGACAAATCGGTTTGCAGGTTCCATGGATTCTTACAGGCCCCCGATCATGACGGAGAACATGGTGGCGATGGCGAGGCCGCCGTTGGTGTGGTGGTGGCGGACGAGGTGGCCGCCGTACCAGAGCAGAAGGGCGTAGCAGCAGAACACGGTGAAGTAGGTGGCGCCCAGCCCGATCCCCTTCGCCAGGCCGCTCTTATAACCGAGCCTCTGGGCGATCTGGAGCGCCGCAGAGTAGGTCTGGAGGGCCCTCGCTTCGCCCACGAAGGACTGCACCGTCCTAATCTGAGCCAGCGCCTGTGGATTCCCCCCCATTTCCGAACAAAAGGTAAGAATCCGTGCGAGGGAATTTGATCTTGGGAAGTGGAGAGCTCGGCAGGCGTAGAGCTGAGTACCTGTTCGGCTACGTTGCTGGCTTCGGAGAGGGCCACCTGGCTCTTGGAGGAGAGCTTGGCCATGGTTGTGGTGTGGATGACCCCAATGACGGCTATCAGGGGGGCGACGGCGAGGGTGACGAGGGCGAGCTGCCACGCTGCCGTGAAGCCAACCACGAACCCCGACACGAACGTCGCCATGTAGTGTATGAAATTCCCCAGCTGCAGCCACACGCAGAGGCATCAGATTAAAAAAAAACAAAGGCATCCGCGACACCCAGTAGGGGCGAGCACGGCTCACGGCGGCAGTACGCACCTTCTCGCTGATGGCGTCCTGGACCATGACGGCGTCGGCGTTGATGGCGTAGACCACGTCGGAGGTGCGCACCTCCGTGTCGAAGTAACAGACGTCCTGGTTCAGGGCGGCCTCCAGGTATTTGATCCTCATCTTGGTGGATTGCCGCTCCCCGGTCCACATCCAGCACGAGATCTCTGTATTTGATCAAGAACATGCACAAAATTTCCAACTTTTCTCCGTCAGGATTGTGGATGGGAGAAAGGAAAAATGGAATTTTTGCCACATGAACGAACTCGCCATCCATGATTACTCACCAGCCCAGGAAGATGCCCAAATCGCAGCTCCCACAACCAGGAAGTAGAAGGCGTACTGCAGAGGGGAAAAAAGTAGGTTAAACAGGGAAAACAGGAGGAGACATAAATCGTGCTAGAAGGTTCTTGCTCGGAATGTGGAGCAATGGGGCAGCGGCTACACCTTGACGACCTGGCGGACCATGGCGTCGGGGTCGTCGGCGTTGGAGCCGAAGGAGTTGACTAGATCGGCAAAGAAGCGGAGGAAGATGGGGAGGGAACAGCCGTGGACGACGGCCCCCACCGTCCCGATCCCCATGAGGACATAGTCCAGACCGTCGGCGAAGCGGAAGAGCTCCCCAAAGGCCGCCGACGGGGGCGGTGGCGCCGGCTTCTCATCGGTCCCGCTGGAGCCCCCGCCGCCGTCGGCCCCCTCCTTCTTCCCGGCTCCATTGGCGGAGGACGCCTCCATCCCGTCGCAAGAACAAGAAGGCCACCCTCCCTTCCCCGCAACCACTCCTCCTCCCCCTCCCCTTTCCACCCCCGCTTCCTCTGTTCTTCCTCTATCCGCTTGCCGCCAGGCCTTCCTCTCCAACCCCCCCGCTTCCTCCTCCTGCTCTGGGATCGACAGGGCCGTCACTGCCGGCTCTTCCAGTGGGGGCTCGTCCTCTAGTTCCAGCTGCTGCTGATGGGGGTAATGGGCGGTATTAATAGGGCTGGCGAAGGGGGGTGACAAGAGTCCGATGCCCTGCACCTCTGACCAGCTCCATTGCTCGTCCACCATCACCACCCCCTCCCCCGGCTTTATTCCCCCGTCCTGCACTCCCACCGTCTCCTCCCCCTGCTGCTGATGCCTGCTCTGTAACATCCCAAAGCCAAAACGGAACTCATAAAAAAGGAACCCCCTTTCCCCAGTTCCTCCACCCCCCTCCTCTCCCACTCTCTCTCTCCCTCTCTCTCTATCTTTGTTACAAACTCCACCCTTTATAAGAGCTCCTCCAATCTCCAAACCCAGTTTTTTTTTCTTCTTCCTGCAGCCTCTGGAGATAAGAGGGTGTGGGGGAGAAAAAGGAAATGTTCTTTTCACTGGCCCAGCCGGGAGGGGAAAGCAATCGAGAAAAAAAAGACGGGGGACTCGCTAGGTTACCGCCATTTTTTCCCTGGGTCTAGCTTGGACCGATGGGGAAAACGACCACTCCTCTCAAGCCAAGTTACTGCGACTGGTAGTCCCGACAAGGTGCCCTGCAGTAGCTGCAGTGGGAGCAGGCAGCAACGGGAACCCCCCCCCCCCCCCCCATTTTGACCAAGATCACGTTACTGCTACAGTCCTACAGGCCTCCTAATGCGCGAGAGCCCGCCCCACTGATGTCTGTGTACAGAGGAGTCCGCTTTCTGGTTCTCGCCCGGGAGCGGGGTGGCCGGGTAGGGGCCCCGTGGAGCCCATAATTCTCGCCCCTTTTGCGCAAAACAAATGGGTAGATCAAATCACCAAGAACAGTGAGAGGAGGAACGACCCAACTGGGGGGAGGGGAGGGGGGGGGCTCCCCTGCAAGACGCGCAGGGAGCGGGTGGGGACTGTGGCTGCTGCCTAAAAAAACTGGCCAGCAGAGCTGTTGAGTGTTGACCCATTATTTTATTACCCCCCAATCAGATGCGTAAAAGTCAAGAGAAACACAGGTGGCAGGCAGAAGGGTGGGAAGAGAGAGATGCGGAAAGACTCGAGTCCAGTGATTACCCACACCCCGAATACCGGAAGTCTCGCGCTTGTTCTCTCTCTTCTGCTGCTGAGTGCTGATGACTCCTCCATCGCCATCGCAGATTCGCAGCTCACGCCTCCTCTTCCCCATTTACTACTACACTGCTGACTAAAAACCCGCCGCCTTCGTCTTCATGCACAGGAATGGATATAAAAACACTAGCTGCAGCCCATCAAAGTTTGACAAACCCGGATTCTACTGTGAGGGTTGGGGTTAACATCAACTGCCCCCGTAAGATCATGGGATCTCTTTTAGGTCTCCTGGAATCACGGGGACATGGGGAGTAGGATTTTCTGCTCTCTCCCTCTCTCTCTCTACACTCATAATTCGGGTCAAGAAGATAAGATGAAATGCTGTCGGAGAACAGGACATGTCCGCGATTTTGCTGCGAAAACGAAGATTGCCGCTAAAAGTAACGAGGCCGTGATAAAATCATAGAACTTGCCCCGATCTCTGCCGCATTCATTTCTAAAACATTCCGCGACCCGCCATGATAGAAGCCCCGCATTCGACGGTACCGTTCGGCAAATAAAAAGATGACATTTTTTCGTGTATCCCCTTGGAAAGGTTTTACATGTATGAATAAGGCCTGTACGAAGTTTTTTTTTTAAAGAGAAGACATGGCTACGGTTGGGTATATGAATATAAAAATGTGTAATAACCTTACCGCGTCGGGGGTATACGTGAGTGAGTATCCCCACAAAGCTGTGCCACCAGATTTGGCAGGGTTTACTTGGGCGCTTCCACGGCCACCACTCGTTGTGAGTAACCGATGGTAGCAACCTGGGCTTGCCATGTTGCACCATATATGTAAGTATCGTATCTGAAGAAGGAAAATTTCGTTAGGTTCCATGCGGCTCGATAATGTCAGACTTAATCCTGTCCGATAAATCCATGTCTATAGCGATATATCCCGTCTCATCATGACCCCATAGGCGCGGCCCAATCAAGGTCCACGAAGGCCTCTGCAACTCACGAGAGCTTCTCCAAATTCTCGAGCAAAATCTTCGCGAGCGTGCATCCTACATGTTGCGAAGCTAGTCAACGGGTGAATATTGGGGCTTGCGTCAAAGGTCTTGCAGTAATAAGGGCCGGGTTACACCCACGTGGCCGAGATGTCCGTCTCGAAGATTGTCCCATCGTGAACATGCGAGAGGGCGACGAGAGATCCCCGCGATTTATAAAGCAGGACATCACTCCACGAACGACGCCATTGCTAAGAAAGAGACATGCCACTGCCTCCTGTATAAATAGACCCCAGTGAAACCTAAAGGAAAAAAAGTGATTAGGCAGACACAGAGAGAGGACAGACATACGTAGACACATGCATATCGAGAGATTTCTTCACATCCAAAAGAGGGGAGAGAGCTCCCTACACGCTCATCTTCATAGGAGACTCCAGCGGAAAAGCAGAGGGAGAGATGTCCCTTCACATTTCTTCTCTTCCTGTCACTCCGAGCACTCCTTGCACTCTCACTCAGTAAGGTGAAAGTGCGCACACACAGATACACACACACACATAGAGAGAGAGAGAGAGAGAGAGAGAGGAGGGGGTTCATCGTCTCCTCTTCCTTATTATCTTGTCCTATTCCTCTGTAGACATCCTCCTTGTTAAATCCATAAAATCGCGGTGTTGAGATACACATGCTCAGGATCATAAGTACATGAATCACAACTCATTTAATCAATACGGGACTATTGCCCAAGAGGAACTATGCCCAAATATTCTAACACTCTCCCTCACAGTCAAGATGGACCGTGGACATTAATCGGGTGGAGGTGACGATAGGAGTTGGACCAAGACCATACTCTGATACCATGTTGAATCCACAAAATCGCGGTGTTGAGATACACATGCCCAGGATCATAAGTACACGAATCACAACTCATTTAACCAATACGGGACTATTGTCCAAGGGGAACTATGCCCAAATATTCTAACACTCTTTATCCGAGAGTCTTGTTGTTGTAGGTCTCGTGACGTCCGTAGGTATAACTGCACTAGAGGTTCGTAGGTAGAGAGAGAGAGAGAGAGAGAGGCGGGGAGGATAATTTGGGAAACCAAAATTAAGGGTAGTGAAGAGACGGAATATTCCCTTAAATTGGATGGAATATTTTTTTTAACGGCGGTTAACTAACTCCCATGCGATTTTTATAAAAGATTTGAAGATTTGGAGGGCTTCTACCAAAATAGATAGATCAGAGAGTTTTTTCCTAATGTCGAAAGAATACAAAGGCTGAAAACTATTTTTTTTTAAATTATTGATTGCAAGTATTTATTCGACATTATTAAGAATACAGAGACATATGGAGATAGGCTCGATGATAAGGATCAATTTGTAAAAAGTCCAAGCGAGGAAAGAATCGAAGATAACAAAATAAACAGGAATCCTTTGGCTTCTGCCAGTTCATGGAGGCGGGTTGGGATTGGCGGGGAGTAAAGGCGCAGTCGATTCCCCGAGTAGTACGGGCAATATGCCGGTTTTGGGCTCTTCGCTTTTGGGAGGATCCAGGGTGGGTCATACCGATCAGACGGCCAGTGGTGGCCAAGGTGGATCACATGGGTGGCAAAATCTTACTTATCCCCTATTTATATAATAAACTTTCCCTTTTTTAAAAAAAACATAATAAACTTCTCTTTAAACTCGCCACGCGGGCTCCGTTACCTGCCCCATGAGGAAAAGGCCACGGATTTCCAGAGAATTGCAGGGGCTGCCATCGACCTCGGCTCCTGTTGGCCAAGTTTTCTCCACCCCACGTCCCACGTGTATTCCGGACGCACCCGTCACATGTAGCATCGGTGGCTGCACAGAAATCTGAAATTGATATACTATTTTATGAAAAAAAATATAATATTGTTTTGAGTATATAGACATATATAAATACAAGTATGCTAAAATTTACCATAAAATGATGAATATCGCATGATTTTTTATATGAGTGATGTTGTGGTGCCGCACATGTTATCTCTGTTTTTGTCACTATCATGTCAACGGATTGGACCATCAAATGGAATAACTTAAGTTCGATGCTTCCGAATTTAAGTTCACTTTATTTCGTTGTCCGATTTTTTAACTTGAACAACAGAAAAATAGCGTGAAGAAGAGAGTGAGAAAAAGTGACGTCACAACATTCTTCCTTTTTTTTAAAAAATAAATGCACATAGTATTTTTTTATATAAAAAATACACATAGTGACAACTCTACTCTCGTAGTTGCATTTCTTTGTTTGATGGCCACTCAGACGTATCAATTTGAGTTAAACTATTAGGGGGATTTTGCTAATCGAGTCCGATTAGCACACGTGACTCTCGAGAGTCGTTTGCGTTCTTCGAATCCAATTAAAGTCATTATGTGTGAGGGAGAGACGAGACTCATCACTCTCTCTCTCATCCGCTCCTCTATCTTAATCGCGCGTCAAATACGCCCTTAATCTTTGTTGGAAGAGGACATCTTTGTCTTAGTTAAAGCATCTCTTTTGAGTAGGACTGCTCTTAATTTAATATGGGCTCCACAAAGCCAACCCATCTGGAATCCGTTGGGAGCTTTATGCTCCCAAATAATTACCTTCGGCATTTGTTTAGTTAGTTGTAAAGCTGATCGGCCCCAACACCCACCCTTAGATTGGGGGGGGGGGGTTTCTATTATAGCCTCTTCTTACACACCACTCAGAAGCTCTGATTAGGTCTGATTACCATATAATGATCTCCCCCAAGGGCATCTCTAATCTGCCAAATTCTGATCTGCCAAAGAGGAATAGAAAGTGCTGGCGGCCTGCACGAGAGCAATCAAGACTGTATAGTATGGCAATGGGTGAGGTGGGGCGTGTGAGGTTGGGACTTTGAAATAGATTAACAGGAGTGCAAACCTCAGAACAAGTCAAAAAGGGCAACGTATGATCATTACTGACGGTGCTCTTAAAAAAATTCCCGCGTCAGGGTTTTGTTGTCTTAATTTATGTGAGTCCGTAAACGAAGAGTTCCACTTCCATGCTGTCTCCACTCGCCCTTCCATCTCGAAGGAAAATAAAATAAAAGGAAAGAAAGAAAGGAAGGAGAAGTGGCGGTAAAGAGAAAGGGGAATATATCAGAGCACTGGAAGCCCACTTAGAGGGGGCTTCTCCTTCTGTAAAGCCGCGGGCCTGCTGCGCCTGCATGTGATCCTCACTGGTCACTATCGTTATTTCGCCGGCACGGTCCTCGCCGTGTGCACATGTAACACACTCGGCTTGTGTATGCGTTACAATGTCTTCGTTGTGGGTGTGTGCAAATTCTGTGGGCAGGGCAGCCTTACGAAGAGCTTAACTGTAGAGGTATCTGATATCTATGTTCAAAATGTGATTGTAATACGATGATTTTATATATCTAAATAGTAGTGTTTGGATCGTAGATTTGCGGTCGGATAAGTAAGAACATGGTTTGCCGTATCGTCAATATATATCGACTCAGTCTAACCTAAATACGATAAGATGCGATTTAATTTGAATAGATTCAAATTTGACTCGAAGAAACTCGATGCTATTTGCACTGACTTGGTCATCTTGGTCTAGCCCAGATATAATAAGATCCGGTCGAGGCGACACGAGTCGCACCGAGTTGGCAAATTATGAATAAAAAGACAAGGTCCACAAATTAAGAAAAATAGTATAGTAATACCATTTTTTCTCTCTATAAATATAACACGTCAAAAATGTCAAAAATAAATATTCGCCCCTATCCCCGCACGCACTCTCTCTATCTCTATGTTGTGAGAGGTGAGGCCAATTTGATTTTGTTTGATTTTGTAGAAGTCGGAAAGTGGTTCCTAATTCTCGTACCACACTTTTGAGATTTATTTGTTAGGGAAGATCGATCAGCCACTCGTGGAAGCCTGCAAATACTAAAGAGACGGCATCAAAACGAACTCTTGATGGTGGGAACACCGGGCCCACTACCGGACCCACTACTCGGAGCCGACGCCGCACCGTCCCGACATCACCGAACTTGTGGCTCAGAGACTCACTTGAAGACTCGGCGTCCTGAGTACGTATTTGTGTATGTATTTATGTATTGTGTGTATAATACATGTATTACTACATGTATTATTTACTTTTATTTTATTAGACTAGTCATAGTTAAAAGTTGTGTGTATTTTATTTTTAAACCCAAGAGTCAAAAAAATAGTTGGTGTGGCTTATTTTATTAGGCTAGGATATGGAAGTCATTAGTTGAAATGACTAAGGGTATGTTTATCCAAGTGTCATATTGCCTTTCCTATATAAAGCGGGCAAGTGTAATGGTTTAAGGCATTGAAAGCTTTTGAAAGAAAATCCACGTAAGGTGCTTTGCCCCTTTGATGCTTCCTTCCCTCTTAGCTCCATTGCGAGATTTGAGTGTCGCCCGGTGAGAGACTATCCGGTGTGAGGCCGAGCTGCGCGAGGCAATGGTTATCCCGTCCTGTTCGTCCCCTCGGAGTTGCCGTCGATCCTTCCTCCGATGTCGCCACATCACTTGACGTTATCCTAGGAGACAACCCTCCGATGCTTAAGTCAGGAATGCACTTTGGAGATGACTATAAGGAGGAGAGAGGGGAGAGAGAGCTTTAGAACAAAGTGGATAAGCCTGTGTGTAGGGACAAGGGCTCCTGGAATGCTTGAAGAGCCTGGAAGGTGCACAGAGAGTTTGGAGAGTGCTCGGAGCGGTGGGCGAAGGCTTCATCTCTTTCTGCGCATCTTTGTTTCGGTATGTTGGTGTCTTTGTCTGTGTCTATGTCTATGTGAGTCCCCCTTGTGCGTCTAATCGGGGGCTTATTTATATGGGTTGCTCTGGCAGTGAGGGCCCGTTCTTTAATGGAGAAAGGGCGTAGGTCGTGGAGTAATGCCCCCTTGATCGTGGAGAGTGTAACGACCCAAGATCCGGATACTGAGAATTACCTTATACCATTCGAATCTTGGCCCGCCACCCACGAGTCGGAAGGCTCTGAAGGTTACTTAGTTGTTGTGGAGGTACATTAAAATTTAAAATGATGCAAGAAATAACTACATGATTAATTGTTTCAAATAATAGGAAATAAACTATATTTTAATTCAAAAATTAACTATAGAGTCCAGTCCACAAAGTACAGTATACAGGGAAGAAAGCATACTCTATCGTTGGGTACGCCCCTGGCTCTGGCAAGCTGGCAACTACGAACCTCTGCACCGTACCTCCGAACCTCGAGGAGGAACCAAAACACCTAAAAAGATAGGGGTGAGTCTCATCTGATTAGCTCAATAGGGGTCCCGCGGATCCCCACCACAAAACAATGGCGGTAAACAGCAGCGATCACAACGACAATAATAACAACAACAGTAGCGAGCGTTATAGTAACTATAGAAGCAGGAATCTGGTTCCTCTATCACGTACCACACCTTTCTATTTATTTGTTGGGGAAGATCGTCCGGCACCTATGGAAGCTTGCAACCACCAGAAGGAAGAGCGTCAGAAGGAGCCCTAGGCGCTACCCCAGGGGACAACCCTCCAATGCTTAAGTCAGCAACGACTCTAGTAATGAATAGAGAAGAGTAGGAGAGAAAGTGGAGAGGGAGGCCGCTGTAGGAGATCTGAGAGACGTGTAGACCCTCTAGACGAGTGCTCGTCGGCCCCAGTGGTCACTCCGAGAGTGCGCGCTGGGCGGTAAGGTCGTTCAGGAGGGGATTCTCTTCTCAGGGAATGAGCAGTCGTGACCTCTCTAGTAGCGGGGCATGCATCTCTCTAGTTAGCTTCTCTATAGGCATTTTGTTGGTGAGATCCACTGTGAGTTGTCCTTTGTAGGGGTCCCTTTTATAGGGGTTTGCCTTGGTGAAGGTGGTCGATCCCTTATAAAAGGGACCCCAACGAAGGATAACCCACGATAGATTTTTTTGCCAAAAGATACACACAGAGAGAAGAGCCATTTCTACTACTGCGAGGTCACGACTGTTCACTCCCGGAGAGGAGACTCCCTCTGAGCGACCTTACCACCCAGCGAGCACTCGTGTAGTGGTCACTGGGGTCGGCGAGCACTTGTCCAGAGGCCCTACAACCTTCTCAGACAAGCCTTGCAGGGGCAGGAATGTCATCCTAAAGCTCGACATGGCCAAGGCATATGATCGGATGGAATGTAATTTCTTATTTGCTGTCCTCCGAAAGTTTGGCTTTGGTTTATCTTTCATCTCTTTTATTGAACCACTGCTCACAAATTGTTGGTTCTCTGTGTTGCTTAATGGTTAATCCTACGGCTTCTTCATGTCGTCTCGAGGACTCCGACAAGGTGATCCCATTGCACCTGCCCTCTTCATTTTGGCAGAGGAAGCATTAAGCCGCGGGTTGTCGGCTCTCTTCCTCCGCAGTAATGGCGGCTACTACCAAACGCTCAGAAGATGCCCTCAGGTCTCTCACTTACTCTTTGCAGATGACACACTTATTTTTTCTAATGGATCTGTGCATCACCTGTGGGAGCTCATGAAATTCCTCAAGAAATATGAGGTTGCCTCTGGCCAGCTCATCAACATTTTAAAGAGCTCCTTTGTTATTGCCCGGGATGCCCCCACTGCTCTTGAGAGTTCTATTGCCCGAGTCACTGGTTTCCAGAAGGCCATCATTCCTTTCACCTATCTTGGCATTCCACTGCACTCTGGTAGGCCCTCGCCGGCGCACTTCTCCTATATCTTGTCCAAAGCAGCAGCAAAACTCCAAGCTTGGAAGAGTCGATTCCTATCTGCGGGTGGCTAGATGATTCTCATCCGGCATGTCCTATCTGCGGTGCCCATATATACCCTATCATGTGCAGCCATTCTTGCATCAATTTTTAAGGGGTTTCACAAGCTACTTGCTAACTTCTTCTGGGGGTCCTATGAGGGATCGCCCAAAAAACATTGGAAGTCTTGGGACGACATCTCGCGCCCCACAGATTGTGGTGGTCTTGGTGTCCTCCACCTCCCCAACATGCAAATTGCCTTAAGGACGAAGCTTTTGTGGAAGGCCATCACCTCCCAATCTTTGTGGGCTGATTTCTTTCGTGCCAAGCATTTGCATGTCGTTCACTACTCTCCAGCATCCTTTAACCTTGCTATCTTGGTAGACAAGTGCCTATGGCAGCTAGCAACGGGTATTATCCATGCTAACCATCGGGTCTTTGCCTCCAAGGACGCTGTAACCACCCGAGAATCCGATTACCGGGAAGGCCTGATAACCCGAGACCCGCACCGCCACCCACGAGTCCGAAGACTCGGAAGGGTTAGAAGGATGGTGTGGAAACTACACAAGTATCACAAGTAATTGCAGAAATAAAACAGTTGTAATATTAAGCAGGAAATAAATTAACATTTTACATGGTCCACAATAGAAAATAACAACAACAGTAGTCCACAACTAGTACAGAGATAAGAAAGAAAAGTACAGCTACACGGGACATACCCCGGCTCTGACCTCTGGCACTACCTCTGGGTAACCGCACCACGCTGCACCCCAGACGCGCTCCCCTGGGGCGGCGCCTCACCTGAAACACGGTGAAAACACGCAGGGAATGAGTTTCGGAACAAGACTCAGTAGGGATCACTCAAACCCTACCTCGTAAAATGAGAAACCACTACACTAGTGGTAGGAGAGTACCTCGGAAAGGAAAACCCTGTACTCTACAGAACCAAGGTCCCACGGCACGCAAACCGACACACGTGCCACGGTGAGAAGGCCGAAACTCAACGGTCTACTCGGCAAAACCCGAAGGTCGGAAACACCCGACTGACAGTCTGACACTCCGTACTCGATAGGAGTACCATCCACTAGAAGCACAGCCGGTAGCGTCCCCTGACGTCTTACACCGCGCCGCAGGTGAATCGCCTGACGTGGTAGCTCCTACCAAAGGCGTAAACACCGTACAAGTAACCACAAACAAGTGACTAGCTGGGGTCACGTCCATCGACGTGGATCCAACCGCCCCCAACCACGTGTGCACACACAGACCACGCATCCTAGGTCTGGCCCTCTGACCGGTTTTCCCCCGTAGCCGGACTCTGGCTACCGACGAGGGGCCGACGGTAACCGGTCCACAAACCGTCTCAAAAGGTGAGCGCCCGTACACCACTCCCAGGTGAGACCAGCACCCCGTACTGGTGGGCTACGACTAGTGGAGGGTCACTAAAGGAGTAGACTCTCAAGTCGACGGAAAATGACGTCACAATCGCAGGCACGAGGAACGCTCCTTGTACCAACACCGACGCACGGCGACACAAGCCGAAATCACCACCTCCCGGGACCCCACGGCACCATCATGTGTGGCCCCCACATGATGCCCAGCATCAGTCAGACCACGGGTCAGCACTGGGATCGAGACTTGCTCATCCGGGACTCGAATCGGCAAGGGATGGGAGACGCGGTCATCGGAGGACCGCCTCCGGTGGTAGCGGTCTGCCCTGGACCGCAACCACACAGTCACGGTCTTCCTGGGACCGCGGCCATCCCAGCACGAAAATATGAATGCGGTCACCTTGTGACCGCATTCACACAGTAGCAGTCTCCTAGAGACCGCGACTGGCGTGCAACGGTCAGAATGCCTCGGGGCCCGTGCCGGTCCCCACGGTGAATGCGGTCGTCCCCAGACCGCGACCAACAGTCGCGGTCTGTCGCGAGACCGCGACCAATAGTCGCAGTCTGTTGCGAGACCGCGTCTGCCCACCGACACTTTAAGGCCTAACGGTTTAAAATCTGATGAAAGCGGTCATTGCCTGACAGCGGCCAGTGAAAACGGTCACTGGTGGACCGCGATCACCTCGGAAAACTGAGAACGGCGGGAAACGGCCGAAAACATCATTCCACGCCCCAATCACCCCCGGGTGATGGGGAAACAAAGGGGGAACTCGTCCCCATGCCCTAGAGTACCGAATGATGCCCCCTAAACTCCAAATGGCGCGGTAAAACTCTAGATCGACGCTCAAACCCCCAAAGCATGCTTTTCCCGTCCCGAGCTCAAACGAACCCCTCTCGGCTCCCCGTCGGGGTAGAAATCAAGGGAAAGGAAAGCACGGAGGTAGAGGATCGTCACCCTACCTCAATGGAGCGAATGCTCTGTCGGATCGTCCACGAATCGCGAAGAACGCTTTTAGAAACCCCGCCTCCCCACGCTTCCCACGCTTGCCGCACGCCCGCACGATCGTCTCGACGTCACCCACGTCCTTGCCGCGTCGCACCGCCGCCGTCTGCAGCCGGAACGGAGGTCGCCGCGCTCGAACGGGAGAGAGGGAGAGAGAGAGGGCGGCCACGGTTGGGGAAGGAAGGAGGAAGAAGAAGAAGAAGAAAGAGAAAGGGAAAAAGAAAAGAAATGGGAATATATAAACAATCCGATTTTTCGAAAAAAATACCAAAAAATAGAAAAATACATTTTCGGAATCCTCGGAACGCACCGATCGCAACGGTACCACTCGTGCCTAGGTGAACGACGCGGTCCACCCGCAGCGAGCTTCCGAAGAAAAAGCCGAAACACACACCGGAATCGGAAAAACACACGCGGAAAAGTCGTGGAACGCCTCCGGGCCTCCGAAACAACTCCGGATCGCGCCGATCCGAACACGAAAGATGTCCGAAACGAAATTTCAGACACAACAGAGCTGGACGCCCAGAAAACCAGATCCGGGACTCACAAAGAAGAATCTGAAAGGTCCGGGATATTACAGCCCTCCCCCTTAAAGGAATTTCATCCTCGAAATTGAGAACAACCAAAGGGGAAAGAAGAGGAAGACTCACTCAAAAAAGTACGAGAACTGCTGACACATATCGTCCTCACGCTCCCAAGAAGCCTCACCACCAGAGTGCCGCTGCCACACCACCTTAACCAAGGGGATGACCTTGTTCCGCAGGTGCTGCTCTCGCCTATCCTCCACGCGGATCGAAAACTCTGGGAGGGAAAGATCTGGAGTCACCTCGGGCCAAACAGAAATCTCGAGCACATGAGAGTCGTCGGGCATATACTTCCGCAACATCGAGACGTGGAACACGTCATGCACCGACGCCAACTCAGGGGGTAACTGCAACCGGTAAGCAACCTCACTGATGCGCTCCACAATCACGAAAGGACCAATGTAGCGGGGACTCAGCTTCCCACGCCGTCCAAAACACATCACCCCCTTCATCGGAGAAACTCTCAAGAACACATGATCGCCCACGGCGAACTCGAGGGGCTGTCTCCTACGGTCAGCATAGCTCTTCTGCCGACTCTGGGCCGCCAACATGTTCTGACGAACTAGGTGCACAACATCCACACATTGCTGCACCAACTCCGGTCCCGTCAAAACACTCTCACCCACCTCAAATCAATCGAGTGGAGTCCGACAAGGACGCCCATACAATGCCTCATAAGGAGCCATGCCAATGCTCGAATGAAACCTGTTGTTGTAGGCAAACTCCACCAATGGTAGGTGATGAATCCAACTCCCCTGCCATTCCAGGCAGCATGATCTCAGCATGTCTTCCAAGGTCTGGATGGTCCTCTCAGACTGACCATCAGACTGAGGATGATACGCCGAGCTAAATGCCAACTCCGTGCCAAGAGCTCGCTGGAAACTCCTCCAGAATCCAGAAGTGAAGCGCGGATCCCGATCCGACATGATCGAAATGGGAATCCCATGCAACGGAACGATCTGCTCCACATACAAACGAGCCAACTTGGACATGCTCCAGCTGACTTTGACCGGTAACAACCAAGTCACCTTCGTTAGCCTATCCACCAGCAACCAAATACTGTCCTGCCCACTCGGGGTCCTCGGCAACCCCACCATAAAATCCGTGGTCACGTGGTCCCACTTCCAAGCAGGAACATCTAAGGGCTGGAGAGTACCTCCTGGTCGCTGATGCTCCGCCTTCACCTGCTGACAGATCAGGCACCTGGCCACAAACTCGGCGACATCTCTCTTCATGCCAGGCCACCAGAACTGCCTCCGCAAGTTCCGATACATCTTCGTCGCACCTGGGTGTACGGTGTACCTGTTCCCATGAGCCTCACGCAACACCGCACGACGAACCTGCTCCTCCGCTGGGACATACAGCCTGCCGCGAAATCTCGCAGCACCATCCTCGCCGAACTCCACATCAGCCATTGCCAAAATCCGGGGCAACTCAGGGTCCACGTACTGAGTCTCTGTCACCTGACGACGGATAGCAGGAGTGACAGTCAGACTTGCAAGCACCGCCAACCCTGGCTCTTGGGGAATCTTGAGCCTGAAAGATACTTCGGGCACTTGTTCCCAGAGCCTCCATTTCCTCAACATCAAGGCACTGACCGCAACCTTCCGACTCAAGGCATCGGTGACGACATTCATCCTGCCCGGCTGATAAGACAGGGTGAAGTCATAATCCTTCATGAACTCCATCCAACGCCTTTGTCTGAGGTTCATGTCCTTCTACGAGAACACATACCTCAAACTCTGATGGTCAGTGAACACCTCGAACTTCTCGCCGTACACATAATGCCTCCAGATCTTCAGCGCGAAGATCACCGCCGCCAACTCAAGGTCATGGGTAGGGTAGTTCTCCTCGTGGGGCTTTAGCTGTCGAGATGCATAAGCCACCACTCTACCATGCTGCATCAACACAGCACCCAATCCAACGCCGGAAGTATCTGTACACACCACGAAACCTCCCGATCCAGAAGGCAAAATCAATACCGAAGCTGAGGTGAGCAATCTCTTCAGTTCCCTGAAGCTCTGCTCACACTCCTCAGACCAGACGAAAGGCACATCCTTCTGCGTGAGCCTAGTCATCGGGGCCGCAATGCGGGAAAAATCCTGGATAAACCGGCGATAATAACCTGCAAGCCCCAAGAAACTCCGGATCTCCGTCACCGACCTCGGCCTTGGCCACTGCATCACAACCTCGACCTTGGCGGGGTCCACGGAAATGCGATCACCAGAAATCACGTGCCCTAGAAAGTGCACCTCGCTGAGCCAAAACTCGCACTTGCTGAGCTTCGTATACAACTGGTGATCTCGCAACGTCTGCAGCACCACACCCAAATGGTACGCGTGCTCCTCGGAAGACTGTGAATAAATAAGGATGTCATCCACGAAGATGACCACGAACTGGTCTAAATACGGATGGAACACCCTCTGCATCAAGTCCATGAAGGCTGCAGGGGCATTGGTGAGCCCAAACGGCATCACCAGAAACTCATAATGCCCATACCTCGTACTGAATGCAGTCTTCTCCACATTGGACTCGCGAATTCTCAGCTGATGTAACCGGACCGTAAATCAATCCGCGAGAACACTCGCGTAGACTGAAGCTGGTCGAACAAATCATGAATCCGCGATAACGGATACTTGTTCTTAATGGTCACTTCATTCAGCTGCCGATAGTCAATGCACAGCCGCAGACTACCGTCCTTTTTCTTCACAAACAACAGGGCGCACCCCAAGGGGAAAAGCTAGGGCGAATGTACCCCTTGGCCAACAGTTCCTGCAACTGCGTCCTCAACTCCCTCAACTCAGCGGGGGCCATACGATAGGGAGCCTTCGCCAAAGGTCCCGTACCAGGCACAACCTCGATCACGAAATCGATCTCCCGCTGGGGAGGCAATCCAAGCAACTCCTCAAGAAAAACATCGGGAAACTCACACACCACCGGAATGTCCTCGACATCCAGCTCCATCTGGTCAGACACAACCACGGACGCGAGAAAACCCAGAGAACTAGAATCAAGCAATCGACGGGCTCGAATAGCAGAGATAAGAAATCGAGAAGAGGTGGAACGGATACCTTGGAAATAGAAGGTCCGCTTACTCGGATGCTGGAAGTAGACCCTCTTCATTCCACAATCCACCACCGCTCCATGAGTCTCGATCCAATCCATGCCTAGAATCACATCGTAATCCCGAAGCTGCAACGCATACAACCTGCCTGGCATACTCCGCCCATCGATCCAAACCGAAACCTGATCGAAGCAATACGGAGTGATCATAAAATCACCCGAAGGCAACTCCACTGCCAAATCACAGGACAACTGGGTCACCGGCTCCTCGATGCTCAGTGCGAAATCCTCCGAAATAAACGAATGAGACGCGCCAGAATCAAACAAAACCCGAGCCGCACAACCCAAAATCTGAACGGTACCTTCCACAAGCTGCGACGCCACTGCCTCTGCCCTGGTCATGTGCGTGATCTGGCCCCGAGCTCTCTGCCTGCCTCCCACGCTAGCTGACCTGGGTAGCGGCGGATACTGTCCCTGCTGCTGCTGCTGCTACCTCTGCTGCTCGAGAACCTGCTACTGCTGAGGAAACTACTGCTGCGGCTGCCTCTGGGGACAATCACGAGCCATATGCCCTAGCTGGTCACACCAAAAATAGATGATCGGTGCCGTGCACTGCCTGCCTGGGTGGGTCCCACCACACCGTAGACACGGTCCTCGCGATCCACCCGCTGATCCCTGGCGCTGTAAAGGGATCATCTATTGTACACTGCCCGATGAAGCCTGCCCCTGATCCTTGTGCTTCTTACGGAAACACTTCTTCAAGAACCTCTTGACCTTCGAGCCGAAGGACGCAGATACTGTTACCGACACTGTCGATGTCGGTACTCCAGAACCACCCGACGCATGCTGGAAGGAACCCTGCTGCTGGGTAGCCGACTGCTGGCTGCGACCTGACAAAGACTGCCCCTGGCTGATCGGTCCTCGAGTCCTCTGCATATCCATCTCCAAAGAAGTCGCAATACGAGACGCCGTCTCTAGATCAGTGGCCCCGTTCACGATCAAATGGAGCCTCAGCTCCTGCCTCAAACCCTGAACAAACTGCGCGGTCTTCACCCTCTCATGCTCCATGATGTGAGGTGCATACCGACCCAGCTCGATAAATCGGGTCCTGTACTGCAACACGGACATGTCACCCTGCACCAGCTCCAGAAACTCTTGCATCCGCTGCGTAGCAACATAATCTGGACAGTACGTACGCTCGAAAGCACTGACGAAGTCGTCCCACTCGACCTGCTCAAGTGGACGAAGCTGAAAGGACGTCTTCCACTCGGAAGACCACCACTTCCGAGCCTACCCTGCAACTGGTTGTAGGCCAACACCACTCTATCCTCGGCAGCACTCTTCGCAGAACTGAACACCCGCTCCATCTCATCAAGCCAATCACGAGCCACATCAGGGTCTGCCTGGCCGCTGAAGTAAGGTGGATGGAACTATAGATAGTCCCTCACTGCTCGGCCTGGCCCACCCCTAACTGACGAGCCCTCACCAGCCTCTCTGCCGAACTCCTGAGACATAAGCTGGTACATGCCACGAAAGAAATCCTCGGCCCCCGAAACTCTCGCAGTATTCGCGGCCTCGGTGGCCCCTGGTGGCACTCTACTATGCTCTTCCTGGTCCCCCTGGACCCCCTGTTGGATCTCTTGACCTCCAGCCGACTGCCCCTGCTGAGAGCGAGAGCTCCTCCTCGGCGCCATGCTCGCTCCTGAAGCAAAAGACAGAAAACACGAAAACGGCATGGTCAAGAAAAACACACGATGCCCGATGCCAGTGTCAACTGTACATCATTGCTGTGGATAAGTGGACCACTACAATTACCTATGATTCTCGTATAATTCCACAACCGCGCTCTGATACCAACTGTAACGACCCGAGAATCCGATTACCGGGAAGGCTTGATAACCCGAGACCCGCACCGCCACCCACGAGTCCGAAGACTCGGAAGGGTTAGAAGGATGGTGTGGACACTACACAAGTATCACAAGTAATTGTAGAAATAAAATAGTTGTAATATTAAGCAGAAAATAAATTAACATTTTACATGGTGCACAATAGAAAATAACAACAACAGTAGTCCACAACTAGTACAGAGACAAGAAAGAAAAGTACAGCTACACGGGACATACCCCGGCTCTGACCTCTGGCACTACCTCTGGGTACCCGCACCACGCTGTACCCCAGATGCGCTCCCCTGGGGCGGCGCCTCACCTGAAACACGGTGAAAACACGCAGAGAATGAGTCTCGGAACAAGACTCAATAGGGATCACTCGAACCCTACCTCGTAAAATGAGAAATCACTACACTAGCGGTAGGAGAGTACCTCGAAAAGGAAAGCCCTGTACTCTACAGAACCAAGGTCCCACGGCACGCAAACCGACACACGTGCCACGGTGAGAAGGTCGAAACTCAACGGTCGACTCGGCAAAACCCGAAGGTCGGAAACACCCGACTGACAGTCTGACACTCCGTACTCGACAGGAGTACCACCCACTAGAATCACAGCCGGGTGTTTCCATTTCTTATGACAATTCATTGCATATACACCATTTTATGTGCATATAATTAGGTAATTATGCATATTTCATAGTTAACCTCAACTCCGCATTTAAATTGAAACTTTCACGGAAATTGATTAATTCGATTATCTTATTTAATCATAAATTAAAGTTGAGGGCCATGAGTATTAATTCTCCATTGCATAATCATGAGCATTAAAGATTTATGTGCACATTGTGGTAATTTTTATGGACTAAAGTATAATTATGTGTGTGTAGGACACCGAAGGTAATTACAAAAGAAGCCGGGGGTAAAACTGTCACCACCATGTTGACCAAGTCAAAAGTACATATTTTGATTGGAGGGAAAAGAAATTCTAAAAGTTTGAAATTGAGTAAAAGAAACACATATTTCGGTTGGAGGGAGAATTGAATTCAAAGTTTGAAATAAAGGAGAGGAATGATGAGTCTTGGGAAGGGGGTTGTCCAAAGCCCAAGGAGGGTGTACTCACCTACTTTTTCTCTTCCCCATGCATCATATTCTACTTAAATCCCATCTATCCATCTCCTTTGATACAATCTCCACCCTCCATCTACCCAACTTTTCCTATAAATAGCCCATGACAAGAAGGAGAAGGGTGTTCTTCTTTTGACAATTTCTCTCCCAACCTTAGGCCTCCGAGTTCTCCCTTGTAAGTTCGTTTTCAGTTTATACACTCTTCATCAAAGTTCTTTGTTTTTAAGTTCTCTACAACTTATTCTTCTGGAGCATCTTCTAGTTCCTTCTAGTTTTTAAGTTATTTCATATTTTTCACTGTGCTGTCATGTTCATCTGTAAACCCATATTTCTCTCTGTTGCTTCCCATATTTCTCCCCCTTCTCATCATTTTCTCCTCTTACTATCTTCATGAAAGTCCTTTGTTTTTAAATGTTCTAACACTTCTTCTTCTATACCATCTTCTAATTCTCTACTGTTTTTAAGTTATAATCTCTTTTTCAAGGTGCTGTCATGTGTTTTTACTGTTCATACGAGGTGCTAGCTTCGGTTATGTCTCCATTTTGAAGTCATTCTTCTCTTCTTTTCTCTCTGAGTTCTTCATTTAAGTTTTTCCTCTCTTCCCCTTCTTCAACTTCTTCTTCTTGGACATCCCCTAATTCCTCTTGAGGTCAAAGTTATTCACCCTCCAAAGACTGCTTCAACGACGAAGGTGACTTCCTCCCGGCGTAGACGACATCTTCCATAAGGTTGTTCGTGATCCAAGGCCAAGAGAGGACGGCGCTATCATCACCATTGCTGCTACCATCTCCAAACTCCAAACTCCATGCTTTTCTTGTGTTATTACTTTTGTGATATTTCACTTCATTGTAATCTCATTGTGTCATTAGTATAAACTTGTTTCACATTTCATGTACTCTTTCTTTTAAGTTAATGAAAGGAGTTGTTCTCTTGATCTAATTCTTGCTCTTCTTCCCTCTCTATCTCTTTCTTCTATATCTTCTTTCCACTTCATGCAATTATTTTCTATAGCATAAGTGCATAGTCATGGTGTGTTCAATTAAGTGTTTGGTTTGTTCATCATTTCACTATTTTCTTTAAACAAATCCAAATCACAAGTGTTTTTCAAAGGACTCTAAGGTTTTTAACTCTAAAAATCTCTTCTTCCCTGTGGATTCGACCCGTGCTTGCCATAGTACTACGTTCTCTTTTGATCATTTTGTGCGAGTTCGATTTTAAGATTGTTATACGCGTGTTTTAAACGACGAACTTTCGTGTTATCAAGTTTTGACGCCGTTGCCGGGGAAGAATGATGATTTTTGATTTGAGAACTTTATTTTCCTTGTGTATATAGTGTACTAATAAAGCTCTCTTTTTTTTACAGGTTAAAAAAAAATAAAAAAAAGAGGTAAGTTTGTATTTCTCTGTTTCATCTTTTGATTTTGTCATTTCATTTCAAAAAAAAAAGAGAGAAGAACGAGGGATTACGCATCAAGTAAGTCTCCAAACTTATTCCTCTCATTTTGTGTCATTTCCTTAATGTTCTTGCATATTATGGTTAGATAGGTTCACTAAATTTTTTTTAAAAAATTCTTCACTTGAACCTAATAAAAATTCTCATTCTAAGCGTAGAAATCACACTTTCATGTTTTAAGTCATGCATCATTTAGGATAGAAGTTCTTTTTTTTTATTGTCTAATTGTTGTTAATTACATTGTTGAAGATTGCGGGAGGCAAGGTGAGTACTCTAACTTTTCCAAAAGCATGCTCATACATTTTCATTCTTGCATAAAACCCCTTGTTTGAACTTGCTTTGTTGCATATCATTTCAAAATATCTTAAGGGCAACGCCCATAAGCAAGATAAGGTGGGGATTTCATCACCCTTCCTTAGCCCATAAATCATAATTCTCTTGCATCTTTGCATCACCTAGACCTCAAATAAAATTCAGTAGACATTGGCCTTAAGTTCACACTGTGGTTCTTGTGTTATTTGAGCTTATCCTCTTATGAAAACTGGTGCCTATGACAAGACGGTCGGACGGCAAACGCCTTAAGCGGGCTAGTGGTTTGGCATAATTAGGTCCCTACGAAAGTAAGGGGAACCTCCCACTACCCCACCCCTTACCTGGCCGGTAGAAATATTGAGGGTGAACTTAAGTTTTACGTTAGCCATTTTGTGAAACCCAATTTGTAGGTCTAGGTCACATCTAGGGCATTAAGTAATTTGTGTGATAACTTGTTTATGTTTACATAAAAAAAATAAAAAATAAAAATAAAAACTAAAACAAGAAAAAAAATCTCCTCTTATCTCTCTTCGTCCTTATTTGAGTCAAAACAAAAAAAAATTAAAAAAAATATATATCATAAAACGATTCTCTCATCTCTCATCTTTAACCTTGGTTTATGCAAGGGAGAAGATCTCAACACCTTGACTTAGTTGAGCCCATTAGTGAGATTGAGCGATTCATTTTTAATCCGGCTCAAAATCAAACCCAACCTATGGCTGAACAACACCAATTAGGGGTGCCCAAATAGATGAAGGAATATTTCATTCCTTCGAATTATCAGCCATCCACTTGTATCCAACTGCGTAATGTCCCTGCTTTGCACTATGAGATCAAATCTAGCACCATTCAGATGCTCCCATCCTTTTATGGGAAGACCAATGAAGATCCCTATAAACATATGGATGAATTTCTAGAAATTTGTTCCACTGTGAAAATTCAAAATTTCACAGATGATGCTCTCCGCCTGACCTTATTCTCTTTCTCACTAAAGGACAAAGCCAAATACTGGCTAGGGACCTTAGGAAAATCTATTGGCACATGGGCAGATATGCAACATGAGTTCCTTATGAAATTCTACCCCATCGATAGAACCAACACCATGAGACGTGTAATCACAGGATTCGCGCAACTCCCAAATGAACAAATACATGAATCATGGGAGAGATTAAAGGAACTCCTCAGAAAATGCCTACATCATGGGCTCTCCAAATGACAAATAGTGCAAGCTTTCTATGAGGGCCTAGATGATCAAGTTAGGCAGATTATTGATGCATCATGTGGTGGGGCCTTTATGAGCAAGAGTGAGGATTAGGCCTATGCCTTATTTAAAATGTTGAGCGAGAATTCAATCAACCATGCTTCCTTATCCTCATATGAGAGAATCATTGGGCCATCTAAACGGGGCGGGATGTATCGTGTGGAACCTGAAGCTAGAGTGGATGTGAATTTCATCCATCAAAAATTGGACAAGGTGGATATCAAGACCCAAAAGTTAGAACAAGTTGATATGTTGGCCCACAAGTTAGACCAGCTCCTGGCTCAGAACAAACAAGAAACCACCATCTTACCTACGTCCAACCCATACTCGGACCCAACACACCATGAGGTGTGTGCTTTATGTGCTGACCCCGACCATCATGTGTCCGATTGCCCAACAGCAGCCCAGTTACCACCTTTTATACAGGAGCAAGTCCAAGCAGTCCAGGGGTTCTCTAAGCCCAACTATGACCCATTTTCTAACACCTATAATCCGGACTGGAGGAATCACCCCAATTTCAATTGGAGAAATCAACAATATCCCAATCAGCCCACCATCCCCTCTACGTCTCAAACTCACAAATCACCCATCCAAAACCAATTTCAAGCACAGCCACCATTTCAAGGAAATGCTTATGGTCGGGGACCGCAAGTCCAACAACCACTCCCCCGATTCAACCAGGGTCAGGCCCCATACCAACCTCCTCAGCCCAATTATGGGCAGTCTTCCAATTCTCAACAAACCTATCAACCTCCTTTGCATCATCACCAGGACTCCCAAACTAATGATCGATTCCATCAGTTACAACAACTAATTCTGGCCCAAAATCAATCCTTCCAACAAACCATTCAAGCCCAAAATCAATCTTTCCAACAGACCCTTCAAGCCCACCAGCAAACTATCTCTAAGTTGGAAACCCAATTAGGCCAATTGGTTGAAGCCACCATGAGAAGGGAAGTGGGCCAACTGCTAAGTCAGCCCATTGCCAACCCACGAAATAATCCCCCGGGCTTCCCACAACCAAACTTCCCCATGAACCAACAAATTCCTCCTCTCCTTCAGCACCCATCAGGCCAAGTACCACAAAAAGACCTACAACTCAAAAATGCAAAAGTAATTTCAGCCTTAAGAAGTGGTAAAGTCCTCCAAGATCCCCATGAGTCTACTTCTACTTCATTGATTCAGGCCCCAGAAATATCTTCTGATAGTGAAGAGGAACCCAACCAGGAAAAGGATGTCAAGGGAAAGCGAAAACTAGATGAAGGGCCTAGCACTTACCAACCTACAGTGCCATTTCCCAATGCCTTAAAGTCCAAGAAGAAACAACCGGCCCACAATGAGGAGATGATGGAGCTCTTCAAACAAGTACACATCAACATCCCTCTACTCGATGCCATTAAACATGTCCCAGTCTATGCTAGATTCTTGAAGGAAATGTGCACTCCTAGGCGGGAGCCACGAGTGACCCCGGAAAAGGTTCGACTTCCTGAGAACGTTAGTGCCGTAGTCCTCAACCAACTTCCAAGGAAGTTAAAGGACCCTAGAGCGCCCCTTATCTCTTGCAACATTGGGGGTGTGACCTTTGATAAGGCTCTCCTTGATTTAGGAGCCAGTGTGAATTTACTTCCCACCTCTATCTATGAGCAGTTTGACATCGGTGAGCTCAAGCCTACACCCATTATTCTCCAGCTCGCCGATAGATCAATCAAGACTCCAAAGGGCCTTATTGAGGATGTCATTGTTAAAGTGAATGAGTGTTACTTCCCTGTCGACTTTCTTATTTTGGACATGGTTTCTCCCCAAGAAATCAAACATACTCCTATCATTTTGGGTAGACCATTTTTAGCCACGGCTAGAACTAATATAGATTGTGCTTCAGGAGTTATGGACATATCTTTTGGGTACCAAAAAGTTAGTATCAATATTTTTAAGGCATCCAAATTTCATGATCAAAAAAGAGATTGCTATGTTATTGATACCATTGAGGAGTTACTGGAGATTGAAGGGGATAGTAGGATCAGAATGAGAGAAGAAGTTGACATCCTGTCAACTCAACTTAGGACGTGGCCCCCAGTTGAACCCTTGCCTCAGCTTAAATATGAACCAGCTCTGCCATCTTTACAATTTCCTCCTCAGATTGAATTAAAACCATTGCCGGCCTCCCTTAAGTATGCATTCCTAGGTCCAGACCAAACCTTGCCAGTCATCATAGCAAGCGACCTTGAACCTAACCGTGAGGAGAAACTAGTTGAGGTCCTTAAATCTCATAAAGGGGCTATAGGTTGGTCTGTCGCTGATCTTAAAGGGATTAGTCCATCCATTTGTCAACACCACATTTATATGGAGGAGAATGTAAAATCAAGCAGAGACATGCAGAGGAGATTAAACCCACACATGAAGGAGGTGGTCAAAAATGAGGTTGTCAAGTGGCTAGATGCCGGTATCATCTACCCAATTTCTGATAGTGAGTGGGTAAGTCCAACCCAAATAGTCCCAAAGAAATCAGGACTGACTGTGATCGCCAATGATCAAGAAGAGTTGATACCTACTAGGTTGACCACGGGATGGAGGGTCTGCATTGATTATAGGAAGCTCAACTCCATAACAAAGAAGGACCATTTTCCCCTCCCATTCATTGACCAAATTTTGAAAAAATTAACAGGGTAAAAATACTTCTGTTTTCTAGATGGGTATTCTGGGTACAATCAAGTGGCTATCTACCCAGAAGATCAAGAAAAAACCACATTTACATGTCCCTACGGAACATTTGCTTTTCGGAGAATGCCATTTGGATTATGTAATGCGCCTGCAACATTTCAAAGGTGCATGTTAGCAATTTTTTCTGACATGGTGGGTAACTTTTTAGAAGTTTTCATGGATGATTTCTCTATTTTTGGGGACACATTTGATTCCTGCCTTGATCACTTATCCAAAGTAATGAAGAGATGCATTGACACTAATCTTGTCCTCAGTTGGGAAAAGAGCCATTTCATGGTTAAAGAAGGCATTGTTCTGGGACATATAGTGTCGGCAAGAGGAATTGAGGTAGATAAAGCCAAGGTTGAGCTCATTTCCAAACTGCCACCACCCACCTCAGTAAAACAAATCCGATCATTCCTGGGTCATGCTGGCTTCTATCGCCGGTTCATCCAAGACTTCTTCAAAGTTTCTAGACCTCTCACTAATCTGCTAGCTAAGGAAGTCCCATTCCATCTTGACCTATCATGTCTTGAGGCTTTTGAATCATTGAAAATGGCGTTGACCGATGTCCCAATATTACAAACTCCCAATTGGTCATTGCCTTTTGAAATTATGTGTGATGCCTCAAATTATGCTTTAGGTGCTGTTTTGGGACAAAGGGTAGAAAAAAAGTCTGTGGTGATTTACTATGCGAGCCGCACACTCGCTGATGCCCAACTTAGGTACACCACAACAGAAAAGGAGTTACTTGCCGTTGTCTTTGCTCTTGAAAAGTTTCGATCCTATCTGCTAGGGGTCAAAGTCATTGTATTTTCTGACCACTCAGCCCTTAAACACCTACTGTCTAAAAAAGATGCCAAACCAATGTTGATTAGATGGATCCTTTTACTACAGGAGTTCGATTTAGAAATTCGGGATAAAAAAAGAAGTGAAAATGTTGTTACAGATCACTTGTCTCGAATTATAACATCAGACACCACACCCTTACAGGACTCATTTCCAGATGAGCACCTCTTTAGTGTATGCCACATTTCACCCCCATGATATGCGCACATTGTAAATTACTTAGTTGTGAAAAAAATTCCTGAAGGGTGGTCCAAACAAGAAAAAGATCGTTTCTTTACTAAACTCAAGTACTTCTTTTGGGAAGACCCTGAGCTATTCCATTTAGGACCAGACCAAATCATTCGGAGGTGTGTCCCTGAGAGTGAGCAACATAGTATTCTGACATTTTGTCACACCTTATCTTGTGGGGGACATTTTTCAGGTAAGAAAACAGCAGCCAAGGTTTTGCAGAGTGGGTTCTACTGGCCAACATTATTCAAAGATGCATTCATATTTTACAAATCTTGTGAGCGCTGTCAGGCTGTAGGAAACATGTCACGCAGGGACATAATGCCTTTAAACCCTATCATGGTTGTGAAAATTTCCGATGTATGGGGAATTGACTTCATGGGACCGTTTCCACCATCTTTTGGTTATGAGTACATTTTGGTGGCGGTGGATTACGTGACTAAGTGGATAGAAGTTATAGCCACAAGGACTAATGATCATAAAATTGTCATGAAATTTGTTCGTAAGAATATTTTCTCTCGGTTTGGGTGTCCTAGGGCTATCATTAGTGATGGGGGTTCACATTTCATCCATTCTCAATTCCAGACTTTGCTTAGAAAGTATGAGATAACACATAAGATTGCTACCCCCTACCATCCCCAGACTAGTGGCCATGAGGAGATTTTTAATAGGGAGATCAAGAACATTTTGCAAAAGTCTGTTAGGCCTGATAGGAAAGATTGGTCAGAAAGATTAGATGATGCTTTATGGGCCTATCGGACCGCCTACAAAACTCCCATTGGCATGTCCCCTTGTAGGCTCATTTTTGGAAAGCCATGTCATTTACCAGTCGAATTGGAACATAGGGCCTATTGGGCAATCAAGCAATTCAATCTTGATTCAGCACAGACTAGTTCTCATAGAGCCCTTCAACTGAATGAGTTAGAGGAACTTCGCAATGAGGCTTATGAGAACTCTAGGATTTATAAAGCCCAGACTAAAGCATTCCATGATAAACACATTTCACGAAAACTTTTCAAATCAACCAAAAGGTCTGACTTTTTAACTCTAGACTGCGATTATTCCCTCGCAAATTGAAATTCCGATGGGATGGACCATATGTGGTAGTTAAAATATTTGACCATGGTGCAATAACAATTCTTGATCCTAAAACTGGTCAAACTTTCACTGTCAATGGTCAACGTTTGAAACCTTACATTGAAAATCTTCCAATGCTGCAAGAGGACTCTCTCAGGCTGAGTGACCCATTGTGAGTTACATTGCGTCTGGCTGAAGACGTTAAACTTAGCGCTTCTTGGGAGGCAACCCAATTATCCTGTCTCTTTTCAAAAAAAAAAATTGTGATTGATTTTCTTCTTTTGTTTACGGAGCATGGAACATGGAGCAATATTTCTTTGACGACGGCATCTCTCTCTCAGGCCGTATCTATCCTTCCCTCTACTTTTTATGGCTTTATATCTTATTCATGTCATTAGGGACAATGTCACCTAAGTTGGGGGGTAGCTTGAGCTGTAATTTTCTCAAAATAATTGCAACATTTTATCACATCTCTAACAAGTGTTTCATGTTCATATTTCATGATGAGAAACTTTTCTTAAAATGATAGGACTTAGAGTCTTACTCGTGAAAGTTACAAGTTAAAGGGATGAATTAATTGGTTATGTCTTTAGCCTTTTCCTCAGAATACACTTGAAAATTCTATTGAATTTGCACATAATTACACAATAACAAGATTGGTGGATGACAAACATTAGGATGGCGGGAATTTTACTGGACACTTAGGTGATGATGAATATTATGCCCATTCGGTGAAAGTAATTGTGAGGAAAAAATTACCTGCAAAAAAAAATACATGGAAAATGCCCCTGAACTTATTAACCGGGTCTGCTTCTCCTAAGGCAAGAGTTGAGGTTCGCGTCAAACGGCAAAGGGATGTGCAGCACCGTGTGTCAAAAAAAAAAAGAGAATAAACAGACAGAGTGAAGCTACCTGTAATTCGAGAAACTTAATTCAAGATGTGGGCAGAATTAAAAATCATCTTTAAGTGAAAGGTAGAAGGCTCATTCATCTGACTGTTTGGTAGTCATTAGTCGAGTTATATCACTCATACATAAAGAGATATTTAATTTTGAGTGTATCCTGAGGGAAGATCTAAACACATGAACTGATGAAATTTGTACCGAATATATTCTACTTGAACTTGTAATACTCCAAAGTCTAAATCATTACGCATAATGTTCTTGCCATGAACTGTGACACATGAGTGTTTGCTAGTCTTAATTTTTCTAATTGTTTACATTGCTAAGGGACTAACAATGAGTAAATTGGGGGGTGTGATAAGTGTCCATTTCTTATGACAATTCATTGCATATACACCATTTTATGTGCATATAATTAGGTAATTATGCATATTTCATAGTTAGCCTCAACTCCGCATTTAAATTGGAGCTTTCACGGAAATTGATTAATTCGATTATCTTATTTAATAATAAATTAAAGTTGAGGGTCATGAGCATTAATTCTCCATTGCATAATCATGAGCATTAAAGATTTATGTGCACATTGTGGTAATTTTTATGGACTAAAGTGTAATTATGTGTGTGTAGGACACCGAAGGTAATTACAAAAGAAGCCGGGGGTAAAACTGTCACCACCATGTTGACCAAGTCAAAAGTACATATTTTGATTGGAGGGAAAAGAAATTCTAAAAGTTTGAAATTGAGTAAAAGAAACACATATTTCGGTTGGAGGGAGAATTGAATTCAAAGTTTGAAATAAAGGAGAGGAATGATGAGTCTTGGGAAGGGGGTTGTCCAAAGCCCAAGGAGGGTGTACTCACCTACTTTTTCTCTTCCCCATGCATCATATTCTACTTAAATCCCATCTATCCATCTCCTTTGATACAATCTCCACCCTCCATCTACCCAACTTTTCCTATAAATAGCCCATGACAAGAAGGAGAAGGGTGTTCTTCTTTTGACAATTTCTCTCCCAACCTTAGGCCTCCGAGTTCTCCCTTGTAAGTTCGTTTTCAGTTTATACACTCTTCATCAAAGTTCTTTGTTTTTAAGTTCTCTACAACTTATTCTTCTGAAGCATCTTCTAGTTCCTTCTAGTTTTTAAGTTATTTCATATTTTTCACTGTGCTGTCATGTTCATCTGTAAACCCATATTTCTCTCTGTTGCTTCCCATATTTCTCCCCCTTCTCATCATTTTCTCCTCTTACTATCTTCATGAAAGTCCTTTGTTTTTAAATGTTCTAACACTTCTTCTTCTATACCATCTTCTAATTCTCTACTGTTTTTAAGTTATAATCTCTTTTTCAAGGTGCTGTCATGTGTTTTTACTGTTCATCTGAGGTGCTAGGTTCGGTTATGTCTCCATTTTGAAGCCCATCTTCTCTTCTTTTCTCTCTGAGTTCTTCATTTAAGTTTTTCCTCTCTTCCCCCTCTTCAACTTCTTCTTCTTGGGCATCCCCTAATTCCTCTTGAGTTTAAAGTTATTCACCCTCCAAAGACTGCTTCAACGACGAAGGCGACTTCCTCCTGGCGTAGACGACATCTTCCACAAGGTTGTTCGTGATCCAAGGCCAAGAGAGGACGGCGCTATCATCACCATTGCTGCTACCATCTCCAAACTCTAAACTCCAGGCTTTTCTTGTGTTATTACTTTTATGATATTTCACTTCATTGTAATCTCATTGTGTCATTAGTATAAACTTGTTTCACATTTCATGTACTCTTTCTTTTAAGTTAATGAAAGGAGTTGTTCTCTTGATCTAGTTTTTACTCTTCTTCCCACTCTATCTCTTTCTTCTATATCTTCTTTCCACTTCATGCAATTATTTTCTATAGCATAAGTGCATATTCATGGTGTGTTCAATTAAGTGTTTGGTTTGTTCATCATTTCACTATTTTCTTTAAGCAAATCCAAATCACAAGTGTTTTTCAAAGGACTCTAAGGTTTTTAACTCTAAAAATCTCTTCTTCCCTGTGGATTCGACCCGTGCTTGTCATAGTACTACGTTCTCTTTTGATCATTTTGTGCGAGTTCGGTTTTAAGATTGTTATACGCGTGTTTTAAACGATGAACTTTCGCGTTATCAGTAGCGTCCCCTGACGTCTTACACCGCACCGCAGGTGAATCGCCTGACGTGGTAGCTCCTACCAAAGGCGCAAACACCGTACAAGTAACCACAAACAAGTGACTAGCTGGGGTCATACCCGTCGACGTGGGTCCAATCGCCCCCAACCACGTGTGCACACACAGACCACGCGTCCTAGGTCTAGCCCTATGACCGGTTTTCCCCCGTAGCCGGACTCTGGCTACCGAAGAGGGGCTGACGGTAACCGGTCCATAAACTGTCTCAAAAGGTGAGCGCCCGTACACCACTCCCAGGTGAGACCAACACCACGTACTGGTGGGCTACGACTAGTGGAGGGTCACTGAAGGAGTAGACTCTCAAGTCGACGGAAAACGACGTCACAACCGTAGGCACGAGGAACACTCCTTGTACCAACACCAACGCACGGCGACACAAGCCGAAATCACCACCTCCAGGGACCCCACGACACCCTTACGTGTGGCCCCCACATGATGCTCAGCATCAGTTAGACCATGGGTCAGCACGGGGATCGAGACTTGCTCATCCGGGACTCGAATCGGTAAGGAATGGGAGACGCGGTCACTGGAGGACCGCCTCCGGTGGTAGCGGTCTGCCCTGGACCGCAACCACACAGTGGCGGTCTTCCCGGGACCGCGACCATCCCAGCACGAAAATATGAATGTGGTCACCTCGTGACCGCATTCACACAGTAGCTGTCTCCTGGAGACCGCGACTGGCGTGCAACGGTCAAAACAACGGTCAGAACGCCTCGGGGCCCGTGCCGATCCCCACGGTGAATGCGGTCATCCCCAGACCGCGACCAATAGTCGCGGTCTGTCGCGAGACCGCGTCCACCCACCGACACTTTAAGACCTAACGGTTTAAAATCTGATGAAAGCGGTCCCCGCCTGACCGCGACCAGTGAAAACGGTCACTGGTGGACCGCGATCACCTCGAAAAATCGAGAACGGTGGGAAACGGCCGAAAACACCATTCCACGCCTCAATCACCCCCGGGTGATGGGGAAACAAAGGGGGAACTCCTCCCCACGCCCTAGAGTACCGAATGATGCCCCCAAAACTCCAAATGGCGTGGTAAAACTCTAGATCGGCGCTCAAACCCCCAAAGCATGCTTTTCCCGTCCCGAGCTCAAACGAACCCCTCTCGGCTCCCCGTCGGGGTAGAAACACGGAAAAGGAAAGCACGGAGGTAGAGGATCGTCACCCTACCTCAATGGAGCGAATGCTTCGCCGGATCATCCACGAATCGCGAAGAACGCTTTTAGAAACCCCGCCTCCCAACGCTTCCCACGCTTGCTGCACGCCCGCACGATCGTCTCGACGTCACCCACGTCCTTGCCGCGTTGCACCGCCGCCGTCTGCAGCCGGAACGGAGGTCGCCGTGCTCGAACGGGAGAGAGGGAGAGAGAGAGGGCGGCCACGGTTGGGGAAGGAAGGAGGAAGAATAAGAAGACAGAGAAAGGGAAAAAGAAAAGAAATGGGAATATATAGAAAATCTGATTTTTCGGAAAAATATCAAAAAATAGAAAAATACGTTTCCGGAATCCTCGGAACGCACCGATCGCAACGGTACCACTTGTGCCTAAGTGAATGACGCGGTCCACCCGCAGCGAGCTTCCGAAGAAAAAGCCGAAACACACACCGGAAATCAGAAAAACACACGCGGAAAAGCCGCGGAACGCCTCTGGGCCTCCGAAACAACTCCGGATCGCGCCGATCCGAACACGAAAGATGTCCGAAATATAATTTTAGACACAATAAAGCCGGACGCTCCGAAAACCAGATTCGAGATCCACAAGAAAGAATCCGAAAGGTCCGGGATATTACAGTCAGCCCCCACATTTCTTTCTTTCTGGCTGGATGTATGGGTAGGTGATGCTCCCCTCAAAGCATTCTTGCCCAATCATATCTGGTCTGCCCTGTCATGCAAGGAATGCATTGTTCAGGCGGCTCTCTCCTGCAACGTGCATGAGTGCGTGGCGACTGCACATTATTTCTGCCCGATGGAGCTGCTAGCAACCGCCTTTGGATCCACCTCCTCTGCTGACCTTTGGTGCTGGACACTCAATCCCGATGGAAGGTTCTCCACTTGGTCTGTGCGCAACCTCTTCTCTGCAAGGATTTCTCCAGGTTGGTCGTTGCTTTGGCACCAGCATATACCATTGAAATGGTATGTGCTCTCTTGGCGCCTCCTCCGCGGTTGTCTCCCAGTTGATGAGGCCATCTCAGCTTGTGGCATTCCCATCTACTCCAAATGTAGCTGCTGCTCATCACCCCACGTTGAGGCCAGCCTTCATCTGTTCTTCCACAGCAACATTGCGAGAGATGTTTGGTCTGCCCTTTTCTCCTTCTTGCGGTTCAACAACTCCACCACTCTATCTGTTGGCTCGACTGTCCTTGATTTTCTGAGAGGCTTGCCCCTATACTCTTTGGCTGGCTACCTTTCCAGGTGTATATTCATGGCTACAATCTGAGAGATGTGGTTCAGTAGAAACAAACAGTAGTTCGAAGGAAAGACGATGAATGCACGCCACATCCTATGCCGGACCCTTCAGTCTGCCCGCTCCATCACTCAGGCCCACAAAATCAAAGGGAGAGGCTACAACCTGGCCTTTCGCCAGTTGCTTACATCTTAGGGCATCACGCTCTTGGAACCCTAGCCTTCTCTTCCAAGACTTATCAGATGGTTCCCCCCTCCATCTGGATGGCTGAAACTAAATGTTGATGGTGCCTTCAAGCGGGGCATGGGACTTGCGGGGGGGGGGGGGGGGGGGGGTGCACTCCGTGACTCTCATGGCCACATCATCTTTGCATTTGCTGCTGCATACCCCCTTGTTCTTTCCAGCTTGGAAGCTGAAGCACTTGCACTCCGAGATGGCCTCCTATGTTGCAGGGATCGCGGCATGTACTCTCTCACCGTTGAGACGGACTCCCTTGTGCTTGCACAAATTGCCAGCTGCAGATTTTTTTGCCCGTGGCGGCTTCAGGTTGTCATGGCGCAAGTGGCCACCCTATCTACGCCTCTACAGGCTTCCATTGTCCATGTAATTCAGGAAGGCAACCAAGTTGCATATATGTTGTGTAAGACTGTAGCACTCGTGCCTTAGCGGATTCGTAGCAGTTCGGATCTAGGCTTTTGTGGACGCACTTTTTATCATCATCATTGTTGTTATTATGCACTCGTCGTTTATTGGTTTATTAAGTGCGTGGGCGCGCCAGTCACCGGAGTGACAATTTATTCGGGCTCCGAGGAGCCCATGGTGCGCTCGACCTGACCTCGTCAGATGATTGTGTGGTTCGTGTCGGGACCAGATCCCGTCGTGCCATGAAGGCCACGACGTCATTTACATCCCCCGTACGAGGGAACACCCTTGATTAATTACCGAAATTAGGGGCACTGCGGCCGAAAGGATTAATACTAACGGCGCGAGAAAGAAGCAGGAATGAATCACATTGAGATCCGTGTCGGGACATGGGCCACGGACTATATTGGTCACTCGCGGACCTTTTCATGTTCGGACGAAGGTACGTGACAGAAGCGCGGTGGAAGACGGGGCGAATCCGTTCAAATGTCTGTCGAGTTCACGGTAATTTTAGTGGCGGCTCGAAAGGGATCCGGCCTGAGAAACGAGTCCGGCTTAATCGGAATGTCGGCCCAAAGTAAGGTCAAGTCATGGCCATTCTGGGGTAATTCCCAGGGCTCAGATCCAACTTAGAAGGGCGGCGTTGTTGTTCCTTGAGCACCGGGTCACGAGATAGACGGGGCTGCGATATAGATTTTTACCATTTTTTTATCTGGATTTCAAATTATATATACATATATTTTATTGCTTATTTCCCTTTTTTTACATATTTATTTAGAATGATTTCTCTATTTTGTTTATTATCATTACTATCATATTTTCTCTTTTTGTTTACTATTATTACTATTATTTCACATTTTTGTTTATTTCATATATATATCCAGGTTTATTTATTTATCAGAATTTTTATTAATTTATTAGTATTATCATTATTATATATATATATATATATTTCTGGAGAGAGAGTGGGCCATCGAAGGGCCAAAAAGGGAACTGAAGGAGCGTGCTGGCGAAGGCCTTCGCCGGCATGGGGCGTGTCAGGGAAGCCCACGGGTAGTGTACCGACGAAGGAAGAAGGGTGGCGTGCCGGTGAAGACATTCCAAGACGCGTCGGCGAAGGGAGAAGAGGAGCGTGCCGGGGAAGGCACCAAGGCAGGTGTGCCGGCGAAGGGCTAGCCAGGTGTGCCGGCGAAGGAAGAAAGGAGTGTGCCGGGGAAGGCACCAAGGCAGGTGTACCGGCGAAGGGCTAGCCAGGGGTGTAACGTTGAAGGGCCCACTCCTCCTCCGTTTCCTTTAAGGCTTTTCTTTTCTTCTTTTCTTTGATTTTTTTATGTAGTTTTATACAAATCTCTTCTCCTTCTTCCCCCCCAACCTTTTCTTTACAGATTGAGCATTTAATTCACCACATAGCTGTTTAATCCAATCATGTTACCCGCAGTGCCTTATTTCGGTTGGAGTGTTTTATCGCCGATTGTTCCACTCGTTTGTTGCTTCCTTTGCCCTTTAATATGTTGTTGTCCCGTTTGTTTGTTGCATCCTTTTATCTTTTGATGTGTATTATTATTTTCTAACAAAAAAAATTCGGCAGCATCTCCCCTTGACCCGAGCGCAAGGGAGATAAAGGGAACGCGCTCACATGGAGTGGCAGAACCCGACAATTGGAGGTGGGCACCCGAAGGCAGCAACAGCTTTGATAAAACCTCGAAAAATCCGAAAGTAGCGATGGGTAAAGGGGAGAAACCCTGTAGAGCCACTCAGGGGCGTGCCGGGGAAGGGAAGGCCGAAGGCGTGCCGGTGAAGAGCTCAATGGGGGTGCCGCTGAAGGCCCGATGGCTGCATTGGGGTACCCGCAGGCCTGTAGGGGGGCTGAGCAGAGGGTGAAGACTGAGGGTTAGCTAGGTGGGACAAAGCCAAAGGGGAAAGGGCTATAGGCTTAGTTTGATTTACCCAAATGGGAAGCTTTGGTTGGAAACAGGGGAAGCTGGGCTAGGAGAAAGACATGGTGGCGTTGGTGGTTAGTTGTCCCGAGAGAAAAAAAAAGGAGCGTTATAGAGGAGAAGAAGGTCCGGACTGGGGACCAAAACGTAGAAGGACGGGGGGGGGGGGCAGAAGCGTTTGAACACACACACACACCCATAGATCCAGGCAAACAGAGACGGTAAAAAGACAGGACTCGCAAGAGGGAGATTTCTATTCATGCACAATAAGGGCCACGATTGGCCATATACACCTCAGAGCGCTGAGGCAGGAAGTACATCAACGGAAAAATAGAAGAAAAGAAAGTGGGGAAGAGAAATAGGAGGAGCTGGAGTCAAGGAGGGGCGACGGCTCCCTGCCCTTCCTCGGTCCTCCGTAATACATCACACACACTCTATCTCTCTTTTCTCCCTTACTCTCTCTTCTGGGTGGCTGTCAGAGAGTAACCCCACGGCCGAGCTCTCCCTTCTTCCTCTTCTTCTTCTTCCTTCGGAGACGATGGCCCTCTCCAGCAGCATCTGTGTGGTGTTTTCTTTTTTCTTCCGTCTCCTCCCTCTTTTTGTTCCCTTTTTTTTTATTTGCCTGTGGACGCACTAAAATTTGCTCATTCATGTGGTTCGTCTATTGAGTGCGTGGGCGTTCCAGTCACCGAAGTGATAATTTATTCGGGCTCCGAAGAGCCCATGGTGCGCTCGATCTGACTTGGTCAGACGATTGTGTGGTTCGTGTCGGGACAAAAAACCGCTGCGCCATAAAGGTCACGGCGTCATTTACATCCCCCATACGAGAGAACACCCTTGATTAATCACCGGGATTCAGGGCCTCATAGCCAAGAAATTAATTGCATGAAAGGTCTATTAGGAAGCATCGAAACCCCCGTATGAGGGTAAGAAGAAAATATTCACGATCATGTCGGTCGTGTACTGACCATTTAATGTTTGGACGAATGTCCGGCTCGAGAAAATCGCGGTTGTCGTGGGAAAATCGGAACGCATGTATGCCAAGGTATGGCAAATTTATTGTTCGGAAGAGCGGAAAACGTTCGGCTGAGCCTCAGTTGGAGCGGAAAACGTTCGGCTGAGCCTCGGTTGGAGCGGTCAAAAACCAGTAAATCTGTTGATCCGGTGCAAGAGCAAGCTGCGACCATATCGCGGTGGGCCCCCTGCAGTCGAAACAAGACTTGCATGAGCGTCATTAATATTTCCGGTGCCAAGGGGGCAACGGGGGAATATCCATTGAATCAGCTGAAAAGCCCTGTGTCTAGGGAAGCGGACGTTCGAAACGTGTCGGTCATTCGAGAGACCGTTTAATATTCGGACGGGTATCCGGCTTGAGAGTATCATAATCGTCGCAGGAGGACCTGGAACATATGTATGCTGTGATACGGTAGATACATTATTCCGAGACACTGAAAACATTCAGTTAAATCTCGATTAGTGTAGCAGAAAACTAGCGAATTTATTGGCCCGGTGCGAGATCGAGTCGGGACCATACCGGGGGCACCTTCCGTGGTCCGAACGAGGCTTGCGCGGGCATCATTAATATTTCCGGTGCTGGAGGACAACGGGGGAGAGTCCCAGGACTAGACTCCAAAACCGAAAACGTGTTCGAAGGGAGCGGGCTGTAGACCGAGGATATGAGCCGAACGGCGACCACGATTGGGACGGACCCGAGGTCTAAGCGTGGCCCACGGTGGTCTTATTGATATTCCCATGGAAGGGGTCCAGGGGTGGCGAGGACCGTCTCGTTCTATTCCGATTTTGTCGCTCACTCACGGACCTTTTCACGTTCGGGCAAGGGCCCATATTGAAAGTACGACGTGGATGGAAACGATCCCGTAGAAATGTATGCCGAGTTTACGACAGTTTCAATGAAAGAACGGGAACGAATCCCATTAGAATGAATCCGATTTAACGGGCTATCGGCCCGGAGCAATGCCGGCTCACGACCATGTCGGGGAGGGAGCTGTCGGCCATATTGGTTGCTCACGGGTCTTTTCATGTTCAGACACAGGTCCGTAATAGAAACGCGGTGAAAACCGAGGTGAACCCGTTCAAATGTCTGCCGACCGCGCGGCAATTCTAGTGCCGACTCGGAAGGGATCCGGCTTGAGAAATGAGTCCGGCTTAGTCGGAATGTCGGCCCGGGACGAGGTCGGGTCATGACCATTTCGGGATAATTCCCGAGACTCAGGCCCAACCCGCAAGGGCGGCATCATTGTTCCTTCGGCACCGGGTCACGGGAGAGTCGGGGCTGCGATATAGATTTTACCATTTTCTTTATCTGGGTTTTAAATTATGTGCATATATATTTTATTGCTTATTTCCCTTTTATGTATTTATTCTGGATGATTTCTCCATTTTGTTTATTATTATTACTATTATATCTTCCCTTTCCTTTTTTACTATTATTATTATTATTTCACATTTTTTTGTTTATTTCTCATATATATATATATATTCATGTTTATTTATTCATCATGATTTTTTTTATTAGTTTGTCAGTACTGCCATTATATGCCCAGATGTACATGTATACATATATTCATGCAGTACCCTTTTTTTTGGGGAGAGTTGACCCTTGGCGGGTTGAAAAGGGGGCTAAAGGGGGGGTGTACCGCTGAAGGAAGGTGGGCAGAAAGTGTGTCGGCGAAGGGCTGGAGATGCGTGCTGTTGAAGGACTTAAGGACGGTGCCGCTGAAGGGCTGAAGTCTGCACATTGGCCGGTCGCTGCGACATAAAGTATGTACATTCATCAGCCCAAAGTCTATACGTTGGCTGCATTCATCAGCTCAAAGTCTATACATTGGCTGCTCAAAGTCTATACATTGGCTGCATTCATCAGCTCAAAGTCTATACATTGGCTGCATTCATCGGCTCAAAGTCAGTACACTGCAGCTCAAAGTCTGTACATTGGCCAGCTCAAAGTCTATACATTGGCCAGCCCAAAGTCTGTACATTGCAGCTCAAAGTCTATACGTTGGCCAGCCCAAAGTCTATACATTATCCATTGGCTGCAGCTCAAAGTCTATACATTGCAGCTCAAAGTCTATACATTGGCCAGCCCAAAGTCTGTACGTTGGCCAGCTCAAAGTCTATACATTGTCAATTGACTGCAGCTCAAAGTCTATACATTGCAGCTCAATGTCTAAACATTGGCTGCTCAAAGTCTGTACGTTGGCCAGCTCAAAGTCTATACATTGTCCATTGGCTGCAGCTCAAAGTCTATACATCGCAGCTCAAAGTCTATACATTGGCTGCTCAAAGTCTGTACGTTGGCCAGCTCAAAGTCTATACATTGTCCATTGGCTGCAGCTCAAAGTCTATACATTGGCCATACTTCACTGTTTGCATTTACACAATCCCTCACGCAAAGTCTATACATTGCTTGTTACTGTGTTCGTGCCTCAACCTGCCAAGTCTGTACGTTGTGTTCCACGCTGAAGGGCTGGGGAGCGTGCCGCCGAGGGGCTATGAGGGCGTACCGCTGAGGGAGTAGGTTGAGAATTTCTAAGAAGACCCACTCTCCCTCTGGTTCTTTTAAGGCTTTTCTTTTCTTCTTTTCTCCAGCTCTTATGTAGTTTTATACAAATCTCCCTTCCCCTCCCCCTTGTTTGCTCAGTCTCTCTTCACGGATTGAACGTTTAATTTGTCATGTTCTCAATGAGCTCCGCTCTTCTCATGTTGTCGGCCATGCCTTGCCTGGTTAGAAAGTTCTATTACCGATTGTTCCACTCGTTTGTTGCTTCCTTTTACCTTTTTGATACATTGTTATTCCATTTGTTCGTTGCATCCTTTTGTCGTTTCAATGTGTTTTTATTTCTAACGAAAATTCGGCAGCATCTCCCCTTGACCCGAGCGTAAGGGAGATAAGGGGAACGCGCCCACATAGAGTGGCGGAACCCGACAACTGGAGGTGGGCGCCCGAAGGCGGCAACACCTTTAATAAAACTTCGAAAAACCCGGAAGAAACGATAGATGGGGGACTCGTCTGGGACCGGCTGGGGGTGCACCGGGCAAGAGGAGAGGATTGGAGGGTGTGCCGGGCAGGGAGCTAGAAGGGTGTGCCGTTGAAGGCCCAATAGGGGCGTGCCGGCGAAGAACGGCCAAAGGTGTGCCGCTGTGGGCCAAATGAAGTGTGCTGGCGAAGGGATGCTGGAGGCGTGCCGCTGAGGGCCAAATGAAGTGTGCCGGCGAAGAGCTGCTGAAGGTGTATCAGCGAGGGGCTTAGCCAGGACGCCCGGCTGGAAGCTAGGGAGGCTGGGCGAAAGGATGAAGACTGAGGGTTAGCCAGGTGGGCTGGGGATTAAAGAAAGGGGGAAGGCCAAGGAGGGCGTCGGTGGCAGGATGTTCAGGAGAAGAAGAGGGAGGCCTCTCCCTCTATGTAAACGGCTGAGGTTGGAGGCCAGGAAGGAGGGCATCGAGCTCACGAAGCCCCGAGAGAACAGAAGGATAAACTCCCTTGGGCCGAAGACTAAGCGTAAGGCCATGGATCGTGCGGGGGAACGATACCGACATGGAGACTCCAAGACACCGGAGAAGGAGAGAAAGTGAACAACATACCGTGCACACTGGCACAAACCAACGGAAGAAACAAGAAACCCAAGAAGGGTGATTTTTTTTTTATTCACGAAGAGGGACAACCACGGCCAGCCACATACATTGCAAAGCACATTCGTGCTGACACTACGGACAGGGGAAGGGAGGAGATCATGAAAATGAAAAAGAAAGAAGGAAACGGGGAGAGTGTTGGGGCCGAACAAGGGTGACTACTCTCTGTTCTTCCCCACTTCCCCGTTACATGAAGCCTCTCTCTCTCTCTCTCTCTCTCTCTCTCTTTTTCTTACTCTCTTCCTCTCTTTCTCCAGCTTCTTCTTCTTCTCTGGAGCCCTCCTGGGCTTGCCGAGCTTGGACGGGCGAGCTCTTCCTCTTCTCCTTCTCTCTTCTCTCTTCGTCCGTGTAGGCCTCTATCTATTCTTCGTCTTCCTCCGTCTCCCCCTTTTTCGTTGGAGCGAGGGGTTCTTCTACCCCTGGTCATGCCGACGACTGCCGAGGACGGGAGTAGGTGGGGCGAGGATAGCCCAGTGAGGTCCAGGTATGGGCCTGCCATGCTTTCGTTGCGGCCGAGGGCTACAAGCGTTGACCGGCGTGGATGGGCCGAACGTTGTGCCGCTGGGGGCTGAGGAAGGCGTGCTGCTGGAGAGCCTCGTAGGTGTGCCGCTGAAGGCCTTCGCAAGTGTGCCGCTGAAGAACCCTGAAGGTGTGCCGCTAAAGGCCCTTGCAGGGGTGTGCCGTTGAAGGCTCAAAATAGTGTGCCGTGGAAGGCTAAAAGGGATGTGCCGCTGGGAGGTGTCAATGGGTGTGCTATTGGAGGGTTCAGCAGGGTGTGCCGGGCAGGGGCTCAATGGAGCGTGCCGGGCAAGAGTCTGGCAGGGTGTGCCGTTGGGAGGATGTGCCGCTGAGAGACACCAGGGGTGTACCGTTGGGAGGGCACCCAGGGTGTATCGGGCAGGGGCTCAATAGAGCGTGCCGGGCAAGAGCTCAGCAGCATCCATTTTCATGACTTTCTTAATCACCGCAAGGGCGGCACTCAGTCCATTCTCATTGTAGTGTGGATCCACATAAGGAGACTCTATTCCTCTCTGATGCAATTTCGTAGGAATTGATGGCTCTGTAGTCTTTTCATTGCCTGAGAGAGCTGGTTCCCTCGTACCCATCAGTTGCAAAGGACTGTTTGCCTTGTACGCATGCTTCTCTGGTATATATACATTTGAAGAGCCTCGGCCTCTGGAAGATATAATCTTTATGCTCCCTTCTTTCCTTGCTTTTCTCTGTCTCACTTGTCTGAGCATCCACACATGTGTTTGGAGTTTCTGATAATCTTGAGGACTTAAGCTTCACTTTCACACGACCATATCCTGATTGTCTCATTGGTGTTTCATTTATAACAGGATCAGATTTTGCCAGATTTCCTTTTTCGTCAGAAGCGACAGAAAGTAATTCGACCTCATTTCTCAAATTTATTAGGCAATCATCATTATCATCCAAACCCAAATCCTCATCCACGTTCAAATGTGATGGAGATGGTACTGGCTCATTCACAACCGCTAACCCCTTCTCTTTTTCTTTTTTTTTTCTTGTATCCAGATTTAGAACCCTGCTTGCGTTTCATGCCTTTTTCTTGATCCCTGAAGATTATAACTTAGACGGTGCCAATGACTCTCTAAGAGTGGAGGAGACTCCATAGCCAGTAGCCAGAGGCAAAAGCAGAGTACCGTTTGTGCTGGCTGTCCCATCAAGGGTAGGGTGGAGGCTGGCATCCGGTGAGGGGAGAAAAGGGTCACCCGGTGAGGTGGAGAAAAAAGGTGGACTGGCGGGATATGTGTGGTGTGATCCGGTGCGACTTTTGGGGTGTTACCCGGCACAGTGGGCGTGTGCCGTGGAGTTGGGGCGGTGGCGTGCCGGTGAGGTGGTTGGAGGTGTGCCGGTGAAGGCGCTCGCGGGCGTGCCGGCCAAGAATCACCTGAGGTGTGCCGGCCAAACGGGCACCAAGCGTGCCGCTAAAGGGGCATACGGGAGTGCAATTTTGCATGTCCACAAATGCCCCCCACCCACGGGTAGCGCAGGCGAAGGATGAGCCGGGCGGTACCCGTGGGTGTACTTGTCTCTTCTCTCTTCGTGGGCACCGACGGGGTGTTGGGGGCTGACGTGGCATGCTTGTCTCTTCTCTTCTTCATCTTTGCCGACAGGGTGTCGGGAACTGACATAGCATGTTGGTCTCTTTGTCTCTTCATCAGTGCCGGCGGGATGTCGGGAACTGAAGTAGTATGTCGGTCTCTTTGTCTCTTCATCAGTGCCAACGGGGTGCCGGGAGCTGAAGCAGTATGTTGGTCTCTTCATCAGTGCCGACGGGGTGTCGGGAACTGAAGCAGTGTGTTGGTCTTTTTGTCTCTTCATTAGTGCCGACGGGGTGCCGAGAACTGAAGCAGTATGTTGGTCTCTTTGTCTCTTCATCAGTGCCGACAGGGTGTCGGGAACTGAAGCAGTATGTTGGTCTCTTTGTCTCTTCATCAGTGCCGACGGGGTGTCGGGAATTGAAGCAGTATGTTGGTCTCTTCATCAGTGCCGACGGGGTGTCGGGAACTGAAGCAGTATGTTGGTCTCTTCATCAGTGCCGACGGGGTGTCGGGAACTGAAGCACTGTGTTGGTCTCTTTGTCTCTTCGTCAGTGCCGACGGGGTGTCGGGAACTGAAGCAGTATGTTGGTCTCTTTGTCTCTTCGTCAGTGCCGACAGGGTGCCGGGAGCTAACATGGTTTGTTGGTCTCTTCTTCTCTTCTTTTTCTTTTCTTCTCTGTCTGTTATCTCTTTTTTTTCTTCTCTCTTTTGTTGTTCTTTTTTTTCTTTCCTTCATCTTCTTCACTTCTTCCCTTCTTTTTCTCTCTCTTTTTTTTTGAAGAACTCCGGGTGGCTGCTGGCGTGGATGCCAATGATATAAGAGCTATCGACGCATCGACCGATAATTGAAAGCTATTGACATGGGAGCCAATAATTGAAAAGCTGTCGACCCGAAGGCCGATGATTAAAAGCTGTCGGCTCAGGGGCCGATAATCGAAAGCTGTTGGCATGGGAGCCAATAATTGAAAAGCTGTCGACCCGAAGGCCGATGATTAAAAGCTGTCGGCTCAGGGGCCGATAATTGAAAGCTGTTGGCATGGGAGCCAATAATTGAAAAGCTGTCGACCCGAAGGCCGATGATTAAAAAGCTGTCGGCTCATGGGCCGATAATTGAAACCTGTCGGCTCAGGGGCCGATGATTGAAAACTGTTGGCATGGGAGCCAATAATTGAAAAGCTGTCGACCCGAAGGCCGATGATTAAAGAGCTGTCGGCTCAGGGGCCGATAATTGAAAAGCTGTTGGCATGGGAGCCGATAAGGGAGATCAAAATAGCCAAGGCTCGGAGCGGGCTTGAAGAGCCAAAGTTGGGGATTAACGAGCCGCGAGGGCAAGAGGTAGGCCATGGGGGCTAAGGTTGGGCTCTACGAGCCGTAGCTGGGAACGTAGGCTTTGATGGCCGAAATTGAGTTTATTGTAGACACACATTTTTATTATTTATTATTTTTTATTATATTTCCTCTTATTCAAGCATGTAAGCATTCATTAGCAGGCATAATATAAATATAAGTAAGGCAGCTCCCCCTATAGGGGATAGGATAGGGACATCGCCTGTAATTCGTAGATGCGGTGCGGGCCGCGAGGCACAATTGAGGGGTGGTGCACCCGTCAAGAGGATATCCCATGTCTTGCATGCATAGCCTAAATTCACGCATTTCACCCGAGGCAATTATCTGTGGCGTGGCAGTGCAAATATGTGAACAAAGAGCCCTAACCATAGGGATATACAGGTTTTCCTGGTGACACTTGAGGATCACTCTAGCGCCTACACATTAGTTCCAGGCTTTCGACTTTCGGTAGCTTCACACAGTGATGGGGACATCACATCCCATGCCCACGTTTACTGTTCGTCTCCTCACCCCGGTTGCATCCGGCATGGTTTAGTCATTTAATTTTGAGTCCTATGTAATTTTATTTGAGTCATTTGATGTATTTTCCCTTTTATTTGAGTCATGTTCCTAGGTCTTGCATTTATTTTCCTAAGTTTGAGTGTCATTAGATTGTGTAATGTGCTATTGGGCCCAATTCTTCGGGCTTGGCCCATGAGCCCCCCTACCCCTTCGGTTATTTGTTATTGAGTCTTTTGTAAGGGACTTTTGTAGAAATGTGGGTTTCCTATATATAGGACCACATTCCCCCCATTTCAACTTAATGAATCAATCAATGAAAAAAATACCATTTGAGAGTCCAAAGCTTAGTTTAGTGGAGTGATTCCAACATTTCTTGGGTGAGAAACCCTAGGGGAGAGATTCCCCACCCTTCCCTCTCTTAATCCCTCTTTTTCACTCCATTTTCTCTCTCCTCAACACCCAATTTCGAATTTTCTTCTCTCTCCTCCCTTCCCAACCACCTCAACCCCCACCTACCATCATTAAAGCCCTCCACTTCCCCATGGCCTCCATTACTCCACCCCCCTAGTCCCAAGGAGATCCCTTACCATTCCAACACCACTTTCCCCATTCCAACACAATCAACCCCTTCCCCACACAACCCCACAACTTCCAATGCCATTTCAAATTTGAAATCCACCATTCCCTCCACTCACTTGTGCCCCCCCCTCACCTTCTCCTCTCACCCACCTTCCCAAATTCGTAGCTCCTCCTCCCACCACCTGTTAGACCCCCTTCCAGACCCCATTCTTCCCTTCTCCCACCTTAGAACACCCCCTCCTAGACCCCCTCACAGCCCGGGCTTTCACCACACTCATCCACCCCCATTTCCCCTCCCATATACCCCATTCCCCCCCATCATCATCAACCTACAACTCTCAACTGAAGATCTACAGCAGACCAGCAAATTGCAGCGGTCACCACGACCTCCTCCTGACTATTTTGAAGACCCAAGAGCCATCGTCGGAAGTGTCTGCCAGTTGCCTTCGCAACCAAAGTGGTTTCGTCTTCTTCCGATCTCCGAGTCGTCCAGGAGGTCCATTCTCCCACAGCTGCGCGGTTCTACCTTGGCTGAGGACCTGAGCCGACTTAGAAGCTCTGCCACGACCAGCCCCAATGGAATCAGTCCTCAAGTCCTTCTTCAAAGTTCTTCATCGGCCTGTCTACTTTCAGAATCAAGAAGCGGAAGCCCATTCAGCATCCGGGAACAGAAGTTACCAATTTTCTTCCACGATCGCGCGGCTCTGCCTTCCCCAGTCTGCATCAACACTTCCTCACTCTTCTGGCTCCACAGATCGTCTCCGTTCTCTTCTAGCATCTCCGTTTCTTTTACTGCAAAGAGGACTCACCCATGGTTCTAACGGCACTGACGGCATCAAATTTGGAGTTCGGGAGCGGTCAGGACAGCCTCTGCATCCTACTGTTGGTGACCTGCCCCTGCTAGTCTGAGAAACAGAGGCCCTGTTCAAGATTCTTCCCCGACCTGCAGCGACTCCAGAAGAAATTACAAAAATTCTGAGGCATTCCCCTTCCTGTTACGAAGATTTTGCCACCAGTGTCGCCATCAGTAAAATTCCTGAGCAAGATCTACAACAGCAGCACCGACCCTCTGTCCTGGTTCGCAGACAGCAGGCAGATTCGGCATCCACCCTTGTTCCTCGTTCTTTGCTTTGGTTTCCCCACCCCGCTTGGCCGGCTGAAGGCCCCTCCCCGCGTGGAGGTAGTATTGATGTAATATCATTAACCCCCACTCCAAGTTTCCCCTCCTGCGAGAGGTGTAGTGGTGTACTTTGTTTGGGCAGGTCAAGCGACACCGCCGCGGCGTGTGGGGATCCACTCGCCTCCCCGCTCGCCCTCGTCTCCGACCGGGACCGGTTTCTTCAAACCGGTCGAGTAAGTGCTCAAACCTTCACTCCACTTAGTGCTTGTCTTTCAATATTAGTTCTTAATTCCGCTGGTTATGCGAGTGAGAGCCCGATCCTCAAGCCCCGTTGTCTTGAGTGATCACCGTGGGAAGAGTGCAACCGGTGCCTTCGGCACTTCATCGGCCCCATTGAATTGGGCTCCTCTCCCATCGAACTCTCTCTCTCCCTCACTCGTTCTCTCTCTTCCTCTCTCCCTCTCACGATCTCTCCTCTCCCTCTCTCTCGGAGTCGGTCCGGACGGGCCCCGATCGAGGCACAGGAGGTACCGATGGGACGGGCTCGATGCTAGGATCGCGTGGACGCCAGCTTTGTCTCGATCCGCGGTACGTGGAGGCATGTGGGGCCGAGAGTAGCCGCGGCGTCCCTTCGTCCGTTCGGCACCGAATCGCCGTCTTCATCGCGATCGAGGTAGGGGGATGGAATCCCTGCGTTGCTAGGATCATTTTGACGCCATATGCACGCACATGCACGGCCGTTTTCCTCATTTTTCGTGCAAAACTCCATGTTAGCCTATTTATGCTTAATTTCATGAAATTAATTGTTATAGGCGTTGTTTTTAAATTTCAATGGCATGCTTAGTTGTAGAATGTTGTGGTTTGGCAGGTTTTACAGCTTTTCCATGTTTTCCCATCGATCCGGCTCGACCGGGAGGGAGTTCAGTTTTGAACCTAACCCGTCCGTAACCCAGGCGATGTGACAGTCCAACCAGGAGCCGTCACATTGGTAACTGCCCTCATGGGACGCATTACAGTACTGTGACGGACCTAAGTAGGTGCGTCACAGTGTGTGTAAGGGTCGAGCCCACGACCGTTACATTTCATTTGACTATAGTTGACCTGGTAAGGCGGTTGGCCTGACAGTCCGTCGGGCGACCGTCAGGGCTCCGTGACGCGCCTCCTAGCGTGCGTCACACCCTGTCTGAACGTTAGAAAAACTCTAATTTTTATAGTTTCGCGTGGCGTAACGGCTCAGGGGAGGCGCGTTACGTTCGCGTAACGCCCCTGTCCTGGCGCGTTACAGCCTGGACCTGACGGCCCGCTAGGAACGCGTCATTGACCTGTAGCGCACCCTTCCCCGACCGTCACACCCTGTGACGCGACAGACCTAGACCGTTACATTCCCCTAGTTTTTAAAAGCATGCATAGTCAATTTCTAATGCATTCCACGATATATATATGCCATGTTTAAGTTGTTTTGTGAACGATGGCTTGTTATTAGATCCCGATGGAATTACTTTCTCTTTCCTTGTGATGGAACCACTAGTCGTAGCTCAGCGACTGAGCGTGTCGTCCCACCCCGGAGAGGTGGAGGGGTGTTCCCATTGAACGGTTTGTAAGCTAGTCACCGTGGGCCCCTGCGGTAACCATTGCGTCCAACGGGGGGGGGGGGGGGGACTAGCTAGAGGCCTGGCTCTAGGAAGGAGTCGGTGTGTGCACACGTGGTCGGAGACTTGGACTGACACTGACGAGTGTTGCTCTGACTAGTACTTGGTTTGGTCCTGTTACGCCTCTCGCTTGTCACGTTCTAGACTTACGAGTTGCCGAGATGCAGTGTAAGTCGTCGGAGGACGCATCTAGTCTTGTTCTTCTAGTGGGTGTAGACACGCTAAAATTGATATTATTTTGAGTATATTTCATATTACCGTGCAATGCCCCATTTGACCCTCAAATTATCTTGTTTGAGTGGTTTTTCCCACTTTTCTTGAATTTCTCCTATTTTCCCCTCATTTCCTCTTTTTTCCTATTTTTCTGGATTTTCTGGGCATTTATCTGAATATTTTGAAATTCACGACCTGGGTAAGGGCGTGTTTTTAAAACACGACCTGATCTAGGGCGTTTCTTGGAGAAAGGACGCCCACGCCTGAGGGCGTCAATTCTTCATGTTTGACCGACTTCCCTCACTTTAAAAACTTGAAATAAACGCCCTTCCCAGGGGCGTGTTTTTTAAACGTGGCTTTGGTTGAGGCGTGTTTTACTATTGGAGTTTTTATTTCTAAAAATTAGTTTTTTAGAAACGCCCTTGTGCAGGGCGTGTTTTTAAGAAACGCCCTTTGTGCAGGTCGTCAATTCTTGAATTGACGCCCTGGTCCAGGTCGTGTTTCACTTTTTTTGTTCCGAACGAACGCAGCCTTTCCCCAGAGAGTCCCTGCTTCGTTTGGGCTCTTGCCCAGCTTAATCCTCCCCTCTTTGGGCTCTTGCCCCTTCTTATCTATTCCTCCTTTGGACTCTTTCCTTCTTATCTCTTTTTCTATCTTATTAATAGAGCTTCTGAGCTCTGTTAATCGGTTGGATTCTTCTTTTTCTTCTTCTCCCTTCCGACGTTGTTCTTCTTCTGTTTATTTTTTCTGTTAGTTTTTCTTTTTCTTTTCCTCTTCACGCAGGGTGGTGTTGCTGTGGCTGAAGGAGAAGGCTCCTACGTCCCACCTCTTCCTCCATCAAAGCCTCCTCCCAAACGTTAATCAAAGCCAAAAGAATAAGCAACAGGCCCTTCTTCCTTTTATCTATTCTTCCTTTTGTTTTTTTTTATCATCATCGGTTTGCTCATGTATGCATGTTTTATCTCCTATTAACTCCCCTACTCAACCACGTTGAGAAACTCTTTTAGTGCAACTTTTGCACTCTTTCCCTTATTCATATATTTGCATCTTCATACATTCATATTTTTCTACCCTCTTTGCATAGGGGTTTAAGGGCAAACACCCTTAAGGTGTGTTTTTCATCATGCTTTCTTGCTCATCCTTCTATTAAGAATTTGATGCTACACTCACCATATTTCTAATTCAATTTCTTTATTGGTGTTTGTTGATTTTTTTTGCAAGGGTAATAAAGGAAGAACTCTCTTCATCGGCCGGTCGATCTAGAAGAGAAAGGAGCACTCACAATCACCCGCGCTTAAGGTATTTTTCGTGATCCCTCCTATACTTTCATTATTATATTTTGAGGCCTCGCGTCTCTGGCGATCACAAACTCCATCTTAGCACCTCGTGCTATTTTTCATACTTATTTATTCATATTCTTAATTTTTCCTTAAGTGGATTTATTAGGATCTACAAATTGGCGATCACGGTGGGACACTTTGTGTTTTCATTGATTACCCCTTTCCCCTTGGCACCCACGTGCGCCCTTTCCTTTTGGTACCCACGGTACCCCTCCTTTGTGCCCCACGGGCATCCTTCATTGTGCTTTGCACTTCCCCACTTGTGATTGGATAGCTTGATAGAGATTTTGAAATTCCATTTACCCAAAAATAAAATTTTAATGAGCATGATATCCTGTTGATTGCCTTATTTATGTGACTGTGAGTGTTTTCATTTTTGCTGGCCGTGGAAGTTTGAAAGAATTCACGCCTCTGTCAGGGGCGTCTTTTATTTGTAACGCCTTCACGCAGGGCGTCTTGTCTTTGATTAACGCCTTCCCCCAGGGCGTCTTTATCATTTTTCCCCTACTTTATTGCGCTGTCTGTGAATTAACGCCCTTCCCCAGGGTGTCTTTTTATTGCATAGCGCCTCACCCCTGGGCGTTTCTTGATTTGGCCGTGCACCCCTTGCGAGTTGACGCCCTCACCAGAGGCGTTTCTCCTATTTGTAGCGCCTTGAATCAGGGCGCGTTTTACGCTGCCTGTGGGCCCTCCACAGTGATTCACGCCCTGCCCCAGGGCGTCTCTTTTGTTGGTAGCGACCTTCCCCCGGTCGTCTTCTTCCTGTGTTTTTCAGAGCCGTGCTCCATTGATTATCATATTGATTGCTCTTGTTTATCATTGTGGTTTGCCTATATCTGTTGCATTCATTCATCTTTGCATTGGTTTGGGAGACCTCCTCTCTCCTCACTAGGATTCCACACACCCTCTTGGAATCGGGACGACCCTCCATTGAGCATTCCGTCTCTTTGGACCGAAAATCCCTTTTCCAAGCCTCCATAAGTCCCCGCACCCGTGGATTCCCTCACGGACGCCGGGCAGGTTGTACCCTTTGAAGTCCCGAATTAGTTGGCCTAAACGTGGTGAGAGAGTGTTCCTAGTTGGCATTGGAGTTAAATCATATTGAAACTAGGCTCCTCCCCTTGTGTGAATCATATCAATTTGCATAAATTCATTAATTCACCAAGGTTCGAACATAAAAATCAAGGTAACCATTTCAACTTGGGTGTGTTTCTTTGCCAATTGTTTGCACATTATTTTGATTGCATGATGGCTTACCATGATAGGAAAAATAACATGTTCAATTCGATTAATGTTCATGAGGGTGATCAACCTAGCACATCTTATTCCCCTCAATTTCAACATGTTCGTCAAAATTCTCACCATACTCTCAAGGGACCACGTCCTCATTCTTATGGTCATGCCCAGCCCATGGGCAATGTCCATCCTCATGGTCCCCCTACTCAAGTTCGAGCCACTATTCCTACGGGACCGTCTCGTCCTAACGATGAGAAGGTCTCCCGAATCTTGCATGCATTAGATCATCTCACCCCTCAATAGATCCAAGCCCTTAAGGCCGCCGTTGAGGGCGCATCTCCTGCATCTCATCCTCCTTCCAATCCTATGCGGGTGACCCATCACCCACCTCCCTTTTCTATTCACAACCCTCCACGGGTGGCCCATCATCCACCTCCCTCTTCCACTCATGTTCCTACTAATCGGGTAGCCCACTACCCATCTCCTTCTATTCACACTCCTCCTCGGGTGGTCCGACACCCGCCTCCTTCTATTCCTCCTACATCACGGCCCCGAGGCCCTTATATTCCTTGTAATCCGGCCCATCCGGGTTCTTTTACGGGTCATCCCATTAACTCCCCTCCACGGCCTTTTTGTGCGGCCCCTCCTCCTTCAAGGCCCTGCCAACCCTCGGTTGTTCATGTTACACCCCTCCAGCAAACTCTGCTTGATAAGATTACTTTGATGGAGGAGCAATTAAAAAGGGTCATGGCTCCTCCTAATCCGGTCAATCCTCTCCATGCCGCTTTGGACGAGATTACTAAGATGGAGAGAGAATGGAAAGATAGGAGAGAGGATTATGGCGTCAGCATTCCAAGCGAGCAAGAGCCGGCATTTGAAGAATCCGAGGTAATATACGATGATGAAGCTGCGCAGGCACCCCTTCCGAGTTTCCTTCATTTCCCACTTCCCCCACTATCATTCGATGAACCTCCTGCTCAGGATGAAGCCACCGTCCCTAACCCTACCCCTGTTTTTGAGACCTCTTGGTGTTACGACGATGGGTCGATATTTCAATCACCCACGCCGACACATCTTGAGTCTCCTCCCACTCCCAACGCCGCTCGCCCCGTTCGGCATTTTCTCCGCAACAAACCCCCACCAATTACACCTCCCACAATTATACTTCCACCAATTACACCTTCACCAATTAAACCCCCATCAATTACACCTCCACCAGCTATGCCATTAACCTCCATATCACCAGCCTCCACTGAGCCCACCTTCGAATCTTCCCCAATTAACCTCCCATTACCACCACCTCAACCTTCCCTTTTCCCTTTAACCCCAAAACCCACATTGCCTACTCCACCACTTAACCCTTCACCTATGGTTAGTCCTGAGCAGGATCCACCACTTTTTGCACTCAAGCCAACCCCGACTGCTTTCGAGCAAAGGGAGAAGCTCGGCGTGTTTGAACCTCCGCTTCCACCTCCGCCAACACTTTCTATTATACCTCCACCCTCCACGGAGCCTTCCGCCTCCGCCTCACCTCCCCTTATTACTCGGAAGGGGAACGCTGCTATAAGTACTTGCGCCAAGGATGATCAAGAGCCGGGCAAGACAGATTTGGCCACGGCTATGCGATTCAAGATTCAAGAATTCATTTACCGGATGCCAATCCGGATTATTGTGCCAAGCATGGTCGCGGAGGCCAAGTCACCGTCATTGTTCAGAAGAGAATGCCAGGTGTTGATGTCACCCAAGGGCCGGGCAGGGCACCCCTTGTTCCAATTTCCAAATCCTGAATCCATTCTTCCATGCAAGGGGCGAATGCCCATTTTGTTCAACACTCCATATACGCCACAGTTAATGGGTAGCACAATGCTTCATGTTCCAACTTTTCAATCCTCTCACATTGTTGTTCTTTGCCTTCCAAGGGGGTTGTTATTTATTACTGAAGCTTCTTCCATTGGGCCAATTGGCTATACACTTTCGCTGCCATGGAGGGGCGGTTATTTTGGCGCTAAGGGGTCTTCCACTCCTTTATCCACCCTCTATCCCACTCCATCCATATTCTTGTCTATCACGTTTTCTTCATGGGCCACTCCCAGGGGAAAGAGGAGGATCTCACCCTCTCACCCTTCACATTCCTCATCTTCTTTGCATTTCATTGCGTTCATGCATTCACTACATTCATCACGTCCATTCTATTGCATTCATATGCATTTGCACCTCCTGCTTCCCGGGTCTCCAAACCCGTATCTTCCCCGCCTTCCGGCACCGCCGGATCCTCCGCATTTCCCACCTTATTCATATTCATCTTCATTACTTGGGCATCGCGCCCCTTTCCAACCTTTTCATCTCACTCTCCCAGATTTCTCTCCCTTCTTCCCAGGGCATCGCGTCCCTCGGCATTTTATTCCTCCGGAACCTCCGGACTTTCCCTTTGGGCACGACGCCCCTCTCCACCTTTTTTATTTGCTTCCTCCGGAACCTCTGGACTTTTCCCTCGGGCACGACGCACCTTTCCACCTTCTCCTTCCTGATTTCATTCCTCCGGAACCTCCAGATTTTTCTCTCCTCCCTGGGCATCGCGTCCCTCGGCATTTGCTTCCTCCGGAACCTCCGAACCCTCCATCTTTCTTCCGATTCATCTTTCTAATCTTCCTGAACATCACATCCTTCATTTTTTTCTTCCTTTTCCATCATCTTTTTCCCTATTTCGTCTCAGGGCATCGCGTCCCTTCTTTTGTCATCCCTCCGGAGCCTTCGGATTTTTCCTCTCATGATTCTCCTCTGCCTCCGGACCCTCCGGATCCGCCTCTTTCTATCTACCAATTTCTTCTTCTAATTCCTCCTGATTCTGGGTCCGACCCAACTTCTTCCACATCCACTGCCTTGGGCATCTGTCCATTCTCCCATTGCTTTCGAGGCTTTAGTCCTCATTCCTCCTTCTAATTCTCCTCTCCTTCTGTAGACTGTTCCATGTGATCAAGGTCTCCGCGCCTTAGTGAGGGAGTTCTAGCCCACGCCTCTTCTCCTTTTTTTCCTTATTCGTCTGAGTCTGGTCTTGGCACCACTCCTTCTTGTTAAGCCACTTTCAATCCTTTGCTTCCAATCCTTTATCTGCCTAAGAGGACTATCCCACGATGATCAACCTCTCGCGGCAGCTGCTTTAACAAAGGTTGCAAGGTAATATATTGACGTAAGTAAGCATTTATATGATATCATTACCTCATTACTTCACGCATGATTTTCAAAATGAAGTGCTTCCTAACAAGATTAAGAGTGGTGTTTTAGATCTTTATCTTAGGCTTTTGTTAAATTAAATCATTGTTAAAAAGAGTCTTTAGGCTTGCTTATGCAGCACCTTGGTTAATAAGAACCCCGCGCTGGGAATTCAACATTCTCTCCCTGCTTGTTAAGATCAACCCTCAGCTGGGCACCTCACACACTTCACGGCGTCCTTAGCCGGCTCCTTTGGTTAAACACTGTTGCTACCTTGGCCATGCCATGAGTATATCTGAAAGTCTTTTCTCTTCTTTACTCGGCCACGTGCAGGGGCAAGAGGTTGACGGATGAGATGACCAACCTTGGTAATCCCCAATACGAGAGGAGTCTCAAATAGGGGCAGTCTTGACCCAAACTAAATATGAATTTCATGATATACATCTCGCCAAAAGGGCTATTATGAAAATCAAGTCAGAATTTCGATAAAAGTAAGATTGTGAATTATGGCATGACAAGAGTGGCAAAGTCCCCGCAGGGAAAATCCTGGTCGTATGCATGTCGAGGGTCTAAAAATCAAAGGCATAAAGCCCCGGCGCAACAGACTACCTCTTTGAGGGGGAACACCTTGGAAAGAATTCAAGTCCCGACATCTCCCATCCTGCATAAAGCTTATCTCCAATTATTCTTCTCTTCTCCCTCCAAGACCGAACATTTCTCAGGAATGGCCTTGGTAGGGGTACTGTTGATCAAGGGCAGTCGGTTATAGGGCGCCACCCTTCAATGCACGCCCAGCTTTGGGCAGTTTTTAGCAAAAGGGGAAGGAACGAGGACCCCTAGCCAGTGGTTTAAGACACCCTTTGATGCTGCTTTAGCAATGTCTAACCAAAATCAAACAAAATTGAATATTTCTTGTCTAAAATCTATAAAAATTTGAATATCTTTCCCAAAATTCATAAAAATTGAAATATTTTTCAAAACCCATAAAAATTTGCATATTTTTTCAAAATTCATAAAAATTTGAGTATATTTTCAAAAACCACATAAAAATTTGCATATTTCAAAAAAAAACTCCATAAAAATTACATTGTATTTTCTGATGGTGTTTTACAGGAACAGCTTTACAAGGACCAAGAGCACTGGATGAATCCTATCTCCACTCATTGCTATCAATCTATTGATTCTCCCGATATTCTCATGACATGCCACCCTGGGCATTTTTGGTTATCACCTCCTTATATCATTTTGGTTATATCTCCTGATTATCATTCTGATTATTCATCTCCAGATCTTTCAATCAACTCCTACTAATTTCTCTTGATCAATTCTGCCGATGGGCATTATCAGATCTTGATCATTCAACTCCAAATCTTGATTAGCCAAGTTGGCATCCTCATGACAAAATAACAAACAATGATGCTTTGTAATATCATGATTCAACTCATAATGGTTACTATGTTGTGACATGCTATTGATGCTTTGATTCATGCTATGCTTGCTACGCTTAAATGCCTTATTCATTGCTTGTTATCTTTTATATCTTGGCTGATGAATTTTTGAGCGCAGGATAAGAAGCTCTTGGTTCCACCGACTAGGCATCATCATCCCAAGCCCCACGGTGCTTGCAGCTCAGTTCTCAGTTCCCATGCTCATTGCACCACCATCTCCTGTATGTATTTTAATATATGTTACATATGCTACTAGATTATATCAAGGACCTTGTGGCTTTGGTAAATCTAGAATTTGAGTTCCCCTTCATCAAAAATGATGACGATTCCAGAGGCATCTTAGTCACACGGATAGGCCGTTGAGCCGTCCGAGACTGGGGACGATGGTTCCTTTTTATGAGTTGGTGCGTGGATAAACGGGCTTCGGCTTAGTATCAGCTCGTGAAATCGGTTTCTTGACTCAGTCTTGGCAGCTTAGCAATATTATCCTTGATTATCTTATATTTTCATTTGATTTAATTTTTCCTTTTAAACCCAGCATGCATTCATGTAGGAATTTGAAACAATTGTTGAAAAACCATTCTGATAAAGCTGATTTTGAGAGTTGAAGTTGATCTTAATCTTTACCGATATGAGATATTCCATGCCAGATTGAATCTTCAGTTCGTTTTGTTGCTGTTTTGGGTGATTTTCTCGAAAGCTCCTTGTTTGGATTTTTATCATCTTATTTCAATCCTTTCCTTTGATCCACCTTGGCTGCAGCACGTCCACTGGCTGGTAACCGCTCCCCAATGGTGAAACTTGTAGGTTTGTGACCTGGGGTACTTCCACCGCGCTGGAAGTTGATCATTTATTTTATCTCCTTCGTGCACCGCGTGCACAACTCCCCTTTTATCCAAACATTGTTGATTTCATTGAATTTTCCGAGATTTGCTTCATCTCGTGCTTTTGATTTGATTCTCATCAAGTGATGTTGATTGCGTGTCTCATCACACCTTGGCATCTACTTTTCAGTTTGCTACGCTCCCTTGTAAAGCAGACGCCAAGGCGGGGCAGCTGTAGACACGCTAAAATTGACATTATTTTGAGTATATTTCATATTACCGTGCAATGCCCCATTTGACCCTCAAATTAGCTTGTTTGAGTGGTTTTTCCCACTTTTCTTGAATTTCTCCTATTTTCCCCTCATTTCCTCTTTTTTCCTCTTTTTCTGGATTTTCTGGGCATTTATCTGAATATTTTGAAATTCACGACCTGGGTAAGGGCGTGTTTTTAAAACACGACCTGATCTAGGGCGTTTCTTGGAGAAAGGACGCCCACGCCTGAGGGCGTCAATTCTTCATGTTTGACCGACTTCCCTCACTTTAAAAACTTGAAATAAACGCCCTTCCCAGGGGCGTATTTTTAAACGTGGCTTTGGTTGAGGCGTGTTTTACTATTGGAGTTTTTATTTCTAAAAATTGGTTTTTTAGAAACGCCCTTGTGCAGGGCGTGTTTTTAAGAAACGCCCTTTGTGCAGGTCGTCAATTCTTGAATTGACGCCCTGGTCCAGGTCGTGTTTCACTTTTTTTGTTCCGAACGAACGCAGCCTTTCCCCAAAGAGTCCCTGTTTCGTTTGGACTCTTGTCCAGCTTAATCCTCCCCTCTTTGGGCTCTTGCCCCTTCTTATCTATTCCTCCTTTGGACTCTTTCCTTCTTATCTCTTTTTCTATCTTATTAATAGAGCTTCTGAGCTCTGTTAATCGGTTGGATTCTTCTTTTTCTTCTTCTCCCTTCCGACGTTGTTCTTCTTCTATTTGTTTTTCTGTTAGTTTTTCTTTTTCTTTTCCTCTTCACGCAGGGTGGTGTTGCTGTGGCTGAAGGAGAAGGCTCCTACGTCCCACCTCTTCCTCCATCAAAGCCTCCTCCCAAACGTTAATCAAAGCCAAAAGAATAAGCAACATGCCCTTCTTCCTTTTATCTATTCTTCCTTTTGTTTTTTTTTATCATCATCGGTTTGCTCATGTATGCATGTTTTATCTCCTATTAACTCCCCTGCTCAACCACGTTGAGAAACTCTTTTAGTGCAACTTTTGCACTCTTTCCCTTATTCATATATTTGCATCTTCATACATTCATATTTTTCTACCCTCTTTGCATAGGGGTTTAAGGGCAAACACCCTTAAGGTGTGTTTTTCATAATGCTTTCATGCTCATCCTTCTATTAAGAATTTGATGCTACACTCACCATATTTCTAATTCAATTTCTTTATTGGTGTTTGTTGATTTTTTTTGCAAGGGTAATAAAGGAAGAACTCTCTTCATCGGCCGGCCGATCTAGAAGAGAAAGGAGCACTCACAATCACCCGCGCTTAAGGTATTTTTCGCGATCCCTCATATACTTTCATTATTATATTTTGAGACCTCGCGTCTCTGGCGATCACAAACTCCATCTTAGCACCTCGTGCTATTTTTCATGCTTATTTATTCATATTCTTAATTTTTCCTTAAGTGGATTTATTAGGATCTACAGTGGGTTGTTCCATCTCTCACTTCACTTGGTTAGCAGTGGTTTATTCTATTGGTAGATTTAGCTCCTGACGTTATTTCCTGTCGTTATTATTTATTAAATCGTGCATCTGCCTGTTTATTGTTTAAATGCATGCTCTAATTGCTTTTATATTTGCCTGCTTGCTTGTTTAGTGTGAGGTAGGGATCCGCGTGACCCCTACTGAGTCTGGCTGTGACTCACCCTTTCTCATTTCAGGTGAGCCGCCCCAGTCGTCCGCTGGTCCTTCTCGTGATTGTACTGACCGTCGTTAGAGTGCCAGCTCCTATCGGTTTGTCTTTTTTGTTCTTTTGAGCCGGGGTATGCCCCGTGTAGTTGTATAGTGGACCTCTATTATTTGTAAATCTGGACTATTGTTTATATTTTACCACTCTGATATTTTAAATTTCTTCCGCACTTATTTATTAATTGCTGTCCTAATTAATATTACACGCCTGCGTTCTCAATTCGTTATGCAACTCCTCAGCAAACTCCACTAACCCTTCAGGGGCCACATCAGCCTCTTAGGTGACTTCGCCAGTTCTTGGTATCGGTGTATCGATGTTATCGGTATATCGGTATCCGGAGCTTTGGGTCGTCACAAAGACCATGCGTCTTTCAGATCCTTATCGGAAAGTTTCGGATCGCTTTTATGGGTCCTGAGTTGTGTTTTACGATCTGCGTGAGTTTTTCTCTCGTACTAGTTACGGAACCCCGTTGTGAGTTTACTATTCAGTTCATCGACTCGAGGACGCTATAGTTGCATTGCATTCTTTCCGAGGATCGTTTTGACTATTTTTCCATATTTTTCTGAATTAGTCCATTTTCGGACCAAAAATCAGAATTTACGAAAATTAGGAAAATTCTATTTTCCTTTTCTTTTTATTCTTCTTTTCTCTTCCTCTCTCCTCATTCGCGCTGTCACGTCCCGAGCCTTATTTACAGCGGAAGACGCGCTCGGGAAGCGCGAATAGCCGGCATGGTAAGCCTCTTGCAAGTAAGAATCAATCAGAGCGCAAGACAATCACACACATAAATGCAATTGCACAGGATTTAATCAAAATTCAATTTTATAAATGATCAATATTCATAATACAACCACTTTTCATCATCTTTTCCTTCTACTAGACTCAAGAAATAGGAAAATTACATTGACTCAATCTAAACATGATAAACTTCCTAAGTCTTCACTCTCATCTTTATAACACTTTCACTCGCTTCCGGACCCGCTACTATTATAGCCCGAATCCGAATCTGAACTATTTCCATCTCCTGAAAAATATTGGAAAGTAGGTCATGAGCACACTTGCCCAGTAGGTATCTTCGCATCAATATGAAGGCATTATTAAAGTGATTATCATTTTAGCTCTAAAGAAGTAAGGTAAAATCATGCGAATGCGAATCAATCATGCGATCAAATCAATAGAAACAAGATAACCATGTAAGATAGAATGATCAAGAATGAGCTAACAAGAACATGGTATTGGCCTTCCATGAATAAGAATGTAACGAGATTGTACTAGCAAGTCACATATTCATCATACTAGTCTCTTTTGAGTACATAGTTCGTGAATTTTTTTTGTGGAATATCAAGCAAGAATGTCATGTCGTGCCGTGGATCTTCACTTATTTATTGAAATAGTACTCCCAGCACAATGCGATGCCAGTAGCATCATACCCCATGGTTTATAAAATAGTATGTTTTCGGCAATCAGCCGAGGGGACTAGCATAGAGCCCTTGAACACAATCAGTGCTCGATCGCATCTTCAGTTATAAATTAAGCTACTTCCACGCAATATAACAGTAAAGTATGGCCAAGAATATAGCACTTCCAATAATTCCATGATAATGAAAATCAATGAATGAATGCTTCAACGTAAGAATGTAGGAGTCAAGAAATAGACTTTAAACAATGTCATGCTCATAGAAATAAATCGACAGCATAACGGTATTTTCTTTAACTTCCATTTCATTTAGATCAATTTAAGCAATATGACAAGTTCTAGATCATCAAGGTTTGTCTAGAATCATTGGAATATCAACCCTTGTTCAAACCTTGGGTTAACATAAATTGTTGTATATCTATCTCAGTGTTTTTGATGATAACAAAACCAAAGACCCTTGGTGGCTCTCTTGTTTGGAATCCTTGACCCAAGTGTTTTTCACACCTTTTTCAAGGCCGGATTTTTTCATGCTTTTGCTTAAGGCTTTAGCCTTCCGAATGGGCTTTCTCAGATCTCAAATGAACTTGACATTTCCCATATACATGCATCCAATTCATGTCTCGATCGTGTGGATATGGTTCTCTGGGCTAAACTCTTATTTTTCAGGTTTTTTGATAGTCCGGTCGACCTCCAGCATGACCCCGGTCGACCTGAAATAACAGAATACAATTCTCTACAGTCTGTCACAGTGGCGGTCGACCGCCCCTCAAATCCCGGTCGACCGGATTTCCCAGGGACCGGCCACTTGCAGGTTTCTCAGTGGCGATCGACCGCCAGCCCCTGCAGGTCGACCGCCAGCCCCGAGCTACCAACAATTGTTGACTTTTTCACCTTTCGAGATTAGCCACTCTCATGGGAATTGTTTAATCCCTAAGCTACCAAACTCTCCAGATATTGTGGATCTGGTCTGGGGGAGGCCTTGGACCATTCAAGAACCTATATAACTTATACAAGAGGGTTTGGAAAACCCTAATGCTCAAGGAAGATCAAAGGGAGGCTGCCAAGAGGAAGAGAAGGGATTTGGCACTGTAGACGTGAACAGTGCTCCGAGAGAAGTTCTTCATCCTTCTTCATCAAGTCAAGTGAAGATCAGCCCAAGGATTCAAGCTGCATCCAAAGCATCCAACCATCCATTAAGGGGGAGCAAATCAAGATTCTTCTATTGTGTTCTAAATTCTTTTTGCCTTCTTAAGCTTCATATGTGGATCTTGTAGTTGTTAAAATATTTCGGTGTGTGTGGATCTTCCTAGATCCGTGTGTGTGTGTTTGTGTGTGTCCTCCCGTGTAGCTGTGTGCGTATTAAGGTGTTCTTGCATCTTCGCGGGAACTCCTCTTCCCAGTGTGTAAGTGTTGTGTGTGGTTGATCTTGTAACCTTTTACAAGATAGTGTGTGGATCCTCACAGTCCGTGAGGGGTGGACGTAGGTTGCCTTTGTGGCATCCGAACCACCTAAAAATCGTTGTCGCCGTGTGGTTTGTTCCTTTTCTTCTATCCCCATTCTGTGCTAATTGCATGTGTGATTTCCAGTTCAGTTTTATTCTCAATAATCCATTTATCACCGTTTAGATCTTGCATTGTTTTTTGGTCTCTGTTTACCTTGTCTCTCTTATAGCATTCTATCACATATTTTATACAAAAAGAAAATAATCTTCATTAATTTTTAACACCCAATTCACCCCCCTCTTGGGTGCCATTTAAACTCGGGACTTCAATTGGTATCAGAGCGAGGGCTCTTTCCTTCACAGATCTAACGATCTAGAGCAAGATCCGATTAAATGGCAAACAAGGGTATGATACCCGAGGGTCACTCCATCAACCGTCCTCCTTTTTTTGACGGCTCAAACTACTCTTACTGGAAAAATAGAATGCATGTTTTTCTGAGGGCGCAAGAGTACGAAGTTTGGAGAGTTGTGGACAAGGGTCCTCATAAACTCGGGGCTGATGAAGAAAAATGGACGCCCGAGGAAATTAAGAAATGCACTGCTAATTTTAATGCCATGAACATTATGCAATGTGCAATACACCCTAGTGAATTCTCTCGTGTCTCTATGTGCAGTTCAGCCAAAGAAATGTGGGACAAGCTGCGACTCATATACGAGGGAACTTCAGAGGTCAAAGAAACCAAGGCAAATCTCCTAGTCACGGACTATGAGCTATTCAAAATGAAACCTGAAGAAACCATCTCTGAGATGTTTGCAAGGTTAACAGAGATCACAAATGGTCTCAAAGGTCTCGGGAAGGAATACTCAAATTCTGAGCTTGTGAGGAAGGTGTTAAGGTCCCTACCGTCAGCTTGGCACACCAAGGCCACGGTAATTGAAGACTCAAAGAACTTGTCAACTCTCACCTTGGATGAACTCATAGGATCACTCATGACCTATGAGATAAATATAAAGAGAACAGCTGACGAAGACATCAAAAAGAAAAAGGTCATTGGACTGAAAGCTCACCAATCCGATGACGAATCTCAAGAAGGTGAATCAAGTGACGGAAGCAATGAAGAGGAAGAATTGGCGATGATAACTCGCCAAGTGAGGAAATTTCTAAGGAAGAAGAGAAACTTTCAGGGAAGCTTTAGAAAGGGGCCAAGAAGGCCCATGCAAGCCAAAGGCGAATCGAGCAAGCCAAGTAGCATCATATGCTACGAATGCAAGAAGCCTGGGCATATGAGAGGTGAATGTCCAGATCTAAAAAGGAAATTCAAGAAGGATAATTTCAAGAAACCCAAAGCCATGGTCGCCACTTGGAGCGACGAAGAAGATGAACCATCTGATGAAGAGATTCAAGAACTTGTGGAAAGCTTGTGCCTCATGGCACATGAAGATGAATCCACGGAGGTAAATTCTGACCATGAATTCATTTCCAATGAACAATGGGAATCTGAATATGAAAAGTTGTACACTAAGTACAAGAAAACCAGATCTGAAAATAAAACTCTCAAAAAGAAACTTGATGACTTGTCACGCGAAGATATCTTTACTAAATTTGAGAAACTGGAACAGGAATGGTTTGAGGCTACGGAAGAAAAAGAAAATCTACTGCAAACAATTATAGAATGTGATAAGACCAAAAAGGAACTATCATGCAAGATAACTGAAATGGAGGAAGCATGTGAAAGGATCAAAATTCAAGAACAAATTTTGAAATCCACCAATTCAGAACTCGAAAGGAGAAATGGGTCTTTGACTGAAAAAGTTGCTGAACTTCAGCTCACCTTGACTAGGTTTGTTAAGGGGAAACAAAACCTGGATAACCTACTGGGAGTTAAAGTCAACTTCCAAAAGGAAGGCTTGGGGTACACACCTCAAAACAAAAAATCCTTTGAGCATAAGATCACCACATCCTTCATTCATGAAAAGGACTATAATCATGCTTCATGTTCTGATTCTCAATCCCAACATGTTCAGCCTAAATCACACAAGAATCAAAGAACCTTTTCACATGCAAATTGCTTTCATTGTGGTAGATTTGGTCACGTGATGTCCAACTGCTGGTTCAGACAAAGCACACCTAAATATCATGTTCCATGGACCAAGAAAACATCCACAAGAAGTTGGACTAACTCCTATGGACCCAAACTTGTTTGGGTACCAAAAATAATTGCATGAGAAGTTTTTTTCTTGCAGATATGTCTTGAAGCCAGGGGGAGCAAATGGTACTTGGATAGCGGGTGTTCAAGGCATATGACAGGGGACAAGGAATTGTTCTCTACACTGCAAGATAAGGATGGAGGGTCAGTTGTCTTTGGAGGTCAAGATAAAGGTAAAATCATTGGAACTGGCAACATTGGCAAGAATTCTGAAATCCTTATTGAAGATGTGCTTTTGGTGAAAGGTTTAAATCATAACTTGCTAAGCATTAGCCAATTGTGCGATAAGGGTTTTAAAGTTATTTTTGATGAAACTCACTGCATTGTCTTAAACAAAAATTCAAATGAGATCAAATTTCTTGGAAAAAGGAATAACAATGTCTACACTGTTGATATTGATAATGCTTCTTGCGATAACTTCTGCTTGGTTGCGAACAATCATGAAAATGCATGGTTATGGCACCGAAGATTAGGTCATGCTAGTTTTGGAGTAATCTCCAAGCTGTCTAGACATGACTTGGTGAATGGACTGCCAAAATTAAAATTTGAAAGTGATAGGATATGTGAGGCTTGTACTAAAGGCAAGCAAACACGAACCTCTTTCAAAAATAAAAACATTGTTTCATCTGCTAGGCCTTTGGAACTGTTGCATCTTGATCTTTTTGGTCCCACTAGAACATCTAGCCTAGGAGGAAAATCCTACGGCTTTGTGATTGTTGATGACTTCTCCAGATTCACATGGGTGTTATTTTTAGCTAATAAAAGTGATGCTCTGATGGAGTTTCAAGTGTTTTGCAGAAAAATTCAAAATGAAAAAGGTTACCTCATCACCACCATCCAGAGTGATCATGGTGGTGAATTTGAAAATCATGATTTCAGCATCTTCTGTGAAGAGCAGGGGTATACACACAATTTTTCATCACCAAGGACGCCCCAGCAAAATGGAGTAGTGGAAAGGAAGAACAGAACATTAATAGACATGGCCCGGACCATGCTAAGTGAGAATTCCCTGCCTAAGTATTTTTGGGCTGAGGCGGTGAGTACAGCTTGCTACATCACCAACAGGCAATGGTAAGGCCCATTCTGATGAAAACTCCTTATGAGCTCTACAAGGGTAAGAAACCCAACATCTCTTATCTTAAACCTTTTGGATGCTCCTGCTATATTTTGAACAATGGTAAGTCCAACCTGGGTAAGTTTGATGAAAAGAGTGATAAAGGAATCTTCCTAGGTTATGCACTCAACTCTAGAGCTTACCGTCTATTTAATAAAAGGACTTTAGTTGTTGAAGAAAGTCCTCATGTCATCTTTGATGAATCCGAATCAAAACTGATAGACCAAACTTCTTCTACCTTGGATGCAGATGAAGATCCTAAGAACTCAATAAGTGTCAAGGCTAAGGATGAATCGTTGGAAGCAACCTCTAGCAACAGTGAAAAAGATGAAGATCCTATACTCGAGACTCTACAAGAACCACAAGTGCAGCATCCTGATCTACCCAGCTCCTCCACCCGTCTAAAGGATCATCCAGCTGTGAACATCATAGGCAATTTGGAGGATGGGGTAAGAACTAGGTCCTCTCTAAGGCAAGTTGAAGAGGAAGACTTGATAGCCTTGCTATCACAAGAAGAACCCAAGGACTTTCGTGAAGCTCTTCAAAATGAATCCTGGATTCAGGCTATGCATGATGAACTGCACCAGTTTGAAAGAAACGAGGTGTGGACTCTCATGCCGCGTCCTAAGAACCATCCCACTATTGGAACTCGTTGGGTCTTCAGAAACAAGTTAAATGATGCGGGATTGGTGGTTAGGAATAAGGCCCGGCTTGTGGCCAAGGGGTACAGCCAGGAAATGGGCATTGATTTTGATGAGTCTTTTGCACCAGTTGCCAGACTTGAAGCTGTTCGAATCTTATTGTCCTATGCTTGCTCTTTGAACTTTAAGTTATTTCAAATGGATGTTAAATCTGCATTTCTTAACGGCTATATCAAGGAGGATGTCTTTGTAGAACAGCCTCCAGGTTTTGAAGATTCCAAACATCCACAACATGTGTACAAACTCCAAAAGGCCCTATATGGACTAAAGCAAGCACCAAGGGCGTGGTATGAACGGCTTACCTCATTTTTGGTTGAAAATGGTTTCAAGAGAGGTAATGTTGACCAAACACTTTTCACCAAGAGATCAGGTAAAGACATTTTGGTGGTTCAAGTGTATGTAGATGACATCATCTTTGGGGCCACTAACAATGTCTTATGCAATGAATTTGCAAAAATCATGCAGGGAGAATTCGAGATGAGTTTAATGGGGGAGCTAACCTTCTTTCTTGGATTACAGGTGAAACAAACTTTAGAAGGAATCTTCATCAATCAAACCAAATATACTATTGAACTGTTGAAGAAATATGGGATGGCGGAAGCAAAACCCATATCAACTCCCATGGCTACCACCACAAAGCTGGATAAAGATGAAAATGGTAAAACAGTAGATCCTACACTGTTTCGAGGTATGATCGGATCGCTACTGTACCTTACAGCATGTCGCCCTGACATTCAATTCAGTGTATGTCTCTGTGCCCGTTTTCAGTCATGCCCCAAGGAATCTCATTTATCCGCCGTGAAACGCATTTTCAGATATCTCATTGGATCCTTAAACCTTGGCTTGTGGTTTCCTATCGGTGGTTCCTTTGATTTAATTGCTTATACCGATGCGGATTATGCTGGGTGCATTGTAGATCGTAAAAGTACAAGTGGATACTGTCAGTTTCTTGGTGGTTGCCTAGTCTCATGGGCCTCCAAGAAACAACATTCAGTAGCTCTCTCAACGGCCGAGGCTGAATATGTAGCCGCCGGAAGTTGTGGAGCCCAAGTACTTTGGATCAAAAATCAACTGCTTGATTTAGATGTTGAAATGAAAACTGTTCCAATTCTGTGTGACAATACCAGTGCGATAAATTTGTCTAAAAACCCTGTTCAGCACTCCAGGACCAAACATATAGATATTCGTCATCATTTTCTGAGGGATCATGTAGGAAAAGGGGTCTTTGAATTGAACTTCATTGACACACACAATCAGCTAGCTGACATTTTCACCAAACCTCTAAACCAGGATCAGTTTAATAAGATAAGAAGAGATCTTGGGATGTGCAAGGGTGAGAGCATACATGCATAGGTTTGCATCTAAGGTATAGGGTTGCATTTGTAGAAAAATCATGTGCACCGAGGGTAGAAACCATGCATTTTTCCTCTTCTCTTTCTTATGTGTTGTTTCTCACGTTGTTACTCACCTTGCATGCCTGTTTGTTACTACTTATATCCAACCCTTCTTGAATAATTCTTCTATCGCTTAATATTCCTTGCTCAAACATCTGTGGACTCAGTGTGCTGGTACTAAAGGAACTTACTAGGGAAAATCAGAACCTCCTCTCAATTATGCATCTTGCTCTTTTCACTTCCCTTGTCCTGATTAGTGGCCCCTCTCAGGCAGTCCGTTGCCTATCCCCCAATAGAAAAAAAAACAGAAGGAAAATCAAAAAGGAAAAAGAAAGAAACAAAAAAAAGGGGAAATATCTATTTTTGGGGATTTTGGTCCTGGCGGTCGACCGCCAGGCCCGCGCCGGTCGACCGCCGGCGGCGGACCGGCCCGACTTAGGGGTCCACCGACCCTTCTTATATGGGTCCTTTTTCTTCTTTTCTCTCTCTCCTTCACTTCCACTCACTCTCTACCACCAAACCCTAACCCCAACACTCCTCATCTCCACCATCCAAGCCTCCACAACCCTTCTTCCTCCATCCGCACATTGATTCGGTCGTCCCGGCATCACTTCGGGACCTCTCCCTTATTGTCGGGTGTGCGTTCGTGGAGATCTCTCTCAACTTCTTCTCTGTGGAAAAGTTCCTCCAAGCCGTAGAAGTGTCCCTTGTGCTTCATCCACGTTCCCGGGGTTGAGATCGTTTCCCCAAGAGTTTCCCGGTGGGTTTTTCAAGTTCGAATGCCGCCAAGACGGAGTTCTCGGCGTTCTGCCCAAGGTGAAGCTAGCCGTCAACGGCCAGCAGCCCCGGCTCCTCCATCTCAGCAAGCTCCTCCTCTGCCTCGAGCACCCTTACCTCCACGTCCTATTATCGACCCTCGCTTGGTTGACTTTGATGAGGTGAATGCGCTCTTCCCGGATTTGTGCGCTCTTTTTGAGGTTCAGGACGGTTGGATGGATTTTGTTACCCGGTACAATAGGTATTATCCTCGGTTGGTGCAGCAGTTCTATGGCTTTTTAGCTGTGAGAAATGACCGGTTATACACCACGGTTGAGGGTGTGGAGCTTCATATCACTCCGGAGTTATTTCAGCAGGCCCTAGGAGTATCCGCCATGGGTGCAGATAGGGCATTTGGTTTTGGTGAAGTTCCAGCAACATTTACTGCTATGACAGGCTGTGAATATGTACACGGTGTGAGCAATTTGATCAAGCTAAATGCCAATCATTTTCCTTCACTACAGCGAGTCCTGCACCACATGTTTACATCATTGATTTATCCCAAAGTGGGCGGTCGGGATGAGGTTACAGAGGTTCAGCGTTTTCTATTCTATCATGTTATGAACGGTATTCAAATCAATATGGGTCGGCTCATGACTGATCTGATTGGAACCTGTCGTACCTACCTCCGGCGGTCTCTTCCCTATGCTTCGCAGTTGACCGGAGTCTTTATTCATGCCGGGATTAATGTGGCAAATGAGCAGTTCATCTATGTTCGGCCGGATGATGTGTACAATAAGCATAAAATTTTCACAGATTTTGGCTACTACTTTGGTCCCGACGGCGAGCTTGTGCGGGACATTCCAGTTTATGGGGAAGATGAGCTCCGTGAGGAAGATGATGCGCCAGCGCAGCCGCAAGGCGACGGGGATGTCCCCCCTCCAGTTCCCGCTGAGGAGCAGCCTCCTCCCTCGTCCCCGTTTCACCCGGATCTTGAGATGTCTCCTCCACCCCAGTTTCACCATGGGGAATCTTCCACTCAGGGGGCCGGACAGCGCCCTTCGGTGGATTACGAGGCTCTTGACGGGCGGCTTACCGGCTTGGAGACTCGTGTGGATAACCTTGGGGATCGTCTCTCTACCCTTGGCGACAATATGGGCATTGCGTTTGACACCCTATCCAGGCGCTTGGACACCTTCTCTACTGCTTTTGAGACTCTCTCTACTCAGATGGCCACTCTCACCACCCACATGACTTCTCTCCGCGCAGATTTCGCTGAGTCTGGCCAATCCTTTACCCTCTTGCAGCTCTCCCTTATTGGCATGCGGCGCCAGGATGCGGCTCGTGATGTATCCATTGGTCATGTTCTTGATCTTCTTCACAGTCATGGCCACCAACTTAGCGCCATTCATCAGCACCTTGGCCTTCCACCTACACCTCCCGCCGATCAGTCCCCTCCTGCAGATGCTCCATGAGGCTTTGTTTTGCTTTCACCTCTAGCATGTTCTCTTTTGATCCAGTGCAGTTTGAGTCCCTCCTTCGTCTATCCCATCCCTTTTTGCTGTTGACAAAGGGGGAGAAGTAGTAGGGCAGGCTTATTATTTACTTATGTATGTCGTTGTGTAGTTGTGTTGCTTTCTTGCATGTCATGTGAGGGCTGTCTGTAGTGTTAGTCTTTTGCTTAGACTTTGGTTTTAGAGTCGTGCATCCACTTGCACTAATGTATCTTGTAATGAAACTATGATGAATTGAAAGCACTGGTGTTTGAATTCATTTGTTGGCTTTGGTGTCTCATTTCATATTCTTATTGCCTATCTAGTGATCTGTGCTACATCATGTTGATTGGTTTGTTTTGGTGAATGACATTTCTAGCACAACGTTCAATCTGAATTTTTACAACATAAACCTTGGTGTGTTAGCCTAGCGTTTTGTCATCATCAAAAAGGGGGAGATTGTTGTATATCTATCTCAGTGTTTTTGATGATAACAAAACCAAGGACCCTTGGTGGCTCTCCTGTTTGGAATCCTTGACCCAAGTGTTTTTCACACGTTTTTCAAGGCCAGATTTTTTCATGCTTTTGCTTAAGGCTTTAGCCTTCCGAATGGGCTTTCTCAGATCTCAAATGAACTTGACATTTCCCATATACATGCATCCAATTCATGTCTCGATCGTGTGGATATGGTTCTCTGGGCTAAACTCTTATTTTTCAGGTTTTTTGATAGTCCGGTCGACCTCCAGCATGACCCCGGTCGACCTGAAATAACAGAATACAATTCTCTACAGTCTGTCACAGTGGCGGTCGACCGCCCCTCAAATCCCGGTCGACCGGATTTCCCAGGGACCGGCCACTTGCAGGTTTCTCAGTGGCGGTCGACCGCCAGCCCCTGCAGGTCGACCGCCAGCCCCGAGCTGCCAACAATTGTTGACTTTTTCACCTTTCGAGATTAGCCACTCTCATGGGAATTGTTTAATCCCTAAGCTACCAAACTCTCCAGATATTGTGGATCTGGTCTGGGGGAGGCCTTGGACCATTCAAGAACCTATATAACTTATACAAGAGGGTTTGAAAACCCTAATGCTCAAGGAAGATCAAAGGGAGGCTGCCAAGAGGAAGAGAAGGGATTTGGCACTGTAGACGTGAACAGTGCTCCGAGAGAAGTTCTTCATCCTTCTTCATCAAGTCAAGTGAAGATCAGCCCAAGGATTCAAGCTGCATCCAAAGCATCCAACCATCCATTAAGGGGGAGCAAATCAAGATTCTTCTATTGTGTTCTAAATTCTTTTTGCCTTCTTAAGCTTCATATGTGGATCTTGTAGTTGTTAAAATATTTCGGTGTGTGTGGATCTTCCTAGATCCGTGTGTGTGTGTTTGTGTGTGTCCTCCCGTGTAGTTGTGTGCGTATTAAGGTGTTCTTGCATCTTCGCGGGAACTCCTCTTCCCAGTGTGTAAGTGTTGTGTGTGGTTGATCTTGTAACCTTTTACAAGATAGTGTGTGGATCCTCACAGTCCGTGAGGGGTGGACGTAGGTTGCCTTTGTGGCATCCGAACCACCTAAAAAATCGTTGTCGCCGTGTGGTTTGTTCCTTTTCTTCTATCCCCATTCTGTGCTAATTGCATGTGTGATTTCCAGTTCAGTTTTATTCTCAATAATCCATTTATCACCGTTTAGATCTTGCATTATTTTTTGGTCTCTGTTTACCTTGTCTCTCTTATAGCATTCTATCACATATTTTATACAAAAAGAAAATAATCTTCATTAATTTTTAACACCCAATTCACCCCCCTCTTGGGTGCCATTTAAACTCGGGACTTCATAAACAAGCTATGTAACGGTCATTGGCTGGGCCGTTACATTATGTACCGCGCCAGTAATGGGCCGTTACAGTGATCCGAGTCCAGAAGGATAAAAATAGACCCAGAGGAATGTGACGGTCTGGCACTAGGCCGTTACGTGATCCTGACGGTCCAGTTCAAGGCCGTTACATTTCAAGAATCAAAATCATGATAGAGTGTTCTAATTAATGGGCTTTCATTGGTACAACCAACTCGGCGTCCTAGTGGGAATCCCAGGCTCGCGGAGAATTACGGAGGCCTTGAAACAATGATTTCCTAGTCCATTGGAAGGAATATCCAATAGAGAGGTCCTCATGTCCAAGATTGTGTTCCTATAGTGCAAAGTGTGAATTAATGACAACATACCGGAATATGTGCCATGTACTTATAGAATTGACTCTATTGACAGTGAGAGATAGGTATAATCAATGTAAAAATCATGATAAAAACTGTGTAAAAAATACAATGTTAAAAAGTCATGCTTTATAGTACAAAACTATATAATTTGGTTTCAAGAAACTAACATAACTCAAATACAAGTGAGATTACCAAAACATGCAATACCTATCATGAATAATCAAATAACCTTAAAATCACATGATTACGTTTAAAACTTAGGTAACTAGGCCATCACAATAATAATATTGGCAGGTTATATTCTGTCTTAGGGTTGACAGAACACAGAATATAACGGTCTGGAGATGGGGCGTCACAGTGAAAGTGACGGTCAGGACCCAGCCGTTACATGAATGTAACGCGTCTGTCCAAGCGCGTTAGAACCAACAGTGCAATTCAAATACTATAGAGTTTGTAACGGTATGTAGTAGGGCCGTTACTTGAAAGTGACGGTCCTATGCTAGTGCGTTACAATATCTGTTAACAGAAAATAATCATAGAAACTAAGAGATCAACTCACATCATGTCTTTTATCAAAACATGATGAGTTTCTAGTCATGTTAACGAAGTAAGGCCATCTACATGCATAGGTAATCATGAATAGATGAATAGTCATGTTTTAATTTCTTAATTTGGCTAAGAGGTGCATGATGTGCATAGAACAAATAAAACATGAAATCAATGCTCTATAATGCATGGAATTCAATCAAACCAGAGGGCTTTTAGTCCTATCATGCTGTTTTTGCCGTTCATGAGATAACCTACCTCTTACTTAGACTGTAGTTTCTGAATTTAGTTGAGAACCTTGCCCTAGATCCCTTCCTTCTCTTGTAACTTTTTCAGCAACTTCTTTGGGCTCTAACTCCACGACCGCTTGACCTAAAGATGTGAAATTCGGAGGGGAGTTAGTCTAAAGTATTTTAATCAAATACTTCTAAAGAACTTACCTGAGATAGTGACTCCTTACCTTGCTTCTTTACGTCCAAAAAGTAAGGGTCACACAGTTCAAAACTATGCCCTATTTATAAGGTTTAGAATAGGGTTTGAGGATTAGATCTAGTTTAGAGTCCTTATTTTATCAACTCTTAATCCCTAAGAGTCCTTAGTAACATTACAAGCCTTCCCAAGTCGATCCATAGTGGATAGGAACATCAAGTTCCAATCTTTTCATGAGTCCCTTCACTTACGGAACTAACAGGAATGTAACGGTCGAGTGCTCATGCGTTACATGGCTGTGGCGGTCTTACGATAGACCGTTACAGTCATCGTAGTTTAGAGTTTTAATTTATAAAAACTCTTTTATTAATTACCTAAATAATTATCTTATGTTATTAGTATTTATGCTTAAAAATCCGTGGATAGGCTTAAATACCTTCTGAAATGTGGGCCAACTTAATGGGCCTGAGTTAAAAACCTTTTAGACTTTAATTAAGTGGGTTGGGTTAATTGATCAACACTACTTGGCCTTATAATGACTTATTAATCAAATAGACTATTTATAAATTTATTTAGGCCTTTATTATTTATGAAGTTCTGGGGCACTACACCCTCCCCCACTGAGAAAGAATTTGGTCCCAAAATTCAATACATGGATTGAGGAGAATGTACTTACAGTCAAACAATTCCGGGAATCTTTTCTGCATGGCTGATTTGATTTCCCATGTTACTTCATAAGGCCATGCTTTCTTCCATTGAATCTTAACCATAGGAATGACCTTATTTCTGAGTTGACGCACTTCTCGATCCAGAATCTTTATCGGTGTTTGTTCGTATGTCAAGTCTTTCTGAATCTCTATATTGTCATAAGTGATAATGTGATCTAGATCATACACATATTTCTTCAGCATAGAGATGTGAAATACGTCATGAACTCCTGCTAATTGTGGTGGTAAAGCCAATCTATAAGCCACTTGACCGATCCTCTCGAGGATTTCAAATGGACCGATAAATCTTGGAGTTAGCTTTTCTTTAATGCCAAATCTTCGAATACCACGACCCGGAGAAACCTTTAAATATACATGTTCTCCTACTTGAAATTCCAAGTCGCGTCTTCGATTGTCAGCATAAGATTTCTGCCTATCTTGTGCAATTTTCATCCTTTCCTGAATGGGCTTGATTTTCTCTGTAGAATCCCTGATCAAATCGGGGCCTAGAAATTGCCTTTCCCCTATTTCATTCTAACATATTGGTGATCGACAACTTTTCCCATATAGGGCTTCAAAAGGTGCCATTTGTATACTTGCCTGATAACTGTTGTTATATGCAAATTCTATCAGAGGTAAGTGATCATGCCAACTTCCTCCAAAATCAATGACACAAGCCCTGAGCATATCTTCTACCACTTGATTTGTTCTTTCTGTTTGTCCATCAGTTTGTGGATGGAAAGCTGTGCTAAAATTCAATCTAGTCCCAAGTGAGTGTTGTAAACCTTTCCAGAACTGTGATGTGAATCGAGGATCTCTATCTGATATAATAGAGATAGGGACACCATGTAGTTTAACAATTTCTTTTATGTATAAGGCTGCTAGAATATCCACAAACCATCGACTCTTAATTGGTATGAAATGTGCAGATTTAGTCAATCGGTCTATGATTACCCATATGCCATCGTGTCCACCTCTTGTCTTTGGTAATCCCATGATGAAATCCATTCCTATGCTCTCCCATTTCCATTCAGGAATACTTAAGGGATGCAATTTTCCTGCGGGTCTAAAATGTTCCACCTTAACTTGTTGACATGTGTGACATCGTGACACGAAGTCTGCTACTTCCCTCTTCATATTGGGTCACCAGAAGTTTCTTTTAAGATCCTGATACACTTTTGTACCTCTTGGATGAATGGTGTACTTTGATTTATGTGCTTCTTCTAAGATCAATTTCTTTGTGTCTTCATGATCCAGTATACACATTCGGCCATTGAATATCAATCTTCCATCTTCGGAAATAGAAAAATCCTGTCTCTGTTCAATATTGGCCTTAATTTCCAGTAAAATTGGGTCATCTTCCTGTAACTTGGCCAAATCCTCAATCAATGTAGGTTGAGCTCGGATGTTTGCTATAAAGCAATCTTCTTCCTTAATGTCAACATCTAGATTTAACTGAGCCAATTGAGGAATAATGTTAGTCATACTAATCATGAGACTTGATAACATACCAATTGGTTTTCTGCTAAGTGCATCTGCTACAACATTCGCCTTGCCAGGATGATATTGAATAGCGAAATCGAAGTCTTTAAGATATCCCAACCATCTCCTCTGCCTCATATTAAGCTCTTTTTGAGAAAATAAATATTTCAAACTCTTGTGGTCTGTGTAGATCGTGAACTTTTCTCCATAAAGATAATGACGCTAAATCTTCAAGGCAAATATAACTGCTGCTAATTCCAAATCATGTATTGGATAATTCTCTTCGTGACGTTTCAATTGTCTTGAAGAATAGCATATCACCTTTCCATCTTGCATAAGGACACATCCTAAGCCAATTCCAGATGCATCCGTATATACTTCAAATCCAACACCCTCTATTGGTAGCGACAAAACAGGGGCTGTTGTAAGATGATTCTTAAGACTTTGAAAACTCTTTTCACAGTCCTTCGACCAGATAAAATGATTTTCTTTTCTAGTAAGTCTAGTTAAAGGAACCGAGATCTTTGAAAAGTCCTTTATGAATCTTCTATAGTAACCTGCTAGACCCAAAAAGCTTCTGACTTCTGATACAGTCGTTGGTCGACTCCAATCTCTGACAGCTTCTACTTTAGAAGGATCCACAATAATACCTTCTTTTGAAATAATGTGGCCTAGGAATGAGACTTCCTTGAGCCAGAATTAACACTTATTGAGTTTGGCATATAGCTTGTGTTCTCTAAGTGTTTGCAAAGCTATCCTTAGATGTTATTCATGTTCTTCTTTAGTCTTGGAGTATATCCGGATATCATCGATGAAGACGACGATGAATTGGTCTAAATATGGTTGGAAGACACTGTTCATAAGTTGCATGAGTGCTGTTGGGGCATTAGTTAACCCAAACGGCATTACCACGAATTTATAGTGGCCATAACGACTTCGAAAAGCCGATTTGTAAATGTCCTCTTCTTTGATTCTAAGCTGATGATAACCTGATCTTATGTCAATCTTAGAAAAATATTCTGCTCCCGAAAGCTGATCGAAGAGCTCATCAATACGCGGCAATGGGTATTTGTTCTTGATTGTAAGTCGATTCAATCGCCGGTAGTCAATGCATAACCTGAGAGAACCATCATTCTTCTTGACAAATAGAACCGGCGTACCCCAAGGGGATGTGCTAGGTCTGATAAAACCCTTATCTAGAAGTTCCTGTAATTGCTTCTTTAATTCCTTGAGTTCTGTGGGGGACATCCTGTAAGGGGCTATAGAAACAGGTGCCGCACCTGGAATGAGTTCGATGGTAAAGTTTACTTCCCTCTCGGGCGGTAAATTAGGTAGTTCAGATGGGAACACGTCCGAGAATTCATTTGCAATAGGAATGTTTGCTAGGACAATTTCCTTAGACTTGGTAACAATAACTGAAGCAAGAAAAGCTTCACATCCTTGCGAGATAAGTTTGCAAGCGTGAAGAGAAGATATGATGGTAGGATGTTTCTTGTATTTGATGCCAAGAAAGGAAAATCTCGGAAGACCGGGCTTTCGAAAAGATATAATTCTATTTCGACAGTTGATATAAGCGTCGTGGTCTACAAGCCAATCTACCCCTAAAATGGCATCATAACATTTCCTTTCAACCTTTCGACCTTCTCTAAGATCCTCTCGCATAAATATGCTCTTTGAACCATCTCCGCATAAGTGCGGATATTCTGTGTCCCCAGTTGTTGAATAAAACCGGGCCGTAACCCGTCCATAAATCGGTTTGCTTTTAATAAGTCTGTACTAATAAGATGAGGCGCATATGGTGCTAGCCTTGAAAATTGTAATTCATACTCTGCTACTGTCATCATCCCCTGACGAAGGGAGGCAAACTCCATAGCCTTCCTTTCCTTGACATGCTCGGAGAAATATTTGGAACGGAATAAAGTGAGGAAACCATCCCATGTGTGTGGCGCATTGGCTGGAGGTGCCGGGACCGATTTCCACCAAGTGCGAGCATCCTTGTTTAATTGGAACGTAGCTAGACAGACTTTCTCCTGATCAGTGCATTGAATAACATCAATTATCCTATTCATCTCGTCGATCCAATTTTCTGCTTCGTCTGGATTGGAAGATCCATAGAAACGCGAAGGATTTAGACTGCGGAAATTACGATGAAGGTCTCCTGCCCTTGCCCCCGCACCACCTTGTGCTATAGTTTGCAGTGCCTGGGTGAGGCCGGCAACGGTTTGTTGCATACCGTCTCAATCTACGCGATGAGCTATGATAAGAATAATAAGGTACCTGAGAGAAAATAACAACTTGTTTTTTCTCATGAATATTGGAATAAGCATAATAAATCTTAAACTAATTAGCTATCTTATCCCGGGCTCTACCCAATTCTCACATGGGTGTGGAATTTCTTCCTTAGTTCATAGGTATGGGTCCTTAACCTTGGACTTATCCTATGACATGACTCTTTTCCCTAAGTCCTGAGACTTAGGCTCTGATACCAACTTAACTGTCACGCCCCGAGCCTTATTTACAGTGGAAGACTCACTCGGGAAGCGCGAACAGCCGGCATGGTAAGCCTCTTGCAAGCAAGAATCAATCAGAGCGCAAGACAATCACACACATAAATGCAATTGCACAAGATTTAATCAAACTTCAATTTTATAAATGATCAATATTCATAATACAACCACTTTTCATCATCTTTTCCTTCTACTAGACTCAAGAAATAGGAAAATTACATTGACTCAATCTAAACATGATAAACTTCTTAAGTCTTCACTCTCATCTTTATAACACTTTCACTCGCTTCCGGACCCGCTACTATTATAGCCCGAATCCGAATCCGAACTATTCCCATCTCCTGAAAAATATTGGAAAGTAGGTCATGAGCACACTTGCCCAGTAGGTATCTTCGCATCAACATGAAGGCATTATTAAAGTGATTATCATTTTAGCTCTAAAGAAGTAAGGTAAAATCATGCGAATGCGAATCAATCATGCAATCAAATCAATAGAAACAAGATAATCATGTAAGATAGAATGATCAAGAATGAGCTAGCAAGAATATAACAAGAACATGGTATTGGCCTTCCATGAACAAGAATGTAACGGGATTGTACTAGCAAGCCACATATTCATCATACTAGTCTCTTTTGAGTACATAGTTCGTGAATTTTTTTGTGGAATATCAAGCAAGAATGTCATGTCGTGCCGTGGATCTTCACTTATTTATTGAAATAGTACTCCCAGCGCAATGCGACGCCAGTAGCATCATACCCCATGGTTTATAAAATAGTATGTTTCCGGCAATCAGCCGAGGGGACTAGCATAGAGCCCTTGAACACAATCAGTGCTCGATCGCATCTTCAGTTATAAATTAAGCTACTTCCACGCAATATAATAGTAAAGTATGGCCAAGAATATAGCACTTCCAATAATTCCATGATAACGAAAATCAATGAATGAATGCTTCAACGTAAGAATGTAGGAGTCAAGAAATAGACTTTAAACAATATCATGCTCATAGAAATAAATCGACAACATAACGGTATTTTCCTTAACTTCCATTTCATTTAGATCAATTTAAGCAATATGACAAGTTCTAGATCATCAAGGTTTGTCTAGAATCATTGGAATATCAACCCTTGCTCAAACCTTGGGTTAACATAAACAAGCTATGTAACGGTCATTGGTTGGGCCGTTACATTATGTAACGCGCCAATAATGGGCCGTTATAGTGATCCGAGTCCAGAAGGATAAAAATAGACCCAGAGGAATGTGACGGTCTGGCACTAGGCCGTTACATGATCCTGACGGTCCAGTTCAAGGCTGTTACATTTCAAGAATCAAAATCACGATAGAGTGTTCTAATTAATGGGCTTTCATTGGTACAACCAACTCGGCGTCCTAGTGGGAATCCCAGGCTCGCGGAGAATTATGGAGGCCTTGAAACAATGATTTCCTAGTCCATTGGAAGGAATATCCAATAGAGAGGTCCTCATGTCCAAGATTGTGTTCCTATAGTGCAAAGTGTGAACTAATGACAACATACCAGAATATGTGCCATGTACTTATAGAATTGACTCTATTGACAGTGAGAGATAGGTATAATCAATGTAAAAATCATGATAAAAACTGTGTAAAAAATACAATGTTAAAAAGTCATGCTTTATAGTACAAAACTATATAATTTGGTTTCAAGAAACTAACATAACTCAAATACAAGTGAGATAACCAAAACATGCAATACCTATCATGAATAATAAAATAACCTTAAAATCACATGATTACGTTTAAAACTTAGGTAACTAGGCTTTCACAATAATAATATTGGCAGGTTATATTGTATCTTAGGGTTGACAGAACACATAATATAACGGTTTGGAGATGGGGCGTCACAGTGAAAGTGACGGTCAGGACCCAGCCATTACATGAATGTAACGCGTCTGTCCAAGCGCGTTAGAACCAATAGTGCAATTCAAATACTACAGAGTTTGTAACGGTGTGTAGTAGGGCCGTTACTTGAAAGTGACGGTCCTATGCTAGTGCGTTACAATATCTGTTAACAAAAAACAATCATAGAAACTAAGAGATCAACTCACATCATATCTTTTATCAAAACATGATGAGTTTCTAGTCATGTTAACGAAGTAAGGCCATCTACATGCATAGGTAATCATGAATAGATGAATAGTCATGTTTTAATTTCTTAATTTGGCTAAGAGGTGCATGATGTGCATAGAACAATTAAAACATGAAATCAATGCTCTATAATGCATGAAATTCAATCAAACCAGAGGGCTTTTAGTCCTATCATGCTGTTTTTGCCGTTCATGAGATAACATACTTCTTACTTAGACTGTAGTGTCTGAATTTGGTTGAGAACCTTGCCCTAGATCCCTTCCTTCTCTTGTGACTTTTTCAGCAACTTCCTTGGGCTCTAACTCCACGACCTCTTGACCTAAAGATGTGAAATTCGGAGGGGAGTTAGTCTAAAGTATTGTAATCAAATACTTCTAAAGAACTTACCTAAGATAGTGACTCCTTACCTTGCTTCTTTACGTCCAAAAAGTAAGGGTCGCACAGTTCAGAACTATGCCATATTTATAAGGTTTAGACCATGGTTTGAGGATTAGATCGATTTTAGAGTCCTTATTTTATCAACTCCTAATCCCTAAGAGTCCTTAGTAACATTACAAGCCTTCCCAAGTCGATCCATAGTGGATAGGAACATCAAGTTCCAATCTTTTCATGAGTCCCTTCACTTACGGAACTAACAGGAATGTAACGGTCGAGTGCTCATGCGTTACATGGCTGTGGCAGTCTTACGATAGACCGTTACAGTCATCGTAGCTTAGAGTTTCAATTTATAAAAACTCTTTTGTTAATTATCTAAATAATTATCTTATGTTATTAGTATTTATCCTTAAAAATCCGTGGATAGGCTTAAATACCTTCTGGAATGTGGGCCAACTTAATGGGCCTGAGTTAAAAACCTTTCAGACTTTAATTAAGTGGGCTGGGTTAATTGATCAACACTATTTGGCCTTATAATGACTTATTAATCAAATAGACTATTTATAAATTTATTTAGGCCTTTATTATTTATGAAGTTCTGGGGCACTACACGCGCGCACGTCTCTCTCTCTCCCATTCTCTCTCCTTGTTCCCCCTCTGCTCTGGCTGTAGACGGAGGAGGCTCGGGAATACTGTAGAGATGCCGTGGTGGTGGTCCGGAGCATGCTGGTGCGAGGATCAGAGCGTGGTTGGCGCGATTCCGTTCGGTGGATTCAAAGTCGGCGTGGGTTGTCCGTGGGATGATTTTCGACATGGTTTAGTCGCTTCGGCGTGTCGAATCTTCGATGGAGGTAGGGAGACGGACGCCCTACTCCTATTCTACGTTCTCCTGTGATTTCAAGCTGTTTGGTGGGAGAACGAGCAGGTTTAGCCTTGTTTTGGGCGAAAGCATGTTTGGGGGGAGTGAGACGAGTTCACCGTTTCAGGCGACGATTTTCAACCTATTTAGTTTCATTTGAACCCCTGGCATGTTGGGAGTTCATCCCCGCCAGTTTTATTCCATTTGGCTGAGAATCGGAGTCAGTATGAGCCCGATTATCCCCGTGACTCATTTTGGGTCGATTCGGTAGAATCACCCGTTTCTTGCATTTTTGGTGTCAAAATGACCCCTTTCAGTCTGTCAAAGGCTTGTTCGGTCATTAGGGTTGTATCCCTTTCGTTTAGAAGTGAACGGGGCATGGAACGGCCGAGATCGGCCATTCCCCTAGTTTTCCCGCCGTAACGCCTTCGCGGTCGTTTCAGAGACTGTTTCTTACCTCTTGCGGTTCATCAGTCGACCGCTAAGCTTTAAGGTATGTCGGTTTAACGAAAAGTCGGTTCGGGTCTTCGTGGTCACGCGATAGACCATTTCTATTGGTTAGCGGTCCACTGTAAGATTGTTTAATCTCTTCAAGCGGCCCAATGTATGACCGCTTGGACTGAAGTGATTGTCGGTCTGGCTAAGTGGTCGCACGATAGACCGCGAAGCCTGCCTTAGCGGCCGATTGTTTGACCGCTAAGAGTCGTGTGGTCTTTGGTCAACGGTTTGAGTCGGTTTGGGTTAGCGGCCTAGCCTTCGACTGTAATGCCCTGGATTTTTTTCGGATCATTTTAGCGGGTCTCGGAGCGTATTTTGTGTTTTACACGTATTTTTCCCTGATGCGTATTTAGAACTCTGTGCAGGGCAAACCGTGGCGTTCTCCGACTCCGGGACTGTACCGGCGCGTTGTGCTCCTCCCGAGGATCCTGGAGGTAATTTTTCTTAATTTTTTAAATTTTAGAAATTTTCAAGTTTTCTATATATATTAACCATTTTCTCTCTCCCCTCTCATTTCCCTCTTCCCTCCCTCTCTCTTCTCTCACGCTCACTTTCTCCCCTCTCTTCTCCGGCGGCCGACGGAGCGAGGCGGGGGCGAGATGGAGGCGGCGTGGGCGAGGATGCGGGAGAGGACAGGCGAGGATCAAGGTGGTGGAGGAGAGGCGAAGCTTGGTGGCGCGATCGCGAGCCGGCGAGGGTTTCACGGTGATTTCTTCATGGATCCGCGTCCACGGCACGTCGTTTCTTCAGTGGAGGTAGGGAGATAGACCCCCAGCTCATGCATTCCCTTTCCCGCGAGTTTTGTAGGCCGTGGTGAGCCGAGCGGGTGATTTGGGGATTTTGGGAAAAATCCATGTTTTTGGGGTTGAGCGTCGATCCGTCGTTTCATTGCGTTTTTGGCCGATCCGAGGCCATAGATGCATGCTAGGGGCTATTTGGGCGCTTCCCCCTTGTTTTCCCCCTCTCCCGTGGAGGTATGGGGGCGTGGTGAAGTTTTTGGGTCGTTTCCCGCCGTAGCGTTCTCGGGACGGTGTGACGGTCGTTCCAGTGACCGTCACAGTGTGTAACGCGCCTGGGCAGGTGCGGTACGCTCCCTTTGTTTTGAGTGTTGGCGTTCGTGGGCCTGACGGTCCAACGATAGACCGCCACAGGCGTGTGACCTGCCTGGGTTGGGCCGTCAGAGCGTCGCGACCGTTGGCATCCGACCGTTGGTTTGACCGTTGGGGGTCAAGGCGTGTGACGCACCAGGACTGGCGCGTCACAGCCTTGTGACGGCCCAGAGTGGGTGTGTCAGAGTGGTTTTCCCCAGGCAGTGTGACGCTCCATGTGACGACCTGAGAATCCAGTTACCGGGAAGGCCCGATAACCCGAGACTCGAACCGCCGCCCACGAGCCGGGAGGGCTCGAAAGGGCTAAAAGGGAGTGTGGAGGTACAAAGAAATAGAAAATAAGGCAGGACAATTCAACAATTAACATAAATAAATAAACAACTACAACAGAGTCCAGTCCAACAGAAAGTACAGTCTAAAGCAGTAAAACGTACCACATGCCAAGTGAACACTCGGCCCAGCAAGCTGGCAACTAAGAACCTCCGTACCGCACCCTCGAACCTCGAGGAAGAATCACCACACCTGAAACGCAGGGGTGAGCCTCCTGTCACTGGCCCAGTAGGGATCCCGCGGAACCCCAACTGAGAACAACGGCGACACGAAAAGCAGTAACTACGAAAGCAGGAAAGTAACTACGGTGGCTGGCAAAACCTCGGCTCTACAACTACTCCTACTGTACCAGAAAACATGACCTAGTCTCCCGTCGGGGGACAGCTAAGCCACGCACCCGACCACCCGATTCCATGATCGGGGACCACCAGACATGAACCGCCCTAGCCACGCTACTAGGAAAAACGCCACGATACCTCCGTAACGGAGGCCTACCCTCACAAAAAGGGCCCGAGCCAAAACCACACGGTCAGGGAACACGGTCACGACCTCACCGTCGTGAACACAACGCTGTCTGGGGAAAGGCCCTCGGTGACGCTCACCGGAGACCCTAGACCTCGACTCCGGGAACACTCCCGAAACCACTCACCAAGTCCCGTCTCGCGGACGGAAATAGAACCCGGTACATGACAACTCACGTCATGTGACAGGAGCACCACCCACTAGAAGAACGACCGGATGCGTCCCCTGACGTCTTACACCGCGTCTCAAGTGTCTAGCTACTAAGCCCCAGGCGGAGACTCAGACACACACAGTAACCAGTACCACAGAACAAGGACTAGTTAGGGTCGCGCATGCCGGCGCCGTCCGACGCCCCCAACCTCGTGTGCACACTCAGACCATACGCCCTAGGCCTGTCCTCTAGCTGGTAATTCCCCTTAAGCCCGGACCTGGCTATACGTGGGGGCCCTATGATAACCAACCTACTCACCGTCTCTCTCGGGTCAACCGCTCCACCACTCCCAGGTGGGTCAGCACACGCGTGCCGTAACTAGGCTACGACTAGTGGACGTGTCACAGAACATGGACACTGGAAACCACGCACGGACCCATTGCGAGTAACACGGAGTAACAGGTGGCTCAAAGCCACCTGACTCTGGACGGCCCACTAGACCTACTAAACCCAACGACCTTTGAGTCACGAGACTCGGGGTCAAGACCGTTGCACATGACAGCACTGAGCCATCAATCCGGCCTAATCCTTAGGTCCAAAACAATGATGGGAAGACTCACAAGGCAGTTCACAACTACCGAGACACATCTCTCGAGGAGGGAAACTTAAGCGACCTCCAGCCTCAGGCTGGGAGATTGGACTCACAGTCCAAGGCCACACACATGGTCCACTCGGAAGCCACCTTCCAGAGAAGCAACGACTTGCGGGGAAACCTCACCGCACTCACACCGATACACGGCAACTCGATCTAGCAAGAACACGGAAGCCCGGAACACCTGGGGTCACCCGGACCCGCCAAGCCCACTGGCACACTTATCGAGGTAACACGGTACCTCCAGACACCCCAAAACACGGTAATTAAACCCACGGGGTGTCTGGGACACTCACGAGGCCAAAGGTCGACCACTGGGTCACGACCGGGTCGACCGGGGACCAACACAACACAATCGGAACGCTAGAAGGTCACCCGGACCCTTAAACTCACGGGCACGCTAATCGAGCTAAACGGAACCTCCGGACACCCAAAGACACGGTCACGGAACTCCACGGGATGTCCGGGACACACACGGCCCAAGGGGAGCACGATCAGCCGTAGACTGCCCGCCCCGGGCAGCCCAGCAGGCCACCCCAAGAACGCGCTACACATGCATAGCGCGTTCAGACAGAACGCGCTATACACACCTAGCGCGTTCAACAAGATCGCGCTATACTTCTATAGCGCGTTCAGAACAGAACGCGCTATAGGCCTATAGCGCGACAACACAGAATGCGCTACTCACCCCTAGCGTGACAAAAATTGCCTTAATGTTCATCTTCCTCGATGAACGTGCCCTATCGGGGTGGCGCGACCTTCAAGAATGCGCTACCCGAGACTAGCGCATTCTCAGTCCGAAATCAGAAGAACGGGAAAACGGTGAGAAATCCATTCCACGCCCCATCCACCCCCCAGGTGAAGGGGAAACAAAAGGGGAAAATATTCCCCAACCTCTCTAGCACCGAGAAGGCCCATTTAAACCCTAAAAACACGATCAAAACACAAGATTCGGCTCACACACCCAAAAACATGCATTTTCCCCAAATCCCTCGAATAAGCCCGCTCGCTCACCACGGCCTACAAAACTCACGGGAAATGAAGTACGCGAGTTGAGGGTCCATCTCCCTACCTCCACCGAAGATTCGACGTGCCGTGGATGCCGATCCACGAAGAAACGCCATTTAAACCCTCGCCGGTTCACGATCCCACGAACCGCCTCCACCATCGCGATCCTCGTCCCGTGCCCGTCGCTCCACGTCGCACGAGCCACGCCGCCCCGCCCTCGCCTCCTCCGTCGGCCGCCCGAGGTGAGAGGGGGAGAGGAGAGAACGTGAGAGAAGAGAGAGGGAGGGAAGAGAGAAATGAGAGATGGGGAGAGAGAGAAAAAGGAGGTTATATATATATAAGAAAATCCAAAAATTCTCAAAAATATCAAAAAATAGAAAATCACGTTTCCGCGATCCTCAGAACGCACTGATCGCAACGGCACCACACTCGCCTAGGTGAACGGCCCTGTTCACCCGCAACGAGGTTCCGAAGGAATTACCGAAACACACACCGGGAATCGGAAAATACACGCGAAAAAGCCGCGGAACGCTTCCGAGCCTCCGAAACAACTCCGGATCGCGCCGATCCGAACACGAAAGATCTCCGAAATGAAATTTCAGACACAACGGAGTTGAACACTCCAAGAAACCAGATCCAGGACCCACGAACAAGGATCCAAAAAAAATCCAGGGCATCATAGCCCTTCCCCCTTAAAGAAATTTCATCCTCGAAATTCAGGACTAACACCAAGTCGCAGGGGAAGAACGCCTCCACTAACTGACAACGCTGTCAGGGCCCCAGCATAGAAAAACCTCGATTCTCGCAAAAGCACCGATCATGAGGGATACGGCCAGACCATAATCACGAACGACGCCACACTCTACACACTGCACACACATCGGTCACCAGAGCAGGCATAATACAAAGGCGCAAGTCTTGTATCACCTCAGACACAACGAAAACAACTCACGTCATCACTGCCACCCTCTCGCTCACTGAGGGAACGCAATCCGCACCACAAGAATCAATCTACCGGTCAACGCCCACGCTCGACGGACCAACCTAACACCAGCTTCTCTGCTAGCTGACCACCATAATTCTGTCGGCTCCACGCCGAGGACCACTCCACACTCGACAAGCCGAACGCCACAACAGCACGGGACCAACTCTGTCATAACTCAAACTTTGACAAAGCTCAGATCCCCTCTGGGAAAACACACCTCAGAAACGGCCACCAAAAGGCCTCGCTGGCACGCGGTTCTCTCCATTCTCGAGCCCCTACAACCAGCATCTTCTGCCCATGAAAGACCATCCACTGGTCACCAGACATTTGTCAATGGGAAACGTCCACCGGCCCAGCAGGCACGATCTGACTCACGGCAGGCCATCCGTTGACTCTCGCACAGACCACCACCATATCCAGATGGATCCCCGCGCCAACTCTACCCTTCAGGGGAGCACGGCGGGACCCACTGACTCCATCTCCCCTCGATCTTCACGTCACTCGACTCAGACTTACGGGGAATCTTCCCTTGCTGGCCACAGACTGAGGATCAATATCCCACGCCAACGTCTCATCAGAGACCTCCACACACATGCATCAACCACCGTCCTATCTCATCGAATCCTATCTCACCAGAACCTCCATCTCAATTAATCCAAGAGGATGCCTGCCAATCCCAAATCCCGCTCTTATCACAGAGCCACGGGACACACAACCTCTTACAATCCACGACACACATATCCAAAACACGATCTCATCCGCGAACGCAGCCTCCAACGTAAGAATAGGGTACTCATGCGGCAACCTCGCTAGCATATTTCCCCAACTCTCCACCTGCCAGTGCCATGAACGACAAGATCTCAAGCAACGGCATGGCAACATGTCTCACGTCGCCGGAGACAACGCATATCAAGGAACCAATCCTCCGTTGCTCTGCACTTCCGTAGAATTCCACCCGCAGCAACCAACGCTACGATCCGCGCACTCTGATCCACACACACAGCCACTACATCGACAACTCGGGATCCACCATCCCGACAACCATCTACAACCCCGCAGACCCCGACCCCCCCACATCGGGAACCACAACACCAACCGTAAACCTCAAAAACACCACCCAGCCGGCACTTGTCCTTCTGGAACAGCTCCAACACCCTTACACATCAGGGAACGGGCAATGCTTCTCACAGGCAACCACCTTACCAAAACGTGGGATGCGTCTCGGAAGGACTTCATGGCGCACGAAGCCCAACCAATCCAGACACACAATGCAAGACGACGAACCTTAGCCAAACACGATTCTCTCTAACCAAGGAGAACCCAATCACACCTCCGACCAACGGAAGGAAAACTCCACACTCGACCTGACCTCGAATCTCGCGCATGCTGGGAACAACACCTTCCAACACCAAGAAAACCATCACTTCCGTCAGGTCAGCTCCTCCGACACACTCACCAAGTGTCTCGTCGGACCACGATCACAACATCTCTCGATGCACCACCGCTGCAATTTCCTGAACTGCAACACGCCACGCAAAGAGCAGCAACACAAGCCACAACTGGCAACCGCCAACGCTCATCCTCGAGCCCCGAACTCACCACGAAACCTTCTCATCTCAAGCCAAATCCTGTGCGAACTCAACCCATTCGCACACAGAAGCGTAGGAGCGAGAACTTACTGGGACACCACAGCCCAATCCTGCCTCGAAACTCGCAAGAATAACCGGGATCGACATGTCATTTCTGACGCCACAGAACACGATAAGGACATCGGGCTCGACAAATCGGCAGCTCAACAGAAAACCTTCCACTCACTCGAGCACAATTCTCGACCAGAGCACCCGCTCCAACACCTCAAACCACAACCTCAGCGCATCAGGGGTTGGACAATCCTCAAGCTAGAGTGGCCAGACTTGACAACAGCTCCCTCAGAGCACACTCACGGCCACGTAACGACAAACGGTCCTCGCCAGCCACCTGACCTAACTGCTAATTCCTCGAACGCAGCAACACACCCGCCGAAAAACTCTACCCAACGCAGCACGACCGGGGCAACCACCCAAGGGAGAAAGCTCTCAACCTCGATCCGTAGACCCCACGCCGGCACGAAAGTCGCGAACAGTAACCACCCTCACCGTGCCATACAGCGCACTCAAGCTCTCAAGCGAGAAACAAAGCAGAGAACATGCACGAAACCCTATGCCAGCTGCCGACTGTACTGGACCTTAGGGACTCTGATCACTGCGATATCTTGAATTCCTATGTACGTCCACAACCAGGCTCTGATACCATCTGTGATGACCCGAGAATCCGGTTACCGGGAAGGCCCGATAACCCGAGACTCGAACCGCCGCCCACGAGCCGGGAGGGCTCGAAAGGGCTAAAAAGGAGTGTGGAGGTACAAAGAAATGGGAAATAAGGTAGGATAATTCAACAATTAACAGAAATAAATAAACAACTACAACAGAGTCCAGTCTAATAGAAAGTACAGTCTAAAGCAGTAAAATGTACCACATGCCAAGTAAACACTCAGCCCGGCAAACTGGCAACTAAGAACCTCCGTACCGTACCCTCAAACCTCGAGGAAGAACCGCCGCACCTGAAATGCAGGGGTGAGCCTCTTGTCACTGGCACAGTAGGGATCCCGTGGAACCCCAACTGAGAACAACGGTGCCACGGAAAGCAGTAACTACGAAAGTAGGAAAGTAACTACGGTGGCCGGCAAAACCTCAGCTCTACAGCTACTCCTACTGTACCAGAAAACACGACCTAGTCTCCCGTCGGGGGACAACCAAGCCACGCACCCGACCACCCGATTCCACGATCGGGGACCACCAGACACGAACCGCCCTAGCCACGCTACTAGGAAAAATGCCATGATACCTTCGTAACGGAGGCCTGCCCTCACAAAAAGGCCCCGAGCCAAAACCACATGGTCAGGGAACACGGTCACGACCTCACCGTCGTGAATACAACGCTATGTGGGGAAAGGCCCTCGGTGACGCTCACCGGAGACCCCAGACCTCGACTCCGGGAACACTCCCGAAACCACTCACGAAGTCCCGTCTCGCGGACGGAAACAGAACCCAGTACATGGCAACTCACGTCACGTGACAGGAGCACCACCCACTAGAAGAATAACCGGATGCGTCCCCTGACGTCTTACACCGCGTCTCAAGTGTCTAGCTACTACGCCCCAGGCAGAGACTCAGACACACACTGTAACCAATACCACAGAACAAGGACTAGTTGGGGTCGCGCCTGCCGGCGCCGTCCGACGCCCCCAACCTCGTGTGCACACTCAGACCATACGCCCTAGGCCTGTCCTCTAGCTGGTAATTCCCCCTAAGCCCGGACCTGGCTGTACGTGGGGGCCCTACGGTAACCAGCCTACTCACCGTCTCTCTCGAGTCAGCCGCTCCACCACTCCCAGGTGGGTCAGCACACGCGTGCCGTAAGAAGGCTACGACTAGTGGACGTGTCATAGAACATGGACACTGGAAACCACGCACGCACCCATTACGAGTAACACGGAGTAACAGGTGGCTCAAAGCCACCCGACTCTGGACGGCCCACTAGACCTACTAAACCCAATGACCTTTGAGTCACGAGACTCGGTGTCAAGACCGTTGCACATGACAGCACTGAGCCGTCAATCTGGCCTAATCCCTAGGTCCAAAACAATGATGGGAAGACTCACAAGGTAGTTCACAACTACCGAGACCCATCCCTCGAGGATGGAAACTTAAGCGACCTCCAGCCTCAAGCTAGGAGATTAGACTCACAGTCCAAGGCCACACACATGGCCCACTCGGAAGCCACCTTCCGGAGAAGCAACGACTTGCGGGGAAACCTCACCGCACTCACACCGATACATGGCGACTCGATCTAGCAAGAACACGGAATCCCAGAACACCTGGGGTCACCCGGACCCGCCAAGCCCACGGGCACACTTATCGAGGTAACACGGTACCTCCAGACATGCCAAAACACGGTAACGAAACCCACGGGGTGTTCGAGACACTCACGAGGCCAAAGGTCGACCACTGGGTCATGACCGGGTCGACCGGGGACCAACACAACACAATCGGAATGCTAGAAGGTCACCTGGACCCTTAAACTCACGGGCACGCTAATCGAGCTAAACGGAACCTCCGGAAACCCAAAGACACGGTCACAGAACTCCACGGGGTGTCCCAAACACACACGGCCCAAGGGGAGCATGATCAGCCGTAGACTGTCCGCCCCGGGCAGCCCGGCAGGCCACCCCAAGAACGCGCTACACATGCATAGCGCGTTCAGACAGAACGCGCTATACACACCTAGCGCGTTCAACAAGATCGCGCTATACTTCTATAGCGCGTTCAGAACAGAACGCGCTATAGGCCTATAGCGCAACAACACAGAATGCGCTACTCACCCCTAGCGCGATAAAAACCACCTTACTGTTCATCTTCCTCGATGAACGCGCCCTATCGGGGCAGCGCGACCTTCAAGAACGCACTACCCGAGAGTAGCGCGTTCTCAGTCCGAAACCAGAAGAACGGGAAAACAGCGAGAAATCTATTCCACGCCCCATCCACCCCCAGGTGAAGGGGAAACAAAAGGGGAAAACATTCCCCACACTCTCTAGCACCGAGAAGACCCATTTAAACCCTAAAAACACGATCAAAACACAAGATTCGGTTCACACACCCAAAAACATGTATTTTTCCCAAATCCCTCGAATAAGCCCGCTCGGCTCACCACGGCCTACAAAACTCACGGGAAATGAAGTATGCGAGTTGAGGGTCCATCTCCCTACCTCCATCGAAGATTCGACGTGCCGTGGATGCCGATCCACGAAGAAACGCCATTTAAACCCTCGTCGGTTCACGATCCCACGAACCGCCTCCACCATCGCGATCCTCGTCCCGTGCCCGTCGCTCCACGTCGCACGAGCCACGCCGCCCTGCCCTCGCCACCTCCGTCGGCCGCCCGGGGTGAGAGGGGGAGAGGAGATAACGTGGGAGAAGAGAGAGGGAGGGAAGAGAGAAATGAGAGATGGGGAGAGAGAGAAAAAGGAGGTTATATATATATAAGAAAATCCAGAAATTCTCAAAAATATCAAAAAATAAAAAATCACGTTTCCGCGCTCCTCGGAACGCACCGATCGCAACGGCACCGCACTCTCCTAGGTGAACGCCCCGGTTCACCCGCAACGAGGTTCCGAAGGAATTACCGAAACACACACCGGGAATCGGAAAACACACGCGAAAAAGTCGCAGAATGCTTCCGGGCCTCCGAAACAACTCCGGATCGTGCCGATCCAAACACGAAAGATGTCTGAAACGAAATTTCAGACACAACGGAGTCAGACACTCTGAGAAACAAGATCCGAGACCCATGAACAAGGATCCGAAAAAAATCAAGGGCATCACACTCCAAGACTGGACCATCACACTCTGTGACGCACCGAGTGGCATGCGTCACAGCTTGCCCTTGTTTTCCCTGTGACGCACCTGCGTAGGCGCGTCACAGTCTGTAACGCACCAGGGCAGGTGCATTACATTCTGTTTTTACACTGAGTGTGTGACGGCCCTGTGTTGGACCGTCAGGGTGTTGTGACGGTCCAGCCTAGACCGTCAGAGCTTGTGACGCGACTAGGGTAGACCGTCAGGCTCTGGACTACACCGGGGAGTTCACAGTCCCATTTTCTTGTCCAACCGTGGTCGCCGTGCGACGATGCCGGTACGTGGGGCGGTTCCCGTACGTCGTCGGATGCGGACGTGGTTTTCCGTTGACTTGAGAGTCTACTCCGTCAGTGACCCTCCACTAGTCATAGCCTTCTTACACGCGTGTGGTCCCACCAGGGAGTGGTGGAGAGGCTACCCTGAGGATGATTTTTAGACTGGTTTCCATCGGACCCCTCGCCATTAGCCAGAGTCCCGCTACGGGGGAAAACCGGTTAGAGGGCCAGACCTAGGACGCATGGTCTGTGTGTGCACACGTAGTTAGGGGTGGTTGGACTCACGCTGACGAGCGTGACCCCAGCTAGTCACTCGTTGTGGTTCTTGTTTGGTGTCCGTGCCTCTGGTAGGAGCTACCACGTTAGGCAGTTCACCTGCGGTGCGGTGTAAGTCGTCAGGGGACGCTACCGACTGTGCTTCTAGTGGGAGGTACTCCCGTCGAGTCGGGAGTGTCAGGCTGTCAGTCGTCGCGACTTTGACCTTTGGGTTTCTGTCGTGTTGGCCGTTGTGTCCCGGTTGTTTCGCCATAGCACGTGTGTCGGCTTTCGTTCCGTGAGACCGGTGCTTTGTAGATGGCAGGGTTTCCTTTTTGAGGTACTCGCTTACTACTAGCGTAGCGGTTTCTCCGTTTGCGAGGTAGGGTTCGAGTGATCCCTACTGAGTCTGTTTCGAGACTCATTCCCTGCGTGTTTTCACCGTGTTTCAGGCGAGGCGAGGCTTCAGGGGAGTTCGTCTGAGGCTCAGCGCGGTTTAGGTGCCCAGCGTTAGTGCCAGAGGTCAGAGCCGGGGTATGTCCCGTGTAGCTGTACTTTCTTTTTGTCTCTGTACTAGTTGTGGACTACTGTTGTTATTTTATTATTTTATTATGGACTGTTGTTAATTCATTTCCTACTTATTTATATAATTATTTAATTTCTGTAATTATTTGTAATACTTGTGTAGTTTCCACACCATCCTTCTAACCCTTCCGAGTCTTCGGACTCGTGGGTGGCGGTACGAGTCTCGGGTTATCGGGTCTTCCCAGTAATGGGATTCTCGGATCGTTACATCGACCGTTTGGAGTCATTAGCGGCCCTCCTATAGACCGCTACTCTCTGTTTGACTTCGGTCAATGTTTTATGTCGATCCGAGTTGCAGTCTTGGCAGCCCATCCATAGACCGCTAAGCTCCATGTGACAGTTCTATTATAGACCGTCTGGTGATTTGACTGAGTATGTCGGTTGGGGGTTGACCGGGTTTAGCAGTCATATGGACGACCGCTATTGTTGGCTCGGGGTCCTGCGATAGACCGCCTACCCTTTTGGACTCGATATTCATCCCTTTGAGTCTCTGAGTAAAGCGGGCATGTCCTGGATCACTTGGCTCAGTGAGACGGCATGTTTATGGGATGATTGTGTTGGTGCAGCTCTTCCTTGACCGCCTAATGTCTATTTTCTCTGTGTGAGGGTAACAGTTCATTAGCTGACTGCTTGGTTTACCTAGCGGCCTGGCATATGACTGTTTACTTCCCAGAGCCTTGTTTTCCATTGTTTGGCCTCCATCTATCTTGGCCTTATCTTGTGGTTTGCCCGTAGTGCCGTGGATATCTTGGATATCCTATGAGGGCGATGACCATGTTGTGAGGTGGCCGGGGAGTGCCATTGTATTCCGTGGTGTTTCGTACTGTTTCAGAATCATTCTTGGTGTCTAGTCAACCCGGTGTGATCCAGTGGTTGACACATGACCCTGTGGATGTCTCGGTGGTCCTGTATGGATCGAGACATGGTATTAGACGCCTTGAGGTATTGTCTTACCTAGGTTTGCATGTCCAGGTGCTTTGAGGGTCTTGGTGATCCCTCCGGTCTCCGTGATTCGTGTTAATTGGAGGCATGGATCGGGTGATCCTATACCGTTTCTTTTATCGATGTTTCATCGTGATTTGGCTTAGGGATTAGACTGATTGACAGCCTATTACCGCTTTTGTACGACGATTTTGACCCCGAGTCTTGTGACTCAAGGATCATTGTGTTTGTAGGTCTAGTCGACTGTCCTGAGTCCGGTGGCAGTCTGGTATGCTATCTTGTGTCTTGTGCTTCGTAGTACGTGTGACAGTGCGTGCCTAGCCTATCCGTACTTCAGCACTGGTATTTTGGAGTGTTCGTGTCTAGTGAGCCTCCACTAGTCGTAGCCTAACGACACGCGCGTTCCAGTGTGTTGGCCCACCTCGGAGTGGTGGCGGGACAGTTCTTGATAGACGGTTTGTAAGCTAATTGTTAGTATTGGTGTGCTACATGCCAATTTAAGGTCGGGTAGATCCGATAGATGTACGATCTTGTTCATTATTAATAAAGTGGTATTTGAACGTAAATATGCGATTGTGTATTACTTTACGATGTCCCTAGGAAATGTGGTTGTAAAGTTAGTTCGAGATGGGATCTCGAACATGAGACTGACTTTACATGGACGCATACCTTAAACTGTTCCTGGTTGGAGGGTAATCACTCGGGGACTTTGATTACCTATTAAACCAGTACACATGATATGTCAGTGACCAGTCTCATGGTCATTGGTGCGGGGCACCAACACATATGTGTAGGTGTACGTCCTGGGAGGAAGTGCACTGAACTGATATGCTATTGGATCTTCAGATAGTTGATTATACCTAATGTCAACTGAAGATCCAACGGTCTCAGTAGCATCATTGGTCCTTTGACCTGAGACATTGATCGGATCTTACACGAGTACTGGAATGGTTTAATTACTTGGCTAAGTGACTTTAACCATAAGTCATGAGTTACCGAGCCATTAACAACTCCAAGATACGTGTGAAGATCATCAATGGTCAAAAGGGGATCGCTCACTGTCCGGTATATATCAGACAATTAATGTGTCATGACATTGACGCTTCGTTAAATCTCTGGCCAGGGTCATGTGAGTTCGTTTAGAATGGACGTCATACACTTTAAGGAGGTCATGGTAAATGGCACGATCATGGGGTTTGACAGAAACCATTCCCTCGATCGTACCAGACTCATAGAATGAGCGAGGAATTATATCGATGCGGTAACTGTGGACTTACAGGTACCAGACAGGCTGGTTTAAACCCGGCGTCCTCTAGGATCACGCGGATTTACTTGACCCAACGTGATCAAAGGTTCGGAATAAATTAAACTATTATTCGGCTCTAGTAGAAGCGAATAATAAGTTTAATTTACTTCTAATTGAGAATTAGAAGTTAATGGGCCTTAAACTAGAGTGACTAAGGGTCTAGAGGATCACACACAATGGATTCTTGGGTGACGGATTATTATTGTACATATGCATATATTATATCCCTTTAATTCCTTTTGGAAAGGAATTTAAAGGAGGGCTTACTATATATGTACAATAATAAAAGGATATATATACGATTTTGATCCTTATGGGTTCTTCTAGAAATGGCCAAAATCCTATATATAGACATGTTACGAGAGCTTCTCCTCCCTCTTGGCTAATCAAGCATTAAAGCTTAAGAGAGGAGGATTAGCTCCTCCCCCCTTCCTCCCTCTTGCTCTCTGTCACTCTCTCTCTCGAGACGGTGAAAGGGTCGGGGAAGGTTGTGCCGGGGGTGCCGTCGCTACGCAAGGATCCGTGTGGATCAGCTCTAGAGGTCGTGTATCTGTGCGGCTCAGTATTCTGCATCGGGCTTTGCGGACAGCATCGTTCCGCGCAAGGTATAAATATGCAACCCGTAGTTTGGGGTTGGGGTGATTAAAACGTCGATCAGAGCATGGATCTCGGATTCCATGAAGCCGGGTTCGGGCAAATAAATTTATGTTATCCACTACGTTGCCCGATGGTGCTATGTGGAACCTTACAGTGGTATCCGAGTGAGGTTGGCGCTCTGGTCGGTGTTTTATCGCCGTATAGAACCATGTTTGTAGGGGAATTAAAATCTTCAATTATTATTTATAGAAGGGGATGCTGGACATCTCTGTTCTTCCAGGATGTTGGGCATCTCTGGAACAAATTTTTTTTATAAAAAAAAATTGGCTGGTTTGGTGCAGTGCGCTCGCCCCCGTGCGCCGCCCTCGCGGCGCACGCGGGTCAGCGCCCGCGAGGCGGGTGCCGCCTGCGTGGTGGGTCCGCGCACGCGTGCGGGCGCTCCCCCGCGCGGGTGGGGCGGGTGCCGCCCGCGGGTGTCAGCCGGATTTTTTTATTATTTTTAATTTTTTTTCATTATTTAGTTTAATTTATATGTGCCATCATATATATGTTATATATATCGAAAAATGCATAATAAATTAATCTAATTTTTATCTCAAATAATAATTATGTTATCCAAATAGTAAAATTCAAATGTTAAATTTTTAACCTTTTTGAATTTACTGAGGTGAGATAATTACTATTTACCTTGAGATAAATCGGTAATAATTGAATTTACTTCAGTAAAATTTAATTATAAATTTTTAATTATTAGGTAATTAGTAAATTCATAATTTAAAGTTCATTGAAGTTAAATGTATAAAATTTAAATATTTAAAATTTTAATTATTAGATAATTGTTAAATTCAAAATTTTAATTTTAGAATATTGATAATTGAAGATAATTACATTATTTAAATTTACTTTAAAATAAAATTATTATATAATTAGTTTAAATTTAAATTTAAATGATTATCATGTTTAAATTTATAATTTAAATTTAATTATTAGATAATTAAATTTAAATTTAAATTTAAATAATTATCTTAATTATCTGACTTATTTGAATCAGATTCAAATATGCATGCCCATGTTATAAATGATGGTTCTTTACGTAATTTACTTTATTTACCTTGTACTGACTTGCTTATGTGTTTAATTTTAGTTAATCCTGCTTCGCTTTTAAAATTAAACAAAGCTAGCCTATTTTTGTTTGCACATCCCATTTTTAAATCTAAAAGTAAGGATTATTTTCATAAAATAACCATTGATTGATTTTACATGAATGGGTTGGCAAGTGATCATGGACTTGGTTAATGTAATTATTTGGGGTCTGCGAACCTCCTTTCTCTCTCTATTAAAATTCCTATGTACTTGTATCTCTCTTCTCAGTTGTACTCGCCCTAAGGGCTGTTGGAATTTTAGTGACATGTAATTAAAATTTTGCCGACCTGCGTGCCGTGTAAAAGTTGTAATTAATGCGGCATGGGAGTTTGAAAGCGCGGAGCACACCCGACGAGGACGATCCAGCTACTTCGGAAGTGGGCCGGATGTCTTAGTTACATTACGAATAAAGTCCATGATCACTTGCGATTTAATTTTGTATTGGATGCATTTACTTTGTGCAAATTACTAGGTACGGTAAATATATTGGATATATTTATATTACCACCTAGGGTGAGATCAAGATAAAATCAAATTTCCTCACGATTAAATTTTAGATCTGGTAAGCGTGGCTCTAGGAGTCGTCGTGGCCCTCCATCATTATGGAGTGAATGAACGTCTTCATTTCATGGATTTATTGTGCTTTCCACAAAATCCATGAGTTTGGGGGCGGGATACAACTCCAAGGCTCGGGCCTCAATGAGGTGAGGAATTGAACTCGACCTTGTTGTACTTTCCACAAGGGTCGGGTCATGAACTCATTGCTATGTAGTAATGATAGTTAGATCTAACCGAGAATATCCTTTGTTTTTCTTTCCACAAGGGGATGATTTCTCGGGGGCCGAATATCAGATATTGCATTATATGTAAATGCATGTTGGCTGCCTTTGAGATGGTGTATGACTTGTTGTGCTTTCCACAAGGTCGTACCTCAGTCTCGTTGTGATTCCGACCCACTAGGATGATCTCGCTGATCTCCCGTTCTATACACTTAGGGTTATATAGTTCGATCAAAAAATAGTGGGACTAACTAAGATAAAAAATCACATCTAAGTTAGAATTTGAACACATGCTAAGTTGTCTTTTATTTCTTATCCAAATTACAATGTCGTCGTCCAACCCCCTCCGCGGCATCTTGGATGCCAACAGACTGACTGGACCGAACTACTCGGATTGGCTGCGTAATCTATGCATAGTCCTCACCGCCGAAAAAATAGCTTACGTGTTGGACACGGTTCATTCTGAGCCAGCTCCCGATGCCGACGAGGGCGAGTTAATGACTTATGCCAAATGGTCTGAAGAGTCTTCCTTTGCCCAATGTTACATGTTGGCCTCTATGGTTCCCGAGCTGCAGAGGTAATTCAAAAAGACTGATTGTAAAAGCATACTTCTTAATCTACGCCAGCTCTTTAGGGAGCAGGGTAGGATTGAGAGATATGACATCCCCAAGAAATTTTTCAAGACACGGATGTCAGAGGGTGCTTCAGTACAAGCTCATATACTAAAAATGATGGAGTGGATTGAGAGACTCAATGCACTGAGGTTCAAGTTGGATCTTGAACTGTGCATTGATCTTATACTCCAGTCATTGTCTGATTCGTTTTCTTCCTTCATCATAAACTTTAACATGAATAGAATTGATGCAACTCTCCCGGAGCTACTCAACATGTTAAAGAGTGCTGAAGGAACTATGCAGAAAGATAAACCATCTTCTTCTGTAATGATTATTGGCCGGGTCAACAAGAAAAGGAAGGTCACCCAGATATCCACCAAAGGTGACAAAGGGAAGGGAAAGAAGAAGGCCATGGGTAAGCAACTCGCCAAAGTTGACAAAGAGAAGGGCAAGAAGAATGAAAAAGAGAACAAGTGTTTTCGATGCGGGGAAACATGACATTGGAAAAGGAATTGCAAGGCAATTCTAAATGAAGGTATTTTTGTCATAGACCTTAATTTGTCATATATGGAATCCACATCATGGGTGTTGGATACTGGATGTGCATCTCATATCTGTAATTCTGTGCATGTGCTGACAAATAGAAGGCGGCTGGGTAAAAAGGAGATTGAACTGAGGATGGGCAATGGAGCTTTAGTTTCTGCCAAAGCTGTCAAGACTGCACGCCTCAGTTTACCTTCAGGAGTCATTCTGGAGCTGAATGACTGTTATTATGTTCCTAATATTATTAAGAACATTATTTCAATATCTGATTTGTATAACATTGGATATACATTGGCTTTTAATAGCACTGGGTGCTCTATAATGAATAATGGTTTGGTGATAACCAATGGTTCATTGGTCAATGATCTTAATGTATTAGATACACGTTCTAATGTTATGCAAGTTTCCAATGCTGATGAAGTGAATTCTACATATCTATGACATTGCAGACTTAGTCATGTAGGTGAAAAAAGAGTATCTCACCTACACTCAAATGGGTATTTGAATACATTTGAATACAAGCCATTTGATACCTGTGAGTCGTGTCTCATGGGGAAGTTGACCAAGGCTCCCTTTAGTGGACATGGTGAGAGGGCTGTTGACCTTCTCGAGCTCATACACTCGGATGTGTGTGGATCAATGTCCATGGAGGTAAAAGAGGGTCACCTCTATTTCATTTCTTTTATTGATGACTTCTCGAGATATGTCTATGTGTATTTAATGAGACATAAATCACAAGCCTTTAAGAAGTTTAAGGAATACAAGAATGAAGTAGAGAAACAGACTGGCAAGAGTATTAAGGTTCTTCGATCGGATCGAGGAGGTGAATATCTTAGCAATGAATTCACTTCTTATTTTAAAGACAATGGAATTATTTCTCAGTGGACTCCACCGTATACACCACAACATAATGGTGTATCCGAAAGGAAAAACATGACCTTGTTAGACATGGTCCGATCCATGATGTCTATGTCAGTACTACCCTTATCTCTGTGGGACTATGCATTAGAGATCGCGGCTTATTTATTGAATAGGATCTCAAGTAAATATGTTCCTTCTATACCATATGAGATATGGAAGGACATGAAATCAAATTTTAATCACATTAAAATTTGGAGGTGTTCTGCTCATGTAAAGAAGAACGATAGTGATAAGCTTGAGTCAAGAACCGATAAGTGTAGGTTTGTGGGATATCCAAAGGAGACATTTGGATATTACTTCTATCACCCTTCTGAGCAAAGGGTCTTAGTGGCCAAGAGAGCTGTATTTCTAGAAAGAGGATATCTACTCCTGAAAAATAGTGGGAGCCAGATAGAATTGGACGAGATCCAAGAACCACAACCCGTAGACACAAACTCATTAGATGAGACTGTATCGGTTGATCCTATTCAGAGTGAAACGCAGACACTATGGAGATCTGGTAGACTACCGAGAGAACCTGAGAGATATGTTGGACATGTCTCAGAGGGGTCCTCTAAGATATGTATCGATGAGGATGGTGATCCTCAATCGTACCAGGATGTAATCCGTAGTGCGGACTCCGAGAAATGGTAAGAGGCAATGGATTCAGAAATCCAGTCTATATACACCAACAAAGTTTAGAACTTAGTTGATGTACTCGAAGGGAAGGTCCATATCGACTGTAAATGAATTTTCAAAAGAAAAATAGAAGTAGATGGACAGATTGACACATACAAGGCTAGACTAGTGGTGAAAGGATATCGTCAAAGACAAGGCATTGACTATGACGAGATTTTTTCGCCGGTAACCATGGTTAAGTCAATCAGAATCCTCCTTGCCATTGCTGCATACCTGGATTATGAGATCTGACAAATAGATGTGAAGACAGCTTTTCTTAATGAAAATCTGTCAGAAGAGGTGTACATGGTACAACTTGAAGGATTCACCTTCAAGTTACATCCTAATAAGGTATGTAAAATTCAAAGGTCCATTTATGGATTAAAATAGGCATCTCGAAGCTGGAACTTAAGATTTGATGAGGCTGTCAAATCTTTCAACTTCATTCGGAATGAAGATGAACCCTGTGTTTACAAGAAGGTCAGTGGGAGCTTTGTGACCTTCTTGGTCCTTTATGTTGATGACATCTTACTCATTGAGAATGATGTAGGGATGTTGACATCAACTAATTCTTGGTTATCCAAGACATTCTACATGAAGGATTTGGGAGAAGCATCCTATGTGTTGGGCATAAGGATCTATCGAGATAGATCTAAAAGGATGCTAGGATTATCCCAATCTATTTACATAGACACTATCCTCAAAAGGTTTAGGATGGAAAAATCCAAGAGAGGTCTCATTCTGAGACATGAAATTTGCATATCTAAGGGGATGAGCCCTAAAACATCTGAGGAGGTGGCACACATGAATAAGGTACCATATGCTTCGGCCATAGGGTCAATCATGTATGCAATGATATGTACACGGCATGATATTGTCAATACTTTGAGCATTGTCAGTAGATATCAGGTAAATCCAGACGAAGAGCACTGGAAGGCAGTAAAAGGCATCATTAAGTATTGACAATATAGAGGAGAGGACCTACAGCTTAGAGGAGAGGACCTACAGCTTAGAGTTTACACAGATTCTAGTTTCCAGTTAGATCCAGATAACTGCAAATCCATGTCAGGGTTTGTATTCATGTTGAATGGAGGGGCAGTCAGTTGGAGAAGCTCTAAGAAAGATACGACTGTAGATTCGACGACGGAGGCAGAATATATTACTGCAGCTGAAGCTGCTAAGGAAGCAGTCTAGATGAAGAAATTCATCTTGGAACTTGGCGTAGTTCCCGAAATATCAGCTCCCATCCCATTATTTTGTGATAATAATGAGGCCATCGCCCAGGCGAAGGAACCGAGATCTCACCAAAGGTCGAAGCATATTCTCAGACACTTCCACCTTATTCGGGAGATTATTGATCGAGGAGATGTGATGGTAGAGCGTGTACTGTCAGAAGACAGCATAGCGGATCCACTGACTAAGCCTTTGACACATATTATTTTTGAGCGCCATCGGGATAAGATGGGCCTCAAAGTTGTGGGTAATTGGCTGTAGTTCAAGTGAGAGCTTGTTAGTATTGATGTGCTACAGGTCAATTTAGGGTCGGGTAGACCCGATAGATGTACGATCTTGTTCATTATTAATAAAGTGATATTTGAGCATAAATATGCGATTGTGTATTACTTTACGATGTCCCTAGGATATGTGGTTGTAAAGTTAGTTCGAGATGGGATCTCGAACATGAGACTGACTTTACATGGACGCATACCTTAAACTGTTCATGGTTGGAGGGTAATCACTCAGGGACTTTGATTATCTATTAAATCAGTACACATGATGTGTTAGTGACCAGTCTCATGGTCATTGGTGCGGGGCACCAACACATATGTGTAGGTGTACGTCCTGGGAGGAAGTGCACTGAACTGATCCGCTATTGGATCTTCAGATGGTTGATTATACCTAATGTCAACTAAAGATCCAACGGTCTCAATAGCATCGTTGGTCCTTTGACCTCAGACATTGATCGGATCTTACACGAGAACTGGAATGGTTTAATTACTTGGCTAAGTGACTTTAACTACAAGTCATGAGTTACCGAGCCATTAACCACTCCAAGATATGTGTGAAGATCATCAATGGTCAAAAGGGGATCGCTCACTGTCGGGTATATATCAGACAGTTAATGGGTCATGACATTGACGCTCCATTAAATCCCTGGCCAGGGTCGTGTGAGTTCGTTTAGAATGGATGTCATACACTTTAAGGAGGTCATGGTCAAATGGCACGATCATGGGATTTGACAGAAACCATACCCTCGGTCGTACCAGACTCATAGAATGAGCGAGGGATTATATCGATGCGGTAACTGTGGACTTACAGGTACCAGACAGGCTAGTTTAAACCCGACATCCTCTAGGATCACGCAGATTTACTTGACCCAACGTGATCAAAGGTTCGAAATAAATAAAATTATTATTCGGCTCTAGTAGAAGCGAATAATAAGTTTACTTTACTTCTAATTGGGAATTAGAAGTTAATGGGTCTTAAACTAGAGTGACTAAGGGCCTAGAGGATCACACACAATGGATTCTTGGGTGTCGAATTATTATTGTACAAATGCATATATTAATTCCCTTTAATTCCTTTTGGAAAGGAGTTTAAAAGAGGGCTTAATATATATATGTACAATAATAAAAGTATATATGTACGATTTCGGACCTTATGGGTTCTTTTAGAAATGGCCAAAATCCTATATATAGACATGTTACGAGAGCTTCTCCTCCCTCTTGACTAATCAAGTATTAAAGCTTAAGAGAGGAGGATTAGCTCCTCCCCCCTTCCTCCCTCTTGCTCTCTCTCTCTCACTCTCTCTCCAGAAGGTGAAAGGGTCGGGGAAGGTTGTGCCGGGGGGTGCCGTCGCTACGCAAGGATCCGTGTAGATCAGCTCTAGAGGCCGTGCATCTGTGCGGCTCGATACTCTGCATTGGGCTTTACGGACAGCGTCGTTCCGCGTAAGGTATAAATACGCAACCCGTAGTTAGGGGTTGGGATGATTAAAACGTCGATCAGAGCATGGATCTGGGATTCCATGAAGCCGGGTTTGGGCTAATAAAGTTTTGTTACCCGCTGCATTGCCCGAGGGTGCTGTGTGGAACCTTACACTAGTTTCCGTGGGCTCCGTTGCCTTACAGTAGCGTCCTACTGGGGGAGAAAGCTAGCTAGAGGCCTGGCTCAAGGCATTGGACTTGTGTGTTCGCACGTGGTCAGGTGCAGTTGGACGAGCACTGACGAGCGTGACCCTGACTAGTCACTCGTTACTGTTGTTCCTTGTACTCTGGTTCAGTGAGTGTCTCAGTTACCATCGTTCCAGACATGTGGGAGATATTTGTGGCGCAGTGTAAGACGTCAGTGGACGCATCTGGCTGTTCTTCTAGTGAGGAGGTGCTCTTGTCACTTGACGCATGACTCTTGTGATTCTCGTGTCTCATGACGTGTGTTTACGTCATTGGTTTCCGAGTAGCCCCTGTGTGACTCTACTCGAGGCCCAGTCTTGTGTAGTGTACATGACGATCTAGTTGTGTATGTTCATGCCTTTGTCTGTGTAGGTCTTTTATAGGCTTTTGTCTGTTTTAATGGGCTTTCAGCTTTGGAGCTTGTGCTCGATTGACGGATCGATAACGCCCGATTTGGTGAGATCGGGGTTCACCTTTCTGTTGCTGCCTGGAGTAGCGTAGGGAGCCGTGGTTTGGTCGGCTACCGTGTTTCTGGTTAGTACGGCTTCCCTTCTTCTTTAGTTGTTCTTTCTTTTGCTTACTCCTATTTTTTACAGCTTTACTTTGTAGTTAGTACTACTGTTACTCTTGCCTTCATGTTTTTCTGTTTAGCCTGTTGTTTTGTGTTACTGCGTTATTTCCAGTGGGGATCCGCGTGACCCCTACTGATCCAGTGACACGAGACTCACCCCTGCTTTTCAGGTGTGATCATTCTTCTTCCTGGAAGTTCATGACTCGGTGCGTCAGTTCGTTGTTGCCAGCATTCTCTGGGTTGGGCTTCCCCTGACTTCAACGTACGTTTTAATTTGTGTTGGTCTGTACTTGCCTTTATTTGGACTGGACTCTGTTAATTTAAATTATTAATTAAAAAAGTAATTGTATTTCATGCTACTTTATCAAACCTGATCAATGAAATATTAATTGCTTACTATTTTATCTAGGACTTCAATGTACTACACACACTCCTTTTATCCCTTCGGAGCTTTACCGCTCTTGGGAGGCCTCGCAGGATCCAAGTGTTATCGGGTTTACCTGGTATTCGGACGCTGGGTCGTCACATGTTGGCTGGTTATGGTTTTTTTTGTCTTCTATTTCCATTTGGTCATCTTGGGGGGAGCTCCACACTGTTGTCAAAGGACCCTATCGTTTGGACAAGATAGGTTGCCCCTCGCTCCGTCCCTAATCATCCTTGTATCCCTTCTGTGCTTATGAATGAAAATTTGCTTGACTGGCGGTCGGGGGTGGAGCGCTCCTTCCCTATCTTATAGGGTTGATCGCTCCCTCTTGTCCTGCCTATCAGGTATTGATCGGAGTTAAAAAAAAAGAGGCTGAAAAATGGTCTCCCAAATTTCGTACCACACTTTTAAGATTTGTTTGTTGGGGAAGAACGTTCAATCACCCGTAGAAGCCCGCAAACACTAGGAAAACGACGTCAGAAGGAGCCCTGTACGTCATCCTAGGGGGACAATCCTCCAATGGTTAAATACGGATTATGCTATGTGGGGATCCACAGAGGATAAAGTAGAGAGAGGAAGGCTAGAGCATAGTGATCAAGTCTGGGGTTAAGATGGGACTTCCGGCGATGCTCGTTGCTCCCAGCAGGTGCTTGGAGAGTGCTCGCGGGGTTGGCGGTGTACTCGGAAGCAGATTTGGGCCCTTCTCTGTAGGTGGCTCTCTCTATGTCTCAGTGTGAGTGTCGTGTGACTGCATGCGTGCGTGTATCCCTCTATATGAATGTCATTGCCGTCTTGATCGGAGGTCCATTTATAGTGGTTGTCCTGGTGGTAGAGGCCCATCCCTTAATAGTGAAGGACATGAGTCATGGTATGACTTCTCCCCACGATCACGAGGAGTTTTCCATTTTGCGCCCGTTTATCTGGACTGGGCGATCTTTAGGTGAGCCTTTCGGCACCCTTAGAGCGTGCTCGCCTTTATTGGAGTGATGATGGTGAGAGTAACGTTTCGTTGCGGAGGGTCATTCGGCATCCGATATGCCTGGGTCGATGCCCTTCGTGGGCTGGCGAATCCTATGTCCGTCTTTATTGGGCCACCTGATGTGGGCCGCTGACTGTCGGAGATTTTCTATGCGCCGTTCCTACCTTGGGCCAACATGAGCCTGGCATTAATAGACCATGCATGAGCCGAATTGACTTTACCCTCCTCACATGTTAATAAAATAGTGTCAAATAAACTATCAAATTATAATTGCAGCCAAATTATTCTTCTTAGGTTAGATTCCGTCGTCTAATCTAATCCTTAGAATATTGATCAAAATGCACAAATATTGCCCCCTCAAGCTAGTTACTCCGTCGTACTTGTCTTTAGAATGCTAACGAGAAATTGACAGCTTTCCCTTCCTAAAAGTAACCTATGAGATAAAAAATGAGTGACTAAATTGGCCAAGGGTCCAAAACACTCTCGTCAATGTTCAAAGAGAAATGCTAGCTACCATCTTAGACTGATAAAAAAGTTATACGTCTAGTGCACTATTGGTCTATGTCATTGGCACGTAGGTTCCACACATTCAATTCCTTAAATATTTCTTAAATATTTATGTACACTTTCATCTATTTGTCACCATTATTCATATATTTGTTACCGTTAGTTATTTTTCACCATTTGATAGTTATTTGTCACCCTTAAATAACATTGGAAGTCTCATTCGTCGGCTCGAGAATGCGTAAAAACGGACAGACTATTTGTCACCCTTACATAGTTATTTGTCACGCTTAGATAGTTATTTTTTACACTTAGATAGCTATTTGTCACCCTTAAATAACATTGGAGGTGTCATTCATCACCTCGAAAATGTGCAAAAACTGAGCTATTAATTTGTCACTCTTACATAGTTATTTGTCACCTTTAAATAACTATTTTTCATTCTTAAATAGTTATTTATCACCCTTAAATAGTAGTAGAAGTCTCATTCGTCTTCTCGGGAATGCGCGAAAACTGACAATAGTTGACTATTTGTCACCCTTACATAACTATTTGTCACACTTAGATAACTATTTTTCACCCTTAAATAACTATTTGTCACCCTTATAGCATTAAAAATCTCATTAGAAATACGTATAAAATTGACAAAAATTGAGGCCCACACAATGCATGTGGCCCAATGAGAGATAGAACGGGTAATAAATTTACCCTCCTACCAGAGTAATAAACATTTCTCATGTTCAAATGGCCGCTGCCCACCGCCCGGGCCAAGCGGTAGTTGCTCAAGAACTTTCATTGTTTCGAATCATGGTTTTGTTTGAACCCAGAACTCATAATGCTAACAAAACAATTACAATGGTAATAAATGTACATATTTTATTAGACTTTTATATAAATATCCCTATAAATAGTGATTATGTCAAATAAATTTATCATTTCAATATATTATCAAAAATATACTTAATTTACTAGGAATTGTTATAGTTATCCCTGCGATTCTCGACTTTCGAGGAGGGATGAATATTTTGCGGAATATCCCATGCAAATCGTCAGGATATGTGAAATATCTAAAATAGTTACTACACATGAGAGAGAGGGAGAAAATGATGCCACCTATAATCCCTCTCCCCCACCTCCGGCGGCCTTCCCTCTCCCCCACCCCCTCACCACCGGTGACCCCCCTCCTAGTTGCTCTCCCACTTGACGGCCTCCCTCTCCCCCACCCCCTCACCGCGAGCATCCCCCCTCCTAGCAGCTCTCCCACCTCAATGACATTGTCGCTCCCCCACCCCCTCACCATCGGCCGTCCCCATCCAAACTGCTCTCTCTCCCCACCACCCCGAGCTGCTCTCCCACCCCGACGGCCCCTTTCCCCCACCCTCTCATTGACGGCGGTGCCCTCCCCCTCTCCCAACCCTTGAGCACCTCCATCTCATCCCCCTCTTTGCAGCTCTACTGACCTGATGATGATGTCGATGAGTGACCTGGACAACATCAGACACACTCGCAGAGAGAGAAGGGTGCCATCTGCAACCACTCTCCCTCACCTCCGGCGGTCTTCCCTCTCCCCCACTACTGGTGGCCCTCCTCCTAGCTACTCTCTCACCCTTGTAGCCTTCTCTCTCCCTCACCCCCTCACTGCTAGCGACCCCTCTCCCAACTGCTCCCCCCCAACTGATCTCCTACACTAGCGGCCTCTCTCCCCAACTCCCTCACCGCCGGCGGCCCCCTCCCCCTCTCCCAAACCTCAAGCACCTCCATCTCGCTATCCCCTAGCAAGTTTTGTGGCTCTGTTGACTTGGCGACGGTATCGACGAGAGGCCTGAATAGCACCTGGCATGCATGCTAGAACTTCCCCAGCTTGCCTAAGCATGGTGGCAAAGGGCCTCCTCGATAGCTGATAAACCCTCGGCAGTGCTACTCTCCCCCCCAACTGCTCCCCGACCGGCGATGCTGCTATTTGTGCAGGACAACAACTACTCCCACCCCCCCAACCCAGCTGCTCTTTGCCTCTGCGCCCCTCTGATGCCCCTAGTCCCCCACCAACAGATGAAGATGGCGGAGTTGTACGCCTTCTCGGAGCTGGACAACGTCATTATCACCATTGTTCCCAACACCATGAGGGTGCTCCCGACTCGTGGTGATTGACAAGGTGGCCCATTTTCAGGTGATTAGGCCCACCCGAACGACCCCCATGACCATGTGGCCCCCCTCCCCCTCTCCCCCCACCCACATCCCCATTCTAGCCAGCGACAAGGCTATTAGGTTCTGTCAGAACCCTGAGAGAGGGTAGTCGTCGCTAATGTCCCACGGGCGACGCCACTTGAACCCCAACCCCCTGACCACGCCGTCGAAGAAGGCAGCTTTGCGCCTACGCTTCAACGCGCCCGAGAGAACCCTACAGTTTGCCAGAGAGAGAGAGAGAGAATACTAACTCGACGATAAGTTAGTCATTCTCTCTCTTAACTCAAGTTTTACTCTAATAAATTGAATGGAGATTACGGCGAGGGTATAATTATAATAATTCGTAACAAATCAAAGATATTTTTGATAATATGTTTAAATACGAGGTTTATGTAGCATAATAAAAGGATATTTATGTAAAAAAAATTATTTTTTCCAATAAATGAGTATGTGTGCAATTATATAAATTAAAACGATATGTTTGCAATGACCCCTGAAATTATGTATTCAAATGCATGCCTGCATTCCTTTTCTTGGTGCATTTGTGACGGCGGAAAGCCAGATCCCCATAATATGCGCACCGCGCGTTGTCCCTGTGAGCAGTAACACGGAGAGGAAGTGGAAGACAGGTGTGTGGAAGCACCCAAGAAAAGGGAACGGCTCCCACACAAGCACCCGAAGAGAAGGGAACAAGACTCTACCCCCACGTCCAACTGCCACCATATAAAACCAGAGAAAAATATTAATCTTGTCACACTGAAAGAGTTCATTACAAGGTATGTTCTTGTGCCTTTTGGTTTTAATCTTCAATAACTAGTTATTCTATTGGTCTAGCTTCACATCTCTTGCATGAAAGAGCAAACATATGCATGTTTCTTCTCATTTAATTACATCATCAATTCTTGGGGTAACATAGTATTCTCGGTTAGTTGGACCATGGTTAGCTGTGATGTTGGGTCGGACTTACTTGATTCTACGATGACACAACACGGCACAAATAGAATTGCGCCTGACTCGTTGTGACTCATTTTTTTATTTTTTATTTTACAATTGATTCTAACTTGGAAAAATAGTAAAATTGGGAAATGGACACTCCTCGGAGAGAACGAACGTCCATTTTATTATTCCTCAAGATGTAGTACCACAATGGTGCACCCTTCAACTACTTCTCGTACCTCTGCTCTGTTATCCCCGATGACCGCATCTTTGTAATCACCTACATGATCTATAGTCTTCATCTTTGATCATTGAGGAGGGTAAAACCCGCTAGGTCTATCGCGGTCCATCAGGATTGGGCCCACTTCAGTCCGGTCCGATTGAGATCGAAGTAGGTCGATTGATAGCCCAAAATCTGACGGCCTAATAAGGGTATATCGAGGGTTCGTCAGTCCACAGGAGACATCAATGCGGGCATCTCGGGCGCCGGAAGACTCTCTAGTAACCGAATGTTACTCCCACCGTTACATGCCTCTTCTCCGGCAAGGACAAAGGCACACCCACTACGCCAGGATACTCGCCCCGAGACCACACTTCCTGATTAAGCAGGAGCACAATGAGAAACTTCACCCACGATCAAGAAGACGTTACCCCGCGACATACGCCCTTCCTCATTAGGAAATGGGTCTCCATCGCCAGGGGGACCTATATAAATAGACCTCCAACCAAGACGACGGAGGGGGCACACACACAGAGACACCCAGACACAGGGATATAACCAGACATGCGTAGAGTAAAATGAGAGATATAAGAAACAAGCCTCTGAGCATGTCCCACACCTAACGAGCACTCGTCGGATGCGACGAGCACCTCTAGGAACCTGACTCCCGCTCCTAAACTTGTTTACTCAACTCTCACACTCTCTCTCTCTGTCTCATGTTGTTCTTCACCTCGGCGTGACCCCGACTTAAACATCGGAGGGTCATCTCATGAGATAATACCCAAGACTCTTTCTGACGCCATCTTTCTGTGAGAAATGAACAATGGTATAGGGCCATAACATCGCAGCAATCAGACATCAACATGCACACGGTAAACCATAGTAAAAGCCAATGTGGAATGGATTTAATCAAGAACAACCAAGAAGCAATATGAATAAGCATAAACATTGTATTTAACATGATAACAAGACAGTAACAAACGAGATATACGAGACAAGGTAGTGTTAGTATTGGTGTGCTACATGTCAATTTAGGGTCGGGTAGGCCTAATAGTTGTACGATATTGTTCATTATTAATATAGTGGTATTTGAGCGTAAATATGTAATTGTGTATTACTTTACGATATCCTTAGGATATGTGGTTGTAAAGTCAACTCGAGATGAGATCTCGAACATGAGACTGACGACTTTATATGGACACATACCTTAAACTGTTCATGGTTGGAGGGTAATCACTCGGGAACTTTGATTACCTATTAAACCAGTACACATGATGTATGAGTGACCAGTCTCATGGTCATTGGTGCGGGGCACCAACACATATGTGTAGGTGTACGTGCTGGGAGGATGTACACTGAACTGATCCGCTATTGGATCTTTATATGGTTGATTATACCTAATGTCAACTGAAGATCCAACTGTCTCAGTAGCATCGTTGGTCCTTTGACCTGAGACATTGATCGGGTCTTACCTGAGGACTGGAGTGGTTTAATGACTTGTCTAAGTGACTTTAACCATAAGTCATGAATTGTCGAGTTATTAACCATTTTAGGATACGTGTGAAGATCATCAATGGTCAAGAAGGGATCGCTCACTGTCGGGTATATATCAAACAGTTAATGGGTTATGACACTGATGCTCCGTTAAATCCCTGGCCAGGGTCATGTGAGTTTATTTAGAACGGACGTCATACACTTTAAGGAGGTCATGGTCAAATAGCGCGATCATGGGGTTTGACAGAAACCATACCCTCGATCGAACCAGACTCATAGAAGGAGTGAGGGATTATAGCGACGTGACAACTGTATACTTACAGGCACCAGACAGGCTGATTTAGAACCCGACGTCCTCTAGGATCACGCAGATTTACTTGACCCAACGTGATCAAAGGTTCGGAATAAATTAAACTATTATTCAGCTCTAGTAGAAGCGAATAATGAGTTTAATTTACTTCTAACTGAGAATTAGAAGTTAATGGGTCTTAAACTATAATGACTATGGGCCTAGAGGATCACACACAATAGATTCTCGGGTGACAGATTATTGTTGTTCAAATGTATATATTAAATCCCTTAAAATCCTTTTGGAAAGACATATAAGAAGGGCTTAATATATATGTACAATAATAAAAGGGATACATATACAATATCGATTATTAGGGGCTCTTTTAGAAAGGGCGAAATTTTATAAATATGTATCTACGTGAACTCCCCTCCCCTCTTGCTTAATCAAGCATTAACAGCAAGAGAGGAGAGGTTTTCTCTCCCCCCTTCCTCCCTCTTGCTCTCTCTCTCTCTGGAAGCTCTCTCTCTCCAGAAAGGGAAAGTATAGGGAAGATCAGCTTGGGAGGATACCGTCGTTGCACAAGGATCCGTGTGGATCAACTCTAGAGGCTGTACATCTGTGCGGCTCGGTGTTCGCGAGATTCTGCATCGGACACTGCGGACAGCGTCGTTCCGCGCAAGGTATAAATCTACAACCCGTAGTTAGTGGTTGGGTATTTAATGTATCGATTAGAGCACGGATCTAGGATTCCAACTAGCCGGGTTTGGGTAAATAAATTTTATTATCTGCTGCGTTGCCCGAACAGTGTTGTAGGAAACCTTACAGTGGTATCAGAGATAGGTTGGCGTTCTGATCGATGCAATTTCACCGAATAGAACCATATTTTAGGGGAATTTAAAATCTTCAATTGTTATACAAAGAATGGGGTGCTGGGCATCTCTATTCTTCCTGGATGCTGGGCATCTATGTAGCAATTTTTTTTTAAAAAAAAATTATGGTCCCCTGGGCGCACTGCGCCGCTGGGCGCAGTGCGCCCAGCCACTTGTACCAGCGCTACTCACGCGGGTGCGCCCGCGTGGGCGGGCGCATGGGCGAGCGCCGCCCACGCGGGAGCACCGTGTGGGCGGGCGCCGCACGCGGTGCGCGCCGCGTAGGCGGGGGGCCCGACACATGGGCGGCCGCGAACGCGGGCGCGGCCGCCCACGCGGGTTGTTAGTGATGGGAATCAACGCCGAGCATGTACATTTTATTTTACATCTATGTCCTTTAGTTTGTTTGTATATCCATGGGAAAGTATATGCGCAATTGTACGACTTTGTAAGCCAATGCGTCATTCCCACGGATTGTATGGGTTTCTATGTAATTTACCAGTAGGACCAGCAAGGGGGCCCTCAGCCCTTTCCCATTGGTCCATGTCATCCATGTGGGGCTGGTCAACCATCCTAGGTGGCCATCTAGAAGGTTGGAATGCCAATTGACCACATGGGAGACAAGTGGTTAAATTAGTCCAAGGTGGGTTACCTACCTTCACCTACCAATCCCCTTGGTCAAGGGGGCGCCCCTCTCCCCTTATTATTTTATTATTTTTTGTGTGGTATTCACATTTCATCCCAGCCCTCCATCCCCCATCCCTAGATCTAAGGGTCTACATTAGATTTGATACCTAGCATATAAAAGGTTGTATTTTCCATTTGTTAGCATTAATGAAAGGAAATTGTTGGAAAATCAAGAGTGATTCTTGTGCCCCTCCCCTCTCCCCTGGTGTTCATATCCTCCAACCCCAAATTCTAGAGTGGTTCTATCTTCAATCCCCTCCCCTCTATCTCCGGTGATCATCTGTGCCGCCGCCACCGCCGTTCGTGCCGCCTACGAGCCGCCGCGGAGCCATCTTCAAGGTTCTATCCTGCTGGACAGAGGTGACTTCCACGAAATTCTGCAGTCAGCCAGGACGTCCTCTTGATCTGAAATTTTCAGAGGTTGTTCCTATCTCGTATCCACATCTCCACACAAAAAATTCACGTCCAAAATCCTTCATTTGGTAATTTCCCATTTTCGTTCTTCTTTCACTCCCAGATCTGTCTTGTCTCTGTCTACAGTGACATCAGCTTCGAGTTTTCTATCTTCGACCACTTTTCTGATTTTTGTTAGGGCTCCCGATTTTACCGAGAGTTCTGTCCATCAGCCCCTCCATCTCCAAATGTTCTTGATTTTTGATCAGACCTCTATCCATTTTTCAAAAATCATGTTCTACCTCATCTATAGTGCTGTCAGCCAGATTCCAGATCCGACCACATTCCAGTGCAAATCAAAACAATTCGTAGCCACCTCCAATCCTCTCAAAAAAAAATATTTCCGTCTTCTTGGTTCACTTTCCTACAACTTTCATGAATAGGTCGAAGTCTGAATCCAAGGTCTTCCTAGCGCGCAATGGCAGTTCTCAGACAACTCCTCTGCTGTTCTGAGATTTCGGCCACTATACAATAGCAGCTTGGAAATTCGGTTAAGGCCCGATCTGGAGCCCTTCATTTTTTCTCTCTAGTCTTAGGTCGAAGTATTTCGAGTTAGCTTTCCAACGGAGCAAGTTTCGTGTCGATCTGACATCGGGGCTGATCGCAGCGTCCGTTCTCGCCGGGACGCGCACTGAAAATCAGAAGCTGCAGATCCGTGGGAAGTTAGCCCGGCGGGTGACGAACGGAGCCGCCCGGCCTCTGGCCGGCGAACCAGCGCGCCTCCACTCCAGGGAGTGCCCATCCAGGCATCCCCCACTACAGCGGTGCCACCGGGTCCCACACGGCCCCTCCGGACAGCACATGGGCCCCACAGTCACAAGTTCGGGTGCTGCCAAAGCTACGCGAGAAGCCGCCCGTCAACCCGAATTCGGTCCTCCCGGACCCATTTGTGTAGCCCTTTACCTCCCTGCGTGGAGTGAGCAGCGACTCATTGCTATAACAATCGTGTATTATTGTTCCGGGAGTACGAGTTTCGGCTGGGTCCGTCTTCCCCACGCCGAGCGCGTGGAGGTATCGTATTCGCTCCTTGCTTGGTATTTCGCTTTTTTCCATATATGCTTGTTTATGCCGCTGTTAGAGAGCATGTTTTAGGACCTAGCTCGCTATATTTTCATATCACCGCTGCTGCGAGAGAGAGAGAGCGTGACCGTCCCGTGACCCGATCCGGGCGCAAAAGAGAATTGACCACCCTAGCTCTTGCCAGTTTCTCAACCGCGCACGTCCAACGCTTCCCTCGCTAAGGGACAACCGCGAGCTTGTCGTGTCCGTGGTCTCGTCCCACATCAGTTAGTTTATGCCAGCGTCTCCTTTAGGATTTGGTGTGTACCACGTGGGGTATGGGACCCACGTGGGACCATCGGTGCTTGGCAGCCCAACCCGCCGCATGGATTATGGGGTCCATTTGCGAAGCCCCTCATGTCCGCACACAACACGATAGTGTGGGGTTCTGCGCTGCCATAAGGAAATACGATCTAACCTTCGCTACCAGCTCGAGCTTTTGGCGCAATGGTAGGGACTTGATCCTGTAAACTGGTATCAGAGCGAGGTCGCGGGTTCAAATCCCCCTGGTGCCGCTGGGGGAAGATTGTTGGTTTATGCCAGCGTCTCCTTTAGGATTTGGTGTGTACCACATGGGGTATGGGACCCACGTGGGACCATCGGTGCTTGGCAGCCCAACCCGTCACATGGATTATGGGGTCCATGTGTGAAGCCCCTCATGTCCGCCCACAGCACGATAGTGTGGGGTTCTGCGTTGCCATAAGGAAATACGGTCTAACAGTCGCTACCAGCTTGAGCTTTTAGCGCAATGGTAGGGGCTTGATCCTGTAAACTGGTATCAGAGCGAGGTCGCGGGCTCTGATACCAATTATTGTGTCCCTATGATTTTGATGATAGCAACATTATGAGTCACCACTTGAGTCTGCATGGTTTAAGATGTGATGATCAGGATGCTTTGTGTGCAGGATGCTTTGTGTGAGCACTTAAGTTCAATGCATAAACATAGTATTGCACGTTTTGCATATGGCCCGTGCATATATAGCACCGTCAGTGCATGTCTTGCGTCGGTAGATAGGTGCACTCGGTGCAATGTTGGTCGGTGAACACAACATACTCAGGTCAGTTCATATAGAAGATCGGTGCAAGTTTTACTTGGTATGCATACTAGTGTTGGTGCTAGTTCATCTGAGGAAGGTGCATTTTTACCTCGGTGCAAGTTTTGCATTTCATATAATAAGTCCTCGCCTCAGTGCAAACCTTGCCTCAGTGCAAGTCTTGCATTACTCACACTAGAGTCAGTGCATTGCGTCTCACGTTTCATGTCTTAGAACATATAAGGTCCAAGCACAATTGTGTCTCATGTTGCATCTTAGCTAGTTTCAGGTCTGAGCACTTATATGTCTAAGCACTGAGCGCATGTAGGAGTCAAGGTCGCTGCAATCATTATTCCAGCACGCTACCAAGTCCGTGCGTGTTTTAAGCTCTAGGCACAACAAGTAAGTGTAGTAATTGTTGTTGCATGCCATTGTTGGTTATTATGTGTTCATTCTTTGCAAGATGAGCTATAATGCCAACTATGATGAAAATATGAACAAATGTTGAAATCACTTAACCTATGCACATGTGCAACATGAACCTAGGCAATCAACATGAACTCTTGTTGGAGTTTGTGTCTTCCCTAAGCGTTTTGATGATGAGCAACACTATGTTAACCGTTGTTATTTTTGATCAGATATCTTGCACTTGAATTATCCATGTTTTACAAGAAAAAGCTGCTAAGAGGTAATACTTCGTGTGTCCGTACTGTCTCTGCATTCGTGTTGGTTTCCCTGAACCTCATGTCATTCTTGCTTCGTGTCCACACCTCGTGTCAGTGTCTGTTTTCACCTTTGGGTTATGTTCAGCTCGTGTCATTTTCGTCTTCGAGTTGTTCTCACCTCGTGTCATCCTTGTCTTCAAGTCATTTTCTCTTGTGTCTTTGAGTCTTCTTACGTTTCACTTCGTGTCGTTCTCCTTGTTGATTGTCACCTCGTATTAGCTTTACACTTGTGTCTTCACATTATTCTCTGTTTCGTCTTCGTGTTGTTTTCAACGCGTGTTGGTTTCTGTTTCATCTTCGTGTTGTGTCCGTGTCTTTCATATTATTTTAGTAGTTATGTCTTCGTGTTATGTTTATGCACTTCGTGTCGTTTTCTTTGTATTCTGTCTTCGTGTTGATTTTTCGCTTTAGACTTCGTGTCTTTCTCACCTTGACCACACTCCGTGTCGATTCTTGAGTTTCATCTTCGTGTTGTTTTCAAACTCGTGTCGGTCTCTGTTTCACTTCGTGTTGTGTTTATGAACTTCGTGTCGTTTTCTTTATTTCGTGTTGTAGTCATCGTGTGTACCTTGTGTCGTTATTTCTCACCTCGTGCTGTTCTCATATTACTTCGAGTCGTTCATTCGAGCTATTTTTGTGCTCGAGTTGTTCTTCTTATTCTTTCAAGGGTTATTTCACTTCGTGCCTTTCTCGCCTTGACCACACTTCGTGTTGCCTTCTGTAGACCTCGTGTCTTTCTTGTTTGCAACCACTTCGTGTCGGTTTCTGTTGTCAGCTCGTGTCGTTTTCCTTGTTGTGTCTTCGTGTCGTTTTTGTTCTATTGCGTGCAGAACATTGCAGCACCTCGTGTTGCTTCCTGTGCCACCTCGTGTCGTTCTCTGTGTAGTGTGTGTTTTGGTCACCACTATACTTCGTGTCATTTTTTCTCTGTAGTGTTAAGCGTTATTAGTATGTATCTCGTGTCGTTCTTTTCTTAACTCGTGTAGTAGTCACGTCGTGTTGCTATTATATACCTCATGCAGCTTTGCTTTCTGTGGCCATACAGCGTGTTAATGGCTTTTAATATCATTACAGGTCCGAGGAAGAACATTCCACACACCTGGGCTGCACGTGATCCGAGACAAGAGGAACCAACCTGATAAAGGCACGTGGCAGGAAGATTCTGGATCGAGCGTGGGAGGCACACGCGTTTTGTGCCCTATCCACCTGCTGTTGCTGCTATAAATAGAACCCTTCGTCCTCAGATAAAGATCATCGAAGAAGAGAGGAATAGAAGAAAGAGCAGAAAACAGAGAGTCCTTCGATCCACAGAAAAAGAAAAGAAAGAAGAAAGAATAGCAGAGAGAAAAAGAGAGCAGAAGAGTGATCAGAAGAGTTGTTCTGACTTGCGGATCAAATCCGAAGTCTATTGCTCAGTTTGAGCTACATTGTTTCCATTTTCTGGAATTTGATTTCCTTCGATCGTGGTTTTCGTTTCTTGTTCTTATCCTTCTTTAACTGTCCTCGTTTGTGTTTCCGATCCTCTGGACTGAGGTCGGGGTCCTCCTGTGAGATCAGGAGAAGGGAGATCTGATCTCCGGTTTGCAAGCAGCAGGTGGGCTGCTTGTGGGTTCCCTCCGGGTTTGGAGGAAGAGGGGTCTTCGACCTCTGGTTCACTAGTAGTGGGGTTGCTACTAGTGGGGTTCCCTCTTGGTAAAGAGGAAGAGAGACGTGAGTCTCTGGGTTCTAGTAACTGTGGGTTGCTAGAGGTTCCCTCCGGGTAGGAGGAAGAGGAGAGGTTGTTCTCCTGGGAAGCTGTGTGTCAGCTTTTGTTTGGCAAGCTGTGTTGCCCAGCCGTTAGTGAAGCCACACTCGGTTTGAGTGTGGGGTGGATGTAGGTCTGAAGGACCGAACCACCTTAAAATCCTCTGAGTTCTTGTGTGATCGTTTGTGGTGATATTGTGGTGTGCCTTCTATTCTCTCGAGCTATTGTCTGCATTGCATTCTTTTTGATAGTTAGAGTTCGAGATTATTTGCGTTTAGCGAAATACACTACAGTAATTTTTAATTCTTCGAAAAATAGTGATCTATTCATCCCCTCCCCTTCTAGATCACTTCATACTTTACTTATCAGTTGGTATCAGAGCGGGTTTTTCCCAGAATGTGGTCCAACGGCCAGGGAAACGGATCCACTGGTCCTCGCAGTTTCATAGCTGATGGGCAGTCTATCACCCGTCCCCCCTTCTTTGATGGTAATAATTATTTTTTTGGAAGAACAGGATGGAAGTCTTTATCAGGGCCCAAAGCCACAAGCTATGGAAAGTAATTACAGATGGTCCATACACCCTTCCACCGAACGAAGATATGTGGACAGAAGATCAGGTTAAACTCTCCGCACTGAATTGGACAGCTCTTAACATCATACAGTGCGCCGTCCACCCGGAAGAGTATTCGAGGATCTCAGCGTGCAAGACTGCAAAGAACATGTGGGATGAGTTGCAGTTAATTCATGAGGGCACATCTCAGGTGAAAGCTACCAAGATCAACATGCTTACAACTCAATATGAGTTATTTAAGATGAAGCCAGAGGAGTCGATCACAGAAATGTATGCCAGATTATCTGTGATCATCAACAGTCTGAAAGGCCTTGGAAAAGACATTCAACAAGAAGACATAGTCAGGAAGATCCTTAGGTCTCTAACTCCCATCTGGGATACTAAGGTGACTGTCATAGAGGAATCAAGAGATTTATCCATCATGACAGTAACCCAGCTGATTGGATCTCTCATGACCCATGAAATGAATTTCAAACAAGGAAACGATGGGCATGACAGAAAGGGAAAGAATGTTGCTCTGAAGGTCTCACGACATACTAAGAAGAGCAACAGCAGCAGCAGCAGCAGTGATGGTAGCAGCGAAGGCTCTGATGGATTCTCAGACCTGGACAAGGACGAGCAAGCTATGCTCACCAGGCAATTCAGAAAGTTCCTGAGAACTAAAGGAAAATTCTACAGGAGGAAGAAATTTAATGTTGCAAGGAAGTCTCCTGAACGAGAATTTGAGAAGAACCGGTTTGCTAAGAAGATCACTTGCTATCATTGTCAGAAACCCGGTCACATGAAAAGTGAATGTCCAGAGCTACAAGCTAAGGCTCCCGGACACCAGAAGAAGATGGTGCACAAGAAGAAGAAGGCCATGCTGTGCACATGGAGCGACGAGGAGGAGGATCCAGAAGCCACTTCGTCCAGTGAAGATGAAGAGAAGACTTGCCTCATGGCCGATCATGAGAAAGAGGTAACAAACTTATTTGAGAATTTTACTTTGGATGATTGGGAGGACGCCTATGGCGACCTGTTAAGTAAATATAATCTTTTAACCAAGGAGCACAGAATGCTTAGACGTAAGTTTCATTCTCTTTCTGAGGAACACTCTACTGTTGTCACTGATAGCATGAAAACCAAGGAGATGGCCATTGAGCTAGACCAGGTTAAAGGTGAGATTGAGAGGTTGAGAATGGAAAGAGAGGAGAGTCTAGCTAGGATGAATGAGCTGAAGTGTAAAGCTGAAGAGTGTAAAGGAGAGATTAGACTGATGGCTGAAAAATATGAGGCAGTTAGAAAAGTTAATCAGGAACTCCAGGACCAATGTAATGAATTTCAGAAGGAGATTGAGGACAAAGAAAAAATGCTTGAGAAGTTTACAGAGGGGAGAAACAACCTGAATGCCCTTCTGGGGTCGAGGGTAAACTTCAATAGGGAGGGATTAGGATACAATCCCACTAGTAAAAAACCCTTTGAATTTAAAACTACCACGTTCTGCCCCGCCAAGGGCAAAGAGAAACTGGAAACACCATCCAGTTCCAATTCTGTCTCTACAATGAAGTTTTCGACCAGCAAATTCATTCAATCCACTGGTCAGCAACCTAAGTCAGGAAATCCTGAGACAAGAACTGCTCCTGTGCAACAGGTGTGGAACAAAGGTTCTCACAGACCAGTCCTATTGATGTCACTAAAAGGGTGAAAAGTTTTGTTAAGAAAGCTCATCATGCTAGTTATCAAGGAGAGCATGCCAACATTCACCAGTTTCAGCACAATTTTCATTGGAATAAAAATGCTTACATGAATTATACTCAACACACACGCATATCCTCTAAGAGGCCAACCAACAATGTCTGTGTTCAGAAACAGCATAGTTCTAATAGGAATAGGTTCATCCAACACCCACCAAGAAATGCCAAAAGGGAAGAATCAACCCACATAAAACCACTGAAGAGAACAGTAAAACAAATGTGGGTTCCTAAGTGCTTTTTGCATAATCTGAAAACTGGTTTTGGACCCAATTTGAATTGGGTCCCACATTACTCTGTCTGAACTTTTGCAGGTCAGCCTGGCAGCTGAGCATAACAAGTGGTATCTTGACAGCGGCTGTAGCAGGCACATGACAGGAGACCGGTCCAAATTTAGCAAACTAAAAATGAAGTTTGGGGGCTTGGTCAAATTCGGTGGAGATAACAGAGGAAGAATTATTGGAATTGGTACGGTTGGTAAGTCCTCTACTAACACCATTGAAGATGTGTATCTTGTAGAAGGACTTCAGCACAACTTGGTAAGTATAAGTCAACTTTGTGACAAAGGACACAAGGTACTCTTTGACCACAATTCTTGCACGGTTTTTGAGCTGAATTCTGATAACATCATGTTCAAAGGTCATAGAGTAAATAATGTGTACATCGTTGATCTGGATGATAATTCTGAAACAAACTTGTGTCTGTCTGCTAATTCTGAACAGGTTGCTTTTGACTGGCATAGGCGTCTAGGCCATGCTAGTGTGTCTACTTTGAATAAACTGTCTAATCATAACCTAGTTAGAGGTTTGCCCAAAATAAAATTCAGTTAGGGTCCAAGCTCTGTGATGCTTGTGCTCAAGGTAAACAGACTCGTGCAGTTTTTAAGTTGAGAACTGAGAGTCTCTCATCTAAACCGCTACAGCACTTGCACATGGACCTCTTTGGTCCTACTCGAATACAAAGCCTGTCAGGTAAGAGATATGGTCTAGTCATAGTTGATGACTTCACTAGATTTTCTTGGTTGTTCTGTTTAGCAAATAAAAATGATGCTTTTGTTCACTTTGAAGAACTTTTCAATAAAATCAAACTGCAAGGTGAACATAATATCATTACAATTCAGTCTGACCATGGAGGAGAGTTTGAGAACTCTTCATTTTCTGAATTTTGCTCAAGAGAGGGAGTGACTCACAGATTCTCCTCTCCCAGGACACCGGAGCAGAATGGAATTGTTGAGAGAAGAAACAGGTCAATAATTGAAATGGCCAGGACCATGCTTATTGAGAGTGGACTTCCAAGGAGATTTTGGGCAGAAGCTGCAAATACGGCATGCTACATTTTAAATCGAGCTTTGGTAAGACCTACTCATAAGAAAACCCCTTACGAACTCCTCAAGGGTAAGCAGCCAAACATTTCTTACTTTAAAATCTTTGGTTCCAAATGTTTATCCACAATAATGGTAAGAATGGTTTGGATAAGTTTGAAGCAAGAAGCTCTCCTGGAATTTTCTCGGATATTCAGAAACCTCTAGGGCTTACAGAGTTTTCAATAAAGATGATCAAACTGTTGAAGAAACACCTCATGTAGTGTTTGATGAGAACGTTCTATCTAACAAAATGATAAATGATGACAGGGAGCCATCTGATGAGGGAGATTTCTTGGAGAAAATTGAAGAAGAAGAGATGCAGCCAGCTGCTCAACCAGAAAACTCACAACAAGAAGGAGCAACTGAGGTAGGTGAACCCTCAGGTGAGTTAATATTTCACAAAGACCACCCTAGTGAAAATGTCATAGGTAATTTGCATGACCCCCCTAGGACAAGGTCTCATTTTAGAATTGTCCAAGAACAGGACTTAGCTGCTTTGACATCTCAGGTAGAACCCAAGACTGTGGAAGAAGCCTTAAAACATGATTCTTGGGTATCCTCCATGGGTGAGGAATTAAATCAATTTGAGAAAAATAATGTATGGAAACTAGTTCCTAGACCTGAAAACACTCATGTCATTGGCACTAAATGGGTTTTCAAGAATAAGATTGATGAAAATGGAGCTATCTCTAGAAACAAAGCAAGACTTGTAGCTCAAGGCTACAGTCAGGAATTTGGTGTGGATTTTGATGAATCCTATGCTCCAGTAGCTAGGATGGAAGCTATAAGAATTCTGTTTGCATTTGCATGCTCTAGAAACATTCGGCTACAGCAAATGGATGTCAAAAGCGCATTTTTAAATGGGTTATTGAAGGAAGAGGTATATGTTGAACAACCTCCTGGGTTTAATTTCTCTGTTCAGCCTAACATGGTTTTTAGGTTGAATAAAGCCCTCTATGGATTGAAGCAGGCTCCCCGAGCCTGGTATGAGAGACTTTCTGAATTCCTTTTGAGCAAGGGGTACACTCGAGGTAAGGTTGACCAAACCCTCTTCACCAAAAATCTCGGAAAGGATTTAATAGTGGTCCAGGTATATGTTGATGATATCATCTTCGGATCTAACAATTCAAAATTATGTAAAGATTTTTCTGAGTCTATGTCCCAAGAATTTGAAATGAGTTTAGTTGGCGAACTAAAATATTTTCTTGGGCTGCAGGTCAAACAGATGGATGATGGTTGCTTCATAAATCAAACCAAGTATACTCTGGAGATGCTGAAAAGGTTCGGAATGACCAACCTCAAGACAATCTCAACACCCATGGGTACCAGCTCCTCACTGGATTCAGACGAAAAAGGTAAAGAGGTGGATGCTAAATTATATAGAGGTATGATCGGTTCACTCCTCTACTTAACAGCATCCAGGCCTGACATTCAATTTAGTGTAGGGATGTGTGCCAGATACCAGGCTAGACCTACTGAATTGCATCTGGCAGCTGTAAAGAGAATCTTTAGATACTTATCTGCCACCCATGATCTAGGTCTCTGGTATCCTGCATCATGTAGTTTAGATCTCATTGCATACACTGATGCAGATTATGCAGGATGTAAATTGGACAGGAAGAGTACTAGTGGTCACTGCGAATTTCTAGGAGGGTGCTTAGTCTCTTGGGGATCCAAGAAGCAACACTCTGTGGCTCTCTCTACTGCTGAAGCTGAGTATGTGGCAGCAGGGAGCTGTGGCACACAGGTTATATGGATAAAACACCAGCTTCTGGATTACTCGGTTGAGCTAGGTTGTACTTCTATCTTTTGTGACAATACTAGTGCAATAAACATTGCAAAGAATCCTGTACTTCATTCTCGAACTAAACACATTGAAATCAGGCATCATTTTATTCGAGATGAAGTAGCTAGGAAGACTTTTGAGTTGATCCATGTTGGCACTAACTCACAAATTGCAGATATTTTCACTAAGCCACTGGATACTGAAAAATTTAGCACTTTGCGCAGAGAACTAGGTATTTACAGAATTTCATGATTGAACAATTGATTTCTGAATACCATGTCATGTGTTCTTATGCTTATCATATTCATTGCCTGTTGCTGAAAAATAACCTTATTGTGAGTGTCTGTTGACTCACTCCGTTTTGATTGAATAATCTGTTCTGATATCATGGTGTTTTCTTTGAGGTGTTTTGAGGTTTGTCTTGGTTAAGTCTGTGTTGGGGTCAAGGTCTCAGGGGGAGCTAGATTTATAATAGGTGTCTTGTTCTTTGGCCTAATCTGAACATAATTTGAACGGCATCTTGCTGACATTAAAAGAGAATCAGGTTGAGTAGGTGTATAAAAGAAAGTGTTGGATGCTTTATCCTTTAAGACTGCTCATCTAATTTCTTGTTGGAATTTCAGCTGTTAGTCCCACTGAGATCAAAATCTGAATTCAAAGATTATCTTCCTACACTGTAACTATCTTCTGATCTAGCCTGTACAGCATACCTACTTAGTCATTGTTGAGTCCGAAATGAGGTATTTTGTGCTTTAGTCCTAATCACCTTGGATCTGGTGTATTGTTCTCAAACGAACTCAAGCTTAATCAACAAGGTTCTAAGAGCTGGTTAATGAAAAATTTCAAAAAATTTATCAACCTTGTTAACTGCTCATTGAGAAACTGGGACTTTCATCAATGAAGTGAAAGCATCCCATGTCATGAGATAGCAATACATATCTGGTTTTATTAGTTGTCTTGATCATACAGAGCTATGGTACATATCCGGTTAGTAACTGGGGTGTCTGGCCTCTGATAAAGGTGTCACCTTAATGTCAACACCAGTTAGAATACTATCTCTGTCCTCTTGTCAGAAGGGGTAATGTGGTCCTGCCATCGAGTAACTGGGGTTTCATGCCTCTAAACAAGGTGTCTCCCTAATGTCAAAGGTGTACTTGACAGACTTACCTTTGGTCTTGACCATCTTTAAAGAAAATTTTCTCCCTCCTGGTATCAAGATCCTGTTCACTTGGAGTATAGCTCTTGGTCTGTTTGTTCTCAATACCACAGGTCTCTGTGTTCTGACTTTCTTACTTTATACTCTCTAAGTAAAGACTTACTCTGACCATACTGGTATCTTGTACCTCACTTGCTTAGAATCTGGTTCTGTGTATGGAGCGAATCCTTATTCAATGTTTTTGCACAGTCTGACTAACTGATCTTCAAAATCCTCACATAAAACTAATGACCTTCTTAATTGTCTAAACATCTCAATATCTTCCATTTATCTGCCATACTCTGTCCTGTTTTCTCTCTACAGTCAGCAATTTTCTTTTCTCTATATATTCAGACTTGCCCCTAGTTTTGATGATGTCAAAGGGGGAGAGAATAGTGTTGTTAAGGTTGCAGAGTTTTTGTTAAGGGGAAGAGAATATTGTTGGTTTTTTTGCCAAGGTTTTAAAGGGGTGTGCTTGCATGTCATTGTGTTGAGGGGGAGTTAGTTAACCAGTCTGAGGAAAGCTGTTGCTGTGTTCAGGGGGAGTGTTCTGGAGTCGTCAGAGGAAGCAAGTGCGTTGAGAGTCTGCATTAAATTTCTTGCATTGATCTCTTTTGCATTTCATCTCTTATATTTAATATAGTGTTGCCATCATCAAAAAGGGGGAGATTGTTGGAGTTTGTGTCTTCCGTAAGCGTTTTGATGATGAGCAACACTATGTTAACCGTTGTTATTTTTGATCAGATATCTTGCACTTGAATTATCCATGTTTTATAAGAAAAAGCTGCTAAGAGGTAATACTTCGTGTGTCCGTACTGTCTCTGTATTCGTGTTGGTTTCCCTGAACCTCATGTCATTCTTGCTTCGTGTCCACACCTCGTGTCAGTGTCTGTTTTCGCCTTTGGGTTATGTTCAGCTCGTGTCGTTTTCGTCTTCGAGTTGTTCTCACCTCGTGTCATCCTTGTCTTCAAGTTGTTTTCTCTTGTGTCGTTGAGTCTTCTTACGTTTCACTTCGTGTCGTTCTCCTTGTTGATTGTCACCTCGTATTAGCTTTACACTTGTGTCTTCACGTTATTCTCTGTTTCGTCTTCGTGTTGTTTTCAACGCGTGTTGGTTTCTGTTTCGTCTTCGTGTTGTGTCCGTGTCTTTCATATTATTTTAGTAGTTATGTCTTCGTGTTATGTTTATGCACTTCGTGTCGTTTTCTTTGTATTCTATCTTCGTGTTGGTTTTTCGCTTTAGACTTCGTGTCTTTCTCACCTTGACCACACTCCGTGTCGATTCTTGAGTTTCGTCTTCGTGTTGTTTTCAAACTCGTGTCGGTCTCTGTTTCACTTCGTGTTGTGTTTATGAACTTCGTGTCGTTTTCTTTATTTCGTGTTGTAGTCATCGTGTGTACCTTGTGTCGTTATTTCTCACCTCGTGCTGTTCTCATATTACTTCGAGTCATTCATTCGAGCTATTTTTGTGCTCGAGTTGTTCTTCTTATTCTTTCAAGGGTTATTTCACTTCGTGCCTTTCTCGCCTTGACCACACTTCGTGTTGCCTTCTGTAGACCTCGTGTCTTTCTTGTTTGCAACCACTTCGTGTCGGTTTCTGTTGTCAGCTCGTGTCGTTTTCCTTGTTGTGTCTTCGTGTCGTTTTTGTTCTATTGCGTGCAGAACATTGCAGCACCTCGTGTTGCTTCCTGTGCCACCTCGTGTCGTTCTCTGTGTAGTGTGTGTTTTGGTCACCACTATACTTCGTGTCATTTTTTCTCTGTAGTGTTAAGCGTTATTAGTATGTATCTCGTGTCGTTCTTTTCTTAACTCGTGTAGTAGTCACGTCGTGTTGCTATTATATACCTCATGCAGCTTTGCTTTCTGTGGCCATACAGCGTGTTAATGGCTTTTAATATCATTACAGGTCCGAGGAAGAACATTCCACACACCTGGGCTGCACGTGATCCGAGACAAGAGGAACCAACCTGATAAAGGCACGTGGCAGGAAGATTCTGGATCGAGCGTGGGAGGCACACGCGTTTTGTGCCCTATCCACCTGCTGTTGCTGCTATAAATAGAACCCTTCGTCCTCAGATGAAGATCATCGAAGAAGAGAGGAATAGAAGAAAGAGCAGAAAACAGAGAGTCCTTCGATCCACAGAAAAAGAAAAGAAAGAAGAAAGAATAGCAGAGAGAAAGAGAGAGCAGAAGAGTGATCAGAAGAGTTGTTCTGACTTGCGGATCAAATCCGAAGTCTATTGCTCAGTTTGAGCTACATTGTTTCCATTTTCTGGAATTTGATTTCCTTCGATCGTGGTTTTCGTTTCTTGTTCTTATCTTCTTTAACTGTCCTCGTTTGTGTTTCCGATCCTCTGGACTGAGGTCGGGGTCCTCCTGTGAGATCAGGAGAAGGGAGATCTGATCTCCGGTTTGCAAGCAGCAGGTGGGCTGCTTGTGGGTTCCCTCCGGGTTTGGAGGAAGAGGGGTCTTCGACCTCTGGTTCACTAGTAGTGGGGTTGCTACTAGTGGGGTTCCCTCTTGGTAAAGAGGAAGAGAGACGTGAGTCTCTGGGTTCTAGTAACTGTGGGTTGCTAGAGGTTCCCTCCGGGTAGGAGGAAGAGGAGAGGTTGTTCTCCTGAGAAGCTGTGTGTCAACTTTTGTTTGGCAAGCTGTGTTGCCCAGCCGTTAGTGAAGCCACACTCGGTTTGAGTGTGGGGTGGATGTAGGTCTGAAGGACCGAACCACCTTAAAATCCTCTGAGTTCTTGTGTGATCGTTTGTGGTGATATTGTGGTGTGCCTTCTATTCTCTCGAGCTATTGTCTGCATTGCATTCTTTTTGATAGTTAGAGTTCGAGATTATTTGCGTTTAGCGAAATACACTGCAGTAATTTTTAATTCTTCGAAAAATAGTGATCTATTCATCCCCTCCCCTTCTAGATCACTTCATACTTTACTTATCAACTCTAGTATGGGCATGCTATCTCAATCAAAACTAAACTAAGCAAAGAAAGAAAAACACACGTCGGGACGTGGAATAAGGAAGTAAAGAAAACACACCGTCTAGGTGGAACAAGCAAAACAAAGAGAAGATGTGAAGAAAGAGAGAGCTACTACCCAAACTAAGGAAAAATGTGATCGTCACTAAGGTAAAAAATAAGCCGAAGACCTGATAAATACCTTAGAATAGGAGGATGATGCACCCACCCACGGGAGAGAGAAAGTAATCAGGAAACTATAGTTCCGTGAAATGTAACAGTCGAGATCTGATGCGCCACAAGACTGTGACGGCCCCACGATAAGCTGCTACGTGACTCTAACGCGTCCCTGCTAAACCATCAGAGATTATGCAGAATAGAAGTTGAGAATCTTTGATCTCCAAGCTTTCTAGCTGGCCAGGAAGCTTGGGCCTCGTGCTATGGACTCTGTAAACCTGCAAAAGAGTGTAGGACACAAGAAAATAACCCCAAATTAGCCCTTGAGCAAGAGTAGTATCAATAAATCGAAGAAACTTAAAAACATGCAAAAGGAAAGGGAAGTACTGGGGAGGTTGATTTTTTTTAACCCCTCTGGGGCGTTTAAAAGATGGGAGGGTGTTTTAAATGGATGCAAAAGATGCAAGAACATGGTAGAGGAAGAGGGACAATGTTATGAATGCTTAGAGGAGGGAAAGAGACACTAAGATGATAACTTGATTGAACTAAACCCTTGGAAATAATACTCCCTAGACTTTGGAAGCAGATGGACGTGGGAAGCAGCTCTCCTTATTTGGTTCTAGCTCCAGGATGCGGCAGCACTTCGACGCGAACTCCATATGTCTTCTCCTCAAGCCATGAAGCCAAGGGTTCTATTTATAGACCCTCAAACTCTCAGGTCGAGTAGGGGATGATACAGCTAGAAAGTAGGACGTTTCTTAGCAAACTCTTGAAGATAATACTCCCAAGAGTCCATAGAAACATACAGAAGGTTCTAAGGATCAGATTTGAAGGAGAAATCATCAGATCAAACTCTTAATTCGGCCACGGACTAGCAGAGAAAGAGCAGTTCTGTTAGAACTCTCTGTTTGATGTAACGGCTGCACGATAGACCGCCATAGTGATGTAACGCGCCAGGAATAGACAGTCACACAACCTTATCCCCCAAAAGATAAGGCCAACGGGCGAAGTTTTCGAACATAGGACTTTGAATGAAAGTAATGGTCAAGGATAGACGCGTCACAACAAAGGTAGCGGCCGCACGATAAACCGTCACATTCAACAGATAGGCTAAGAGATAAGCACTGAAAGAAGTCTTCAGCTTAAGGACTCTGGCATGATGTAACGGACCAAGGTGGATGCGTTAGAGGACTGTAACGCGCCAAAAAAGGACCGTTTGAAACAATGAGGTGCTAATGAAATGAATGTTTGCTAAGCTTCATCTAGCGGAAAGAGATGAGGAACCAGACCCAACCAAGGAGACATGACCCATGAAATAAATCTCAAATTGACCAAGATAACCCAAATAAGAGTGAACAACTCGGAGCATCATATAAAAGGAGTAAGGAGATGACCCAACTTATTGGTCAAAAAATGGGTGTCAACGGATGCCCCTCCTTAACGTCCTCTTTGTAGGGGAGCGAGCGGAGGTGAAGCGAAAGCGAAATGAAACATGGAGATGAAGCGGAAGTAAAGCGGAGCGGACTGAAAGCGGGCGTAAAGGCAAACGACACCCGTCCTCGACCAACGAGCGATAGGAATTTTCTATAAAACTTTGAACAAATCTCAAAGAAATAGCCAACCGAATGACGCATGTCTGGAGGAACTAACAACTAAGGAAAGGAAAACACGGCCAGCGATCGGAGTAACGGAAAGGAAAGAGACGATTAACCAAACTCCAGACAGGAATCCTTAGCTAACCAGACCAAGCGAGCAGAGAAGAAAACCTTCCAATTCAGAGTGGAATGACTCTCCTTACTCGAGATCATGGACACAAAGTTAATCACCATTACTGAGACACCTTGGACATATGAAGGTTCATGAATGCTCAAAAATACACATGATGCATGCTAGGCTAAAATAAAGAAATCATCAAAACGAATGTAAAGAAATGATAAAATAACAAAATACTCAATAATAGTATTGCTAGTCCAGAGAAACCAGGGTCAGGACACCATCTGCAACCACAGCGTGCAAGATAGAACCATCGTCCCCAAGTTTTTCCAACCTAACGGCCTATCCAACGATTAAACATGTGCATCTAGATCATCATCATTTTTGTTTAAGGGGAACATCAGATCCTAGAACACATGAATGACTAGCCGGTTCTCGAGAGAATATATCATAGATGACATATAGTAATGTATTAAAGGATAAGGAATCGAGATACTGTACCTGACTTACCCGTGCAGCGAACGGCATGATGGCTTATTGGCAGTTTATGATTTCATCCATAGAAAGGGGTTAGCCAACAACAAATAAGCAGGAAGCATAACCATTCACAACTATGAATTTCATTGATAAAATAAGGGATTGAAAGCACAATGATCATCCAATCATCAAATTTTTTTTTGATAAATAGGGCATTATCATTCATCAAATGCTTAAGATCTCTGACGGTCTAAGAGTGATGCGTCAGAGACTGTTTAACGGTCTGAACTTGACGCGTCACACAGCGTCGGTTCACATTTTTCCAAGCAAGATAACTTATCCACCTGACGGCCACATAGTAACGCGTCAGAGACTGTGACGGTCTGACGATAGACCGATCACATTTCTGAGCGTTCAAAAAAAACAACCTGAATAGTCTTTCCCTCACATTCGCTCCAACGCCCAAAAAAAAGCCAAAAACACACCGAGCCAAAAAATGCCACCGAACAACCTTCACCGGCAACTATGACCGGCAATGAGCTCCCCCGGCAGCCCATGGCAAGGGAGAAAGGGAAGAAGAAAAAGAAGGTGATTAAGAGATTTAGGGCTCGAGTGGACCAACAGGAGGTCCCACCGGTGGCGACTGAGCGACCGACGGTGACGGTGGAGCCAACGACGGAGGAAGACCTTCCCACGGCCGAGGAAGGAGGAGAAGAGACCTCCGGTGGTGAAGGAGTCACGGCACCGAAGAAGAAGAAATGAGGCCGGGACTGCGAGGTAGGATCCCCACCCTAAAAAACCAAATTTTAATTTTTTGATTTATGCATGTATGATTGAGGGGAGGAAAATGGGTCTGGGGACCCATTGGGACACCTTGTAGGCCATTGTGGCCATTCCCATGGGCTGGGGAAACAAAGGAAACAATGCCCTCTTGCTGGGAGCGTAACGGTCCTTGCAGTGACCGTTATAGAACCTGATGCGCCACCCTTAGTGCGTCAGAGTTCTGTGACGCGCCCGTGCATGGCCGTCAGAGAAACCAGAACCAGAATTGATTTTTAGGGTTTTACTTATTCAATTTTTTTCGGTGTTTTATTCATATAACATGCAATGACTTTAAACTAATGAGATGACTACCTTTTGTCCTACATGTGTGCAGGGGAAAAGAAGAACCAGGATCTCATGGCTTCAGATTAGGGCGGTACCAGGCACTGCCAGAATATCAAAGAGAGAGACTAGCTACTATGGGCTTCGGTGAAGTCCTCAGCATCGAGGTGACACGGATGGATACGCCATTGCTATATGCGCTGCACGAGAGATGGGACCCAGTCAGCCGAGAGTTCATCTTCCCCTGGGGTCACATCATCCCAACATTAGAAGACATGGCCAGGATCACATGCTTGAGAGTGCATGGAGCAGCGGTGACCGACTGGACATATGGAGACTACAGAGTGATAGCCCAGGAGCTACTGGAGCTGGATTTGGTGAGACCAGGACATCTGTCATCCTAGCTGTCACGGTCGAGACTCCAGGATAGCCTGGGTCTATGGGGAGCAGCTATAGCTGTTGGGGAGCTTCCAGAGCAGCATCTGGACAGAGTGGTCGAGCAGGTCCGCCCGAGAGTAGCAGGGGAGGCGGGACCAGAGGGAGATAGAGTGCTGAGGCGCTGTCTGATTTTGCTGTTCGAAAAGCTGCTATTTCTGACCCGAGCGGATGTGATCAATTGCAGGCTCTTGCCATTGCTAGAGGACCTTAGCAGAGTAGGCAGATATGCATGGGGAGTGACAGTACTCGCCTTCCTATTCGAGTCTCTGAGCACGACTGACCGGCAGACGATGCTGGGCGGCTTCTCGCCTTTTCTACAGGTAATTTCTAAACTGTAAATGCTTCCATATGCTTATGATTATGAATGCTATTTGCTGACTTTTGACTCCTAAAATGCAGATCTGGAGCTTCCTTTACCTCTCGGGGATCGGGCGAGGTACGCAGATGTATCCGGGACGGATCCCTATTGCGAGGCGATAGATTGTCGCGAGGGACACGGGGTCGATCAGCAGACTGACTAGAGCCATCCAGGATGATCTGGACTCATTCCCACACACATCGGTAAGCTCCAGAACTTGAACTTTTCTATATGCTTCTAAAAATGTTTTGAAATGCTGCTAAATGCTTCTAAATGGACTCAATTGCCTTTTTCAGGTGCGCTGGACACCGTACCGGGATGAAGGCTATGAGGGACAGCCATGGGTCAAGGCTTCCCTGGCATACATCGGGCGAGATGTTTGGCTGCACTACATCAACGTGATCGAGCCCCTGCATTATCGCCTGATCCCGAGGACACGGGGACTTCATCAGTTGGAGGTGACCTTCCCCCGCAGAGACGACGAGCACCCGGGAAAATCATCAAAGGGCATCCGTGGGGACATTGATTGGTGCGCCCGGAAGGCAAAATATGTGCATGATTAGAACAAGAGAGGCCGGGCTGTGAAAGATCGAGCAGATAGCGATGAGGCCTACCTCAGGGCCTACTCCCAGCGGTACGGTGACCAGGTGTTTCGAGGCACCCGACGACCGGTATGAACTTCTAAACTCAAAATCCTTGTCTATTTAACTTTAATTAAATGCCTATATGCACTGACACAGTTTTTAAATGCAGCTAGACCCACAGGGACGCATTGCCGAGCTCGAGGGACTCCTCTATGCCACCATCCAGCAGCGGGACGAGTACCGGACTGCGTTGGAGCTCTTGGTGAGTTTTTCTAAACTTAAGACTTAAATGCTTATGCTTATGATGCAAATGGACTGATTTTGAACTTCTAAATGTAGCAGGCCGAGAGAGCCCAGCGAGCGGGACCGGATGTTCCGTGCTCGTCGTCACAGCCTACTGGGGGCAGAGCTGTGCGGGATGCAGAGTTTGCTTGGGCGATAGCTCCGGCCGAGGAGGCGGAGGCCACCCTCGCTGAGCGGGTAAGAACCTAAACCTTAATTTCCTTAAGACTTAAATGCTTATGATTATTGATTGACTATGATAAAAATGCAAAATGCAGGCGAGAGAGCTGACTGTGGCGGTAGCCGAGGTGGGACGCGCTCAAGCGGTGGCAGAGCAAGGGCGGTCGGAGGCAGAGAGACTCCGGACAGAGTTGGCTCAGGTACGGGCCTAGGTGGAGAGACTCCGCACCGGGACAGCAGACCTGGAGCGTTACCAGACCGAGGCCCAGGAGACACGGCGATAGATCTTCGAGCTGAAGATCGAGCTGCGGACGATGGAGCGGACCGTGCGGATGATGGGTCGCGGACCGGAGCGGAGGGCTCCCAGAGTGGTGCACGGAGGAGCGTCGCCCCGAGCGGATCAGTTGCAGATTTTCTTGCCAGCTCCTCCGGCCATCGGAGGAATGAAGAGGCGGAACGGAGGGAGCAGCGAGAGGAGGGGAGCATCTCCATGGCCCCACCAGCAAAGAGACCTGAGGGTGCTGGTGATAGTGACGGCCCGGGTGACAAACCGGCCGAGTGACTTTGTATTTTCTTTCTTCATTTGACACCCACATTTGTACATGACTCATGTGAAATGAAATGAAATGGAATGATAGAAATGAATGAAAAAACTTTTTTGTGTTTCTGCTTTTAATATGCGGGTGACTGAAATGGCTATGTGGATGAATGTATGAATGTGTGTGTGAATGAACGGGGGACAAAGTGTAAGACTGGCAGGTTATACCAAAAGAGGGATGGACGGAAAAAAACAAAAAACTTGCAGTAGAGGGTGTGACGGTCCACGGGCGGAGCATCAGGGCCATGTAACGCATTAATATTAGGCCGTTAGAACTGATAGAGCGAAGGGGAGTTAAAAAACTGTAGCAGGAAATGTGACGGTCCATAGTTGGAGCGTCAGAGACTGTGGCGGTCCAGTATCAGGCCGCCAGACATGACAGAACGAAGGGGAGCTGAAAACCTGTAGCAGGAAATGTGACGGTCCAATGGTGGAGCGTCAGAGGGCTGTGGCGGTCCTACGATAGACCCTCAGAGGAAACTATGTAATCCGAGACGGATTCTACCGTGAGAGCCCGTACTCGAGACAAAGAGACCTTAACCCACACTAGAACCCTCCTAGTCTTAGGATAAGGCTTTCTAACCCAAGTCTTATCATTCTAGCATCAAAATCAAGCCTTCATAAATAGGAACAAGCTCAAAAAGCGCAGCTTTCATCAATTCTCTGCTATAAGGGCTAGAACTTCATCAAAATAGCCAAGAACACCATGAAGAGGAGCTTTGGAGTGATGGGCATGGAGGAGAGGGTCTACACCGGGCCCAAAGCAGCAAAGAAAGAGCATGGGGAGCTGCAAAGATTGACTTCCATGCCCAAGCATCTAAGTTCAAATGCCCAAAGGAGGGTAAGTTCCAAATAGAGTTCAAAAGTTCATTAATTTCTGCACTTTTCATGCTTCTCAAGATTCTTCTCTCTTCTTCTTCTTCTCCTTTTTTCTTTCTCTCTAGCCTTTTCCTGGCCCAAGGTGTTATTCCAACTTAAAGTGGGTGGCTCCCATGGTCAAAGAACTCCCATTAGAGGTCTTATCAATCCTTAGGGCATGGCACCTCCAACCTCTATTAGTTTTGGCCAAAAACTTCCAGAAATTGCCCTTAGATTGGGTGAAGAGGCGTGATCTCGCGCGGGTCCTGAGCGGGCGGAGGATCACCGAATTGTGAACTGCAAGAAAGGGAAACGGATCAGGGGGCCCAGGGATGAGTCCCTGGGGAAAACCCTCTGATGCCTAAGTTAGTAGAGCTATGGTGGGAGCAAAGAAAGGGGGGAAGTAGCTTCTGCTCGAGATCCCTCTCCACCAGAAGGGTGAAGTGGTTCCTACTCAGGAGTTTTGAGCGTGTGGTTGCCCTTACCATTCACCGGAGGGTATCCCTGGGTTAAATAGTGCACCGTCTTCCGGAGTCCTATAAGTCGAGGGGTTTTAGGTGGGAGTTACGTCCTCAACGTGGGCTTTTACTGTCTCATCGTGGGAGCATTATCACCTTGGGGAGCTGGAGTCCTTCACCCTTATAAATTCCTGCTCACAGAGGACTCTTAACGGCTGCACGGATAAGCAATCGATGGTCGACCGTTTCGAGCTTAGGGGGGCCAGCCATATCCGGGCGATGGGCCTAGCTCGGACGGAGATGGGTCGGAACGATCGTATGCGCCTCCCTATATCCTGGCTGAGGATAGATCGGGCGTAGATCATTCTGATGACCTGACCGTCGCTCTGGCCTTCCGAGCCTGAGGGCCGCCTAGGAAGGTTGGGTCCCCGAGCGATCTTTTATTGGGCTTTTAGTCCGAAGTGGGCCCTGTGGGCTATCACTCGGGCGAGCGTGGCCTTGTTTGGTCCTGATGGGCCTAGTTCGGCTGCTCTTTGACTGGGCTGCAGAAATCCCCCTCTCCACTTGTCCCCCTCCTACTCCCGAGCCAGGGAAGGCTCGGAAGAGTAGATGTTTTAGGGTTTAGGACCAGCGTGGCTCAGGTGGGTGGAGATCTGGTGATGTGAGTAAGCCACATGTCGTGGTCACCAAGGCCCGTAATGATTCCTGCCGTTACTTCCGTTGTGCCGCCCCCTGCCGGAGCTGCTCTTCCGGCAGTTGTCCCTCGTCGTCTGCCTACGCCTTTGGACGCTCCGCTTGTTAGGCCTCCGCTCCTGCCGTTGGCACCCACCGTTGCAGCTTTGGCCTCCTCCGTGGGGGGGCAGCCTCCCTCTACAGCGGCTCTACAAGCATCCTTCCATGGTTCAGGCACCGGTGCTTCTGCCACCCCCGCTGGTGGGACTGCTTTTGCCTCCACCTCTACGCCTCTGCATGTTTCCCAAGAGCTCTCTGCCGTGGGAAAAGGCCCCTTGCCTCCCACTGCCCGTTCTGCTGGTTTCCTCCTTGTGGAGCTCGACGGTTCTCAGCTCGTTGCCTCCGCTACCACGCCACGGGTCGGTGCTGGCCCCACTCCCAAGCTGCCTGCGTCCCCAGTCTCTCTCCCGTCAACTGCGCCTCCTTCTCAGCTTGCTCCTCACTCGCCCTCTTCTCCCTGCGGCGCTGCCCTGGCCCCAGCCCCGCCTGCTCTGCCAAGTGTGCCCCCTGCTGCTGCCACTGGGGAGTCGGGGCCTGGGGCACCACACTTCGCAGCGGCCAGGCTCGCCTCCACCACGATGGCCACTGTTGGCCATGCCCGTGACGCTGCTTTGACAGGCGGCTGCTTCCAGCCACTACTCTGCTCCCTGCCCTCCCTGGGCCTGTCGCTGGGTCCCCCACCGAGGCTTGCCACTATTCGCGCTCTGCCCTCTGTATCTCAAGCTGCTGACTGCTCTCGTCCACTGTTGGCCCGGACGACTTTCGTGAAGTTCATCGTTGGGCTGGTTGCTCCTCCCGCCCTTGCTGTCACAGCCACCCTTGGCCGTCGTCTGGCCAGTGGGAAGTTTGGTATCCCTCCTTCGGCGGTTGCGCTTTTTCCCCACGTTGCCCGTCCTGCTGCCGTGGCCCATGCTAGTGTTACTTCCTTGCCTGCGGCCTCTGTGAGCGTTTCTAGCTCCCCCGTTCCAGCTACTGTCCTGCCGCCGCCGCAACTGCAGCCCAACCGCGTTGTTCTGGCCTTATGTGCGGAGCTACGTGAGGAGGCTTTGCCTTCGCATGCTGCTGATCTCCCTGCTATGTCCTCGTCCGGTTCTGCCTCTTCCGAGCATGGCGTTTCTGTTCCAGTTGTTGTGGAGGACTCCGTCAGGGTTGCTGCATCCGTTCTTGAGGTGGATGAAGACCTTGGACCGCCTTTCCAGCCCGTTCGCCGGCGCAACCGTAGAGCTCGTCATGGGCCTTAGCTTTGCCATGAGTTTTGGCGCCCCCCTCTCTGGCTGGTTGTTCCATATGTTGGCCTCCTGTGGCTTTCTGCGGGCCCTAGGCCCTTGTTCTCTGTCGGCTTCTCCATCCCTTTGTTGGATGCCCCCTCCCCTGGACCTTTGTTGTCCCTGTACCCCTTTCCCTCTCTCTTTGTCTTTTGCTCCCTATATATAAATTTTCTTGTATGCTGGCCGGGGTCGAGTTCCTCCCCTTGGTCCATACAAGTATGACTTTAGTTAAAAAAAAAGGCCCGTAATGATGGTAATCCTGACAGATTTGAAACGAAGGGGCCCCCTTTTCTCGGAGGTTGGAAAGACGCGCCGCCTTCTGCGAGTGGATATAGACGTGTGGGCGCTCTTCGACATTCCAGACTTCCTCCGTTTTTAGGGTCTAGCCTCCCTTCGAGTTTTTAGGCTCCTTGATGTGACGTGAGGGCACGACGGAAGAGTAGAGGCTTACAGCGGCGTTCGCAGAGTTGGCCGAGGCGACGGCGGAGGCCATCCAACAGCTCCCTCTTCCCCTAGAGTCTTCGGGGTCGCGAGAGTGCTCTTCGTCGAGCTCTTCCTCAGAATCCATGGCTGACCAGCATTCGGGGGAGTGGAGCGATGAGCCCATGGCGATGGTGCCGGTCCCCAACTGTAGCGAGCTAAGGGAGGCCGAGGTGAGGAGGTTAGAGCACCAGTTCCGCCTTCCCTACAGATAATGCTTCGTTGCCGCCGCCCCTCACGAGATGAGCTTGGACTCTCGTACGGGGCATTTTTGCTCCTTTCTTTTGGCATGGAAGAGTGGGTTCCGTCTCCCTTTCGAGCCCTTCGTCCTCACGCTCCTCAAGTTTTTCTCGTTGGCACCGGTCCAGCTGGTGGCCAATTCATATCTTATCCTCTCCGCCTTCCGCATCCTCTGCCGTCAGTGCGGGGTCCCCCCTTCCCTGGACCTCTTCCACTATTTCTTTGAGTTGAAAGTGCATCCGTCGGCTGGAAAGGGTTTCTATTTCATGCAGGCGAGGAGGAATAGGAGCTGCATTTCGCTGGTGACGAAGGATTCTTCTCATAAGGGATGGAAAACCCAGTTCTTTTGGGTGAGGACGCATGTGATGGGGGAATCCTGGGAGTGCCCGGTGATCCTGAACTTCCACCAGAATATCCCCCCCGGTAGGACGAGTTCCCTCCACAGGTGGAGGAGTACGCAGCCATTTTGTTGAAGCATCGCCGATCCACAGAGGAGCTGGTCACTCCGGATAATGTGGAGCGATGTCTCCTCACACGGCTACTTCCATCAGATTCACACGCCACGAGCTTGACTCTTCTTTGGGTGCCGGGGTTGCTTTTGCATTTCTGACCATCTTCTTCTTTTGTGCAGATAACAGGCGGGAGCCTCTGAAGGAGGCCGCTGAGGTGGTCGATCTTGGCAATGACTTGGCTGACGGAGAACCGGCCGCTTCAGAGGGTCGCTCCCAAGCCCGGGACAAGGGCAAGGGGGCGGTGTGGAACGCACTAAGTTTCGTTGGTTTCATGAAAATATCGGGATATTCTTTTATCGGTCTATCGGTTTATCTAGTGCGAGGGCGTGCCAGTCACCTAGGTGACAATGTGTTCGGGCTTCAAGACTGGAGTGGTCCGAAGCCCAGGGTGCGCTCCATCTGACTAATCAGACGATTGTGTAGTTCGTGTCGGGACCAAAACCCGCCGCGCCGTAAAGGTCACGGCGTTATTTACATCCCCTCGGAGAGGGGAACACCCTTGATTAATCGTCGAGAATCGGGGCCTCATGGCCAAGAAACTATATCGAGAGAAACAAGCTGATAGCGGTCTCGAATCAGTCGGAAAGCCCTATGTCTAGGGAAGCAAGCATTCGGAAGATGTCGGTCACTCAAGGGACCATTTTGATATTCGGACGAGCGTCCGGCTTCAGAGAATCGTGATCGTCACGGGGAAAGCTGGAGCATATGTATGCCGGGGTATGGCAAATTTATTGTTCAAAGGGACGGTAAACGTTCAGTTAAATCCTGGTTAAAGCGGTCGAAAACCGACAAGTTTGTCGGCCCAGTGCAAGATCAAGCTACGACCATACTGCGGTGGGCCCCCTGCGGTCGAAGTCGGGCTCGCGTGGGCATCGTCAATGTTTCCGGTGCCAAGGGGGCAACGGGAGGATGTCCTGGGACAAGATCTGAGAACAAATATGCGTTCGAAGAGAGCGGGCTATAGGCCGAGGATATGGGTCAAGCAATGACCATGATCGGGGCAGACCCGAGGTCTAAGCATGGCCCACATAGGCCTTATTGATATTCCCATGTATAGGGTCCGGGGATGACGAGATCCTTCTCGTCCCATTCAGATTTTGTCGGTCACTCATGGACCCCTTTATGTTCGGACAAAGGTCCGTGTTTGTAGCATAAGAGACGATGACAAATCGTACAAGTACCTACCGTGAGTATGGCAAGTTTAATACAAATGCGGGATCAGATCCCAGTATATGCATATCGGTCACTAACGGACCATTCAGCATTCGGACGAAAGTCCATATTCGAAGCATCGAAGGTAACAATAAAGACATTCAGATATCTACCGTAGGTACGGCACATTTCATGTGGGTGCGGGATCGGATCCCGGAAGAAGTGGGTCAAGCTGATGAACTATCGGCCCAAGAGGTGCACGGATCATGACCATGTCGGGAGTCCCGAGGTCCACGTCCGATACCACAAGGCATCATTGAGTTTCTCTTCGCACTCAGTCCGGGGGAGCGGGTTGTTAAGTGTAAAGCCAAAACCCGGCAACATGCGCCCTCACACGCGGATCGACCTGCGCGGTCAGGTCGTGGGGTTCGACCTGCCCGGTCAGGTCGTGGGGGTCAAAGGGGCAACGCCCCTTGCGGGGGTTTCCGGGGGCAGCACCCCCGGAACAAAATTTGGATTATAGTGGAGGGGAGACTTTTGATTAGTTTTCTATTAACTTGAATTGCATGTTTTCTTTTATTTTCTTGATCACCTTCTCTCTTCCAGGCACGCCGGATTAGGTGAAGCAAAGGGGATGGGGCGTGCCGGATTAGTATCAAGAGGAGTGGCGCGCCGGTTTAAGTGTATTAAGAGGGGCGCGCCGGTTAAGGATGTTAAGGGGGGGGGCGCGCCAGTTCAAGATGTTAAGGGGGGGGCGCGCCGGTTCTATGGCAAGAAGGAAGAGGTTCCAAGGACGCGCCGGAATAGGCAATGAATAGTATAGCGCGCCGGTTTAATGGGCTAATGCAAGGGGGCGCGCCGGATAGCTGCAAGGAAAATAAAGTGGGTTTTGAGTGTGGGGTTAAATCGGCGCGGGGGGGTAGCACGCCGGATTAACCCACGCCGGATTAGGGGGCGCCGGATTAAGCATTGTATAGCTTCCTTTCAACCCGTTTATGCTCTGTTTCTTCTTTCCTTCAACTGCAAGTTGATTTATTAATTGGTTTGTTCATCTTATTGATGGATTATGTTTGTGGAAAGAAGATTTAAGTGTTTTAAGTGTTTGTTCAGGTGGATTGTCATGATGATCCACGTGTTTTATCAGAATAGTTTGTGCAGGAACTCAGAGATTCAGTTTGTTTCAGTGGTTTCGAGCATATGGTCTTCTTACTCCTAGAAAGCTTAACTTGCTCATTTGTTCTTACATGTTCTTGCCCTGGTGAAATTTGGGCAGCATCTCCCCCGGACTGAAGCTTGCCAAAGAGCAATGGGGAACACCAAACGGATTGCTCCGGGGTGAACCTCAAAATGTAGACCTCACGGCGGTCCGATAACCCAAGTGTGAGTGTGGAAAAGCTCGAGGACTAGCCTTCAAGAGCTCTCACGACTCACGGGCAATGATCCCTCAAAGGGGAACAAGTGGGGAAGGAGATCAGAAACATATCAAAAAATGGATCTCCCGAAGGATCATTTTCATTTCACCACAAGGGGGTGCAAATACATGGGCTCTTCATGCATCTAAAGAAAGGAACCAAAGGGAAGAATACATCGGAGGAAAGAAAAAGAAACAAGGGGGGAGGGGAGATCTGTATCTCCCTCACCTCACTCTCTGCTCTCTCCTTCTCTTTTCTCACTTAACTTCGCTCTCACAGGAATGCTGGCTTCGGGCTTCAAGGGGTTTCTCTCAGAAGAAGACTTCCACTTTTCAGGCTTCCGAGAGTTGTTCAACCCTTCCAACCGGATTTAAGCTTCACCTGGGCGCTCCTTTTATAGGGGCCGGAGGCCCTGCTTTAGAGGGATGCCTTCTGGGTTTTTCTTCCTCCCGTTGGTTCCTTGTTTCCCGCAACCACCACTGCTGCTGCTGACGTTAGTGACATTGCCCTGCTGCTGCTGCTATTGTCGTGGCCTTGCTGCCGCTGTCGACGTTACCTCCGCCGAGGCTATAGTGTGACCGGGAGGGGGGCAGAGGCATGGCCTCCTCCTCCACTGGCATATCCACCGAGAGCCACGTTGCTTTCATCATTTGCTGAAGAATGGCCGGCCGACCGACGGAATGAGCACAAGGTGGGATGGGGCTCGAGAACTTCCATTCACGGCATATGCTCGGTTGCCCTCCGGATCGAAGTGGGAGTTTTAACCACTTCAGGCTTGTTCGTCATCATGCCGTTCCCAGGAAACAGGGGACCGCATTGATGACGGGATGGCTTCACTGCACGCCGGATAAAGGCCTCAGAGAAAGGCTTGTTTTTAAACTAAGCACGCCGTATTAGCACTCCAAAATGGGCGCGCCGATTTAGTGCATTCAAAGGGGTGCCCTTTACCAGGAGCACGCCGTTTTAACATAAAGGGAGTGGCGCCGTTTTAACAAAAGCAAGGGAGATCATGGGGCGCGCCGGACTAGCGTCTTGTAAAGGGGCGCGCCGGATTAAGCATAAGCAAGGGGGCGCGCCGGTTTAAGTACCATGCAAGGGCGCACCAGATTAAGGCTATTGGAAGGGGCGCGCGGGTTTAAAGACCATATAAGGGCGCGCCGGTTTAGACTTCGTCTCAGCTTCGCGGCTATTCGGATGGATGCTTATCCTCCTGTATTGCTTTAGTCGTAATGCACCGCCGTCGGGGTGTTTAGTTCAGGGCCTCTGCATCCCGATTTGGAACTTCGAGTGATCCCCGGCGCGTGTCGAACACGTGTTCGAATTCCCGAGTTTCTTTTGATTCAGCCTTTGGCAATGCCGACTGGAGAGCCGGGGCTGTCGCTTCAACACGAGGGGATTCTTTGTCGGGCGACGGAGCATCGGGTAGGTATTCGTCCTGCTTGGAGGAGGCATAAGGTTTACTCGGCCCTTCCGTCTTCGACTTGCTCTCGAGTGCTGAGATGTGCATGCCGCATGATCATTATCATTTTTTTTTGACGTCAACAGGCGGTCTCCAAGGGGACTTCTCGGTCGCGCGGGGCGAAGCGCAAGGACCCCTTAGCGGGTATGTTGCGGGCCTCCGCTAAGGCCAAGAAGCAAGCCAAGAAGGCTGGGGCCGTCCCCACCGCTGGGGGCGATTCTGGCTCGACGGCGCTCCCCTCTCCGGGGCAAGACAGGGCCGACCCTATCGAGCCAGCTCTCCTATCTGCCGAGCGAGAGGGGGCCAAGGAGACTAGGGGCACCCCGGGGGGTGACGGTGATGGGTCGACTCTCCCCTCGGTGGGAACAGAGGGGGCCAAAGTTGAAGCAACCGCGGCCGGGGTGTCGGTCGAGGTGGGCGATGCCTCGGGCGGCGACGCGCGAGCTGGGACGGTCGAGGTTGGGGGTTCGCCTGCAGAGGCGTCACCGCCCCAACCGACCATGGCGCCAGGAGCAGTTGGGATAGAGGTTCGATCCGGGCTGACTGGCGGGGCACCCGGCGCGGGGAAGGTTCCCATGCCGGTGGCGCTGGAGAGGCTCGGCGTGTCGCGCACCTTGTACGAGATGTGCAGCGGTGTTGCGGCGAGGGTGAAGGGGGGAAGCGCGCGTCATTCCCCAGCCGGGGTCCTCAACGTCATTATGGAGGGCGGTCTGGTCATGGCTCAGATGGGGGCCACGATGGCGGAGACTTATGCTCGGTTAGAGTCAGAGCGGTCACAGCTCGCTTGGACCCTCGGAGGGGCCGAGAGGAAGCTGGTCCGGCTCACCGAGGAGAACGAGGGGCTCCAGTGGGAGTTCCTCGCGACCAGAGAATTGCTGTGGTCGAGCCGGCTGGAAGGCCGAGCACTGACCGAGGAACTGGCCAAGGCTCGGGAGTCACTTGAGAGGAAGAATATGCTCCTTGAGGAGGAGCGCCTTGTCTGCGTCCAGCTAGATGGCCGTAGGGAAACCAAGCGCGTCAACCTAGCGCGCCGAGCAGAGGAAGCAGAGCGTCACCGGTTGGAGGCCGAGGCTTATCGGGCCGAGGCAGAGAGGCGGGCAGTCGAGGCTTAGGAGCTGGCGGCCGAGGTCGGGAGGAGGCAAGCCGAGGCAGAGCGAAAGATGGCCGAACTCGTAGGGAGGGCAGGGTTGGCCGAGGCAGAGGCGGTCGAGCAGTATAAATGCTCGGAGGCCTACCAAGTTGACCTGAAGGAGGCTGCCCTTCCCTACTACGAGTTGGCTCTCCGCCGAGGCATCCGCAAGGGCTTCAAGCAGGGCTATCGCCGAGCGGTGGCCTATGCTGAAGAGCATGACTCCAGGCTCTGCTTCCCGTCCGGTCAACGTTATGACTCGGATGCCTCGTCCTCCAGTTCTGCTACCTCAGCGTCGGGTGAAGAAGACCTGAAGGTCTCTTCTCTTGAGGGGTCGCCAGCTCCGGAGGCCTCGGGAGGGCTCGAGACCGAGACAGTTCCCGCACAGGCAGGGGCAGTGTCTGGGTCGGCCGTCACCGAGGGTACCGGGGGCAGACCGTCTGTGCCTTCCGCTTCCGAGCCGCCAGATGGGTCGGAGGCCTGATGTATCGACCTGCTTTGTCTTCTCGCCTTGTTTGTCCTTTTCTCTTCTTTTTTTTTTCGAGCAAAAAAGGACTCTTCTCTATGTAAGGCAATAGAGAAAAACTTTGCTTGTTGCTTGCTGTACTTGTCGTGGTTTGATCAGCATATATGTGGTAGTTGGAAAGGATCGATACTTTCTGCGCAGATCTCACGAGATGGTTGGGCAGGCGTCTGGCAGGGTGCCTTTCCGTTTGATCACGCTTTGAATGCTTGGCCGCTTCGTGTTTCCCGCTGGGGGCCGAAACGAGGAGTTTGAGGTGACCAGTCATAAAGGGGAAATCCTTTCGGCATGTTTTCAAGGAGAGAGTCTTTTAAGGCAAGCAGCCTCCCCTCGCCTTTATAAGGTACTTAGGGGCGTCTCTCCATCTACATCGCTTTAGGGTTTTCTAGGACGGTCTTACCTCTCTCCATTTCTCGTAGCGTTGAGCCTTTGCATTCAGAGCATGGAAGATCCTTCAGAAGACGATGCTGCCGATGATGGAGGGCGGCGAGTTTTTGCCGCTTCAGGTTTTGGGCAGGTCCGACGGTTGTCGCGCGGGTTTGAAGTGGGTCCGACGGTCATCGCGCGGATCTGGAGAGGATTTTGACGGAAAAATCACGTAGTTTCCTCTATCAGTTCTGGCGACGCTTCTCGGGGTGGGGGGGTGGGGAGGGGGGGCGAGATGGAGGATGGATGGGGGCATCCGGCATCCCCGCTGCTCGTCCCTCTCTGCTCGCTTCAGGGGTGGGGGGAGGAAGCAAATTAAGTTCCCTCCTTTCCGGGCCTTCCCCTGCCTCCTCGTCCAGCTACGTTGGACTTCTTTTTCTATTTTCTCCTCTTGTGCTCTCCCCCCGTCATTTCTTTCACTCTGCGGAGGCTGCTTGCTCTCTGTACGTTCCAAAGAGTTGGCAGGTTGGAGGAGAGGAGGCCTTCATAGGCATTCCCTCTCCCCAGCCTCTGTCAACTTGGAAGGTAGCCTTCCCTTCTGCAGTCCCTCTGTCACCTTTGTCATGGGCCACCCGAGCCAACTGGATCGACCGCCTTTTATCCGAGCCAGTTTCTACGCGAGACAGAGTGAGTGGCTGGACGCAAGGAGATCAAACCGAGTCGGCCGAGCGATGGCCTCTTGCAGTGGCGCCAGATGGATTTTTTTTTAGTTTTTGTTATGCAATGTATTGGCTTTGGCCTTTTTGATGTACCAACAATCGTTTGAATGAAAAGGAAAATTTTTATTTCACTCAAATTGTTTGCACGACTTCAAAAGCAGAACTTGCGTAGTGTGGCCGCGTTCCACGTCTGAGGGATGGGTTCCCCTTCCATTATAGATAGCCGGTATGCTCCTTTCCCGAGCGTCTCGACCACTCGGTAGGGACCATCCCAGTTAGGGGATAGCGTGCCCGCCGCCTCTAGTGGTCGAGAGGCTTCGGCTTTCCTAAGGATGAAGTCTCCCGGCTAAAAGTGTCTGTCTCGGACTTTGGCATTGTAGTATCGAGCGAGGCGGCACTGGTATTCCGTCGCTCGGATGCTGGCAATCTCTCGGAGTTCATCCGCTAGGTCGAGGTTCTTGAGTAATTTTTGCTCGTTTACCTCGGGCGAGAAGTAGATGACTCGGAGGGAGGGATTGACGATCTCCAACGGAATGACGGCCTCGGTGCCATATACCAACTGGAAAGGACTCTCATCGGTTGCCGTTCTAGGAGTCGTTCTGTGCGACCAAAGCACGCTAGGCAATTCCTCAAGCCAGCTGCCCTTGGCCTTGCCGAGCCTGGTCTTGATACCTTTTAAGATAGTCTTATTGGCATTCTTGACCAGTCCATTAGCCTGAGGGTGGGCGACCAAGGTGAAGTGATTGCAAATGCCTAGGTTGGCACATCTATCTCGGAAATAGCGAGAATCAAATTGCCGACCGTTATCGCTCACTATCACCAGGGGGATTCCGTATCGACAGATGATCGACTTCCAGATGAAATTCCAGACGATTGTCTCGGTGATCCTCGTTGTGGCTTCGGCCTCGATCCACTTGGTGAAGTAGTTGATGGCGACGATGATGAACTTTTTCTGGGCCTGAGCCGTAGGGAATGGCCCAAGGATGTCGATCCCCCACCGAGCGAACGGATATGGCTCGGCTAGGGTGACGAGCTCCGTTGCCGACTGATGGACCAAGTGGTCGAATCGCTGGCATCGGTCGCACTGTTGCACGTAGGCCGTGTAGTCGCGCTGTAGAGTGGGCCACCAGTAACCCTGCCGTAGCAGGATCCGGGTGAGTGACTTTCCTCCTGAATGCGCTCCACATAGGCCTTCATGAATCTCTTGGATAGCTCGGCTGGCTTCGTCGGGGCCGAGACACTTCAGGAGAGGATCGGAGAAAGATCTCCGGTAGAGAGTGTCGCCTAGAATGACGAAGCGCCGGGCTTGGTACTTCAATCTGCGGGCCTCTCGAGGGTCGGAAGGCTCTTGAGAGTCCCGGAGCCATGACAGATAGGGGGTGCGTTAGTCGCTCGGAGTGGCCGAGTCAACAGCAAGGAGCTCCGAGTCAATGCTCGGGCACTCTAGCTCTTCAAGGAGGACCGATCGGGTACCTTTGGGGTCGAGAGAAGAGGCTAGCCGAGAGAGGGCGTCCGCTTGGGAGTTTTCCTCCCGAGCTATTCGGACTACCTCGAATTTCTCAAACTGTTGGGCCAGGGCTCTGACCAGTTGGAGGTATTTGATCATTGGTGCCTCTCGAGCTTCGTACTCACCGTTGAGTTGGCTAGCGACCAGTTGGGAGTCAGTGTAGATTTTGACTCGCTCAGCCCCCAACCGTCGGGCCATGCGCGCTCCCGAGATAAGGGCCTCGTACTCGGAAGCATTGTTGGATGCTTGAAAGCTGAACTTCAAGGCGTATTGCAGTTCTGCTCCTTCGGGAGACTTCAGAAGGATTCCGTCACCACTCCCGACCGAGTTGGAAGACCCATCAACGAACAACTCCCAGCTCAGCCCGGGCGCGGACGGGGATCTTTCTTCAGTCAGGATGGTGCTTTTGGCGATGAAGTCGGCGAGCGCTTGGCCTTTCACAGCTGAGCGTGGTCGATATGATATATTGTAGGCCCCAAGCATGATGACCCACTTGACGAGTCGTCCCGAGGCTTCGGGGTGGGTAAGGATCTTCTTCAATGGTTCGCCAGTTAGCACGGTGATGGGGTGCCCCTGGAAATAGGGCCGGAGGCGCTTGGCGGAGGTGACCAACGCTAGCACAAGTTTCTCGGTTGCAGGGTACCTCCTTTCAGCCTTGTTGAGTACCTTGCTGATGTAGTATATTGGCCTCTCGACTCTCGAGTCATTTCTGACTAGGACCGAGCTAACCGAAGATGGCGTGGCCAAGAGATAGAGCACCGGGGGCGAGGCCAAGAACTCCTTGAGCTCGGTGAATGCTCTTTGGCATTCCTCGTCCCATGTGAACGTAGTAGATGCCAGTTTGGGCCCCCTCAACAGCTTAAAGAAGGGCAAGCATCGTTTGGCCGCACGGGACATGAATCGGCTGAGAGCGGCGACACGCCCAGTTAGGCGTTGGACGTCCTTGATGCAGGTGGGCGGGCGCATGTCCAGGATGGCCTGGACTTTGTCTGGGTTGGCCTTGATCCCACGCTGAGTGACTAGGAAACCCAAGAACTTTCCGGATCTCACTCTGAAGGCACACTTGGCAGGATTGAGCTTCATGTTGTACCTCAGGAGGGTGTCGAAGGTCTCGGCGAGGTCGGTGAAGTGGTCTTCGGCCTTGGGGGTCTTGACGAGCATGTCGTCAATGTAGGCCTCGACGTTCCGACCTAGCTGTCCTTCAAACATGTGATTGACCAGTCTTTGGTACGTGGCTCCAGCGTTCTTCAACCCGAAAGGCATCCGGGTGTAGCAGTACACGCCGTAGTCGGTGATGAAGGCGATTTTCTTGACATCTTCTGGATCCATTCTGATCTGATGGTAACCCGAATAGGCGTCTAGGAAGCTGAGTATCTCATTGCCCGAGGTTGAGTCAACCAATTGGTCGATGCTCGACAACGGATAACAGTCCTTGGGGTGGCCTTATTCAGGTCGGTGAAATCCACGCACATCCGCCACTTGCCCGAAGCTTTCGGTACTAGGACGACGTTGGCTAGCCATGTCGGGTACAGGACCGGTCTAAAAAGGCCAGTCTCTTGTCCCTTGGTGACCTGCGCCTTGATGATCGCCTGCTTCTCTGGTGCATGCTTCCTTCTGCGTTGCTGTACGGGCTTCACGGCAGGGTCGAGGCTGAGCTTGTGCATTACAGTCTCCTCTGGTATCCCAGGGAGTTGATCATCAGACCAAGCAAAAACTCGGATGTACTCATAAAGGAATTTTTTATATTACTGTTGAACCTCAGACGGTAGGTCGGCTCTGATCTTTACGCCTAGGGCCGGGTCATCGTTTAGGAAAACCGCCAGCAATTCGCCACCAGGTTCGGTGGTTGCGGATTTACCCTCGACTCCCCGGGGGTCCTTGTCCTTCCCGTCCGGCCTTGTGACCTCTACCGAGATATTGTAGCACCTTCTGGCCGCGGCCTGGTTACCTCGGACTTCCCCCAACCCATTTTTGGTGGGAAACTTCATTTTCTAGTGATAGGTAGACGGCACCGCTTTTATTCGGCTGAGGATTCCCCGGCCAAAGATGGCGTTGTATGCTATCATACCTTTAATCACTATGAAGTCCACCATTACCGTAACAGTTTTGGGTGGGGTGCCGAGGGTAACCGGCAGGCTTAGGGCTCCCTTGGGATAGGTGGCCTGGCCATTGAACCCGTAGAGAGGGGTTCGGATCGGGCGGAGCTTAGATGGATCCTCTCCCATCTTAAGGAAACAATCATAAGACAGTACATCAGGGGTACTTCCATTGTCGACTAGGATCCTATCTACGTTACAATGGTTTATTGTAGCCAAAATCACGAGGGCGTCGTCATGCGGGGTGCTCATCCCTTCTAGGTCTCGGTCTGAGAAGACTATGACCTGGGGCTCACTCGGCAGGCCCTTTGGAGGCTCTATGGCTCGGCTCGCCCGCTCGGCATGACGCTTCCTTCCTTGGATACTGTCGCGCCCTGATGCTGCTCCTCCGGAGATGATGTTGATGTGGACCCCTCGGGGGGCGTTGTCGATCTCCTCTGGGGCGCCTCGGTCCTCCTTGCGCTCGGCTACGAACCGAGCTAGGTGCCCCTGACGGATGAGGCGCTCGATCTCGTCCTGGAGCTGGTTGCAGTCGCCGGTATGGTGTCCGTGATCACTGTGGAACAAGCAGTGCTTGCTACGATTACGGTTCTTCGACCTCATTGGCTCGGGTTGGTGGAGGAGACCCGAGTCTTTGATGTCTTCATAGATCTCATAAACCGGCGCGGCTAGTGGGGTGTACCGCTCATACTTCTGTGACGGTTCCTTGCGTTCCCCGTCCCGGTTCCGCCTTTTTCCCGAACCCGAGCTTGGCTCGGAAGCCCGCTTCTTGTCCCCCTCCCGACCCGAGCCGGTTGCATCTCGGCATGCGCTGAGTACTTCTTCGCACTCGGCATGGCGCAAAGCCAGAGTTACTAGCTCAGCAAGGGTCGAGGGAGGGTGGAGGACAAGCTCGCGGCGAAGATTCTCATCCCGGGTGCCCCCAGTCAGTGTGGTTATAGCTGAGGCCACGTCTAGGCGGGGGATTCTCAGGGCTTCCGACTTGAATCGGTGAATATAAGCCCGGAGTCTCTCCCCTTGCGCCTGTTTAAGGGCCAGGAGCCCCGCTACCGACCTTGGGGGGGCACTTCTGGCGAAACTCTCTTTGAAGATTCTGCCAAACTGCTTGAAATCTTGGATGGATCGGGGGGCGAGGGCCCGAAACCAAGCTTGAGCGCCTTGGACTAGGGTGGTCACGAAGGCTCGGCATTTGATGGCGTCAGACGCTCCGTGCAGGGTCATCAGAGCGTTGAAGCTGCCGTAGTGATCGGACGGGTCACCCTGGCCGTCGTAGGGCTTGAAGGTTGGGATGGAGGTTCTGGGAGACACCTCTGTCTTCAAGATATACTCGGAGAAAGGGGATTTCTTCTCATCCTCCGGGGGAGAGGCTTTCTGCAGGGCACGCAGGGCGCGCTCTTGTTCTTTGAAGCGTCTCTCGAACTCTCGCAGTCGGAGAGATAACTCCGGCTGCTGTTGTGGCGCGAGGCTGGGGGGAAATGTCTTGGCGATCCTCGGGAACGTCGGTCTCTGGGTTCGGACGGCGTGCCCCAGTTTTTCCCCATCTCAGTGTGGAGGAAGCCTCTTGCTCTGGCGGCAGAGCTTGCGAGGGTCCCCCAATCTTGTTACGGATAATCTGCTGGCCGCGGATTGTGAAGCGGCCTCTGGCAATGTGTTGAGATGCATTCTCGCGGGGAGGGCTCCCTGACGGGGCGCGTGACCTTCCATCCCTGGACGCCTGGGTCCTCATGAGTTCCACGAGGACATCCAGTTTTACGTTGAGGGCTTGGAAAGCGTCGGCGCCACCGTTGAGCGGTAGCCCTACTGTCGCAGGGGGGTGGTTCGTTGGCGGGGGCGCTGGCGTTGGAGGGGGGGTTCTGTGAGGCCCGAGAGGGGCCATCCCCAGCCGCTACCATGGCCTTTCCCCTGTCGCCGGCGGACCTCCTCCCTGAGCTCCTTCGCACCATGTTGGCTCTTTGTTCGTTTCCCACAGACGGCGCCAGATGAAGAGGCGTGATCTCGCGCGGGTCCTGAGCGGGCGGAGGATCACCGAATTGTGAACTGCAAGAAAGGGAAATGAATCAGGGGGCCCAGGGATGAGTCCCTGGGGAAAACCTTCCGATGTCTAAGTTAGTAGAGCTATGGTGGGAGCAAAGAAAGGGGGGAAGTAGCTTCTGCGCGAGATCCCTCTCCACCAGAAGAGTGAAGTGGTTCCTGCTCAGGAGTTTTGAGCGTGTGGTTTCCCTTAACTTTCACCGGAGGGTATCCCTGGGTTAAATAGTGTGCCGTCTTCTGGAGTCCTGTAAGTCGAGGGGTTTCAGGTGGGAGTTACGTCCTCAACGTGGGCTTTTACTGTCTCATCGTGGGAGCATTATCACCTTGGGGAGCTGGAGTCCCTAACCCTTATAAATTACTGCTCACAGAGGACTCTTAACGGCTGCACGGATAAGTAATTGATGGTCGACCGTTTCGAGCTTAGGGGGGCCAGCCATATCCGGGCGATGGGCCTAGCTCGGACGGAGATGGGTCGGAACAATCGTGTGTGCCTCCCTATATCCTGGCTGAGGATAGATCGGGCGTAGATCATTCTGATGACCTGACCGTCGCTCGGGCCTTCCGAGCCTGAGGGCCGCCTAGGAAGGTTGGGTCCCCGACCGATCTTTTATTGGGCTTTTAGTCCGGAGTGGGCCCTGTGGGCTATCACTCGGGCGAGCGTGGTCTTGTTTGGTCCTGATGGGCCTAGTTCGGCTGCTCTTTGACTGGGCTACAGAAATCCCCCTCTCGATTGGGTAAGCATCTCAGCCCTCATAGAGTTATGGCATCGACAAACACATACCTTCCTCTTCCCTTCCTTTGAAGCTACAGTACTATTAGAGGAGGTAGAGACCTACCTAGCCCTTGCTAAGACTAAAGTGGGGGATGAAGAACTAGTGTGCCACACGGTTGAACCCATAGACCCATCCTTGATTCTAAGTGATTTCATACATAACCCAAAGGATGTGAGGACCATGATCAGCCCCTGCCACATTCACTTAATACACATGGCTCAATGGATAGTCTCTCATTGTAAAAACAAGTGGGAGAGATATGAAGCCATTGCTAAGGCAACCTCGGTTTACTTGTGCGGAGTCTTCCTTTTCACCACCACCGACCACCTTCTAGATATCCAAAACCATAGCATCATCAGCGGGTTGTGGCGGGGCTTGTCTATTTCTCAAGCGGTCCTTTCATACCTTTATGAAGGACTTAGCTCAGCTTGCTTAGGAGGACCTCTATTTGGCTCAATGATACTCCTTGAGTGCTGGATGGGAGTGAGAATCAAGTTCCAACTCAAGGGGGAGATGCCTTCAGCTAGTCGAATTTTCGGGAGCCACCCTTTATTCTATATCGGAGGTGCATTTGGGCTTCCTTCACAGGTTGAATGTCGGACGGCGGACAAGAAAACGCGGGATGATTGGCGCCTCTTCCTCAACACCTTACCAATAGAGAAGTTCTCAATGCGCCCAAGAGTTCTTCGGCGCACCTTGCTCAGAGTACCACGGCGACTAGGCCTTGATCTACAGCTAGTGGGGAACAATACCATGGCGATCTACAACCCGCACCGGTGCTATCGTCAGATCGGGCTACCCCGTACCGTGGTGCCTGCACTATCACATTTCTCTCCCCTTCAAGCTAGGAAGATGGGGACCGAGGAGGATGAAAGAGCAGTCCGGAGCGCTCTGATGATGTGGGAGATCAGCAAAGTGCGCCCGTGGCAAGAAGAAGTGGAAGAAGACGACGAGGGACGCCGTGGCTATGTGAAGGAATTACGTAAGATTCGGCCTTGCGCGGATAGAAAGTTAAATGTAGCTTGAATCTTCTTGAATGTAATGAACTTTGAAGTTTACCAGCCAGTTTTAGGTTTCTTTGAGCTCAACTGAATGACATGGAAGTGCCTTAGTTGAATGAAATATGAGTTATGTGCTTGATTGGGCCCAAATGTTCTTGAAAACAGAGCTTCTGAGGAGTGTAACGGTCCTAAGTAGGACCGCCACAACAGCCTGACGATCTCTCGATGAGCCGTTAGAGTGAATGGGCTCAGAAAAACTGAGTTTCCTGTTCTCGGGGAGGCATAACGGTCTAACAGTAGGCCGCTAGAGTGAGGTAACGGTCTAATGTAAACGCGTCAGAGACTATTTGCTGAGAGCTATTAAGTTTTGACCCTCGGAAGGAGGTAACGGCTGAACGATGGGTCGTCACAGTCATGTGACGGTCCATGAATGGAGCGTTAGAGAGCCAGAACTTGTGGATTTGTGGGCTTGAATCTTGGACTTGAACCTATATTCTGCACACACTTAGACAAAAAATAAGTTAGATCTGTTCTTAGACTCAACCCCTTGCCTGAAACAAGTTAGAGAACGACCATTCTTGATATTTGGTCAAGGGGTGGAGCCATATTAAATAGGCGGAAGATATAATGAAAACAATGCAATGCATGCGATGCACATGATGATATTTTTGGAGTTTTTTGCAAATATTCAAATTTTTGTGGGCTTTTGAAAATATCTGATATTTTTGGATTTTGGAATATATGATTTTTTAGATTTTGAAATATATGATTTTTTTTAGATTTTGATTTTGAAATACATGATTTTTTGGATTCTGAAGTATATGCTTTTTTTGAATTTTGAAGTATATGATTTTTTTTGGATTTTGAAGTATATGATTTTTTTAGATTTTGATTTTGAAATACATGATTTTTTTGGATTTTGAAATACATGATTCTTTTGGATTTTGAAATATATGATTTTTTTAGATTTTGAAATATATGATTTTTTTAGATTTTGAAGTATATGATTTTTTTGGATTTTGAAATATATGATTTTTTTAGATTTTGAAAACCAGTGCCTCCCCTTTTAAAAACGTGGGTCCCCCCTTTATTCCATCAAGAGTTCCCGAGGTTGGGGTGTAATGGAGGTGACAACCCCTGGCCAAGGCCTAACTTGCGTGACTGTGCTTCTACCAAGGCCGTACCCAGGGTATTTGTCTCAATCCTAAAAAAGAAAAATAGAATGCGGGGGTAAGCTTAAGCCAGATATAGAAGTTTTTAGGACTTAAGCTCCTCTCTAGACAGCCCATTCAGAGACTCGGTCTATTGCGCCGGGGCTTTGCATCCGTCATCGAACCTTTGTCCACTCTAGGCATGCATACGGCCGAGCTCATGCGTCCCGTGGGGAAACTATACTGCCACTCTTGTCATGCCAAGCTTTTTTCATTTCCTTGGAGCTTTGAAATTATGATTGATGGACTTTCAAGATAAACTTTTACTTTTGTCATGATTGAGTGCTCCTTTTCTTTGCTCTTTTTCCTTTTTCTTTTTTCTGGTGGCGTCAAGTCATAACGGACTGCCCCTATTTAAGACCTCCTCTCGTCAAGGTGCCTAGATTGGTCGTCGTCTCCTTATCCACCTCTTGCCCCAGGATCCAGCCGAAGAGAGAAATGGAGAGGGACTTTGACTTTCCCCTAAGCATGGCCAAGGAGAAACGGTGTCTACAAAGTGGAAAACCCGACCAGGGACGTCGTGTAGTGTGTGATTGCCGTTCTCGGGGTCCTCCTTCAGGGTGAAAGGGAAGAACTTCTTGCTACCGGGGTGGCACTGGCTTAGACTTTAAGGAAAGAAACGCTTATGATACAACCCATTCCAAGCGTGAGCGAGCTCCTCACCTTCTGTGTTCACTAAGCGGTAAGCATTCCCTGGATAAGCTTTTTTGACAACAAATGGTCCTTCCCAGTTAGGTTGTAATTTAGACCTAGGACCTGCATAACGTATGAATTTACGTTTCAAAACCATATCACCTTTTTGAAATTTGCGCTCAATTACCTTCTTTTGAAAATAACGCGAAACTCTCTTTTGATAAACAGATACGTGATCGGCCGCATTCATCCTCTTCTCGTCTAAGAGTTCCAACTGGACGAGCAACGCCTCTCGACGTTCATCAAGATTAAGTTCCTTATCGAGCTGTACCCTTAGGGAAGGGATCAGGATTTCGTATGGGAGCACCGCCTCCATCCCGTAGGTGAGACCGTAGGGGGTTTGCCCCGTAGGAGTACGGAAGGAGGTGCGGTAGGCCCATAGAGCTTCCACCAATCGTTCTGGCCAATCAGAGAATTTGTGAGACTCACATGTTTTCTTGATGATTTTGAGAAGGGTTTTATTAGTGGCTTCGGCTTGACTGTTGCCTTGTGGGTAATATGGAGATAAATGATGTAATGCAATATTGAACTTCTTACATAGGTCCTTGAGCTCTTGAGAAACAAACTGGGATCCGTTGTCGGTGACGATGCTGCTTGGTACTCCAAATCGTGAGATGATGTTATTCATGATGAAGCGGTACACCGTTGTAGCTTTAATCTCCGCGTACGCTTCGACTTTGGCCCACTTGGTGAAGTACTCAATGGTGGTAAGGATGAATGATTTTTGCTTGGTCTGAGAATTGGGATCATCGAGCGGGCCGACAACGTCGAAAGCCCACATAGAGAATGGCCAAAGAGCAGAGAGGGGATGAAGAGATGAAGCTGGAGCATGGATTTTATCAGTGTGGAGTTGGCATTTAAGACACCTCCGGACATAGAGGGAGCAATCTTCCTCTAGAGTGGGCCAATAATAACCATGCCAAAGGATCTTCTTTGCTAGAGCCTGGCCATTAACATGACCTCCACACTCACTAGAATGGGCTGCTTCGGCCACCTTCCAAGCTTCATCATCGTCTAAGCATCTCATGAGCATCCCATTAGTAGCGCGCATGTATAGTTCTCCTGCAACAATAGTATACCTTGAGGCGGCTCTACTTATTGACTTACGCGGCTCGGCATTTGCCCCTTCCAGGAACGATCTGTTTTTGCAAAATAACTCAATCTCGTGGTGCCAGGGCAATTCTTCTTCTTCCAAGATCTCTTCTAGTTCCATCAAAGATAGTTCCTTAAGATCTTCCTTCTCAGCCCTCGCCTCTATAGTTTTCCTATGGTTGGCATACCAAGGATCCTGAAGAGAGGGTGCGTCCAATCTCTGAACGATAATAGTCTCAGTGCTCCGACTGAGAGGAAAAGATAGATAGGAAGCAAGAGATGCCAAAACATCAGCTAGAATGTTCTGAGATCGGGAAGTATGGATATAGATCAACTTGCAGAATTGCCTAGCTAGGAGCGTGACCAAATATTGATAGGACTTGAGGTTAGGGTCACGAGTGCGGTAAGTGGACAGCACCTGTCGCAAGACGAGCTGAGAGTCCCCTATGATATTCAAGAAACGGGCACCTAAAAGATAGGCGTGCTTTAATCCGGCTAGGAGAGCTTCATACTCGGCGATGTTATTGGTACCAGGAAATCGGAGTTGATAACCAAAGGGAATCGTCACCCCTTCTGGAGTGAGCAGAACAGCGCCTATCCCTCGGCCCTGAGAATTGAGTGCACCATCGAAGTGCAGAGACCAGAAGGGATGATGAGAGATAGTAGAGAGATGCTCATCAGGGAAGTCATCCTGAATAGAATCTGTGCATGGAATGGGAAGATGGGCAAGATGCTCAGCGATGGCATATCCTTTGATTGCCTTCTGAATAACGAACGTGATATCAAACTGAGAGAGGAAGCTTTGCCAGCGAGCTAACCTACTGTTGTGTCCCGGAGGGTGGCAATCAAGAGGGGAGGGGTGAATTGATTGGCCAATAAAAATTAATTGCTAACTGAAATGCTAGTAGGAATGAAAACCACAAAATAGAAGGAGATCTAGTTAAGCAAACACTCAACCTTACTGGAACAAGATCCCTCTCGCGAGTACACGTAAATATAGGTATGAATGCTATGACGGAGATTGAGATCACTCAGCTACACGTGAGGCCCACTCGTTACAAAGCACGAAGAACAAACCATAAAGGAGGCACATGATTTTTAGGTGGTTCGGGTACACAAACGTGTCCCCTACGTCCACCCCTCACACGAGAGGATTAATACTCCACTATGAGGTAACACACACACGCTGTAACAACAGCCAACACACACACGCTAGCCTATCTTGGCCACCACACACACACACACACGCTCGTATTAAAGATCACGAGCACACATACACAAAAATGCGATTCTTTAAGTTCAAAGATTACAACAGATATTCAAGCTCAAACAGCAGAGATTTGAGAAGATTAGAATAGAGAAGATTTGTAGTGATTAGAGCTCCCCCTTTCTCTTCTTTGAAGGTACTTGAACTCCTTTGCAGGATGAAGACCGTTCTTGAAGGAGGATGATTGATTCTTGCACGGACACTTGTTGTATCTTGGATTTCTATGCAGCTTGCAGTAGAGAAACGTTTGGGGACTTGAAACTTCACTCTTCCGTTTGTATTCATGCTCAGAACGGTGTGGAAGAAGCTCTGGAGCTGCTCACTGCGACCTGCACTCACAAGGGTTAGAAAGCACACACAAATTTTAGATCTCACTGCTTGATTAGGGTTTGTGACCTAATGAGATGGTTTTATGCTTCCAGATCGGTCAAGGGACACCTTAGGGACCAGATCCATGAATCTAGGAGTGATTTGTGGCTGAGGGACCGGACTGGCTTGACAAAATGGCCGTGGACGTGAAAGTCCAAAATTGCGGCTGCACAGTGGTGTCAACACCAGGTGTCGACACCAAGGCCAGGCCCAAAGCAGAAAACAGCCGGCCAAAGAAACCCACAGTTGGTGCCGACACCAGGTGTCGACACCAGGACATGGCCTATAGCAGAAAATTGTCGGCCAGTACAAAAACAAATGGGTGTTGACACCAGGCTTCTGACAGAAGAAAAAATAAAATGGCAGAACATAGAGAAACTGGTGTCGACACCAGGTGTCGACACCAAGCAATTGTGAACTCAAAAATGCCCGATGAACTAGAAATATAACCGAACAACCTCACCGGGGTTTTGCCATTTTGAGTTGGGTATTAGAAGTCCTTCTTACCTACAAGAACACCTCAAGAAGGTTAAATTTGTATTGGCATTCATAGAACAAATCCACTCATGCATTTCTCATTAAGTCATGAATCTATGAATGATGAATGAAGCTTACCCTTATGGCTTTTACCATGATCTTACCTATCGGATGGAAAGACATATATCTATGGACTCCACTGACCATCCATGAGGAGTTTATGCACAGGTCAGCACATATCCCTGAGTGCATATATTTATTAATCCGAGCCTTGTGAAAGACTTACACAAAATAGCATTATTTTCATCACACCATGGGTTACCAAAAGCCATTGACAAGTGTTACAAAAGAGTGTAGCAAGACTCCAATAAGTTTGCCATGAATCAGCAAGTCCAAGGAGTTTGAGATTATACCGAATCCATATGACAAAGATGTCAACAGTTCAATACACGGTAACGTAGGATTTCTAATCTCAAACCAACAAAGAATCAATACATTCCAATTTCATAACCCATGAAGTTCAAAGAGACAATCACATTGAAACAATAAGCCATTTAGCAATATCTCATTTGACATCATCAAAACTCTTGAAGCCATACATCATAGACTTGGGAGCAACAATCTCCCCCTTTTTGATGATGACAAAAAATGCTATGTGCTACTGTTCAAGAGATGAAATTGATCAGCATGAACGTGATGAAAGGATCAAGGTACAATTCAAGTGACAATGTAACAAGTAACCAAGATAACCTTTTTAAGAAATTTACCTGCATTAAACCACAAGCTTTCATATTTGTTGAACTGAATGGCAACAACAACAAAATGATTTCATAGCCATAAGTCACAATTTCATTTGAAGAGCGTTGAACTAACAAACACCTGGACATCACAGCTAAGCATGCCATGCTATGAATATAACTAAACAAGACTCTAGTACTAGATGCAAAGACTCGAATGCAAACTAAATGCATGGGAAACAAGCAAGCATGCAAGCATGCAAAACACACATAATAAGCATAATAAGCAACCTATTAGTAGCAAGATAGAATTCATGTGTCTCCCCCTTTGACATTCATATGTCTCCCCCTTTGACATCAACAAAAATAAGGGGGAACTGGGGTACAAGTAGCATAGCCGACATGCATTACAGGATTCATTCCGATTCGGAGGAGGGTGAAGTAGGTGGACGGCGAATGTAATCAACTATGGTAGTGAACTGAGCGGTTTGAGCATCCGTGGCAGACTTTAAAGCATCAAGAGAGGTATTGATAGTCTGAAATTCCTGAAGATACGTGGTGTGATGAAGCTTCAATTCCGCCACATCCTAAGTAAAAATATCCACCGTCTCCCTTAGGTGACCCACCTCACCACCCATAGTCTCCATCGAAAGTCGAAAACCAGAGATAAGTCTGTGGAGGCAGCATGAGTTCCAGAAGTGCCACCTTCGTCATGCTGAGCTTCTCCCTTTTCATCATCAGAAACATCTTCGGGATCTTTTTGTGGCACAGCTTTGAGTGTATGAACAAGGCGACCTTGAGCATCCCGAACATAACCCATGTTCTTACAAACCAAGTTAACAGTATAAATGTCAGCTTCCCGGAGTGTTTGACAAGGCTCATCGTTGAGTGGAATATTGACCGCACGAAAGACAGCAGTTAATGCGGCTGCATAAGGGAGAGTTCTACTGCGGTGATGGGTACAACTGGTGATGTGATCAAGAATGACTGAGGGAAAATTAATGGGCTCTTCTTGCAGCAAACCATATGATAGAAACATTTGCTGATCAGTGACCTTCTCTCGTCCCCCAGTCTTGGGAAGCAAGATTGTGGTAAGCATATGATGGAGAATGCGCTGAAGAGGGGGAAAATGGTTAGCATTTAAGCCGCTAACAGACCGGTCCCCCATTACTTTCCCTATCATAATCTGATAAACCTCATGTTCGGCATGCATTGCATTCTCATAGGTGTCACTGGCATCAGGTAAATCAAATGCATGTGCAAGAAATTTTCTGGAAAGAGCGATCACCTGGCCATTCATGACTATAGTATACTTGCTTTTCCGAATAACCATATTACCATAGAATTGGAGAACAAGTGAATGGTAGATTTTTCTGTGAGCAGACATGAAGGTACCCAAATTTGGCTGAGCTTCAATTAACGGTAACAGTTCGGGAAGTGCTTTATGTAAATCTTGGAAATCCACAGCCCGTGGTCGAAGAACCTTGCGATCCATCATTTTAAACTGTGTGGGAATGGGTCCTTGCTGGAGAGCATGATGTTCATCCGTTTTAGCCCTGACTTCCTTCTTTCTGCGGGATTCGGCAACCTTTTCTTTGCCGGATGCATGCCCTTTCGGAGCCATTGGAACCAACTTCGAAAGGAGACTGATGGAGCAAGGAATAGATCTCTCTGTTCAACAAAGGATCCCTTACCTTGGCTGGACGGATTCTCCACGAAACACCCATGCTCCAGGGGACGAAGGCCGAAGAGGGCGGCCACGGATGCTCGGCAAGGGGAGGTCGCGGGTGCCGCGGTGATGTCCGCGCGTTCTCGGGCTTGAAGGGGCTTGGGGCTTGCAAGAAAGAGGTCGTGGGGATGAAAGGGGGGCGGCACGGGAGTTGGAAGGGCATTAGGGCAAGTGGGAGGGGGTTCGAACTGGTTCGAATGGGGTTTGAACCCCACGGACCGGTTCGCTAGCGGGTCGCGACCGGACGGTGTCGACACCGGTTTCGCCAAGTTCTGCCCGCCAAAAAAAATAACACCCAGGAACCGGTGTCGACACCGTCCAGACTGCTATAAAAAGGGTGATTAGCTATGAGTTACGAGAAGGGATTTGAATTCCAAGGAACAAGGCTTGATAGCCAAATGACTTAGGAATGAATATGAGTAATTCATGTGATAAAATATTTGGGTTTGTCATTTGGGGATGTTCACATACAAGATCAATCACACACACCAAAGACTAATTCCAGCCTTTCCGGATCATGTGTCACCCATTCCTTCATGTGGTTGTGCTTTATATAACAAGGAATATGAGGACATAGAAGGCCAAGGAGTGCATTATATAGGTTTATACAGAGAAGCACACACCATGCATTGACATTCCACATTCAAGCAATTTACACATAATACACACAATAACATGATGCATATGCATGACCAAGGGAAACTACGAATGCAAATATCTTCTAGATGAGTGAAGAAAATGCAAATGCATGAGATGAGACCAGAAAATGCAAGACATACACTAACCTTCCAAACGACAAATGCCCAATTCTCTCCTAAAAGAAGTGAATTTATCTTCATTAAGAGGTTTAGTGAAAATGTCTGCAACTTGGTTATTAGTATCAACAAACTGAATTACGACATCACCTTTGCTGACATGATCACGTAGGAAATGGTGCCTAACCTCAATATGCTTAGTGCGAGAATGATGCACAGGATTTTTTGAAAGATTTATAGCATAAGTGTTATCACAAAGGATGGCTATGTTTTTAAGTGTGATGCCAAAATCAATCAACTGTTGTTGTATCCAGAGCACTTGGGCAACACAACTACCTACGGCCACGTATTCGGCCTCGACGGTTGATAATGCCACAAAGTTTTGTTTCTTGGAAGCCCATGAGACCAAGCAACCTCCAAGGAACTGGCAGTATCCACTTGTGCTCTTCCGGTCTATTTTGCAACCCGCGTAATCGGCATCGGAATAACCAACCAATTCAAGACATGAACTACGTGGAAACCATAAACCAAGTTCACAGGTGCCAGCAATATATCTAAAGATGCGCTTCACGGTCGACATATGAGATACTTTAGGATTCAATTGAAATCTAGCACATAAGCATACTGCATATTGAATGTCGGGCCTACTGACAGTCAGATACAATAAAGATCCTATCATGCTTCTGAAAAGGGTTTGATTGACTGCTTTACCTTTCTCATCATGGTCAAGCTTTAATGATGTGGACATGGGAGTTGGTTGTGGCTTTGTTTCAGATAGTTTGAATTTCTTGAGCAGCTCCATAGCATATTTCTTTTGGTTTATGAATAAGCCATCAGTCGTCTGTGTCACCTCACTTGAATCCATTTTGAATGAGAAATTCACTTAACCGTTCATACCACGCACGAGGTGCTTGTTTCAGACCATAAAGAGCTTTGTCTATCTTGTATACATGATCTGGATGCTCCATATCCTCAAACCCCGGCGGTTGCTCCACAAACACGTCCTCCTGGATATAGCCATTTAAAAATGCACTTTTAACGTCCATTAGAAACAATTTAATGTTATTGCAGCACGCAAATGCTAGGAGAATCCTCACTGCCTCAAGTCTTGCTACTGGAGCAAATGACTCATCGAAATCAATTCCTAGCTCCTGGCTATAGCCTTTGGCTACAAGACTTGCCTTGTTCCTAGTTACCACCCCTTGATCGTTTATTTTATTTCGAAATATCTATTTGGTTCCGATCACAGAGTGGTCTCTAGGAGGAGGCACAATGAACCACACTTTGTTCCTTTGGAACTGGTGTAGTTCTTCTTGCATAGCCATGATCCAGGAATCATCTTTTAAGGCATCTTCTACAGAGTGAGGTTCAGATTGCGAAAGTAAAGCTATGTAATCCAGATTTTAAACTTCCCTAAATGAGTAACGTGTCCTTATTCCTTCTTCCACATTACCGATGACAACTTCCGGTGGATGGTCTTTAGCAAAAGTCTATTGCCTTGGTAGCTGCAGTTCAATCTGATTTTGCTGATTTTCACCAGCATCTTGTTGTTCTTCACTTCCTGATGTATTAACTTTCTCTAACAACTTTCCCCTATCATCATCTTCTAATTCTCCTTCCTGTAAGATAGACTTTTCATTAGTATTCTTGGATGATGATTCATCAACTATGACATGAGGACTTTCCTCAACTACAAGATTTCTCAAGTTATACACTCGATAGGCTCTTGAGCCAAGAGAGTATCCAAGAAATATCCCCTTCTCACTCTTGGGGTCAAACTTAGCCAAGTCCACCTTGCCGTTGTTATGGATGTAACAAGTGGAGCCAAAAGATTTGAAGTAAGAAATATTCGGTTTCTTACCTCGATATAGCTCATAAGGTGTTTTCTTTAACAAAGGCCTTACCATGGCTCGGTTGATTATGTAGCACGCAGTGTTCACGGCTTCAGCCCATAAATACCTTGGTAAATTGTTCTCATTTAGCATAGTCCTGGCCATTTCAACTAGTGTTCTGTTCTTCCTCTCAACTACCCCATTTTGCTCGGGGGTCCTTGGTGCGGAGAAGTTGTGCATATAGCCTTGATCCCTGCAGAAATTACTGAACTCATGATTATCAAATTCCTTACCATGATCACTCTGCACGGTCTTGATGCAGCATCCTTTTTCATTTTGAACCATCCTGCAAAATATTTCAAACTCCATCAAGGTATCACTTTTGTGAGAGAAAAAATACACCCAGTTATATCTTGAAAAGTCATCCACAATTACAAACCCATATAGCTTACCACCTAAGCTATGTGTTCTGCTAGGTCCAAACAGATCGATATGAATCAATTCAAGGGGTCTAGAAGTGGTTACATCACTCTTACATTTGAAGGATGTTCTTGTCTGTTTGCCCCTGCTGCATGCCCTACAGATTTCTTCATCGACAAGCTTCAACTTGGGCAAACCAACAACCAGATTTTTTCTAAACAACTTCAACATCACATTAAAACTGGCATGTCCAAGACGACGATGCCAAAGCCATGCATCATCAGATCTTTTAGCAACCAAACACAGATTGTTATGTGAAACATCATCTAGATCAATCATATAAACATTGTTATGTCTGAACCCTATGAATTTAATTTCATTAGAGTTTCTATCTACCACAGTACAGTGTGTAGAATCAAAAGACACACTGCAATCTTTATCACAGAGTTGACTGATGCTCATGAGATTATGATGCAAGCCTTTTACAAGTAAAATATTTTCAATGACTTGAGTTTGGTTCTTACCTATCTTACCTTCTCCGACAATTTTTCCTTTGTCTTTTCCCCCAAAAGCTACCACTCCACCATCCTTTTCTTGCAGGTCTGCAAACATTTCCTTGTTTCCCGTCATATGCCTTGAACATCCACTATCCAGATACCATTTGTTCTTTTGAGCTCCAAAGTAGACCTGCAAATTCAAAGCAAATACTTATGGGGTTTTTGGTACCCAAGCAAGCTTGGGTCCATGATGGTTAGACAAAGGAGGCCTATATGATCTAGTCACTATTCTTGCAAAATGTTCATCATCAAGTCTCATGGTTCTGCAATCATACATATCTTGGCCAAATCTTCCACAATAAAAGTATGTAGTGACTTTGTTACCACGGTTTCGCCTCCTGTTTGCATTCATAAATGAGTTATGCATATGTGTGTTAGACAAGGAGGAAAACGAGCTTCTTGAAATCCAAGGAGTCATGTGTGTTTTGGATTGAGATGGTTTTCTCTTTTCAAAGGTGTGTAGAGAACTTTCTTCATGAGGATCCACCCAAGTGTTCATAACTTGTTTCCCTTTTTCCAATGTAGCAAGAACCTTTTTCAACTCATTTGTCTCTAGCATCAAGGTTTCAATTTTGTGTTCAGCTGCTTCCTTGGTTTGATTACATGCAATTCTTTCCGACCTTTCTTGTTCTAATTCCCTCTTCAAGTCTTCATGCATTTTGACAAAATTGGTTTGATCTTCACGCATGCATGAACTCTCTTCTTCAAACAATTCAGTTTTAGACATAAGAATTTCATTTTCCTGTTTGAGATTCTCAATTTCAGATTTCAAAGCATTGCAACTTTCACAAGAATTTTCAGCATGCACAAATTGCTCCATCTTCTTTTTCAGAAGTTTATTTTTAGATTTCAATTTTTTGCATTTTCCATATAATGATTCATAAGCAATCTGCCATTGTTCATAAGTAAGAGATTCGGATTCAGAATCTACCTCATTTGAGTTGTCCTCGTCTGCCATGAAGCACAGATTCTGAACAAGCTCATATAAGTCATCCTCATTCCCAGATCCTTCCTCATCCTCGTCGCTCCATGTGACGACCATGGCTTTGGGCTTTTTGAATTTTCTTTTCTTGAATCTCTTCATCAAATCCGGGCACTCACCCCGCATGTGACCAGGTTTCTTGCATTCATAGTAAATTACTTCATCCTTCTTGCTACTTTCATTTTTCTTAGGACCTTGCCGCCTTGGTCCTTTTCTAAATTGACCACCGAACTTCCTAGTATTCTTGATAAATTTTCTTGCTCTTTTGGTGATCATAGCAACAAGCTCCTCATCTTCAGTGTTGGCCGTGCAACCTTCCTCACTGTCATCAGATTCTTGTGGGTTTACCTTCAATGCCAATGTTGTGGCTACCTTCTTCTTTTTGTAATCCTCCTCACTCCTTTTGAAGTTAATCTCGTATGTCATCAAGGAGCCGACTAATTCATCCAAAGTCAAAGTGCTGAGATCCTTTGAATCTTCAATTACAGTGGCCTTTGTGTGCCACTATGGTGATAAAGATCTCAGTACCTTCCTTACCAGATCTCGGTTTGAATACTCCTTCCCAAGAGCCTTCAAACCATTTGTAATTTCCATCAGCCTTACGAACATTTCAGAAATGGATTCTTCTAGCTTCATCATAAACAACTCATAATCTCGGACCAATAGATTTGCCTTGGTCTCCTTGACTTCAGAAGTTCCTTCATAGATCAAGCGTAGCTTGTCCCACATTTCCTGTGCAGAGGAACACATAGAGATTCGTGAGTATTCGTTTGGATGAATAGCACATTGAATTATATTCATGACCTTAAAGTTTGCTGCACAATTATTGATATGTTCATCATCCCAATCATCTTCATTGTCAGGCAACTTGTAAGGACCTTTATTGATCACATTCCACATATCATACTCTTGAGCACGCAGGAAAATGCACATTATGTTTTTCCAATAAGTGTAGTTTGTGCCATCGAGAAACGGAGGCATGTGTACCGAATGCCCTTCGGGCATCATCCCTCTGTTTGCCATGATCTAGGATCTAGCTCTTCGACCGTGAGGTCCAGTCAATCAGAGACCAGAGCTCTGATACCAATTGTTGTGTCCCGGAGGGTGGCAATCAAGAGGGAAGGGTGAATTGATTGGCCAATAAAAATTAATTGCTAACTGAAATGCTAATAGGAATGAAAACCACAAAATAGAAGGAGATCTAGTTAAGCAAACACTCAACCTTACCGGAACAAGATCTCTTTCGCGAGTACACGTAAACAAAGGTATGAATGCTATGACGGAGATTGAGATCACTCAGCTACACGTGAGGCCCACTCGTTACAAAGCACGAAGAACAAACCACAAAGGAGGCACAGGATTTTTAGGTGGTTCGGGTACACAAACGTGTCCCCTACGTCCACCCCTCACACGTAAGGATTAATGCTCTACTATGAGGTGAGCCTTACACATGCTGTAACAACAGCCAACACACACACGGCAGCCTATCTTGGCCACCACACACACACACACACGCTCGTATCAAAGATCACGAGCACACACACACAAAAATGCAGTTCTTTAAGTTCAAATATTACAATAGATATTCAAGCTCAAACAGCAGAGATTTGAGAAGATTAGAATAGAGAAGCTTTGCAGTGATTAGAGCTCCCCCTTTCTCTTCTTCGAAGGTACTTGAACTCCTTTGCAGGATGAAGACCGTTCTTGAAGGAGGATGATCGATTCTTGCACGGACACTTGTTGTATCTTGGATTTCTATACAGCTTGTAGCAGAGGAACGTTTGGGGACTTGAAACTTCACTCTTCCCTTCATATTCACGCTCAGAACGGTGTGGAAGAAGCTCTGGAGCTTCTCCTTGCAACCTGCACTCACAAGGGTTAGAAAGCACACACAAATTTTAGTTCTCACTGCTTGATTAGGGTTTGTGACCCAATGAGACGGTTTTATGCTTCCAGATCGGTCAAGGGACACCTTAGGGACCAGATCCATGAATCTAGGAGTGATTTGTGGCTGAGGGACCGGACTGGTTTGACAAAATGGTCGTGGACATGAAAGTCCAAAATCACGGCTGCACAGTGGTGTCGACACCAGGTGTCGACACCAAGGCCAGGCCCAAAGCAGAAAACAACCGACCAAAGAAACCCACAGTTGGTGTCAACACCAGGTGTCGACACCAGGACATGGCCTATAGCAGAAACCTGCTGGCCAGAGGATGGTGTCGACACCGGGTGTAGACACCAGGACATGGCCTATAGCAGAAAACTGCCAGCCAGTACAAAAACAAATGGGTGTCGACACCAGGTGTTGACCCCAGGCTTCTGACAGAAGAAAAAATAAAATGGCAGAACATAGAGAAACTAGTGTCGACACCAAGTGTCGACACCAAGCAATTGTGAACTCAAAAACACCCGATGAACTAGAAATATAACCGAACAACCTCACCGGGGTTTTGCCATTTTGAGTTGGGTATTAGAAGTCCTTCTTACCTGCAAGAACACCTCAAGAAGGTTACATTTGTATTGACATTCATAGAACAAATCCACTCATGCATTTCTCATCAAGTCATGAATCTATGAATGATGAATGAAGCTTACCCTTATGGCTTTTATCATGATCTTACCTATCGGATGGAAAGACATATATCTATGGACTTCACTGACCATCCATGAGGAGTTTATGCATAGGTCAGCACATATCCCTGAGTGCATATATTTATTGATCCGAGCCTTGTGAAAGACTTACATAAAATAGCATTATTTTCCTCACACCATGGGTTACCAAAAGCCATTGACAAGTGTTACAAAAGAGTGTAGCAAGACTCCAATACGTTTGCCATGAATCAGCAAGTCCAAGGAGTTTGAGATTATACTGAATCCATATGACAAAGATGTCAACAGTTCAATACACGGTAACGTAGGATTTCTAATCTCAAACCAACAAAGAATAAATACATTCCAATTTCATAACCCATGAAGTTCAAAGAGACAATCACATTGAAACAATAAGCCATTTAGCAATATCTCATTTGACATCATCAAAACTCTTGAAGCCACACATCATAGACTTGGGAGCATCACCTACTAGAAAGGACAGGCTTTTCTAAGAGATAGCGGATTGGGTCCATTCTAGAGATCAACCTAACTGGGTGGGCTAGGAAGTAGTGTTTGAGCTTCTGGGCTACCCACACTAAGGCGGCACAAGTCTTCTCCGTAGCGGTGTATTTGGCCTCAGCCGGGTTAAACAACCTAGAGAGGTAATAAGCTACCCGCTCTCTTCCTTCATCATCTACTTGTGCTAAGACCACCCCTAGGGAGTCCTCAATGACCAAAATGTATAGGATTAGGGGTTTCCCAGGGACAAGAGGTTGCAAAATTGGGGGATTGGATAGATAGACTTTTAAGTCCTCATAGGCCTTTTGACAATCTTGATTCCATTCAAATTTGACCCCCGCCTTTAGCAATTCATAAAACGGGCAGCACCTCTGAGAATGTTGGGATATGAATCTTCTGATGAATTGCAATCTACCAATCAGTCCTCGAAGTTTCGTAATGTTCTTAGGCGGAGGCATGTCCATGACGGCCTTTGCTTTATTACGATCAATCTGGATCCCCCGTTTGCTAACTATAAAGCCTAATAGCTTCCCTGAAGAGACTATGAAAACACATTTCTTTGGATTCATTTTCAGCTTGTACTCCCTAGCTCTTTGCAGCACCTTAGCCAGAATAGAGGGGTGTTCTTCTTTGGTTCTCGACTTCACCAATATGTCATCCACGTAAGCTTCCATATAGATGTGCATCATGTCATGGAAGATGGCCATCATTGCCCTTTGATAGGTGGCACCTGCGTTCTTCAGACCGAACGGCATAACCACGTAACAATGCATGCCCCAGGGCGTGGTGAAGGAGGTTTTCTCTTGATCTTCCAGAGCGAGACGGATTTGATTATAGCCTGAATAACCATCCATGAATGATAAAGCTTCGTACCCGGTGGTGTTATCCACCAGAACATCTATGTGAGGCAGCGGGAAATCATCTTTGGGACATGCTTTGTTAAGATCCCTAAAATCAATGCAAATATGCACCTTTCCGTCCTTCTTGATAACAGGGACTATGTTTGCCACCCACTGGGGATATAGAACAACTCTAATGAACCTGGCCTTGTATAATTTATCGACATCTTCCTTGATCTTTAAGGCCATGTGGGGGTGAAATCTTCTTGATCTCTATTTTACGGGTGTTGCCCCTGGTTTGAGTACGAGTCGGTGTTCCACTAAAGAGGGGTCATAACCCGGCATGTCCTCATAAGACCATGTAAAAGAATCACTATACTCCCTCAGAACCTTGATTAAATCTTCATTCACTTGCGGAGGGAGATTAGCGGCAATAATGATGGGCCTTGAGTCTTCTTCAGATTAGCGGCAATTTATTTCCCTTGTAGGTTCATCCACTGCCGACGATGGCTCATCGAACCTCTTTAATCCTTGCACATACAGATCGGCAGTGTCATCTACGTTGCTGTCCTCATCATCGATCGGGTCCTTTTCATCCAAGACTTCATAAACACCGAGTCTGTCGTCGCTCTACACCCTATCTTGTTCCTCCTCGTCTTCTATCACGATCGCCGTTGCAACAAACTCCGGACACTTTAGAAGAGTATGACATCGCTGAGTCAAATCCTGCAAGAACCTATCAGGGATGGATTTGGGATGACGCGCGAGTGAGCACGGCTCAGATAAGGACGGGTTGGATGACCTAGAACAGGACCCTATTTCTCTAGACCTAACCGACTCTACTTCCCTAGACTCGACTGACCCTACGTCTAACCTAGGAGAAAGGAAATCTAATGGAAAGGAAGGAGCAGGGGACTCATGCCCCTGGGAGGAGCATGGAGACCAGATAGCGTAATATTCCACCGAAATCTCCGTTTCAAATTTGACATTTTTTTTGGAGATCAGTGGAGATCATATAGCAGGAGAGAGGAGATGGAGGAGGAAGCTGACGAGGGAAGAGGGACGGGAATAAGACATCGAAGAAGGGATCAGAGGAAGAGAACCACATGTCGGAAAGACTGGAGGAGGAGGTCCACCAAGTGGAAAGATCAATGGGCGGGCATTGCCTCTATGCACAAGGTAGGATTAACACCTCGGTCGGTAGTTTTGTGAAGTACGGATCAATCATGATCGGAGGTGAGCGAGGTATGGATTCCAACTACTGGAAAAGAGACATGAGGCGGGAGGGAGACCAAGAAAAGACAATGGGCGAGCTCCCCTTCTTCCGTGGATGGTTAGCTGGTTTCTTTGGGTTCCACTGCACAAGCCGTACTTCCTGATTCTTTTGGCAGTTTTTTTCTTCATAAAATAGCCTCTCAACGGCCTGGCTGTAATCAATCATGTCATCAATTGGCCCCTTTGGTAGTAGAGGCGGACTGGCAACTGTGCAGGCTATATCTTTCTTTTCTAACTGCACTGATGGTGGATTTAGTGTGCCTGGCTGGAGGGGTCCTCTTACAAAGTGCTGACAGTAATCCGAGGTAAGTGGTCCTGAGTCACCCATCATTGACAGTGCGGACTCTCGATAACCAAGACCTCTCCTACCCATTTTTCTTCCTTTGGGCACCGGCTTGGTCCATCCTTGTAATTGTGCTCCAAGGCCTCTCCCTGGTTGGTAGCCCAATTTCAATATAATATCCCAGCCTTTAGAGTCTCGGATCTGGGGCTTCATTTTGATACTAATAGGTGCAGTGACGAGTTTGCGAGGGGCATAAGCCCAAGGGAAGTCCAGATCCAGAATAGAAATCACGGGCCGACTACTGGGCCACAGTGTAGGTAGGATCTTCTCTGATATAGCTTTTACAGACTGGACCGTGGATAAGCTTTTGACTTTCACCACCCTCCCTTGAAAAGAGAACTTAAGACACTGATGTGTGGTGGAGGGCACAGCGCTGAGAGTATCGATCCACGGATGATCCAAGATAGCCTTAAACATAGGGTCGATATCCAGCACATAGAATTCAATGGGCATAGTGAGAGACCCGAGCTCAGCTTGAATAGTAACAACCCCGTGACATGCCCTCCGTGAGTTGTCGTATGCAACTATAGTTGTGGGGGTCGGCCGTAGAAGTTCTTCTGACAAGTTACAGGCTCTGAGAGTGCTGAGCGGGCATACATTGATAGATGCCCCTGTGTCGACCAATGCCGCATCAATGCTAACCTTGTTCAAAATAATCGAAATGCAGAGCGGCATTTGCCGAGCTTCTGGAGGTGCTAGCTTGGTCTAAGAGAAGGTGATTGTTGGGCCTTTAAAGATAGTTGCCAGTGCCGTAGGTAAACTGTCAACTGCCATGTCTTCACTAACCATCACCTTTTGAATAAAATTCCTGAGAGCATCTTGGTGAAGGGTAGATCTTTTGATAAGCTCTAGAACGGATATCTTGGCGGGCACCCGATCCAAATGATGTAGCAGATCATATTGGGTACCCGGCAGTGGCTCGGCTTCCTCCTGCTTGGCAGCCGGTTGGGAAGACTGGGGATTTGAAGTAGAAGCATAATTGCGATGAAACATGCGCCCGCTCCGTAGGGTGAAATTATAGGCTGCCGCGGCCTCGGATGGGCTCAGGATAAGTGATTTAATAGGCCCGATTTGGTGAAAGAACGGTGCAGAAGAGGGTGCGGTGGAAATAATGGGAGTGGGAGTGAAGGTAACAGGTTGTGATGACAGAATGATGGTCGGAGGGTTAGTGATAGCGGGCGTGAGTGGAAGTGGGGGTGTAAGGGTAAGTGGAGGTGTAATGAGCGGAGGGTTAGATGGAGGCGTGGTGATGGTGGGTGCGGGTGTAAGGGTAAGCGGAGGTATAATAAGCGGAGGGTTAGATGGAGGCGTGGTGATGGTAGCGGGGGTGAGCAATAGAGTGGTAGTGGATGAAAGGATAAGTGGCCTAGTAGGTGGAGGAGGGGTTTGGTGTGTGGGTGTGAGGATGGTGGAAGCGGAAGAGTGTTGGTAGTTGTGGTGGAAGGCCATGACTTGTGGTGAGCCGTCATTGTCAAAGGACCACCCGGCATCGGGAGCCGGGGGTTGAACTACATTAACCTGAGCCGGTACCGGTGGCTGAGGCTGTGGAGCGGGAGGATGGTGCGGCATTGGGTTCTGATGGATCCCCAAGTCTTGAACGGGCTGTTGTTGCTGTTGCGGCTGCGGCTGCGGTGCCTGTTGCTGCTGCACTTGCTGCCTCGGTGCCTGCCTTCTCTTTTCTTTAATCTCTGTGATGGCCCTATGCATTTCGGCCCAATCAATCCTGTGTCCTTCATGAAGGTCATAGACCAAGTCCCTGAACTGAAAACACCCTTCAATAGTGTGTCCCGACTGCCTGTGAAACATACAATACTTTGCCTGATCAACGGCCGGGTTCCAGACGGGCCGTTCCGGAGGAAGTTGGATTGCACTAACTGACATGAGAGTCGAGAATATGTCCGTGAGGGACTCGGGCAAAGGAGGGTATTGGGCTCTCTTGGGTCCCGGGCGCTTGTTGTTGTTGTTATAGCCGTTGGGTGGAGGGACATTATGGTATTGCGGAGGTTGTGGAGCTTGTTACAGAGCGGAAAAGGTATTTTGTGGAGTGGCGAAGGTAGGCAGATGGTTTTGTGGAATGGGTTGAAAGTTTTGTGGAGCGGGATTTTGAGGAGTGAGGGGGTTTTGCGGAAAGCGGAAAGGAGCAGCTTGGAAGGGGAAGGTAACGGCTTGTACCTGCTCATTGGTCTGGACCCCCTCGGTGACAGGCCCTTGAGGTTTCTTGTGGTATTTAGGTTTTTCGTTCTCAAAGAGCGAGTGGATGGGAGAGTCCTTGAATTGCGTTTGAATGAACCGTGCCCGGCTATACAGTTGGTGCATATTTGCTATATCATTCATAGCAAGAATGTTATGGAAGGTCGGTGTAATGCCCCGGATTATTCGGATCCTTGTTCGTGGGACCTGGATCTGGTTTCCTGGAGTGTCTGACTCCATTGTGTTCGAAATTTTGTTTCGGATAGCTTTCGTGTTCGGATCGGCGCGATCCGAAGTTGCTTCGGAGGCCCGGAAGTGTTCCGCGGCTTTTCTGCGTGTGTTTTTCGATTCCCGGTGTGTGTTTCGGTAATTCCGTCGGAACCTCGTTGCAGGTGAACCGGGCCGTTCACCTGGGCGAGAGTGGTACCGTTGCGATTGGTGCGTTCCGAGGATCGCGAAAATGTGATTTTCTATTTTTGATATTTTTTGGAATTTCCAGATTTTCCTATATAAACCCCCTTTCTCTCTCTTCCCTCTCATTTCTCACTCACTCCCCTCTCTCTTCTCTCACGCTCTCTTTCTCCCCTCTCTTCTCCGGCGGTCGACGGAGTGAGGAGGGGGCGAGGTGGAGGCGGCGCGGGTGAGGATGCGGGCGAGGATGGGCGAGGATCGAGGCGGTTACGGGCGCGATCCCTCGGTGGATTCTGAGATGGCGTCGTTCGCGTTCCGGGCGATTTTCGACGTGGATTAGTCGCTTCGGCGTGCGATTTTTTCGGTGGAGGTAGGGTGACGGAACACAGCTGCGTTCTGCTCATTTTCCCTGCCATTGCACGTCGTTCGGCGTGGAAACGGCTGTGTTTGGGTCCGTTCTAGCGACACCGTGGTTTTATAGGTTTTGTAGGGTCGGTCGAGAAACGGCGATGGTTTGCAGACCGGTTACTGTCAACGGATTCCTTGGGGCGAGAGCATTCTTTTCCCCCTGATTTTGTCTCGATTGGTTGTCCCATTGGATAGGTAGAGCTCCGGGAAACTTGGTAACCCTTTTTGGGTAACTTCGGTAGAATCGCTCGTTTCTCACGATTCGTGCGTCATTTTGACTCCGGTCGGAGTCCATGTGATTGCCAGGGTGGTTGTGGTTGTATCCCCTTCGTTTCGGCACGAACGGGGCGTGGAAAGGCCGTGATCGGGTGACCCCCTGGGTTTACCCGCCGTGATGGTTAGGCGGTCGAACCGGGCCCGTCACTCGCATGGGCGGCTGCCTTTGGTCCGTCCATCTTCTCTTGGTTTTGGGGTTGTGCGGTCGGACGATAGACCACACATGTGATGTGCGGCCAGGTGAGAAGCGCATGTCTCCCCCATGGGCGGCTGGTCCCCAGCCGTCTGTCCTTCCGTGGGCTTGTGCGGCCAGGAGCTGACCGCATATCCCTGTTGACCCTTGGTCAACAGTTTAGTGTCGGTTGGGTTGTGCGGTTTGGTCAAAACCATTTTGACCGACACTGGAGTAGGTCGGTTGGGTTGTGCAGACAATCCTTGGCCGCACATCCCCTTGGGCGGTCCAGCCCTAACCGTCCATCCTCCATTTGGGTTAGTCCGATTAGGGCCTTGTGTGGCTCCTGCCTGACCGCATGTCTCTTGAGCGGCTGTGTCCCAGCCGCACATCTCTTGAGCGGCCCAGGGTGAACCGCTCATGTGCCAGTCTAACCCGGTATTTTCGTTTTGACCGATTCGAGTCCCGGGTGTGTGGTTCTCGAACCACGTGCCGACCCGTGGCCTGACAGATGCTGTGCACGTCGTCGGGGCCAGGTGTAGTGGTACGTTGTAGTCCCGGGTGTAGCGTTCTCGACTCGTGTCACCGTGTGTTGGCGTGCGTCGTCGATTTCTCCGGAAAGTGATTCCCAAGTGGGTCCTGTGGGAGGCCTTGGGCTGCGAGCCCAGTTATCCAGTCTAGGGCTAGAGGCTTCCCTCTTCTCCTTGAGTTGGGCTGCAGCTTGGCGGTGTGCAAGTTGCCTTGGGAATCATGCTTCTGTGCTTTCCGTGTGGGCCGTGTGTGTGGCCTTAGTCCTGTGAGTTCCCTTCCCGGGGGAATGGTCTCGGCGGCTCGTGAGCTGCCTCGGTACGCGTGCTACCGTGGTTTTAGACCTAGAGATTGGACTAGATTGACGGCTTTGTGCTGTTGCGTGCGACGGTCTTAACCCCGAGTCTTCTGACTCAAGGACCGTTGGCTGTAGTGCGTCTAGAGGACTGCCCAGAGTCCAGTGGCTTAGCATCACTTGGGTTTTCTCGACTCTCGCGCAAGGTGCGTGCATAGCCGTGGACTGCGAGTCCCGTTCCTTCTCCGACTGTGGTCGCCGTGCGACGGTGCCGGTATGTGGGATGGTCCCCGTACGTCGTCAGATTCGGACGTTGTTTTCCGTTGACTTGAGAGTCTACTCCTTCAGTGACCCTCCACTAGTCGTAGCCTACTTACACGCGTGTGGTCCCACAAGGGAGTGGTGGAAAGGCTACCTTGAGGACGGTTTTAGACTGGTTTTCGTCGGGCCCATCGTCGTTAGCCAGAGTCCGGCTACGGGGGAAAACCGGTCAGAGGGCTAGACCTAGGACGCATGGTCTGTGTGTGCACACATGGTTGGGGGTAGTTGGACCCACGCCGACGAGCGTGACCCCAGCTAGTCACTCGTTGTGGTCCTTGTTCGGTGTCCGTGCCTCTGGTAGGCGCTACCACGCTAGGCAGTTCACCTGCGGTGCGGTGTAGGACGTCAGGGGACGCAATCGGCCTTGCTTCTAGTGGGAGGTACTCCTATCGAGTCGTGAGTGACAGACTGTCAGTCTTGTGACTTCGACCTTCGGGTTTAGTCGTGTTGACCGTTGAGTTTTGGTGGTCTCGCGGTGGCGCGTGTGTCGGTTCTCGTGTCATGAGACCAGTGCTCGTAGCTTTATCGAGGTTGCGTCTTGCTGTGCGGTACCCGTGACCACGTGGCCGGGGTTATACCGTGGACAACGTGTCCAGGTTGGCCGTGTCCTGGGAGATAGGACTGTGCGGTGCGATTACCGTGGGCTTTTGCTTCGGTAGGTGGTACTGGTGTGGTTCGGTAACCTCGACTGCGAGCTCGAGGTGTGCCTTCTGGTACAGTAGGAGTAGTTGTAGTGTCGTGTTTTGACCGGCCACCGGGTTTACTGTTCATACTGTTACTGTTGCTCTCGTAGTTACAGCTTTCTGTGCCGCTGTCAGGCTCTTGGTGGGGTTCCGCGGGATCCCTGCTGAGTCTCTGTTTTGGAGACTCACTCCCTACCTTTCAGGTGTGGCAGTTCTTCCTTGAGGTTTGAGGTTACTAATTGAAGGTTCTCAGTTGCCAACTCGCCGGGCCGAGTGTTCACTCGGCATGTGGTACGTTTTTACTGCTTTTGACTGTACTTTCTGTTGGACTGGACTCTATTGTAGCTGTAGTTGTTCTTTCTTTCAGCTAGTTGTTGTTGGTTGTCTTGCTTTATTTCCTATTTCTTTGTGCCTCCACACTCCTTTTAGCCCTTCCGAGCCCTTCCGGCTCGTGGGCAGTTGTTCGAGTCTCGGGATATCGGGCCTTCCCGGTAATTGAATTCTCAGGTCATTATAGCTGGTATCAGAGCGGAGGTTGTGGACGTACATAGGAATTCAAAATGTTGCAGTGATCAGAGTCCATAAGTTCCAATACAGTCGGCAGCTGGCTTAGGGTTTGTGCTTATTTTTCCGCTCTGCTTCTCGCTCGAGAGCTTGAGTGCGCTGCATGGCACTGTGAGGGTGGTGGTTGTCCGTGGCTTTCGTGCCAGCATGGGGTCTAAGAATCGAGGTCGAGAGCCTTCTCCCTCATCGGTGGTGGCCCTGGTTGCGCTGCGTTGGGCAGAGGTTGCTGGCAGGCGTGAGCTCGCGGTGCTGCGTTCGAGGAACCTGTAGCATAGTCAGGTGGCTGGAGAGGATTGTTCGTGGTTAAGTGGTCGTGAGCGTGCTTCGAGGGAGCTGCTGTCGGTTTTGACCACTCCAGCTTGGGGTTTGTCCAGCTCCTGAGGTGTTCTGGTCGAGAAGTGTGCTCGGGTGAGCGGAGGATCTTCTCGGTGAGCTACTGTTGCGTCGAGCCTGATGTTCTTGTCGTGCTCTGTGGCATCAGAAATGACGTGTCGGTCCCGATTGTTCTACGGATTTCAAGGTAGGATTTGACAGAGATGTCCCGGTAAGTCTTTGCTCTTGCGCTCTTGTGTGCGAGTGGGTTGTGTTCGCCCTGGAATTGGCTTGAGATGTGAAGGCTCCACGGCGAGTTCGGACTCAAGGATGAGCGTCGGTGGTTATCGTTGTGGCTCGTGTAGCGGCTCTTGGCGCGGTGCGCTGCAGTTTGAGGAGTTGCAGCGGTGGTGCATCGAGAGATGTTCTGTTCGTGGTCCGACATGACACTCACCGAGTGTGTCGGAGGCGCTGACCTGACGGGAGCGATGGTCTTTCCTTGGTGTTGGATGGTGCTGTTTCCTGCGTGCACGAGGTTTGAGATCAGGTCAAGCGTGGAGTTCTTTCGTTGGTCGGAAGTGCGTTTGGTTTCTCCTTTGGTTGGAGAGATTGTGTTTGGCTGAGGCTCGTCATCTTGCTTGGTGTGCCCGGATTGGTTGGCCTTGTGTGCCATGAAGTCCGTGTGGGACGTGCTCCTTGTCTTGGCAAGGTGGTTGCCTGTGAGAAGCTGTGCCCATTCCCTTGTCGTGTGAGGGTGTGCTGGCGCTGTTCCGGAAGGACGAGTGCCGGTTGAGCGGTGTTTGCTTTCTTGGCTATGTGCGCGTGGATCCGTGTGCGCAACGGAAGCGTGGTGGGCTTGGGACCCACTGGTTCAGGATCGTAGCGTTGGTTGCTACGGGTGGATTCCTGAGTTTGCGTTGAGCATTGGAGGATTGGTCCCTCTGTGCGAAACGTGTTGCTGCCGTGCTGGTGCTTGTGGCATTTGTGGTTTGTGGCACTGGTAGTTGGTGTCCCCGGGAGAAATATTTTGGCTCGTGTGCAGCATGAGTACCCTGTTTCTGTGTTCGATATCGCGTTCTTGGGTGAGACCGTGCTGGGAGGAGTGATCTCTGACAGATTGTGGGACCGGTTGGTTGCCGAGAGTGGCTTGCGGGTTGGCCGAGTGACCGACCGTGGTATGTTGTGCTTTGCTTGGGAACCCGTGTCCGCTGGTCATGTCGTTGTCGACCAGGTTGCTGCGGTTTCGGTGGTGCTCAGTGGCTCTGTGGTAAGAGTGAGAACTGAGTTCACGGGCATCCTTCGAGGTTGTTTTAAGTTGGGTTCGGTTCGAAGGGCGGTGCCTGTGTGCGAGGGTCTCCGTTAAGATGTTTTCGTTGGTGTGGCGGTCCTTGGTCTATGACCAGCGAGGGAGGATTCCTAGTAAGTCTGTGTCGAGTACCGTGGGGAGATCCTTATCTCGTGGTTCTACCGTGCTCCCCGGAGTGGGAAGTATTGGCAGGAGGTTCGAGATTGGTTGCCGTGTTCGAGCGAGATCTGGCTCGAGCCGCAATGTCGGTCTGTGGAGCATCAGCGGATGGCCTGTCACGATTGGATCGTGCGTGTTGTGCCGGTGGAGGTTTCCCGTTGACGCGTGTATGGTGGCCCGTTCGTGGTCTTCCACAGTCAAGCGTTGCTATTGGCGTTTGTGGCTCCTGTTCGACGCTGAGCCGTTATGGTGGTTGCAGTCTGCTTGGGTAACCACGTCTGCTGGTGGGAGCTTGGTTTGGTTGTTCCCTTGTGTCGGGCGTGTGACCAGTCGGCGGGTTTGCGAAACTAGCGTCTGGGTCATCTGTCGACCGTGGGTTGCATTGGCAGATGTTCCTTGTGTTAGGGACTGTGTTTCCCCGATGGGCGTGCTATTGGATGCGGTGCCGTGTTCATTATGCTGTGACTGAGGTGACGCCAGACTGTGTCCTTTATGAGTGCTTGCTCTGATGGCCGGTGTGCTCGGAGTGCAGAGCGAGGTGTTGTTTGTGTTTATAGTCTGGCTGTATCCCTCAGGTCTGGAACTTTCGTGTGAATCATGGTTTTCTGCGCTGGGGTTTTGATGACGTTGTCAGTGGGTTACGGCGTTCTTCCCCTGTTTCTATGCTTGTCCTGAATTTCGTGGACGAAATTCCTTTAAGGGGAGAGGGCTGTAATGCCCCGGATTATTTAGATCCTTGTTCGTGGGACCCGGATCTGGTTTCCCGGAGTGACCGACTCCGTTGTGTTCGAAATTTTATTTCGGACAGCTTTTCTGTACGGATCGGCGCGATCCGGAGTTGTTTCGGAGGCCCGGAAGCGTTCCGCGGCTTTTCCGCATCTGTTTTTCGATTCCCGGTGTGTGTTTCGGTAATTCCTTCGGAACCTCGTTGCGGGTGAACCGGGCCGTTCACCTGGGCGCGAGTGGTACCGTTGCGATCGGTGCGTTCCGAGGATCGCGGAAATGTGATTTTCTATTTTTTGGTATTTTTTGGAATTTTTGGATTTTCCTATATAAACCCCCTTTCTCTCTCTTCCATCTCATTTCTCACTCACTCCCCTCTCTCTTCTCTCACGCTCTCTTTCTCCCCTCCCTTCTCCGACGGCCGACGGAGCGAGGTGGGGGCGAGGTGGAGGCGGCGCGGGCGAGGATGGGCGAGGATCGAGGCAGTTGCGGGCGCGATCCCTCGGTGGATTCTGAGATGGCGTCGTTCGCGTTCTGGGCGGTTTTCGATGTGGATTACTCGCTTCGGCGTGCGGTTTCTTCGGTGGAGGTAGGGTTACGGAACATTGCTGCGTTCTTCTCGTTTTCCCTGCCATTGCACGTCGTTCGACGTAGAAACGGCTACGTTTGGGTCCGTTCTAGCGAAACCGTGGTTTTGTAGGTTTCGTAGGGTCGGTCGAGAAACGACGACGGTTTCCAGATCGGTTACTGTCAATGGATTCCTTGGGGCGAGAGCATTCTTTTCCCCTTGATTTTATCTCGATTGGTGGTCCCGTTGGACCGGTAGAGCTCCGGGAAGCTCGGTAACCCTTTTTGGGTAACTTCGGTAGAATCGCTCGTTTCTCACGATTCGTGCGTCATTTTGACTCCGGTCGGAGTCCACGTGATTGCCAGGGTGGTTGTGGTTGTATCCCCTTCGTTTCGGCACGAACGGGGCGTGGAAAGGCGGCGATCAGGCGACCCCCTGGGTTTACCCGCCGTGATGGTTCGGCGGTCGAACCGGGCCCGTCCATCGCATGGGCGGCTACCTTTGGTCCGTTCATCTTCTCTTGGTTTTGGGGTTGTGAGGTCGGACGATAGACCACACATGTGATGTGCGGCCAGGTGAGAACCGCATGTCTCCCCCATGGGCGGCTGGTCCCCAGCCGTCTGTCCTTTCGTGGGCTTGTGCGGCCAGGAGCTGACCGCATATCCCAGTTGACCCTTGGTCAACATTTTAGTGTCGGTTAGGTTGTGCGGTTTGGTCAAAACCATTTTGACCGGCACTGGAGCAGTTCGATTGGGTTGTGCGGACAATCCTTGGCCGCACATCACCTTGGGCGGTCTAGCCCTAACCGTCCATCCTCCGCTTGGGTTAGTCCGATTAGGGCCTTGTGCGGCTCCTGCCTGACCGCATGTCTCTTGAGCGGCTGTGCCCCAGCCGCACATCTCTTGAGCGGCCCAGGGTGAATCGCACATGTGCCAGTCTATCCCGGTGTTTCCATTTTGACTGATTCGAGTCCCGGGTGTGTGGTTCTCGAACCACGTGCCGACCCGTGGCCTGACAGATGTTGTGCACGTCGTCGGGGCCAGGTGTCGTGGTACGTTGTAGTCTTGGGTGTAGCGTTCTCGACTCGTGTCACTGTGTGTTGGCGTGCGTCGTCGGTTTCTCCAAAAAGTGATTCCTGAGTGGGTCCTGTGGGAGGCCTTGGGGTGCGACCCCAGTTATCCAATCTGGGGCTGGAGGCTTCCCTCTTCTCCTTGAGTTGGGCTGCAGCTTGGCGGTGTGCAAGTTGCCTTGGGAATCATGCTTCTGTGCTTTTCGCGTGGGCCGTCTGTGTGGCCTTAGTCCTGTGAGTTCCCTTCCCAGGGGAATGTTCTCGGCGGCTCGTGAGCTACCTCGGTTCACGTGCTATCGTGGTTTTAGACCTAGATACTGAACTAGATTGACGGCCTTGTGCTGTTGCGTGCGACGGTCTTGACCCCGAGTCTTCTGACTCAAGGACCGTTAGCTGTAGTGCGTCTAGAGGATTGCCCAGAGTCCAGTGGCTTAGCGTCACTTGGGTTTTCTCGACTCTCGCGCAGGGTGCGTGCGTAGCCGTGGACTGCGAGTCCCGTTCCTTCTCAGACTGTGGTCGCCGTGCAACGGTGCCGGTATGTGGGATGGTCCCCGTACGACGTCGGATTCGGACATTTTTTTCCGTTGACTTGCGAGTCTACTCCTTCAGTGACCCTCCACTAGTCGTAGCCTGCTTACACGTGTGTGGTCCCACCATGGAGTGGTGGAGAGGCTACCCTGAGGACGGTTTTAGACTAGTGGTACTGGTGTGGTTCGGTAAGTGGTACTGGTGTGGTTCGGTAACCTCGACTGCGAGCTCGAGGTGTGCCTTCCGGTACAGTAGGAGTAGTTGTAGTGCCGTGTTTCGACCGGCCACCGGGTTTATTGTTCCTGCTGTTATTGTTGCTCTTGTAGTTACAGCTTTCTGTGCCGCCATCAGGTTCTTGGTGGGGTTCCGTGGGATCCCTGCTGAGTCTCTGTTTTGAAGACTCACTCCCTGCCTTTCAAGTGTGGCGGTTCTTCCTCGAGGTTCGAGGTTGCTGTTCGGAGGTTCTCAGTTGCCAACTCGCCGGGCCGAGTGTTCACTCGGTATGTGGTACGTTTTTACTACTGTTGACTGTACTTTCTATTGGACTGGACTCTATTGTAGCTGTAGTTGTTCTTTCTTTCAGCTAGTTGTTGTTGGTTGTCTTGCTTTATTTCCTATTTCTTTGTGCCTCCACACTCCTTTTAGCCCTTCTGATCCCTTCCAGCTCGTGGGCGGCGGTTCGAGTCTCGGGTTATCGGACCTTCCTGGTAATCGGATTCTCGAGTCGTTACAGTCGGAGTGGCATTAGAGATGAGTAGCTTGACGTTCTCTTCCTCCGGAATATGGCCTGGCACCCTGGCTGCCATCTACCTCCATCTGTCCGCATATGTTGCAAATTCCTCATCCGGCTTCATCTTTTCGGACGCCAGGTCTGTAAAATAGTATTCTGGGCCGACCCTGTCTTGAAACCGCTGGACGAACTTGTCTTTCACTATCTTGAAACTTTCGACGTCCTCTAGCGACAGAGAGTAGAACCATTCTAGTGTAACCCCATCTAATGACCGGCAAAACAGATACGCCATAAGGCGATCATCATGCTAAAATTGGGCCAATTCATATAAGAAGTCTCTCACATGGATAAAGGGATTGCCGTTCCCGTCATACTTGCGGTAAGTAGGGAGCTCGGATTGCGGAGGGAATCGGATATATTGGAAACTCGGGACTGGAACATCTGCTAGGGATTGTGGGCCAACCCGCTTTTGGAGGAAATCAAGCTGTTGCTGCATGGCGGCCCATTTATCAAGTAATTCCTGCTCCCTGGATGGAATAGGGATAGTGAAAGACGACATTTGGGGAGCAGAGGGGTAAACGGATGGAGGAGGCGGCCCATAAGAAGGATATTGGGCCGAAGGAAGACCCATATTGGTATGGACTTGGGCTGCCCCTTGCTGAGGGCGCATGAAATCATTCGGGCCGACAAGGACCTGCGGCACTGATGGGCCGGACATATGATGGTCCGTGATAGAAGAAGGAGGGACAATGGTCTTTCCCTTATCTAAGAATTGTTGGGCCGAACCGGAAGACTGGCCCGCTTCCAAACTAGAGAATCTGAGGGTCCTAGGTTGGACCGGAGTGAGGTCGATTGGAGCCGACTGGATGGCGGACCCATCAACCCTAGGCTGAACAACAGATGGATTGGACTGACCTTGTATGATTGTGGAAGGTGGGTCATTGGACCCCTGCATAGCCTGATAGACAGCTTGAAGTTGGGTCGTATCTAATTGGGCCATCATTTGAAGGATGGAATTGGCGGAAGGGGTAGGAAGATTTTGAGTGGATTGCGTTCCCTCCATAGGGATGGAGGATGAAGAAGGGATGTGCCCCTCTCCGGAATAGAAGGAGATAACCCTAGAGGGATCCTCTAGGAGCCCTTGAGGAAGAGACTCCTCTTGGGAACGAGGGAGATCGAAGGAAGCCATGGCGGATTCGAAAAATGGACTGGAATAGAACTTGGAAAAGGGATTGCCCCTAGGTGATGAAGCTTCTAGAGATCGGAAGCAACTCCACATGCAACGAAAGACCTTAGACAAAATGCAAACGACACCAAATAAACACACAATGAGCGATCCAAATTAGACGACTTTAACAAAGATGTAAGTGAGAAAGAGATAAAAACACCCAAGGTCAACCAAGTCATTTAGATGATGCAACAAGATTTTTATGATTTTCTCCTTTAGAGCCTTAGTGATTTAGTTAACATGTGCTCTCCACAATGGGTTTTAATAGGGGAAAGATATGTGGCTTGGTTGACTCTAAATGTAATCACTCCTTCACTTATGCAACCCTAGACACGATGTGGGAAAGGTACAACCGGCCCGGCGTCCGTGTGAGAATCCACGGCTCGTCGGGACTTATGGAGGTCCCTGATGTGATTTCCTGGTCGGCCCCAAGGAATATGGGGATGAGAGGTCCACACACCAAGGTAGGATAATGCAATCTAGAATATGAAGATATGAATGAACCTATGTGCACCGGAGTGCATGCAAATTCCAGCCTAAAATCTAGCAATCAAATATGCACACAATGATATGAATATGTGAACCAACCAAGGAGGAGACAAGATAGCACCCAAGCATGAAAATCACAGCAAAAACTGCGAAAATAAACTATACCTTGGGATGCGTACCTACACTGGAGTGTGTGACGGTCTAGAATACCCGCGTCAGAGAAGTGTCACGGTCTAAGACTGGACCGTTAGAATAATGTAACGCATGAAGATGCGACCGTCAGAATAGCCAGAGAACCAGAAACAGCAGAGAAATAAAGGGAAAATTCAGGGAAAACACGGGCAATTAGGGCAAACAAAGGACATTAGGTTTAACAGAGATTCAAAGCATGATTGGCACTAGATGTCCCACCGTGATCGCCAAAAAATTCTATTGGTTATTATGTGTTCCTTCTTCGCAAGATGAGCTATAATGCCAACTATGATGAAAATATGAACAAATGTTGAAATCACTCAACCTATGCACATGTGCAATATGAACCTAGGCAATCAACATGAACTCTAGCATGGGCATGCTATCTCAATCAAAACTAAACTAAGCAAAGAAAGAAAAATACACGCCGGGACGTGGAATAAGGAAGTAAAGAAAATGCACTGTCTAGGTGGAACAAGTAAAATAAAGAGAAGATATGAAGAAAGAGAGAGCTACTGCCCAAACTAAGGAAAGATGTGATCGCCACTACGGTAAAAAACAAGCCGAAGACCTGATAAATACCTTAGAATAGGAGGATGATGCACCCGCCCACGGGAGAGAGAAAGTAATCAGAAAACTACAGTTCCGTGAAATGTAACGGTCGAGATCTGATGCGCCACAGGACTGTGACGGCCCCACGATAAGCCGCTACGTGACTCTAACGGATCCCTGCTAAACCGTCAGAGATTCTGCAGAATAGAAGTTGGGAATCTTTGATCTCCAAGCTTTCTAGCCGGACAGGAAGCTTGGGCCTCGTGCTATGGACTCTGTAAACCTACAAAAGAGTGTAGGACACAAGAAAACAACCCCAAATTAGCCCTTGAGCAAGAGTAGTATCAATAAATCGAAGAAACTTAAAAACATGCAAAAGGAGAGGGAAGTACCGGGGAGGTTGGTTTTTTTTAACCCCTCTAGGGCGTTTAAAAGATGGGAGGATGTTTTAAATGGATGCAAAAGATGCAAGAACGTGGTAGAGGAAGAGGGACAATGTTATGAATGCTTAGAGGAGGTAAAGAGACACTAAGATGACAACTTGACTGAACTAAACCCTTGGAAACAATACTCCCTGGACTTTGGAAGTAGATGGACATGAGAAGCCGCTCTCCTTGGTTGGTTCTAGCTCCAGGATGCTGCAGCACTTCAACGCGAACTCCAGATGTCTCCTCCTCAAGCCATGAAGCCAAGGGTTCTATTTATAGACCCTCAAACTCTCAGGTCGAGTAGGGGATAATCCAGCTAGAAAGTAGGACGTTTCTTAGCAAACTCTTGAAGATAATACTCCCAAGAGTCCATAGAAATAAACAGAAGGTTCTAAGGATCAGATTTGAAGGAGAAATCATCAGATCAAACTCTTAATTCGGCCACGGAATAGCAGAGAAAGAGCAGTTCTGCTAGAACTCTCTATTTGACGTAACGGCTGCACGATAGACCGCCACAGTGATGTAACACGCCAGGAATAGACCGTCACACAACCTTATCCCCCAAAAGATAAGGCCAACGGGCAAAGTTTACGAACATAGGACTCTGAATGAAAGTAACGGTCAAGGATAGATGCGTCACAACAAAGGTAGCGACCGCACGAAAAATCATCACATTCAACGGATAGGCTAAGAGATAAGCACTGAAAGAAGTCTTCAGCTTAGGTGGATGCGTTAGAGGACTGTAACGCGCCAAAAAAGGACCGTTAGAAACAATGAGGTGCTAATGAAATGAATGTTTGCTAAGCTTCGTCCAGCAAAAAGAGATGAGGAACCAGACCCAACCAAGGAGACATGACCCATGAAATAAACCTCAAATTGACCAAGATAACCCAAATAAGAGTGAACAACTCGGAGCATCATATAAAATGAGTAAGGAGATGACCCAACTTATTGGTCATAAAATAGGTGTCAACAGCCATCAAGTCGGTGCAACCCTTGCACCGTGCACATAAAGTCTATGCATATCTCTTATACAAGTCTCGCATGTGCATAGCTAAGTCGTTGCAACTTTCATCTCTGGCTCGTTTAGGTCTGTGCAATGTTTGTACTCTGCATATTCATAGTCAGTACATCTGTTGGCCATGTACTGGAATCAAGTCTGTGCATATGCTTGCGTGTAAACACTGAGTCAGTGCATGTGTGTGTGTGCAGTTTGTGCATTTCTTAACTCAGGTTATGTCTGTGCATACTCTCTTGAATAACACCTACTGAGCTCGTGCACACTAGCTTGTACGCCTTATTAAGTCTATGCATCTGACTGCTGTGTGAACATATTTTCATATGGATGAGCTTCAAAGTCGAAGCATCCCTTCTCTGCACGAGCAAGTCAATGCAATGTCTTTGCCAGCACGACTACTCTAGCAAGTCGGTGCAATGCCTTCGCCAGCATGACCAGGAACAGCAAACTAAGTCGGTGCATGCATTTATATGGAACTTAAGCATGCAAGTGATCAATTGAGGAAAACCATGTTTCGAGCATCTTATGTGCACCTGAGTACCTTCCTTACGAGGATCATAAGAACAGGTGTAATGCCTCGGATTTTTTCAGATTTTTTTCGGATCGTTTTAGTGGGTCTCGGAGTGTATTTTGTACTTTACACGTGTTTTTCCCTAATGTGCCTTCAGAACTCTATGCAGGGCGAACCATGGCGTTCTCTGACTCCAGGACGTTACCACTACGTTGTGTTTCTCCCAAGGATCGCGGAGGTAATTTTTCATAATTTTCTAAATTTTTAGAATTTTTGGGGTTTTCTATATATTAACCCTTTTTCTCTCTCCCCCTCTCATTCTCTCTTTCTCACTCTCTCTCATCTCTTTCTCTCCCCCTCTCCCTGGGCGGCCGACGGTGGCGGAGGAGGGCGAGGCGGCGATGGCGGGAGGCGAGGAACGGGGAACGGGTCGAGGATCGAGGGCCGGTGGCGCGTGGAAGCTTGACCGCGGGTTCGTGGAGCGGTGAGGGTTTCGAGGCATTTTCTTCGTGGATCGGCGTGCACGGCGCGTCGTTTCTTCGGTGGAGGTAGGGAGATGGACCCCCAGCTCGTGCATTCCCTTTCCCGCAAGTTTTGTAGGCCGTGGTGAGCCGAGCTGGGTTATTTGGGATTTTTGGGGAAAATCCATGTTTTAGGGAGAGTTCGCCCGATCTATGGATTTGAGCCGCGATTTGGCGTTTTGATGGCTTAGAATCATGTTAGGGGTCCCTAGGGAGCTTCCCCCTTGATTTCCCCCTCTCCCATGGAGGTATGGGGGCGTGGTTGCCATTTTTGCGCTTGTTCACCGTTTTCTCCGCCGAAGCGCTGTGGCGGTCATTCCCGTGACCGCCACAGGGTGTAACATGCCCAGGGAGGTGCGTTACACTTCGTTGGCTTTTGGGCATGACGTTCGTGGGCCTGACGGTACCACGATAGACCGCCACAGTGCTGTGATGCCCTGGTGGTAGACCGTTACAGTGATTCGGACCGTTGGTTTATGACCGTTGGGGGTTATAGACACCTGATGATGCGGCACGAGACCACAGACACGACAACAGTCCTCGAACTCTAGGTGAGCTCGTGATTGTCCCTTAACGAGGGAAGCGTCAGACGTGCACGGTTGAGAAATCGGCGAGAGCTAGGGTGGTCAATTTGCACTTTCGTGCCCGGATCGGGTCACGGGACGGTAACGCTCTCTCTCGCAGCAGCGGTGATATAAATATAAAGTGAGCTAATTATCCCTACACATGCTCTCTAGCAGCGGCATAAACAAATATATATGAAGTAAGCAAAATGCCGAGAAGGGAGCGAAAACGATACCTCCACGCGCTCGGCGTGGGGACGACGGACCCGGCCGAAACCCGTACTCCCGGAATAATATTACACACTGGTTACAGCCATGAAGCACTGCCCACTCCACGCAGGGAGGTAAAGGGCGACACAATGGGGTCCGGGAGGACCGAATTCGGGTTGACGGGCGGCTTCTCGCGTCTCTTCGGCAGCACCCGAACTTGTGACTGTGGGACCCACGTGCTGTCCGGAGGGGCCGTGTGGGGTCCGGTGGCACCACTATGGTGGAGACACTTGGGGAAGCGTTCCCTGGGCTGGCGGTACACTGGAACGTCGACCAGAGGCCGGGCAGCTCCGTTCGGCACCGGTCGGAATAACATGCCACGGATCTGCAGGTTCTGTTTTCCGGCGCGCGCTCCGGCGAGAACGGACGCTGCGATCAGCCCCAATGTAGGATCGACATGAAACTGGCGCCGTTGGAAAGCTAACTTGAAGTCCTTCAACTTGGGTCTGGAGATCAGACCTGGATTTTCACGGATCTGGACTTTATTGAATTTTTGAATTCCTGGTGTACAGTAGCCGAACTCTCAGATCTGCAGGGAACTTGTCTGAGAACTGCCGTTGACAGCAACGTAGATGTCTGATTCAGCTCCTGAGCTCTTCACAAAAGTTATAGGATTTTGAACAAGGAAGATGGTAATAGTTTTTGTGGACTGATTGGAGGTGGCTACAAGTTGATATGATTTTTTCACTGGACAGAGGACGGATCTGGAAACAGGTTGAAAGTACTGTAGCTGAAGAAGAACACGATTTTTGAAAATTGGATAGAAGGCTGATCAGAAATTAATAAAATTCATGGAGTGAGGGGTTGATGGACAGAACTCCCAGTAAAATTGGGAGGGTTTGGAAAAATCAAAAAAATGGTCAGAGATGGGAAACTCAGAGCTGCTGTCATTGTAGACAGAGACATGACAGATCCTCAAAATTTCAGCTTGAGATCTTCACGTTGTGGAGAGCAGGAATTCATGGAAGACACCTCTGTCCAGCAGGACAGAACCTTGACGATGGCTCCGCGGCGGCTCGAAGGCGGCGGCACAGATGATCACCGGAGATAGAGGGAAGGGGATTGAAGATAGAACCACTCTAGAACTGGAGGTTGGAGGAGAGGAACCAGAGGGGAGAGGAAGGGGGCGCACCAAGCTCCTTGGTTTACAACAAAATTTTTGATTTTTCATTACTTTCCACATGAAAATACAACATTTTATCTGCTAGGTATCAAATCTATTGTAGACCCTTGGATCTAGGGATGGGGAATGAAGGGCTGAGATGAAGTTTGAACAACACACAAAAAATAAAATTAAAAAGAAAGGAAGGGGGCGGCCTATTGACTATATGGGAGAGTGGAATGGGTAGGTGGCCAACCATTGGAATATTGACCCATTTGTCACCCATGTGTCCATATGACTAGTCCAACCTTCTAGATGTCCACCAAGGATGGTTGACCAACCCCACAAGGTGACATGGACCAATGGGAAAGGGCTGAGGGCCCCCTAGTTGGACCTACTACACAATTGCACAAAAACCCACATAATCCATGGGAATGACTCATTGGCTTATAAAGCCTTACATTTGCGTACATACTTTCCCAAGGATATAAACACAAAATAAAAGGACATAAATGCAAAAGAAAAGGTACAGGCTCGGCGTCGATTCCCATCACCTGACGCACCCACAGTGGGGCGTCAGAGTAGTGTGACGCCCCTGGGTAGGAGCGTTAGAGTTAACGCATCCACCCCTCTCCCTAACGCACTTGGCTAGGTGCGTTAGAGAGCGTGACGCATTGAGCGGCATGTGTCATGGCCTGTGTTGTCCCGTGGCCTAACGCACCAGCGTGATCCGTTAGGTTCCGTAACGCACCTAGAGGAGCTCGTTACGTTCAGTTTTCACTCGTGCCCTGAGGCACCTGTTTAGGTTCGTCAGGTGCTGTGACGCACCTACGTGGGCGCGTTATAGTTCGTTTTACACCAAGTGGCTGACGCTCCTGAGTTGGACCGTCAGGGTGCTGTGATGGCCTACCTTTGGACCGTTACGGTCTGTGACGGCCCAAAGATAGACCGCCAGGCACTGTGTTATGCCGAAGTTGTTCTTTGTGCTTGCCACGATCGTTTCACGTTGTGTAGGTCCCTAGTCGACCCGGTTGCTATCCAGTGGTCGACTTGTAGTTTCTTGGATGTCCCAGACACCCCGAGGGTTCTGTGTCCGTGTCTTGAGGGTGTCAGGAGGACCATGATACCTCGTTTAGCGTGCCCATGGGTTTGGGAGTTCGGATGACTCCTCGTGTTCCGGGCTTTTGGTGTTTCGCTTGATTGAGTCACCGTACGTTGATGTCAGTGCGGCGAGGGTTCCCCGCACGTCTTGAGTTTCTTCAGGAAGAGGTTTTCGAGTGGACCATGAGTAAGGCCTCGGATTTCGAGTCCAGTTGCCCAGCCTGGGGCTGGAGGGTTCCCGTTTTCCCTGAAAGTGGGATTCAGTTTGGCGGCGTGTGAGCTACCTTGGGAACCGTGCTTCTACGTTTCTACGTGGTCGGGTGCGTGTCCCGTGGACTGTGAGTCCAGTTTCTTTTCTGACCGTGGTCACCGTGCGATGGTGCTGGTACGTGGGACGGTCCCGGTAATTTGTTGGGTTTGGAGGTTATTTTCCATTGACTTGAGAGTCTACTCCTTCAGTGACCCTACACTAGTCGTAGCCTGCTTACACGGGTGTGGTCCCACCAGGGAGTGGTGGAGAGACTACCCTGAGGATGATTTTCAGACTGGTTTCCGTCGGGCCCCTCGTCTATAGCTAGAGTCTGGCTCAAGGGGAAAACCAGTTAGAGGCCGGACCTAGGACGCATGGTCTGTGTGTGCACACGTGGTTGGGGGCGGTTGGACCCACGCTGACAAGCGTGACCCCAGCTAGTCACTTGCTTTGTGGTTACTTGTACGGTGTCCGTGCCTCTGGTAGGCACTACCACGTCGGGCAGGGCACCTGCGGTGCGGTATAAGACGTTAGGGGACGCTACCGACTGTGCTTCTAGTGGGAGGTACTCATGTTCTGGACAGAGAGTGACAGACCGTCAGCTTCAGTGACTTCGACCTTCGGGTTTTTGGTCGTGTTGACCGTTGAGTCCAGGTTGTTTTGCCGTGACGTGTGTATCGGTTTTCATGCCATGAGACTGGTGCTAGTAGCTTTATCGAGATTGCGTCTTGTTGGTGTGATTTTCGCGACCGGGTGGTCGGGGTTGCACCTTGGACAGCGTGTCCAGGTTGGCCGTGTCCTGGGAGACAGGCCTCTACGGCGTGGTTGCCGTGGGTTTTTACTTCGGTAAGTGATACTAGTGTGGTTCGGTAGCCCCCGACCACGAGATCGGGGTGTGTTTCTGGTACAGTAGGAGTAGCTGTAGTGCCGAGTTTTGACCGACCACCGGTTCGCTGTTCCTGCTGTCGTTGTAGCTTTCCTTTCCGCTACCGCCGTCGTTTCTGGTTGGGGTTCCACGGGATCCCTGCTGAGTCTCTGTTTTGGAGACTCATTCCCTACTTTTCAGATGTGGCAGTTCTTCCTCAAGATTCGAGGGTGCGGTACGGAGGTTCTCAGTTGCCAGCTCGTCGGGCCGAGTGTTCACTCGGCATGTGGTACGCTAAACTGCTTTAGACTGTACTTTCTGTTAGACTGGACTCTGTTGTAGCAATAGTTGTTTATTTATTTCTGTTAATTGTTGAATTTTCCTACTTTATTTATTATTTCTTTGTGCCTCCACACTCCTTTTAGCCCTTCCGAGCCCTCCCGGCTCGTGGGCGGCGGGTTAGGATTCGAATGGTATCGGGCCCTCCCGGTATCCGGATCTTGGGTCGTTACAACAGGAGCACGTGATATAAGCAGAACAAATAACTGGTACTTGATCCAAGGCTGATCATTATTCTAAGAAGCTGCCACGTGGATAACTAAACGATGAAGATTCTGACACGTGGCTGAAAGATTCCTGAAGCTTCCTGGCGGGAACGTTCTCTCCACACACCTAGGGTGTGAGCTTGTGTGTCCCAGACTGAAGCCTTATATAAGACCTTTCTTCTACACAAAGGGAAGCATGCTGAAGAGAAGACATCTGAGTGCATCCAAGAGAAGAGTAAGAGAGCCAGCAGAAGAAGAAGAAAGAGAGAGCAGCAGAGAAAGAAGAGAGTTCGTGAGTTTGAGAGTGGAAAGGAGGCAGCAGAAGAGAAAGAAGGATAGAGAAAGAGATAGAGAGTTAGAGGAGAAGAAGAGAAGCTCATTCAGAAGATCTATCCCTACTGGAATCTGGATCAAATCCAATCCAGTCAGCTCCATGGGAGTCACATTTGTGTTGATGTCGTTTACAGCTTTCAGTTGCTGTGTTTTCTTGTCTTTTATTTTTCTTTTGAATCTTTCTTTAAGTTGTTAGTCAGCTGAGCAAGCTGTGTCGCTCAGCGGTAGCAGAGGATTAGTTCCTCTGGACGGCCAAGCTGTATTGCCCAGCGGACGGTGAAGCTGTAATGTCCAGCGATCAAGTTGTTAGTCAGCGGTCGGCTAAGCTGTACGGCCCAGTGCAAGCTGTTAGTCAGCGGTTTGTAGGCAAGCTGTGTCGCCCAGCAGTTTTCAAGCTGTTTGACAGCGGAATCCACACTCTGGTTTGAGTGTGAGGTGGAAGTAGGTCTGGAGGACCGAACCACCTAAAAATCTTCTATGCAGTGACTGGCTTGTTCTTTTGATTCCGCTAGATGCATGCTTAGGATCGTGATCTAATTGCATATCTTTTGAGTGGATCGTGATCAGTTTGCAATTCAACTGCATGTGTGCTATTTGAACAATTATTTTCGAGCATCCTCTTAGGACAACAATTTGTGACTCCATGGGTCGTTCTGTCAACCGAGTCTATTAGTTTTATTTCCACAATAGTTATCTAATCTGAGTTTTATCTACTCAATTTTTTGAGCAAAATTTTTAAGAGGGATTCTGTAACGACCCGAGAATCCGATTACCGGGAAGGCCCGATAACCCGAGACTTGAACCGCCGCCCATGAGCCGGGAGGGCTCGGAAGGGCTAAAAGGAGTGTGGAGGTATAAAAAAATAGGAAATAAAGCAGGACAATAATTAACAGAAGGAAATAAAGCACAACAGAGTCCAGTCCAGTAGAAAGTACAGTCTAAAATAGTAAAAACGTACCACATGCCGAGTGAACACTCGGCCCGACGAGCTGGCAACTGAGAACCTCCGCACCGCACCCTCGAACATCGAGGAAGAAGAACTGTCTCACCTGAAAAGTAGGGAATGAGTCTCTAAAACCGAGACTCAGTAGGGATCCCGCGGAACCCCAACCGGAAACAACGGCGGTAGCGGAAATGGGAGCTACAACTACAGCAGGAACAGCGAACCGGTGGCCGGTCAAAACTCGGCACTACAACTACTCCTACTGTACCATAAACACACCCCGATCTCGCAGTCAAGGCTACCGAACTACACTAGTACAGCTTACCGAAGTAAAAACCCACGGCAACCATGCCATTGAGGCCTGTCTCCCCGGACACAGTCGACCCGGACACACTGTCCAAAGTGCAACCCCGACCATCTGGTCGCGGGTACCGCACAACAAGACGCAACCTCGGTAAAGCCACTAGCACTAGTCTCAGGGCACGAGAGACGACACACGTGCCACGGCGAAACAACCGAAACTCGACGGTCAACACGATCGAGAACCCAAAGGTCAAAGTCACAGAGACTGACATTCTGTCACTCCCGACTCGACAGGAGTACCTCCCACTAGAAGCACAATCGGTAGCGTCCCCTGACGTCTTACACCGCACCGCAGGTGAACTGCCTGACGTGGTAGCGCCTACCAAAGGCACGGACACCGAACAAGTACCACGAACAAGTAACTAGCTGGGGTCACACTCGTCAGCGTGGGTCCAACCGCCCCCAACCACATGTGCACACACAGACCGTGCGTCCCTGGTCTGGTCCTCTGACCGATTTTTCCCTCAGCCGGACTCTGGCTGCTAGACACGGGGCCCGACGGTAACCGGTCCACAAACCATCTCTAAGGGTCGGCCCGTACACCACTTCCTGGTGAGACCAGCACCGCGTACAGGTGGGCTACGACTAGTGGAGGGTCACTAACGGAGTAGACTCTCAAGTCAACAGAAAACAATGTCTGAATCTGACGACGTACGGGGACCATCCCACATACCGGCACTATCGCATGGCGACCACAGTCGGAGAAGGAACGAGACTCGCAGCTCACGGCTACGCACGCACCCTGCGCGAGAATCGAGAAAACCCAAGTGACGCTATGCCATTGGACTCTGGGCAGTCCTCTAGACGCACTATAGCCAACGGTCCTTGAGTCAGAAGACTCGGGATCAAGACCGTCGCACGCAACAGCACAAGGCCGTCAATCTAGTCCAAACTCTAGGTCTAAAATCACGATAGCACAAATACCGAGGCAACTTACGAGCCGCTGAGACCATTCCCTCAGGAAGGGAACTAAGAAGCCTTCCAGCCCCAGGTAGGGCAACTGGACTCACAGTCCAAGGCCACACACACGGCCGACGTGGAAAGCACAGAAGCACGATTCCCAAGGCAGCACCCAAGCTGCCACGCCGATAACTGGACTCGCAGTCCAAGGCCAAACACATGACCCACTCGGGAATCATCTTCCAGGAAAACTCACGACATGCGGGGGAACCCCACCGCACACACACCGATACACGGTGACTTGGTCTAGCGTAACACGTAAGCCCGACATGCGAGAAGTCACCCAGACTCTCAAACCCACGGGCATGCTAAACGAGGTAGCACGATCCTCTCGACACCCTCAAAACATGGACACAGAATCCCACGGGTGTCTGGGGCACTCACAAGACCGCAAGTCGACCACTGGGTCCCAACCGGGTCGACCGGGGATCCACACGTAGCGGAACAAGGCGGAGAACACGAAAACTCACCTCGACGCAACATAGAGCTTGACGGTCTGGCCTTGGGCCATCACAATATGTAACGGTCCAAGCCCGACCGTCACAGCCCTCTAACGGTCCAACATAGGAGCGTTACGCGAAAGGAGCAAAACTAGCTGTGACGCACGCACCTTGGGGCGTCACACCTCTAACGGACTGATGCGGGACGGATGACTCGACCGGGCTAGAACGTACGACGGACACAAGTGCGGCCAGCACTAGCACGTTAAGGCAAGCCAGGCGGCTAGCCACTGTGGTATTCTCCGGGTGGAGACGCCTCTCAACAGCGCTCTCTCTTTAGCCCAGTGATCGTCCCTTGCGAGGGAAAACATGGGGATCATGGCGATTAAGAAACCACCGTCGCCTAGGGTGCTAATTCGCGCTCGATGCTCAATTGGAGCTATGGAACGGGCGCTCACAACTCACAAACGCGGTGTATTTTGAACTGGCTAACGGCCCTAATCTCACAAACGCAGCAATAGATAATATACTAAATCAGCAAGTGAGAAAGGAATTGAAGCGCGTACCTCCACGCCTAGGCGTGGGGAAGAATTCCCGGCCGAATCCGAACAACCCCAATACACACGATTGTTACAATTACAATTCCAGAACTTAATACCCACTCCACGCAGGGAGGTATAGGGTTACAATGGCCAAATATGGGGTTGCTGGAACCCGGGTTGACGGGCCACACTCGCAGGAGGCGAGGAACGCGCGCCGGAGCCGCTCGGATATGCCGACGGAAAGCCGACCCGGTTCTGCCCGCGCTGGTCACCCTGCGCAGCGAGTTTGCGGAGGCTGGTACGGCTAGATCCGAAGCCCGATCAGAGCGCCGTTTGTTGGAGAATGACGGTGACTGGACGTAGTTTCTTCACTCCAGAGGGCGCATTCAGATCCTTTCAGATCTGGGTGCAGCAATGATTTCTTTCAGCGTCTGATTTGGTGTTCACAGAACTGCACAGAGAGACAAATAAATGGTGGAAAAAGGGTTGCCGATGTCGAAATGGAACTCTGTCTGTGGGAGGTTGTTGGTGACGTCCATAGGAACAAATCCTCTGAAGACCTCTCTCTCAGATATTGGCTGGATGAGGCAGGACAGATGTGGGAAGTCGCCTCTGGATCTGGACTGAGTCTGTTCAGATCTTCTTGCGCGACCTCACGAGAATTAACGCCACGGACAGCACAGACCTTGAAATGCAACGAAACCAGAGGCCACGTGAAGATGACTTGCAATACTTTAATTGATCTTCAGACACCAGCTCCTGATCACATCGTGGTTGGGCTGCATAACTCGAAACACAGTCAACCTCAGATCTGGACTGCACTCTGGGACAGATCTGCGCGCCGCCACGAGAAAAATCACCGCCGATGCTCCCGAACTCCAAACGGCATCAAACCAGCGCTGAAATCTTGCAATCTTGTAGTAGTATCAAGGATAAATCGGAGAGAACAAGATGATAAGAGGGGGATGGGAAGCGAAGGTCGAGTCCACGACCAGATTTCTGGGAAAACCACACCAAGGGAAAGGGCAAGAGAAAGAGGGAGAATCACTCTCTTAACAATTTTCTTTCAACAAAATTTCATTCTATTGTGAACAAACACTATACATGCCCTTTTATAGACAATGCAAGGGGTAGGGGGAGGGGAAATTCGTGGGTTACATGGAGAGGGAGGGTTGGGTGCGCATGGTTCATGACAAGGGGACTTGGTGAAAGGGAAAGGAGGGGCAAGGGGACATGGGTGTTCACCAAACTTTGAATTTCTTGTAAAAAGGAGGGAGGTGGCAGCCATTTGAATATGACCAGCAGCCTTTCTAGCCTCCCATGTGGTAAATGGAAGAAGAAAATTCAAAGTTGCTAGCCTAATACAACAAGGAAGGGGGCGCCCCCCTTCTTGGGCCTTGAATGGGCCAAGTTTGGCCTTGGTCTTCCTTAAGCCTATTAAGCCAATATGGAACCAATATGGCTTAAGGCCATTCTAATCTAGATAGCCCAAGAATGAAGGAAGCCCAATTGGGCCTTTCATGGCTAATGGATCCATCATAATGGTCCAAGGCCATTCCTTCTTAAGACATTCTAAGGGGCTTTAACCAAAATGGCCATTTAAGGGCCTTACAAGCAGCCCAATATGAAAACCCACATATAATGTGACATTACAAGCCCAATTTAATGCTAAAAAAGGTCCAATTTGAAGCCAAAGTGTCCCCAATTTGAAGGGAAGTCGATGTAGTCAACTTGGTGCTCCGCGTATGGCACCGTCGGTTCGCCGACGTGTCACGTGATCGCCCTGGTGTCCGCACCAATTCTCCCCGGGTGGGAGGAACTCGACCCCGTCGAGTAAGTGTCCCGAAGCTTGCATTCTCCGCATGTGATCAAGGTGTTGGTCATCGTGGGGCATCCTTGCCAACGCACTAGGACGTGTGGATATGCGCCATTCCTTGTGGTGATCACCTGCTCATCCAGTATACAATCTATACGCATGCGTTGAGGCTGGAAGAGGTGGACTCTCGGGTGGTGTATCACTCACAATAGAAGGAGAAAGCCCAAAGCTCACTTAGGGATCACCGCGGGTTCCAATATGCTACCAGATCTGAAACATGGAACGTCGAACTGTCACCATAGTCACCCGGTAGTTCAATATCGTACGCTTTCGGACCCACTTGTTTCATAACCCGGAAAGGGTGGGAATCATGGACTTAGAGTGGCTTTCGGTCTCCGGGAGGAAACCAATCAGGTATGACCCTGACCTAGACGTACTCTCCCTTTGAATCCACGAATATGTAGCATGCATCGGCTACCTCCTTATATGTGCTTGACTGGCCTTTTATTGACACGACTTAATGCAAACCATATGAAAGAAAACAAACCATAGAAACAAACACACACACTTGAACTTAGACAAACCTATGGTGATGTAGACCATGCATATGCAATGGTGGACTAGGGCACCCGAATATGTGCCATGCATACACTAGATGTACTCGATGCTTGACGGAATGGACGATTCCTAGACACCCTAAGATGTACCAATCATGCATTGGCGACCTATGGGATTTGGGTGGGGAAGGACTAGGAGATCCAAAACTACCCTCGTCATTACCCCTAGACGTAGGTACGGCTTGCCAACTAGACCGAGGGGTAGGGATGGGATGGTGAACTCCTTGGAAGAAGTGGAGTGAATATGATAGCTCGGGAGGTTCACTAGTGAAATGGTCAAAAGGGTCAAAGAATTTATGACCCCATGAAGTGGGTTCCCCCATGACTCGGTCCCAATTATGAAATTCTTGAGGGTGTAGGTAGTCACCTTCATCCGTTATGGTAACTGGGACAATGGTCATGTGAAGAAAATAAACTTCCTCCCTCGGGCAAAAGGAAATGAAGTCGGACTCGGCCGGCATCGGGAGGAGTAGAAGAATCTCCGTGGTGACACACCCCACGGTGCACACGGAGGTAATGGATCCTAAGGCCGGATGGGTGAAGCTAAGACTAGCGGGTTGGTCAAAGCCTCGGGCCAAAAGATGCGTCAACTCCCATTGTGAATCTAATCCCATAATAAGGTCATCCAAAGTATCGACATGGTGACTAGACCGAAAAGTTGTGTGGTAGGAGTTGATGGACACCAAAGGTAGGGTAGGGTCCATAGACGGGTAAGGAAGTGGGATCAAGCCATCCTTGAGCCAACTAAGAAGCGGCTCGGCTATGTATAATGTACCCGTTAGAAATACGGGTGGCTCGGGATGAGGTGGCTCCAAGCGTGAATTCGAAGGTGGAGTGGGCCGCTAGGGCTGGGTGGCTGGACACACGGGGTCCCTAAGGGTGATCTTACCGGGTAGGTATGGTGGGCATAAGGTGCAAGTCCTCTTGTCCCAGTCAAGATTGGCCCTTCTCTCTCCTAACCACTTTTGCCCTAAAATGATGCATGAACCAGCAAGTGTGCCGATCCTGCACCATGCGCCATCGGTGTAGAGAACAGAGCCGATCCTCTTATAGAACTCAATACAAGCAAAATCACCATCGCGGACAATCTCGCCTGTCTTGGAGAGAGACTCCACGATGTCAAGAGAAACCCAATTATCCGACTCCCTATCGGTGAAATGGAGTTCCGTTGTGGACCCGTTGGGTAGAGCGGCTTTCATAATGAGAGGGGCAAAACCAAAGGCTCGGTCCATGAGGACATTCATTTTGGCCACAAAAGTTGACCACTCGGACGTATGGTCTTGGGGATCGGCCATGGGTAGTGGACATGGACATGCATACACACAGTGACAAGACACTAGACCGGCTATGCAAGTTTGGAATGCATGCACACTAAGGACCCTAGACGTAAACCAAGACTCGGTACGTGGCGGAGATAACCGATCCGAAGATCACTCGCACAAGTGTGCGGCCTTCCCGATAGGCGTAGCCTAACGTTCGGACAACACCTTTTGAGATACCGAGTAAAGGGATGCAAATGCAACCTAGACTGACTTAGACAATGACTTAAATGACACTCTTTTTTTTTTCTTTTTTGACACCCTAGACTCAAACTCGCTCTGATACCAAATTGATGCGGGACGGATGACTCGACCGGGCTAGAACGTACGACGGACACAAGTGCGGCCAGCACTAGCACGTTAAGGCAAGCCAGGCGGCTAGCCACTGTGGTATTCTCCGGGTGGAGACGCCTCTCAACAGCGCTCTCTCTTTAGCCCAGTGATCGTCCCTTGCGAGGGAAAACGTGGGGATCATGGCGATTAAGAAACCACCGTCGCCTAGGGTGCTAATTCGCGCTCGATGCTCAATTGGAGCTATGGAACGGGCGCTCACAACTCACAAACGCGGTGTATTTTGAACTGGCTAACGGCCCTAATCTCACAAACGCAGCAATAGATAATATACTAAATCAGCAAGTGAGAAAGGAATTGAAGCGCGTACCTCCACGCCTAGGCGTGGGGAAGAATTCCCGGCCGAATCCGAACAACCCCAATACACACGATTGTTACAATTACAATTCCAGAACTTAATACCCACTCCACGCAGGGAGGTATAGGGTTACAATGGCCAAATATGGGGTTGCTGGAACCCGGGTTGACGGGCCACACTCGCAGGAGGCGAGGAACGCGCGCCGGAGCCGCTCGGATATGCCGACGGAAAGCCGACCCGGTTCTGCCCGCACTGGTCGCCCTGCGCAGCGAGTTTGCGGAGGCTGGTACGGCTAGATCCGAAGCCCGATCGGAGCGCTGTTTGTTGGAGAATGACGGTGACTGGACGTCATTTCTTCACTCCAGAGGGCGCATTCAGATCCTTTCAGATCTGGGTGCAGCAATGATTTCTTTCAGCGTCTGATTTGGTGTTCACAGAACTGCACAGACAGACAAATAAATGGTGGAAAAAGGGTTGCCGATGTCGAAATGGAACTCCGTCTGTGGGAGGTTGTTGGTGACGTCCATAGGAACAAATCCTCTGAAGACCTCTCTCTCAGATATTGGCTGGATGAGGCAGGACAGATGTGGGAAGTCGCCTCTGGATCTGGACTGAGTCTGTTCAGATCTTCTTGCGCGACCTCACGAGAATTAACGCCACGGACAGCACAGACCTTGAAATGCAACGAAACCAGAGGCCACGTGAAGATGACTTGCAATACTTTAATTTATCTTCAGACACCAGCTCCTGATCACATCGTGGTTGGGCTGCATAACTCGAAACACAGTCAACCTCAGATCTGGACTGCACTCTGGGATAGATCTGCGCGCCGCCACGAGAAAAATCACCGCCGATGCTCCCGAACTCCAAACGGCATCAAACCAGCGCTGAAATCTTGCAATCTTGTAGTAGTATCAAGGATAAATCGGAGAGAACAAGATGATAAGAGGGGGATGGGAAGCGAAGGTCGAGTCCACGACCAGATTTCTGGGAAAACCACACCAAGGGAAAGGGCAAGAGAAAGAGGGAGAATCACTCTCTTAACAATTTTCTTTCAACAAAATTTCATTCTATTGTGAACAAACACTATACATGCCCTTTTATAGACAATGCAAGGGGTAGGGGGAGGGGAAATTCGTGGGTTACATGGAGAGGGAGGGTTGGGTGCGCATGGTTCATGACAAGGGGACTTGGTGAAAGGGAAAGGAGGGGCAAGGGGACATGGGTGTTCACCAAACTTTGAATTTCTTGTAAAAAGGAGGGAGGTGGCAGCCATTTGAATATGACCAGCAGCCTTTCTAGCCTCCCATGTGGTAAATGGAAGAAGAAAATTCAAAGTTGCTAGCCTAATACAACAAGGAAGGGGGCGCCCCCCTTCTTGGGCCTTGAATGGGCCAAGTTTGGCCTTGGTCTTCCTTAAGCCTATTAAGCCAATATGGAACCAATATGGCTTAAGGCCATTCTAATCTAGATAGCCCAAGAATGAAGGAAGCCCAATTGGGCCTTTCATGGCTAATGGATCCATCATAATGGTCCAAGGCCATTCCTTCTTAAGACATTCTAAGGGGCTTTAACCAAAATGGCCATTTAAGGGCCTTACAAGCAGCCCAATATGAAAACCCACATATAATGTGACATTACAAGCCCAATTTAATGCTAAAAAAGGTCCAATTTGAAGCCAAAGTGTCCCCAATTTGAAGGGAAGTCGATGTAGTCAACTTGGTGCTCCGCGTATGGCACCGTCGGTTCGCCGACGTGTCACGTGATCGCCCTGGTGTCCGCACCAATTCTCCCCGGGTGGGAGGAACTCGACCCCGTCGAGTAAGTGTCCAGGGTGGGAGGAACTCGCCCTGGTGACCCACGGCTCTCGCCACGCTCAAGCCCCGACAACCAGCACTTCTATCTGTGACAAGACCATCCACTGGTCGCCAGATACACGTCAACGGGAAACCTCCACCAGCCCAACAGGCACGATCCAACTCACAGCAGGCCATCCGCTGACTCACACACAGACCGATGCCACATCTCGAGCTACACTCCTCTCGGACTCCGCATCTGAGCTTGAACATCGCGCCAACTCAACCCTCTCGGGGAGCACGACGAAACCATATAACAAGATCCTAGTGTCCTCAGTCATCACCTCACTCGACACAGGCTCACAGAGGAACCATCCCATGCTGGTCGCCAAACCAGGGATAACCATTGTGACACCAACATCCCATCAAGGACCACCCTCCGACGTCAATCTCACAAAAAGGCCTCCGCCCACAGTCACTCTTCCATCTGGTCTCATCGAATCCTTCGATCAATCCAAGTGGACACCTGCCAATCCCGATTCCACCCTTACCACAGAGCCACGGGACACCACCTGAACAGTGCTCACGGGTCCCCAAGCAATATACATCTCACCGTGGTCGGCTACGAGACTAGCCTTACTAGTCACTCGCAGCTACCAACAGGAACCCACAGCATGCCAGAGATCACTTCTCCAAAAATGATCTCATCTGAGGACACGACTGGGAACACAAGTCGGGCACCAAGCCACCGACTCTGACCAACCCGTCCTTGACCATCGTCAGGCGACATCCTCAACAACCCCATCCGGGTCCAACACCGATGCTTGACACGACTTCTACCACAGGAACAGGGTACTCATGCGACACACTAGCCAGCACATTCCCCAACACTCCATCCTGCCAGTGCCAAGAATCACGACTACTCGGGCAACGGCACGACAACAACACGTCTTGCATAGAGGGACCAATCCTCTAATGCTCAACGCAAACTCAGGAATCTGCCCGTAGCAACCAACGCTACGATCCTGAACCAGTGGGTCACAAGCCCACCACGCTTCCGCTGCGCACTCTAATCTACGCGCGCACAGTCGAGAAAGCAAACACCGCCCAACCGACACTCGTCCTTCCGGAACAGCGCCAGCACACCCTCACACGACAAGGGAATGGGCACAGCTTCTCATAGGTAACCACCTGGCCAAGAGAAGGAGCACGTCTCACTCGAACTTCATGGCACACAAGGCCAACCAATCCGAACACATGATGCAAGACGACGAACCTAGCCAAACACAATCTCTCCAACCAAAGGGGAGACCAAACGCACTTCCGACCAACGGAAGAACTCCACGCTCGACCTGACCTCAAACCTCACGCACGCTGGGAACAGCACCATCCAGCACCAAGGAAAACCATCGCTTCCATCAGGTCAGCGCCTCCGACACACTCGACGAGTGTCACTTCGGACCACAATCACAACATCTTTTGATGCACCACCGCTGTAATTCTTTGAACTACAACACACCACGCGAAGAGCCGCAACACGAGCCATAACAACAACCGCTGACGCTCATCCTCGAGTCCCGAACTCACCGTGGAGCCTTCACATCTCAAGCCAACTCCAAGGCGGACACCACCCATCCACTGACAGAAACGCAGGAGCAAAGACTTACTGGGACACCAGAGCCCAATCCTGCCTCAAAATTCGCAAGAATAATCGGGACCAACACGTCATTTCTGACGCCACAGAGCACGACAAGAACATCAGGCTCGATGAAACAGCAGCTCACCGAGAAGATATTTCGCTCACCTGAGCACACTTCTCGATCAGAGCACCCGCTCTGTCACCTCAAGCCACGACCTGAACACCTCAGGGGCTGGATAGACCTCGAGCTGGAGTGGCCAGAACCGATAGAATCTCCCTCGAAGCACGCTCACGACCACTTAACCACGGACAATCCTCTCCAGCCACCTGACCACGCTCTTGGTTCCTCGAACGCAACACCGCGAGCTCACGCCTGCCAGCAACCTCTGTCCAACGCAGTACAACCAGGGCCACCACTGATGAGGGAGAAGGCTCTCGACCTCGATCCTCAGACCCCATGCTGGCACGAAAGCCGCGGACAGCAACCACCTTCACAGCGCCGCACAGCGCACTCAAGCTCTCAAGTGAGAAGCTAGGCGGAAAGTGAACACGAAACCCTAAGCCAATTGCCGACTGTACTGGACCTTATGGACTCTTATCACTGCAATATCTCGAATTCCCATGTACGTCCACAACCACTGCTCTGATACCAGCAGTAACGACCCGAGAATCTGATTATCGGGAAGGCCCGATAACCCGAGACTCGAACCGTCGCCCACGAGCCGGGAGGGCTCGGAAGGGCTAAAAGGAGTGTGGAGGCACAAAGAAATACGAAATAAAGCAGGACAACAATTAACAGACATAAATAAACAACTACAGCTACAACAGAGTCCAGTCCAACAGAAAGTACAGTCTAAAGCAGTAAAAACGTATCACATGTCGAGTGAACACTCGGCCCGACGAGCTGGCAACTGAGAACCTCTGCACCGCGCCCTCGAACCTCGAGGAAGAAGAAGCACCTCACTGCGCCCTCGAACTGAGAACCGGTGGCCGGTCAAAACTCGGCACTACAACTACTCCTACTGTACCATAAACACACCCCGATCTCGCAGTCAAGGCTACTGAACTGCACTAGTACCGCTTACCGAAGTAAAAATCCACGGCAACCATGCCATAGAGGCCTGTCTCCCCGGACACAGTCGACCCGGACACACTGTCCAAAGTGCAACCCCGACCATCTGGTCGCGGGTACCGCACAACAAGACGCAACCTCGGTAAAGCCACTAGCACTAGTCTCAGGGCACGAGAGACGACACACGTGCCACGGCGAAACAACCAAAACTCGACGGTCAACACGACCGAGAACCCAAAGGTCAAAGTCACAGAGACTGACAGTCTGTCACTCCCGACTCGACAGGAGTACCTCCCACTAGAAGCACAACCGGTAGCGTCCCCTGACGTCTTACACCGCACCGCAGGTGAACTGCCTAACGTGGTAGTGTGATGGGGGCATCTCTCGCCCTTCACATTTTTCCACAGCTTCGATTGCTCGCCAGCATAGCTCCATTGTGTCCGTCATATTTTTCTGAGTCGAGTCATGTAATTTTCATATTTTATTTGAGTCATGTCATTGTAATTTTCCTTTTATTTGAGTCATGTACCTATGTTAATGAGTCATCTACCTAGGGTAAGTGTCATTAGATTGTTTAGAATGGTTATTGGGCCCAATTCTTTGGGCTAGGCCCAGGGGTGCCCCTACCCCCTTGGTCTTTGGTCATTGTAGTAAGAGTTAGGGACTTTTGTAGAAATGTGGGTTGCCTATATATAGGACCACATTTCCTCCATTTGAGTTAATGAATCAATGAATGAAAATTGCCATTTGAGAGTTCAAATTTCCTATTGGAGAGATTCCATTAGTTGGGTGAGAAACTCTTGGGAGTGATTCCCCCTATCCCCCCTCTCTCTCTACCTCTCTCTCTCTCTAATAAGTAATTTTCTCTCTCCTCCACTTTCTCTCTCTAAAACCAGCGCCCCTTTCTCTCTCCTCCCCTCCCAACCATCTTTCTCTCTCTTCCCCCCTCCAATAACTCTTTCCAGACCCCATTCTTCCCTTCCCCCACCTTGGAACACCCCCTCCTAGACCCCCTCACAGCCCGAGCTTTCCCCACACTCATCCACCCCCATTTTCCCTCCCATATACCCCATTCCCCCCCCATCATCTTCAACCTACAGTTCCCAGTTGTAGATCTGCAGAAGAGTATCAGATTGCAGAGGCGACCACGGTTTCCTCCGGATGTTTATGAAGGATCAAGAGCCATCGTTGGAAGCGTCTCACAGTTCTCTTCGTAACGGCGGTGGTCCCATCCCGTTCTGAGTTCGTGATCGCCCAGGGGAGTCATACTTCCCCGACTGCGCAAAGCCTCCCTGGCAGGAGACCAGATCCGCAGTGGAAGCCCGACTGCGACGGTCCTACTTGGAATCTGATCAAGAGTTCTTCTTCAAAAAGCTTCTACTACAGGTCTTCTTTCTTCTCCAAAAAGTAGAGCTCAGTTTGGCTCCTGGAACCAGGAGTTATCAATTTTCTCCCCCGGGTGCGCGGTTCTGCTTCCCCACAGTCTACACCGACCTCACATCCGAGTTAAGAGCCCACTGGTCTTCTCTGACAACGTTTGGCTTCCTCGACAGCTTTGCTTCGAAGAGGACCCGTCAACGGTTCCAACGACTCTGGCGGCACCTGATTCTAAGTTCAGGAGCGGTCGTGGCATCCTCTTCTTCCTGCTATTGGAAAGCTGAAGCTGTCAGAACCGAGGGTCTGCCACCCTATTCAAGCCCCTACCACGACCAGCAGCGGTGCCCAAAGAAATCAACAAAATTCAAGCATCATCTCGATCTAGCTACAAAGAATCTCCAAGTGGTCTCGTCATCGGAAAAATTTTGGAGTGGCCACAGTATCGTAATAACCATCAGTCAGTCCTGAAGCACAGACAGCAGACAGAACTGATGTCAGCTTCCTTGTTGATCGCTAGTTCGGTGTCACCCCTCCCCGCTTGGCCGGCTGAAGTCCCCTCCCTGTGTGGAGGTAGTTTTGGATGTAATATCAGTTGACCCCCACCCCTATATCTCACCCCTTGTATGGGGTGTAGTGTTGTAACAATTTGAGCAGGTCAAGCTACCCCGGCGCGGCGTGTGGGGAACCCACGCTTCCCCGCTTGCCCACGTCTCCGAGCGGGACCGGTTTCTTCAAACCGGTCGAGTAAGTGCTCCACTCCTAGCTCCATTTAGTGCTTGTTCTTTCTAATATTAGTTCATAAACTCCGCTGGCCGTGAGAGTGAGAGCCCGATCCTTGAGCTCCTTGCTTCAAGAGATCACCGTGGGGTGAGGAGTGTAACCCGTGCCTTGGCACCTCGTCGACTCCCTTGAATTGGGCTGCCATTACCCTTGGGAATTAACCTAGGCCTTGCTGGCCCTCTACCAGCAAGGGCCCAACCCACACAACCTCCACTTGGCATTGCCAAGTTACCCCGGGTCTTGGTGAGCATCGGGTGAGCGGTCGCCAATATCGGTCCGTTTGATTGCAAATTGTGCTTGTTCATTTTGGTCCAAGGGTGTGTCACATCATAGTGCCTGCCAAAGGCACGGACAACGAACAAGTATCATGAACAAGTAACTAGCTGGGGTCACGCTCGGCAGCGTGGGTCCAACTGGCCCCAACCACGTGTGCACACACCGACCGTGCGTCCCTGGTCTGGTCCTCTGACCGGTTGTCCCCTCAGCCGGACTCTGGCTGCTACACGCAGGGCCCGACGGTAACCGGTCCGCAAACCGTCTCTAAGGGTCGGCCTGTACACCACTCCCTGGTGAGACCAGCACCGCGTACTGGTGGGCTACGACAAGTGGAGGGTCACTAACGGAGTAGACTCTCAAGTCAACGGAAAATAATGTCCGAATCCGACGACGTACGGGGACCATCCCACGTACCGGCACCGTCGCACGGCGACCACAGTCAGAGAAGGAACGTGACTCACAGCTCACGGCTACGCACCCACCCTGTGCGAGAATCGAGAAAACCCAAGTGACGCTAAGCCACTGGACTCTAGACAGTCCTCTACACACACTACAGCCAACGGTCCTTGAGTCAGAAGACTCGGGGTCAAGAGTGTCGCATGCAACAGCACAAGGCCGTCAATCTAGTCCAAAATCTAGGTCTAAAACCACGGTAGCATGAATACCGAGGTAGCTCATGTGCAGCCGAGACCATTCCCTTGGGAAGGGAACTAAGAAGCCTTCCAGCCCCAGGCAGGGCAACTAGACTCACAGTCCAAGGCCACACACACGGCCGATGTGGAAAGCACAGAAGCACGATTCCCAAGGCAGCACCCAAGCCGCCATGCCGATAACTGGACTCGCAGTCCAAGGCCAAACACATGGCCCACTCAGGAATCATCTTCCAGGAAAACTCACGACATGCGGGGGAACCCCACCGCACACACACCGATACACGGTGACTCGGTCTAGCGTAACACGTAAGCCCGACACGTGAGAAGTCACTCGGACTCTCAAACCCACGGGCACACTAAACGAGGTAACACAGTCCTCTCAACACCCTCAAAACACGGACACAGAATCCCATGGGTGTCTGGGGCACTCACAAGATTGCAAGTCGACCACTGGGTCCCAACCGGGTCGACCGGGGATCCACACGTCGCGGAATAAGGCGGAGAACACGAAAACCCACCTCGATGCAACATAGAGCCTGACGGTCTGGCCTTGGGTCGTCACAGTATGTAACGGTCCAAGCCCGACCGTCACAGCCCTCTAACGGTCCAACACAGGAGCGTTACGTGAAAGGAGCAAAACTGGCTGTGACGCACCCACCCTGGGGCGTCACAACCCCTAACGGACCTACCCAGGTGCGTTAGAAGAGGGGATACGTCAACTCTGACGCACCCAAATGAGGGCGTCACAGTGCTCTGACGGACCAAGCCTGGTGCGTCAGAGACTCGTGACCCCAACGGTCCGAAACCACAGAAACGGACATAACGGTCGGACCCAGGCGCGTCACAGCGCCATGGCGGTCTATCGTGGGACCGTCACACCCATAGACCACCAAAAAGGTTAACGGGCCCTGTGACGCACCCACCCTGGGGCGTCACAGGCTGTGACGGTCACTGGAAGGACCGGCACACCCGTCCGAGCGCGAAACGGCGAGACACGACCCAACAAATGTCCCACGCCCCCATACCTCCACGGGAGAGAGGGAAAACAGGGGGGAAGCCTTCAAATAGCCCCTATCATGCATCTAAGGCCTCGGATCGGTCAAAAACGTAATGAAACGAGAGATCGGCCCACGAGCCCTAAAACATGGATTTTTCTCAAAAATCCCCGATTACGCCCGCTCGGCTCACCACGGCCTACAAAACTCGCGGAAAAAGAAGTGCACGAGCCGGAGGTCCATCTCCCTACCTCCACTGAAGATTTCACCCCCCGAGCTCGCCGATCTGCGAAGAAACGCCGTTGAAGCCTCGCCGACTCGCGACCGTGCCACAAGCTCTCACGTGCCTCCACCGCCTCGATCCTCGCCCATCCTCACCCGCATCCTCGCCCCCGCCGCCTCCGCCTTGCCCCCGCCTCGCTCCGTCGGCCGCCGGAGAAGAGAGGGGAGAAAGAGGGCGTGAGAGAAGAGACAGGGAGGGAAGAGAGAAATGAGAGGGGAGAGAGAAAAGGGTTAATATATATAGAAAAACCCCAAAATTACAGAAATTCAGAAAATTATGAAAAATTACCTCCGCGATCCTCGGGAGGAGCACAACGCAGTGGTACTATCCCGGAGTCGGAGAACGCCATGGTTCGCCCTGCACAGAGTTCCGAAGGCACATCAGGGAAAAACAGGTGTAAAGCACAAAATACACTCCGAGACCCACTAAAAGATTCGGAAAAAAAAACCTGGGGCATTACAGATTCATTCACCCCCCTCTTAATCTGTTTGCACCAATCATATTGACCCATCAATTGGTATCAGAGAAGGTATCTATACATCTAGATCCAACGATCTGCAGAGGATCCTATTGTACTCGGTGCTTTGTTTCGCTGTCTAGGTGTCCTTCATTGTAACTATCTGATTTAAGTGCATCTCTCATTCATTACTCTCTGATCTATACTTAACTAGTCATACTTTGAAGGCTCTTCCACCAATTTTCAGAGGTAATGACTTCGATCTATGGCTGGAGAATTTCAGTTGGTATGTAAGATCAATCGATCCTGATCTCTGGAAGGTAATGGCTCACGGTCCACATAAATTATCAAAAGATAAATCTAAATGGACCGATAAGGATAGATTGAAAGACTCGATAGAGCATTAGCTTTGATGAAAGTATCTCTTGACAGAGCTCTAATTTCATGTATTTCATCTTGCAGGTCTGCCAAGGAGATTTTGGACAAACTGAAGATTGCTAGCTGTGGAAATGAAGACCGATGTATGATGGCTCACGGGAGCAAACAAAGTAGTAATCAGGACGATGATCAGGTAAACCTCTTTGAGAATTACACTCTGGATGATTGGATTGCTACATACAATGATTTGCTTGAGTCTTATGACCAATTAAGAAAACAACATAAAAAGATGAAAAAGAAAATTGATCAAAATGGTCCTAATTCATCCTGTGAAAATTGCCTAAAAACAATTCAATCAGATGATGCTTGTTTATCTGAGATTCACTCAAACATAAAGCAAATGTGTTTGCTGAAAAAGGGAAATCAAGAATTCGCAAATAAAATTTCTGAACTAGAAAATAAACTGCGCTCATGTAATGATAATCAGATGTGCATGAAAAACTCTGATGAGTATAAAAAATTATTGAAAAATCTCAATTGTGCTGACTTGGAATTAAACGAAGTGAAGTCTCAAAATCAAATTTACAGAAAGCATATTGAAGAATATTAAGAAGAGCTCAAAAGACTTCAAGAGGAAATTAACCTTGTGACTGAAAAATGTGATGCAATCAAAACTGTGAACATGGAGCTTCAGAAAAATTGTGAAAACTCGCAAGAAAAGGATGAAACTGAAAAACAAAACAAAAATCTAGTAAAAGAAGCTAACAATTTTGATAGTAATAAGTATTCCTTGTTGAAAGAATTAAATGAATCTCCTTTCTTGGATCTTGAGTGGCACAAGAAATGGATTGCTTCTCTCAAGGAAGAAAACTGAAATTTGTTGAATGAGAAACTTGAGCTTGAACAAAGAAAGGAAGTGCTGATTGAAAGACTGGACTCTGTATCCAGTAGTGAAAATACAGTGAAGAAATTGAGAAGTGGGTAAAGGAAAATGAAAATCACAAGGAACAACATAAAAAACTCATGGTCTTAAATACTATCATGGGAGAAAAATAGTCAACCATTGAAAAGGGAAAGTGTGTGGAAAATGACACTAAACAAAGACTGAAACGGGAAATCAATACTCTTCAAAGTCTGAATGATATTCTACATCAACAGGTTATCAGCTGTGAATCTGACATTGCTTGTTATGAGGTTGAAATTATCTCTCTAAATTCTGAAATCCAAGATCTAAGAAATTGTCTGTCTAAATCTGTGAAGGATAAAGGCAAAATGAAAATGTCTCTGGAAGATAATGTAAGTGGTAAAAGAAAGGGGACTGACAACAACTCTGAAATTAAGCAAGCCAATAGGAACTAGCTGTACACCACTCATATTCAAAGCTCTAAGAGCTGGAATCTCAAGACAACCCCCAAAATAGTGTACTGCAACTAAAAATCAAAAAACACTGAAAAACAAAAGGAACGTTATGCATGCTAAGAATTCATTTGATAAAACCCATGCTTCAAAGAAATTCAATAAGGGTTCATGTCATTACTGTGGGAAGCATGGTCACTTCATGGACAACTATCTTGTGCTGAAAAAGGATGATCTGAATGTTGATAGACTGCATGCTAGGAATTTTCTTGCTAAGAAACCCTCTTTTGGTCAAAAGAAGAGAATTCAATGCTTTTATTGTCATAGAATTGGTCATGTCATGCATGAGTGTAATTTAATGAAACAAGATGACATGAAAGCTAAGAAATCCCATGCTAAGAATCATGCCTATCTGAATAAAAAGGTTCATTGTTTTAATTGGGGCAAATTGGGGCACTTTGCTGCACAATGCTGGCATGCACATGGGAGAAATAGTCAACACGAATTTGTTAAAGCCCCTGTATATCAAAATACCTTTGATAAAAATAAATCTATTTTTAAAAGACAAACTGCTGCATGGTTTGAATGTGGAAAACTTGACCACCGAGCTTCTGAATGTTGGTTGGCAGGTTATAGAAAACGAGATGTCCACTTTGTTAACAAAGACTTCCATAAGAATGCGCATAGGTTCCATGTTAATAATAATGTGTATAGGAAGAATTCTCAAATGGCTGCATCATGTCATTACTGTGGTCAGTTTGGACATTCCATGTCCAACTATAAATTGATAAGATTTGACGACCTTCGTGCACAAAAACTGTTTAGAACACCTGTTGGAGATAACACAGGACCCAAGGCTGCTTGGGTTCGTGCTGGATCAAAATAACCCAATTGCTGCAGGTGTGCCTTGGAGAGGAATAAAGGGGTAATAAAACAGAGCACCTGAATTGACCCTGAAGGGGCGTGATCTCGCGCTTGTCCTGAGCCGGGAGGATGATCACCGAATAATGAATTGCAGAGAAAGGGAAACGGATCCGGAGGCCCAAGGATGGTTCCCTGGTGAAAACCCTCCGATGCCTAAGTCAGTAGAGCAATGGTGGAAGATATGGAGGGAGGTAGAAAGAGGTGCACGAGATCTCCCAACACCAAGGTGGTGAAGTGATTCCTGCTCAGGGGTTTTTAGGCATGTACTGCCCCTACCTTTCACTGGAGGGAGTCCCTGGTTTATATAGTGTGCTCAACTTAGGAGTCCAGTAAGCTGAGGAGTTTCAGGCGGGAGTTACGTCCTCATCGTGGGATCTTTACGTCCTCATCGTGGGATCTTCATAGCCTTGAGGGATCATGGGTCTCTTATCCTCATAAACTCATGCTCATAAAGGGCTCTCAACGGCAGTGTGTATAAGCAATCGTCAGTCGGTCCGAGCATAAAAGGTGCCAACCCTGTCCGGGAGATAGGCATAGCTCGGATGAAGTCAGGTCGGAATGGGCACAGAGTGCTTGCCTCTATCCCGATGAAGGGATAACTCGGGCATGGGTCTTCCTCCGTTCTGACGCTCGGGCCTTCCGAGCCTAAGGGCCGCCGAGGAAGGATGGGATCCCGAGTGACCTTTATTGGGCTTTTTAGCCTAAGTGGGCCCTATGGGGCTGTCACTTGGATGAGCTGATCCTCGTTCGGTCCTGATGGACCTTGTTCGGCTGTTCTTAGATGGGTTACAGAAATCCCCCTCTTCACTTGTCCCCCTCCTACTCCCGAGCTTTAGTAAGCTCAGAAGAGTAGCTGTTTGGGGTTTTGGATCAGCGTGGCTCAGGTGGGTGGAGATCTGGCGGTGTTAGGAAGCCACGTGTCGTGGTCACCTAGGCCCGTGTTAATGATGATCCTGACGGATTTGAACTGAAGGGGCCCTCTTTTCTCGGAGGGCGGAACGACGCGCTGCCTCCCGCGTGGGGATATAGGCGTTGGGCGCTTGCTGTCATTCCAGACTCTCTCCATCTTTAGGGTTTTGGCTCTCCTCCGTTCGTGCTTTTGGGGCTCTTCGATGCGCCGTGAGGACGTGATGGAAGAGCAGAGGCTTGCAGCGGCGTTCAAAGAGTTGGCGGAGATAACCGCGGAGGCAGTCCGGTGGCTTCCTCTTCCCCCGAAATCTTCAGGGTCTCGAGATCGCCTTTCCTCAGAGTCTTCTCCGGATTCCATGGCGGACCAGCACTCGGAGGCTGAGGTGTGGGAGGACGAGTTAGTGGCGAGGGCGCCGGTTCCAAACTGTAGTGAACTGGGGGAGACGGATGTGAGAAGGCTAGAGCACCATTATCGCCTGCCCCACAAGTTCTGCTTTGCCGTGGCTTCCCCATACGAGACGAGCCTGGACTCTCGTACAGGCCACATCTGTACTTTTCTTCTATCGTGGAAGGGTGGATTCCGCCTTCCATTCGAACCTTTCGTTCTTCAGCTTCTTAATTTTTTTCTGTTGGCGCCCATTCAGTTGGTAGCCAACTCTTATCTCCTTCTCTCCGCCTTCCGCATTCTCTGCCGCCAGTGTGGGGTTCCTCCTTCCTTGGACCTCTTTCACTATTTTTTTGAGTTGAAAGCACATCCTTTGGCTGGGAAGGGCTTCTACTTAATCCAGGCGAGGTGGAATAGGAGTTGCATCTCCTTGGCGGCGAAGGATTCTTCGCATAAGGGGTGGAAGACTCAGTTCTTCTGGGTGGGGATTTATTCAGTGGAGGAAACCTGGAGGTGTCCAGTAATCCCCAATTTCCACCCGAATATCCCTTCCAGGCAGGATGAGTTCCCTCCACATGTGGAGGAATACGCAGCCATCTTGCTGAAGCACCGCCAATCTACCGAAGAGCTGGTTACTCCAGAGAATATCGAGCGGTGTCTTCTTACGCGGCTGCATCCGTCGGGCTCAGGTGCCACAAACTAGATTCTCCTTCGGATGTGGGGGTCATTCTTATTTTTCTGAATATGTCTTCTTCTTCGTGCAGACACCAGGCGGGAGGCTTTGGAGGACCCCGCAGAGGTGATCGAGCTTGGCGATGACTCGACCGCTGATGAACTGGCTGCTCCCACGGGTCACTCCCGAACCAGAGATAAGGGCAAGGGGGCGGCACAGGGTGAATCCTCCAGGTCGCGGGGGTCCAAGCGCCAGGACCCCATGGAGGGCATGATCCGGGCCGCTGCGAGGGCCAGGAAGCGGGCCAAGAAGGCCGGGGTCGTACCCGCAGTCGGAGGTGACCCTGCCGCGGCTCGCCCTTCCACCGAGCATGATGGGGCCGACCCCACCGGGCGAGCTCTCCCACCAGCCGAGCAAGTGGGGGCCGAGGAGGTTGGGGCCGCTCCTGCGGTTGGCGATGATGTGGGCTCGACTCTTCCTTCGACCGGAGCCGAGGGAGCCGGGGCTGCTCTTGCCACCGGCAACGGTGCTGGCCCGGCTCTCCCCTCGGTAGGAGTCGAGGGGGCCGTGACCGAGGTTGGCGCTTCAGGAGGTGGTGCAGGTGCTGAGCCAGTCCAGGTTGGCGGGCCGCAAGAAAATCCGGCCGAGGCGCGAGAGGCGACCGAGGCTGGGGCTCGGTCTGAGCCGCTCGGAGGAGCGCCGGGCGATGGGGGGTTCTCTGTCCTGGCGGCCTTGGAGAGGCTTGGTATCTCGGGCCCTCTACACCAGGTATGCCGCGGTATAGCCGCAAAGGTGAGGGGGGGGAGGTAGGTAGTACTCTCTGTCCGTGGCCCTTGCTGTTGTTATGGAGGGTGACCTGGCTCTGGCCTAGATGGGGGATGCTTTGGTAGAAGCGTACGCTCGGTCGGAGTGGGAGTGAGCGAACCTGGCCTGGACCCTTGGTGGGTCTGACAGGAGGTTGGCTCGGCTTGCCGAGGAGCGTGATGGGCTTTGACGGGAGCTTTCCTCAGTCAAGGAGCTGGCACGGTCGAGCCAGGTGGAGACCCGGGCGCTAGCCGAGCAGCTAGCCAGGGCCCGCGAATCGCTCAAGAGGAAGAGCAGGCTTCTCGAAGAGGAGTGCCTTGCACGCGTTGAGCTGGATGGCCAGTGGGAGACCGAGCGTGCAGAGCTGGTAGACCAAGCGGAGGAAGCCATTGTTGTATTGCATTATGATGGACACTTACTATTCTGTATCGCCATTGTTGTATCTTGTTCAACGTATCTTCAGTGGTTGGAAAGAGCCGATACTTTTTGCGTGGATCTCGCCTGATGGTTGGGTGAGCGTCTGACAGGGTTTCTTTACGTTTTCTCATGCTTTGAATGCCTGCCCGCTTCGTGTATCCCGCTGGGGCGGAAAATGAGAAGTTTGAGGTGACCGTTCGTAGGGAGAAATCCCTTTGGCGTGTTTTTGAGGAGAGAATCGTTTAAGGCAAATAGCCTCCCTTCGCCTATAAAAGGTCTGAAGGGCATCCCTTCCTCTCCACCGCTTAGGGGTTTCCCTGACAGTCTTTCCTCATTCCTTCTTCATGTAGTGTTGTGCCGTTGTATCTGTAGCATGGAAGACGCTCTGGAAGATGAGGCTGCCGACGACGAGGGGCAGCGAGTTCTTGCTACTTCGGATTTGAAGAGGGTTTGACGGCCGTTGGACAGACTTGAAGAGGGTTCAACGTGTGGAGGCACGTCGTCTTCCCTTTATCAGTTCTGGCGGCGCTTGCAGGGGGGCGAGATGGTGGACGGATGGGGGCATCAGACATCCCTGTCGCTCGTCCCTTCCTGCTTGCTTTACGGAGGGGAGGAGGAAGCCAACTAAGATACCTCCCTTCCGGGCTTTCCCCTGCCTCCTCGTACAGCTCTGCTGGTTTCTTTCTCCCCCCCCCCTGCAGCCTCTTTTTCCCTCTTCTGCTCTTCCCCTTATTTCTTTCACTCTTTGGAGGGTGCCTGCGCTCTCTTTCTTCCAAAGAGTTGGCAGGTTGGCGGGGAGGATGCTTTCATATGCATTCCCTCCCCCCCTTCTCTTCCAAGTTCAACTTGGACCTTCCTAATCCCTCTGTCACCTTTGTCCCGAGCTACCCGAGCCAACGGGGTCGACTATCCTTTATCCGAGCCAGTTTCTACACGAGACAGAGTCAGTGGCTGGACGCAGGAAGGTCATCTGAGTCAGCCGAGCGATGGGCTCATATAACGGTGCCAGATGGATTTTTTGCTTTTTTGACATGTATTTTTTTGGCTTCGGCCTTCCTGATATACAAGCGGGTTGTTTAAATAAAAGAAAGGAGCCTTTTGTTTTATCTCATGTCGTTTGCACAATGGTCAGTACTCAGAAGTAGAACTTGCGTAATGTAGTCGTGTTCCAGGTCCGAGGGATGAGCTCTCCTTCCATTGTGGATAGACGGTATGCTCCTTTTCTGAGCGTCTCGACCACTCGGTAGGGGCCTTCCCAATTAGGGGATAACTTGCCCGCCGCCTCAAGTGGTCGAGAGGCTTCGGCTTTCCTAAGGATGAAGTCTCCCGGTTGAAAGTGTCTATCTCGGACATTGGCGTTGTAGTATCGAGTAAGGCGACGTCGGTATTTTGTTGCTCTGATGTTGGCAATCTCTCGGACTTCATCTGCTAAGTCGAGGTTTTCGAGCAGTTTCTGATCGTTTGTCTCGGACGAGAAGCAGATGACTCGGAGGGAGGGGTTGCCAATCTCCAGCGGGATCACGGCCTCGGTGCCGTATACCAGCTGAAAGGGGCTTTCACCGGTTGTCGTTCTGGGAGTCGTTCTGTGTGACCAAAGTACGTTCAGCAATTCCTCAAGCCAGCTGCCCTTGGCCTTGCCGAGCCTAGTCTTGATGCCTTTTAAGATAGTCTTATTGGCATTTTCGACCAGTCCGTTAGCCTGAGGGTGGGCGACCGAAGTGAAGTGATTGTGAATGTTAAGGTCGGCGCATCTGTCTCGGAAATAACGAGAATCAAATTGCCGGCCATTATCACTTACTATCACCCGGGGGATGCTGTAATGACAGATGATCGACTTCCAGACAAAATTCCAAACGACTGTCTCGGTGATCCTTGATGTGGCTTCGGCCTCGATCCACTTAGTGAAGTAATCGATTGCGACGATAATGAACTTCTTCTGGGCCTGAGCCGTGCGGAACGGCCTGAGGATGTTGATTCCCCAACGAGCGAAATGATAAGGCTCGGCTAGGGTGACGAGCTCTGTTGCTGGCTGATGGACCAAGTGGTCGAATCGCTGGCAGCGGTCACAATGTTGTGTGTAGGCCGAGCAGTCGCGCTGCAGGGTGGGCCACCAATAACCTTGCCGAAGCAAGATCCTGGCGAGCGACCTTCCCCCTAAATGCGCTCCGCATAAACCTTCGTAAACTTCTTCAATCGCTCGGTTGGCTTCGTCGGTGCTGAGGCCCTTCAAGAGAGGGCCGGAGAAGGATCTCCGGTAGAGAGAGCCATCCAGAGTGACGAATCGCCGAGCTTGGTACTTCAATCTTCACGCTTCCTGAGGGTCGGGAGGCTCTTGAGAGTCTTGGAACCACGACAGATAGGGGGTACGCCAGTCGCTCAGAGGTAAGCTCCATGTTGGCGAGGACACCTAGCAAAGAGGAGATGTCCTGTGGTGGGGATGTGTCCCCTGTCGTAATCTACACCTCACGTGAGGGCTCATAAGAAGGACCCGAGTCCATAGCATGGACTCGTGGCTTGACTGATTGACCACGACCAGGGTGGTTCTCCTCAAAAGACACGTGAGCCATGCTCAAAGTTCTTCCGGAACGCAAAAATATACACCAACAAGCAAATAGCAGAGATTATCAAACAAGTGGATGCCTTTACGCCCTCTCTTTTTTGTTTTGATTTTTGATTTTTTTTGTGTTTTTAACCAGATCTGAAGTTCACACAAAAATAGGGACCCTAGTTAGTTTTTGTTTCACCGCCGTGCCAACTAGGGTCTCTCGTCTCACCACGAATGGGTCAACTAACTCAGGGGAACTTCAACAGTACAACCAGCCCAGTGAACGAAGAGGGAATCCTTCGCTATCGGGGACTTACGGAGGTCCCAGTGGAGGAGATTCTAGTTCGTCGAGAGGAATTCCTGAACGGTGAGTCCTTCCTTCACCGAGAGAGGGTGATCCTTAGAAAAAATGAAAAAAACTAGAAAAGGGGTGGATGCATGCGATGAAGTGCTGAACAGATATATAGAATATAAGAAGACAACAGAGATATCAAAGATATAATCAACACCCAATGAATCACAAGGGATTAGGGGCGAAGTGCACGAGGTGCACGAGGGATAAGAACTAAAAGTGCTACTGTGAGCACAACTGGAGCGCGCAAGGGCGCAAAAGTGGGGGGGCACAGGCGGTGCCGAAGTTGCAAGAGTCACCAAGGGAAAGCAAAAGACCTCCCACCGTGATCGCTAATCTATGAGTGACGTCACGTGAAAATTACCGGAGGAGGCGAAGCAGAGCGTGCGAGGGGCTCGTTTTGCTGCAACAAAGAAAGAAGAGAGAAGAGGAGAGAGACCACCACGGGAGATTACTCCGGTGGGACGTGCGGGACAGATGTAATATAATAAGATATGGGGATTAAACGGCCATAGCGGGAAATGACTCTCCGCTACCTCGGGGGATAGGAAAAGTGCAAAATTCAAGTGACAGAAATTTAAACGGCCATTGCGGGAAGTGACTCGCCGCGGCCTCGAGAATATGAGCAGATATAACCACAGCACAGAATATCAATGACAAAAATTCAAACGGCCATTGCGGGAAATGACTCGCTGCGGCCTCGAGAATATAACAGATATAAGGAACAGAATATAAGAGACAGAAATTTAAACGGCCATTGCGGGAAATGACTCACCGCGGCCTCGAGAATATAACAGATATAAGAAACAGATATAAGAACAATGCAGAATATAAGTGACAGAATTTAAACGGCCATTGCGGGAAATGACTCTCCGCGGCCTCGAGAATATGATGTGATCGCCAGGTGCCGGAGACCCCAAAATAAAGAAAGTGATCGCGCCTACCTCTAAAGCGGGATATGGCGGGTTGCTTCCTCCTCTCCCTTCGGCCGGCCGATGGAGAGGACTTTCCTTGGTTACCCTTGCAAAAGAAGAAATAGACAGATAACAAGTGGATCAGAAAAGATGGCGGTGTAGTATTAGTCCCTTGATGAAGGATAATGAAATCGTGGCAAGACCCACACCTGGTTGGTGTTGTTTTTAAACCCCTCTGGGACACGAGTAGGAGAGAAATATGATGAAGAATGGGATTATGCAAACGTATATAAAAGAAGACTCCCTTATGAAGGGAGTCAGAGCATGCAAGATGATGAAATGTAAAAGAACTACGGAGAAAAGGGGAAAGAATTGGCTTATTGAATGTGCCGACGGCGGGATCTGGTGGAGCTTCGGCAGCGTGGGGATGACGTGGAAGCAGAACGGTTGGAGCTAGCCTTCCTCTCGCGAGCGCGGGCACCCGAAAAGCCGGCAGAACCTCCCCATACAAAAGACCCACAGGTTAGAAATGGGATCCGGCATAGTCTCTCCTTCCTCTGTCGGATCTGAAGCCCCTTCCCTTCGAGGGAGGGGGTCATCTATTTATAGAGGGGAAGTGGATTGAGGCATCTAGGGACCTGGAAGCCTCAAGATGGGGGCGTCCAGGACCCTGGACGCCTCCATCAACACATTAAATATTTTTTATTTTTTGATTTTTAATATTTTTATGAAGGCGTCCAAGAGACTGGACGCCTTCATTTCCGCCCACCGGAACCTCGCCGAAAGCCGTAGACGATGGGTAAGCATGTGGTTTTGGTGGGTACCCGTGACTCACGAGTGGGCGCGTCTAGCTGGCAAGACGTCCCTATATTTTTAGATTTTTTCGAAACGTCAAATCGAGTGGCGTGCGGAGATTGTCCGGATGCAGAGTATGGGGGCATCCAAGCCCCTGGACGCCTCAATACTGAGATGTCCAGGTCCTTGGACGCCTCTATCATTATATTTTTATTTTATATATTTATATTTTTATTATTATGTATTGATTGAGGCGTCCAGGGACCTGGACGCCTCAAAGAAATCCCGCCGAATCAGCTCCGAAAGACCGTTGGCATCAAACCGTTAGATGACTTTGAGTTCAGATTCTTCCGGTACGTCCGGTTGGTGGCGATGCTGTCCGTATGCTGTATGATTTCCGTAACGAGGCGGTTTTCGGATGCCGAAGAAGCGTTACGTTACCCACTCAAAAGATGAAAGAAGACCCAAGAATGGGATGCACTCAAGCGATTCAAAATGCGAAAGTCACTGCGGGGCGTCATATAGTAATATGAGATTTTCTCAAGGTGATGTCTAGAATAACGTGTCTACAGCTGCCCCGCCTTGGTGTCTGCTTTGCAAGGGAGTGACACGTAATGGAATGGTATGGAGTGGGAATGGACTGAAAAATTGATGCCAAGGTGCGATGAGACACGCTTTTGACATTACTGTTTGGAATCTTTCCCGTAATTTCGCTAAGGCGACTTTGAAGATGGTCTTCCAAATTTGACGATTGCTTAGTCGGAGATCAAACAAGGGAGGGGGAGATGTGCGCTCAGGCACGAAAATAAAGGAGGCCAACTTCTCGGTGTGAAAGTACCTGGGTTGTAAACCTGCAGGTTTCACCTTTGGGGAGCGGTTACCAGTCAATGTGGAAGTGCTACGGCCAAGGTGGGTCAAACAGGGTAAAAGGTAAAGGAATATCTGAGGGTCAGTCCAAACAAGGGTCTCTTTTGAAAAAATAGCATAGGGCCGTCTCAAGGAAACTCCGCGTTTTATTCGGAGTGGAATATCTCATATTTGTAAGAATTGAAGCACAGTGGTTGTCACAATCGAATCACTTTGAATGATCTTCCGCAATAAAATCAAAGTCCTATATGAATGCATGTTGGGTTTAAAGAAAATTTAAAACAAACTAAAATAGAAAATAGCCAAGGATAATATTATCAATTCGTTAAGAATGGGTCAGGATACCGGTTCGGTGAGCTGACACTGAGCTGGGGCTCGTTTATCCACGCACCAACTCACTGAATGGAACCATCGTCCCCATGCTATCACAAATTAACGGCCTATCCGTACAACCCAAATTCTTCTGAAATCATCACCGTTTTTGTTGAAGGGGAACTCAAATCCCAGATTCATTCAAGTCGCAAGGTCCTTGACATGTTCTAATAGCGTAAATATCATATAATATGATGCATGACTTGGTGGGACCAATCACCGAACGGTGGTACACGAGATGGGACAGTGGCGTCCGTTAGTAAAACCTGCACAGATTAATAACATTAGAAAGCAACGGAATCGCACCACAGTACAAGGGAGATCCAGACAAAACGCCGATGACTGACCACTGATGTGACGTATTTCATCCTTTAGCGCCTCTCCTTTCCTATAAATGCTCCCTTAGGCTAGTTCAGCCAAATGCACCAAGGAGTGGGCTTAGAAGCTTTAAGGGGAGGAGGAGAAGAAATCTAACGGTTTCAGGATGGAAGGCGAGTCTTCTCGCCTTATGAAGAGGAGCATGCCTAGCAGCGAGATTAGGCAACTTTCCGATCTCGAAGGTCATCTGAGTGGGATGATCCAGTCGCATGTGGTAAGTTGATTTATTTCAAATTCTCCGCGCGAACTCTCTTTTCACTTCTTTTCCTTCCTTATTTTCTTTTTCTCTTCCAGCCATACCCTCTTTTCCCAAGCCCGAGGAAATTTTCCAAGCTGCCGTGGCTTTCGAAACTCACTTCCAACCTCTCCATTGGCATGAGGGCCATAATCACGAAGTGGCATCTGCAATGGCTCCTTATTCACACCAAGTATTATGAGAGGATTCGCATGGACTGGGCGGCTATGGGCGCATTGGTGGAGATCTGGCATCCCCAGACCCACACTTTCATCTTCCCCACCTTCGAGGCGACTATCCTTCTCGAGGAGGTGGAACTTCTGCTCGGGCTGAAGAAATTCAAGAGTGACGGGAGGATAAAGGTCATGCGAATGCTGATAAGGGTGACTTCCGAGAGTGTCCTTGGAAGCTTCATGCCGCCTGGTGCTGCGAGAAAGGTCCAGACGCAAAAGGGAATTGATCGGCAAAAGCTCGCAGAATGGGTCATGGACGCCCTGAGAGGGTCACCATACGATGACCATTTGGAAGGAATCATGAAAGGGTTTACCATCTGTTTGGCAGGTGCTCTCTTATTCCCTTATACCGACAACATAGTGGAGTAGGATCAATTGAGTGCCATCTGCGGGATTTGGAGTGGAAAGAGGGTGGGACCCACCGTCCTTGCCTATCTTTACAGTGGCCTTACTGCCTCCAGCATGGGCAAGCCTCCTTTCGGTTGCGCACTTCTTCTGAATTGCTAGATTGATTTGCACTTCAAATTTGACCACCGCGAGGGGATGCCAACTGCTTCGAAGCTCTTCCAACAAAGCCTCCTTCATCACATAGCCGATGTGTTAGGCTTCGGTGGTACCATAGCGAACCGTGTTCCGTGGCTGAGGAAACGTGAAGACTGGCGATCTCACTTCAGAACCATGACGCAAAGCTTTTTTACTTGTGCACCGGCATGCCTACTCTTACGCGAACTCCTCGCGAGGTGTTCTCCCGGAGCAGAACTCCAACTGATCGGCGCGACGGAGTTTGTTCTTTATAACGCGCATCGGTGCTGCATCCAAATCGGCATTCCACGCCACTCGTTCCCACTGTTAACCGGCATCGTTCCTTTGAAGAAGAGGGAGTTGGGTACGAAAGCGGATGCGAAGGAAGCGAAGGCCATTAAAGCACCTTGGAAGACAAGTGTTACGGGAAAGACATTAGCGCACGTGGAGGAAGAATGCGACCTGTGGAGGGGTTATATAACCGAACTGGGGAAGTTAAGGCCTAAAGCGCCTAAGCCCCTAATGTAGCTCACTCTGCTTTTTAATGAAATAAAATATGGAATTTGAGAATGTGCGAAGTTTGAGTTTTTATCTTTTCCTCTTTTTATTATTTTTTTGTTTTCATTTTTTTTGTCTTTTGATGCGTCCAAATAAGTGGACGCTTTATTAGTAATATATATATATATATATATATATATATATATATATATATATTGTTATTTATTATTTCTTTCTTTTTCTTCTTCTTTTTTTTAAACGCGTCCACATGAGTGGACTCTTTTAAATAATTAAAAAAATTGTTTTTATTTAATCCTTTTCCTTCGTCTTTTTTTGTATTTTTTAATAATTAATTAATTTTTTGAACGCGTCCAAACTCTTGGACGCTTTTATTATTATTATTATTTTTAAAAAAAATTTATGGACGCGTCCAAATAGGGGGATTTCAAATAAAAGGGAGGCCGCGCACGCGGCCTCTCACACTCTCGCTCTCTGGTTCATCTCACATTCTTTGACCTTCTTGTCCTTAATCTGAGCCTATGGAGCGTGGTGAAGCGAGTCAGGGAGGTGAGAAGCAGAAGCGGCTCGGCCGTCGTCCGCGGAGAATGCGGGATCAGGCAGAGGCGGCCGCCGTGGAGGAGGAGGAGGTTCCTTTGACCTTGGAGGGGCCCGAGGACGCAGGAGAGGATGAGCACGACCCGGTATGCCCCTTAAAATTCCACTTTGTTGCATTATTGAGTGACTTTTAAGCGTAAAATGGGGCGAGGGAAAGCGTCCAAGAGTGAGGGGTGTGAGAGGAGGAGGCGTCCAGGCACCTGGACGCCTCTAATCCTATTTTTTTATTTTGTTTTATTTATTACTTTTTTTGGGTTATTTATGTGATTATTTAAAAGAAAATAGATGGAGGCGTCCATGCAGTTGGACGCCTCCATTAATTATATATATATTATATTTTTTTATCATATATATTAAAAATAAAGAGGCGTCCAATTTCTTAGATGCCTTCAAAAAAAATAAAGTTTATTTTATTATATTTTGAAAAAGGGTGAATAAAGGATTTTTTTAGAAAATAATAAATAAGAAGAAGGCGTCCAAGAAGTTGGACGCCTTAAAAAAAAAATTCCAAAATAAATAAAAATAACTAAATAAAATATTATGTTCAATTTGTTGTTTATTACTCATGACTTTGATATGCTCTTTCTTTTTTGTGTTTTGTGGTGTGCAGGGCGTGATGAAGAGCCGGATCAGCTGGTCTCTGGTGGTAGCAGCGTACTGGGGGCTACCAGACTTCCAGAGGGCGCGGGTGGATGCCATGGGATTCGGGGCGTTCCTGAGGATTGAGCCCTTCCGGCTTGACCTTCCCCTTATCCAGGCGCTGAGGGAGCGGTGGCACGTGCCGAGTCGAGCGATCCTGATGCCCTGGGGACACATGGTGCCGACACTGGAGGACGTAGCTCGGATCACCGGGCTACGAGTGGACGGAGAGGTAGTCAGCGGGGTCACCTATCCCGACCACAGAGAGAGCACCCTGAACCTGCTGTGGCTGGAGACGAGTGCGATCGACAGAGACAGCAGGGTGGTTGGCCGAGTGGATATCATGGAGGCGCTCGGATTCGAGGACCCGCGGCAGCGGGTTGGTGAGAGCGGAGCAGAGTTCCTAGCGCGTCTGGAGGGAGATGCTCGGGCGTCTTTTACTCACGACCCGAGCGAGCCGGAGCTGGCAGACCTGGACCTCCGGAGGTTCCTCTTCTTCTTACTGGGCCGCCTTCTGCTGGGGACGAAGGGGGACGACATCCATTGCCGCTTTCTCGGGATCCTAGCGGACCTAGACCGAGTGGGGGACTATGCGTGGGGAGCAGCTCTACTCGCCCACTTGATCGCCGATCTCTCGCAGAGTATAGAGAGGGAGACGACAGTTAGTGGCTTTGCACCTTTTCTCCAGGTAAATATTTTATTTATGCATTTTGCCGTAATTATAGTTATGCCATTATTTATGCTAATGATGCATGATGGATGCAGGTATGGAGTTACTATTACTTCCCGATGGGGAGATGTTGGCACTCAAAATATAATCCCTTGGCAACCAAGCCGCAAAGATGAATAATACGGCCCACTGAAGCACAGAAGCCGATGAAGATCAACTTATCAAAGAACCCCTCAAGCTGACGGAGCCCCGAGCCACCTTGAAGGGAACACCGGGGACTTTACCTCAGGAGAGTCGAAGTGAACCCGCAACCGACCGGCAGCGCGATCAAGCCTGCCCAATGATCCGGCATCAACTTCGTCATGCTGCTACCCCACATCCGTCGCCCGACCAAGGACAACGGTCTACCTTACGGCTCTCCTAAGGAGGAAGAATGTCCTCGGCCATCCGCAACAAGGGGCCGGAGGTTCTGTCAGCAGAAGACCCCGATTACCCGACACGGGTTCGGCTTCTCGCCATAGTAGGCCCGTTAGTGGCCGATTGATCACCGTTCAAGGTGGAATTGTCCGGGACGCAACACCATCCTGCAAAGAAGCTTCAAGCGCGAATCTGTCTCAACCAGGAGCACAAATCGCAGTGTCAAAGGCTGTACCACCAGGACTTCCGTGTGCTCGGATCAGACACACGAGGAAGTCTGATCAAGGCCGTTTGTCGTGTCGAGAGTTTCCTCGACTCCACATCAAGGTTTTTCAAGGACCAAGGCGAGAGGAATATTCAACGGGAGCTTTCGGAATCATCTCCGGACCCACCGGACCGGCGGCGCCGAGTAAACAAGTTAAAACGGCGCCGTCTAACCGGCGCGCCAATCACAATGGGGGAATCGTTCCCCGGTGCCGTCGAACCGGCGGGCAAAAAAGCCAACCGGGACCTTTTCCGGCGCCACCAAATCCGGCGCGCCCCCCTCCCGGGGCGCCGGATTACAAAATGCTCTATATATGTCTGCCTTCGGCCAGAGAAAGAGCGGGGATCAGAGAGAAAAAAGAAGGGAGAGGCGGAATCGAAAGAAAAAAAGAAAAGAGAATTAGAAAGAAAGGGGAGAGGTCCAAGGAGAAGGAGTCGAGGGTTCTTCAATCTGAAGAAACCTCCGTTCGAGTCTCTCGGCGGCCACCGCTCTGCTCCATCCGAGCCTCCCAGAATCGGAGAAGAAGAGCATTTGTCTCTTGTCTACCTAGGTGGGTCTCCGTGGTTTCTTCCGGTTGAGTCCCCTATTCTTCTTTGATTTTCTTCCCCTGATACAATGTAAGTGAGGGAGGGGAGGGGCGATGATATGAGCCTGGTTTTCCCCCTCCTTCTCACCGTTTCTGTGATCCCCTATATCGCACTCTGTAATTTTCCCTTTCCATCATCAATGGAAATGGTGGCTGCGTGACAACGCCGGCACCGGAATGACAGTTGCGTGCCTCCCTTTCTTGTGTTCATATGTTGAATGGATGTATGCATCGTCTGTTTCCTCCGTTCACGGATTGAATGAAGGTATCGTTTATTTCATCTTATGCTCCCTCACAGTCGGTGAAATGGCACCGTGTGACAACGCCGGCGCCGTGGAGGGTGATGTTATTATGAGCATGCCTATCCAATGATTTGTGTGCAGAACGAGGGGGAAGGAGTGTGCACGGCGCCGTGATCGTCCCTCCCGTCTGCCTCCATTCTTCTCTCTCTCTCCGTCTGTGTTTACCAGATTTTGCCTCTCGGCCAGGGATATGCCCTTGGGCTATACGAATTGCTTCCCCCCTCCCCGGGGTTTCTTCTTTTATTATTCCGATGCGATGATCGAGTTCTGCATTATGCGTGTTATGAGCCTCGCGGTCAGGGACACACTCGTGTGTGTATCTCTGCCCACTCCCGTCTAGGGATTAAAATCTTCTGCCTTCCCCATGCTTTCCTCACAGGCCAGAGGGAAGGAGAGGACCGTCTCTGTGCCGAGCCCCTGTTGGCTGTTTTGTGAGCATAGTATGTACATCCCTTCCCCCAGGTCTCCGTGCTAACCAGATAATGCATAAGTATCAACTCACTTAGCCCACGGGTTTCACCGTCTCGCGTTACTCTCTCTGCTCCGCTCGCATCTTAACAGGGGTATGCTCTGTAGCATCACTCCAGTGCCCGGGGAGGGGGACATTCCCCCCAAATCTTCTCCACCAATCTTTTGGCCAACAGAGGACTCGTCCATCGATGATGAATGTCCCTGCTGACTGTCGGGTGTACAGCAATGGGGCTAAGCCCTACAGCTCAAAATCCACAGTGCTTAATGGACTTTGTGGTGGCCGTGGGTTGTGTTCCCCTGGTAGGCTAGCCCTCGGGGATTCCTTCTCTACATCGGTCGTCCCGATCCGAGTGTTGTGGTGACTCGGGTTGCGTGCCCCTCGTAGGCTAGCCCTCGGGGTCTTCGCTCCCACATTGAGTCGCCTCATTCACTCACTGTTACCCACGGATTTGGTGCCCCTAGCAGGTTTGACCTCGGGGTTTTTCCTCTCCGTTCGGGTTTTTGCCGGCCGCCGTTGTGCCACCCGGCTCTTAGGGGTTGCTCCACTACGTGAGTAATCCCCGCTTCTCCCCGATAAATCCTCCGGGATGGGGAGATGCTGCCGAAATTTCGGCTCGAACGAGTATAACTCGGAATGATCGCCGCGCTCAAGTACGAACCTTGCGCGGGCCCGTGACTCTGCTCCCGGATGCCCTGGGGTCGACCCTGTGAAATAAATAGCTCAAATAAACTCTCAAAGTTTTCCAAAGTATTTCAATAAACCCAAGAAAAAATGAACAAATTCTCGTTTTAAGTTAAACTGGCGCCATTCGTTTACGGCGCGGCCTAAATGGCGCGCTCTAAAACGGCGCGCTCTCCACGGCGCGCCCTCCCCGGCGCGCCTCTCCCCGGCGCGCCCAATCAGGGCCACGCCGTTTTAAACCTCTTTCTTTACCTACGGTTCTGGCGCCGTTTTAAGCCATTTACCTATGTTTCAGGGCGCCGTTTCAAGCGTTTTAGCCCCTTCCTTCGCATGCACTGCACCAGTTTCGTTCCGAATCGTGTCGTCGCGTCATTCCAACCCTTTTCCCGCTCATGGGATGATTTCTTATGCTAATCATAGAAGGACACAAGCTCCTCGACCAAATAAACTGAATAAAATTAGCATGTCCAAGCATTCATATCGCATTAATGTATGCCTAAATATGTGCATCCTTGGTATATCAAATAATATTGCCAGAAGGTCAGGTTACGCCTGATTGGAAGCCTTGTTACGCGTGAATGTGGCCTTCGAGCCTAAGTCCTCCGCCATGTACCAGGGTCCACCCCAATAAATCGTGTGTAGTCAATCGCAGCATCTTGCATGATCACTCGCATGCTCTGTATCCTTTATTCTGGATTTGACAGCGCGCTATCTCGGCAATTAATCAAAGGTGTTCCCTCCTCGTGGGGGATGTAATTAACGCCATAACCTTTATGGTATGGCGGACTGCTGGTCCCGACCGAACCTCACATTCGCCCGACATGGGTCAGAATGAGTGCACAATAAAATCGTCACTCATGTGACTAGCACGCCCGCGTCGTCAATCGGTCAGTTGACTACCAGTTAGTCAAATGGCTGATCGATATGTGAAATAAGACGCGTATATATGTACATATACACATATATACACGAAATAAGGTAAGAACGACAAGACGGTCGGATATAAAAAAAAACGTCGCAAACAAGTCTGGCACGCCCGGTGGGACTAGTGTCACCTTTCATCTCTTTGCCGAGATATTCGGGCTTTGAAGCCCTCTCAAAGGCTACTGATTATCTCCCTGTTTGTCTTTGCAGGCAGATCGATGACGATCCACGGGATAACTGGCGTCGATTTTGATCATTCGATCGTTGCTGGACACGCGCAAGGGTACCTGGCGGTACCCATGGAATTCGACAGCTTCCCTACCGCTGTAGGCTTCCCCAACTTTTTGGGGTTAGCCTTCGTCGATATCCTGGAGGTCGAAGCCCCAGAACCTGCCGAGGAAGTCGCGGAGAAGATGGAGCCTCTGAAGGTTCCCTGCTGCGAAGACTTGCCTGAAAGCCCGGCCCCGGCCGCTAGCTGCTTGGTGCACCACGTCATACATGGGACCCACCCCAGTGCCATCAACAAGCACCCTGGAGGACACCAGCGTCGCCAGGTCCGCCAGAATGCTGCTGCAATCACCGGAACCCTATCGCAGTCCGGGAAATCTATGCTTGTTGGAGGCATGCGCGTCTTCCTTGACGGACGCACGGCCCGGGTGACCCCAGACCGAGTCATCCCCAACATCCATGTCCGCAATATCTATCAAGCCCTCGCTGGAAGGAGGGCAGAAAGAGAAGAAGCCGGCCCCAATGGCCAAGGAAGCTGGGCACTCAAGCCGAAAAAGCTCAAACGGGTGTGGGTTCCCAAGCGGACCCGACCTGCCTACCATCTAACACCCATCCGCCGCCGTCCTATGAACGACGAGGTGAGAGTGAGAAGAGAAAGGGGCTTGTCCCCGAAGAATGAAGAAGAAGTGGTTGCGGATCCCCCGCGCCGCAGAAGTTTCTGGGCTGCTGCCCGCCAAGCCAACGTCCCAGTCACGGGATGAAGATTCCAACATCCGGCCGACAGAGCTCGGCTGGCCTATATCCCTCCTGCCGGAGGTTGACAACTATCCCCCGTACTCTATCAAGAGCGGGGTCAAGAGGAGGTAACCTGTCTGATCAGGAACTACTTTCGAGGGCTGGGCAACCCCTCGCTGGGTCAGCAGCGACTAATGCAGACAGTCGCCACTGACGAAGACTACTTCCCGTCGGCGGCGGATGAAGAAGATATGGAAGATAGAATGATGGTGTCGTCAGTCGACGACAATGGGTACAACGACGGTTTCGAGATCGAAGCCGATGAAACCTTCCCCGAGCGGGAAGAAGAAAGAAGAGTTTCTGTGTTCGAGAGGCTGACCTTTCCGCAACAAGCCAGACGGAGGGTCCATCGACAGAGAAGAAGGATGCAGGTCTTTACTTGCAACATGGCCGGTATATCTAGCCGATATGGGGGGCTTCCTGAAGACTCCCAAGAACTGGCCCAATTGGTCGTACGGCCCGGGCCAGCTACCCGCAGAACAGAAGCGGCAAGAGAGCTTCTGGCGACCATGAGAGGGAAACAACCCCAGGTCTATCCCCGCTGGGATGATAAGGCCCCCATCTTGACCGCTAATGTGGTGACGACGGAAGAAGAAGACGACGTCCTCCTCGACATCCTGCCTGAGGGTACGTCCGGGGAAACGACAGAGGGTATCCCCACCACTATAGATCCATCAGTTCTGATGCTGCTGCAAAAATATCAACGGGAGATAGATTCTCTGAAGAAACAGCTAATAGAAAAGACTGAGCATTCATCAGCTTCTAAACCACCCGAAGTCCAGGGTGAATCATCCCGGGGAGCGGTTCGTCGTGACGACCCTCCACCGCTCTATACACTGTCCCAGCCATCAGAGCCAAGCATGGCGACAGCGCAACAGCGGCCGCCACAGCCTCAGCCGCTGCTACCTCCGGTGCTCCCCCAGGTGCATCCGACACCCCCGCTGCTGCATCCTCCACAGGCGACCACCCTGGTCACCCCATACCTTCAGCCAGCGCACTTCTATCCGGAGCCAGTCGACCCCACGGTCGTGAACCAGATGATGGTGGAAAGGATGATCGAGCTGAAGCTTGCAGAGAAGAGTGAAGGCGACTACGTCGCATTCGATGCCTATCGGGTGCCCTACCCGCAACACCATGCGGCTAAACGGCTTCCCCCAGGGGTCAACAAGCCGCCCAAATTCGACAAATTCAACGGGAAGGGGTCCCCTAAAGAGCATATTGCATATTATATGACCGTTATGGGTGATCTGGCCACCGCCGAGTCATATCTACTGAAGTTCTTTGGGTCCTCGCTGACGGGGCTCGCATTCGAGTGGTACTCTAGCCTCTCGGCTGGGTCAATTAATGATTGGTCGGATATGCAGAGAAAATTTAGAGAAAGATTCCATGTCACAGAGAGGGAGGTCACAGTGGCCGAACTCTACTCAACAAAATAAAGGGCAGATGAGACAGCCCTTGATTACATCAAGAGGTGGAGGAACCTCGGAATGAGGTGCAAGCGGCCCCCGCATCAGGAGGACGCTGTGCAAATATGTAAACAAAACCTCAGGAGGGAGGTCCTGGAAAAGATGATTGGTATGAAAATTCAGTCGTTCGACCGGCTGAATAATGTGGCGGCTGAGGTGGAGGCTTTTCTAGCCAAGCCTGTCCCAACGTCAACTGCCAACACAGCCCAGAAAGGCAAGGCTACGGAACGACGCCCCACACCTAAAGAAGCGAATGTGCTTGATATCAAGGCGTTCGAACAACAGAAGGAGAAAGGCAAGAAAGCGGCTCCCCCGCAACTTGCAAAAGCTCCAGATGATAAAGAAGGTCCTTTGCTGAGGGACAAAATGAAGAAAGCTTATTCCTTTCTAAAAGACAAGACCCGAGTCCTGTTCGACTGGGTAACAGAATACAACATGGTCACTCTGCCTGAGCCAAGAAGGCCGGAGGACCTCAAAAGAAAAGACAGTCCAAGATTCTACCCCTACCACCAGATGTTGGGACATCCAATCGAAGATTGTTACGTTTTCAAAGACGTCATCGAAGGGATGGTGAAGAAGAATGAGATAGAGCTGGGAGAGTACAAAGTAGACCCTCCTCAGCCACATGAAGCCCCTTTCAGGAGGGCAGTAGTCAACATGGTCTCCCTCTACCAGGCACTGCCTGAGGAGATCTCTGAAGCAAGCACACGGAGCACCTATGAAATCCATTTCCTGGAACCCGTGAAAGAACAACAGGAGTGGCAGCGGATCCCTGTGAAGCACAAGAAGAAGAGGGCACCCCGCCCAAAAGAGGGGGCACATATCCGTGGCATTACACCCCGGCCTGCTCCGCCAGTGGTAGCACCCGTATGGGTCACTCCACCTACAGCTGTCAGAATACATACACCTAACAGGAGGAGACAAACTCCGCTGCCAGTAATCAAGGAAACCAATCCTGGAGTCCTTCGACTGCAACACTTAATTGAAGGGCTAGATGAATATGTGCAGCCCGAACTGAAACCTCTGCTGGTACGGGACCACGTCCCATGGCAAGAGCTGGAGCAACTTTCACTCAAGCAAGGGGAGGAAGCTGAAGTAGCACCACCTCAAGAGAGCAACCTGTTCTGGGGGCAAGCACCTGCAGAAACCAAAAAGAAGAAAAAGTAAAAGAAGAAGAAAAGAAAGGCCGCTGGGGCCCATAAAACACAGGTCGTCTCCTGCAATACCCTGTTAGCACTCTTCGACCTACCCGGAGAGGAGGAAGAAGAAGAAATTTGCTTCACACCCCATGCTGGGGGAGGCAAGGCCGAGGCCGCAACTGCTACGCATGCCACTCGGTCAGGCCGAAAATGGGGGCGCCAGCCACCACCCAATCACAACATTATGTTCAGAGGGGAGCAACCCTACAAGACGCCTCCGCCGGAGGTTAAGGGGGTCCAAATCCCTCCTCCGTCGGGCCTATATGACAAGAGTGGGGGCAAGGCAGTCCCTTCATTCCTTGAATATATGAAGATGTCAAAGGGGAAGCAGCCCTGCCAAGATGCTAACCCTACACCCGGGGCCGCTCACCCGCAGCCATCACAATCTACTGAGGATGCGAATGTAGATGGAGCTTGCCCTATAGCAGCTAATAAAGAAGACCCGACAGCCGGTGCCAGTCAAGAGGGTGCCGAGTCCGAGGAAGATGAAGCAGGCCCGTCTGGACCCACAAATCAAAACCTCCCCAAGCCCAGATGGGCTGAAGAGATGAAGCTCTCCAATGTCCGGGCTGGGAGCCGAATAATGAAGTTGCTCAAGAAGCTCCCCGCTCGATTTACGATCTGGGAAATTCTCTCTTTGAGTGAAGAAACTCGACAGGCGATCATCACTGCTCTGTAGATGCCTGCTCATTTTGAAGCCTGCATAGCTGAGGCTATACCAGAAGCCAGTATGACCTTCTCTCCAGAAGACATGCTACTGCCTACTGCCAGCCACAACAGGCCGCTATATATGAAAGGGCACCTGAACGGAAGAGAACTGAACCGGATTCTGGTCGATCCTGGTGCAGCAGTCAACATCCTGCCATATAGAATATACGAGAGGTACCACTTTAATGTGCATCTCGAGAAAGTCGGGGATATGCGTATCGCTGGCTTCAACCAAAAATGTGAAGTATCTATGGGAGTGGCAGAGTTCACACTGACCTTGGCAGATTTCACTACAACGGTGCAGTTTCATGTCATTGACTCTCGCACCTCCTACAAAGCACTGCTCGGCCGCCCATGGCTACATGAAAATATGGTGGTGCCCTCCACGCTCCACCAGTGCATCAAATACAGCCTCCAGGGGAAGGAGGAGAGGATATTTACTGATATCCACCCATTCAAGTTGTTTGAATGTCACTTGGCGGACGCCAACCTATATACGGGGTCTCCCCGGAAGGTTTCTGAACCTGAAGCCCCCGTAGGGGCGTCGAAGAATAGATCGGGTGACAGTTGGTATCCACCACCGCCGCGCGGACATCTCAAGCTGAAGGTGGTCTCCCACATCACGTCTTCTGGAAATGTCGGCAGGGTGACACCCCCAGCATTATACCCCAAAGCTAAGGAAGTACAGGTCGATCGTCAGCACGACCGCATCGGAGTCCCGGCCGGCCTCACCAAGCCAGTCTCTGGCCTCAATGATCCCACTATCGAACCTTTCAAAGCCTGGGAGGTGACACAGGAAGATGGGCCCAGCAGCTTGTTCTATACAGCTGAGGAGCATCCCGCTCAGGAAGACACGGACTGCAGCCTCCCTGAGGATCTAGCCAACCCGCGGGTTCCTGTTCAGGGCCTGGCATTTACAACTGATCGAAGGGCCAGGATGTTTCAAAAGTAACACATCCCTCCCGATCAGTCTCAAAAACGCAAGGAAGCTTTCCAGAAGATGTGGTATCCTGCAAATCTAGATAAGGAAATGAGACGTGTCTCTCAACATCCAGGGTTGGGCTTCACCCTGGAAGAATATTATTACAGTGGGCGGTACGAGGTAGATACTATCTCCGCCTTCTATCCTACTGAAGATAGCCCTCTGAGGGCAACCTTTGATGAGTATCCGGCGGAAGCCGAATATCTTGAACTCGCTCAATCCCGAAATCAAGAAGCAGAAACCTCGGCCCCTTGCCGATGCTGGGAGCAAGTTCATCCTAAAGAAGCGGCCTTTCAAGCCGAATTTGATACGGCTAGCAGCAGCGAAGCCGAAGACATTCAAGAAGTAGGAGTCTCCCCCTCTATAGGGGTCCTACTAATGACAACTTCAACACCCTTTCTGCCAATCAGGGAGGCCTTGGTCAACTCCAATCAAGGGGAGCCATCTACCAGAGAAGAAAAAGCCACTTCTGCGGAAGATACAACTGTCCCGGAAGGTGAAACTTCCTCAACTTCTGCTGCAAAATCAGCATGCTGTCTGGGCCTGGCAGTGAACGGTCACCAGCCTGTCATGGCTGTAATCTCATCTGCAAACACCAAGGCTGCTCTTTCATCTTTGGAAGCTGCAACGGCAATGGATCTGCTAATAGAACAATCCACCCAGCCGCTAGCACAAGAGATCAAGAAAGCTCAGGAAGCTCTGGCGGTGTCTGACGAGGAAGTCAAAGTACTCAACCCTCAAGATGGTATTCCAGACTTCGTTGACCTCCAACCGGCACCTCCGGAGATAGAAGATGGAGGCCAAGCCACAGTCAATGAACTGATAGAAGTCAACCTGGGAAATGAGAAGGACCCTAGGCCTACCTTCCTCAGTGCCCAACTGTCCCCAGAAGAACGGGAGCTGTACATTCAACTACTGCTAGAATACCGGGATTGCTTCGCCTGGACTTATAAAGAGATGCCAGGTCTAAGCCCCGTTGTCTCACAACATGAGCTGGCAATCGATCCTGAAGCCGAGCCGGTGAAGCAACCACCGCGGCGCATGAGGCCAGAGCTCATCACCCAAATTTATGCTGAAGTCGACAAGCTCATTGACGTGGGATTTGTTGAAGAAAACCAGTACACCACATGGCTGGCGAATATCGTCCCCGTGAAAAAGAAGAATGGACAGATCCGGATGTGTGTCGACTTCCGAGATCTAAATAAAGCCTGCCCCAAAGATGACTTCCCGGTGCCAATAACCGAGGTCATGATCGATGCTACAACCGGCCATGAAGCCCTATCATTCATGGATGGATCTTCCGGCTACAATCAGGTTTGGATTGCGGAGCATGACCGAGTCCATACTGCTTTCCGAACTCCTAAAGGCATTTATCATTACAAGAGAATGCCGTTCGGACTAAAGAATGCTGGAGCAACCTATCAGCGCGCAATGACCAAAATATTTGATGAATTGCTCTACCACAAGGTAGAGTGCTACATAGATGACCTGGTGGTCAAAACCAGAAGAAAAGAAGATCATCTGCAAGACCTCCGGATTGTTTTTCAGAGGCTGAGGCAGCACGAGTTAAAAATGAATCCTATGAAATGTGTGTTCGGAGTGTCGAGCGGAAAATTCTTGGGCTTCATCGTCCGATATCGGGGAATCGAGATAGACCCCGCAAAGATCAAGGTGATTCAGGGGTTACCTCCGCCAAGGAACATCTCCGAGCTGAGATCACTACAGGGCCGTTTGGCTTATATCCGGCGTTTCATTTCCAATTTGTCAGGGCGGTGCCAGCCTTTTCACAAGTTGATGATGAAAGATGTCCCCTTTTATTGGGATGAAGATTGCCAGGCAGCCTTCGACAAGCTAAAAGACTACCTGAAAACCCCTCCAGTGTTGGGCGCACCGGTGAAAGGGCGACCATTGATACTGTATATAGCAGCTACACACAATTCTCTGGGGGCAATGCTGGCCCAGAATAATGAAGAAGGGAAAGAACAAGCCCTCTATTACCTCAGTCGGAGACTGGTCAGAACTGAAGAGAAATATACTTATATTGAGAAGATCTGTCTGGCGCTGGTCTTCGCAGTTAAAAAGTTCCGACACTATATGTTGTCGCATGAAATCAGCTTGGTATCCAAAGAGGATCCCCTGAAGTACATTATGTCTCAACCGGCCCTCAAAGGCCGCCTGGGCAAATGGGCGGTAATCCTTATGGAGTTTGCTATCTCCTACGTGCCGCGCAAGGCCGTCAAGGGCCAAGATATTACAGACTTCTTCGCTGAGCACCTAGTGCCCGGGGATTGCCCGTTGGAGCCGGAGCTTCCTGAAGATGAAACCCTAGAAGCCGTGCAAGTACAGCCCTCCTTATGGCAACTATACTTTGATGGCGCTTCCAGAATTGACACCTCCGCCACCGGGTCAGCCAGGGTCAGAGCAGGAGCAGGCATAGTCCTGAAATCCCCAAAAGGAGAAGTGGTATATACATCCTGTTCCATAAACAAGCAATGCACAAACAATGAAGCAGAATATGAAGCCCTGATAATCGGGTTGCAAATTACTCTGTCCATGGGAATTCAGATGCTGGAAGCATTCGGAGACTCCATGCTAGTTATAAGATAGTTGGAAGGAGAGTTCGAGGTGCGAAAGCAAGAGCTCCTCCCCTATCACCAGTTGGCAACTCACCTGATGTCAAGATTTTACTTCATTAGCATCAAGCACGTCAACCGAGGCCGGAATGCTCAGGCGGATGCCCTCGCTAAGCTGGCTAGTTCATTGGCAGTCCCGCCAGACACAAGCCTGAATGTAACAGTGATCAACCGCCGACAGGTCCCCAACGTGACAGAGGTCCCGACCTACGAACAAGAAATGGAAGTAGCAGTCATCGAAGGGGTTCAGCAGCCCGATTGGCGAGAGCATCTCCTGCGCTGGTTTCAACACCAGCAACTTCCAAAAGAAAAGGAACAGAGAATGAAGCTCCTGAGGATCAAGGATTCTTACAAGATGAGAAGCGAGACCTTGTTCCGAATTATGGCAGATGCCTGAAGGAAAGTCCTACTTCGTTGCTTGTCTTCAGCAGAAGCAGGACAGGTGATGCAGGAAGTCCATGCAGGATCAGCTGGAGCACACCAGGCTGGCCCGAAAATGAAAATTGAGATAAAGAAGCTGGGTTACTATTGGCCCACTATATTTGATGATTGCTGCAAGTTCGCCAAAGCTTGTCAGAAATGTCAAGAACATGCTAATGTGGCAAGGAGGCCTCCAGTGCCACTGCATCCCACCCTGCCGAGCTGGCCATTTGCTCAGTGGGGCACGGACGTGGTAGGGCCACTGCCAGCATCTTCATCAGGGTGTAAATACATCTTAGCGGCTACAGACTACTTCTCCAGATGGGCAGAAGCAGTAGCACTAAGAGATGTGACGGGAGAACTAGTTGTAAGATTCTTCCGGCAGAATGTAATATTTTGGTTCGGGATCCCCAGCCGAATCATCTCTGACAATGGCAGCCATTTTAGAAATCAGAAGATTTATCGGCTGGCCGACAAATACAAAATCGACTGGAGGACATCTTCCCCCTACAACCCTCAGGCCAACGGACTCGCGGAAGCCTTTAACAAGACACTATGCACGTTGCTGGCAAAGACTGTCAAGTCTAATAAAAAAGATTGGGAGGAAAGGATGTACGAAGCACTTTGGGCCTATCGTACTGTCTACAAGACGCTAACTGGCTGTTCCCCCTTCTCCCTTGTCTACGGGTCAGAAGCTGTGGTGCCAATCGAGCTTGAGGTTCCTTCATTGCGAGTTGCCATCCAGCACGGACTAGTCAATGGTGAACAGACCAATGCAGAAAGAAGATTGGAAGAGCTCATTGAGCTCGAAGGAAAACGCCTCCGGGCGCAGCAAAACATCCAGCTCTACCAAGCTCGCATGGCCCGTACTTTTGACAAGCTAGTCAAGGGTCGAGAATTCAAGAAAGGAGACCTGGTAATGGTCAAAAGAAAAGAAGTGATGGCCTCCAACCCCAAAGGGAAGCTGGTCAAAAACTGGGTCGGGCCGTATATTGTCCGCCGAGTATATGAAGGGGGCGCCTACGTCCTGGTAGACCACAAAGGGGTTATCCAGTTCTCCCCCCTCAACGGAAAACATATGAAGCTGTATCATGCAGCACAACCAATAATCCCCGAGTGATCGGTCGGGATACTTTCCTTGGTTAGCGGCATTCCGCCCTAATCAAGCCACCTTTCCTTGGTTAGCGGCATTCCGGCCAAGGATGAATAGTGATGAATAGTGATGAACCATCCTCCGTCCTGAAGGCCATTTACGAGGTCAGGACGAGGGTCTCCATCCGATATCCCACTTATACACGTCCAGTGTCTACCTTTTCGACCCTTGTCATCATCGGCAAGATCGGTAGCTACCCTTTCCGGTTTTTGTCACCATCGGCAAGACCGTCTACCTTTTCGACCCTTGTCATCATCGGCAAGATCGGTAGCTACCCTTTCCAGTTTTTGTCACCATCGGCAAGACCGTCTACCTTTTCGACCCTTGTCATCATCGGCAAGATCGGTCGCCACCCTATCCGGTTTTTGTCATCATCGGCAAGACCGTCTACCTTTTCGACCCTTGTCATCATCGGCAAGATCGGTCGCTACCCTATCCGGTTTTTGTCATCATCGGCAAGACCGTCTACCTTTTCGACCCTTGTCATCATCGGCAAGATCGGTCGCCACCCTATCCGATTTTTGTCATCATCGGCAAGACCGTCTACCTTTTCGACCCTTGTCATCATCGGCAAGATCGGTCGCTACCCTATCCGGTTTTTGTCATCATCGGCAAGACCGTCTACCTTTTCGACCCTTGTCATCATCGGCAAGATCGGTCGCTACCCTATCTGATTTTTGTCATCATCGGCAAGACCGTCTACCTTTTCGACCCTTGTCATCATCGACAAGATCGGTCGCTACCCTATCCAGTTTCTGTCATCATCGGCAAGATCGTCTACCCTTTTCGACCCTTGTCATCATCGACAAAACCGGTCGCTACCCCCTAACCTAGGCCTTCCACCCTCATCGAGCAACAAAATGATTTTGCGACGATATTCGACCCAGGTCGATGGTTATAACACACCTTGCGTCACCAGCAGCAAGGTTCGCTAGGTGCATCTGCTTACGCTACCTATGTCCCACCCTGGCAAAGGTCCTGTTCCGGGGACGGCCGCACCGCGATGGAGCGAACACCTCACCCCTTCCCTGAAGGCGTGAGCGCTCTCCTGCGTCATTGGCACGCATCCCCAGGTTCGGGTGATCAGCCAGAAGAGAGAAGGGAGGAAAAGAAGTCGTGACCAAGATGACGAAAAGAGATGCTTTCATTTAATAAGAATTGGCGGAACACATTCTTTTGCCCAGGACATTCCCCAGGGGTACACAAGCTCTAAAGACAAAAAGGAGCAGAACTTCCAAAAGGAAAGGAAACAAAAAGCAAAAGCGAAGTTACGGCAAGGGACGCCGGAAGTTATCTGCCAACTCCAAGAGGCCTAGTGAAGAGTGTCGGGTCAATTCTTGCAGCCGGGCCTCAGTAGCTGTCAGCTCTGATAACCTCTCGCCCAATGAGGCGAGTTGTCCTTCGGCCAGATCGGCTTCTTCTCCTGACCGGGTTTCGAGACGTTCGCCTTCCTGAAGTTCGGCTTCGACCTCGGCAAGCTCAGCACGCAGCTCCGCCTCCCGTGCCCTGAGGAGCTACTGGCGTTCTGAAATATCTGCGGCAGCGTTTCTCAGCTGTTCCGCGGTAGCCCTCAAAGAAGAAGCAGCAGTGTGGCAATCTGCCCTCTCCAGCTTCACGGCCGTCAGCTGATCAGAGACCTCGCGGCTCAGGAACTCCCGCCTGTTGACGTGCTTTAACAGCATTACGACCCGCGGAGTCCAATCATCCATGGGGCAACCAAATGCTAATAGCGACCGGGAGAGGTGGTCCACCAAGCTTCTCAGCTGCACATAAGTCAGATCCAGAGAAGCTGACATGGCCCGCTGGAGATTATCCAGAGACTGCCACACCATGTCTCCAGAGAATTGTAGGCCCAATGGCGAAGTCTCGGGAAGCTGAAAGTCCACTCTGCTATCTACATCGGCCCAGATATCGTCGGCCACCCCGAGGGACGTCGACGGCATAGTCTACACAACGCTCACACCCGGCCCAACTATTGCGGCTACAGCAACTGCAGGGACCCCCATAATGGCAACTTCCTTGCCCGCCCTTTGGGGTGAGGCTACAGCAGCCGTATCGGCAACGGAAGGCGCTTGCTCCTCTTGAGTAGTCTCACCGGCCGCCAAAGGAGGAGAGCCCTCTATGACCGACAAGGTCTGAATGACATCGGCCTCGTCTGTAATAATTTCTCCTGCTTCTATATCCGGAAGACCACTTGGCAACAGCAATGATTCTGCACCGGTCGCCAAGGCTTGAACCCTTGCAACCTCGGTCGGAGCGCTAACTTCGGCAGTCATGCCAGGCTCCTTTGAGACCGCTACAGCAGCATAGGTCCATGGAAGCCGCAGGGCAATGGGTCGTACAACAGGCGGGAAGGCTGACTGACCCACATCCGCGCCAGGAAGGGGTATGCGGATCATTATAGTTGGCGGTACCACCTCAGCCTGCATTGCATATGTGTACATCAGCCAGTTGGCTTGGAAATAAAAGAAGTGTTGCAGGCGGGAATCAAAATGCTTCCTACCTCAACCGGCACTATATTTAGGCCTCCAAGAGTCGCCCCTGAAGATTCTGGCCCTTCTCCTGCAGTCGGGTAGGATGGCCCGTGCTCAGCTCCCAATAGACTCGGAGGGCTAAACGTTGGCAGGTCACTCTCATAAGCTGAAGAAGCCCCGACGTCCTCAGCCTCGGTGTCCGCCATCGGGAACCCCTCGTCATCGCCGGAGCCGCCACCGTAATCAACTTGTTCAAAAGAGGATGACTCTTCTGCTTGTTCTCGAACCTCCAGTACCTGAGTGGGAACTAGGCTGCTAGGAGGAGGCCCTCTATCCACAGCCTCCTCAGCGATCTCTGCCTCGGGAGCATCCATTGGCGGAATACCTAAGGGCTGGTCCCTCGGAAGCCCTCGCTCTCCGATGACAACCCCTGCCGAGGCACCGACCTCAGGGAGCAGCGTGGGTCGAACATCGACTGGAATGGAAAGACAATAAACAGTCAAGACCCGACTGAAACCACAACATGCCGTTAAGCTCTATAGGCATGCTGCAAATTACCTTCCATGTCTCGATGAGGTGTCGGTGAAGGCAAGTCACCCTCAGCCGAGGTCGAGGGGGCTTCCTCCTCTCTCTCCCCAGCAGCAGCTCCGGTTGCCGCCTCCAGCCCAACAGCGGCGGAGGTAGTGCCAGCAGCCACTAAAAGGAAGGATGATCAGCCAGGGCGGGGGGAAATAAACAAACAAGCCATGCAAGAATAAGAAGTCACCTTCGCCCTCGGGCCCTTGCGTCTAGGCGACCTCAAATTCGGAGAATGATGGAACCCGAGGAAGGGGAACCGTAGACTCCTCTTCAGCAGCCTTCCGTCGATGTGCCCGAGTAGCACGGGACTCTGCCCTCTTGGCTTTCTTGGCCCTACTGATGGCCTCCCTGACCTGGGACCTGGTCCGCTTCCGCGAGTCCCCAGGGGGTAATGGTGTCGTGGTCGGAGCCGGCTCTGGAATATTAAAATATGAAGGCTTCTGCGCCTTAGATATCAACTCCCTACAGTGTCAGGTCGCTTCCATAGAAAGGCGAGCTGCAAAAACACATAAGTAAGAAGATGCACACTGAATATAGAAGAAGCAGCTGCAGGGCTGAAGAAGAAGTCACGCATTACCTGGCAGCCCGGTGTATCGGGGACTAAGCGGCCAGTAAAGCAGTGCTGGCATCTTATCCCGAGAAGCCGCCTCGTGGATGAGCTAGCACACATCACCGATTGTTTCACTTTTCTCCGTCAGTTGAGCCAAATCCTCATGGCCACGGGATGACAAGTGATGATATAAGCTCAAGTGGTCGAAGCCCCAGCCGTCGACATACTTAAAAGATATGAGGAGCTGATGGTCCTGGATGGCTTCTAGTGGATCAAAAATTGAAAGCCCATGGGAATGAAGCAGGGCGAATATCCAGGGGGTGTTGGAATATAAGTCAGCCCGCCTGTCTTCCCTCCCGATGAAGGTCCGATAGGGATGAAAACGGTCGATTTCTGGGCGCCAGCTCACCACACTAGGAAGGGGTTCTTCCACCGGAAGGGGGATTGTCTGAAGAGCAATCCGGTCACTGCTAACCCGGTACAGCCCCCAGAGAGTCTTGATATAATCATCCCTCTGGATCTCTGGCATCTTCGGGTCGGCTCGGGATGACTTGCCCTTCGCAGCTTTCCTGGCTTCTACATATGCCATCACCTCGATGTTGGACCAGGATTTCAGCCTCTTCAAGTAGGCTGGATCAACATCCAAAACAGGCTCCCGCTGCGAATCTAGGAAACGACGCTCGGCGCTATGCCAGCAGTCTTTCCGGAAGTTCCGATAGAAGCCCGTTCGCGCATTCCACCACTTGATGAAGTCTAGAGTCACTCGGGGCAGACGGGCCGGGGTTGGCACCCTGAATGACACATCCTCCCGACGATGGAAGTAGTCCCACCATCCACGGGCTTCATCCATAGCCGTCTGACCAGCCCGATGTCTATTCGGCAGATTGAATCGGGCTGAAGAAGAAGGAATTTGCTGGTCGTACCCAAAATTCTGGCTGAAACGAAAGGGATAGTACGGCTCCAGCCACAGTAAGCCGCTCTTCCTGAAGACAAGAACACTGGGACGAATAGACAACGCCCACTCAACCAGTTCCGGCTCCAAGATGGGCCTTGTGCTCTTCGACCCGGTCAGTTGATGAATAAATTCCTCTGTCTCAAATAATCAGCATTGCCGCATCCTGTTGACAAGAGGGCTAGAGCTGGCAGCCAAGCTCCAAAAGTGCAGAACGCCAGGGGAATATGTTGGAACTGTAGTCAACTTCTCCCGAATGGCGAAAAGCTGATCCGCCAGTGAGGACGGTTCGGCACTGGCAAATTCGATCATTCGCGGCAAAGGACGATCTGACTGCATTGATCGGGGAGCTGCTTCAGGAAATAGGGTGCAGACCCAGGCATTAAAAAAGTGGATGGGACCAACTGTCCGCGAATTTCTAGGAATGCGCGACTTGTGCAAATCCCCCAACATTTTATATATGAGGCACAGAGCCACAGGGCACAGGGACAGCTTCGTCCCCCAGGCCATTAAGCAGGCAGGGTAAATAGCCTCCGGTCTGATCACTGTCTCGTCTCCTTGAGGAAGGGCGAATGAACAAAGCCAATATGTCAAGTACGCAGCACAGTGTGTAACTGCGTCAACTCCCGTGGGATTCGGGCCGGCCTGCCACCCTCTCCCTGAGACAGCAGGATATGTTGCTTGGCGTCGAGCCCTCTTCTTCCGCGCCACCGCTGTCGGAACCACTGTGGGGAAGTCCTCATAGTGCTGCTCCCCACCAAAGAAATATTGAAGCCACGTGCCCATCGGCACGCATCTCTTCTCGCCAGGTTTTCGCGCTTCCCGCGAGTCAAGTGTCAGGCGCAGCAGGGTGCGGTACGCCTTCATCAGATAACGGTAGGCGAAGCCCGTGAAGTATCTGCCTTCACCATCCATCTGGTCCTTCAGCCAGTCTGGGAAGCAAACTTCTTCATACGGCTCTCCATCTATCGGCAGGCCGCTCAGCTGAGAAAGGCTCCATAGATCCAATGAAGTCACACCTTCTGCAGTGTAGAAAGTGTTGTACTCTGGGTAGAAGACTTCAATCATCTCGCAACATAGACCTCGGGAGATCGGGTATCTATACCGGGAAGCGTATACGCTCTGATAAACTCCGGCGTGCACCAGGATGGGGGCGTATTGCCGCAACATAAAGTCTGTAAATTCAACCGCTCTCGGTCTGAAGGCGTGAGCATCGGTGGCTTTGAGCTCTCCAAACCACCCCACTGAAATCTGATGTTTGAACCGGACCGCCAAGCAGTCCAAAATAAAAGGCTCGTCTCGGTATCCCCAATGGAGCGGTGCGAGGAATAGACCATATACGGGCTTCTCCCTGTCAACGCGGCCGGCGGTTTCATTCCAGCGAGCTGGTGTATACTGCGGCGCTCTCGTCAGCATCCCGGCCTCGGGGGATAATTCCTGCACTCTGAGCACGGCTCCCCATTTCCTGGGCTCCCCGGGGATGTACATGGGCATACCATAGGTGACTGACTCAGTCAGGCTGTCTCGCTCCGCCAATAGGGCTCCTTCAGCTCGGCGGACCAGAATTAAATCACGCTTCCCGCCGAGGTTGAAGCGCTCCAGGAATGTCATCAGGTGCTTATCTTTGGGATGGTCCCGTCTGATGTCGTCCCCTCGGTCATACCTGAACTGGTTGCCGTCGAGAATAAGTAGGCGACCAGTGTCGACAGTATCGGTCTCTGAGTCCGAGGATTCGGCCACCGCAGCCACACGTCTCAGCCCCTGATCAAGGGAATGCACGTTCCCCCAGGTCACAACGACCCGGGATGCGGAGGAAGACTATCCAACTGCCATATTGTCTGCAAAGCAACGCCTAGAAAAGAACAAAACAAAAGTCAAAAATCAGTGGATCAAAATAATATTTCTGACAAAATTTCGACAGCATCTCCTCAGCTAGAGGGTTTGCCAAAAAGAAAGCGGAAGCCGTCCACAAAGGGAGCAGCCCCTAAAAGTAGCCATAGGCATTAAGCCAAGGCCGAATGGGACACCCGAGGGATCTAGCTCCGAGGACAAGTCCTACAAAGAGCCTCCCGGGGCCCGAAGAACGGGTTCAAAACCTAAAGCACAGCAACAGCTCAACTCACCGGCTCGCACAAGGCCCAGAGCCCACTCGGCGCCGCAGGAGGAAGAGAAATGGAAGAGAGAGAAAGAATTTTTGCAAATGAGAAGCTGTGAAGAAAAAAGCAAAGAAGAAGCCAATAATATAGGGGGCTCCACCCCTGTTAAAACGGCGCGCCCCGGGGCGTGCCGATTTAAGATATTGGCACGCCGTGGAGGCCGCGCCGTTTCAACCTCTAAAAGCCCAGGTGCGCCGTAAAGGCGGCGCCGTTTTAACCTCAGAAGCTCATGGCCGCACCGTTTTAAGTGATGCCGTCAAGCTTTCTACCTCGCCGGATTGACCTCCGAAGCCAGAACTGAGTGTTATTCGGGCTTCTGTCAGCCGAACGAAGCTCATCCGTAGGCCTTGCCGCATTCCTGCCTCACTTGCACCGCCTACGTCTGGGGGGCATTTGTTGGCACTCAAAATATAATCCCTTGGCAACCAAGCCGCAAAGATGAATAATACGGCCCACTGAAGCACAGAAGCCGATGAAGATCAACTTATCAAAGAACCCCTCAAGCTGACGGTGTTAGTAGGCTTGGCCCGGATACAGAGGGGGGTGAATGTATCCTTCTACAGTATATGGCCAAATTAAAAATTAGGATGCTAGAGAAAGACACAGGATAGAACTAATTCATTTCAACTCAAATACAAACTCATGGGCGTGCCTATCCAAGCATCTAGCGGAAGCAATCAATCAATCAAGCCACTGCACAAGAGATTTTAGGTGGTTCGGTCCACAGACCTACATCCACCCCTCACTCCCAACCGGAGTGAGGCTTCCACTAGCTCAAGCTAGAACGCAGACTTAGTCTGCAAACATTTGCTGCCACACAGCTTGACCAGGGGAACAGCCTCCCCTCTTCCTCCCAACCGGAGGGTAACCCACAAGTGACAACCTGTCACTTGCAACCTGGAGATCAGATCTCCCTTCTCCTGAACCAACAGGAGGAACCCGATCCCCAACAGGGCAATCGGAAGAACAAAGATGATCAGAAAATAAAGAAAAAACAATAAAGGAAAATAACACAGCAATCAGAAAGCTGTAAAATGAAATGCACAATGTGGCTCTCAACGGAGCTGACGGGCCTGGATCTGATCCACGGTCCAGTGAAGACAGATCTTCAAGCAGCTTCTTCCTTCTTCTCCACGAGCTCTCTCGCTCACTCTCTTTCTCTCTTTCTTTCTCTTCTACTCTCCTAATCTCTCACTCACTGCTCTCTCTTCACGGCTTCTCTCTTCTATCTCTTCTTCATCTCTTTTCCTTCTTTTTCACTTCTTCTGGATCGAAGGGCTTTCTGCTCTTCAGGCTTCTGCTTCGATCACACTTCATCTGAAGACGAAGGATACATTATATACCAGCAGCAGCAGCAGCAGGGCGTGTGTGGCTTCCACAGTTCTCGCCCTAAGAGTTCGGACCACGTGGCAGCATCCAGCATGCTGTCAGAACACGTGTCTTCATCTGGGCATTCTCCTTATCCTCGGATCACGTGCCCAGCACCAGTACGCTCAGCAACTAGAGTTAGATGGCGTCAACTCACTTGCTCCAAAGGGTTGACGCAGCCATCATGGATCTTCAATCTTTTTAACCGCTGCGTCGACTCCATCAGCCTGCTGCGTTGACGCAACGGTATCGGCAGTCCAGTGATCGAGTCTTCAACAACTGGGCGTGTTGCGTCGACGTTATCAGCATGTTGCATTGACGCATTGAACATGTACATTTGTATACTGGCGTCTCTTAAGTCGCTGCGTCGACGCTGCTTGTTGATGGCGTTGACGCAGTGGAAGATATCATGAAAGCTTCGTCGCTTGTAAGAGTCTCTGCTTTTTCTAACTGCTGTGTCGACGCTGCTTGCTTGAGGCGTTAACGCAATAGAAGACATCGTGAAAGCTTCGTCTACTGATGCGTGGACGCTTTAAGCTTCAGGCGTCGACCCTGTTCCCTTCAGCAACAATAATGAAGTGTATAGACTTAGTGTTAACGTGAAGCATTGTATAGACTTCAGAGATCAATATAGCAAGTGTGTACATAGTGAGGGAGTGTATAGACTTAGCAGTCTAGGTCTCTAACAACGAGTGTATAGACTTGCAACTATTCATGAGATCTCAGTGTATAGACTTAACCAATGTATATAGTTGAAGATCTAACAATCGAGTGTATAGAGTTAGATATGTGAGCATGCGTTGTATAGACTTCACACAAGAAGACAAACAGGCTGTACAGACTTGGAGAGTTGAACCCAGTGTACAGACTTGTTGATATCAAACGAAGAGCTTCCAGTGTATGGACTTTGCAGTGCAAACACCAATGTATATACTTAGAGAACTGAAGTCTAGTGTATAGACTTGGAGAATTGAAGTCTAGTGTATAGACTTCATCAAATGAAGAGCTTCAAGTGTATGGACTTTGCAATGCAAACATCAATGTATAGACTTTGTTAAGAAGGTGCCCGATGTACAGACTTGAAGAAGATATGCCAATGTACAGACTAAATGGATCCAGCTGATGTATAGACTTTGTGCCCAAGCTATCAATGCTCTGATGCGTCCACTCCACTTGAACGTTGCGTTGACGCACTAATTCACCCAGGAGCTTCTTTCTTGAGTTTGCGCTGCTGCGTCGACGCTTCCATTTGATGGCGTTGACGCAATGAGCACCCTGCAACCCCTTTGAACTATTAAACAGTTATTAGGAGGTTAAGTGTCTATATCCAAAATCTTACTGTTGTCATCATCAAAATCAGGAGTACAACAATCTCCCCCTTTTTGATGATGACAACCCCCAAACTATTTTAATGACATCTGCGATCACACAAGGTTAGCATCATCCAAACGCATGGTTACTTGTCAGTTGAACAAAAAATTATGAGTCACAAAAACGAAAGTATATGCTATCATTCATTAACAAAACTCAGCATTCATTAGCAAAATTCAGCAGTCATTAACAAAATTTAGCAGCTCATTAAGCTCTCCCCCTTTGTCATCATCATGAAAGGGGGTGTATGTAGAAAACATAGGTTAAGATGGGAAGAAGTGATTGTAACGCCTGGCAGAAGATGGTTGTTGTTACTGACGAGAAGATTGTCCTTGAGTGCCTGGAGGTGTCTGGCGAGATGGCTGTCCTGAAGTAGAATGGTCCCTGGTTAGAAGGTCTCTAATCTCTTGAGAAAGTTCGCTTAGCTGGTGACTTAGAGTGTTGCGAACATTTCCAATTTCAGTGACAGAATCTTTGTTCTCAAGTGACTGGATGTTGGCTATTACTTTGTCAATCTTCTCTAGCACAACTTTGAGGAATGGAGGGATTGCACTGACAGAACCTTTGATTGTTTCTAGCCCTATCTTCAGATCATAGCACAGATCAATAATTTTGGCAAAAGAGGAAAGGGTTGAACCTTGTTGATTGTGCATCTCTTGTACCAGAGTGGCAAGTTTGTCAAGGAGGGATGATATCTGTTTCAAGACTGACCTTGTTGCTTGGTCAGACACCATCTTGGTGAGTAAGAAATTTCGCCACTCACATAAAACTGAAGTTTCAAAATTCACAATCCGAGCTGTCAGCTTGTTAAAATGAAGGGTTGTGAACTCCACCAACTTGTCCATCTTGGCCTCCTGACGCTGCATCATCATAGTCATGTTCACTAACATCTCTTCAATAGTTGCTGGGGGTGGAGCTGCATCAAAAGTTGGAGAGGTTCTTTTATAAACTTTAATGGCTCCAGACGTAGATGGTTCTACTGTAGGTACAGAGCCACTCGGTTCCGCAGAAGCCGCAAAAACTTGCTCTCCTCTCATGGAGTTGTCCTCTGGCATGTCTTCACTCACCACAGATGGAATCGGTATTTCGGCTCTGTGCACTTGACCATCATCTATAGTGGCTGTTCTTGATGCCTGACCGATCTCTGATGGAGTTCATTTCTGACTAGGAAGGGTTCTGACAGCCTTACCATCAACGACCTCAAAACCCATAAACTTTTGAATGTAAGAAAGTGTGTACACATTCCCTCGAGGGATGATAATTTTCTTCTCAGAGCCAAAGTCTACACCAACTTTCCGAAAAACAGCAGTTAATGGGGCGGCATAAGGAAGGGTTCTGGACTGAGATAGACATGACCCCATTGTTTGAATAGCTACATCCGGCAGGGAAATCTGTATTCTCTTCAGCATACAGTAGAGAAGAAATCTTTGCATCTCTGTCACCCTTTCTCTTCCACTGCTCTGTGGTGTGATCATGGAGGTGCAAATGTGGTGGAGCAGTCTATTTAGCGAAGGGAAATGATTGGCTTTGAGACTGCCTAGGTAGGTTTCCCTGACATCGGAGAGATTACTGGGTTTCTCAGTCAAGAGCTCATACGCTTCATGCGCATCATACTCAAAATCATGCAGCTGAACTCCTACTTTAGGAACCTTCCATGCTCTGGCAAGCAGCTTATCTGTTATTTCGAACCTTACACCTCTAACACTGGATGTGAGTTTTGGAACAGAACGTTCATATTTTAAGTTCTGGTAGAACTCTCTGACCAAGGTGGGGTAGTAAGTCTTGTGTGTTGAGACAAACGACCACCAGCCCTGATGGTCCAGTGTAGGAAACAGCTGAGGAAAAACTTCGAGCATATGATGATCAGTAGCATCAACGTACCGGGAAATAAGAACCTTCAGAGGTTCTTCCATGGTGACTGTACGCGAGCTACCAGCATCTTTCTGACTGGTTGCAGAACCTGAAGATAAGCCCTTCCGCTTCTCTTTTCTGACTGCGGATTTCTTTAACCTTTTGGTTGGCGGACTTGGATCCCGTGGACCCGTCTCCTTCCTTCTTCCCCTTTCGCGAGCTACTAGAGAGTGGGACTCCATTGTGCCTCTTGCTGGTCCTGAGCCTCTTGGTTGTTCCTCTGCCCTCTGCTTCCCTTTTTGAGTGGATGCTGGAGAATCCATGGCACGGAGATGAATCGAGCAGGAGAGAGAGCTGAGAGGATACTTGGGGGACACGAGAGGTCGAATGACAAAAAGAGGGTTTTGGAAAAAAGTGAAGAAGAACAGCTGTCTCATATCGCTTTTAAAGAAACACCGTGGACCCTTTAAGTGAACGGTTCAGCCGGTTCAAGTGGGTGAACCGGGTAAAGAAGATATGAATAAGAAGCAATGCGTGGACGCAGAGAGGGGCATTGCGTCTACGCAGTGAGGCAAGTGAACCGAAAAACACAAGATAAAAAAGCCAGTGAGGCATAACGCGTTGACGCCAATGTAACATTGCATCTACGCAGTGATGCAGTTAGGAATGAGATACTCCTCCTTATGCAGCATGATGCATCTAATAATGAAACTCCCCCTTACTAAATGGAGCCTATGAAAAGAATAAGAAGGGAAATTCAATTGGATTCTCAAAGGGATATTATTCTCATAAATCCAAAACATGTTTTTCAAAGTCTTCCATTATAAGAGCTTATGAATGAACTTTATTAACAGCGTGGTTTAATTATGATGTATGTAGAGTTCATCAGTAAAATTCTATATTGATATCTAAAACCATGGTTTAATAAAGATGAACCAAGCCCTCATAATTATCTTGATTAATCTCTCTTTCTCTTACACAATCAAATCTATTGACTTCTTTCAGAGTTACATGCACTAGTATTGAAGTCAAGTAATTATGAAGTCATATGATTTTATCTAGGGTTGAAGCAGTTTGATTTGTGTATCAATATTCAGATATTTCACTTTATTCAACAATTTTCTTGCTCCAAATTTTACGAGCACTCTAGTTTAGTGCACACATTGTAACTAGAGGATATATCTTGATTAGAGGCCAATATCCCTAAGCCCTTAGTGTGACTAACTATCATGCTTTATGTGAACAGAGTTAGCATTTACACATCATGACACACTACAAATCATTTTCTAATGAGTGAGTTATATTTCTCAGTGTGCATGCCATTGCTCTGCCTGAGTTTCAATGAATTTTATCAGAGTTAACGAAGGCACCTCATGACACAGTCCTTTGGACTTGTGTTTCTCAGTGGCCAATGTCATTGCTCTGACAGAATTAACCCTTTAGACATTTCAGAGGCATTCTTTTGCTTCAAATCAATAATAGTTTCATGTACTTAACCAATTAAAGTCATGTATTCAAAAGTACAGATTTCAGAAATTTTTCACAAGACACAGCATGAAACAAATGGTTAAGGTTTATTAAACATGCTTCAGATATTTCTAAGAGATTTTAAAGTCAAACTCCATGAACATTAAACTTAAACCACATGAGTTATTTCAGACATTCATAAACCTGTATAATAGAAGTTTTCTAGTTCAAAATTTTTAGATTTATGATCAAGATAGCCCATTGGAATCTTCATGAGGGACTGATAGATTTCTGAAGCCAAACGATACCAATTGATAGGAGAAATACCAATTGTTAAGAGAGATTGTGAAGCTCAAAGTTTTCAAAATATGATTAAGGTTTGTCAACAAAATCAATAAGAAAGGATATGCAATGAGTTCTGACACATGTATGCATTTAACAGTCTATATGCAATACATTGACTCCCCCTCACAATATGCATTCAAACTCTCTCTTTGGCATTTTCAATATAAGGAAATGCAATGCACTATATGTATGCAGGGACATGCAAAGACTCATCATTGAATGATATGCAAGGATATGCATCTAACTCCCCCTGAAAACATGCAATGTTTGCACTGAAAAATTGAATATATGATTCCAAAAGATTCATGCACATTCAGACTGTCCTAAGTAGCAAGATGACCCATGGTACTAGGCGGAGCACTTGGTCTAAAAGACCACCTCACACATAGTAAGAACCTCCAGACAGACCTCCCTGCCCTTTGGTACCTTACCATTTATATACCATTGGGGTCATGCATGATTATTCAACATGCAGTTCTATATGCAATTCAGAATTTCAGTGAGCTATTGCAACACACATGATTCAAGTCACACTCATAAGCAGTTCAGATTTTTCAGATAATTCGAAAGGCAATTTATTTTCAGAGTCTATGCATAACACAATTATCAAGCAATTGCAATTAGCCTATGTATGCATCAGATACAGACAACCCTTCTTAATCTGATGTTTGCACAGAACTCTCAGCAAATGTATGATCAGAAAATAATGCACATGGCAACTGATGAATGAAAAATGTAAAAACAGATTTAACTTGCCATGCAATAAAATTAAAAACAAGGACAGCAGGAAGTTTACCTGAAAGAAAAATCAGTATGGGATTTTTCTTCTTGAGTGCCTTGGATCATTACCCCTTTTTATTCCAGTCCCAAGGCACACCTGCATAGCAATGTTATTTTGCACAAACAGGTACCCAAGAAGTCTTGGGTCCTGATAAAACAGTATTACTCCTAGCAGGTTTTCTTGGCACATTTCTAGGAGCAGTTTTCAGATCTGATTTATGCACATTCTTGTTAGCATGAATTCTATGTGCATAAGCATGAGATTTCTTGTTAACAGAATAAAGATTCTGTTTGCCAAAACCAGTTTGGTTTTGATATCCTGCCAGCCAACAGGTTGCAGCCCTGTGACCTGGCTTCCCACAGTTATAGCATGAAAGTTTTGGAAATTGTCTTACAGGGAATTTAGCATGTTTGAGATTCACATTTCTACCCTGAATATGCCAACAGTCCTTGAATGTATGGCCAAACTTCCCACATTTGAAGCACTCATTGTGCTTGCCTCTAAAAACATTATTTCCAAACATATTTCCATTAGCAGGGAGTTTAAGAGTTTTAGAATTGAGTTGTCTACCCTGAGCATGTCTACAGTGGGCTGCAATGTGGCCCATCTTGCCATAGTGAAAGCATGAATTAGAACTTTTCTTACCAGCATTCAGCCAGCATTCAAATCCCTTATGACCCAATTTTCCACAATTAAAGCATGTCATATGCTGGTTTCTTGGAACAGACTTGTTCTTGTTAGAAACATGATAGTTTGCATGATATTTATTCTTATCACTAACAAACCAGCACTGTGAAATTTTGTGTCCTAGTTTACCACAATGAAAGCACTCAATTCTCCTTTTCTGAAATGAAGAATTTTTATCATGATATCTCCTAGCATTCTTATTATCCTTCTCCATCAACTTACACTCATGCATCAGATGTCCAACTTTATGACAGTAATGACAGATAATCTTCCCTTTAGATGCATGTGAGTGTGTGTGAGGACTGTGATCAGCATGCACTGATGAAGCCATTTCATTTATTTTCTGATTTACAGTCCTTTTCTAGTTTTTATCCTGTTTTCCTATTTTCTTAGCCTTGTACTAAGTTGGAGATGAAATAAAAGGCTTCTCCTATTCAGAGGATTTAACAAAGACAGTTTTCAGGTTGGCTCCATCGACCTTCCTCATGACTGGACTATAGCCCAATCCGTCTTTCTTCAAATTATTCTTTGTTCCCAGTATTTTCTGAACAATGGGCTGTTTGTCTTTAGAGGTGGTGGCTACGTCTGAACCACTTACAAAAGATGTCATAACTTTGTTCTGAAGTTCCTTCTTGTTTATCTTATTGTAGCCCAGCCCTTCCTTCCTAGAATTGATTTTTATACCTAGTAGCTTGTCTAGGTTTTTCTGTCCATCAACAAATTTAGACAAGGAGTGTAGCAACCCTAATAAATAAATAATTGAAATGAATTAAAACATATATATTACAGAAGTAAATATATAAAAGGAATAGGGTTAAAGGGACGAAAGAAAACAAGATGGAAATAACGCCTCTTCTTAAGGCGTTAATTTATAAAGAAACGCCTCTATCCATGGCGTGACTAAAGAAAGGACGCCCACACGTGCGGTCGTCAGTTCTCACGCGACCAAATGGGTAAGTAAAAGAAACGCCCCTATCTTGGGCGTGTTTTAAAACACGAAACGCCCTTTTTAAAGGCGCTTTTTAAGAAACGCCCTGACGTAAGGCGTTAATTAAAGAATACACGCCCTGACAAAAGTCGTTAATTCCATTCGGAACCGATCGAACCCAGAACTTATCCGGGGAAAGATTAACCTAATCTAGTAAGTGTCTATTAGAGTAAGGACTCTATTAGGGATATGTTACCTTTAATCAAACCCTACTCTTGTTAGGACTTCAAAATCCTATAAATAATACGTTCGATCCAAACCTAAACCTATTTGCTTCATTCGTCTGCAGAGGTACGTGAGAGGAACATATGTTCTTCTATTCTTCTTCTTCTGTTATGAACGTATTTTGTGAAGAACTAATGTTCTTCATCTTTTTCTGTTATAGGTCCGGAAGGCTACGTACGTGAAGAACAAGGTAATGTTCTTCAAACCGTTTTCCTAAACTTCGGTTATATCTTCATACTCCCTCCTTTCTTCCCCTACAGGTTGATTGAAGATCATCGTCGTCATCATCTTCATCAACTGAATTTTCCTTCTTCCTGTCCAAGGTGTTCTTCTCAAGTTATTCACCGGTCATCTCCAAATCTATAATCAAGGTAGGTTTTCTCAAGTCACTGTAGCCCAAACTAAATTGATACAGTACAATAATTATCATGCATATACATGGTTTGGTTTACTATAGTTTCTGAACGACTTTCTGTTAATTTCTTAAAAGAAACGTCCTTAGCAAGGGCGTGATTATGAAATACACGCCCCAGACTAGGGTGCTACTTTACAAGTCACGACCCTGCCAAGGTCGTCAATTTTGGATTGACGCCCTGCACACAGGCGTTAATTTCATTAATCGTTAATCACCCATGCTAAGAACTGATTACATATGAAATCATGATTCTACACTAATAATGCATGATCCTATGTCTTCGAACATGTTGATATTATTGTCATGACCATATATTCGTTTCTCATGAGTTCTATTATACTGTATCCTGAAATTAGTACTACCCATGAAAAATCAGGGTATTTCTTGAATTCACGACCTAGACTAGGTCGTCTCTCACTGGAGTAACGCCTGGCTATAAGGCGTAAATTTAAAAGTAACGCCCCTTTATAGGGCGTGTAATTGTTAAAACCCTGAAATTTACATGTTCTGTATAATGGAATTATAAGTAACGCCCCTTCCAAGGGCGCGTTTTTGATCAATTTCTGAGAATAATTATATTCTGTCGAATATGTAAACGATGAGACGCCTGCTTTGCAGTCGTCAACTTTGAAGAAACGCCCCTGGAAGAGGCGTGTTTTATATAAAATATCGAAATGTGGAATTTTTGGAAATAGTAAATGCCTGTAAAACGCCCTTCTGTAAGGCGTTATTTACTTAAGAAAAGACTTATCTTAAGTCGTTATTTTACTGTAAACTGAATTTATCCTGATTCTATTACCGATGGTTTCATATTATACCTATATAATTATATCGGCACTATTCTCCATTCCGTGAGTATAGTCCCACGTTTCATGTTGATTTATCGATCACACTCAACTCTCATTGACATACAAGCTCTCCATTGGACATTCCGTTCCTTTGGACTAGCGAGTTAGTCATAGAGACCTCCGTAAGACTCCTCGTAGCCTTGGATTCCCTCAAGGCCGACTGAGCTGGTTGTACCCTAAAAACCCATTACACGATCCTTGCCATGTCAATTTAAAGAAACATGGTATACCGGCCCTTATGATTATACAAAGAGTATATCATAAGAAATTCTTAATGGGATGATGATATCATGCCATATCATGTCGTTCTTGTAAACCCCAATTCTATGATAAGAATGAGGGTATCTTGCTTGATCTAATGTTCATGTGGACCTCAATTCTATATAAAGAATGTCCATATTGATTTATCATGGTACCTAAGTTAAAGGAACCATATTCTACCTAGTTTTATCGAACTCGTGATTATACCGTTATTATCGCCATTCTATGTCCTTTATCTTATTTTTGGACTCTATTCTATCAATGTTGTCATACGTAACCACAAGCTTGATTATTGAAATTCTATGTTGGCTATATAAACAAGAGTGGATGTCAAAACACATGATAAATGCCTGCGCATATAGGGCCCGATCTGGTCCTGGGAGGAGCACCCGAAAGTACTTGTGCCCATGGGAGTTAAAATGATAAGGTATCTGGCATTATACCGAGTACTTGACTTGCTTGATTGGACATTCCACACACATCTTGTACTTGACTCGTACTTGACATGAAATGAAATGCGTAGCCCGAAAAAGGGTAATTTACTTGCTTGATACATGATAGCCAAAGTTCTTGACATGACTTATTAAATGTACTTGCTTGAATATCTTGAATAAACTTGTTATCTTGTTGAAAGTTCATGATAAGTTCATCTTATTTCCTTGATACTACATTCTATCTATCCTGTCGTTTTATGCGAGCATGCATAGCTTTATTGCATTCATGAAAATGTAATTACTTAAACCCCTTGCTAGTACTTGAGATATAATTTCCTACTGAGCGTTCGCTCATTCCGTTTGTCCTTTTGTACTTTTCAGGTAAGTCCGACGACGATGGAAGTCAATCGGATGGGAATGGTCAAGAGTGAAAGTGATAGAGCTTCTACAAGTGTCGTCTAGTTATTTCTATAGTTTTCTCGAGTCAACTATGTACTTTTCTTTTTATTAAACAGAGTATTGGATTTGTAATAGTCTATCCATTATGAAATAAAGGATTGGGTTATCTTGCTATTTTGCGCATCTCTGTCTTCGTGTCGAATACACGACCACTCTGATTGACATGATTGATATAGACACGTCGCGCATCTCCGGGTATCTTCCGCGCTCGGGGCGTGACAGTCTTTGTGGTATCAGAGCCTAAGGTATTCAATTCCTAGGAAACCCAAGTCCAAGGATAGGTTTCAAAACCTTTAACCAAGTGAGAGTGGGTAGAACCAAGGGTTAAATGATCAATGAGTCCTTTACGAGATCATAGTGATATAATACTAACATAGCTATTGTAATTGTAGGATAATGGCTGCCGAACGTGCTCAATGGCGTAACATGCAGCGTACCCTTCAAGGGATGACCCAAGTGCTACAACAGGTAGCACAAGGGGGTGCTCCACGAGCTGGAAGCTTACACCAAGCATTCAAGAATATGAATCCCCCGAAGTTCATGGGATCGACTGATCCAGACGATGCTGAGCATTGGGTTCGGGAGATTGAACGTATATTCCGTGTTATGCAATGCACGGACCAGGACAAAGTTCTATTAGCTACATTCCAGTTAGAGAAAGATGCTAGATGCTGGTGGGAGTCGATTGAAGCTACAGTTGACCCAACTCAAGTTACATGGGGTGAATTCGTTGAATATTTCAACGCCAAATATTTCTCTGATAGGGTCCAGGAAAAGAAGGCCGCCGAATTTGCCGCATTGAAGCAAAGATCTTTATCGGTGGCTGATTATGAAGCACAGTTCTCTAGACTGTCTAGATATGCTAAACATTTAATTAGCACGGAAAAGATGAAAGCCCGTCGATTTCTTAATGGGCTTAGGCCCCACTACATTACTCAACTAGCGCCTATGGACATCCAAGTTTATTCTGAAATAGTGCGCCGAGCTCAATTACTTGAAGATGCCACGGAACTATCTGATAGGATCCGTGGGAAAGACAAAAAGGAGCAGGTCACAAGTTCGGGTTCTTTCAAACCCAACTTTAAGAAGAGGCCCAACAATGGAGGTTCATCCTCTCAAGATTCCAAATTCAAGAAAACCCAGCCTTTCTCTATCACCACTACCCCTTCGAACACAGTCTGCAAGCATTGTGACAAGGCTGGTCACAAAACAGAAGAATGCTGGAGGAAATTAGGAGCTTGTCTCCGTTGTGGGAGTCGCGAACATCGGATTCCCGAGTGTCCATTGATGAATGATCAAGCCGGTGATGGTAAACGCCCGGTGACCAAGAATGCTCGTCTTCATGCAATCCAGGAGACCGAACCAGAAGAAGAAGGCGGATTGGTGGAAGGTACATTGAAAATTTGTTCCAAAAGTGCTTATGTCTTATTTGATACGGGTGCATCGCATTCCTTTATTTCTAAGAAGTTTGCCGACCCGTTACCATTAGAACCAGAATGGATGAAATTAATATTGTCTACTCCACTCGGAAACGAGACGGATATCACACATCATTACCGAAACTGTGAGGTATTGGTTCGAGGAAAGAATTTTCCTATTGATCTTATCTGCTTAGATCTAAAAGAGTATGATGTTATACTAGGAGCAGACTGGTTATCCAAATACCAGGCAACGGTTGATTGCCGTGATAGCAAGATTGTTTTCAAGGAATTTCCGGAACTGACTTATACTAGTCCTAAGAGTCGAAGCAAATCCCCTCTTATTTCGGCTCTTCGAGCAAGCAAGCTCGTCAAGAAAGGATGTGTATCCTTCCTTGCTTTTGTCACTATTAAAGAAACTAAAGAAACCAAGATAGAGGACATTCAGGTAGTGCGAGAATTTCCAGACGTATTTCCGGAAGAATTGCCGGGATTACCCCCGCAAAGAGATGTGGCCTTTACCATCGACTTAGTCCCTGGTGCGGGTCCTGTTTCAAAGGCACCCTATAGAATGTCCCCTGCAGAACTAAAAGAATTGAAGAAGCAATTGATGGAACTGATTCAAAAAGGGTTCATTAGGCCAAGTACTTCCCCGTGGGGAGCACCAGTCTTATTTGTAAAGAAGAAGGATGGATCCATGAGATTGTGTATCGACTATCGACAGTTGAATCATCTTACTATCAAGAACAAGTATCCACTGCCGAGAATCGATGAATTATTTGATCAGATTTCTGGATCCAAATATTTCTCCAAGATTGATCTCAGGTCTGGTTATCATCAATTGAGGATCAAGGACGAAGATATTCATAAAACTGCGTTCAGAAGCAGGTATGGCCACTATGAATTTGTTGTTATGCCTTTTGGACTAACAAATGCCCCTGCTGCCTTTATGCAGTTGATGAATAGCATATTCAGACCTTATCTAGATCAATTTGTGGTGGTTTTCATTGATGATATATTGATATATTCCAAGACTAAGGAAGAACACGAAGAGCATTTAAGGATTTCATTACAAATCTTGAGGACGAATCAATTATATGCTAAACTCAGCAAATGCGAGTTCTGGCTTGAAGAAGTGGCTTTTCTCGGACATGTGATATCCAGGGATGGATTATCTGTAGATCCGTCAAAGGTTGAAGCTGTAAGAAACTGGGAAAGACCAACCAATGCTAGCGAGATCAGAAGTTTCTTAGGTCTTGCAGGCTATTACAGGCGATTCATTAAAGACTTCTCAAAAATCGCCGTGCCACTTACAAGGTTAACTCGTAAGGAGATCCGATATGAATGGAGTGAGGAATGTGAAAGAAGTTTCCAAACTCTCAAAGATCATCTCACTACAGCTCCAGTGTTAGCTCTACCAATAGAAGGAGAGAAATTCGAGGTCTACACTGATGCTTCTGGCATTGGCCTCGGATGTGTCCTAATGCAACAAGGAAAGGTCATAGCATACTCTTCACGTCAGCTGAAGAAGCATGAGGAGAATTACCCCGTCCATGACTTAGAACTGGCTGCGGTGGTATTTGCCCTAAAGATATGGAGACACTATCTCTATGGAGTACAGTTCACTGTCTACTCCGATCACAAAAGTCTCAAATATCTATTTTCACAAAAGGAGCTAAACATGAGACAAAGGCGCTGGCTAGAATATCTCAAGGACTTCGACTTCAATATACAATACCATCCCGGAAAGGGTAATTATGTCGCTGATGCCCTTAGTCGAAAGCCGAGAGCAATGATAGCCAATTTTATGATACAAGAATGGAGGTTACTTGAACAATTCTCCGAGCTCAATATAAGCTTGGACACGGAATCCAAATTTGTCACACTATCTCATGTAAGCATACAGTCAGACTTATTATCTGAGATACAAGCACTTCAGGATGATGATCCTATATTAGTGGAAATCAAAGGCAGATTAGAAGGACAATCTGATTTTCAACTAACTTCTGATGGAAGATTATTGTTCAAAGACAGAACTTGTATACCAAATTGTCCAGAATTAAAGAAAAAGATCTTAGATGAAGCTCACAGATCAAGGTACACTATTCATCCAGGATCAACTAAAATGTACCAAGATGTAAAGAGGAACTTTTGGTGGCCCAATATGAAAAGAGAAATAGCGGACTATGTATCACGCTGTCTCACATGCCAACAGGTCAAGGCGGAACATCAAAAGCCTGCGGGAAAACTACATCCTCTAGATATTCCTAAGTGGAAATGGGAGGATATTGGTATGGATTTCATCATGGGTTTGTCTAAATCTAAAGGAGGACATGATGGAATCTGGGTTATCATTGACCGATTAACTAAATCAGCACATTTCTTGCCAATAAAGAGCCGATGGTCAATTGATGTGCTAGCTGCACTGTACATCAAGGAAATAGTCAGGATACATGGAATTCCTGTCTCAATCGTGTCTGACAGAGATCCCCGTTTTACTTCTCTTTTTTGGAAGGGATTACAACATTCGTTGGGAACAAGGCTCAACTTTAGTACTGCTTTTCACCCACAAACGGATGGTCAGACCGAGCGAACTAATCAAGTTGTTGAAGATATGCTGAGAGCATGCATTATTGACTTTGGAGGAAGCTGGCATGACCACTTGCCTTTAGTGGAATTTGCATATAATAATAGCTACCAAGCTAGTATCCAAATGGCACCTTTCGAAGCCTTATACGGAAGAAGTTGCCGATCACCCATATGCTGGAACGAAGTTGGAGAGAAACAACTATTAGGTCCAGACATGGTAAGAGATACAACTGAGAAGATACAGGTAATCAGAGAAAGATTACAAGTTGCTCAGACAAGGCAAAAGGCTTATGCTGATACAAGAAGGAGAGATCTTGAATTCCAGGTTGGAGATCATGTATTTCTTAAAATATCCCCTGGACGTGGCGTACGAAGATTTGGTGTTAAGGGCAAGCTTACGCCAAGATTCATCGGACCATTTGAGGTACTCGAAAGAGTTGGCGAGGTTGCTTATCGCATCGCGTTGCCTCCTCAGTTGTCCGAGGTACACAATGTATTTCACATATCTATGTTGAAGAAGTATGTGCACGATCCGTCACATATTATTGAGCATGGAGATCTGGTGATCCAGAAAGATCTCACATATGAACAGAGGCCTTTGAAGATATTAGATCGAGAAATACGAGCTCTAAGGAATAAGGTTATTCCCATGCTCAAGGTGCAATGGAATAAGAATCCTGAACGCGAAGCGACATGGGAGACCGAGGAATCTATAAAGAAACGGTTTCCCGAGTTATTCTAAGAGGTATATGTCCTACGCTCTCCACGTGTATAATTATATATATATTGAATTTGGGGACCAAATTCTTTTTAAGTGGGGGAGGGTGTAGCAACCCTAATAAATAAATAATTGAAATGAATTAAAACATATATATTACAGAAGTAAATATATAAAAGGAATAGGGTTAAAGGGACGAAAGAAAACAAGATGGAAATAACGCCTCTTCTTAAGGCGTTAATTTATAAAGAAACGCCTCTATCCATGGCGTGACTAAAGAAAGGACGCCCACACGTGCGGTCGTCAGTTCTCACGCGACCAAATGGGTAAGTAAAAGAAACGCCCCTATCTTGGGCGTGTTTTAAAACACGAAACGCCCTTTTTAAAGGCGCTTTTTAAGAAACGCCCTGACGTAAGGCGTTAATTAAAGAATACACGCCCTGACAAAAGTCGTTAATTCCATTCGGAACCGATCGAACCCAGAACTTATCCGGGGAAAGATTAACCTAATCTAGTAAGTGTCTATTAGAGTAAGGACTCTATTAGGGATATGTTACCTTTAATCAAACCCTACTCTTGTTAGGACTTCAAAATCCTATAAATAATACGTTCGATCCAAACCTAAACCTATTTGCTTCATTCGTCTGCAGAGGTACGTGAGAGGAACATATGTTCTTCTATTCTTCTTCTTCTGTTATGAACGTATTTTGTGAAGAACTAATGTTCTTCATCTTTTTCTGTTATAGGTCCGGAAGGCTACGTACGTGAAGAACAAGGTAATGTTCTTCAAACCGTTTTCCTAAACTTCGGTTATATCTTCATACTCCCTCCTTTCTTCCCCTACAGGTTGATTGAAGATCATCGTCGCCATCATCTTCATCAACTGAATTTTCCTTCTTCCTGTCCAAGGTGTTCTTCTCAAGTTATTCACCGGTCATCTCCAAATCTATAATCAAGGTAGGTTTTCTCAAGTCACTGTAGCCCAAACTAAATTGATACAGTACAATAATTATCATGCATATACATGGTTTGGTTTACTATAGTTTCTGAATGACTTTCTGTTAATTTCTTAAAAGAAACGTCCTTAGCAAGGGCGTGATTATGAAATACACGCCCCAGACTAGGGCGCTACTTTACAAGTCACGACCCTGCCAAGGTCGTCAATTTTGGATTGACGCCCTGCACACAGGCGTTAATTTCATTAATCGTTAATCACCCATGCTAAGAACTGATTACATATGAAATCATGATTCTACACTAATAATGCATGATCCTATGTCTTCGAACATGTTGATATTATTGTCATGACCATATATTCGTTTCCCATGAGTTCTATTATACTGTATCCTGAAATTAGTACTACCCATGAAAAATCAGGGTATTTCTTGAATTCACGACCTAGACTAGGTCGTCTCTCACTGGAGTAACGCCTGGCTATAAGGCGTAAATTTAAAAGTAACGCCCCTTTATAGGGCGTGTAATTGTTAAAACCCTGAAATTTACATGTTCTGTATAATGGAATTATAAGTAACGCCCCTTCCAAGGGCGCGTTTTTGATCAATTTCTGAGAATAATTATATTCTGTCGAATATGTAAACGATGAGACGCCTGCTTTGCAGTCGTCAACTTTGAAGAAACGCCCCTGGAAGAGGCGTGTTTTATATAAAATATCGAAATGTGGAATTTCTGGAAATAGTAAATGCCTGTAAAACGCCCTTCTGTAAGGCGTTATTTACTTAAGAAAAGACTTATCTTAAGTCGTTATTTTACTGTAAACTGAATTTATCCTGATTCTATTACCGATGGTTTCATATTATACCTATATAATTATATCGGCACTATTCTCCATTCCGTGAGTATAGTCCCACGTTTCATGTTGATTTATCGATCACACTCAACTCTCATTGACATACAAGCTCTCCATTGGACATTCCGTTCCTTTGGACTAGCGAGTTAGTCATAGAGACCTCTGTAAGACTCCTCGTAGCCTTGGATTCCCTCAAGGCCGACTGAGCTGGTTGTACCCTAAAAACCCATTACACGATCCTTGCCATGTCAATTTAAAGAAACATGGTATACCGGCCCTTATGATTATACAAAGAGTATATCATAAGAAATTCTTAATGGGATGATGATATCATGCCATATCATGTCGTTCTTGTAAACCCCAATTCTATGATAAGAATGAGGGTATCTTGCTTGATCTAATGTTCATGTGGACCTCAATTCTATATAAAGAATGTCCATATTGATTTATCATGGTACCTAAGTTAAAGGAACCATATTCTACCTAGTTTTATCGAACTCGTGATTATACCGTTATTATCGCCATTCTATGTCCTTTATCTTATTTTTGGACTCTATTCTATCAATGTTGTCATACGTAACCACAAGCTTGATTATTGAAATTCTATGTTGGCTATATAAACAAGAGTGGATGTCAAAACACATGATAAATGCCTGCGCATATAGGGCCCGATCTGGTCCTGGGAGGAGCACCCGAAAGTACTTGTGCCCATGGGAGTTAAAATGATAAGGTATCTGGCATTATACCGAGTACTTGACTTGCTTGATTGGACATTCCACACACATCTTGTACTTGACTCGTACTTGACATGAAATGAAATGCGTAGCCCGAAAAAGGGTAATTTACTTGCTTGATACATGATAGCCAAAGTTCTTGACATGACTTATTAAATGTACTTGCTTGAATATCTTGAATAAACTTGTTATCTTGTTGAAAGTTCATGATAAGTTCATCTTATTTCCTTGATACTACATTCTATCTATCCTGTCGTTTTATGCGAGCATGCATAGCTTTATTGCATTCATGAAAATGTAATTACTTAAACCCCTTGCTAGTACTTGAGATATAATTTCCTACTGAGCGTTCGCTCATTCCATTTGTCCTTTTGTACTTTTCAGGTAAGTCCGACGACGATGGAAGTCAATCGGATGGGAATGGTCAAGAGTGAAAGTGATAGAGCTTCTACAAGTGTCGTCTAATTATTTCTATAGTTTTCTCGAGTCAACTATGTACTTTTCTTTTTATTAAACAGAGTATTGGATTTGTAATAGTCTATCCATTATGAAATAAAGGATTGGGTTATCTTGCTATTTTGCGCATCTCTGTCTTCGTGTCGAATACACGACCACTCTGATTGACATGATTGATATAGACACGTCGCGCATCTCCGGGTATCTTCCGCGCTCGGGGCGTGACAAGGAGACTGTCAAATCATGAATTTCATCTTCCAAAGAGGAAATATGTAGCTCATAACTGACAATCTCTTGTTCACTGCAATTTACACATTCAGTTAACACTTGGTTAGCAGTTTTATATTTGTCAATTTCCTGTTCCAGATTGCTCAGTTTATTAGAATCCTCAACACAAATACTTTTTCCTCTTTCCAAAGCTAGAAGTCTCTTTGACATAGTGGAATTCAACATTTTTTATTTTTCATTTTCTTCCTTAAGCTTGTCATTCTGAATTAACTCATTTATTAGAGTCTGATCTTCTGAGTTAGTTTCAAGTTTTCTTCCCCCTTGAATTCCTTCAAATCTTTTTCCTTCTTTTCAATGTTTTTCTATAATTCCACATTCACAGATTTGATGGCTTCAAGTTTTTCAGCAAGCAGGTTTTTCTCCTGCTTAAGTTTCTCTGATTCTTCTTCATCTTCTTTGGAGATTTTTCTGAGAGATTCATCTTCAGATTTTAGCTTATTTAGTTCAGAGTAAACACATTCGAGTTCCTTCTTCAGTTTTGCATTCTGATTTTTATACAAATGATTATCAGACAGACATGCATCATGAAATTGCTTCATACTCGTACAATTTTCACATGGAGAGCTAGAACCATCTACCCGAGTACCCTTCTTCAACTTTTTATACTGTTTTCTTAAGCTCTCATGTGACTCTAACAATTCAGCATATGCATTCTCCCAATCATCAAGAGAAAAGTTCTCGAAGAGATTTACCTCATCATCATCATCTTCATTTTGGCTGCTGCTTTGATTGCTTCTGTCAGCCATCATGCAGCTTGTTTGATTTCCTTTCCCGGCTCTCTTCATCATTTCCAACATATCCCTTGCAGATCTGCAATCAAGGAAACATGAGTGAAAGGCTTTGTCAGTGGCTGCTTTCATCAGATTTATAGCTGTCTGATTCTCCTCATACATTGCTTCGTGACTGTCAGTCCATTTGGACTTTTTCTTTGGTAATTTATGAGGACCATGTGAAATCACTTTCCACAGGTCTGGATCAACAGATCTAACATAAGCACGTAAGGCACTGTGCCACTGGTTGAAATCAAAACCACTGAAGACGGGTGGACAAGCCATTGAAGCAAATAGCAGATAAATTCAACGCAACAGGAATATTGATGCACTAAAAGCAAATTAGCACCTAAGACCGCAAGATCGAATCTACAGGTCGCTGGACCTTGTATGCAGACACCTGCTCTGATACCAACTGTTAGTAGGCTTGGCCCGGATATAGAGGGGGGTGAACGTATCCTTCTACAGTATATGGCCAAATTAAAAATTAGGATGCTAGAGAAAGACACAGGATAGAACTAATTCATTTCAACTCAAATACAAACTCATGGGCGTGCCTATCCAAGCATCTAGCGGAAGCAATCAATCAATCAAGCCACTGCACAAGAGATTTTAGGTGGTTCGGTCCACAGACCTACATCCACCCCTCACTCCCAACCGGAGTGAGGCTTCCACTAGCTCAAGCTAGAACGCAGACTTAGTCTGCAAACATTTGCTGCCACACAGCTTGACCAGGGGAACAGCCTCCCCTCTTCCTCCCAACCGGAGGGTAACCCACAAGTGACAACCTGTCACTTGCAACCTGGAGATCAGATCTCCCTTCTCCTGAACCAACAGGAGGAACCCGATCCCCAATAGGACAATCGGAAGAACAAAGATGATCAGAAAATAAAGAAAAAACAATAAAGGAAAATAACACAGCAATCAGAAAGCTGTAAAATGAAATGCACAATGTGGCTCTCAACGGAGCTGACTGGCCTGGATCTGATCCACGGTCCAGTGAAGACAGATCTTCAAGCAGCTTCTTCCTTCTTCTCCACGAGCTCTCTCGCTCACTCTCTTTCTCTCTTTCTTTCTCTTCTACTCTCCTAATCTCTCACTCACTGCTCTCTCTTCACGGCTTCTCTCTTCTATCTCTTCTTCATCTCTTTTCCTTCTTTTTCTCTTCTTCTGGATCGAAGGGCTTTCTGCTCTTCAGGCTTCTGCTTCGATCACACTTCATCTGAAGATGAAGGATACATTATATACCAGCAGCAGCAGTAGCAGCAGCAGGGCGCGTGTGGCTTCCACAGTTCTCGCCCTAAGAGTTCGGACCACGTGGCAGCATCCAGCATGCTGTCAGAACACGTGTCTTCATCTGGGCATTCTCCTTATCCTCGGATCACGTGCCCAGCACCAGTACGCTCAGCAACTGGAGTTAGATGGCGTCAACTCACTTACTCCAAAGGGTTGACGCAGCCATCATGGATCTTCAATCTTTTTAACCGCTGCGTCGACTCCATCAGCCTGCTGCGTTGACGCAACGGTATCGGCAGTCCAGTGATCGAGTCTTCAACAACTGGGCGTGCTGCGTCGACGTTATCAGCATGTTGCATTGACGCATTGAACATGTACATTTGTATACTAGCGTCTCTTAAGCTGCTACGTCGACGCTGCTTGTTGATGGCGTTGACGCAGTGGAAGATATCATGAAAGCTTCGTCGCTTGTAAGAGTCTCTGCTTTTTCTAACTGCTGCGTCGACGCTGCTTGCTTGAGGCGTTAACGCAATAGAAGACATCGTGAAAGCTTCGTCTACTGATGCATGGACGCTTTAAGCTTCAGGCGTCGACCCTGTTCCCTTCAGTAACAATAATGAAGTGTATATACTTAGTGTTAACGTGAAGCATTGTATAGACTTCAGAGATCAATATAGCAAGTGTGTACATAGTGAGGGAGTGTATAGACTTAGCAGTCTAGGTCTCTAACAACGAGTGTATAGACTTGCAACTATTCATGAGATCTCAGTGTATAGACTTTTTTTTAACTAAAGATGATACTTGCAAGGAGGGAGACGGGAGAGGGGGTTCATCACTTCATTGCGGAAGAAGATGAAACCACTATCCCGGCCACCAGGCAAGCAATTTTCATAAAAGAAAGCATAAAGGAGAAAGGGGTACAGAGGGGGGGAGGGGAAACGGCCAAAGAGGGCCAAGAAGCGTACAAGGCCCAAAGAAGCAGCAACGAGGCCAAAGAACCCAAGCGAGGGCAGCAACAAAAGGCCGAGAACCCACAGAGGATACCAAGTCCCTACAAATAGGAGACTTCGTCGAAGACCCCTTCCGAGTCAGACGAAAACACAGAACGAACCCCGCGCTGACGACCCGGAGAGGAAGGCCAATCAAGAGGGTCAACCTCTGAACCGTCTGTGTATAGACTTAACCAATGTATATAGTTGAAGATCTAACAATCGAGTGTATAGAGTTAGATATGTGAGCATGCGTTGTATAGACTTCACACAAGAAGACAAACAGGCTGTACAGACTTGGAGAGTTGAACCCAGTGTACAGACTTGTTGATATCAAACGAAGAGCTTCCAGTGTATGGACTTTGCAGTGCAAACACCAATGTATATACTTAGAGAACTGAAGTCTAGTGTATAGACTTGGAGAATTGAAGTCTAGTGTATAGACTTCATCAAATGAAGAGCTTCAAGTGTATGGACTTCGCAATGCAAACAGCAATGTATAGACTTTGTTAAGAAGGTGCCCGATGTAAAGACTTGAAGAAGATATGCCAATGTACAGACTAAATGGATCCAGCTGATGTATAGACTTTGTGCCCAAGCTATCAATGCTCTGATGCGTCCACTCCACTTGAACGTTGCGTTGACGCACTAATTCACCCAGGAGCTTCTTTCTTGAGTTTGCACTGCTGCGTCGACGCTTCCATTTGATGGCGTTGACGCAATGAGCACCCTGCAACCCCTTTGAACTATTAAACAGTTATTAGGAGGTTAAGTGTCTATATCCAAAATCTTACTGTTGTCATCATCAAAACCAGGAGTACAACAGACGGAGCCCCGAGCCACCTTGAAGGGAACACCGGGGACTTTACCTCAGGAGAGTCGAAGTGAACCCGCAACCGACCGGCAGCGCGATCAAGCCTGCCTAATGATCCGGCATCAACTTCGTCATGCCGCTACCCCACATCCGTCGCCCGACCAAGGACGACGGTCTACCTTACGGCTCTCCTAAGGAGGAAGAATGTCCTCGGCCATCCGCAACAAGGGGCCGGAGGTTCTGTCAGCAGAAGACCCCGATTACCCGACACGGGTTCGGCTTCTCGCCATAGTAGGCCCGTTAGTGGCCGATTGATCACCGTTCAAGGTGGAATTGTCCGGGACGCAACACCATCCTGCAAAGAAGCTTCGAGCACGAATCTGTCTCAACCAGGAGCACAAATCGCAGTGTCGAAGGCCGTACCACCAGGACTTCCGTGTGCTCGGATCAGACACACGAGGAAGTCTGATCAAGGCCGTTTGTCGTGTCGAGAGTTTCCTCGACTCCACATCATGGTTTTTCAAGGACCAAGGCGAGAGGAATATTCAACGAGAGCTTTCGGAATCATCTCCGGACCCACCGGACCGGCGGCGCCGAGTAAACAAGTTAAAACGGCGCCGTTAAACCAGCGCCGTCTAACCGGCACGCCAATCACAATGGGGGAATCGTTCCCCGGCGCCATCGAACCGGCGCGCAAAAAAGCCAACCGGGACCTTTTTCGGCGCCACCAAATCCGGCGCGCCCCCCTCCCGGGGCGCCGGATTACAATATGCTCTATATATGTCTGCCTTCGGCCAGAGAAAGAGCGGGGATCAGAGAGAAAAAAGAAGGGAGAGGCGGAATCGAAAGAAAAAAAGAAAAGAGAATTAGAAAGAAAGGGGAGAGGTCCAAGGAGAAGGAGTCGAGGGTTCTTCAATCTGAAGAAACCTCCGTTCGAGTCTCTCGGCGGCCGCCGCTCTGCTCCATCCGAGCCTCCCAGAATCGGAGAAGGAGAGCATTTGTCTCTTGTCTACCTAGGTGGGTCTCCGTGGTTTCTTCCGGTTGAGTCCCCTATTCTTCTTTGATTTTCTTCCCCTGATACAATGTAAGTGAGGGAGGGGAGGGGTGATGATATGAGCCTGGTTTTCCCCCTCCTTCTCACCGTTTCTGCGATCCCCTATATCGCACTCTGTAATTTTCCCTTTCCATCATCAATGGAAACGGTGGCTGCGTGACAACGCCGGCACCGGAATGACAGTTGCGTGCCTCCCTTTCTTGTGTTCATATGTTGAATGGATGTATGCATCATCTGTTTCCTCCGTTCACGGATTGAATGAAGGTATCGTTTATTTCATCTTATGCTCCCTCACAGTCGGTGAAATGGCACCGTGTGACAACGCCGGCGCCGTGGAGGGTGATGTTATTATGAGCATGCCTCTCCAATGATTTGTGTGCAGAACGAGGGGGAAGGAGTGTGCATGGCGCCGTGATCGTCCCTCCCGTCTGCCTCCATTCTTCTCTCTCTCTCCGTCTGTGTTTACCGGATTTTGCCTCTTGGCCAGGGATATGCCCTTGGGCTATACGAATTGCTTCCCCCCTCCCCGGGGTTTCTTCTTTTATTATTCTGATGCGATGATCGAGTTCTGCATTATGCGTGTTATGAGCCTCGCGGTCAGGGACACACTCGTGTGTGTATCTCTGCCCACTCCCGTCTAGGGATTAAAATCTTCTGCCTTCCCCATGCTTTCCTCACAGGCCAGAGGGAAGGAGAGGACCGTCTCTGTGCCGAGCCCCTGTTGGCTGTTTTGTGAGCATAGTATGTACATCCCTTCCCCCAGGTCTCCGTGCTAACCAGATAATGCATAAGTATCAACTCACTTAGCCCACGGGTTTCACCGTCTCGCGTTACTCTCTCTCTGCTCCGCTCGCATCTTAACAGGGGTATGCTCTGTAGCATCACTCCAGTGCCCGGGGAGGGGGACATTCCCCCCAAATCTTCTCCACCAATCTTTTGGCCGACAGAGGACTCGTCCATTGATGATGAATGTCCCTGCTGACTGTCGGGTGTACAGCAATGGGGCTAAGCCCTACAGCTCAAAATCCACAGTCCTTAATGGACTTTGTGGTGGCCGTGGGTTGTGTTCCCATGGTAGGCTAGCCCTCGGGGATTCCTTCTCTACATCGGTCGTCCCGATCTGAGTGTTGTGGTGACTCGGGTTGCGTGCCCCTCGTAGGCTAGCCCTCGGGGTCTTCGCTCCCACATTGAGTCGCCTCATTCACTCACTGTTACCCACGGATTTGGTGCCCCTAGCAGGTTTGACCTCGGGGTTTTTCCTCTCCGTTCAGGTTTTTGCCGGCCGCCGTTGTGCCACCCGGCTCTAAGGGGTTGCTCCACTACGTGAGTAATCCCCGCTTCTCCCCGATAAATCCTCCGGGATGGGGAGATGCTGCCGAAATTTCAGCCCAAACAAGTATAACTCGGAATGATCGCCGCGCTCGAGTACAAACCACGCGCGGGCCCGTGACTCGGCTCCCGGATGCCCTGGGGTCGACCCTGTGAAATAAATAGCTCAAATAAACTCTCAAAGTTTTCCAAAGTATTTCAATAAACCCAAGAAAAAATGAACAAATTCTCGTTTTAAGTTAAACTGGCACCATTCGTTTACGGCGCGGCCTAAATGGCGTGCTCTAAAACGGCGCGCTCTCCACGGCGCGCCCTCCCCGGCGCGCCTCTCCCCGGCGCACCCAATCAGGGCCGCGCCGTTTTAAACCTCTTTCTTTACCTACGGTTCTGGCGCCATTTTAAGCCATTTACCTACGTTTCAGGGTGCCGTTTCATGCGTTTTAGCCCCTTCCTTCGCATGCACTGCACCAGTTTCGTTCCGAATCGTGTCGTCGCGTCATTCCAACCCTTTTCCCGCTCATGGGATGATTTCTTATGCTAACCATAGAAGGACACAAGCTCCTCGATCAAATAAACTGAATAAAATTAGCATGTCCAAGCATTCATATCGTATTAATGTATGCCTAAATATGTGCATCCTTGGTATATCAAATAATATTGCCAGAAGGTCAGGTTACGCCTGATTGGAAGCCTTGTTACGCGTGAAGGTGGCCTTCCAGCCTAAGTCCTCCGCCATGTACCAGGGTCCACCCCAATAAATCGTGTGTAGTCAATCGCAGCATCTTGCATGATCACTCGCATGCTCTGTATCCTTTATTCTGGCTTTGACAGCCCGCTATCTCGGCAATTAATCAAAGGTGTTCCCTCCTCGTGGGGGATGTAATTAACGCCATAACCTTTATGGTATGGCGGACTGCTAGTCCCGACCGAACCTCACATTCGCCCGACATGGGTCAGAATGAGCGCACAATAAAATCGTCACTCATGTGACTGGCACGCCCGCGTCGTCAATCGGTCAGTTGACTACCAGTTAGTCAAATGGCTGATCGATACGTGAAATAAGACGCGTATATATGTACATATACACATATATACACGAAATAAGGTAAGAACGACAAGTCGGTCTGATATAAAAAAAAACGTCGCAAACAGGAGAGCCAGGCAGTGGAACCGAAGGGCCGTACCCTTAGCACGACGGTGGAGGCCGGTCATGGTTGCGGCACCGCACGGCTACCAGCTGGCGTCGCTTCGACGCGAGCTGATAGAGTATCCTGAGGCTATGGTATGATGCGTATAATTTTTTTTTGTTTTTATGCATGTGACTTAATTGAGTAAAATGGCAACTATTATGATGCATGTATGGCGATGCAGGTGGTGTGGAGGCCCTACTTGGGCATGGTCGATGCTGGCCAGCCTTGGGTCGTAGCGGGCCATCCTCGTTTCGGGCGGGACGTGTGGGTCCACTGCCTGAACGTGATCGAGCCGCTGCGGCTTAGGCTGGTCATGAGGACTTTGGGGCTAGCCCAGGTGTGGGTTGACGTGGATGAGCTGGGCCGTGTCGAGCGGAAGACCCAAGGCAAGGCGAAGATCGTTGACTGGCATACGCGCTTCCCTGCACAGTACCTAGACTGACAGTAGGGTGGCGTCCCGATGGTGTCCCACGTACAGGACAACACCGACTACCTGTGATGGTATCGGGCCACGTACGTGGAGCGTCTACACCACGGTGGGGCGGCAGGGGTAAGTGTGATATGAAGATTTTTCTTTCTCTATATGCATATGCATGTGACACTAACTTATGTGCATAAATGCAGGATGCTCGTGATAACATTATTGCCGACCTACGGGCCCAGCTGACGGACGCCAGGCAGCAGTTGGCGGCCATCCGGCAGGAGTTGGAGACCCTGGTGAGTCTATGCAATGTATTATGCATTTTTTTTTACCTGGATTTTTCGATGCTTAGCCTCTAACTGTAGTTTGTTATTGTGTCTCAGCGTGCTCATCAAGCAGCGACAGCCGGGATGGTTGGCGAAGTGGGTTCCAGTTTGTGGGGTCCTCCTCCGGAGGTCTCTTCCTTCCAGGAGCAGCTGGCGCATGCGGTGGCCCAGGCTGAGGAGGCCGAGCGCGACCGCGCGGCTCGAGTGAGTGCTTGCTTGACCCCGGCTCTCCTTCCAGTTGCTCTTCTTCCTTCACCGATCTTTTACGGGTCATGCGGGCTTTGGCAGGTGGCGGAGATTCAAGATGCCCTGGCTTGTGCAGTCCATGCCGAGCAGGAGCGCGACACCTGGGCGGCAGAGCGTGACGCCCGGATAGCGGAGCTAGAGGAGGAGCGACGGCAGGAGGCTGAGGAGCTTCCTCGCGACATGCTAGAGCTACGGATTGCCCTCGAGCTGTCGAGGAGAGAGGCGATGAGAGAGAGAGAGGAGAGGGAGAGGGAGAGGGAGGACAGAGCGAGAGAGAGGGAGAATAGGGAGAGGGAGAGGGAGAGAGGGAGGACAGGAGGGCGGAGCGACAGCGAGATTGGGACGAGAGGAGGGCTCTGGAGGCCCAGATGATGGAGCTCCGACTGAGCCTCGGCACAATGGAGGGGAGGTTTCGGGAGAGTGAGGAGCGGTATCAGAGGGCGAGGGAGCGCGGGGCGCGACTTCGTCAGTCTGGTTCCATCTCCATGGGCAGCTTCCTAGTTTCTTCGGCCGAGGAGTATCGTCGCGCCTTCGAGGCTGGCGTGGCACCACAGGGCGAGGCGAGCACCGCCTCTCAGAGCTCGCAGAGGCCCCCTAGGGATCCTCGTCAGAGGAGGGAGGCGAAAGATGATCAGGAGGGTGGTGGCGAGAGTTAGATAGTTGCTTGTACACCCCACCTTCCTCACTTTATGATGTACAACTGACTATTTGCTTATGTGAAATGAAATGGTTCCTTCTGTTGTGTGCACTTTCCCTTTCCCATGCTTCCTTTCTTGCATTTGTTCTTTCGAGGCACGCTTCACGAGACCTTACCCTAAAAAGTAGGGAATTACGCCTTGCACGGAGGGATCCTTTTTTTTTTGGGCGCGTCTAGGCGCGAGGACGCGTCTTAACTTTCAAATTCAAATTTAAAGCGCCAGGCGGCCCTTCTTCTTCCGTGCCTTGCCCGCAAAGAGCCCGCCCCCCGTCGAGATTTGCTCCCCCATCTTCGGCTTCTTCCACTCTCGATCGATGGAGTTTGGTGGGCCAAATCGTGGTGAAGGGAGAGAGGGGCGAGGAACTCCTTGCCCGAGGAGGGACGCGCAAGAGCACGGAGAGGCGTCCATGGAAGAGGAAGGGCCCCTTCGGGCACTTGAGGGACCCGAGGGGCTCGATGGCATGAAGGGAGGTGAACACGGCTCGGTAGGTTCTTCGATCTCCTCCTCTTTGATCCATTTTGAGTTTGGAGCGAGCCATGTGAGAGGGGAAAAGGGTTCGGCGAGTGTTGCACTCAAATGATGGACGCGTCCTTGATAGGAGACGTGTTCTCGTTGTTTGATGTACGACCCTCCTTTCTTGATGTAAGGTATGGCAAGGACCCCTGGCTTGGCTGATGAATGGGCGAGCGTAGATGAGCCGAGCCGTGTCAGGAAGGAGAGTCGTGGCAAGGTGAAGCTCGAGGACTAGCGCATAGGTCTCCCTAGACAGCAAGGGAGCGTACTGGTGCAGGACAGTGCCGACTTCCTGCGGCAGCGGAGAGAGAGTTATGTGAGACCTCTCCAATGCGGGGATGCGCGCGACATCAACAGATTACGTGCCCAACTAGCATAGGCTAGGCGACAGCTGACAGTCACCCAATAGGAACTGGCGATCCTGGTAAGTTAAGTGTTGCATTTTTTTTATTTAATCTTTTTTGTTTTGAATTTGGAGCTTAGCGGATGGCCGTTGTTTGTTTGTTCCAGCGTGCCCAGCAGGCAGTGATGGCAGGAATGGCTGGAGGCGCATCTTCCAGCTCCTCGGCCCCTTTTCTTGAGATTGCCTCCCTTCGAGAGTAACTTGCCGGTGCGGTGGCCCGCGCGGCCCGGGCTGAAGAGGAGCGTGATGCCTGGGTAGCGACTATAGCGGAGCTGCGGCGTCATAGTGAAGAGAGGCCACATCCGGACATCCTAGACTTGAGGGTGTTCCTCCCGGTGGCCAAGAGAGAGGCGGAAAGGGAAAGGCTAGAGAGGGAGAAGGAGAGGGAGGATAGAAGAGCCATGGAGGTCCAGGGGAGGGAGCTCCAGTTAGGCCTTTGAGCTATTGGACAGAGGCTGGAGGACATGGAGGCAAGCTATGAGAGGGCACGAGAATTCAGGGTGCGACTCCGCCAGTCTGGCTAGCTCCATATGGGTGGCTTCTTTGCTATGTCAGGGGAGCAGTAGCGGGTCACTGCTGTTGAGCAGGCGCCACGAGGCGAGGCGAGGCGAGTGCTACTGTACGGGGCTCCAGAAGGCCCCTGAGGGACCCTCACCTTAGGGGGAGCAGAGGGGCGCCTAGAGGGATGAGCGTGAAGGTGATGGCGAGAGTTGGCGAGCTAGCATACGCCTCTTCTCTATGATTGTGATATTTATGACAATTTATGCAGACTTATGAATGGAGTGATTTGATTTCCTATCACTTATTTATTCTCTTGTGCGTTCCTTCTTCCTTACGCTTCTTCACTATTCCCATGTGACGTGCTTGTCGGGACCCCGTCCGAAAATGGGGACTCATATCTTACTCCGACCGTCTTTCACACGGAAATCTGCCGCGGAAGTCAATAATGACAGCTCTATCCTCTTCTCCTTTACGACCTTCCAGTCTTCCCGGATGACCTCTACAGTATGACAGGGCATCCCTAAACTGCATAGGGAGTGAGTCATCATATCGCACCATCAATCAATTACCCTGCGAGCGGTGAAGTGACACATGTGGGACCGCAAGGAAGGTGCCTTATCACGAGGGTTATCGTTAACAGTGATGTAGGCAGTCTTGACTCGCCCTTCTCCCATTTCCATAAATACTGTCCTCGTTCGTCTCCCCAGGGGCACCGGTAGCCAAAAAGCTTCCACGAAAACGGAAGAACTAAGGGTTCTAAGGTTCAAAATGGAGGGTGAATCTTTCCACTCTTCGAAGAGAAGTAGGTCCAGTGGTAGCAGTTCCAGGAGGCTCTCAGACCTCGAAGGGCACTTCAGTGAAAGGACCCAATCGCAACCCGTAAGATGAGCTTTCTTGCCCCTTCTCTCATTCTTTCTTCCTCCCTTCTAACAAAACCCCTCCTTGTGTATGCGCAGGGTGTGATGAAATCACACATTCCATGGGAGTTGGTAGTGGCTGCATACCGGGGTCTCCCAGATTTTCAAAAGGCCAGTCTAGATGTGATGGGGCTTGGAGTCTTTCTTCGGATCGACCCGATCAGGCTCAACCTTGCCCTCGTCCAAGCATTGCGCCAAAGGTGGTATCCAATGAGCCGTGCTTTCTTGATGCCTTGGGGGCACATGGTGCCCAGCCTAGAAGATGTGGTCCGAATTACAGGCCTGAAAGTGGATGGCGAGGTGCTGGCTAGCATTACGTACTCCGACTACCGAGAGGCTACCCAGAGGTTGCTAGGAGTGGACCTGGATGATCGTAAGAATAGGTCCATAGCCAAGACGTCCATCATGGAGACGTTGGGGCTTACTAACATTCATTCTCGTGATGATGAGTCCTTGGAAGAGTTCATGGAGAGGACTGAAAGAGGATGCCGCACTGTCTACTGCGTAGACGCGAGCAATTGGGAGAGAGCCAACATGGATTTGAGGAGATTCCTATTCTTCCTATTGGGGAAATTGTTGTTGGGCTCGAAAGGAGATAGAATTCATTGTCGTTTCTTAGAATTCCTGGTAGACCCTGAGAAAGTGGGCTTTTACGCCTGGGGTGCAGCCATGCTGGCGCATCTATTTACGGGTCTGTCTAAAAGAGCAGATCGAGAGATAACAGTGAGTTGTTTCACGCCATTCATCCAGGTATCCTACTTCTCTCCCCCCCCACCTTTTTTTTGATATGTTAATGACACATGACGGTGCAGTTGTGGAGCTATTATTACCTCCCAATGGGAAATGTTCGGCATTGGCAACCGATGGCGATGCCACTGGCGAGGCAGTGGCAACCTATCACGAGCACGGCCTCTCTATCCTACCAGCTGATGGTGTTAAGGCGCGAGTTGCAAGAGTTCCCCGCGGTAATGGTGATTATTACTTCATCATCATCTTTTTCTCTCTCTCTTTTTTATATTAAGAAGATGTGTGTGACCTGACCCAGGTGGTCTGGAGGCCTTATGCGGGCATGACTGACGTCGATCTGCCATGGGTCATAATTAGTCGTGCCCGGTTCGGACGCGACCTCTGGATGCACTGTTTGAACGAAATCGAGCAACTTCGGCTACGATTGGCCATGAGGACTCTAGGGCTACCCCAAGAATGGGTGGACATGACTACCACACCACGTGTCGGGAGGAAGACGCGTGGGCTGGTGACCTCCGTTGATTGAGAGTGCGGTTCCCTGAGTAATACGAGGACTGGCAACGAGGCGGCACTCCCCGTGGAGTCAAATGCTCAAGACAGCGAGGATTATCTACGCCTCTATAAAGCGATGTATGCAGAGCGACTCCATCCTGAAGGGACCGTAGAGGTGAGCATAATTTTCTTTTCTTTTTCTTTTTCTTTTTCTTTTTCTTTTTCTTTTTCTTTTTCTTTTTCTTTTTCTTTTTTTTGTTAACCTATGTCCTGGCCACAGGATGTTCGCGACACTATGATAGCGAACCTGCAAGCTCGCCTGGTAGGCACGGAGCGACAGTTACATGATACTCGCGCAGCCTTGAGTTCTTCGGTAAGCCTACATACACACGATCATAGACCAAGATTTCTGGTGTTAGGTCCTCAGTGTCACCTTATGTGTGTTGCAGCGCGCCCAGCTTGATGCGGCTTCCTCAGCAATGGGGGCGGATGGTGTCTCTTCTAGTTTGTGGATCCCCACTTCCGAACTTGATTTGCTTCATGAGTAGCTTGCTCATACTACGCAGCGAGCCGCGGAGGCAGAAGGAATGCTCTCCGCACAGGTGAGAGTCTCGCCATTGAATTTCACTTATCCATGCCTCCACATACCTGAGATGATGGTTATGGCAGACGAAAGAGGTGCAAGATGCACTTGCACGCACCGCGTAGGGGGAAGCTAGAATTGCGAAACTGGAGGAAGAGTTACGGCATCGTGCAAACGATGGCTCTTCTCGGGACGCCGTGGAGCTGAGGATCACCCTTCAGCTGGAGAGGGAGGACAGAGAGAGAGAACGCGCGAAAAGGGAAAAAGTCACCGAAAGACAGAGAGCCGATAGATTGGCTAAGAGGGAGGAGCGTAGGGCCATGGAGGCCCGACTGTTTGAACTCCGGACCAGCCTCGGTCTCGCTGAACAATGGCTAAGAGATGGCGAAGAGCGCTACCGAAGAGCATGAGAGCATGGCTTTCGTGTTAGTAGCTTCTTTGCTGCCCCTGTCGATCGACGGGGAGCAGAGACAGGAAGAGGGGTACATAGCAGCAAAGGCACTGCCTCGCATGGTTTAGCAACACCCTCCAGGGTTCTTCGCCTGGAGAGTGGAGAAAGGGGTAACACTGAGAGAGAGGACGGGACTTAATGTACAATTTCTGGAAGGAAATAAAGGAAGGAATGTTCAGTTTCATGTATTCTGCCTTCATTCCTACTTTTCAATCATGTACACCTTGCTCAATGAAACAAGTCAGTTTTTCCATTCTGACTTGGCCCCTTGCTCAAGAGTGGGTGATTGTTTTGAGACTAGCCTTGATAACGAGTCAAGGAGACAAGCCTTTATTGATTAAGGCAAGAGCAAAGATGATGAATGCAACATACAGGCACACAAATGGGAATAGAATGTATAAATGTAGCACACAAATGAGATCACACGGATGCATTTTTTGTGTTGTTTGTTTATGCTTTTTTTTGAATTTTTTTTTAAAATTTTTATTTGAATTTTTGTTTTAAATTTTTTCGTTTGAAAGACACTTGTTATTACAACTGGCATGGTTCTTGGATCAGGGGTGTTTGAATCGTTCTTAAGTATCCTAATATGGGGTTAACGTGCTCCAAGAGGATTCCCACTTTGGGACTTACCTGACGGCGTCTTCCGGGGGCCACTTCAAAAAAAAATTATTATTTTTATTTTTTTTTTGGGATTAATGCCTAGCGACCAATCTTATGGCACCTGACTCTTATGAAGACATGGTTTCTTACTAACCCCCCAGGTATCATGTGCGCACATCTAGATTGATTTGGGCCCCTAGACTCCTCAAATGATAATCCTGCCGGTTAAGACTTAACCTGATGACAAAACCGTCATGCCATGCTTAGGCTCCATGTTGCTTCCGACCGCAAGGATACACCGAAGAAGTGTTCGAGGTAAAAGATTTACCCGACCCGGGTCTATTTCCTCACAACTCTAGATGGTATATGATGGAACACCTTGGAACCCTAACGGTCAACTGCGCGACGCTGACCCGGAATCAGACGCCGTCGCACCTATTGGTGACGTGCTTGCATTGACCTAAGCCCGAGGTTGAAGTAAGAAATCACCGAGGTGGTAGAAAGAGGTCTTAACCGGCCAGAAACACCGAAACTCCTTCGTGGCGATGGCTTTCGCTTTTCGAAGTAGACAAATATGTGTGTTTTGCAAAAAAAATGGGGTCGTTTGCCTTAGCGGAGCGCGCCTTTCAGGATTTCTATTGAGCTTTCATCTTTGAGGGGAGAAAGAAGAGTACGGTGGGGGAAACCTTCCGAGAGGACCGACAAAACCGTTAATCCGACGAGCTAACCAGGACTTACTCGACCTTTCCCCTTTGGGCGACTTCGGACCAATCCTCGAACAGACTTACGTTGCCCCTTTGTAGAATTTCCTTTGTTTGGGGGTTTCGTTTGTCAAAATCAGGCACGGTCACGACCAGACTTTTGACTTTGATTTTTCTCTCTTTTTTTTTGAGGGAGACACGATGATTTGATATGTAGGAATCCCTCTTGTATGCCTGCGGGGACACTGCCCTCTTCTCGTGCTCTGACTCGGGTTCGAGGAGATGAATCCTACTCTCATCTTCAGGGTATGGTATGTTGGTTCCCTTATGCTCAGCATTTTAAGGGCGCCGGCTGTCTCATTGGGCCGAGAAAGGAGAGAACAAAGATTACGGCTTTCCTGGAGACCTTCGAGTATGGCCCCAAAATAAGCAATACGACTAATTTTTTCGGCTAAAACAGCCGCGTGTGTGTGTTGCCTATTTTTAATGGGCGTAAGTCGACATGACCAGACAGGAATCTCCCCGGTTCTGGCGAGCCAAGACCCGAGTCCTACCGAGCCTTAATGGGTCCTAACCTACATGAAGGACAGATGCAAAGACTTGACTGCATGATGAAAACTAGGCATTGTTTATCTTTTTATTTTTTTTTGTTATTTTTTTTTTGAAAATTCCCTCGAGTTCCGCTTCGTTTGATCCGAAAAATGGTGTGTTTAAGTGTGCGCAGTTTGACCCTGAGTTAGACTACAGAGACCGAAGAGTGACTTTTCAACTCCGATGGTCCTCGTACCAAGCCGGTTGTTACACTTATCTAATGGTAGTATTTCTTTAGATAAAGTCCGTTCCAAGGGTGGGATAACTCGGTCCCTTCGGCATTGACTAGCTTGTAGGCGTTGCCAGGGTACACGGCTTGAATCACATATGGTCCTTCCCAATTGGGTTGAAGTTTAGAACGCGGCCCTCCAGGTTTGACAAAAATTCTTTTTACGACCATCTCGCCAATTTTGAATTTTCTCTCAATGACCTTCTTTTGGTAAAAGCGAGCGAGTCTATTTTGATAAACACGTGCATGCTCGGCAGCGGCCAGCCGCTTCTCGTCTAAGAGTTCCAATTGGGTAAGGAGTGAATTATGACGTTCGTCGAGGGGAAATTCCTCATTCAATTGTACCCTGAGAGAAGGGATCAGAGTCTCGTACAGAACTACCGCTTCCATCCCAAAAGTAAGGGCAAACAGAGTCTACCCGGTGGGGGTACGGATTGAAGTGCGATAGGCCCATAGAGCTTCGATAAGCTTTTCTGGCCAATCTGAAAACTTATTAGACTCGCAGGTTTTCTTTATGATTTTGATCAATGTTTTCTTGGTGGCCACTGCTTGGCCATTACCTTGTGGGTAATAAGGTGATGAATGATGCAATGCGATTGCATACCTTTTGCAGAGGTCTTAAAGATCTTGATAAATGAACTGTGGCCCATTGTCGGTGACGATTGTGCTTGGGACGCTGAATAAGGTGAGGATGTTCTTCATGATGAACTTGCAGACTGTTAACGCCTTGATTTCTGCGTAAGCTTCGACTTCGACCTATTTGGTGAAGTATTCCGTCGCAGTGAGGATGAAAGATTTCTACTTGGTGAGGGAGTTAGGATCACCTAGGGGACTAATGATGTCGAATGCCCACATGGAGAAAGGCCACGGGGAGGATATTGGATGAAGTGAGGAAGATGGTGAATGAATTTTATCAGCGTGGAGTTGACACTTGACACACCTACGGACATAAACAGCACAATCCTCTTCCATAGTGGGCCAGTAAAAGCCTTGCCTAATGATCTTCTTAGCGAGCATTTGGCTATTTACATGACCACCGCATACACCTGAGTGTGCTTCCTCCACACATTTCCAGACCTCATCGTCATCAAGACATCTTAATAGCACACCCGTAAGGCTTCTCCTGTACAGTAGACCTCCAACCAATGTGTATTTTTGGGCCACCCTTCTTATGGCTTTCTTATCTTCTGTGGTGGCTTCCTCAGGGTAAGATTGGTCTTTGCAATATTTGGCGATATCATAGAACCATGGTTTCTCCTCGCCAGCCAGTTCTTCTTTGACTTCTGCCAACATGATCTCCCTTTTCTCGAGAATTTCTCCCTCCTGGACCTTCTGTAAGACTCTTTCTTTGATTTTTAGGAGGTACAGGTCTTGAACAGCAGGGACAAGACGCTTGTAGAGGGTGATGGATTCAAACCATACACCTAGAGGGAATCTGAAAGATGAGGCCAAAGAGGCGAGGGCATCGGCCAGAATATTCTGTTCGTGAGGGACATGGACAAAGATCAGTTTGGTGAACAATTTGGCATAGGCGGAGACCAACTCCTGATAAGGCTTGAGTTTAGGATCAAGGGTGCGATACTTGGTAAGCACCTGGCGGAGAACAAGTTGACTATTACCCACGACTCGTAATTCGGTGACATAGAAGGAATGGGCCAGTTCTAGACCAGCTAGAAGAGCCTCATACTCAGCAATGTTGTTGGTGACTGGAAATGCGAGGTGAAATGCCTCTGGGATGGTAACGCCTTCGGGCGTTAGAAGGACAATGCCAATACCCTTCCCTTGGGAATTCAGAGCTCCATCAAAATATAACGTCCACATTGGCTCATCAGATTGGGTGATGGACATTAGTTCCTCATCTGGAAACTCTGATTGGACAGGATCGAACTTGGGGAGAGGATGATGAGCGAGATGCTCGGCTATAGCATAGCCTTTAATTACCTTTTGCTGGATGTAGATGATGTCAAACTGAGATAGGAAACTCTGCCAGCGTGCTAGCCTATCGGTAAGGACGTATTTCTCCAGGAGGCATTTGATAGGGTTCATGCGGGCGATCAAATAGACCTAATGAGCCAAGAAGTAGTGCTTCAATTTCTGTACTACCCAAACAAGGGCAGCATAAGTTTTCTCCATGGCTGTGTACTTCTGTTCACAGGGATTGAAGAGTTTGGACAAGTAATAGGTTACCCATTCCTTACCTTCTTCATCAGCTTGTGCGAGGACGGCTCCCACGGAGTCATCCAAGACTGAGATGTAAAGGATCAGAGATTTTTCTGGTTTGGGTGGAATGAGGACGGGTGGACTAGCCAGGTATTCCTTTAACCCTTCAAATACTTTTTGGCACTTAGAATCCCAATAGAATTCTACTCCTGGCTTGGTCAACTCGTAGAAAGGTCTACACCTTTGTGAGTGCTGAGACACATACCGACGGATAAATTGTAGCCTCCCAATTAAACCTCGGACTTCCCTCAAATTTTTGGAGGGCGGCATGTCCCTGATGGCCTTAGCTTTGTCGGGATCTATCTCGATCCCCTTTTTACTCACAATGAAACCCAGTAATTTGCCCGATGACACACCAAACACACACTTCTTCGAGTTCATTTTCAATTGGAACTCCCTTGATCTTTGCAACACCTTAGCCAAAATTTTCGGATGTTCCACCCTGGTTCTTGATTTCACCAATAAATCGTCCACATACACCTCCAGATATATATGCATCATGTCATGAAATATGGCCATCATAGCTCTTTGGTAAGTAGCTCCAGCATTCTTTAACCCAAACGGCATGACCACGTAGCAATATGTTCCCCATGGTGTAGTGAATGACGTCTTCTCCTGATCCTCTTCTGCCAAACGAATTTGATTATATCCCGAAAATTCATCCATAAATGAGAGGGTCTCATAACCTGCTGTATTATCGATTAACACATAATGTGAGGCAAGGAAAAATCATCCTTTGGACACGCACGGTTAAGGTCCCGGAAGTCAATGCAAATCTTGACTTTTTCATCCTTCTTCATGACCGGGACAATATTCGCCACCCACTAAGGATAAAGGACGACTCTAATGAACCTGGCTTTGTGGAGCTTGTAATATCCCGGACCTTTCGGATCCTTCCTTGTGGGTCTCGGATCTGATTTTTCAGAGCGTCCGACTCTGTTGTGTCCAAAATTTTGTCTCGGACATCTTTCGTGTTCGGATGGGCCCGATCCGGAGTTGTTTCGGAGGCCCGGAGGCGTTCCGCGGCTTTTCTGCGTGTGTTTTCGATTTCCGGTGTGTGTTTCGGCTTTTTCTTCGGAAGCTCGTTGCGGGTGGACCGGGCCGTTCACCTAGGCACGAGTGGTACCGTTGCGACCGGTGTGTTCCGAGGATTCCGGAAACGTATTTTTCTATTTTTCAGTATTTTTTGAAAAATCAGATTTTCTATATATTCCCATTTCTTTTCTTTTTCTTTTTCCCTTTCTCTTTCTTCTTCTTCTTCTTCCTCCTTCCTTCCTCAATTGTGGCCGCCCCCTCTCTCTCCCACCCTCCCGTTCGAGCGCGGTGACCTCCGTTCCGGCTGCAGACGGCGGCAGTGTGACGCGGCAAGGACGTGGGTGACGTCGAGACGATCGTGCGGGCGTGCGGCAAGCGTGGGAAGCGTGGGGAGGCGGGGTTTCTAAAAGTATTCTTCGCGATTCGTGGGTGATCCGACGGAGCATTCGCTCCATTGAGGTAGGGTGATGATCATCTATCTCCGTGCTTTCCTTTTCCGTGATTTCTAGGCCGGCGGGGAGCCGAGAGGGGTTCGTTTGAGCTCGGGACGGGAAATGCATGCTTTGGGGGTTTATGCGCCGATCTAGAGTTTTACCGCGCCATTTGGAGTTTTAGGGGCATCATTCGATACTCCAGGGCATGGGGACGAGTTCCCCCTTTGTTTCCCCATCACCCGGGGGTGATTGGGGCGTGGAATGGTGTTTTGGGCCGTTTCCCGCCGTTCTCGATTTTCCGAGGTGATCGCGGTCCACCAGTGACCGTTTTCACTGGTTGCGGTCAGGCGGGGACCGCTTTCATCAGATTTTAAACCGTTAGGCCTTAAAGTGTCGGTGGGCGGACGCGGTCTTGCGACAGACCGCGACTGTTGGTCGCGGTCTGGGGGTGACCGCTTTCACCGTGCCGGCATGGACCTCGAGGCATTTTTGACCGTTGGTTTTTAGTCGCGGTCTCCTGGAGACCGCTACTATGTGAACACGGTCACCGGGTGACCGCGTTCATTCTTCTTGCACCAGGGTGGTCGCGGTCCCAGGAAGACCGCGACTGTGTGGTTGCGGTCCTGGGCAGACCTCTACCACAGGAGGCGGTCCTCCGGTGACCGCGTCTCCCATCCCTTGCCGATTCGAGTCCCTGATGAGCGAGTCTCGATCCCTGTGCTGACCCGTGGTCTGACTGATGCTAGGCATCATGTGGGGGCCACACGTGAGGGTGCTATGGGGTCCCGGGAGGTGGTGATTTCGGCTTGTGTCGCTGTGTGACGGTGTTGGTACAAGGAGTGTTCCGCGTACCTACGATTGTGACATCGTTTCCCGTTGACTTGAGAGTATACTCCTTTAGTGGCCCTCCACTAGTCGTAGCCTACTAGTACGCGGTACCGGTCGAACCAGGGAGTGGTGTACGGGCTTAACCTTAGAGGCGGTTTTTGGACCGGTTACCGTCGGGCCCCACGTCTTACAGCCAGAGTCCGGCTGAGGGGAAAACTGGTCAGAGGGCCAGACCAGGGACGCGCGGTCTGTGTGTGTACACGTGGTTGGGGGCGGTTGGACCCACGTCGACGGGCGTGACCCTAGCTAGTCACTTATTTGGGGTTACTTGTACGGTGTTTTGCGCCTTTGGTAGGAGCTACCACGTCAGGCGGTTCACCTGCGGCGCGGTGTAAGACGTCAGGGGACGCTACGGGCTGTGCTTCTAGTGGGAGATACTCCTGTCGAGTACGGAGTGACAAACTGTCAGTCGTGTGTTTCCGACCTTCGGGTTTTATCGGGTCGACCGTTGCGCTTCGGTTGTCTCACCGTGGCACGTGTGCCGGTTTACGTGCCGTAGGGTCTTTGTTGTGCAGAGTACAGGGCTTTCCTTTTCGAGGTACTCTCCTACCGCTAGTGTAGTGGTTTCTCATTTTACGAGGGAGGGTTCGAGTGATCTCTATTGAGTCTTGTTCCGAGACTCATTCCCAGCGTGTTTTCACCATTTTTCAGGTGAGGCGCCGCCCCAGGGGAGCGCGTCTGGGGCGTAGCATGGTGCGGGTGCCCAGAGGTAGTGCCAGAGGTCAGAGCCGGGGTATGTCCCATGTAGCTGTACTTTCTTTTCTTGTCTCTGTACTAGTTGTGGACTACTGCTGTTGTTGTTATTTTTAATTGTGGATCATGTAAAATGTTAATTTATTTTCTGCTTAATATTATAACTATTTAATTTCTGCAATTACTTGTGATACTTGTGTAGTTTCCACACCATCCTTCTAACCCTTCCGAGTCTTTGGACTCGTGGGTGGCAGTGGGAGTCTCGGGTTATCGGGTCTTCCCGGTAATCGGATTCTCGGGTCGTTACAGTTGGTATCAGAGCGCGGTTGTGGAATTACATGAGAATCATAGGTAATTATAGTGGTCCACTAGTCCACAGCGATGATGTACAGGTGACGCTGGCATTGGGCACCGCGTGTTTGTTTTGACCATGCCATTTTCGTGTTTTCTGTCTTTTGCTTCAGGAGCGAGCATGGCGCCGAGGAGGAGCTCTCGCTCTCAGCAGGGGCAGTCGGCTGGATGTCAGGAGATCCAGCAGGGGGTCCAGGGGGACCAGGAGGAGCCTGGTAGAGTGCCACCAGGGGCCACCGAGGCCGCGGATACTGCGAGAGTTCCGGGGTCCGAGGATTTCTTCCGTGGCATGTACCAGCTTATGTCTCAGCAGTTCGGCGGAGAGGCTAGTGAGGGCTCGTCTGCTAGGGGTGGGCCAGGCCGAGCAGTGAGGGACTTCATGCTGTTCCATCCACCTTACTTCAGCGGCCAGACAGACCCTGATGCGGCTCGTGATTGGCTTGATGAGATGGAGCGGGTGTTCAGTTCTACGAAGAGTGCTGCCGAGGACAGAGTGGTGTTGGCCTACAACCAGTTGCAAGGTATGGCTCGGAAGTGGTGGTCTTCCGAGTGGAAGATGTCCTTTTAGCTTCGTCCACTAGAGCAGGTCGAGTGGGACGACTTCGTCAGTGCTTTTGAGCGTACGTACTGTCCAGATTATGTTGCTACGCAGCGGATGCGGGAGATCCTGGAGCTGGTGCAGGGTGACATGTCCGTGTTACAGTACAAGGGCCGATTTCTCGAGCTGGGTCGGTATGCACCTCACATCATGGAGCATGAGAGGGTGAAGACCGCACAGTTTGTTCAAGGTTTGCAGCAGGAGCTGAGACACCATCTGATCGCGAACGGGGCCACTGATCTGGAGACAGCGTCTCGTGTTGCGGCTTCTTTGGAGATGGATATGCGGAGGACCCGGGGACCGATCAGCCAGGGGCAGTCTTTGTCAGGTCGCAGCCAGCAGTCGGCTACCCAGCAGCATGGTTCCTTCCAGCATGCGATGAGTGATTCAGAAGTGCCGGTACAGGCAGCGTCGGTGACAGGATCTGCGTCCTTTGGCACGAAGGTCAAGAAGTTTTTCAAGAAAGGGTTCGGCAAGAAGAAGTCCAAGGATCAGGGGCAAGCTTCATCGGGCAGTGTACATCAGCTGATCCCCTTGCAGCGTCAGGGATCAGTGGGTGGGTCGTGAGGACCGTGTCCACGGTGTAGTGGGTTCCACCCAGGTAGGCAGTGCATAGCGCCGATTATCTATTTTCGGTGTGACCAGCCAGGGCACATGGCGCGTGACTGTCCTTAGAGGCCGCCGCAGCAGCAGGTTCCCCAGCAGCAGAGGCAGCAGCAGCAGGGATAGTATCCGCCGCTACCCAGGTCAGCTAGTGTGGGAGGCAGGCAGAGAGCTCGAGGCCAGATCACGCACATGACCAGGGCATAGGCAGTGACGTCGCAGCTCGTGGAAGGTACCGTTCAGATTTTGGGTTGTACGGCTCGAGTTTTGTTTGATTCTGACGCATCTCATTCATTTATTTCGGAGGATTTCGCGTTGAGCATCGAGGAGACGGTGACCCAGTTGTCCTGTGATTTGGCAGTGGAGTTGCCTTCGGGTGATTTTATGATCACTCCGTATTGCTTCGATCAGGTTCTGGTTTGGATCGATGGGCGGAGTATGCTAGGCAGGTTGTACGCGTTGCAGCTTCGGGATTACGACGTGATTCTAGGCATGGATTGGCTCAAGACTCATGGAGCGGTAGTGGATTGTGGAATGAAGAGGGTCTACTTCCAGCATCCGAGCAAGCGGACCTTCTATTTTCAAGGTATCCGTTCCACCTCTTCTCGATTCCTTATCTCTGCTATTCGAGCCCGTCGATTGCTTCATTCTGGTTGTCAGGGTTTTCTCGCGTCCGTGGTTGTGTCTGACCGGATGGAGCCGAATGTCGAGGACATTCCGGTGGTGTGCGAGTTTCTCGATGTTTTTCTCGAGGAGTTGCCTGGATTGCCTCCCTAGCGGGAGATCGATTTAGTGATCAAGGTTGTGCCTGGTACGGGACCCGCTGAGTTGAGGGAGTTGATGGCGCAGTTGCAGGAACTGCTGGCCAAGGGGTACATTCGTCCTTGCTTTTCCCCTTGGGGTGCGCCCGTGCTGTTTGTGAAGAAGTAGGACGGTAGTCTGCGGCTGTGCATTAACTACCGGCAGCTGAATGAAGTGACCATTAAGAACAAGTATCAGTTGCCACGGATCGATGATGTGTTCGACTAGCTTCAGTCTGCGCGAGTGTTTTCACGGATTGATTTGCGGTCCGGTTACTATCAGCTGAGAATTCGCGAGTCCGATGTGGAGAAGACTGAATTCAGTACGAGGTACGGGCATTATGAGTTTTTGGTGATGCCGTTTGGGCTCACCAACGCCCCTGCAGCCTTCATGGACTTGATGCAGAGGGTGTTCCATCCGTATTTGGACCAGTTCGTGGTCATTTTTGTGGACGACATCCTTGTTTATTCGCAGTCTGTCGAGGAGCACGCATACCATTTGAGTGTGGTACTGCAGACGTTGCGAGATCACCAGTTGTATGCGAAGCTCAGCAAGTGCGAGTTTTGGCTCAGTGAGGTGCACTTTCTGGGGCACGTGATTTTTGGTGATGGCATTTTCGTGGATCCCGCCAAGGTCGAGGCAGTAATGCAGTGGCCAAGGCCGAGGTCGGTGTCGGAGATCCGGAGTTTCTTGGGGCTTGTGGGCTATTATCGCCAGTTTATCCAGGATTTTTCTCGCATTGCGGCCCCGATGACTAGGCTCACGCAGAAGGATGTGCCTTTCGTCTGGTCTGAGGAGTGTGAGCAGAGCTTCAGGGAACTGAAGAGATTGCTCACCTCGGCTCCGGTGTTGGTTTTACCTTCTGGATCGGGAGATTTTGTGGTGTGTACAGATGCTTCCGGGGTCGAATTGGGTGCTGTGTTGATGCAGCATGGTAGAGTGGTGGCTTATGCATCTCGGCAGCTAAAGCCCCACGAGGAGAACTACCCTACCCATGACCTTGAGTTGGCGACGGTGATCTTCGCGTTGATAATCTGGAGGCATTATCTATACGGGGAGAAGTTCGAGGTGTTCACTGACCATCAGAGTTTGAGGTATGCGTTTACCCAGCGGGACCTGAACCTCAGGCAAAGGCGTTGGATGGAGTTCATGACGGATTATGACTTCACCCTGTCTTATCAGCCGGGCAGGATGAATGTCGTTGCCGATACCTTGAGTCGGAAGGTTGCGGTCAGTGCCTTAATGTTGAGGAAATGGAGGCTCTGGGAACAAGTGCCCGAAGTATCTTTCAGGCTCAAGATTCCCTAAGAGCCAGGGTTGGCGGTGCTTACGAGTCTGACTGTCACTCCTGCTATCCATCGTCAGGTGACAGAGGCTCAGCATGCGGACCCTGAGTTGCCCCGGATTCTGGCGATGGCTGATGTGGAGCTCGGCGATGAAGGTGCTACGAGATTTTGCGGTAGGCTGTATGTCCCAGCGGAGGAGCTGGTTCGTCGTGCGGTGTTGCGTGAGGCTCATGGGAGCAGGTACACCGTACACCCGGGTGCGACGAAGATGTATCGAAACTTGCAGAGACAGTTCTGGTGGCCTGACATGAAGAGAGATGTCGTCGCGTTTGTGGCCAGGTGCCTGATCTGTCAGCAGGTGAAGGCGGAGCATCAGTGACCAGGAGGTACTCTCCAGCCCTTAGATGTTCCTGCTTGGAAGTGGGACCACGTGACCACGGATTTTGTGGTGGGGTTGCCGAGAACCCCGAGTGGGCGGGACGGTATTTGGTTGCTGGTGGATAGGCTGACGAAGGTGACTCGATTGTTACCGGTCAAAGTCAGCTGGAGCGTGTCCAAGTTGGCTCATTTGTATGTGGAGCGGATCGTTCCGTTGCATGGGATTCCCATTTCGATCGTATCGGATCGGGATCCACGCTTCACTTCTAGATTCTGGAGGAGTTTCCAGCGAGCTCTTGGCACGGAGTTGGCATTTAGCTCGGCGTATCATCCTCAGTCTGATGGTCAGTCTAAGAGGACCATTCAGACGTTGGAGGACATGCTGAGATCCTGCTGCCTGGAGTGGCAGGGGAGTTGGATTCATCACCTACCGTTGGTGGAGTTTACCTACAACAACAGCTATCATTCGAGCATCGGCATGGCTCCTTATGAGGCCTTGTACCGGCATCCGTGTAGATCTCCACTTGATTGGTTTGAGGTGGGTGAGCGTGTTTTGACGGGACCGAAATTGGTGCAGCAATGTGTGGATGTTGTGCACATGGTTCGTCAGAACATGTTGGCGGCCCAGAGTCGGCAGAAGAGCTATGCTGACCGTAGGAGGCAGCCCCTCGAGTTCGCCGTGGGCGATCATGTGTTCTTGAGAGTTTCTCCGATGAAGGGGGTGATGCGTTTTGGACGGCGTGGGAAGCTGAGTCCCCGCTATAATGGTCCTTTCGTGATTGTGGAGCGCATCGGTGAGGTTGCTTACCGGTTGCAGTTACCCCCTGAGTTGGCGTCGGTGCATGACGTGTTCCACGTCTCGATGTTGTGGAAGTATATGCCCGATGACTCTCATGTGCTCGAGATTTCTGTTTGGCCTGAGGTGACTCCAGATCTTTCCCTCCCAGAGTTTCTGATCCGCGTGGAGGATAGGCGAGAGCAGCGCCTGCGGAACAAGGTCATCCCCTTGGTAAAGGTGGTGTGGCAGTGACACTCTGGTGGTGAGGCTTGTTGGGAGCGTGAGGACGAGATGCGTCAGCAGTTCCCGTACCTGTTTGAGTGAGTCTTCCTCTTCTTTTCCCTTGGCTTGTTCTCAATTTCGAGGACGAAATTCCTTAAGGGGGGAGGGCCGTAATATCCCGGACCTTTCGGATCCCTCCTTGTGGGTCCCGGATCTGGTTTTTCGGAGCGTCCGGCTATGTTGTGTCCAAAATTTCATTTCGGACATCTTTCATGTTCGGATCGGCGCGATCCGGAGTTATTTCGGAGGCCCGGAGGCGTTCCGCGACTTTTCCGCGTGTGTTTTCCGATTTCCGGTGTGTGTTTCGACTTTTTCTTCGGAAGCTCGCTGCGGGTGGACCGGGCCGTTCACCTAGGCACGAGTGGTACCGTTGCGACCGGTGCGTTCCGAGGATTCCAGAAACGAATTTTTCTATTTTTCGATATTTTTCTGAAAAATCAGATTTTCTATATATTCCCATTTCTTTTCTTTTTCTTTATCCCTTTCTCTTTCTTCTTCTTCTTCTTCCTCCTTCCTTCCCCAACCGTTGCCGCCCTCTCTCTCTCCCTCTCTCCCGTTCGAGCGCGGCGACCTCCGTTCCGGCTGCAGACGGCGGCGGTGCGACGCGGCAAGGACGTGGGTGACGTCGAGACGATCGTGCGGGCGTGCGGCAAGCATGGGAAGCGTGGGGAGGCAGGGTTTCTAAAAGTGTTCTTCACGATTCGTGGACGATCCGGCGGAGCATTCGCTCCATTGAGTTAGGGTGACGATCCTCTATCTCCGTGCTTTCCTTTCCCGTGATTTCTAGGCCGGCGGGGAGCCGAGAGGGGTTCGTTTGAGCTCGGGACGGGAAATGCATGCTTTGGGGGTTTGAGCGCCGATCTAGAGTTTTACCACGCCATTTGGAGTTTTGGGGGCATCATTCGGTACTCTAGGGCGTGGGGACGATTTCCCCCTTTGTTTCCCCATCACCCGGGGGTGATTGGGGCGTGGAATGGTGTTTTGGGCCGTTTCTCGCCGTTCTCGGTTTTCCGAGGTGATCGAAGTCCACCAGTGACCGTTTTCACTGGTCGCGATCAGGCGGGGACCGCTTTCATCAGATTTCAAACCGTTAGGCCTTAAAGTGTCGGTGGGCGGACGCGGTCTTGCGACATACCACGACTGTTGGTCGCAGTCTGGGGGCGATCGCTTTCACCGTGGGGACCGGCACAGACCTCGAGGCATTTTTGACCGTTGGTTTTTAGTCGCGGTCTCCTGGAGACCGCTACTGTGTGAACACGGTCACCGGGTGACCGCGTTCATTCTTCTTGCGCCAGGGTGGTCGCGGTCCCAGGAAGACCGCGACTGTGTGGTTGCAGTCCTAGGCAGACCGCTACCACAGGAGGCGGTCCTCTGGTGACCGCTTCTCCCATCCCTTGCCGATTCGAGTCCCAGATGAGAGAGTCTCGATCCCTGTGCTGACCCGTGGTCTGATTGATGCTGGGCATCATGTGGGGGCCACACGTGAGGGTGCTGTGGGGTCCCGGGAGATGGTGATTTCGGCTTGTGTCGCGGTGTGACGGTGTTGGTACAAGGAGTGTTCCACGTACCTACGATTGTGACGTCGTTTTCCGTTGACTTGAGAGTCTACTCCTTTAGTGACCCTCCACTAGTCGTAGCCTACCAGTACGCGGTACCGGTCGCACCAGGGAGTGGTTTATGGGCTTACCCTTAGACGCGGATTGTGGACCGGTTGCCGTCAGGCCCCACGTCTTGCAGCCAGAGTCCGGCTGAGGGGAAAACCGAGCAGAGGGCCAGACCAGGGACGCGCTGTATGTATGTGCACACGTGGTTGGGGGCGGTTGGACCCACGTCGACGGGCGTGACCCCAGCTAGTCACTTGTTTGTGGTTACTTGTACGGTGTTTTGCGCCTTTGGTAGGAGCTACCACGTCAGGCGGTTCACCTGCGGCGCGGTGTAAGACGTCAAGGGACGCTACCGGCTGTGCTTCTAGTGAGAGATACTCCTGTCGAGTACGGAGTGACAAACTGTCAGTCGTGTGTTTCCGACCTTCGGGTTTTGTCGGGTCGACCATTGAGCTTTGGTTGTCTCACCGTGGCACGTGTGCCGGTTTGCGTGCCGTAGGGTCTTTGTTGTGTAGAGTACAAGACTTTCCTTTCCGAGGTACTCTCCTACCGCTAGTGTAATGGTTTCTCATTTTACGAGGTAGGGTTCGAGTGATCCCTACTGAGTCTTGTTCCGAGACTCATTCCCTGCGTGTTTTCACCGTGTTTCAGGTGAGGCGCCGCCCTAGGGGAGCGCATCTGGGGCGCAGCGTGGTGCGGGTGCCCAGAGATAGTGCCAGAGGTTAGAGCCGGGATATGCCCTGTGTAGCTGTACTTTCTTTTCTTATCTTTGTACTAGTTGTGGACTACTGCTATTATTGTTATTTTCAATTGTGGACCATGTAAAATGTTAATTTATTTCCTACTTAATATGATAACTGTTTAATTTCTACAATTACTTGTGATACTTGTGTAGTTTCCACACCATCCTTCTAACCCTTCCGAGTCTTCAGACTCGTGGGTGGCGGTGCGAGTCTCGGGTTATTGGGCCTTCCCGGTAATCGGATTCTCGGGTCGTTACAGAGCTTGTCGACCTCTTCTTTCATTTTTAAAGCCATCTGAGGGTGGAAAAGCCTTAACCATTGTTTTACCGAGACAGACCCTGGTTTTAATGTCAAACGGTGTTCGACCAAGGTGGAGTCCAAACCCGGCATATCCTCATAGCTCCATGCAAACGTGTCCTTATACTCTTTAAGAACTTCGACCAATGCCTCTTCTTCAGAGGGTGGTAGATTATCACTTATGAGGATGATCCTAGGGTCTTCCTCAGTTCCCAAGTTGACTTCTTTGGTGGACTCTTCTACGGCGGCTGACAGCTCGTCGAATCTCCTTATTCCACTAGCATATGCGTCAGCCGCATCCTCATATTCTTCATTCCCTTCTTCAATAGGGTATTCTTCATCGGTGATTTCATAAACCCCATACCCTTCATCAATCACACAATTGTCCTCACATTCTATCTCTGGTAGTTGGATGGGTTTTTCTAGCAACTGAGGAATGTCAAGAAGGGCCTGACACCTGGTGGCTAAATCCAGAAGGAATCGATGAGGGATCTGCTTACCCTTGGATTTCTTTGTGGATACTACCCTTGACTCATTATTCCTAGGTTGACTGGGTTGTCCTACGGACGAAGAAGAAGCTAAAGAAGATACCGAAGAATGTACAGGGAAGGACCCCTCAGAGGAGGGGTAGAAAAGGTCGCTCATGGGACCTTGGATGGGTGGCCCACAGGGCGGGACGCACTCGTGGGAGATGTAGGAGGTTTTCTCAACAATGATGTGTTGTTGAGGAGTTTGAAAATTGACGTTTTTCTTTCGTTTTCATTTTTGATGACAAAATAATGAAAAGAAATCGGAGGAGGGGGAAATGTGGTTATGGCTAAAGGATTGGGAGGCTCGTAGAGCAGATCATGATTGAAAACTTGGTGCGGGTTGAGAAACCCGCGCAGGTATGTAAGTAGAGAAAGGGACCTAGGATGATCGTCAGACAACCGTCTAGCCCAGGAGGAAGACATCAGCGAAGGCTGAGGTGAGTGAATGGAGAAGACGACGGCTAATGAGCCGTCGATGGCAATGTTGATGACGGATGAAGATCCGCTGGTGACAGGGTCCTTCTGGCGAGGACGAGGATAGTTTGGAACCTTGGTAATAGTAGTGATATTCTCTAGCATTTCGGAGATCAATGACGGTCCTTCAAGCTGTGGAGCCGAGAACATCCTTTCTAGTGCAACGAAAATATCCCGTATATCAAACAACTTGTCCCATTCGCATTCCGGATCATTGATCTTGCCTCTTTTGGTGACCCTCTGATATTTTTCAGCCAAATACACAGCATGTGATCCCCCATGTGCTTCTTGCGGGTAATCCCCCATCTGAATAACGGGCCCTTTGTTGAAGTGGTTTGATAGGATCCACGTGAGGGACTTCCAATCCGGCTTGAGTGGTCCTTTGAAGTCTAGGCCAAACCTGCGGTTCGGCATAATCTCCTTTGGTGGTTTCAGCCTACCTTGTAGTTGTGCGCCCAGACCTTTGCCCTGTTGATAACCGATATTCCTCATAATCTCCCAACCTTTGGAATGAAAAGGGAGATATGACGTTGTTACCTTGATCGGCTTCTTTGGTGCTAGCGGAATGTGAGATGAATCACACACATCCAGCAGCGATAATATGGGCCGATGAGACGGCCAAACAGAGGGCAGAGAGGTGTTGATAGCATCTACCGTGTGAAGGACAGGTGTACTGACCACTTTAATAATTCTACCATTGTAAGGAAACTTTAAGCACTGATGGTTGGTGGAAGGCACAGCATCCATGGCTTCAATGTAGGGGCGACCCAGTATGGCCTTAAATGTGGGGTCCATGTCGAGGACTTGGAATTCCGTGGAGACTGACACAGGGCCTAGCTCTGCCTTCAAGATAATCATCCTTTGTGGCGGCCTTTTACTATTGTCATAAGCTATGACTGTGATCGAGGAAGGTCTTATCTGTTCCTCGTCGACCCCACACAACTGAAGGGTGCTCATGGAGATCACATTTATGGACGCACTCGTGTCTACAAGGCACGGGTTTATGGAGACTCCATTGATTTTTATTGAAATGCACAATGCATATTTTTGAGCTTCCTTGGGAGCGAGCTCGTAGTTGTGGAACATGAAGGCCGATTGTGTGTCTGTTGGTGTCAGGACGGCTGAAATCTTCTCTACTGGGAGGTATTCATTCACCATGACCTTTTGAAGATATTCCATTAAGGCCGCCTGATGGGACGTGGACCTTTGAAGCAGCTCGAGGATGGAGATCCGAGCGAGCGTCTTATCCAGGTGTTTTAACAAATCATACTATGTCCCAGGGATGGATTTTTCTCGATGTTCTCCATTGTCCTTCTCTAACTGAGCCTGATCGGGGTTCTGACTATTCTGGGGGAAAACTCTGTGGAAAATCCTTCCACTCCGGAGCACCATTGCCTGCGGATTTTGTACCTCTATGGGGGTAGCTGTGGGTTTTAACAGAGGTTTGAGGGGTAGCGGTAGAGGAATGGTTGATGAAGCCAGAGCAACGATGGGGGCAGGGATTCTAACGATGGGGAGGCATGGTGGAGGTAGAGGGGATATCATACGGACTATGAAGGATAAGGGGTCCGGAAGGTGGAGGTGGAGGCAAAGTGGACATGGATAAGACTTGAGATGGGTAATGGTTTTGAGATGGGTGATGGGTGATGAGTGATTTTGAAGGCATTGGTGAAGGTATTATGGAGACAGGTGGGGTCACGTATGGTTGATGGATGATAAGAGGTTTGGAAGGCATAGGGGTAGATGCAGTAGAGGTGGATGGCAAAATGGAGGAGTGAGAGAAGATGAGAGGGTGTGATGGCATAGTGGTGGGTGTTGGCTGATAGGTCATTGGTGAGTTAATGGGAGGGGTGCGAATGAGAGGGCGTGATGGTGGTGGAAATGGTGAAGGCGGTACTATAGGTTGTAATGCGGGTTGATGAGAGAGAGGTGCTACCCATGCAAGGCGAGGGGGTTGCATGACGATAGGGTTGGCGGTAGCAAGAATAGAGGTACTTTCTGGGTGCCACACCTACTCTCTCCCGACTTCCGGGAAGGAGGAGATGGGGTTGACCTAGTGATTGGACTGTTGGTGCTCCGGCAATGGATTCTATATTATGCCCATGTTGGGCTGTTGTTGTGGTGCCTGCTGAGGCTGCTGTTGTTGTTGTTGTTGTGGTTGTTGATGTGGCTACTGTTGTAGTTGCTGGAACTGTGGCCTAGGAGGAGGTCTCCTGACTTTGAGAGTGGCGATGTATCGCCTCATTTCATCCCAGTCAATTCCGCCTTCATCATTCGTATCGTGGATGTAATCTTTAAATTGAAAGCAGTTCTCTACTGTGTGTCTTGGCTGCCTGTGATAGACGCAGTATCTGGAGGTATCAACATTCGGGGGCCACACGAGTCTTTCCCTGGGTAGGATGAGTGTGTTTGAGGCCATGAGGGCGCTGAAAATATCTGCCAAAATTTCTGGCAATGGTGGGTAATAGGCTCTCTTGGGACCAATCGGCCTCCTTTGTTGCTGTGGGGGGACATAATTCCCTCGGGGTGGAACTTGGTGGTACTGAAGTGGCGGTTGTTGTTGCTGAGGTCGGGGTTGTTGCTGGGGTTGAAGTGGTTGAGGCATATTATTCTGGGGGGATTGTTTTGGGGTGGAGGACGAGAGGGGAAAGGACCTTGTTGGAGGGGAAGTCGGGGCATTTGTGGAAGCCTTGGGTTGAGTGCATAGTTGGCGTTGTTGACTGCACTCACCTGCTCATTTATCATCACCCCTTCTGTCGCTCCACTTGGGACACCAGTGCCTGTCTTTCTGATCACCTTGGGCTTCGGCGGCTCAAACATGTGCATAATGGGGGAGTCTTTTAACTGGGTCTGGACATACCAGGCCCTTTCATAGAGTTCCTCCATTGTGGTAAGCTTGTTCATGGCCAGGACGTGCCTGAATTCTTAGGTTGCATTGGACACAATCATCTTTACTTGTTTAGGCTCTGAGAGGGTATCTCTTATTCTTTCTACCAAGGACCTCCATCTGTCGGCATAGCGGATAAAATCTTCGTCGGGCTTCATTTTCTCGGCCACTAGGTCGGTAATAGAAAGAGAGGGACCGACCCTATCCCCATACTTTTGCAAGAATCTTCTTTGCACCGTATCAAAGTTCTCAGCCTCGCCAGGCTCCAAAGAATAGAACCACTCTAGCGCAGGACCATCCAATGATCTCCGAAAGAGATATGCCAGGGATCTCTGGTCATTTTTCCAATAGGAGGATTCATACATGAAGTCTTGAGGTGAATAAAGGGGTTACCAGTGTGATTGTACCTGCGGTACGTGGGCATTTCAGTGGGAGGAAGAAGGATCACCGGAAGGATTGGCAAAGCAACCTCTGGGGTGGATTTCACGTCCACCATTTTCTTCAAATTCTGAAACTGTTTGTCCATTCTATTGAACCTGTTGAGGAGCGATTGTGTGAGCTCCTCGGGAGGTGAAGGTAGCACCTGCCACTGGGGAGGAAAATGTCTCCCGGAGACTTAAAGGGGAAACCCTGAATGAGAGGGAGCTGTCGGGCAGCCGGCAGTTGGCCCTGGCTGGAGCGGTATGTGGGGAACAGCAAGGGTTTGAGATTGTGAAGGGAACTAGAACGAGGGTGGTTTTTGGCTCGCTTGCCCTTGAAGCGAGGGAGACTGGATGGCTTGCGCCAGTGAAGGAGATGGGATGGCCTGCACCGACTCTTGGAGGGGTGCGATGGCTGGAGTTGATTCTTGGGGGGCGGGAGAAATAAATTTCCCTTTCAGAATGGCCTGGAAGGCCCGGAGCTGCTCAGAGGTAAGCTCCGTGTTGGCGAGGACACCTAGCAAAGAGGAGATGTCCTATGGTGGGGATGTGTCCCCTGCGGTAATCTGCACCTCACGTGAGGGCTCATAAGAAGGACCCGAGTCCATAGCATGGACTCGTGGCTCGAGTGATTGACCACGACCAGGGTGGTTCTCCTCAAAAGACTCGTGAGCCATGCTCAAAGTTCTTCTGGAACGTAAAAATATACACCAACAAGCAGATAGCAGAGATTATCAAACAAGTGGATGTCTTTACGCCCTCTCTTTTTTATTTTGATTTTTGATATATTTTTTTGTGTTTTTAACCAGATCTGAAGTTCACACAAAAATAGGGACCCTAGTTAGTTTTTGTTTCACCGCCGTGTCAACTAGGGTCTCTCGTCTCACCACGAATGGGTCAACTAACTCCGGGGAACTTCAATGGTACAAACAGCCCAGTGAATGAAGAGGGAATCCTTCGCTATCGGGGACTTACGGAGGTCCCGGTGGAGGAGATTCTAGTCCGTCGAGATGAATTCCCGAACGGAGAGTCCTTCCTTCACCGAGAGAGGGTGATCCTTAGAAAAAATGAAAAAAAACTAGAAAATGGGGGGATGCATGCGATGAAGTGCTGAACAGATATACAGAATATAAGAAGATAGCAGAGATGTCAAAGATATAATCAACACCCAATGAATCACAAGGGACTAGGGGCGAAGTGCACTAGGTGCACGAGGGATAAGAACTAAAAGTGTTATTGTGAGCACAACTGGAGCGCGCGAGGGTGCAAAAGTGGGGGGGGGGGGGGGGCACAGGCGGTGCCGAAGTTGCAAGAGTCATCAAGGGAAAGCGAAAGACGTCCCACCATGATCGCCAATCTGTGAGCGACGTCACGCGGAAATTGCCGGAGGAGGCGAAGCGGAGCCCGCGAGGGGCTCATTTTACTGCAACACAGAAAGAAGAGAGAAGAGGAGAGAGACCACCATGGGAGATTGCTCCGGCGGGGCGTGCGGGACAGATGCAATATAATAAGATATGGGGATTAAACGGCCATAGCGGAAAATGACTCTCCGCGACCTCAGGGGATGGGAAAAGTGTAGAATTTAAGTGATAGAAATTTAAACGGCCATTGCGGTAAATGACTCGCCGCGGCCTCGAGAATTTGAGCATATATGAGAAGAGTACAGAATACAAGCAACATGAATTTAAACGGCCATTGCGGGAAGTGACTCGCCGCGACCTCGAGAATATGAGCAGATATAACCACAGCACATAATATCAATGATGAAAATTCAAACGGCCATTGTGGGGAATGACTCATTACGGCCTCGAGAATATAACAGATATAAGGAACAGAATATAAGAGATAAAAATTTAAACGGTCATTGCGGGAAATGACTCGCCGCGACCTCGAGAATATAACAGATATAAGAAATAGATATAAGAACAATGCAGAATATAAGTGACAGAATTTAAACGGCCATTGCGGAAAATGACTCTCCGCGGCCTCAAGAATATGATATGATCGCCAGGTGCCGGAGACCCCAAAATAAAGAAAGTGATCGCGCCTACCTCTAAAGCGGGATATGGCAGGTTGCTTCCTCCTCTCCCTTCGGCCGGTCGATGGAGAGGACTTTCCTTGGTTACCCTTGCAAAAGAAGAAATAGACAGATAACAAGTGGATTAGAAAAGATGGCGGTGTAGTATTAGTCCCTTGATGAAGGATAATGAAATCGTGGCAAGACACACACCTGGTTGGTGTTGTTTTTAAACCCCTCTGGGACACGAGTAGGAGAGAAATATGATGAAGAATGGGATTATGCAAACGTATATAAAAGAAGACTCCCTTATGAAGGGAGTCGGAAAATGCAAGATGATGAAATGTAAAAGAACTACGGAGAAAAGGGGAAAGAATTGGCTTATTGAATGTGCCGACGGCGGGATCTGGCAGAGCTTCGGCAGCGTGGGGATGACGTGGAAGCAGAACGGTTGGAGCTAGCCTTCCTCTCGCGAGCGCGGGCACCCAAAAAGCCGACAGAACCTCCCCATACAAAAGACCCACGGGTTAGAAATGGGATCCGGCATAGTCTCTCCTTCCTCTGTCGGATCTGAAGCCCCTTCCCTTCGAGGGAGGGGGTCATCTATTTATAGAGGGGAAGTGGATTGAGGCATCTAGGGACCTGGAAGCCTCAAGATGGGGGCGTCCAGGACCCTGGACGCCTCCATCAACACATTAAATATTTTTTATTTTTTGATTTTTAATATTTTTATGAAGGCGTCTAGGAGACTGGACGCCTTCATTTCCGCCCACCGGAACCTCGCCGAAAGCCGTAGACGGTGGGTAAAGCGCGTGGTTTTGGTGGGTACTCGTGACTCACAAGTGGGCGCGTCTACCTGGCAAGACGTCCCTATATTTTTAGATTTTTCCGAAACGTCAAATCGAGTGGCGTGCCGAGATTGTCCGGATGCAGAGTATGGGGGCGTCTAGGCCCCTGGACGCCTCAATACTGAGACGTCCAGGTCCTTGGACGCCTCTATCATTATATTTTTATTTTATATTTTTATTTTTTATTATTATTATGTACTGATTGAGGCGTTCAGGGGCCTGGACGCCTCAAAGAAATCCCGCCGAATCAGCTCCGAAAGACCGTTGGCATCAAACCGTTAGACGTCTTTGAGTTCAGATTCTTCCGGTACGTCCAGTTGGTGGCGATGCTGTCCGTATGCTGCATGATTTCCGTAACGAGGTGGTTTTCGGATGCCGAAGAAGCGTTACGTTACCCACTCAAAAGGCGACAGAAGACCCAAGAATGGGAAGCACTCAAGCGATTCAAAATGTGAAAGCTACTGCGGGGCGTCATATAGTAATATGAGATTTTATCAAGGTGATGTCTGGAATAGCATCTGCTCGGGAGTTTTCCTCCTGAGCTATTCGGACTACCTCAAAACTCTCGAACTGTTGTGCCACAGTCTTGACCAGTTGGAGGTATTTGATCATCGGTGCTTCTCGAGCTTCATAATCACTGTTGACCTGGCTAACGACCAGTTGGGAGTCAGTGTGAATCCTGACTCACTCAGCCCCTAATCGCTGGGCCATGCGGGCTCCCGATATGAGGGCCTCATACTCTGAAGCGTTGTTAGATGCTTGGAAGTTGAACTTCAGGGCGTACTGTAGCTCTGCTCCTTCGGGGTACTTCAGGAGAATCCCGGCGCCGCTTCCGGCTGAGTTGGAAGATCCGTCAACGAACAGTTCCCACAGACGGCGCCAGATGAAGGGGCGTGATCTCGCGCTTATCCTGAGCTGGGAGGATGATCACCGAATAGTGAACTGCAGAGAAATGGAAACGGATCAGGAGGCCCAGGGATGGTTCCCTGGGGAAAACCCTCCGATGCCTGAGTCAGTAGAGCAATGGTGGAAGATATGGAGGGAGGTAGAAAGAGGTGCACGAGATCCCCCAACACCAAGGTGGTGAAGTGGTTCATGCTCAGGAGTTTTTAGGCGTATACTGCCCCTACCTTTCACTGGAGGGAGTTTCTGGTTTATATAGTGTGCTCACCTTAGGAGTCCAGTAAGCTGAGGAGTTTCAGACGGGAGTTACGTCCTCATCGTGAGATCTTCATAGCCTTGAGAGATCATGGGTCCCTTATCCTCATAAACTCCTGCTCATAAAGGGCTCTCAACGGCAGCGTGGATAAGCAATCGTCAGTCGGTCCAAGCATAAAAGGTGCCAACCCTGTCCGGGTGATAGGCATAGCTCGGATGAAGTTAGGTCGGAGTGGGCGCAGAGCGCTTGCCTCTATCCCAATGAAGGGATAACTCGGGCATGGGTCTTCCTCCGTTCTGACGCTCGGGCCTTCCGAGCCTAAGGGCCGCCGAGGAAGGATGGGATCCCGAGTAACATTTATTGGGCTTTTTAGCCTAAGTGGGCCCTATGGGGCTGTCACTTGGATGAGCCGAGCCTCGTTCGGTCCTGATGGACCTAGTTCGGCTGCTCTTAGATGGGCTACAGAAATCCCCCTCTCTAGACCCCATTTCTGAGCTTTCCAGGTAAATCCACTGTATTCTCTGTCCTTACATTCATTGCTTAATTTGTCAGTTAAATGGGTTGATTGCATAGCATATTAAATTTGGCTCAGCATTATATGCATTGCATATCTCTTGCATAACATGTTAATTCATTTGTGAGTCCTCTAACTGATCTTGTCTGAAAATCTGAATTGATCATCAAAATGGTTGTAGCATGTCTGAGTTGGGATTGCATATTTGTTCCATGAGCATAATTCATGATGTTTCTATGATTTGTGCATTTGTAGTACTTAAATGATTGTGTCAAAATGCACATAGTCAGGGGGAGTCAAAGCATTTCTTGTGTATCATGCATACTTGTTTAGGCCAATTCCCTGCATGGTTTTCATGTCTTTCATGAGCGGTTAATGCACTTGCATACATGTAGTAAATTGCATAGCATTTCATCAATTTTGAAAACACCAAAAAGAATGTTAAGTGCATGTATTCATGTTATTTTTCTTCAGAACAAGTCCCATGCACGGTCCTTCTTGTTGCATACGATGGTCAAATGCATTCAGCTAGGGGGAGTTAACCCATGTCCATATATGATTGCATATCATCATATTAAAAATTTCAAAAAGATTGACTCATTGCATCTAGACAGGGGGAGCATTTTATACTTATTAGTTTCTTTCAATTTGAACCTTTCCAGTCTAGTCACTTAAATCACTTTCCATTCTTGTGTGTTGGTGATTGCATTTTAATCAGCTGAAATCTCAATCATTTTGAAGCTGAATTCTATGTCTGCTACTCCTTAAATTGCTGAAGGAGAGCTGTGCTTGAACACTTCAGTGTCACACCTGTCAAGCTAATCTGACTGAATTCCAGATCTATTAACTGGTTTATGAACTGCTTTGTTCTAGTGTTTACCTCTTGTTGCATCAGCATTGTCCTCTGCTGCTCTCTCAATAAAATTTCTTGCTGGTTCCATTGATTGGCTCCTCGGTCAATGTTGATCCATCTAAATTAGAAAGATCTCAATCTGTGTACCCTGATCATAAATCTGACATTTTTCGAAAAGAAGAACCTTCTAATATACTGGATTAAGAATGTCTGTATGATGAATCAAATTGATTTAAGTCTAATGTATACATTAAGTTTTGATTTAAAAGACTTGAAAATATCTGAACCATTATGTTTAATAAATCTTAACCAATTGTCTCATATAATTTCATGCAAAGCCTTTTGAACTCTGAAAATTTCAAAGACATGACTTTCTTTGGTTAAGATACATGTAGAAAGTATTGTTCTTAAACATTTCGGTGTACTGTGCATTGTCTGAAAAATCTAAAAACATTTGAAAGAAAATAAAGTCCGAGTAATGACTTTGGTCATAGAGAAACTGGGTTCTCTATCAATGAAATAAAATAAGCCCATTTCATGAAGTGCCACAGTTACCTATTTTATAAAAATGATTGAAAATCTGGCAGAGCAATGGCATGGTAGTGTCGAGTAACTGGGGATTCTGGTCTCTGATCAATGTGTCTCCTTATGTAAAAAGACACTCCAAATTATTAACTATGTTCTCTTATTGAGAGGTAATATGGTTGTCACACTGAGTAACTGAGTCACTTCACCTAAGACGTGTTGTGCCTCACGTAAAAAAAAAGGTGTTGATTTAACCAAACTTGCTCAAGAAAAATAAGTGCTGTTCAATAGAAAAATTCTGAAAAACAAGTGTAATCAAAGAAAATGTAGATACACTTATATTTGTTTAATCTCAATACTTTATAGTGTAACTTCCAAAGGAGTCATTGAAATTGATTGAGTAAGATAGAAGGAGGTCAAACATGCATGTCATATGTGCAATTGGTTCATCTCTATTAAAAGGTGCTTCAGATATGAGTATTGAATTTTCTTGATAAACTTTGTATACATCATTCTTAAATCATGCTGGTAAGTTTAGACTCATTCATAATCTTTTATAATAGAAGAGTCTAAAATTCGCTCATCAAGATCTATGAGTTTGGTACCCTCTTGAAAATCTTTGTCTTATCTGTTCATTGGCAATCCACTCAATATCTTGTGATCAGTCTCTAGTTGTTGTTGGAATTGAAGTTGTATGTTTTTAATGACATCTCATTCCATAACATTTGGTATCAGATTTATTTCTGAGCATAGTCTTCCACGGTGTCATTCCATTTTAGATGTTCTTAAAGGGGGAGATTTGCTTATGATCCTATCTGCAACATGGACTTAATTAGTGCTTGTCTGTTTAACTGTCCCTGTGATTGCTGATTCCCCTCTTTTATCCAGGGGGGGCTTGTGCTCTTATAGGTCTTCACGTCTCTGTCAAAGGGGAAGTCTTTCAATCAGTCATTTCATGCATCATGAAAGTTCTCTTGCAAACTATCCTCTTTTTAATGACGTCAAAGGAGGAGAATAGTTTGACATGAGTCAGTGTGACTCGTAGTGTTGTCATCATCAAAAAGGGAGAGATTGTTATGTCCCTGTGATTTTGATGATAGCAACATTATGAGTCACCACTTAAGTCTGCATGGTTTAAGATGTGATGATCAGGATGCTTTATGTGAGCACTTAAGTTCAATGCATAAACATAGTCTTGCACGTTTTGCATATGGTCCGTGCATATATAGCACAGTCAGTGCATGTCTTGCGTCGGTACATATGTGCACTCGGTGCAATGTTGGTCGGTGAACACAGCATACTCAGGTCAGTGCATATAGCAGATCGGTGCAAGTTTTACTTGGTCTGCATATTAGTGTTGGTGCTAGTTCATCTGAGGAAGGTGTATTTTTGCCTCGGTGCAAGTTTTGCATTTCACATAATAAGTCCTCGCCTCGGTGCAAACCTTGCCTCAGTGCAAGTCTTGCATTACTCACACTAGAGTCAGTGCATTGTGTCTCACGTTTCATGTCTTAGAACATATAAGGTCCAAGCACAATTGTGTCTCATGTTGCATCTTAGCTTGTTTCAGGTCTGAGCACTTATATGTCTAAGCACTGAGCGCATGTAGGAGTCAAGGTCGGTGCAATCATTATTCCAGCACGCGACCAAGTCCGTGCATGTTTTAAGCTCTAGGCACAACAAGTTGGTGCAGTAATTGTTGTTGCATGCCATCAAGTCGGTGCAACCCTTGCACCGTGGACATAAAGTATGTGCACATCTCTTAGGCAAGTCTCGCATGTGCATAGCTAAGTCGGTGCAACTTTCATCTCTGGCTCGTTTAGGTCTGTGCAATGTTTGTACTCTGCATATGCATAGTCAGTGCATCTGTTGGCCATGTATTGGAATCAAGTCTATGCATATGCTTGCATGTAAACACTGAGTCCGTGCATGTGTGTGTGTGCAGTTTGTGCATTTCTTAACTCAGGTTATGTCTGTGCATACTCTCTTGAATAACACCTACTGAGCTCGTGCACACTAGCTTGTACGCCTTATTAAGTCTATGCATCTGACTGCTGTGTGAACAGATTTTCATATGGATGAGCTTCAAAGTCGAAGCATCCCTTCTCTGCACGAGCAAGTCAATGCAAAGTCTTTGCCAGCACGACTACTCTAGCAAGTCGGTGCAATGCCTTCGCCAGCACGACCAGGAACAGCAAACTAAGTCGGTGCATGCATTTATATGGAACTTAAGCATGCAAGTGATCAATTGAGGAAAACCATGTTTCAAGCATCTTATCTGCACCTGAGTACCTTACTTACGAGGATAAGAAGAATAGGAGCACGTGATATAAGCAGAAAAAATTACTGGCACTTGATCCAAGGCTGATCATTATTCTAAGAAGCTGCCACGTGGATAGCTAAAGGATGGAGATTCTGACACGTGGCTGAAAGATTCCTGAAGCTTCCTGACGGGAACGTTCTCACCACACGCCTAGGGTGTGAGCTAGTGGGTCTCAGACTGAAGCCTTATATAAGACCTTTTATCTACGCAAAGGGAAGCACGCTGAAGAGAAGACATCTGAGGGCAGCCAGAGAGAAGAGTAAGAGAGCCAGTAGAAGAAGAAGAAAGAGAGAGTAGAAGAGAAAGAAGAGAGTTCGTGAGTTTGAGAAAGGAAAGGAGGCAGTAGAAGAGAAAGAAGCATAGAGAAAGAGATAGAGAGTTAGAGAAGAAGCAAAGCTTCTTCAGAAGATCTGTCCCTACAGGAATCTGGATCAAATCCAATCCAGTCAGCTCCATGGGAGCCACATCTGTGTTGATGTCGTTTACAGCTTTCAGTTGCTGTGTTTTCTTATCTTCTGTTTTTCTTTTGAATTTTTCTTCAAGCTGTTAGTCAGCAGAGCAAGCTGTGTCGCTCAGCGGTAGCAGAGGATTGGTTCCTCTGGATGGACAAGATGTATTGCCCAGCGGACGGTGAAGCTGTAATGCTCAGCGGTCAAGCTATTAGTCAGCGGTCGGCTAAGCTATAAGACCCAGCGCAAGCTGTTAGTCAAGGGGTTTGTAGGCAAGCTATGTCGCCCAGCGGTTTTCAAGCTGTTTGGCAGCGGAATCCACACTCTGGTTTGAGTGTGAGGTGGATGTAGGTCTGGAGGACCGAACCACCTAAAAATATTTTGTGCAGTGGCTGGGTTGTTCTTTTGATTCCGCTAGATGCATGCTTAGGATCGTGATCTAATTGCATATTTGTTGAGTGGATCGTGATCAGTTTGCAATTCAATTGCATGTGTGCTATTTGAACAATTATTTTCGAGCATCCTCTTAGGACAACAATTTGTCATTCCGTGGGTTGTTCTGTCAACCGAGCCTATTAGTTTTATTTCCGCAATAGTTATCTAATCTGAGTTTTATCTACTCAATTTTTGGAGCAAAATTTTTAAGAGGGATTCATTCACCCCCCTCTGAATCTGTCTGCACCAATCATATTGACCCATCACGGGTCGCGTGGGCGGGAGCGCCCGCGTGATTGGGGGTTGACCATTTTTTTAATTTAAAAAAATTGCTTTTTCATAATTTAATTGTGCTATTCTAGTATATATATGATATATATATGATATATATATATATATATGCACATTAAATTAATCTAAGTTTTATCTCGAATATTAATTATCTTATCTCAATAGAAAATTCAAAATTTTAATTTATTTAACTTTTGAATTTAATGAGGTGAGATAATTATTATTTACTTTGAGATAAAAAGGTAATAATTGAAGATAATTATGTGAAATACTATTTGTGAATTTTTAATTATTAGATAATTATTCAATTCAGAATTAGAATTTCATTGAAGTTAATTGTATAAAATTTAAATATTTGAATTTTTCATTATTATATAATTGTTAAATTCAAATTTTGAATTTTAAAAAAATAATAATTGAGGATAACTGCATTATTTAAATATACTTTCAAATAAAATTATTGGATAATTAGTTTGAATTTAAATTTAAATGATTGTCATATTTAAGTTTCAATTTTAAATTTGATTATTAGATAATTAATTTTAAATTTATGTTTAAATAATTATCTCAATTATCTGACTTATTTGAATCACATTCAAATATGCATGTCCCTGTTACAAATGATAGTTCTTTACATGATTTACTTAATTTAACTTGCATTGGCTTGCTTATGTGTTTAATTTTAGTTAATCTAACTTCGATTTTTAAAATTAAACAAAGCTAACCTATTTTTGTTTGCACATCCCATTTTTCAATCCAAAAGTAAGGATTATTTTCATAAATAACCCTTGATTGATTTTACATGAATGGGTTGACAAGTGATCATGGACTTGGTTAATGTAATTATTTGGGGTCTGCGAACCTCCTTTCTCTCTCTGTTAAAATTCATATGTACTTCTATCTCCCTTTATAGTTGTACTCGCCCTAAGGGCTTCTGAAATTTTAGTGACATGTAATTTAAATTTTGCCGGCCTGTGTGCCGTGTAAAAGTTGTAATTGATGCGGCGTCGAAGTTTGAAAGCACGGATCGAGCACACCCGACGAGGATGATCCAGCTACTTCGGAAGTGGGCCAGACGTCTTAGTAGCATTAGGAATAAAAGTCCATGATCACTTACGATTTAATTTGTGCATTGGATGCATTTATTTTGTGTAAACTACTATGTACGGTAAATATATATTGGATATATTTATATTACCACCTAGGGTGAGATCAAGATAAAATCAAATTCCCTCGCGATTTAATTTTAGATCTGGTAAACGTGGCTCTAGGAGTCGTTGTAGCCGTCCACCATTATGGGGTTAATGACCATCTTCAACTCATGGATTTGTTGTGCTTTCCACAAGGTCCATGGGCTTGGAGGCAGGAGGTAACCCCAAGGCTAGGCCTCAATGGGGTGAGGAATTAAACTCGACCTTGTTGTGCTTTCCACAAGGGTCGGATCATGAACTCATTGCTATGTCATAATTATGGTTAGATCTAACCGAGAGTATCCCTTGTTGTGCTTTCCACAAGGGGATGATTTCTCGGGGGCCGAAATCGGATATTGCTTTGGATGCAAGTGCTTGTTGACTGCCCTTGAAGATGGTGTATGACTTGGTGTGCTTTCTACAAGGTCATACCTCAGTCTCGTTGGGATTCCGACCCACTAGGATGATCCCGCTGATCTCCCGTTCTATATACTGAGGGTTATATAGTTCGATCGAAAAATAGTGGGACTAACTAAGATAGAAAATTAACATCTTAGTTAGAATTTGAACATATGCTAAGTTGTCTTTTATTTCTTATTCCAGATTACAATGTCATCGTCCAACCCCCTCCGTGGCATCTTGGATGCCAACAGGCTGACCGGACCCAACTTCTCGGAGTGGCTGCGTAATCTACGCATAGTCCTCACCGCCGAAAAGATAGCTTACGTGTTGGACACGGTTCATTCTGAGCCAGCTCCTGATGCCGACAAGGGCAATTTAATGACTTATGCCAAATGGTCAGAAGATTCTTCCCTTGCCCAATGTTACATGCTGGCCTTTATGGCTCCTGAGCTGCAGAGTCAATTTGAAAAGAGTGATTATAGAAGCATATTTCTTAACCTACGCCAGTTCTTCGGGGAGCAGGGCAGGATTGAGAGGTATGATATCTCCAAGAAACTTTTCAGGACACGGATGTCAGAGTGTGCTTCAGTACAGGCTCATGTACTGAAAATGATGGAGTGGATTGAGAGGCTCAATACACTAGGATTCAAGTTGGATCTTGAACTATGCATTGATCTTATTCTTCAGTCATTGCCCGATTCTTTTTCTTCCTTCATCATAAACTTTAACATGAATAGTATTGAAGCAACTCTCCCGGAACTGCTCAACATGTTAAAAAGTGCTGAAGGGACAATACAGAAAGATAAATCATCTTCTTCTGTAATGATTGTTGGTCGGGCCAACAAGAAAAAGAAGGCCACCCAGATATCCATCAAAGGTGACAAAGGGAAGGGAAAGAAGAAGGCCAAGGGTAAGGAACTCGCCAAAGTTGACAAAGGGAAGGGCAAGAAGAATGAAAAAGAAGACAAGTGTTTTCGATGCGGGGAAACATGGCATTGGAAAAAAGAATTGCAAGGTAATTCTAAATGAAGGTATTTTTGTCATAGACCTTAATTTGTCATATATGGAATCTACATCATGGGTATTGGATATTGGATGTGCATCTCATATCTGTAACTCTGTGCAGGTGCTGGCAAATAGAAGGCGGCTGGACAAAAAGGAGATTGAATTGAGGATGGGCAATGGAGCTTTAGTTTCTGTCAAAGCTGTCGGGACTGCACGCCTCAGTTTACCTTCAGGAGTCATTCTGGAGCTGAATGACTGTTATTATGTTCCTAATATTATTAAGAACATTATTTCAATCTCTAGCTTGTATAACGTTAGATATACATTGGCTTTTAACAGCACTAGGTGCTCTATAATGAATAATGATTTGATTATAGATAATGGTTCATTAGCCAATGGTCTTTATGTATTAGATACACGTTCTAATGTTATGCAGGTTTCCAACGCTAATGAAGTGAATTCTACATATCTATGGCATTGCAGGCTTTGTCATGTAGGTGAGAAAAGAGTCTCTCACCTACACTCAAATGAGTATTTGAATTCATTTGAATACAAGTCATTTGATACATGTGAGTCGTGTCACATGGGGAAGATGACCAAGGCTCCCTTTAGTGGACATGGTGAGAGGCCTGCTGACCTTCTCGAGCTCATACACTCAGATGTGTGTGGACCCATGTCCATGGAAGAAAAAGGGAGTCACCTCTATTTCATTTCTTTTATTGATGACTTCTCGAGATATGACTATGTGTATTTAATGAGACATAAATCACAAGCCTTTGAGAAATTTAAGGAATACAAGAATGAAGTAGAGAAACATACTGGCAAAAGTATTAAGGCTCTTTGATCGGATCGAGGAGGTGAATACCTTAGCCATGAATTCACTTCTTATCTTAAAGACAATGGAATTGTTTCTCAGTGGACTCCATTGTATACACCACAGCACAATGGTGTATCCGAAAGGAGAAATATGACCTGGTTAGACATGGTCTGATCCATGATGTCTATGTCGGGACTATCTTTGTCTCTTTGGGGCTATGCCTTAGAGACGGCAGTCTATTTACTAAATAGGATCTCAAGTAAATCTGTTCCTTCTATACCATATGAGATATGAAAGGGCAGAAAACTAAATTTTAATCACATTAAAATTTGGGGGTATCCTGCCCATGTAAAGAGGAATGATAGTGATAAACTTGAGTCTAGAACCGATAAGTGTAGGTTTGTGGGATATCCAAAGGAGACATTTGGATATTATTTCTATCACCCTTCTGAGCAAAGGGTCTTAGTGACTAAGAGAGCTGTATTTCTAGAAATAGAATATCTACTCCAGAAAAATAGTGAGAGTCAGATAGAATTGGACGAGGTCCAAGAACCACAACCTAAAGACTTATTAGATGAGACTGTATAGGTTGATCCTATTCAGAATGAAACACAGACACTACGGAGATCTGGTAGACTACCAAGAAAACCTGAGAGATATGTTGGACATATCTCAGGGAGGTCCTCTAAGGTATGCATCGATGAGGATGAAGATACTCAATCCTACCAAGAGGCGATCCGTAGTGCGGACTCCGAGAAATGGCAAGAGGCAATGGATTCAGAGATCCAGTCCATGTACACCAACAAAGTTTGGAACTTGGTTGATGTACCCAAAGGTAAAGTCCCTATCGGCTGCAAATGGATTTTCAAAAGGAAGATCAGTGTAGATGGACAAATTGACACATACAAGGCCAGATTAGTGGCGAAAGGGTATCGTCAAAGATAAGGTATTGACTATGACGAGACATTTTCACCTGTGGCCATGGTTAAGTCAATCAAAATCCTCCTTGCCATTGATGCATACCTGGATTATGAAATTTGACAAAGGGATGTGAAGACAACTTTTCTTAATGAAAATCTTTCAAAAGAGGTGTACATAATACATCCTGAAGGATTGACCTCCATGATTTATCCTAATAAGGTATGCAAGCTTCAAAGATCCATTTATGGATTAAAGCAAGCATCTCGGAGCTGGAACTTAAGATTTGATGAGACTGTCAAATCTTTCAACTTCATTCGGAATGAAGATGAACCATGTGTTTACAAGAAGATCAGTGGGAGCTCTGTGACATTTTTGGTCCTTTATGTTGATGACATCTTACTCATTGGGAATGATGTAGGGATGTTGACATCAACTAAGTCTTAGTTGTCCAAGACCTTCTCCATGAAGGATTTGGGAGAAGCATCCTATGTGCTGGACATAAGGATCTATCGAGATAGATCTAAAAGAATGTTAGGATTATCCCAATCTATGTACATAGATACTATCCTCAAAAGGTTTAGGAAGGAAAATTCCAAGAGATGTCTCATTCCTATGAGACATGGAATTTGCCTATCTAAGGGGATGAGCCCTAAAACATCTGAGGAGGTGACACACATGAATAAGGTACCCTGTGTTTTGGCCATAGGGTCAATCATGTATGTAATGCTATGTACACAGCCTGATGTTATTAATACTTTGAGCATTATCAGTAGATATCAGGCAAATCCAGGCGAAGAGCACTAGAAGGCAGTAAATGGCATCCTTAAGTACTTGCGAAGGACTAAGAATCTTTTTCTGCTTTATGGAGGAGAGGACCTACAGCTTAGAGCTTACACATACTCTAGTTTCCAGTCAGATCCAGATGACTGCAAATCCATGTCTGGGTTTCTATTCATGTTGAATGGAGGGGCAGTCAGTTAGAGAAGCTCCAAGCAAGATACGACTGCAGACTCGACGACAGAGGCAGAATATATTGCTGCAGCTGAAGCTGCTAAGGAAGCCGTCTGGATGAAGAAATTCATCTTGGAACTCGGCGTAGTTTTCAAGATATCAGCTCCCATCCCATTATTTTGTGATACTAATGGGGCCATCGTCTAGGCGAAGGAACCGAGATCTCACCAAAGGTCAAAGCATATTCTGAGGTGCTTCCACCTTATTAGGGAGATTGTTGAACGTGGAGATGTGGCGGTAGAGCGTGTACCGTCAGAAGACAACATAGCAGATCCACTGACTAAGCCTTTGACACACATTGTGTTTGAGCGCCATCGGGATAAGATGGGCCTCAAAGTTATGGGCAATTGGCTGTAGTTTAAGTGGGAGATTGTTAGTATTGGTGTGCTACATGCCAATTTAGGGTCGGGTAGGCCCAATAGTTGAGCGTAAATATTAATAAAGTGGTATTTGAGTGTAAATATGTAATTGTGTATTACTTTACGATGTCTTTAAGATATGTGGTTGTAAAGTCAACTCGAGATGGGATCTCGAACATGTGACTGACGACTTTACATGGACACATACCTTAAACTGTTCCTGGTTGGTGGGTAATCACTCGGGGACTTTGATTACCTATTAAACCAGTACACATGATGTATGAGTGACCAGTCTCATGGTCATTGGTGCGGGACACCAACACATATGTGTAGGTGTACGTCCTGGGAGGATGTACACTGAACTGATCCACTATTGGATCTTCAGATGGTTGATTATACCTAATGTCAACTAAAGATCCAACTGTCTCAGTAGCATCGTTGGTCCTTTGACCTGAGACATTGATCGGGTCTTACCTGAGGACTGGAGTGGTTTAATGACTTGGCAAAGTGACTTTAACCATAAGTCATGAATTACCGAGTCATTAAACATTTCAGGATACGTGTGAAGATCATCAATGGTCAAGAAGGGATCGCTCACTGTCGGGTATATATCAAACAGTTAATGAGTTATGACACTGATGCTCCATTAAATCCCTGGCCAGGGTCATGTGAGTTCGTTTAGAACAGACGTCATACACTTTAAGGAGGTCATGGTCAAATGGCACGATCATGGGGTTTGACAGAAACCATACCCTTGATCGAACCAGACTCATAAAAGGAGTGAGGAATTATAGCGACGTGACAATTGTATACTTACAGGCACTAGATAGGCTGGTTTAGAACTCGACGTCCTCTATGATCACGCGGATTTGCTTGACCCAACGTGATCAAAGGTTCGGAATAAATTAAACTATTATTCGGCTCTAGTAGAAGCGAATAATGAGTTTAATTTACTTCTAACTGAGAATTAGAAGTTAATGGACCTGAAACTATAATGACTATGGGCCTAGAGGATCACACACAATAGATTCTCAGGTGATGAATAATTGTTGTTCAAATGTATATATTAAATCCCTTAAAGTCCTTTTGGAAAGACATATGAGAAGGGCTTAATATATATGTACAATAATAAAAGGGATACATATACAATATCGATTATTAGGGGCTCTTTTAGAAAGGGCTAAATCCTATAAATATGTATCTACGTGAACTCCCCTCCCCTCTTACTTAATCAAGCATTAACAGCAAGAGAGGAGAGGTTTTCTCTCCCCCCTTCCTCCCTCTTGCTCTCTCTCTCTCTCTCTCTCTCTCTCTCTCTCTGTGTGGAAGCTCTCTCTCTCCAGAAAGAGAAAGTATAGGGAAGATCGGGTCGGGAGGATACCATCGCTGCACGAGGATCCATGTGGATCAACTCTAGAGGTCGTACATCTGTGCGGCTCAGTGTTCGCGAGATTCTACATCGGGCACTACGGACAGCGTCGTTCCACATAAGGTATAAATCTGCAACCCGAAGTTAGGGGTTGGGTATTTAATGCATCGATTAGAGTACAGATCTAGGATTCTAACTAGCTGAGTTCGGGTAAATAAATTTTATTATCCGATGCGTTGCTGTTCGCGACCTTTTCTTTCGTTCCGTCCTTTTCGTTCGTTTCTTTTCGTTCGCGTATCGATCAACCATTTGGCTAACTGGTAGTCAACTGACTGATTGACGACGCGGGCGTGCCAGTCACATGAGTGACAATTCTATTGTGCGCTCATTCTGACCCATGTCGGGCGAATGTGAGGTTCAGTCGGGACTAGCAGTCCGCCATACCATAAAGGTTATGGCGTTAATTACATCCCTCACGAGGAGGGAACACCTTTGATTAATTGCCGAGATATCGGGCTGTCGAAGCCGGGTTAAAAAAGCTACATGATGATTATAGCAATGACAGGCAGGATGCGGCATTAATCATGCGAAAGATGCGTAGTTAAATGGGAAAACAGATCCTAGGTACGTGGCGGAGGACGCAGGTCCGAAGACCACCATCGCGCGTGACGAGGGCTTCCGGCCAGACATGATCCGGCTTTTAGCCGACGCCATTTAATATACCCGAGAATCTATGCATGCATGCACACAAGACATTCATGATTATATTGAACATGAAGATAGCGTTATGAAGGCGGTGACGATCACCCATATTTATTACCCCTCATCGAGAAGAGGGAGAGCAACACGAGCATGCTAGCGAAAGCGAAATGCTAACGGATTATGATGGTGAGTATGATGATGACATGACTCGGGCTCGCTTGACCCTTCTTTATTCAACTCAGTGCCTGCTACGGCTTGTCGACGTTACCCCCGAGAGGCGAGGCTTGCCCCGGGGTAAATAAACCATTAGAGCGGCACAAGGTTTCAAAAATGAGCGTGACTTATGTAAGAAAGCTTATACGGCGCGATAAAGCGTAGGTATAACGGCTAATACGGCGCGGTCTTCATGCAGTTGAGACGGCGCGCAAGAGGGTTGGGGCGCGCCGGTTTAGGGCACGCCGGAAAGTCGCAAGGAAATTTTTTAAGGAAATGAGTGTGGGGTTAATCCGGCGCGGGGGGGTACCGCGCTGGTTTAGGGCGCGCCGGTTAAGACCGCGCCGTATTAAACCTGTTTTGTTGAATTATGAACTTTTTAAGTTTATTAGACTTCATGGGACCCTTTCTTAAGTTGTTTGGGCCAAATGGTTGTTTGATTGGAGTCCATGGCCTTCTAGAAATGAGGGGGAAGTCAGTGCGAGGTTCATACTCGAGCACTGAGTTGATCCGATTTGGAGCGATCATTTTTATTGACATAATTATCTAGAGTCTGTCAAAAATTTGACAGCATCTCCCCTGAACAAACGGAGTTGCAGGGGAGGATCGGGGTCATACTCACTAATGGAGCAAGCCCCTAAATCACCGGTCTGCCCAAAGGCGACCAGCATACCCCACTGGATAGGATACCCCGAGGACAAGCCTGCTAGGGGCACCAAAGCTCCATGGGGGAAGAAATAGAAAGGGCAAAGTCACTGATGATGAGGACGACACCCCGAGGGCTAGCCTACGAGGGATGAAGGACTCGTAGTCAGTGATTCGTCCCATGGAGGGACTGACCATTGGGAGAGTGGGACTCCGAGGACTAGCCTACAAGGAGCGCACACCCCATGATCTCGATCGGGCCCTGGTCTGTCGGAGTTGAGTCCGTTGACCCAGGCTCCCCTTCATTATTAGCCATGGCTTCGGGAAGACGCCCACCATGGAGAGGTAGGGCCCTCGGTCGCCCGGCAACTGCAGGAACTAACAGGGGAATGTCCCCCTCCCCGGATGATCGGAATGACGAGGAAATCTCGGAACGATGCAAATGGCCACGAAGAACAAATGATAAAGGCCTAAGTTAGACAGACCCTCGGCAGGGACATATATTCGAACAGTTAGAAAACAATACTCAAGGGGATAAAGGCGCATGCAGAGGCACGGCTCTATCCGAGAGGAGAAAGGGATGCAAAGCCCTTGAACTAAACATGAAAGAAATGAAACGAAAGAGAGCCCCCGGGGAGGGGTGTTTCTGTAGCCCGCGGTGATTCGGGGCATAATATGCATCTCGAGGAAACCGGAATCGGCCCTATGCAGAGAAGAATCCTGACGCGCGTGTCATCATAGATAAAGATAGAGAGAGGGAAGATCGTTCGTCCAATTTATTGATTCAAGCATCCACAGGCATGCATACATATCGCCATCCCTAAGACGGGGAGGATTTAACACTTGCACGGCGAGATTACAATTCCGGCACCATTATTTGGTTGCCGTTTAACGATATTAGAAGCAAAGGACGCCCAGATCACAGTAACAGAGGAAAGATGGCAGAAGAAATCGCAAAAGGGGGAAGGGGAATCGACTCATATCATCGTCGCCCCTCCCCTCCATCGCTTACATTCGATAGGTAGAAGCTTAGAAGAAAAGGAAAAGAAATGCGGAAAGCAGGAAGAGAAACGGCCCCTGCCCACCTGTTCCTCAAAAACAGAGTATCGTCGATGCAGGCCGACGGTCGCCCCTTCAGAGAAGAAAAAAACCCTCCCTCTCTGTGTATCCCGAGAAAGGAAGAAGACTCTCCCGTTTCGCAGTTGCCTCGCCCTTTTCTTTCTCTCTTTTCTCTGAGAGCCCAGAGCCTTCCTCCCCCTTTTTCAATCGAACCTCGCCCCTATATATAACAGGTCGGAGGCTCTTCATCTGGCGTGAGCTTTTGGCGCGCCGGGGGAGTCTGCATCAACTTATCGCGCCGGTTTAAGGCGCCATTCGATAGGGTAACTGGCACGCCGGGATAAGGGCTGGAGGTAAGGGGCGCGCCGGTTTAAGGGTATTGAGTGGGGGGCGCGCCGGTTTAAGGCGCGCCGGGCTAATGCTCCTTGTACGCTTCAAGCCAGTCGATGAACTCGGGGATAATTCCGGGGGCCATCATGAACATGTACTCTGCCACTGCTCACTAAGACTTAGACGATATGATCTGTCGAAGCTCCTAGATTGGCGTACGGCCATTCTCGAGGTTCTGGATTACGTTAGGCTGCTCGCACGGGTTTTCTGCGGACACACGGCCTTCAGCTCTATGATCCATGCCGTTAGCTTGGCCTGGCTCGTGTCCGAAGCTTCTCGGAAGGCGTGACAACACCAGGGATAGATCCACCCGAACTGGGTGATCATTCGGCCGCTAATGGGCCCATCTTGGCAGGAAGCCGCACCCATGTCGGGTGATCGGGATCTTCTGCTGCCGGAGCTTTTGGTCCTCCGTGCTGGAGAGCCGGGGGAACTCCTTCGTCCTTAGGAGAACCTCTTCATTTGGTGGGGGATCACCGGATAGACCGTCATCCTTGATCGGACAACGGATGTGGTGTATGCGGCATGACAGAGTCGATGCCGGTTCATTAGGCAGGCTTGGTCGCACTGCCGGTTGGTTGTGAGCTTGTCTCGGCTCCCCTGAGGTGAAGTCCCCGTGTCTGTACGGAATGACCCGAGGCTCTGGCGGCTTGAGAAATCTTCAATATGTTGATCTTTATCAGCTTCCGTACTTCAGTGGGCTGGGTCATTTATCCTTATGGCTTGGTCACCGACGATCATATTTTAGGTGCCAACAAATGCCCCCCAGACGTTGGTGTTGCGAGCAAGGCACGAGTGTAGCTGGGCCGACGGATGTATTTCACCCGGACTGACCTCCCCTTTGATTGGCGGGCACCTGGGATGGCCTTTAATTCGGCACGGGCGTTGACCCGGCGCCGTTCAGACGTTAATACGGCGCGGCCTGTGACCCTTGGGCTTTAATCCGGCGCGGCTGTTGGCTTCCCGTTTTGACCCGGCGCGCCTTTTACCGACGCGCCTTTCGCTAGAGGGCCGTTAATCCGGCGCGCTAAATAGCGCGCCGGTTTAACGGAGGGGGGCCTCCTCCATATAAGGCTTTCGCCTTCCTTTTTTCTTCTTCATCCCTCATTTGCCCAAATTTTTTCTCTCTTTTCCCTCTCTTCCCTCTCTTCGGCGCCGAGAGCGGCGGTTTCTTCCTTCGGGTGAGTGGAGGTGCCGTCAGTTTGGGTTTCAAAACCCTTTCTTTGGGCCCCGGGAGGCTTCTAGCAGGGCTTGCCCTCAGAGCTGTTTCCCCGGGTGTTCCTCTGGCCTCGGTGTAATGCCGATGGCTGCTTTTTAGGGATCGTTCCTCAGTGAACGCGTTCCCACTTTTCTTCGGCAATTCCCTGTGCTGGGGAGACTCTGCCAAAATTTTGTCAGAAGTTCACCTTTGATTAGCCATTTCCTGACGTTGTTTTTGTTTGATATGCTCTTTTGCAGCTGTCATGGCATCCAGCTCTTCCTCTCGTGCCGTGGTGACATGGGAGAATGTTAATTCTCTCGATTGGGGGCACGGCCAGGTGGCCATAGTTGCAGAGTCTTCGGATTCGGAGACGGACACTGTAGACACTGGTCGTCTCCTTATTCTCGGGGGTGACTCCTTTCATTATAATAGAGAAGGCGTGACCAGGAAGGATTATCCCAAGGACAAGCACCTGATGTCCCTTCTTCGGCGCTTCAACCTTCAGGGGAAGCGGGATGTGTTCGCCGTCCGGAAGGTCGAGCAGGCTCTGCTGGTGGAGAGAGACAGCTTGGCCGAATGCGTAATGCGGGGAAGACCCATCTATCTCCCTGGGGAGGTCAGTAAATGGAGCGTTGTGCTGGGGCTGCAAGACCTGGCTCCGGCAGATGGACTGTTGACCAGAGCTCCCGAATTTGTACCTGCTCGGTGGAATGACTCCGCGGGCAAAGTAGATCGGGAGAAGCCGATCTTTGGTTTATTCCTTGCCCCGTTGAGATGGGGATATAGAGATGAGTCATTCTTGCTGGATTGCTTGGCGATTCGCTTCAAGCACCAGATCTCCGTGGGGTGGTTTGCTGAGTTGAAAGTTACAGACGCCCACGCATTCAGGCCCGGAGCAGTGGAATTCACAGACTATGTGCTGCATCATTATGCTCCTCTTTTGACCAGAGCTGGTGTATATCACAGCGTGTACGCTTCAAGATATCGATACCCGATTTCCCGAGGCTTGTGTTGTGGCATGATCGAGGTGTTTTGCCCTGAATACAACACCTTCTATACTTCAGAGGGGGAGACCTCCTTAGACTTGTGGAGTCTATCTCAGCTCAGCGGCCTGCCCATTGATGGAGAGCCGTATGAAGAAGTTTGTTGGCCCGACTGGTTGAAGGACCAGACCGACGGTGACGGTCGGTATATGGCGGGCTACGCCTATCGATATCTAATGAAGGCGTATCGCACCCTCTTCCATTCATCACAGGACACGCGAGAAGCTCGAAAGCCGGGCGAGAAGCGAAGAGTGCGGATGGGCGCTTGGCTTCAATATTTCTTCCAGGGGAAGAGCAAGTATGAAGATTTTCCTCCGATAGCACCGGTGGCCCAGAAGCGGAAAAAGAGGATACGACGCCAGGCCGCTTCGTCATCTTCTTCGAGAGGAGGGCAGGGGGAAAACCCAAACCCTACTGGTGTTGATGCAGTGACTCACTGTGCTGCGTATTTGGTTTATTGGCTTTGTTCCTTTGCTCTCCCTCAGGGTGACGAGAGCGTGATCAGGGCGGAAGCCATATATCCAGCCTGTCTTATGGCTTGGGGTACCAAGCTGTCTCTTTGCCCAGTGGCCCTGTGCCTCATTTACAAGATGTTGGGAGACTTGCATAAGACGCGCCTCCCCAGAAGCCTTCGGACGGTTGGTCCGTTACATTTCTTTAATGCTTGGGTCTGCACCCTGTTCCCGGAGGCAGCTCCTCGGGCGTTACAAGCAATTCCTATGGTCCCGCGTATGATAGAGTTTGCAAGCGCCGAGCCATCATTGCTAGCGGAGCAACTCTATGCCATTCGGGGTAAATTGACCCGTCTTCCCGTGGACTCGCCCGGGGTTCTTCATTTCTGGAGCTTAGCTGCTCACTCGAGCCCGTTGACGAACAGGACGAGGCAATGCAAGCTCTTTGAAACTGAGGAGTACATCCATCCGATTTCCCAGGCCAATTGTACCAGGCCTATTCTGGAGCCGGAGTTGGTTGATTGGGCACTGGCCATCAGGCCTAGTGTCCTTGTATTTCGCAAGAGCGGCATTCTGTGGCTGGAGCCGTATTACCCGTTCCGTTTCAGTCGGAACTTTGGCTACGACCAGCAGATTCCACAGTCCTATTCGCAATTTGCATTGCCCAACAGGCACAGGGCCGGGCAAACGTCCAATGACGACGCCCGGATATGGTGGGACTTTTTCCATCGTCGCGAAGACGTTTCTTTCCGGGTGCCCGCCCCCGCACGGTTCCCTCGCGTCACGCCTGAATACGTCAAATGGTGGAACGCGCGGACGGGATTCTACAGGGCTTCCCGGAGAGAGTGCTGGGCCGTGGCGGAGCATAGGTTCTTAGCTTCCCAGCCGGAGCCAGTCCTTGATATTGATGCTTCTTATTTGAAGAAGTTGAAATCTTGGACTAATACGGACGTGAAGGCCTATCTAGAGGCCCGCAAGCTCGTAAAAAGCCGCAGGTCGAAAGTTGAGCTGAAGTTGCCCCCGATCAACAAGGATGATTATGTGAAGACCCTTCGGGGTTTATGCCGGGTAAGCAGTGAGAGGGTGATTCTCCAGCAACTCCCTTTGCCAGTAGAGGAGCCCATCGCGGCGGTGGCCGACTGGCGTCCTGAGGTGGACAGGTTGTATCCCTACCGGGCTTTCATTCGCAAGGAAGACAGGCGGGCTGACTTATATGCCAATACCCCCTGGCTGTTTGCACTCCTTCGGTCTCACGGCCTCTTGGTGGGTAGCCCCAGTGAAGCCATACTGGACCATCCTCTTCAGATCTCCTTCAAATATGCAGACAGGTGGGGGCTGGACCATCTGAGCTTGTATTATCTGCTGTCCTCCTGTGGCCATGAGGACCTGGCACTGCTGGCTGAGCCGAGCGAAAAGATCGGGGATCTATGCTGGCTCATTCGCGAGGCGACTTCGAGGGACAAGACGCCATCACTATTTTATTGGCCTCTCTTCCCCTTTTACACGGGACCGGCAAGTAAGTTCTATCTTTTCCTTCAGGCCCTTCGGCCAGCTTTTTCCTTTCATTGTGGTTGTGTCATTCTCACCCTTGTGCGTATACAGTCCGACCGACTTCGGAGGAGACCCGGCACTTCAGGGAGCTGATCATAAAAGCCAAAAACCGGCATATTTTGAAGTTCCTGAGCCGGCCCCGACCACGACGCCACTACCTCCTGGAGATTCGAGGAAGAGGACTAGGTCCCAACTACGGGAGGCCGTCGGGAAGGCGAAAGCGGCGGTGACCCGAGTGACACGGGCGCGCCGGAAGAAAGCCGTAGAGAAGGAATCGACAACCGTCCTTCCTCCTGTTGTATCTTTTGAAGAGTTTGAGGCTTCTCGTGCACAAGGGCTAGAGGCCGAAGGTAGGCTGATGCGGGACGGGACCGAAATGGGCTAAGACCTACGAATGCAACAAGTGCGGCCAGCACTCGCACGCCAAAGGTAAACCGGGCGGCTGACCTCCGTGCCGTTCCTCCGGGTGGAGGCGTCTCTCAACAAGAAATCCAAGCCCACAGCCGTCCTTATGAGGGAAGCGTAGAGATCTCAGCGGCTAAGGAACCGTCGTGCGCCTATGGGAATCGAGTCCGAGCTCGGCGCTCGACTGGGGCCACGGAATGGGTGCTCAACTCTCAATCACGCGGTGAATAGCAAGCTAGCTAGGATCCTACGCGCTCACGCGACATATAGAATAGTATACTAGTAAAGCAGAGTAACAGAGTAGGAGCGTCGCGCGTACCTCCACGCCTAGGCGTGGGGAAGAAACCCCGGCCGAGAACAACAACCCCGATACACATGACAAACAATAATACACATCCAGCCAAAATGCCCACTCCTCACAGGGAGATAATAGGCTACAACAATAGACTTCGGGGCTGCCGATGCACGGGCTGACGGGCGGCACTCGTTGAAGGGGTGGCCGCGAGGAGGACCCGTGCGGCAGTCGGCAGATTCGCAGCAACGCGCGACTCGGCGGCGAACGCTCCCACGGCTTGGTCCGGTGTCTGATTGAGGCGCCGTCAGCGAGGGCGCGTAGCTGGGTCACGGGAGGAAGCCTCGGCTAAAGGGGGTGCTTAGATTCGCACCGAGGTGGCCGTGAAGTCACCTGTAAGTCGTGACTGGTTTCCTGAACATAGAACAGCGCGCTCGCGCGGTAAAACTGATAACTTGTTGCTCCAGGAGACGAACGGGGCGCCGCTTGAGGGAGGACGTCGGGGACGCAGGGCAGTAGGCCCCAACCGAAGGGCTCGGTCAGATCTGGTCGAGGTTGGCCGGGAGAGCCTCTGCAAGTCGTTGCTGGTTCGGGGGTCGGATTGCACAGGTTGATCTGCGCGGCCCCACGAGATTTGACGCCACGCTCAGCACCGACGTCAAAACGAGGCGTGGTCAGCGGCGTTGGAAAGAGGACGACGAGAGGTACGATCCCTGAAGAGACCAGCTCCAAACTCGCAGTTGTCCGCTCTGGGGAATTTTCGCAAGAGGGCGGGCAGAACCTGGCTCGCAGAGAGAGAGGGTCCTGCGCGAGGTCACGAAGAAAATCGCCACGGGCGGTGCCGACCTCGGATTGAGACGAAACCAAAGCCCACGCGTTTCCGACTCGTAGAAGTACCTCCAGAAAAAAGGAGAGGACCAGATTCGACCGGAACCGGATGGGGGCGCCGCTGCAACTCGGGATAGAAATCTGACGAGCAGATTCGAGCACTTGTGAAGGAGATGAGGGAAGATAGAACCTCAGCGTCGCACCGAGGGATGGGGAGTCACACCCCGGGGTTGATCCCGTCGCAGGATCAAGGGAGGAAGAAGGGGCGCAGCCACCAAGGAGTCATGCTCACTAATAATTCTTCATCAACTTTTCAAAGAAAATAATACAAGCTTTTATATGGGGAGGGGAGATGCTAGGATGAAACCCTAGCCAAGAGGGGGAAAGGGGGGGTGCGCACATGGCAAGGGGGAAAGGGGGGGGTGCGCACATTGTCTAGGGGGAAAGGGGGGGACGCACAACTCCTAGATTCTAGGAGGGAATTGGGGGAAGGGGGCGGCCAAAGGAGGAGGGGGGTGGTCGGATGGGGAAGGGAAAGGGGGGTGTGCGCACTCCACTCCTACAAAGTAGGAGTGGGGGCGGCTGCCACCTTCTCCTCTTGGAGGAGAGGAAAGGTGCGCCCAAAACCCTAGCCCTAGGAGGTGGGGGTGCAAATCCCAAGGTGGGCTAAGCATGGGAGTGGGCGGCCAGCCCAAATGGGCTAGTGATTGAACCAAAGAAGTGGCCCAATAGCCCTATCTCTCACCTAAAGCACAAAAATGACCCAACTAAAGCCTAATTGGCCCCAACTGGCCTACAAAGGTCCACAATAACAATAAAAGTGTCCACGCAGGGACTAAACCAAGGCCCATCATGGCCTAAAGCATAAAATAACTAAAGATAACTCTGCTCGTCCGCCAAGTGATCGTCGAGCCAAAGGGATGCAGGCGAGATCCGTGTACTCCGTCGTGAAGTGTGGCGCGTGTCCCCACCAATTCTCCCCGGGTGGGAAGAACTCGACCCTGTCGAGTAAGGGTCCTGGTCGCTCCAGTAGCGCTCCAGCAAATCCAGGTCGATCCTCTCTAGCTCTCCACGTGTGATCCAGGTGTCATCTGTCGCGGGGCATCCTCTCTAACGCACTAGGAAGCGCTGGTAGGCTCCGCTCCTGGTAATAGTTACTTGCTCATCCATTATACAATCTATATATTCGCGTTTCTGTAATGTGGCTGGAAGAGGTGGACGCTCAGTAGGTGTAGCACTCTCAACAGGAGGGGAGGGCTCAAGAGGCTCACTGGGAATCACCGCGGGATCCTGATATGCCACCAGATCTGAGATATTGAACGTCGAATAGATCCCATAGTCGACTGGCAGCTCAATCTCATACGCATTCGACCCAATTCGCTTCAAGACTCGAAAGGGTCCAGCACCGTGGGCCTGGAGTTTCTTCACGGCCCCCAAAGGAAACCGTTCAGGTCTGACCCTGATCATGACGTACTCTCCCTCTCGGAACTCACGGGTGTGCCGATGCGCATCAGCTAACTCCTCATAACGTGCGTTACTGGCCTCAAGGTGGTGATGATGCAGACTCCGAATAAGATGGGTAGACTCATATCTACGTGAATGTAGAGGAGGTCCTGGACATCCAAACACAGACCTAGCATGCCTATGACTCCTACATGATTGGACAACACGGGGAGGACCTGGACAACCAAAGTTGTATCTATCATGCATATGTGTCCTACTAAATGTGGTAGACTCATGGGGACTAGATTGCCCAAACTCACTCATGACATTACCCCTATATGATGAGGGACATGGAGAAACATGAGAGTGAGACATGTGACCCTGGCCTCCTAAACTCTGGCGTCTGGAAGTATGCAAGGTGAGGTGTTGGCTAGCAAGTTTGGATAGGGTGTGATGATAGACCTTCTCGACAAGGTGGGGAAAAGAATACGATTCGAGAGGCTCACTAGGGAGGGGATCGAATGGGTCAAAGAAATGATGACCCCTCCCGACAGGTCCCTTCACTATACTTGCCCATGTGCGACATTCGCCCAAGTGCAGATGATCACCGTCAGGCGCTCTAATGTATGGGGCAAGAGGCTCATGAGGATGGCAAGGAAGGCAAGACTCCACCCTCGGGACCGTGATACCATAAGAGGGGACAAAATCAACCTCCACGGGTATGGGAAAGAATAAAAGGACCTCGGAGGTGATATGTCCTATGGTGTAGACCGAGGTAATAGACCCCAAAGCAGGGAGTGTAAAGCAATGACTATAGGGTTGGTCAGACCCTAAGGTCAACATATATGTCAACTCCCATTGACAATCTAAACTCCTAAGGAAGCCCTTCACATTTTCAAGAAAGCAGAAGGACCGAAAAGTGGTGTGAAAGGAGTCAAGGGGTACAATTGGGAGGGCTGGTCCCATGGGTGTATAGCAAGGAATGGAGACATCTAGAAGTGGACCCTCCCTTAGCCAGCTAGCTAAAGACTCTCCAATGATCAGCTCACCCTCGGAGTGTAAGAATGGCTCTATATGAGGGTCTAAGGGTGAAGCATCTCTCTCAGGAATAGAAACGGAGTCCTCTATGATGTGGATGGGATCACTCCCTAACTCCTCAACCTTAGCTAAGTACTCCTCAGCCAACTCCTGTTCAGCAACGTAAGTCACTGGAACAAACCCGGGTGGGGCATCCGCCGAACGTGTGTCCTCCAAGATAGGGGAACGTGAAGGACACTGGTCAGAGAACCGGACATTCCTACTACAGGGGGCCACAGGGGTGGGCTCTGGGGGAGGTGGCAGGCGTGAGCCTGGAGGCAGAGCGGACTGTGGGCTAGGGGAAATCGGTGATCCCATAGGAGTACCCATCCTTTCTAGTTTCTCCCTAAAGAGTTGCAGGAGTTCTGCGAGGGGGAGATCTCTCAAGTTAGGGGCATTCGGGGAGACTTGCCGGTAATCATGAGATTTAGTCTCGGGCCTAGACTCACACACAGGTGGCACCTTGCTCCTCCAACTATGATGTGCTCGGTTGGGGGTAAGAGGTGATGGGCGTTGCGGAGGTTGAGCCCTTAGAGTGGCCTTAGACTGATCGAGGGAGATAGGAGGAGTGGTAGTGCTCCTCGGGCTATGGGTCTCTGAGTAGGAGGCGAAGCGTTGGGGAGCATAGATCTTCCTAAGTTCTACCTTCATCTCCTCCCATGAGTGTATGGGCTCTTGCCTCCAACCTGCCCTAAGACCTACTATGTGATTCCACACTTCCCTAGCTTGAGGTGAAAGTTGTCCCCTGGCAATGTTGACTCTCTCGGAACCATATATCCAATTCTTCTCAAAGTATTTTCCCATGGTAGCCTCCCACTTTAGATAGGCTCTAGGGCTCAATCCATCAAAGCGAAGGTCCCCATCTACAATGATGTCCAGGAATAGAGGGTCGGTCGGACCCTTGTGGAGGATGTAAGGAGTAGCCATGATGAAGCACCTGAGGACTCTAAATACACATGCACGCCCTAGGACTATGGAAGGGACATGTAGGACAACTAAGGGATGGGACTAGACACAACTCAAAATGGTGATGGAAAAAGGGGAAGAATGCGGACTCAAATGTATCTAAAACAAACCTAATGACTCACATGCAACTTAGACAAATCTAATGCCTCATTTGCACCCTAGACAACCTAAAGACTCAAATGACCTAAGACCCCAATTTGTTAGAACAAACTGGTTCCCTAAGCTCTGATACCAATTTGATGCGGGACGGGACCGAAATGGGCTAAGACCTACGAATGCAACAAGTGCGGCCAGCACTCGCACGCCAAAGGTAAGCCGGGCGGCTGACCTCCGTGCCGTTCCTCCGGGTGGAGGCGTCTCTCAACAAGAAATCCAAGCCCACAGCCGTCCCTATGAGGGAAGCGTAGAGATCTCAGCGGCTAAGGAACTGCCGTGCGCCTATGGGAATCGAGTCCCAGCTCGGCGCTCGACTAGGGCCACGGAATAGGTGCTCAACTCTCAATCACGCGGTGAATAGCAAGCTAGCTAGGATCCTACGCGCTCACACGACATATAGAATAGTATACTAGTAAAGCAGAGTAACAGAGTAGGAGCGTCGCGCGTACCTCCACGCCTAGGCGTGGGGAAGAAACCCCGGCCGAGAACAACAACCCCGATACACATGACAAACAATAATACACATCCAGCCAAAATGCCCACTCCTCGCAGGGAGATAACAGGCTACAACAATAGACTTCGGGGCTGCCGATGCACGGGCTGACGGGCGGCACTCGTTGAAGGGGTGGCCGCGAGGAGGACCCGTGCGGCAGTCGGCAGATTCGCAGCAACGCGCGACTCGGCGGCGAACGCTCCCACGGCTTGGTCCAGTGTCTGATTGAGGCGCCGTCAGCGAGGGCGCGTAGCTGGGTCACGGGAGGAAGCCTCGGCTAAAGGGGGCGCTCAGATTCGCACCGAGGTGTCTGTGAAGTCACCTGCAAGTCGTGACTGGTTTCCTGAACACAGAACAGCGCGCTCGCGCGGTAAAACTGATAACTTGTTGCTCCAGGAGACGAACGGGGCGCCGCTTGAGGGAGGACGTCGGGGACGCAGGGCAGTAGGCCCCGACCGAAGGGCTCGGTCAGATCTGGTCGAGGTTGGCCGGGAGAGCCTCTGCAAGTCGTTGCTGGTTCGGGGGTCGGATTGCACAGGTTGATCTGCGTGGCCCCACGAGATTTGACGCCACGCTCAGCACCGACGTCGAAACGAGGTGTGGTCAGCGGCGTTGGAAAGAGGACGATGAGAGGTACGATCTCTGAAGAGACCAGCTCCAAACTCGCAGTTGTCCGCTCTGGGGAATTTTCGCAAGAGGGCGGGCAGAACCTGGCTCGCAGAGAGAGAGGGTCCTGCGCGAGGTCACGAAGAAAATCGCCACGGGCGGTGCCGACCTCGGATCGAGACGAAACCAAAGCCCACGCGTTGCCGACTCATAGAAGTACCTCCAGAAAAAAGGAGAGGACCAGATTCGACCGGAACCGGATGGGGGCGCCGCTGCAACTCGGGATAGAAATCTGACGAGTAGATTCGAGCACTTGTGAAGGAGATGAGGGAAGATAGAACCTCAGCGTCGCACCGAGGGATGGGGAGTCACACCCCGGGGTTGATCCCGTCGCAGGATCAAGGGAGGAAGAAGGGGCGCAGCCACCAAGGAGTCATGCTCACTAATAATTCTTCATCAACTTTTCAAAGAAAATAATACAAGCTTTTATATGGGGAGGGGAGATGCTAGGATGAAACCCTAGCCAAGAGGGGGAAAGGGGGGGTGCGCACATGGCAAGGGGGAAAGGGGGGGGGTGCGCACATTGTCTAGGGGGAAAGGGGGGGACGCACAACTCCTAGATTCTAGGAGGGAATTGGGGGAAGGGGGCGGCCAAAGGAGGAGGGGGGGTGGTCGGATGGGGAAGGGAAAGGGGGGTGTGCGCACTCCACTCCTACAAAGTAGGAGTGGGGGCGGCTGCCACCTTCTCCTCTTGGAAGAGAGGAAAGGTGCGCCCAAAACCCTAGCCCTAGGAGGTGGGGGCGCAAATCCCAAGGTGGGCTAAGCATGGGAGTGGGCGGCCAGCCCAAATGGGCTAGTGATTGAACCAAAGAAGTGGCCCAATAGCCCTATCTCTCACCTAAAGCACAAAAATGACCCAACTAAAGCCTAATTGGCCCCAACTGGCCTACAAAGGTCCACAATAACAATAAAAGTGTCCACGCAGGGACTAAACCAAGGCCCATCATGGCCTAAAGCATAAAATAACTAAAGATAACTCTGCTCGTCCGCCAAGTGATCGCCGAGCCAAAGGGATGCAGGCGAGATCCGTGTACTCCGTCGTGAAGTGTGGCGCGTGTCCCCACCATAGGCTCTTCTTTTCTTCAAAGTGCATTAGCTTGTCTTGACTGCTTGGGGTGGCCCATGCTGACAGTTGCTGATACAGCTGCCGCGGTCGTCGGACCTGAGGCGACGGTAGATGTAGCGGCTAGGGACGGGGCAGAGGAAGTCCCCACTGCTCCCGTAGAAAGGGATCTGCCCTCTCCAACACCCTGGCGGGAGATGGAAGGTAATCTATAGTTTAGTTGCGATAGCAACGCAAATCTTCGTATCTTCAGCCGTCTTGACCCCTTTTTTTTTGCTGTGAATTGTAGTTGATATACAACCACCATTGTTTCCGGGCTCGGAGAGTGCAGAGGAGGTGGTCCCCTCGGGGCAGGGAGAGCCCGCCCATGAGGTATCATCTATTGCTGCCCTTGGTGTGGAGAGCACCGGAAAAGCTTCCGCCGAGGGTGATGCTCCTGCTGGCGGGGCTCCTGCTTCGACGGCGGAGCGTCCTGAGAGAGCAGAGGGGTCTTCCTCCCTGAGCATGTAGATTATGGTGGCGGCTCCAGTGACGAGGAGCCATCACCGCTTGATTTTGAGACCGACGATGCTGGGGTGTCCTCGGCCTATGAGAGTGACTATCCGACTTTCAGCCCGGCCCGGTTATCATGGGGCGGTCCTATGCCGTCATTATCGCTTACGGGTGAGGAGGCTGGCGCTGGGGGAGCTGCTCTTAAAGATTTGAGCTTAGTCCCGGCCGAGGTAAGGACCTATCCAGGACCGATGCTTACCATGCTTCTTTTCTCCTTCTTCTAGCCAGGTTTTAACTGTATGTATATCTCCGATGCAGACTGAGGTGGCGCTGCCAACTATGACGGTGCAGATACCACTCCCGGCCCTGGGAACAGGCCAGGCGACTTTCCCGTCCGTCCTGCGGCCCATCGCATTGCGGTACCCAAAGGATCATGCAGCAGCGATGGTTCCAGTTGGTCCCGGAGTGCTCGTGGAAGTTGATAGTTCGGCAGTAGCCGGAGATTCTGCGCCAAGGGAGGCTGCACAGCAGTCAGTTCTGGAGAAGGGTGGCTCTGCTGAGATAGAAGCCGGGGAGATTATTGAGGGAAGGACGTCCTCGGTGCTCAAGGTTCTTGTTGGACTCCCACCCCAGGGGACCGGCAAAGAGATTGTTGTTGTTGAGGATCTAGCCACCGCATCTGTCGGTGCAGTTGTTCCCAGTGGTAGTGGGCTGCAGCTTATGCCGTCGTCATCCTCCGGGACGGCTGATGATATATGGGCTGCCGTGGATGGCAGAGTAGAGTTCGAACTGCCGAGACGTCGCCACTTGGTCTTCAGTCCTCGAGTGATGTCGTGTGGCAGTTCCTGGGGACCCTCCAGCAGACCGTAACAGCCAGTAGGGATTTAACTTATATTCAGCTGAGGGGCTTGATAGAGCATCTGTCCCGCTCGCTGCTGGCCCTCGGATGTCCCATGGACGACTGGACTCCGCGGGTAATCTTGCTCCTGAAGTATGTGAACCGGAGGGAGTTCTTGGGCCGGGAGGCAGCTGACCAGCTGGCGGCCATATCATTGGAGCGGGCTGAAAACAAGACGGCCCTTATTTCTCTGCAAGAGACCGCGGCGAGGGCGAGGGACGAAGCCAACGCCTCTTTACAACGCCGGGGCTCCCTAACGGCCCGGATGACGGCTTTGCGGGCCGAACTTTCCAGGATAGAGGCTGAACTTGAAGAAGTAGATCGCCTGGGGGTCCAAAAGGTTGAGGATGCTGAGATGGCTGAAGGACAAGCTGCTTCCCTGGAGATGAAGCTATCCGAGCTGGAGGCCACCGAGTTCAGATTGCAAGAACTGATCCGTCATCACTCCCTGGGTATTCCTATGCTGGAGGACATCTTCCGACGCCCTTTGCCGTAGTCTCTTTTCTTTATGTGCTCCCTTTTAATGCACCTTATGTATTCCAGGGCATGGCCCATGTAATCATGTGCTTTTTACTTCATAGTAATGAAAAATCTCCGTCCTGATTTTGAATGAAGACTCCATCTTGTCATTTTTTCTTTCATTTGCCCGTTGATTCTAGTCCGAGTGTATGAGTCACTAGGGCAGGAGAGCGCTCACGCCTTCAGGGAAGGGGTGAGGTGTTCACTCCACCGCACCGCGACCTTTTCTCAAGACTAGAAACGGCTTATGCCGACCGAGAGTTCGGGGGACTTAGGAGGGCATAGTGAAACTGATGGATACACGGTCCTGCCGACAACGGCCAGAATCGAGAACGGGTAGCGACCGGTCTTGCCGATGGTGACAAGGGTCGAAAGGGGTAGACAGTCTTGCCGATGGTGACAAAAATTGGATAGGTAGCGACCGATCTTGCCGATGGTGACAAGGGTCGAAAGGGGTAGACGGTCTTGCCGATGGTGACGAAAATCGGATAGGTAGCGACCGATCTTGCCGATGGTGACAAGGGTCGAAAGGGGTAGACGGTCTTGCCGATGGTGACAAAAACCGGAAGGGTAGCGACCGATCTTGTCGATGGTGACAAGGGTCGAAAGGGGTAGATGGTCTTGCCGATGGTGACAAGAACCGGACAGGTAGCGACCGATCTTTCCGATGGTGACAAGGGTCGAAAGGGGTAGACGGTCTTGCCGATGGTGACAAAAACCGGATAGGTAGCGACCGATCTTGTCGATGGTGACAAGGGTCGAAAGGGGTAGACAGTCTTGCCGATGGTGACAAGAACCGGACAGGTAGCGACCGATCTTGCCGATGGTGACAAGGGTCGAAAGAGGTAGACGGTCTTGCCGATGGTGACAAGAACCGGACAGGTAGCGACCGATCTTGCCGATGGTGACAAGGGTCGAAAGGGGTGACAATAGATATATATTGCCGGGATATCGGATGAAGACTCCGCCACGACCTCGGAAATGGCCTTTGGACGACGGATGGTTCATCACTATTCACCATTCATTTTTTTATTCACATTACTGACCTAAGCGCCCTTTCGGGTTTTCGCCGAAGCCAGCCCCCTCTTGCTTTTGCCCGCGCGCCCTTTCGGGTTTTCACGCGGCGGGGTACCCGATTTTGCCCGCGACGCCCTTTCGGGTTTTCGCCACAGCTGGGTTATAGCCGTTTTTGCACTTGACCTGATATAGGGGCAAGTCTGGCGGGGTATCTCTATTTTTAACCCCAATTTCTTTTCTTTTTTTTTGTTTTTTTTGAATTCGAGATTCAGAAGAACTGGACCGCGGGAACGCTAACCATCCTTGTCGATGAGGACAAGGGTTGGTCTTAGGTTTATTTCGTCGACACTGGTTAAATGTCGAAGCAAGGACGTGGCTTATTAACAAGGATGTAGGATCCAGGTTCAAGAGTAGAGATCGACCGTTCTCGCCGATGATGGCGAGAGTCGAAAAGGGTTTATTCATCAGCGTATGCTACTGCCGAAACAAGGATGGGGTTGTCAACAGGGACGTAAGGTCCAAGTTGAGGGTAGAGATCGATCGATCTCGTTGATGATGACGGGGGTCGAAAAGGATTTGTTCGTCGGCATATATCACTGCCGAAACAAGGATGGGGTTGTCAACAGGGACGTAGGGTCCACGTTGAGGGTAGAGATCGACCGATCTCGCTAATGACGACGAGGGTCGAAAATCATGTGTTAAAAGATTTCCGGCGGGACTTTGATGATTGTCCCTTTCGGAGTTTTATTGGGTGGAGAATAGGACAGGCATTTGGGAAATTACCACTTTACCGACTCAGGCGCCCTTTCGGGTTTTCGCCGAAGCCAGCCCCCTCTTGCTTTTGCCCATGCGCCCTTTCGGGTTTTCACGTGGCGGGGTACCCGATTTTGCCTGTGACGCCCTTTCGGGTTTTCGCCACAGCCGGGTTATAGCCATTTTTGCACTTGTCTCGATATGGGAGCAAGTCCGTCGGGGTATCTCTATTTTTAACCCCATTTTTATTTTGACTTCTTTCTTTTCTTCCTTTTTTTTTATTCGGAATGCGAGCCGAGAGAGGGTAGCTTGATCAGGGTGAAATGCCGCCAACCAAGGAAAGGTAGCTTGATTAGGGCGGAGAGCCGCTAGCCAAGGAGAGGGTAGCTCGATCAGGACAGAGTGCCACTGACCGATGAAAAGTAGTTTGATCAGGGCGGAGTGCCGCTAACCAAGGAAAAGTAGCTTGATTAGGGTGAAATGCCGCTAACCGAGGAAAAGTAACTCGATTAGGGCGCAGTGCCGCTAACCAAGGAAAAGTAGCTTGATTAGGGCGGAATGCTGCTAATCCAGGAGAAGTAGCTCGATTAGGGCGGAGTGCCACTGAACCAAGGGAGAAGGTAGCTCGGTTAAGGCGGAGTGCCATTAAACCAAGGAGAAGGTAGTTCGGTTAGGGCGGAGTGCCACTGACCAAGGAAAAGTAGCTCGATTAGGTGGGAATGTCGCTAATCAAGGAAAAGTAGCTCGATTAGGGCGGAATGCTGCTAACCAAGGAAAAGGTAGCTTGGTTAGGGCGGAGTGCCACTAGACCAAGGAAAGGGTAGCTCGATTAGGGCGGAATGCCACTAAACAAGGAGAAATAGCTCAATTAGGGCGGAATGCCGCTAACCAAGGAAAAGGTAGCTCGGTTAAGGCGGAGTGCCATTAATCCAAGGGAGAAGTAGCTTGATTAGGGCAGAGTGCCACTGAACCAAGGGAGAAGGTAGCTTGATTAGGGCGGAATGCCGTTAACCAAGGAAAGGGTAGCTCGATTAGGGCGGAATGCCGCCAGACCAAGGAAAGGGTAGCTCGGTTAGGGCGGAATGCCACTAAACAAGGAGAAATAGCTCGATTAGGGCGGAATGCCGCTAACCAGGGAAAAGGTAGTTTGGTTAAGGCGGAGTGCCATTAATCCAAGGGAGAAGTAGCTTGATTAGGGCAGAATGCCACTAACCAAGGAAAAGTAGCTTGATTAGGGCGGAATGCCGCTAACCAAGGAAAGGGTATGTTCCGACCGATCACTCGGGGTGTGTCGGCTGCGCCGCATGATACAGCTTAATGTGTCTTCCGTTGAGGGGAGAGAACTGGATGACTCCTTTGTGGTCTACAAGGACGTAGGCACCCCCTTCATATACTCGACGGACGATATACGGTCCGACCTAGTTTTCGACCAGCTTGCCTTTGGGGTTAGAGGCCATCACTTCTCTTCTTTTGACCATCACCAGGTCTCCTTTCTTGAACTCTCGACCCTTGACTAACTTGTCAAAAGCACGGGCCATGCGAGCTTGGTAGAGTTGGATGTTTTGTTGCGCCTGGAGGCGTTTTCCTTCGAGCTCAGCGAGCTCTTCCAATCTTCTTTCTGCATTGGTATGCTCACCACTGACTAATCCGTGCTGGATGGCAACTCGCAATGAAGGAACTTCAAGTTCAATCGGCACCACAGCTTCCGACCCATAGACAAGGGAGAAGGGTGAACAGCCAGTTGGGGTCTTGTAGACAGTACGATAAGCCCAAAGTGCTTCGTACATCCTTTCTTCCCAATCCTTTTTGTTAGACTTGACAGTCTTCGCCAATAGTGTGCACAAGGTCTTGTTAAAGGCCTCTGCTAGTCCATTGGCTTGAGGGTTGTAGGGGGACGATGTCCTCCAGTCAATTTTGTATTTGTCGGCCAGCCGATAAATCTTCTGATTTCTAAAATGGCTGCCGTTATCAGAGATGATTCGGCTGGGGATCCCGAACCGGAATATTACATTCTGCCGGAAGAATCTTGCAACTAGTTCTCTGGTCACATCTCTTAGTGCTACTGCCTCCGCCCATCTGGAGAAGTAGTCTGTAGCTGCTAAGATGTATCTACACCCTGATGAAGATGCTGGCAGTGGCCCTACCACGTCCGTGCCCCACTGAGCAAACGGCCAACTTGGTAGGGTGGGATGCAGTGGCATTGGAGGTCTTCTCGCCACATTAGCGTGCTCTTGACATTTCTGACAAGCTTTGGAAAACTTGCAGCAATCATTAAATATAGTGGGCCAATAGTAACCCAATTTCTTTATCTCTATCTTCATTTTCGGACCGGCCTGGTGTGCTCCGGCTGATCCTGCATGAACTTCTTGCATCACCTGTCCCGCTTCTGCTGAAGATAAGCAACGGAGTAGGACTTTCCTTCGGGCATCTGCCATAATTCGGAACAAGGTCCCGCTTCTCATCTCATAAGAATCCTTGATCCTCAGGAGCTTCATTCTTTGTTCCTTTTCTTTTGGAAGTTGTTGGTGTTGAAACCAGCGTAGGAGATGCTCTCGCCAATCGGGCTGTTGAACCCCTTCGACGACTGCTACTTCCATCTCATGTTCGTCGGCCAGAACCTCTGTTACACTGGGGACCTGTCGGCGGTTGATCACTGTTATATTCAGGCTTGTGTCTAGCGGGACCGCCAGTGAACTGGCCAGCTTAGCGAGGGCGTCTGCCTGAGCATTCCGGCCTCGATTGATGTGCTTGATGCTGATGAAGTAAAATCTTGACATCAGGCGAGTCGCCAACTGGTGATAGGGGAGGAGCTCTTGCTTTCGCACCTCAAACTCTCCCTCCAGCTGTTTTATAACTAGCATGGAGTCTCCGAATGCTTCCAGGATCTGAATTCCCATGGACAGAGCAATCTGCAACCCGATTATCAGGGCTTCATATTCTGCTTCATTGTTTGTGCATTGTTTGTTTATGGAGCAGGATGTATGCACCACTTCTCCTTCTGGGGACTTCAAGACTATGCATGCTCCTGCTCTGACCCTGGATGACCCGGTAGCAGAGGTGTCAATTCTGGAAGCGCCATCAAAGTATAGCTGCCATGAGGAAGGCTGTACTTGGGCGGCTTCTAGGGTTTCATCTTCGGGAAGTTCCGGTTCCCACGGGCTTTCCCCGGGTATTGGGTGCTCAGCAAAGAAGTCTGTAATAGCTTGACCTTTGATGGCTTTGCGCGGTACGTAGGAGACATCAAACTCCATAAGGATTACCGCCCATTTGCCTAGGCGGCCTTTGAGTGCCGGCTGGGACATGATATATTTCAGGGGATCCTCCTTGGACACCAAGCTGATTTCATGCGACAACATATAATGCCGGAGCTTTTTGACTGCGAAGACTAGTGCCAGGCAGACCTTCTCAATATAAGTATATTTTTCTTCGGTTCTGACCAGTCTCCGACTGAGGTAATAGAGGGCTTGCTCTTTCCCTTCTTCATTATTCTGGGCTAGCATTGCCCCCAGAGAATTGTGTGTAGCTGCTATATACAGTATCAACGGCCGTCCTTTCACCGGTGTGCCCAATACTGGAGGAGTCTTCAGATAGTCTTTTAGCTTGTCAAAGGCTGTCTGGCAATCTTCATCCCAATAAAAGGGAACATCTTTCATCATCAACTTGTGAAAAGGCTGGCATCGCCCTGACAAATTGGAAATGAATCGTCGGATATAGGCCAAGCGGCCCTGTAGTGACCTCAGCTCGGAGATGTTCCTTGGTGGAGGTAACTCCTGTATTGCCTTGATCTTTGCGGGGTCTATCTCGATCCCCCGATATCGGACGACGAAGCCCACGAATTTTCCGCTCGACACTCCGAACGCACATTTCATAGGATTCATTTTTAGCTCATGCTGCCTCAGCCTCTGAAAAATAATCCGGAGGTCTTGCAGGTGATCTTCCTTTCTTCTGGTTTTGACCACCAGGTCATCTATGTAGCACTCGACCTTGTGGTAGAGTAATTCATCAAAACTTTTGGTCATTGCGCGCTGATAGGTTGCGCCAGCATTCTTCAGTCCGAATGGCATTCTCTTGTAATGATAAATGCCTTTAGGAGTTCGGAAAGCAGTATGGACCCGGTCATGCTCCGCAATCCAAATCTGATTGTAGCCGGAAGACCCATCCATGAATGACAGAGCTGCATGGCCGGTTGTAGCATCGATCATGACCTCGGTTATTGGCACCGAAAAGTCATCTTTAGGGCAGGCTTTATTTAGATCTCGGAAGTCAACACAAATCCGGATCTGTCCATTCTTCTTTTTCACGGGGACGATATTCGCCAGCCATGTGGTGTACTGATTTTCTTCAACAAATCCCACATCAATGAGCTTGTCAACTTCGGCACAGATTTGGGTGATGAGCTCCGGCCTCATACGCCGCGGTGGTTGCTTCACCGGCTCGGCTTCAGGGTTGATTGCCAGCTCATGTTGTGAGACGGCGGGGCTTAGACCCGGCATCTCTTTATAAGTCCAGGCGAAGCAATCCCGGTATTCTAGCAGTAGTTGAATGTACAGCTCCCGTTCTTCTGGGGACAGTTGGGCACTGAGGAAGGTAGGCCTAGGGTCCTCCTCATCTCCCAAGTTGACTTCTATTAGTTCATCGACTGTGGCTTGGCCTCCGTCTTCTATTTCCGGAGGTGCCGGCTGGAGGTCGACGAAGTCTGGAATACCATCTTGAGGGTCGAGTACTTCGACTTCCTCGTCAGACACTGTCAGAGCTTCCTGAGGTCTCTTGATCTCTTGTGCTAGCGACTGTGTGGATGGATCTATTGACATATCCGTTGCTGTTGCAGCTCCCGAGGGTGAGAGAACAGCTTCAGTGCTCGTAGATGAGGTTGCAGCCATGACAGGCCAGTAGTTGTTTGCCGTCGGACTCAGACAGCATATTGGATTTGCAGCAGAAGTTGAAGGAGTCTCGCCTTCTGGGAAAGTTGTATCTTCCGCAGAAGTGGCTTTTTCTTCCCTGGTAGCTGGCTCTCCTTGATTGGAGTTGACCAAGGCCTCCCTGATTGGCAGAAAGGGTGTTGAAGTTGTCAGTAGTAGGATCTCTGTAGAGGGAGAGACTCCTACTTCTTGAATGTCTTCGGCCTCGCTGTTGCTAGCCGTATCAAATTCGGCTTGAAAGGCTGCTTCTTCAGGATGAACTTGCTCCCAGCACCGGCAGGAGATCAAGGTCTCCATTTGTTGATTTCGGGATAGAGCCAATTCGGCATGTTCAGCTTCTGCCGGATATTCATCAAAGGTTGCCCCCAGAGGGCTATCTTCAGTTGGATAGAAGGTGGAGATGGTATCCACCTCATACCGCCCACTGTAATAGTAGTCTTCCAGGGTGAAGCCCAGACCCGGATGTTGAGAGACACGTCTCATTTCTTTTTCCAGATTTACAGAATACCACGTCTTCTGGAAAGCTTCCTTGCATTTTTGAGGTTGTTCGGGAGGGATGTGTTGCTTTTGAAACATCCTGGCCGTCCGATCAGTTGTAAATGCCAGGCCCTGAACAGGAACCCGCGGGTTGGCTAGATCCTCAGGGAGGCTGCAGTCTGTGTCCTCCTGAGTGGGATGCTCCTCAGCTGTATAGAACAAGCTACTGGGCCCCTCTTCTTGTGTCACCTCCCAAGCTTTGAAAGGTTCGACAGTGGGATCATCGAGGCCGGAGACTGGCTTGGTGAGGCCGGCCGGGACTCCGATGCGGTCGTGCTGTCGATCAACATGCACTTCCTTAGCTTTGGGGTATAATGCTGGGGGTGTCACCCTGCCGACATTTCCAGAAGCCGTGATGTGGGAAACCACCTTCGGCTTGACATATCCGCGCGGCGGTGGTGGATACCAACCGTCACCCGATTTGTTCTTCGATGCCCCTACGGGGGCTCCATCTTCAGAAACCTTCCGGGGAGACCCCGTATATAGGTTGGCGTCCGCCAAGTGACATTCAAACACCTCGAACGGGTGGATATCAGCAAATATCCTCTCCTCCTTCCCCTGGAGGCTGTATTTGATGCATTGGTGGAGCGTGGAGGGCACCACCATATTTTCATGCAGCCATGGGCGGCCGAGCAGCGCTTTGTAGGAGGTGCGAGAGTCAATGACGTGAAACTGCACCGTTGTAGTGAAATCTGCCAGGGTCAGTGTGAACTCTGCCACTCCCATAGATACTTCACATTTTTGGTTGAAGCCAGCGATACGCATATCCCCGACTTTCTCGAGATGCACATTGAAGTGGTACCTCTCGTAGATTCTATATGGCAAGATGTTGACTGCTGCACCAGGATCAACCAGTATTCTATTCAATTCCCTGCCATTCAGGTGCCCTTTCATGTATAATGGCCTGTTGTGACTGGCAGTAGGCAGTAGCATGTCTTCTGGAGAGAAGGTCATACTGGCTTCTGGTATAGCCTCAGCTATGCAAGTTTCAAAATGAGCAGGCGTCTGCAGAGCAGTGATGATCGCCTGTTGAGTCTCTTCACTCAAAGAGAGAATTTCCCAGATCGTAAATCGAGCAGGGAGCTTCTTGAGCAACTTCATTATTCGGCTTCCAGCCCGGACATTGGAGAGCTTCATCTCTTCAACCCATCTGGGCTTAGGGAGGTTTTGATTTGTGGGTCCAGACGGACCTGCTTCATCTTCCTCGGACTCGGCACCCTCTTGACTGGCACCGACTGTCGGGTCTTCTTTATTAGCTGCTGTAGGGCAAGCCCCATCTGCATTTGCATCCTCAGGGGGTTGCGCTGACTGCGGGTGAATGACCCCGGGTGTAGGGTTAGCCTCCTGACAAGGCTGTTTCCCCTTTGACATCTTCATGAAGTCAAGGAATGAAGGGACTGTCATGCCCCCAGTCTTGTTGTATAGACCTGACGGAGGAGGGATTTGTACTCCCTTAACTTCCGGCGGAGGTGTCTTGTAGGGTTGCTCCCCTCTAAACATAATGTTGTGATTGGGTGGCGGCTGGCGCCCCCATTTCCGGCCTGACCGAGTGGCATGTGCAGCAGTTGCGGCCTCGGCCTTGCCTCCCCCAGCATGGGGTGTGAAGCAAATTTCTTCTTCTTCCTCTTCTCCGGGTAGGTTGAAGAGTGCTGACAGGGTATTGCAGGAGGTGACCTGTATTTTATGGGCCCCAGCGGCCTTTCTTTTCTTTTTCTTTTGCTTTTTCTTCTTTTTGGTTTGTGCAGGTGCTTGCCCCCAGAACAGGTTGCTCTCCTGAGGTGGTGCTGCTTCAGCTTCCTCCCCTTGCTTGAGTGAGAGTTGCTCCAGCTCTTGCCATGGGACGTGGTCCCGTACCAGCAGAGGTTTCAGTTCGGGCTGTACATACTCATCTAGCCCTTCAATTAAGTGTTGCAGTCGAAGGACCCCAGGATTGGTTTCCTTGATTACTGGCAGCGGAGTTTGCCTCCTCCTGTTGGGTGTATGTATTCTGACAGCTGTAGGTGGAGTGACCCATACGGGCGTTACCACTGGCAGAGCAGGCCGGGGTGTAATGCCACGGATATGTGCCCCCTCTTTTGGGCGGGGTGCCCTCTTCTTCTTGTGCTTCACAGGGATTTGCTGCCACCCCTGCTGCTCCTTCACGGGCTCCAGGAAATGGATTTCGTAGGTGCTCCGTGTGCTTGCTTCAGAGATCTCCTCAGGTAATGCCTGGTAGAGTGAGATCATGTTGACTGCTGCCCTCCTAAAAGGGGCTTCATGTGGCTGAGGGGGGTCTACTTTGTACTCTCCCAGCTCTATCTCATTTTTCTTCACCATCCCTTCGATGACGTCTTTGAAAACATAGCAGTCTTCGATTGGATGTCCCAACATCTGGTGGTAGGGGCAGAATCTTGGACTGTCTTTTCTTTTTAGGTCCTCCGGCCTCCTTGGTTCAGGCAGAGTGACCATATTGTATTCTGTTACCCAGTCGAACAGGACTCGGGTCTTGTCTTTTGGAAAGGAATAAGCTTTCTTCATTTTGTCCCTCAGCGAAGGACCTTCTTTATCATCTGGAGCTTTCGCAGGTTGCGGGGGAGCCGCTTTTTTGCCTTTCTCCTTCTGTTGCTCGAACGCCTTGATATCAAGCGCATTCGCTTCTTTAGGTGTGGGGCGCCGTTCCGCCGCCTTGCCTTTCTGGGCTATGCTGGCAGTTGACGTCGGGACAGGTTTGGCTAGAAAAGCTTCCACCTCAGCTACCACATTATTCAGCCGGTCGAACGACCGTATTTCCATACCAATCATCTTTTCCAGGACCTCCCTCCTGAGATTTTGCTTACATATTTGCACAGCGTCCTCCTGATGCGGGGGCCGCTTACATCTCATTCCGAGGTTCCTCCACCTCTTGATGTAGTCAAGGGCTGTCTCATCTGCCCTTTGTTTTGTTGAATAGAGCTCGGCCACTGTGACCTCCCTCTCTGTGACATGGAATCTTTCTCTGAACTTCCTTTGCATATCTGACCAGTCATTAATTGACCCGGCCGAGAGACTGGAATACCATTCGAAAGCGAGCCCCGTCAGCGAGGACCCGAAGAATTTCAGCAGGTATGACTCGTCGGTGGACAGATCACCCATAACGGTCATATAATATGCAATATGCTCTTTTGGGGAACCTTTCCCGTTGAATTTGTCAAATTTGGGCGGCTTGTTGACTCCCGGGGGAAGTCGCTTAGCCGCATGGTGTTGCGGGTAGGGCACCCGATAGGCATCGAATGCGACGTAGTCGCCTTCACTCTTCTCCGCGAGCTTCAGCTCGATCATCCTTTCCACCATCATCCGGTTCACGACCGTGGGGTCGACTGGCTCCGGATAGAAGTGTGCTGGCTGCAGGTATGGGGTGACCAGGGTGGTCGCCTGTGGAGGATGCAACAGCGGGGGTGTTGGGTGCACCTGAGTAAGCACCGGAGGTAGCAGCGGCTGAGGCTGTGGCGGCCGCTGTTGTGCTGTCGTCACAGTTGGCTCTGACGGCTGGGGTAGTGTATAAAGCGGAGGAGGGTCGTCTCGACGAGCCGCTCCCTGGGATGATTCACCCTGGACTTCGGGTGGTTTAGAGGCCGATGAGTGTTCAATTTTCTCCATCAGCTGTTTCTTCAGGGAATCTATTTCCCGTTGATATCTTTGCAGTAGCATCAAGACTGATGGGTCTATAGTGGTGGGGACACCTTCTGTTGTCTCCCCGGACGTACCCTCAGGCAGGATGTCGAGGAGTACGTCGTCTTCTTCTTCCGTCGTCACCACATTGGCGGTCAAGACGGGGGCTTTGTCATCCCAGTGGAGGTAGACCCGGGGCTGTTTCTCTTTCATCATTGTCAGAAGCCCTCTTGCTGCTTCTGTCCTGCGGGTAGTTTGCCCCGGCCGTACGGCCAATTGAGCCAGTTCTTGGGGGTCTTCAGGAAGCTCCCCATATCGGCTGGACACGCCAGCCATGTTGCAAGTGAAAACCTGCGTCCTTCTTCTTTGTCGACGGACCCTCCGCCTTGCTTGTTGCGGAAAGGTCAGCCTCTCGAACACAGAAATTCTTCTTCTTTCTTCCCGCTCGGGGAAGGCTTCATCGGCTTCGATCTCAAAGCCGTCATTGTATCCATTGTCGTCGACCGACGACACCATCATTATATCCCCCATCTCTTCTTCATCTGCCGTTGATGGACAGTAATCTTCTTCAGTGGCGATTGTCTGCATCAGCCGCTGCTGTCCGAGTGAGGTGTTGCCCAATCCTCGGAAATAGCTTCTGACCAGGCAGGCCATTTCTTCTCGACCCCGCTCTTGATGTAGTACGGGGGATAGTGGTCGGCCTCCAGAAGGAGGAATGTAGGCCAGTCGAGCTCTGTCGGCTGGCTGTTGGAACCTTCGCCCCGTGGCAGGGACGTTGGCTTGACGGGCCGCAGCCCGGAAACTTCTGTGGCGCGGAGGATCCGCAACCACCTCTTCTTCATTCATCGGGGACAAGCCCCTTTCTCTTCTCGCTCCCGCCTCGTCGTTCATAGGACGGCGGCGGATGGGTGTCAGATGGTAGGCAGGTCGGGTCCGCTTGGGAACCCACACCTGTTTGAACTTTTTCGGCTTGAGTGCCGAGCTTCCTTGGCCATAGGGGCCGGCTTCTTCTCTTTCTGCCCTCCTTCCAGCGAGAGCTTGATAGGTGTTGTGGACAGGGATGTTGGGGATGACTCGGTCTGGGGTCACCCGTGCCGTGCGCCCGTCGAGGAAGACGCGCATGCCTCCCACCAGCATCGATTTCCCGGACTGAGATACAGTTCCGGTGATCACAGCAGTATTCTTGCGATCCTGGCGACGCTGACGTCCTCCAGGGGGTTTGTTGACTACAGCGGGGTGCGTCCCACGTACAACGTGGTGCACCATGCAGCTAGCGGCCGGGGCCGGATTCTTGAGCGAACCATCGCAGCAGGGAGCCTTCAGAGGCTCCACTTCCTTCACGGTTTCCTCGACAGGTTCCGTGGCTTCGACTTCCAGCATGTCGACAAAGGCCAACCCCAAGAAGTTGGGGAAGCCCACAGTAGGAGGAAAGCTACCAAATTCCATGGGCACCGCCAGGTACCCTTGCGCGTGTCTGGCGACGATCGCAGGACTAAAGCCGACGCCGGTTATCCTGTGAGTCGACATTGTTTGCACTGAAATATCAAACAAGGCGATAATCAGTAGTCTTTGAGAGGGCTTCGAAGCCCGAGTATCTCGGCAAAGAGATGAAAGGTGACACTAGTCCCACCGTGCGTGCCAGACTTGTTCGCGACCTTTTCTTTCGTTCCGTCCTTTTCGTTCGTTTCTTTTCGTTCGCGTATCGATCAACCATTTGGCTAACTGGTGGTCAACTGACTGATTGACGACGCGGGCGTGCCAGTCACATGAGTGACAATTCTATTGTGCGCTCATTCTGACCCATGTCCGGCGAATGTGAGGTTCGGTCGGGACTAGCAGTCCGCCATACCATAAAGGTTATGGCGTTAATTACATCCCTCACGAGGAGGGAACACCTTTGATTAATTACCGAGATATCGGGCTGTCGAAGCCGGGTTAAAAGAGCTACATGATGATTATAGCAATGACAGGCAGGATGCGGCATTAATCATGCGAAAGATGCGTAGTTAAATGGGAAAACAGATCCTAGGTACGTGGCGGAGGACGCAGGTCCGAAGACCACCATCGCGCGTGACGAGGGCTTCCGGCCAGACATGATCCGGCTTTTAGCCGACGCCATTTAATATACCCGGGAATCTATGCATGCATGCACACAAGACATTCATGATTATATTGAACATGAAGATATCGTTATGAAGACAGTGACGATCACCCATATTTATTACCCCTCATCGAGAAGAGGGAGAGCAACACGAGTATGCTAGCGAAAGCGAAATGCTAACGGATTATGATGGTGAGTATGATGATGACATGACTCGGGCTCGCTTGACCCTTCTTTATTCAACTCAATGCCTGCTACGGCTTGTCGACATTGCCCCCGAGAGGCGAGGCTTGCCCCGGGGTAAATAAACCATTAGAGCGGCACAAGGTTTCAAAAATGAGCGTGACTTATGTAAGAAAACTTATACGGCGCGATAAAGCGTAGGTATAACGGCTAATACGGCACGGTCTTCATGCAGTTGAGACGGCGCGCCGGTTTAGGGGGCGCCGGAAAGTCGCAAGGAAATTTTTTAAGGAAATGAGTGTGGGGTTAATCCGGCGCGGGGGGGTACCGCGCCGATTTAGGGCGCGCCAGTTAAGACCGCGCCGTATTAAACCTGTTTTGTTGAATTATGAACTTTTTAAGTTTATTAGACTTCATGGGACCCTTTCTTAAGTTGTTTGGGCCAAATGGTTGTTTGATTGGAGTCCATGGCCTTCTGGAAATGAGGGGGAAGTCAGTGCGAGGTTCATACTCGAGCACTGAGTTGATCCGATTTGGAGCGATCATTTTTATTGACATAATTATCTAGAGTCTGTCAAAAATTTGACAGCATCTCCCCTGAACAAATGGAGTTGCAGGGGAGGATTGGGGTCATACTCACTAATGGAGCAAGCCCCTAAATCACCGGTCTGCCCAAAGGCGGCCAGCATACCCCACTGGATAGGATACCCCGAGGACAAGCCTGCTAGGGGCACCAAAGCTCCATGGGGGAAGAAATAGAAAGGGCGAAGTCACTGATGATGAGGACGACACCCCGAGGGCTAGCCTACGAGGGATGAAGGACTCGTAGTCAGTGATTCGTCCCATGGAGGGACTGACCATTGGGAGAGTGGGACTCCGAGGACTAGCCTACAAGGAGCGCACACCCCATGATCTCGATCGGGCCCTGGTCTGTCGGAGTTGAGTCCGTTGACCCAGGCTCCCCTTCATTATTAGCCATGGCTTCGGGAAGACGCCCACCATGGAGAGGTAGGGCCCTCGGTCGCCCGGCAACTGCAGGAACTAACAGGGGAATGTCCCCCTCCCCGGATGATCGGAATGACGAGGAAATCTCGGAACGATGCAAATGGCCACGAAGAACAAATGATAAAGGCCTAAGTTAGACAGACCCTCGGCAGGGACATATATTCGAACAGTTAGAAAACAATACTCAAGGGGATAAAGGCGCATGCAGAGGCACGGCTCTATCCGAGAGGAGAAAGGGATGCAAAGCCCTTGAACTAAACATGAAAGAAATGAAACGAAAGAGAGCCCCCGGGGAGGGGTGTTTCTGTAGCCCGCGGTGATTCGGGGCATAATATGCATCTCGAGGAAACCGGAATCGGCCCTATGCAGAGAAGAATCCTGACGCGCGTGTCATCATAGATAAAGATAGAGAGAGGGAAGATCGTTCATCCAATTTATTGATTCAAGCATCCACAGGCATGCATACATATCGCCATCCCTAAGACGGGGAGGATTTAACACTTGCACGGCGAGATTACAATTCCGGCACCATTATTTGGTTGCCGTTTAACGATATTAGAAGCAAAGGACGCCCAGATCACAGTAACAGAGGAAAGATGGCAGAAGAAATCGCAAAAGGGGGAAGGGGAATCGACTCATATCATCGTCGCCCCTCCCCTCCATCGCTTACATTCGATAGGTAGAAGCTTAGAAGAAAAGGAAAAGAAATGCGGAAAGCAGGAAGAGAAACGGCCCCTGCCCACCTGTTCCTCAAAAATAGAGTATCGTCGATGCAGGCCGACGGTCGCCCCTTCAGAGAAGAAAAAAACCCTCCCTCTCTGTGTATCCCGAGAAAGGAAGAAGACTCTCCCGTTTCGCAGTTGCCTCGCCCTTTTCTTTCTCTCTTTTCTCTGAGAGCCCAGATCCTTCCTCCTGCTTTTTCAATCGAACCTCGCCCCTATATATAACAGGTTGGAGGCTCTTCATCCGGCGTGAGCTTTTGGCGCGCCGGGGGAGTCTTCATCAACTTATCGCGCCGGTTTAAGGCGCCATTCGATAGGGTAACTGGCGCGCCGGGAAGAGGGCGGAAGGTAGGGGGGGGCGCCGGGATAAGGGCTGGAGGTAAGGGGCGTGCCGGTTTAAGGGTATTGAGTAGGGGGAGTGCCGGTTTAAGGCGCGCCGGGCTAATGCTCCTTGTACGCTTCAAGCCAGTCGATGAACTCGGGGAAAGTTCCGGGGGCCATCGTGAACATGTACTCTGCCACTGCTCACTAAGACTTCGACGATATGATATGTCGAAGCTCCTAGATTGGCGTACGGCCATTCTCGAGGTTCTGGATTGCTTTAGGCTGCTCGCACGGGTTTTCTGCGGACACACGGCCTTCAGCTCTATGATCCATGCCGTTAGCTTGGCCTGGCTCGTGTCCGAAGCTTCTCGGAAGGCGTGACAACACCAGGGATAGATCCGCCCGAGCTGGGTGATCATTCGGCCGCTAATGGGCCCATCTTGGCAGGAAGCCGCACCCATGTTGGGTGATCGAGATCTTCTGCTGCCGGAGTTTTCGGTCCTCCGTGCTGGAGAGCCGGGGGAACTCCTTCGTCCTCAGGAGAACCTCTTCATTTGGTGGGGGATCACCGGATAGACCGTCATCCTTGATCGGATAATGGATGTGGTGTATGCGGCATGACAGAGTCGATGCCGATTCATTAGGCAGGCTTGGTCGCACTGCCGGTTGGTTGTGAGCTTGTCTCGGCTCCCCTGAGGTGAAGTCCCCGTGTCTGTACGGAATGACCCGAGGCTCTGGCGGCTTGAGAAATCTTCAATATGTTGATCTTTATCGGCTTCCGTACTTCAGTGGGTTGGGTCATTTATCCTTATGGCTTGGTCGCCGACGATCATATTTTAGGTGCCAATAGTTTCTTGCTAGATTTTTGGGGTTTCTTGCATGCTGGGAGTTAAGGGAGTGATTTCCTTTTTATTTTCCCTTCACCAGGGGGTGAATGGGCGTAGTTTTTGGATTTTCCGTGCTTACTCTACGAACCGGGCTCTGCCTGTTGTCGCGATACAGATCAGCGGCGTGATCTTGAGATCGCGCTACCCTTTGTCACCGCGTTCATAGAGGAAGATGAATAGTGGCCATCGACTTGTCGGTAGAGAACATGCCTGCCCGACTAGGCACGACTTTGTGAATGCGCTGGGCTTCCTTAGTGCGTTAACGATTAACGCGCTATGGATCCAGAGCGCATTAATGCTTGATCGCGCTAGGCAAAGTGAGCGCATTCATGGACACATCCGGCCTTGCTTCTAGTGGGACGATACTCCTGTCTTTGTGCGGTAGTGACTCTCAAGTTTCGACGAGTTGTCTCGATTTTTGTGCCGTGCGTTCGGTACTAGCCGTTGTAGTAGCTTGTAGTTACTTTCCGCACAGTTTCTCGGTTTGCAAGGTGGGGATCGGATGATCCTGTTGAGTCCCGAAAGGCGGCAATCAAGAGGGGAGGGGTGAATTGATTGGCCAATTAAAATTCTTTCGGGGTGAAACTAAGTTAATTAAACATACATGCTCTTGATCTCACTCGAACAAGGACACACTTGTGAATGTGTGTGGATAATGGTAGGTGTTTGATAATTGAATTGGTGTATGCTCAACTCACCGTGAAGCCCACTCGACTATGGAAGCGGAAGAACAAACCACAACCGACACACGAAATTTTTAGGTGGTTCGGGTACACTGCCGTGTCCCCTACGTCCACCCCTCACTCGTGAGGATCAAGACTTCACTATGAAGTGAGCCACACACACACGCTGTGTAGAACAACAAACACACACACGCGGCACCCGATCTGGGCTACCACACACACACACACACACACACACACACACACACACACACACACACACACACACACACACACACACACACACACACACACACACACACACACACACACACACACACACACACACACACACACACACACACACATACACACACACACACACACACACACACATACACACACATTCGTGTTTCCGAACACGAACAACACACATACAGATATGATTCAAGTTTTACATCAAATGCTCAAGTTGACATAAAGTAAATCTGAGAGTAAGGAGTGAAGAATGATTTATCATGGTTGAAGGTCCCCCTTTCACTTCCTTGAATGTAATTGAATGCTTCTGCAGAAGGAAGATCGATCCTTGAGGAAGAATGAAGATATGTCGCACAAGCAAGCTAGGTTGCAGCTTTGATATCCCATGCAGCTTGCTGTTAGGGATGATGTGGAGGCTTGATTCAAGCTTCTTCCCTTCACTTTCAGGTTCAGAACAAGGTGGAAGAAGGCCCTTGAGCTGCTGCTGCGAACCTGTACTCACAAAGGTTAGAACAAGAAAAACACCTTTTGATCTTCCTCTCCCTTAGGGTTTCATACCCCAATATAATGTATATAAGGAGCTTGATTCGTTCAATGACACCCTAGAGACTAGATCCACAATACCTAGAGCGATTTAGGGAAGTTGAACTGGTTGGAAAGACTTTTGGTGCAAGTGTACGCAAGTCCAAAAAGACGGCTCATGGTCTGTATTTGAAAGGGTCGACCCCAAGGGTCGACCCTCGTGAGGGTTTTAGAAGGTTTAGTGGGTTCTGGGCCAATGGGTCGACCCTTGGGGTCGACCCTCGGGGGTTGTCCACGCGGGTTGGAAATAAAACTACCAGGGGTCGAAAGGTCGACCCTTGGGGTCGACCCTTGTAGGTGTAGTGAAGAAACCCGCCGGGTGAAAAAATCATGCTACCAGGGGTCGACCTGGGGTCGACCCTTGCGATTGGGGGTCGGCCCAATGGGTCGACCCTTTCAGCTGGAGTTCAAAAGCCCATGTTTTTTTAGCACCATGGGACCTAGGGGTCGACCCAATGGGTCGACCCTTGTTCCAGAACTACCAAAAGGTAGATTAAAAGGCCTCTAAGTCCAAGAACAAGTCAGGGGGTATCAAGTTGGATTTTGTAAGACATGAGAGGGAATGATATAAACCCAATCCATTCAAGCTTAGAAAAGTCCCAAAACCTCTTTAACCCATCAGATCAAATTAATGAACTTTAAACAACAAGATCAAGGGTTAATAAGTTAAAATTGATTTTACCGACCGTCCTTAAGTTCCTTAGGCATTTAGACACGTTCCTTGCCCTGTAAAAACATAAATTTGAATTAGATCTAGCTTCATAATTTGACTTCAAAATGCTTACCCGTTGAGGTTGGTCTTTATCCTTCGAAGCTCCAAGACTTCAACAAGAATGTTGAGCTTTGCAATACTTTTTATGCTAGAACACTTCAAAGAAAATATAAATACATGTAGTGTTTGGTCATCATCAAAAGCCATCGTTTTTACTCAAAGAGGGGGTTCAACAGTCTCCCCCTTTTTGATGATGACAAAATACTATATGCCTTACATAAACATATGACTTCAAAATGATTTAGCATTCACATTGAATTCCACCTTCAACCTCCATATTAAGAGTAAAACACAAGAAGCATTGTTCAACTCAACATAACCAACATGAACTACTCAAGAAGCATTATAATAGTGAAACACAAGACCAGCCAACCTTGTGAGATTGATGAGCAAAAACATGTTCTAAAGTACTTTGCCGACAACACAAGGTAAAAGTAAACAAGGTCTGAGTTCAAGGAGAATTTACCAGATGTAATGCATGAGTGCAACATAACCAACATAACTAACATGCAACATTGCCAATGATAGAAATAGGATGTAAGCATACATGCATACAAGCACACATCACATAATAACATATGCGTAGCCGAATAGCCTGGTAGATCAATATGTCTCCCCCTTTGGCATCATCAAAAAGAGGGGGTGTCAATGGATAGGAAGTGTGCCATTCTGCAAGAGCATAGCCGTCTAATCATCATCCGGAGTCGGTGAGTTTGGAAGATGCCTAATATACTCCAAGACTTCTTCAAGCATGTGGGATTGATTAGCCAAAGTGTCAGTAACATACTGAGAGTGCTCTTGATGAGATAGCTTCAGATCAACGAGAGCATGTTGCATAGCCGCTATTGTCTCCCCATAATTATTTAAACGATCATCAATAGTATCCAAACGGTCCATGAGCAGCTGAACCGCCTCGGAAGGCATCTCCTCAACAGGAATATATGGGTGTTGCACACCGGCCTGCTCATCATCGTCATCCTCCTCCTCAACATGTGCATCACTTTTCAATGTCCGGACCAAGTTACCATCTCGCATGTCATAGCCCATATTATGACAAATGGAATGAATGGTAAATATATCAGCCTCTCTAATGGTTTGAGAAGATACTTTGGAGAGGTTTATGTCCATGTGTGCAAAGAGAGCAGTAAGTGCGGCGGCATATGGAAGAGTTCTATTTTTGTGCTTCATGCTGTTACACATATGTGCTAAAAACATGGCTGGGAAATTAACTGGAATACCACCCAAGAGACAGTAAAATAAGAACATATGAATCTCGGTCACTTTGTCATGGCCTCCTCCTCTCGGTAGCAGGATAGTAGTGATCATCCGATGTAATATATGCTGCAGGTGAGGAAAATGGTTGGCGTTTAACCCAGCAAGAGAATTTTCACCCTTTTCTTCAGATGTCATCATTTGATAAACTGTTTCTTCAGGAACCACAATTTCTCCAAATGTATAGCCTTCATGAGGGAGATTAAATGCCATTCCTAAAAATTCTGTGGAGAGTATAACGCGTTTCCCATTTACGACAGTAATCAGATGTTCCCCAGAAATGGTTAAGTTGCTATAAAATTGATGCACCAAAGTCAGATAAATGCGTCGATGTTCAGACATGAAGAGGTCCAAATTTGGCTGACTGCAAAGAACATCCACTAAACTCAGAAGATGATGGTTAAGGTTGGAAAATGCGACTGCTCGAGGTCGGAGTACCTTTCTATCCGAAACCTTGCTCGAAGGCGTAGATCCTCTGCTGTAGGCGGCCTCTTTACCACGACGTGCCATGGCCGCACTAGACTCCCCTCCACTGTGAGAAGAACGCCTCTTTGGGGCCATCTAAACATAGACCGAAGGAACCGGTTGATGAGGTTGTAGATCGAGATGGTTCAACTAGAGAGGAAAGCTATCCACATAGAGTTATGATCCTCCACACATCAAGAACATACCTCAGTGGGAGTGAAGCTCAAGGAAGACGCGTTGGAATCGCTCGGAAGAAGGTTGTGCGTGGGACGCCACCGAGAGATCCGCGGCTAGGGCTTGAGAGTGTGGGTGCCAAGAGGGGATTTAAGGGCTTGCAAGGAGTGGTGGCTAGGGCTAGAAGGGGGCTTTAGGGGTTTTATGAGATGGGAAGGGGGAAACATAGGGTTTCCACCCCTTTTAGGGCGGTTCGGACGGGCCACCCGACCATAACGGGTCGGCCCAATGGGTCGACCCCTGTCACCCCGGCCCCAGACAGGATCCATTTTTGTGAGGGTCGACCCTTGGGTCCGTCCCTTATTCGTGGGTCGACCCTTCCTCTATTTTTCACCAAAAAGATGTTTTAAGTGAAATGGAAGGTCAAAAATGATGTGGCTCGAATCCCCAATGATAATATCATGTTGGAATCAAGGAATTGGAGTTGTTTTATGGGTCAATACATTGGGGAACTTGTTTCAAGAAAATCTTGGATCATAGTAGACGTTCATGATCTAACGTCTCCGAATGTCAGATTTTTAGGGATTTTTCTCTCTTGTTGGCATTTAAAGAACTCAAGGGAATATCGGCCATAGTAATTACAATGACATGGTTGTATTCTATAAATAGAAGACATGAAATACACACAATCATGGTTTTTCACACATATTTGATTTTTCGTTTTGTTTTTCAAGCAACATGATGCACATGCATGACAAGGGGAAATTCAACTATGCACCATACTAATGCAAATGCATGCTATGCATCGACGTATATACAAAGTTATGCAAATGATCATGACTTAGACTCGTCTATCCTAAAAACCTCTAATTCTCTCCTGAATGTTGTGAATTTTTCTTCACTTAGAGATTTGGTGAAAATATCGGTAATTTGTTGGTCTGTTTCAATGAACATGATTTCTACATCACCCTTGCTCACATGATCCCTGAGAAAGTGATGTCTAATTTCAATATGCTTTGTGCGAGAGTGATGGACTGGGTTCTTTGACAAGTTTATGGCTGAAGTGTTGTCACACAAGATGGAAGTGTTTTTGAAAGAAATGCCACAATCAATCATCTGTTGTTGGATCCATAGCACCTGGGCAACGTAACTCCCGACAGCCACATATTCGGCTTCGGCGGTTGATAGAGCTACTGAGTTTTGTTTCTTGGAGGCCCATGAGACCACGCATCCCTCAAGAAACTGGCAATACCCGCTGGTGCTTTTCCGATCCACTTTACAACCCGCATAATCGGCATCAGAATAAGCTACTAAATCAAAGCTCGAATTACGCGGAAACCACAGTCCTAAATTACTTGAACTAGCAATATATCTGAAAATTCGTTTAACAACCGACATGTGTGATTCTTTTAGATTGGACTAAAATTGTGCACACAGACACACAACAAATTGAATGTCGGGCCTGCTGGCAGTTAAATACAACAAGGAACCTATCATGCTTCTGAAGAGTTTTTGATCCACGGATTTCCCTGATTCATCTTGATCAATTTTTATTGAGGTGGACATGGGAGTTGGTTGTGGTTTGCTAGAGGTCAGGTTGAACTTTTTCAGCAGCTCCATTGCATACTTCTTCTGATGTATGAACATGCCGTCAGCCGTCTGTGTGACCTGCAATCCCAAGAAGAATGTCAGCTCTCCCATAAGACTCATTTCAAACTCACTTTACATTAATTTGGCAAAGTCTTTGCTGAGAGCATCTTTGGTAGAGCCAAAAATAATATCATCTACGTAAACTTGAACAATTAAGATTTCCTTACCGTTCAACTTCGTGAAAAGACTTTGATCAACATTACCTCGTTTGAATCAATTTTGAATGAGGAAATCACTTAACCGTTCATACCATGCCCGGGGTGCTTGTTTCAGACCGTAGAGTGCCTTGTCTAGCTTGTACACATGGTCTGGATGCTTTGTGTCCTAAAATCTCGGTGGTTTCTCCACGTACACGTCCTCCTATATGTAGCCATTCAAAAATATACTTTTAACGTCCATTTGAAACAATTTAATATTGTTACAACATGCAAATGCTAATAAGACTCTCACTGCCTCGAGTCTTGCTACAGGAGCAAAAGACTCATCAAAATCAATTCCAAGTTCTTGGCTATAGCCTTTAGCTACTAACCTGGCCTTGTTCCTAGTTACCACTCCTTGATCGTTTGTTTTGTTTAGAAAAATCCACTTTGTTCTGATCACTGAGTGGTTTCTAGGACATGGCACGAGGAACCACACTTTGTTCCTTTGGAATTGGTGTAGTTCTTCTTGCATAGCCATGATCCAAGACTCATCTTTCAAGGCCTCTTCTATGGAGTGAGGTTCAAATTGGGAAAGTAAGGCTATGTAATCCATATTTTCAACTTCCCTGAAGGAGGCTCGTGTTCTTGTTCCGTCTTCAACATTGTCGATCACATTCTCCGGCGGATGGTCCTTTTCGAAAGTCCATTGCCTTGGAAGCTGCTGTTCCAACTGATCTTCCGGATTTGCATCATCTTCTTGTGGTTCTTTTACTTCTTATTTTTCAATTTTTCCTTCCATCATCTCGATATCACCGTCATTCAATTCATCGTCCTGCAAAATAGATTTTTCATTAGTGCTTTTAGAAGATGATTCATCAACAATGACATGGGGCTTTCCTCAACTACAAGAGTTCTCAAGTTATACACTCGATAAGCTCTTGAGCTAAGAGAGTATCCAAGAAATATACCTTTGTCACTTTTGGGGTCAAATTTAGCTAGGTCCACCTTACCATTGTTGTGAATGTAAAAAACTGACCCGAACGGTCTAAAATAGGAGATGTTTGGCTTCTTACCCCGGTATAGCTCATAAGGAGTTTTCTTCAACAGTGGTCTTACCATGGCACGATTGACAATGTAGCAAGTAGTGTTCACTGCTTCAGCCCAAAAGTACCTCGGCAAGTTGTTCTCATTTAGCATGGTTCTTGCCATCTCAATCAGTGTCATGTTCTTTCTTTCAACAACTCTATTCTGTTCAGGGGTTCTTGGTGCGGAGAAGTCATGAATATAGCCTTGATTTCTGCAAAAATTACTGAACTCATTATTATCAAATTCCCTACCATAATCACTTTGCACGGCTTTGATGCAACACCCCTTTTCATTTTGAACAACCCTGCAAAATGCTTCAAACTCCATCAGGGCATCATTTTTATGGGAAAGGAAATATACCCAGCAAAATCTTGAGTAGTCATCCACAATTACAAATCCATACAGTTTACCACCCAAGCTATGTGTTCTGCTTGGTCCAAAGAGGTCAATGTGGATTAACTCAAGGGGCCTCGATGTGATTACATCATTCTTGCACTTGAATGATGTCTTTGTTTGCTTACCCATGCTGCATGCCCCACAGACTCCTTCATCAATAACCTTCAGCTTAGGCAAACCAACTACCAAATCATTTCGAGACAATTTTAGCAAAACATTAAAACTAGCATGCCCAAGTCGGCGATGCCAAAGCCAAGCACCATCATTATTCCTTGCAATCAAACACAAGTTCTCATGAGAGGCATCATCCAAATCTATCATATAAACATTGTTATGCCTAAACCAATGAATTTTATCTCATGAGTATTTTTATTTACAACAGTGCAGTGGTTGGAATCAAAAATCACTTTACATCCTTTGTCACACAATTGACTTATGCTTAGAAGGTTGTGATGCAAACCTTTCACTAGCAAGACATTCTCAATGGCATGATTTTGATTCTTACCTATCTTACCTTCTCCGACAATTTTACCTTTGTCCTTACCACCAAATGCTACTGTCCCACCATTCTTTTCATGCAGGTCTCAAACAAATCTTTGTTTCCCGTCATGTGCCGAGAGCATCCGCTGTCCAAGTACCATTTATTTCTTTGAGCTCTCAAGCAGACCTGCAAACACAACACAAGTACTTATGCGGATTTTGGTACCCAAGCAAGCTTGGGTCCACGATGGTTAGAGACATGAGATGTGTATGATCTATTTCTCATTCTAGCAAAGCTTTCATCATTAAATTTTAGAATTCTACAATCATACATGTCATGGCCTAACCTTCCACAATAAAAGCATGTATTGGCTCTATCCTTGTTTCTTCTCCTGCCTACATTCAAGAATGAATTATGCACATGTGTTTTTGATGAGGATGGAGATGAACTTCTGGGAGACACATGAGTTGAATGTGTTTCAGATTGTAATATTTTTGCTTTTTCAAGAATAACAATAGCATCTCTCAACTCATGGTTTTCATGCTTTAGAGAATGGACTTGATTTTTGACCTTTTCTTTTGCTTGATTGCATGCCATGCTTTCAAGCTTTTCTTGTTCCAAATTATTTTTCAAATCATCATGCATTTTACTTAGTGTAAATTGCTCCTCTCTCATGCATGAAATCTGTTCTTCAAGCAATTCATTCTTGGACACAAGAATTTATTTCTCATTTGTTAGTTTCTCAGTTTCAGATTTTAACACATGGCAATTTTCACATGAGTTTCCAGCATGCACAAGATGTTCAATTTTCTTTTTCAAATGTCTATTTTCAGATCTGAACTTTTTACATTTTTCATATAACGACTCATATGCAATTTGCCATTGTTCACAAGTAAGGGATTCAGTTTCAGATTGTATCTCATTGGTGTCGTCTTCATTGGTCATGAAGCATAGGTTCTGAATTAGCTCATCTAGTCTGTCTTCATTCCCGGACTCTTCCTCATCTTCATCGCTCCAAGTGGCCACCATGGCCCTCGGCTTCTTGAACTTTCCTTTCTTTAGCTTCTTTATCAGATCGGGGCACTCACCCCGCATGTGTCTGGGTTTTTTGCACTCGTAGCAAATGACTTCCTCTTTCTTGCCATTCTCACCTTTGTTAGGACCTTGCCTTCTTGGTCCTCTTCTGAACTGACCACCAAATTTTCCTGTCCCTTTGACAAATCTTCTTGCTCTTCTGGTGATCATGGCAACCAGCTCCTCATCCTCGGTGTTGCCCGTAGAGCCATCGTCACTGCCCTCTGAGTCTTGTTGGTCCACCTTCAGCGCCAATGGTGTGACGACCTTCTTCTTCTTGTGCTCCTCCTCGCTCCTCTTGATGTTGATTTCGTAAGTCATCAAGGAGCCAATTAACTCGTCCAATTTCAAGGTGCTGAGATCCTTTGAGTCCTCGATTACAGTGGCCTTTGTGTGCCATTGTGATGACAAGGATCTCAAAACTTTTCTGACGAGCTCCTTATCTGAATATTCCTTACCTAGACCCTTTAGTCCATTTGTTATTTCTATCAATCTTGCAAACATGTCAGAAATGGACTCGTCTGGTTTCATCATGAACATCTCGTAATCCCGAATCAGCAGGTTTGCCTTGGTTTCCATCACTTCTGATGTTCCTTCGTAGATTATCCGTAGCTTGTTCCACAGCTCCTGCGTAGAAGAACACATGGAAATATGTGAGTATTCATTAGGATGAATGGCACACTATATTATATTCATGGCTTTAAAGTTTGTTGAACACTTCTTTATATCCTCATCATCCCACTCATCCTCATTTTGAGACAGAGTATATGGACCCTTGCTAATGACGCGCCACATGTCATAGTCTTGGGATCGTAGAAAGACATACATTCTGTTTTTCCAATGGGGGTAATTTGATCCATCAAAGAATGAGGGTCTTTGGATTGAATGCCCTTCGGGCATCATCCCCTTGTTTGCCATATAAAGGGATCTGCTCTACGACCGTGTGGTCGAGTAAAACAGATACCAAAGCTCTAATACCAATTGTTGAGTCCCGAAAGGCGGCAATCAAGAGGGGAGGGGTGAATTGATTAGCCAATTAAAATTCTTTCGGAGTGAAACTAAGTTAATTAAACATACATGCACTAGATCTCACTCGAACAAGGACACACTTCTGAATGTGTGTGGATAATGGTAGGTGTTTGATAATGGAATTGGTGTACGCTCAACTCACCATGAATCCCACTCGACTATGGAAGCGGAAGAACAAACCACAACCGACACACGAAATTTTTAGGTGGTTCGGGTACACTGCCGTGTCCCCTACATCCACCCCTCACTCGTGAGGATCAAGAGTTAACTATGAAGTGAGTCACACACACACGCTGTGTAGAACAGCAAACACACACATGCGGCACCCGATCTGGGCTACCACACACACACACACACACGTTCGTGCTTCCGAACACGAACAACACACATACAGATATGATTCAAGTTTTACATCAAATGCTCAAGTTGACACAAAGTAAATATGAGAGTAAGGAGTGAAGAATGATTTATCGTGGTTGAAGATCCCCCTTTTACTTCCTTGAATGTAATTGAATGCTTCTGTAGGAGGAAGATCGATCCTTGAGGAAGAATGAAGCTATGTCACACAAGCAAGGTTGCAGCTTTGATATCCCACGCAGCTTGCTGCTGAGGATGATGTGGAGGCTTGATTCAAGCTTCTTCCCTTCACTTTCAGGTTCAGAACAAGGTGGAAGAAGGCCCTTGAGCTGCTGCTGCGAACCTGCACTCACAAAGGTTAGAACAAGAAACACACCTTTTGATCTTCCTCTCCCTTAGGGTTTCATACCCCAATATAATGCATATACGGAGCTTGATTCGTTCAAAGACACCCTAGAGACCATATCCACAATACCTGGAGCGATTTAGGGAAGTTGGACTGGTTGGAAAGACTTTTGGTGCAAGTGTACGCAAGTCCAAAAAGATGGCTCATGGTCCGTATATGAGAGGGTCGACCCTTGGGGTCGACCCTCGTGAGGGTTTTAGAAGGTTTAGTGGGTTCTGGGCCAATGGGTCGACCCTTGGGGTTGACCCTCAGGGGTTGCCCGTGTCGGTTGGAAATAAAACTACCAGGGGTCGACCCTTGGGGTCGACCCTCGCGTGAATGGGTACCCTTGGGGTCGACCCTTGCAGGTGTAGTGAAGAAACCCGCCGGGTGAAAAAATCATGCTACCGGAGGTCGACCCTTGGGGTCGACCCTTGTGGCTGGGGGTCGACCCAATGGGTCGACCCTTTCAGTTGGAGTTCAAAAGCCCATGTTTTTTTTAGCACCATGGGACCTAGGGGTCGACCCTTGTTCCAGAACTACCAAAAGGTAGATTAAAAGGCCTCTAAGTCCAAGAACAAGTCAGGGGGTATCAAGTTGGATTTTGTAAGACATGAGAGGGAATGATATAAACCTCATCCATTCAAGCTTAGAAAAGTCCCAAAACCTCTTTAACCCATCAGATCAAATTAATGAACTTTAAACAATAAGATCAAGGGTTAATAAGTTAAAATTGATTTTACCGACAGTCCTTAAGTTCCTTAGGCATTTAGACACGTTCCTTGCCCTACAAAAACATAAATTTGAATTAGATCTGGCTTCATAATTTGACTTCAAAATGCTTACCCGTTGAGGTTGGTCTTTATCCTTCGAAGCTCCAAGACTTCAACAAGAATGTTGAGCTTTGCAATACTTTTTATGCTAGAACACCTCAAAGAAAATATAAATACATGTAGTGTTTGGTCATCATCAAAAGCCATCATTTTTACTCAAAGAGGGGGTTCAACAGATCCCTACTGAGCCTTTTGTTTTAAGGCTCATTCCCTACGTGTTTTCACCATGTTTCAGGTGAGACGAGACTTCAGGGGAGCGCTTCGGAGGCTCCATGTAGTTCAGGTGCCCAGGGTTAGTTGCCAGTTGCCAGGCCGGGGTATGCCCCGTGTAGTTGTACCTTCTTTTCTGTGCTGTACTAGTTGGGGACTACTGTCATATTTTAGACTGCTGTTATTATTGTGGACCATGTAGATTAATTAATGTCATTTATTACTTCCTGCTTAATTCATTTAATTACGTAACTCTGCAATTATTTTAGATTCTTATGTATCTCCACACCATCCTTTTTACCCTTCCGAGTCTTCGAGCTCGTGGGTGGCGGTTCGAGATTCGGGTTATCGGGCCTTCCCGGTGTTCGGATCTCGGGTCGTTACAGCTGGTATCAGAGCACGGTTGTGGATATATATAAGAATCGTAAATAGTTGCAATGGTCCACTAGTCCATAATGATGATGTACAGTTGGCACTAGCTTACGGCATCATGTGTTTTATTGATTCCATTGTTTTCCGTGTCTTCTGTCTGTTTGCAGTAGGCGAGTATGGCGCCGAGGCGGAGGACTCACTCTCAGCAGGGACAGTTGACAGAGGAGCAGGAGGAGTAGAGCAGAGTACTTCAGGAGATCGTGTGGAAGGACTTTGTTACGGTCTTCAAGCGTACTTACTGCCCATCCTATATTGGTACTTAGAAGATGCGTCAGTTTTTGGAGCTGGTGCAGGGCGACATGTCAGTGTTGCAGTACAGGGCTCGGTTTATGGAGTTATGCAGTTATGCTCCCCATATCATGGAACATGAGGGAGTGAAGATGGAGTAGTTCGTCCAGAGTTTGAGGCAGTAGCTGAGGCACCTTCTGATGGCGAACGCGACAACATCTTGTGTGGCGGCATACTTGGAGCTGGATATGCAGAAGGTCCGAGGACAGGGAGGCCAGGGGCAGTCCCAGTCAGGCGATGGTCAGCACACTGCTACCCAGCAGTAGAGTACTTTCCAGCACACTATGGGTAGTTCGGGAGCGTCGGCTCCAGCGATGTCTACGGTCGGATCTGCGTCTCTTGGCTCCAAGGCCAAGAAGTTTCTTAAGAAGAGTTTCTGTAAGAAGCACAAGGATCAGAGGTAGGCGTCTTCAGGTAGTGTACAACAACCAACTCCTTTTTAGCGTCAGGGATCAGTGGGTGGATCGCGGGGATCGTGTCCCCGGTGTAGCGACTCACATCCAGGCAGGCAGTGCACGACGTCGATGATTTGTTTTAGGTGTGACCAGCCTAGGCACATGGCGTGCGACTGTCCTTAGAGGCCGCAGCAGCATCCTCCGCAGTAGTAGTATCTTCAGCAGCAGAGGCCGCAACAGCAGCAGTAGGGGCAGTATCTGCCACTACCCAGGTCAGCGAGTGTGGGAGGCAAGTAGAGATCCTGAGGCCAGATTACTCACATGACCAGGGCAGAGGCAGTGGCGTCGCAGCTTGTGGAAGGTACCATTCAGATTTTAGGTTGTGCGGCTTGAGTTTTGTTTGATTCTGGCGCGTCTCATTCATTTATTTCGGAGAATTTTGCGTTGAGTATTGAGGAGCAGGTGACCCAGTTATCCTGTGATTTGGTAGTAGAGTTACCTTCTGGTGATTTTATGATCACTTTTTATTGTTTCGATGAGGTTCCTGTGTGGGTTGAAGGGCGGAGTCTGCCGGCCAGGCTTTATGCGTTGCCACTTCAAGATTTCGATGTGATTTTGGGCATGGATTGGCTCGAGGCACATCATGCTTTAGTGGATTGTGGCTCGAAGAGGGTTTATTTTCGGCGACTTCGTGGACCCAGCTTCTATTTCCAAGGTATTAGATGTTCCTCTTCCCGCTTTCTTATTTCGACTATTAGGGCTTGTCGTTTGCTTGATGCGGGTTGTCAGGGTTTTCTCGCTTCTGTGGTCGTGGTAGACCAGTCGGAGTCGGATGTGGAGGACATTTCGGTGGTGTGCAAATTTCCCGATGTCTTCCCCGAGGACCTACCTGAATTACCTCCCCAACGGGAGATTGATTTTGTGATCGAGATTGTGCCTGGTATGGGACCTTTGTTGAAGGCCCCTTACCGTATGGATCCCGCTGAGTTGAGGGAGTTGAGGGTGCAATTATAGGAGTTACTCGCCAAGGGGTATATTGTCCTAGCTTTTCCCCTTGGGGTGCGCCAGTGTTGTTCGTGAAGAAGAAGGATGGTAGTCTGAGGTTGTGCATTGACTACCGGTAGCTGAATGAGGTGACCGTCAAGAACAAGTATCCGTTACCACGGATTGATGACTTGTCTGACCAGCTTCAGTCTGCTCGAGTGTTTTTGCGGATTGATTTGCGGTTCGGTTATTATCAGTTGCGGATTCGAGAGTCTAACATGGAGAAGACTCCGTTCAGCTCGAGATATGGGCATTATGAGTTTTTGGTGATGCCGTTTGGGCTCACCAATGTCCCTGCAACATTTATGGATTTGATGTAGAGAGTGTTCCGTCCCTACTTGGACCAGTTCGTGGTCGTGTTTGTGGACAACATCCTTGTTTATTCGTAGTCTGTAGATGAGCATGCGTATCATTTGAGGGTTGTGTTGCAGACCTTGCGAGATCACCAGTTGTATGCTAAGCTCAGTAAGTGTGAGTTTTGGCTTCACGAGGAGCACTTTTTGGGACACGTGATTTCTGGTGATGGTATTTCCGTGGATCCAGCCAAGGTCGAGGCAGTGATGCAGTGGCCGAGGCCAAGGTCCATGATGGAGATTCGAAGTTTCTTGGGACTTGCAGGCTATTACAGGAGATTCATTCAGGATTTTGCTCGTGTTGCAACCCCGATGACCAGGCTTACGCGGAAGGATGTGCCGTTTGTCTGGACTGGTGAGTGTGAGCATAGCTTTATGGAGCTTAGGAGGTTTCTCACTTCGGCACCGGTATTGGTGTTACCTTCTGGATCGGGAGGTTTTGTGGTGTGTACATATGCTTCCGGGATCGGGTTGGGTGCTGTGCTAATGCAGCATGGTAGAGTTGTGGCTTATGCATCTCGGCAGCTGAAGCCACATGAGGAGAACTACCCTTCCCATGACCTTGAGTTAGCGACTGTGATCTTCGCATTAAATATTTAGAGGCATTATCTGTACGGTGAGAAGTTCGAGGTGTTCACAGACCATGAGAGGTTGAGGTATGTGTTCACTCAAAAGGGCCTTAACCTCAGGCAGAGGCGATGGATGGAGTATATGAAGGATTACAACTTCACCCTGTCTTATCAGCCGGGCAGGATGAATGTCGTTGTCGATGTCTTAAGTAGGAAGGTCATTGTCAGCACCATGATGATGAGTAAGTTGAGGCTCTGGGAACAAGTGCCATCTGTGTCATTTAGACTTAAGGTTCCCCAAGAGCCGGGGGCAGCTGTTCTTGCGAGCTTGACTGTCACGCCAGCTATTCGTCATCAGGTGATAGATGCTCATCGTGCAGACCCTGAGTTGCCCCGGATTTTGGTTTTGGCTGATGCGGAGTTCGGCGAGGACAGAGCTGTGAGATTTCATGACAGATAATACGTCCCGGTCGAAGAGCAGGTGAGGCGTGCGGTGCTACTAGAGGCTCATGGGAGTCGGTACACTGTACATCAGGGAGCGATGAAGATGTATCGGAACTTGAAGAGGTAGTTCTGGTGGCCTGGCATGAAGAGAGATATTGCGGGGTATGTGGCCAGATGCCTGACCTGTCAGCAGGTGAATGCGGAGCATGAACGACCAAGAGGTACTCTTCAGCCCTTGGAGGTTTCCGCATGGAAATGGGACCCCGTGACCACAGATTTGGTGGTGGGTCTGCCGAGGACTCCGAGTGGGCACGATAGTATTTGGTTGCTGGTGGATAGGCTGACGAAGGTGGCTCGGTTGTTACCGATTAAAGTCAGCTGGAGTGTGTCCAAGTTGGCTTGTCTCTATGTGGAGCGGATCGTGCCTTTGCAGGGGATTCCCATTTCCATTGTGTCAGATCGAGATCCGCGTTTCACTTCTAGATTCTGGAGTAGTTTCCAGTGAGCTCTTGGCACTGAGTTAACTTTTAGCTTAGCATATCATCTTCAGTGAGATGGTCAGTCGGAGAGGACCATCCAGACGTTAGAGGATATGTTGAGATCCTGTTGCCTGGAATAGCAAGGGAGTTGGATTCACCATCTACTGTTGGTGGAGTTTGCCTACAACAACAGCTATCATTCGAGCATTGGGATGGCTCCTTATGAGGCGTTGTACGGGCGACCGTGTCGGACTCCACTCGATTGGTCTGAAGTTGGTGAGCGTGTTGTGACGGGACCAGAGGTGGTGTAGCAGTGCATTGATGTGGTGCATCTGGTCCGTCAGAACATGTTGGCGGCACAGAGTCGGCAGAAGAGCTATGCCGATCGGAGAAGGCAGCCACTCTGTTTCATGGTCGGTGACCGTGTATTTTTGAGGGTTTCTCTCATGAAGGGAGTGATGTGATTTGGACAGCGTGGGAAGTTGAGTCCCCGCTATGTTGGTCCTTTCCTCATCGTGGAGCGCATTGGCGAGGTTGCTTATCGGTTGCAGCTACCTCCTGAGTTTACAGCGGTGCATGATGTGTTCCATGTCTCGATGTTGAAGAAGTATATGCCCGATGTTTCTCATGTGTTGGAGGACTCGGTTTGGCCCGAGGTGACTCCCGTTCTGTCTCTACCGGAGTTCCTCATCCGTATTGAGGATCGACGAGAGCAGCACATGCGGAACCTGTTTATCCCTCTAGTTAAGGTTGTGTGACAGCGGCACTCTAGCGGCGAGGCTTCTTGAGAGCGTGAGGACGAGATGGGTCAGCAGTTCCCTTACCTATTCGAGTGAGTTTCCCTCTCCTTTTCTTCCCCTGTACTTGTTTTAAATTTCGAGGATGAAATTTGTTTAAGGGGGGAGGCCTGTAATATCTCAGACCTTTCGGATCCATCTTCTTGGGTCGCTAATTTATTTTTCTTGGAGAATTTACTATGGTTGTGCCTGGAGTTATTTTTCGGACATCTTTCGGGTTCGGGTCCGTGCGTTTCGGATCAGTTTCGGAGGTCCCGGAATGTTTTCCGTGATTTCTCGTATTTTTCCCTGACAGGATCTACGAAACCCCGTAGCGGGTGAAACGGGCCGTTCACCTACTTAGGGATGGTACCACAGCGATCAGCGTGTTCCAAGGATCGCAGGGGTATATTTTCCTATTTTTGCATATTTTTTGGAAAATCCGGATTTTCTATATAACCCCAATTCTTTTTCTTTTCTTTTCCCCCTTTCTCTTTCTTCTTCTTCCTCTTTTCTTCCCGTTGGAGAACCGGTGCCCTCTCTTTCCCCTCTCCTCTTCCGGTGATGACGCGACGCGCCCCTCCGGCTACAGACGGTGGTGGGCGACGGCATGGCGGCGACGGCGACGGTGAGGTGATCACGGTGGCGTGCGTGGCTCGTGGGAACTCGAGGAAGAACGTGTGATTTTTGAGGAACGACGGCGATCTAGGCGTTTTTGGGCTTCTTGGAGGTAGGGTGATGGATCCCTACTTCTTCCCTTGCGTTCCCCGTGATTTCTAGGCCATGGAAAGCCAAGAGGGGCGTGTTTACATGCCGGGATGGGTAACTCCATGTTTAAGGGGTGAGCCGGATTTCATCAATTTATTATGTTTCTAGCTAGATTTTTGGGGTTTCTTGCATGCTGAGAGTTAAGGGAGTGATTTCCCTTTTGTTTTCCCTTCACCAGGGGGTGAATGGACGTGGTTTTTGGATTTTCCGTGCTTACTCCGCGAATCGGGCTCTGCCCATTGTCGCGCTACAGATCAGGGGCGCGATCTTGAGATCGCGCTACCCTTTGTCACCGCGTTCATCGAGGAAGATGAATAGTGGCCGTCGGCCTGTCGGCAGAGAACTCGCTTGCCCGAACAGGCGTGACTTTGTGAACGCGCTGGGCTTCCATAGCGCATTAATGATTAACGGGCTATGGATCCAGAGCGTGTTAATGCTTGATCGCGCTAGGCAAAGTGAGCGCGTTCATGAACGCGCTCCTCGCCTATAGTGCATTATTGCTTCTCACAAATTTAGGAATTTTACGCACATGGCGGCCTTCAGGATGGACCGCCGCCCGTGTTCTATTATACCGGAGTTACGCTTTGCTGATTCGAGTCCCGAGTTAGTGGATTTTGAGCCGCGTGTTGACCTGTGGTCTGACTGATGCTGGGCATCATGTGGGGGCCACACGTTAGGGTGCCATGGGATCCTGGGAGGTGGCGTTCTCGGCATGTGTGATCGTGAGTCGGTGTCTGTACGAGGAGCGATCCTTGTACTTTGTCCGGTTTAGTCGTTATTTTCTGTTGACTAGAGAGTCTACTCTTTCAGTGACCCTCCACTAGTCGTACCCTTCCGACACGCGAGTGATCCCACCAGGGAGTGGTGGCGAGGCTACCCCAGAGAGACGATTTCAAACTGGTTTCCGTCGGGCCCCACGTCTACCAGCCAGAGTCCGACTGAGGGGAAAACCAGTCAGAGGGCCAGACCAGGGACGCACGGTCTGTGTGTGCACACGTGGTTGGGGGCGGTTGGACCCGCACTGACGAGCGTGACCCCAACTATTCACTTGTTCTGTGGTTACTAGTACGGTGTCCCCATTCCACCAGGGGTCGAGGGGGACACATGAGGTGCGATTTAAGCCGTTAGTGGACGCATCCAACCTTGCTTCTAGTGGGTTGGTACTCCTGTCTTTGTGCGGTAGTGACTCTCAGGTTTTGATGAGGTGTCTCGATTTTCGTGTCGTACGTTCAGTACTAGCCGTTGTAGTAGCTTGTAGTTACTTTCCACGCAGTTTCTCGATTTGCGAGGTGGGGACCGGATGATCCCTACTGAGCCTTTTGTTTTAAGGCTCAGTCCCTGCGTGTTTTAACCGTGTTTCAGGTGAGACGAGGCTTTAAGGGAGCGCTTCGGAGGCTCCACGTGGTTCAGGTGCCCAGGGTTAGTTGTCAGTTGCCAGTCCGGGGTATGCCCTGTGTAGTTGTTCCTTCTTTTCTGTGCTATACTAGTTGTGGACTATTGTCATATTTTAGACTGCTGTTATTATTATGGACCATGTAATTTAATTAATGTCATTTATTGCTTCCTGCTTAATTCATTTAACTACGTAACTCTACAATTATTTTAGATTCTTGTGTATCTCCACACCAACCTTTTTACCCTTCCAAGTCTTCGGGCTCATGGGTGACGGTTCGAGATTCGGGTTATCGGGCCTTCTCGGTGTTCGGATCTCGGGTCGTTACAATGTTAGTGAGCGATATTCAAGCTGTTAGTTAGCGGAAAGTCTCACCGGGTTTGGTGAGGAATGGATGTCGGTCTACGGGTTTGTGGACTAAACCACCTTAAAATCCATATGTAGTGGGTTGTGTTTTTGTGCGATTGCTCCTTGTCCTCTATCCCCATTCGTAGGTGTTTGCATGTTTCGAATCTTCATAGTTTGTGCTTTGTTTGCGAACACTAAAACTCTAGCTAGCTCGATGCTCGCACACACTGATATTCTGTTCACACATACACCTGAAGTTTGATGAGTAGCAGTTCTGCCTAACTACTGAACTTACAATGAGGCTGCATCGACTCCACTGTGGTGCAGCATCGACCTCAGCCACTTCCTAAACAACATTCCCTTGTCATTCTATGCATGGTGTCGTGCTCTACTGTTTGAACTATTTTTGTTGAAACCACAATCCATATTGAATGGTGTGCCATCTGCATATCAAGCTGAAGATTGTCTTTCAACTGATTTAGATTTTAATTGAGGAAATTTTTTTAAAAGGATCTATTCAACCCCCCTTCTAGATCCGGTTGCACCCTAGGGACCCAACAATTGGTATCAGAGGTAAGCTCTGTCACATCTAGATCCAACAATCTATAGAGGAAGATCCCGATGCGTTTGCTATAATGGGTTTTCCCATTGAACAAACTTCAATGATTTCCCCGCCAATGTTTGATGGTTCTGATTTTACCATGTGGCTAGGGAAGATGTGTGCTTTTATTAACTCCCTTGATTCAAGGTAATAGAATCTCATATACCACGGTCCGCACAAGCTGCCATCAGATACATCTGAAGGGTCTGTTGAACACAGGACCAAACATGTTGATAATATTGCTGCATTCAATCTGTTAAAAACTACAGTAGATGTTACCAAGTTCCCTTTTGTTTCTAGCTACAGCTCTGCCAAGGAGATTCTAAATGACTTGGCTAGGATCCATGAAGAAGGAAAAAGGCATGACTGCCTCATGGCCGATGACACTGATCAGCCAAGTGATCCCTCATCTTTGTAGCTAAGTTTTGACTCAGAAGACTTTACATTTGAGGAACTTATGGATGCATATGATGAGTTAGCCAAGCAATATAATAAAATGAAATCTAAAAATAAAAAGTTGAGAAAGGAACTCAAGAAAAACTCTCATGATGAAAACTCCTTCTGTAATAATTGTTCTGCTTTTGAAGAGCTAAATGATTCTCTAATGAATGACGTGGACTTGCATAAAGAACAAATAGGTTTTCTAAGGGATGAAAATGGAACCCTTCAAAATGAAATCTCTGAGGTTAATCTGAAATTGCAGTCAATGTCTAATGATTCAACAATGCTTGATGGGTTAATCCATGATGAGAGGTTTATTGAAGAGAATAAAAATTTGAAAGAACAAATTGACATGTTCCTTGAAAAGCTAGATACCTTTGAGAAAGGTAAAAATGCAGTTGATGATTGTTCTGAAAAAATGCATGCCTTAGAACAAGAAAATGAAAACTATAAAAGTGTGAATGCCATGCTCAATGAGCAACTTGCTGCATGCGAGGAGGACCTTGCTGATTCTGAATTGCAAATCTCTTCGTTAGAAGATGAGATCAAGAACTTAAATGACTCTCTATCTAAGTTTGTTCAGGGCAGAGAGAACCTAGACAGAATTTTGGGAACGAAAGTCAACTTTCAGAGAGAGGGTTTGAGGTATGCTCCTGTAAATAAAAAGTCCTTTCGAGATAAGCTATATACTTCCTTTGTCTTTGGCTCAAATGAAGCCAGTACTTCAAATGGTTCCCCAAAACATCCTGTAGCCCAAAAAAATCAAAAATAAAACAAACATCAGAAAAAGAAAACACTGAAGCAAAAAATAGAAAAATGAGTTTTGTGTGTGTTGACATGCATGCTAGGAAACTCAATGCTGAACATCATGCCTTCCATAAAATGAATACTCGTTGTTTTTATTGTGGCATGCATGATCACATTATGCATAATTGCTTTATCATGAAAAGTGATGAATTAAGAGCATACAAGAACAGAAGAAGCAATGGAGAAAGCAATGGCAAGGGACTGGTCGACACTAGGAGGAAGTGTGCTCAGCACACTCTTGTTCAAAAGCCCAGGAATGACTAGATGCGTTGACGCACCCCTCAGGGCAGGTCGACGCACCCTAAAGCCAGAAGAAGAACTCTTCCTCCTTGTTGCTTTCACTGCAGAAAAATTGGCCACACAGTCAAGGATGGTTGGCATCTAAAAGGAAGGACTCATTCTTATCCCAAGTATGTTAAATTCCCTGTTCACCACAAAAGTTTGATGCATACGCACATAGGAAGAATGTTAAATCATTTGTGTGCTATTTTTATTGTGGTGAATATGGACATGTGTTTGATGACTGTCCTTGGATGACAAGTGATGAATTGAATACAGAAAGGAAGAGAAATTTGCGTGCTAGATATGTAGCTAACCATCAAGGACCCAAGAAAATTTAGGTACCTAAAAATTCTAAATGAGAATTTTGGGTGCAGGGTGCCTTGGAGCTGAACAAAGGATCATCAGGAAATAAAAGCTCAAGGCACAGGTTTGTAAATAAAGTTTTCAACTTATGATTAATTTTACTTGTTAGGTTTTCTTTGTAGTTATTGCAGTAAAGGTCTTTCTTGTTTTCAATAAACCCTGCAAGTATGAAACCTCCTCTCTGAACTGCTGAAAATCCCTCATCGTTAAAGTTGAATATCTGAACTAGATCATATGACTGATGTCCTATGTGAGCCTTCTGGTATATCAAAAGGTGCATGTTGGAATGATGGGCTAAGCCTATCAGAAAGACAGCATTTTGCGTGAGGTGATCTTCGGATCTACGCTCTCCGCCTCGTACCAAAAGGCAGATACTTCAACTGTTCAATTCATGAAGAATCTGTTATGCTGATGGAATTGATATAATGATGAGTTGCTTGCAAGTTTGTGGCTTAGCTTGTTGCTATTTCCAATTTAGCAGCCATAAAAATTTTCTATTTATCATTGTTAACCATTACTTTTGATGATGTTTGTCATGGCTGCATATAATCCAACTCATCATTCATGTGGACATTTAACTTTTTATTTGATTATCATAGCTTCCATAAGCATTGGACTAAGGGGGTGTCTGAGGGTTTGCACTTTCAGTTTAAAATGCATTGCAAACATCTTGAGTCTACATGTGTTGTAGATATTGACCATCATCTTGTGGTCTCATACATATCATGCTAAGGGAAATTTAAAAAACATGTTCTACAGGTTAGCATGTACTGCATTTTCATTACACCATCATATCATGACCCCTTGGTATATAGAATAGTGATTTGTGGAAGGTTGGATTAACTCCATCTGGAAACTATCATTATGCGTGAGAGGATCTTCGGATCAAGTTCTCCACCCAATACTATGGGTCAAATATTCATGCAACTCATAGGCTGCATACTCCCTTGTCAAGTCCCGCAAAGACATTTTGAAATACATGCACAAGGTAAGGGGGAGTCAGCATAAAAGCCCAGTTTGCATGCTTACATACTTCCACCTCTGAAGACTCAGGATAATCATGTTAAACACTTGAATTGATGGCACACTCTCTGGGGGAGCTTGATTCATCTTGATAAATTGCTCATGCTTGAATTTGTATAATTCCTTTCATGTCACTTTAAAATTAAAAACAATGGAGAAGCATGTTTGAAATTGCCTTATTGATGTATAGACATGGTCTCAAGTGTTTTGATTGCAAAATGAATCATCTGCCATGTATAATGTCTAATCAATTTTTTTTTAAAAAAATGTTGGCTGAAAGACCTGCTCCTTTTTGGATGTTCAGAATGCTGTCTACCTACTGCGTCAACCCACAGATCTTGTAGAGTCGACTCAGCAGTTGATTCCTCTTGAAACCTGCCTTCTGTCTGAGCCTTGTGTGTCGATACCATACGGTGCCTGCGTCAACTCACCAGTTCATCTGATCCTGCTGTTTATATTCCTTCAATTCTCATCTTTTGACTGAACTGTGCTTACTTATGGCTCATGAGCATCACTTCCCTTGCTCCGCCTAACAACCTTCCTGCAAGTCACTCATTAAGGGGGAGTATTCCTGCTGAAACCTATTGATCTGTCAATCTACCATATGTCTTCAATTGCTTGAACTTGCTTGGAACATCATCTATTTGTTCAGATATCTGGTTGCCTACTCCAAATTCCTTGAACACCTTGAACTCTTGGGAGAATTTCTATATGTTGCTGAGTTCATTTATCAGAGTAAATTTTAAAAGAGGAATCTTCATTTATGGAGTTCTATGATTGCCCTAGACATGAAAATTGTTGGTTTAAATTTAATGACTTCTTGAGCTTTAAAGCTAAATGGTCTTGAAAGTGGCTGCATTCAGACTTAATGGACCTAAACCAGTCTTTCATGTTTTGTCATGTTATGCCTTCTTAAATCTGAAAGTTTATTTTAAGTACAAAGGCATCTTTGTTTGAGAAACTTCTCTTTAGTATTATTTTTAAACATCATGATAATCTGAAATACTTCCTTAAGGGCAGCTCATAATGAAAGCAATGATTTTAGTCACACTGAGTAACTGGGGATATCGGCATCTGATAAACATATATCCTCACGTAAAAAGGTGTGTACGAAAACCAGTGCTCTAAGGCAGAGCAATGGCAATTGACTCACTGAGAAATCGAGTCCTTTCACCAATGAAGTGGAGTGGACAAAGTCATGAAGTGCCCTGCTGCCTCTGCTCTAAATGAAGCAGATTGGTGAGCTACACTGAGTAACTAGGGATGCTGGCGTCTGATCAACGTGTATCTTCACGTCAAAAGGTGCATGCCACACCTGAATGCTCTTGAAAAATGAAAAACAATAACAATTGGCATCAAGAGAAAAATCTGAAAATGGTAGCACCCCATGGATAAAATTAGAAACTTCAAAGTGTTTAACTTTAATACTAATTGTAGTTACTCTCAAAGGGGCTAATGGAATTGAATGGGTAGATTGAAAGGAGGTCAATCTGGTCTATATATGTAATATTGGTTTATTTCTATTAATTTTGAATGCAGAAATTTTTAAATGCTCATAATTGAGGAACTCAGAACTCGTCAGATTTAAACCAAACTAAAGATAATGGCTTTATCATTGGAGTTCTATAATTGAAGATTCTGAAAAATCTCTAACTCTGCACTTATGATCAATGCTTCAGGCTAAAAACTCCCATCCTAACAATTCTTGGATCTGTCTCTTCTACAATACCAAGTGTCGACTCCCAGAGTCGACCCTCTCCTAGTCCAGCTTTGTCTAGGACCTTGGTGTTCAGGTGTCGACCCCAAGGGTCGACCCCTTGTGTCCAGACTTCTGTCTGGGCTATCCTGGCATTTGTCATTAAGACAAATTGACCTCTTGCTGATATATGTCTACATACTGATTGCTATCTTTAGACCATCTGCAATAAATTCTCCTGGCTACTATGAAAGCATCACCACTCTAAACAATTGGTATCAGTTAACAAGTGGTATCAGTCTCCTTGTCTGATTTTAAAATCTTCTATTGATATCAGCCTTCTTATTCCATCAATTGGTATCAACAACTGCATATGTTTGTATCAACTGGCTTCATCTACTGACTGGCAATGTTGGATCTCCCTGTATTTGCATCTGATTTGATGCTTGCCTTCATGCAATGTTCTTCCTCATGATAGCTGAATTTACTGCTTGTTGAGCTGAAATGTATCATGCCCTTTCATGTGCTCATGTTTTTGACTCTGAAAGTGGCTTAAATCTAAGCCCTCTTTGCTGATGGTAAAGGGGGAGAGAATTGTGGAGTCATTGATAATTGGAAAGAAGTTTGGAGTCATTAACTTTGATAATAAAGGGGAGAGAGTGCAAAAAGGGGGAGAGTGTTGAGAAAGGGAAGAGAATGCATAAAAGGGGAGAGAATGTGGAATAATGCCTATCATGCTTATCATGTTGAATCATATCATGCATTGAATGTTACTTTTTATGACATCAATGACTCATAATTGCCATTATCAAAAAGGGGGAGAATTGTTGTATCCTAGGTTTTGATGATGTCTGATTATGACTCATTGATGAGTCTAATGTGTTTGATGATGTCAACATGACTTCAGTTCAAATCAAAGATAAGTTCAGATTCAAGAAAGTCAGCAGACTTCTACAGCTAAGCAAGTCAAATGTAATAGAAGGCATAAGGTTTAAATGAATCATGTCATCAAAGGTTCAGTGAAAGGAAGCAAGGTAGTTTGAGAAGGTGATAGTGGCAGATAAAGCATTTTAGATCAATCTCCCAAGTGCAAAAGTTCTTTGGATGCATAAAAACCAAGAAAGGGTTTGACAAAAGAAAGAAAATTCAATTTACACAAGGCTGCGTCGACCTCATGCTCAAAGCAGCGTCGACTTCATTGCTCACAAAAGGAAGCATAGCGAAGGTTGTCTTCGAAGGCTACGTCGACCCCAGAGTGAGGTTGCGCCTACTCCTTGAAAAGCCCAAACGGGCATTAGGATGCGTCAACCCCTTGGCACTGCTGCGTCGACTCCAAGTGCATTCCCAGCGAGCACTGAACAATCCTCTCAGTTGCGTCTACTCCATCATCCTGATACGTCGACTCCGGACCATCTCATGAAGCAGACTTAAGCCTACAGCCTTAGCTACGTCGACCCACCTAGTCAGTTGCGTTGACCTCACCAGCTCCAGCAGCAATATGTAGGTGATCATCGTTGGATGCGTCGACCCCATAGTCTCAGTGCGTTGACGCCAGGGCATCCCAGAAAGCATTGTAAACGCATCTATCAAAGGATGCGTCAACGCACCATGCATGATGCATCGACTCCATGACGGCCAGCTTGCCAGCAATTCAAGAATTTGTGAAGATGCGTCGACTCCACTCCATCACTGAGTCGACGCACCAGAAGCTTTCAAGCATAAATCTGTTAAACCTGCAACACTTTCTGAGATTATCCAGAGGATAAAAAATACCGACGTAAAGCTCCAAAAACACACCTTTTGAGGTCTGGAAAAGAATCCTAGGACAAAGATCCTACCTTTTCATTATAAGGATGTCAGTACACCTTTTTGGAGGCAGATTTTCAGGCATCAGATTTGGGAAAGGTCTATCTTATGGTACTCTGCCTTTTTGGTCATAACCAATGGAATTTCAATCTAAGAAAAGGACCTAGGACAGAGGACTGTCCTTTTCTGTCCTGGACCAATGAGGAGGCAGATATGGTAGAACTCCTGACCCAAGAAGCATCATTTCTTTTTCAACAAATCAATGGAAGGAGCTTGGAGGGAAAATTGTTTTTGCCTCTGCTCTGTTGTTGTGTTGGGCCAATCAAAGGCCGCCAGGGAAGAAGCTCATTTGAAAGAAGTCTGTTTTTCTCTGACCAATCCGATCGCAGGTTCCTAGAGGGAAAACTCTCCACCAGTTGTTCTATATATATGAAGCTCTCTGCATGAAGAGAGCTACTGCTGTTTGATGCTACTGCTATCTAAAGAAAAAGAGAGATAGAAGAGAAGAGCATTCTGAGCCTTCCACTGTGAGCATTTGAGAGGAAGAAAAAGAAAGAAGAGAAGAAGAGTGAGTAGCTCTTTAGCATTAGTAGCCCAACCCTGGTTCCACCCAAACCAGTGTTGTTAAAGGAGAAGAAGAAGAAAGGAGTGCAGTCCTCCTTGTAGCCGTCCTAAGCTTGATAGTGCTTCAAGACCTTGATCTGAAGCCACAGTTGCATTCTCCTTGTCTTGTGTCCTGCTTTTCTTTTTATTTGCAACTTCACAATCTTATTGTGTGTTGTTGTGTTTACAGCGTTGTCTGGTGCTCTGTTTAGAGACCAGAGGTGGTTTTGGCTGGTGTACAGCCGTGTGTTTGTGGGGAGTTGTCCCCGTGTGTTTACTACAGTTGTAGCGTGTTTTCTTTGTTATTTGTGTATGTGTGTGTGTGTGGGGCGTTGTCCCCGTGGGGTTCATCCCTGTGTGTGCTGCAGTCTTGCAGCGTGAGGACCTTATCCTCGTGAGGAGCTTGCTCCTCGTTAAGCTGTGTATCAGCGGTCTTGGGACTGTGTTCCTCGTCAAGCTATGTGTCAATGGTCAAGCTGTTAGTCAGCGGTATTTATACTGTTAGTTAGTGGAAAGCCTCACCGGATTTGGTGAGGGGTGGATGTAGGTCTGCGGGTTTGCAGACTAAGCCACCTTAAAATCATTATGTAGTGGGTTGTGTTTTTGTGCGATTGCTCCTTGTCCTCTATCCCCATTCGCAGGTGTTTGCATGTTTTGGATCTTCATAGTTTGTGCTTTGTTTGTGAACACTAAACACACACTCTAGCTAGCTCGGTGCTCGCACACACTAATATTCTGTTCACACATACACCTAAAGCTTGATGAGCAGCAGTTCTGTCTAAGTGTTGAACTCACAATGAGGCTACTTCGACTCCACTGTGGTGCTGCGTCAACCTCAGCCACTTCCTAAACATCATTCCCTTGTCATTCTATCACTACAAGAAAAATGGAAAATATCGATGGTATTTTCTGACTAAAAAGTTTTCATCGGAAATATGTCAGAATGATTCGACTTTCTGACGGAAATATATTATGTCAGAAATTCATCGATAATTACCGACTATTTTTTGACGTAATTATTTTGCCGGAAAGACGTCAGAAATTTTTGACAAAAAAAATTAACGTCGAAACTACGTCGAATATTTCGGACGTATTTCCGACAACAACAAGTTTCATCGAAATAAATAATTGTGGGTTAAAATGTATGAACAATTTCCAACGGATAAATGAAGGCCGAATATTGCTCGCAAATACGTCGAAATAGTTGGACGTATTTCCGACAAAAACAAGTTTCGTTGAAAATAAATAATTACGGGTTAACATGTATGAACAATTTCGACGGATAAGTTTAAGGTCGAACATTCGTCGGAAAGTTTCCGACGTTATGCCGACAAACCATTATCCGTCGAAATATTTCCGACTGATCTTTGTGTGTTGAAAAATGACTAAATGATTTTTCATACTTCCTATTATTAATTAAATTTATGAACAGTTTCAACAGATAATATATAACGTCGGAAATACGTCAGAAACTTTGTTATTAATAAATATTATTATATTATTATATTAATTAATTATCACTTTTATGGTGTTTCATCATTTTTGTAACTATTTTATGGTTATTGGATGCTAAGGGTGACAAATATATGATAAGAAAGGGTGACAAATGGATCATATGGGTTTGAATGAGTTACTAAGGGTGACAAATGGGTTACTAACGGTGACAAATGGATCATATGGGTGACAAATGAGTTACTAAGGGTGACAAATGTGTTACTAAGGGTGACAAATAGGTTACTAAAGGTGACAAATAGCTCATATAGGTGACAAAATAAGTTACTATGGATGAAAAATGGGTCATTTGAAATGGGGTAACCTATAGATGACAGAGGCGGGCTCAGTCGACTCCATGACAAATGGGTCATAAACGTTCCGTGGTGACAAATAAGTTGACAGATGAGGGTGATATTTATGAGTTTCTTGTCATTTATGATATATATTTTTCTATCAGTTTTACCTTTTTTTGTTAATGTTGTATTTATTAATTATAATTTTTTATGATTTTATTGTCATTTTCATAATTATTTTGTTATTATTGTATTTATTGGTTATGAATTTTAAGATTTTGTATCATTTTCACAATTATTTTAGTATTATCGCATTTAGTGATTATCATTTTTATAGTTTTTTGTTATTTTTATAATTATTTTATAATTATTATATTGATTGAATATCATTTTCATAGTTTGTTTGTTATTTTCTTGCCTATGTGATAAATTATTTTATTTATTGATTATCATTTTTATGGATTTTTATTATTATTATATTTATTTTCTCTTTTGGGTTCACCTTCCGTATATGAGAGCAGTAGAGTAAAATGAATGATAAGGGTGATGAATGCATATTATTAGTGACAAATAAGTTGACAGAGGCAACAAATGTACATTAGTGGTGACAAATAGGTTGACAGGGGCGACAAATGTGCATAAGGGGTGACAAAAGACTCTTAACGGTGAAAAATGCACAAAGACAACGGCTCCCAGGGGCAAAGGCGACGGCTCCTGCATGCTAAGAGTGAAAGATGCCTATTAGTGGTGACAAATAGATTAACAGGGGGGACAAATGTGCATGAAGGGTGACAAATGGATCCTAACGATGAACTATGAGCATGAAGATAAGCCCTACTAATATTAGAACCATCGACAAACCCTGCTACTTATAGGGGAAGAACTCCCCTTCGTAAAGGTAACCCCTACCTGCGATGGATGGTATCCTTTATTTGACGGCAACCACGTCACACAAAGATCAATCATCCATCATGCAAAGAAAGGTTGCAGAAAAACAAATTATATTGATATGGAAAGAGGGTACAAGCGGTTACTTGTCCTCTTTGGGACGGAACCTGTCAGGTTAGAGGCTCAACACTCCCTTGTTACAAAACAGGCGGTCCACCTTCGCCAAGGCATCCTACCACCCTTGCAGGTACCTCTGCTTGTATTCCTCCAAAAAGTCACCGCCGCTGCTTTCCCCTGATGGCTGGTCCAGCACTGGCAGGGCTTCCTTTCGGAAGCACAGTCGTTTGGCGGGAACCTACTCTGACGAAGAATCTGACTTCTCAGACGATGACATCTTCACGATAGTGTCTTTGACCGCCAAAGGAACTCAGGATGTCCTTAGGGTTCCCCACAGAGTCTCTATTTATAGGAGGGAGATGAAACCCCTAGAGGGTAAAAGAGTCTTCGTGCCTCCCCAACTTTGTGGAAATCGAAGCGACGGGACCGCGAAGATCGTTCCATCTCCCCCAACTTTTATGACTCTTGGTCCTTCCTTTTTGTCGGTCATGAGATCGCTTGGACCGAGGTTCCTTTCGTCCGGATACATCAGCCGCATAGTAGACGAGAGGCCGGAGAGAGATACTGCAACGGCTAATATCGCATAGTGGTGACAAATAGTCATAAGTGGTGACAAATAGGCTTCAAGGCTGACAAATGTCTCGTAAGGGTGATAAATCGATAACAGAAGTCACAATATGTCATGAAGCGAAACAAAGGCGACGCCTAACGAGCAATAAGGGTGACAAATAGCTCGTTATGAGTGACAAATAGCCATTAGAAGTGACAAATAGCTCTGTAACGGTGACAAATAGCTCATGACAGTGAAACTTGAAGAAACTCAAGTTCATTTGAAAGATTTAACCGTGTCCAAGCGATCCTAACTCTACCAACACGAATCTGAAACTTTCCTAATCATCAAACGACACTAATTAAACTCGACATGTCTTTCTAAATTGACCTACCTTTCATATGTTCGATCTTGGTGGTTGTAAGACTCTTCACACTTAAGCTCCTACCAACAGTACATGAGACATTTTATCAAACACTTTGTCAGCATAGGCGAAGTCCAATATGCACAGACCTTAGTTCAAACTGTGCAGGATATGCACAGACCTTAATTCAAACTGTGCAGGATATGCACAAACCTCAATTCAAACTGTGCAAGATATGCACATACCTTAATTCAAACTGTGTAGGATATGCACAAACCTTGATTCAACCTGTGCAGGATATGCACAGACCTTAAAGGTACATTTGCTTCGACTTGAGTGCATATGCTCAGACTTGTATGAAACATGTGCTCTGACCATGCCTAGTATGCACTGACTTGATGCCTTGAATGCTCTGACCTGATGCCTTCATGCTCTGACCTGATGCCTTCATGTGCACTGACTACAGTAAAGCTGCTCCAACCTTATAATGCACACTGGCACATATGCTTAGACCTTATAGTGCAAGCTAGCACATATGCTCAGACCTAAAATTGCACATATGCTCAGACCTTAGTGTGCGCTCATGCACATATGCTCAGACCTTAGTGTGAAACAGTGACAATGTGGACCGACCTTTGCATGCAGCATTTTGTTCATGTGCACTGACCTGAAATGTAACACTGAACATGTGCACCGACCTTATGTGCTTACATGCAGACATGCACTGACCTGCATATGCAATACTATGAGCATGCATCGACCTGCATATGCAATACTATGAGCATGCACCGACCTTCATATGCAGCACTATGAATATGCACCGACCTTCATATGCAACATGTATGAACATGCACCGACCTTCAAATGCAGCATGTATGAACATGCACCGACCTTAGTGAGAAACATATACACACTAGCATGAGAGGCTATAAGATACTAACAGTGTTGCTTTAATAAAAAGTAGATTCAGAATATCACAATTTGTTAATATCCAAAAGCTGAAGACAAAATGTATTGTTGCCAATCATCAAAACTTAATTAGAAATTAAATCTAGAGAATCAAGTTAAAGGAGACACAACATGAGACACACATTATCCCACACAATCTCCCCACAACATCCGTCTCCGGATAGGTGGTGCCCTCTCCTCATCTTCCAGTTGGTCTAAAATAGCCTCCTCAATGTCGTTGAACATTTCATCGTCATCCATTACAAATTCCATTACAATCCGATCAAAGTCTACACATCACACAAAGCACGTCCATCACCACGACATCAAAGATGAAATAACCAAGTTGTTGACAACGAGTAAAATGTCTAGTACATTATTTCCCTATGCAGACTAAGTGTAGTACACTTCCTTACCTACAAAAATAGTAATAACAAAGCAACTAATATGAAGAAGAGCAACACTACTAGAGTACATAATAGAACAACAACAATACAAGGCACATTTGACATTTGTGTAGTCTATTAACGTAGTGCCTGGTTCCTTGAATCATAGTCAGGCCCGGGACTTGCATGATATGTAGGCATAGGCCTTTCCTATAGTTGAGGATGATCAACATACATATGGTTGCTATTGCTAACCCCATTTATAGCAACATGTGCTTCCTCTACCGAGTGAAAACCCTTATAATGAGCTCCAAGGTATCCATTCACTTGGACAAAGCATTCGGGACAACTATAATATACACCGGGTTTGCGACCAACCCACACTACATAGCATTTATACGTTCCCATTTTCTAAACCTCAATTCCCTGCATGTAAGGTGTTATAAAAGACAATAGGTATGACAGACATAATAATTGCAATAAATTTAATATGAAGTCCAATCCATAAGAGCAAGTTTGTAGATCAGAAAGCATGTAGGTTTAAGGTTATACTGCATGAAGCATGATATAGTGGGGTAGGGGATTTAAGTCGGCTAGTTCAAGTGCATGAACTTGGTTTATGTCATGTGAATTAACACCCAATCAACCTTGTCTTCTTCAGGCAACTCCATGAGTAGTTTTCTATTTATTGGATCTTTGAATAAATCCACTGCTTTAAGATACATGTCACGATCGAGATTTGGAGATGACTTGAGTATGTCAATGCATGCACGCATGGAAGGAGTGTCATCGGCCATGTGGAGGGGAGTAGTACGCTGGCCTCGTAAGAGCCTCAACAATTCATTGCTTGAGATGTGAAGGGGAAATTACTAAGAAATGTAGCTAATACCACTAGAGGTAACAAAAGGTAGGTTGTACAGCAGACTATAGGCAGAGACGATACACAGTCATAGCAGTAACTCTTGGGATGAAACATGCATTTTCAAAATAAAATAATGATAGTGTGGTTGGCAGGATTAATAAAAGCAGAATGTTCATTTGCATAACAACCTTACCCAGATCTCATTAAAAAAATCAATGTATATCAGATATTCCAATGTTTACACACTAAATAAGCATGCAGAGATCTTTTAATAATGTAGAAAACCGGTAACAATAAGCCAAACATGTAGTTCCATAATTTGCACTCTACAATGTATAGTGCATATCCAAGATTTGATACATATAAAACTTTTGTGATATATGGGAAAAAATGAAGATGGTAAAATTTACAACTTTTTTATTAAATTGTAAGCAATAGATGCCTTAATGTGGTAGAATAAAATTTGAACATATTTACATGCTTTCTTGGCAAGTAATAACAATATGGAAGTTCATTTCTGTGTGATGTTATCAAAGTAAGGTAGATGTTAGGCCCAATACAGTGTACAGAGCATACACAAAGCATGGCAGAGGTCCAACGAAAAATAATACTTGTGCAAAGGTTAAGAACAAAACAACCATTGCATCCATTTAATATGAAACTACCTAGAGCATATCATATACGAACATATGAAAGGCCTGTAAAATGCATAAACATGGAAGAGGATTAAAAAAAGGAAGAGGGCATCTGCAGCAGGAACTAGGGATGACAAGGGACCGAGGAGGACGTAGAGGAGACGGGCTCTTCTGCTGGGGTGTTGTGCGCCGGCGTATTTTGACGAAGACTATTTAATCTATGTTGTATGGTTTGCATTGAATATCCTTTGTGAATGTGAGTCTATTTGTTTGGTCACTTGTTTGGCCAACCTTGAGCTCAAACTGAACTACTTACAACTAACCAATTGGCTTTGTTTTTGATGGGCTGTGTCATTTCAGCTAATCTTGGACTGTATGTTAAGTTCATATTGATATCAAATGAGTTCAGACAGCCTTGGATTGAAACTGAATTTATGGACTGATCTTGTAATTCATGTGCGGTTGGTAGAACTCAATTCAAGAATGGATTGCCTGCATCACATCTGATATGTGAGGCTATGATAAGTATGGTTTAAAAAGCCCTGATTCTTTCAAATGTGATATTGGATCTCAATATAAGTTCACATGTAGGTTAAAGGGGCTATGTCAAATGAGTGAACTTGTCATTTGATATGTTTATACATTCAGATGTCTAACTAAATTAATGCAGGATCTAAATAGCTCTCAATCCATTGCAATCTTGGTAAGAATCTATGGATGAATGCATTTCAATTTAGCTAGATTGGACTTGATGCATTCTCAATGTATTTGATACTTAATTGGCTGCATTTTCATTTTTTAATTTCTACTCAAAAAGTGTCGACTCTCAGAGTCGACACTTGCTAGGCAACTCGCTGCCTTGATGCAGCAGGCAGCATGTGTCGACTCTGAGAGTCGACACTTGCTAGCCTGGGTGCTGTCTTTGTTCCAGACAGAACTCCCGCCAAAGAGAGTCGACACTCTTGGCCTGGGTCCTTTGTTTTTATTGCCGGCAGAACGTGTGGCAAAAAGTGTCGACTCGATGCCTTGTTAAGTGTTTTGGCAGAACACTTGACCAAATGTGTCGACTCTGTGAGTCGACACTTTTGTACTGTGTCTTTGTTTTCAGCTTTGGCAGAACGAGCTGAAGAAAGTGTCGACTCACAGAGTCGACACTTCTTCTGTCGCATCCGGATCATGATTTCTGGATTGAATTCGTATCCCCCATTTTGAGATCCGATTGGCTTGATTTTTTACCCCATTACCCCTAGGGTTTCTACCCTTGTTTGGGTGTGGTTCTAAGAGGTTTTCCCATGGGCCTTCATGTCTTTTGGCATCTCTTTCTCTTGAGTATATGAAGGCTGCGATTCTCATACGATGAATGATCTTTGGGCGAAAGTTGTTCATCTTTGCAGGAAAAGGAGAAGAGGGCGACCCATACTTGTTGGAGGAAGGAAGAAGAGGCTGTTGGAGATCGCTTCTTTCGCACCTGAGCTCAGATCTGGAGGTGGTTGTAGCTGCTCTCCACCCTCTGCTGCCTTGGGCATCTGAATCTACAAGGGGCGGCTGCTTCCACTCCCTGGTTTAACATTTCTAGTGCATCCTTCCATCTATCTCGGAGATTGTTTGAAGATTTAAAGGGGAATATCTTGTTCTATCTCTTATACTCTTGGATTTGAGCATAAGTTTATCATATCTGCACTGGGCTTTGTATTTCCATATATCTTTTCTTCATAGATGATTTTGGAGCGACGTCTCCGTGTGCGTGGCTTCTCGTTGTTGTGCGAGAATGCGCGTGTGTGGGGTCGTTGACCCCGTGTGTGTTTGTTTTGCTGCCATCGTGTAGTAGGTTTTAGTGAAATCCTCTCGGGTTGAGAGGGGTGGACGTAGGACGGCACTCGGGTGTGTCTGAACCACCTAAAAATTCCTTGTGCTGTGGTTTGATGTTTGTGAGATTGTTGTTCTATTCTATCCGTTCTGTTTTACGAGTGTGATGCGGTGAGCTGAGAGTTTATACAATTTGTCCGCACTTTACGTTTTATCCGAGTGATTCATCAAACTACGCTAGAGAGTTGCGAGAGCTTGCTTGTTCTTCATCATATTTAAATCCTTTTGTTCAGCTATCTAGATATCTTCTGTCATCTCTGTTTTTAGTTTTTAAAAAGGGGGCGTAATCAATTCACCCCCTCTCGATTGCTTTCCTAACCGGGCCAACAATTGGTATCAGAGCCTCGACTCTGTTTTTATTTAGAAACCTTGTGGTTTAGAGTGATCTATTAGGAATGACTAACAAGGGGTTGATGCCCGAAGGGCACTCTATACACAGGCCTCCCTATTTTGATGAAAATAACTATAGTTATTGGAAGAATAGAATGATGGTTTTCCTCTGTGCTCAAAGCCATAAAATATGGACTGTAATTAAGAATGGTCCATACACTTTACCTCCAGATGAGGAGATGTGGAATCATGATCATATTAAGAAAGCCACTGTGAACTTCAATGCTTTAAATATTATTCAGTGTGCTATTCATCCGAATGAATATGCTCGTGTTTCTATGTGCAGCAGTGCGAAGGAAATGTGGGATAAGTTGAAGTTGATCTATGAAGGTACCTCAGAGGTCAAGGAGACGAAGGCTAATATGCTTATCCAGGATTATGAGCTGTTTCATATGAAGGACGAGGAGACGATCTCCGAGATGTTTGCACGTCTCATGGAGATAACAAATGGGTTGAAGTCACTCAAGAAAGAATTTAAGGATACTGAGTTGGTCAGGAAAGTGCTGAGGTCGCTGTCACCCAGTTGGCACGCCAAGGCAGCTGTGATAGAGGACTCGAAGGATCTATTAACACTTACAGTGGATGCACTCATAGGGTCTCTAATGGCCTATGAGATAAATATCAAGAGAACAGAAGAGGACACCAAGAAGAAGAAGTCGATCGCATTCAAAGCAAACCCAGAGTCTATCTCAAGCCAGGAGGACTCCATGGACAATACAGACAATGAAGAAGTTGCATTGATTACAAGGAAGGTTAGACAGTTTCTGCACCAAAGAAGAAGGTTTGGTGGAAAATTTAGGAAAGGAAAAAGGCTATTCAAGCAAAGAGGCGAGTCATCCAAGCCAAATGAGATAATGTGCTATGAATGTGAGAAGCTGGGGCATATGAGAGGTGAATGTCCTGAATTGTAGAAAAAGGCTGAGAAAGACAAGGGCAAAAAGCCAAGGGCCATGAAGGCCACTTGGAGTGACGAAGATGAGGACGAGCCTAGTCCGATGAAGAAGAAGATATCGAGGAGATCGTCAAGAACTTATGTCTTATGGCACGAAGTGATCAAGAGCAGGTAAAATCTGACTCTAAATTTATTACCAATGATCAATGGGAATTAGCTTATGAGGAATTGTATGAAAAATACAAAAAGCTCAGAAGTGAAAATAAAAACTTGAGAAAGAAAATCCATGAAATCATTCATTCACCTAATTCTTGTGATAAGTGTAGTCTGTTTGAAATGCAAGTTCAAAAGTTCAAAAGTGTTAATGAATCTTTTGAATCCAAGTTGATCATGTTTGAAGATGAAATTTCATGCTTAGAAGTAGAAAAACAGAATGCATTCAAAACCAAAGAAGAAATTCAAGGGAAGAATGAAATGTTGAAAAAGGAATTGGATGAACGGAATGTGAAAATGAGTGAATGCGAGAAAGTCAAGACTGAGGTAGTGAGAAAGAGTGAATCACTTACCACTGAGTTGAATGAAATGAAATATGCTCATGAAAACATGTTAAAGATAAAAGAAAACCAGATTGAGAAAAGTTCAAATCTCATCCATGGCAACAAAAATCAAGTTCATTACAAGGTCAAAAAGTCCCAAGATCATGGAGAATGTTCACACGCACACTCAAAAACACAAAATGTTTATTCTCGATTCCCCTCTACTTCTAGGAATGTAAATAGAGGAAACAATTTTGTAGGAAAAGACCCACCTATTTTTATTGTGGGAGAATAGGTCATGATATGTATATATGCCAGTTGATGAAGTATGATGATGACTTGTTTTTGAGTAAGTATAGTCATACTGTGATGAATGCTAACACTGGACCCAAGCTTGATTGGGTACCTAAATCAAAATGAGATTTGATGGTCGTTCTTGCAGGTCTGCATGAAAGCATTGAAAAATAAATGGTACCTGGACAGCGGATGCTCCAAGAACATGACTGGAAATAAACAACTTTTTGCAGACCTAGCAGAGAAAGATGGAGGAACGGTAATTTTGGTGGACATGATAGAGGTGGGATAATTGGCTTGGGGAGAATTGGTAAGGATCTTAAACACTGCATTAAGGATGTTTTGCTAGTTAATGATTTGAATCATAATTTGCTTAGCATCAGTCAACTTTGTGACAAAGGTCACAGGGTTAATTTTGTGTCTTCTCACTGTTCAATAATTGATGCAAACTCTAATGAAATTAAGTTCATAGGAGTGAGAAGTAATAACACATATCATGTTGATTTCAATGAAATTGTCTCTGAAAATTTATGTTTGGTTGCTAACAAGAATGATGATGTTTGGTTGTGGCATCGCCGTCTTGGGCATGCCAGTTTTAATGTCATTAGGAAATTGTCAAGAAATAACTTAGTAAGAGGTCTTCAATGCTTGAATTTTGAAACTTCAAAAATTTGTGAAGCTTGCAATAAAGGAAAACAAACCACTATTTCATTCAAATGCAAAAATATCATTTCAACTGAAAACCCCCTACAATTGCTGCACTTGGATTTGTTTGGTCCCACCAGGACTCACAGTCTTGGAGGGAAACTATATGGCTTCGTGATTGTTGACGATTTCTCTAGATATGTATGGGTATTGTTCCTAGCTAACAAAAGTGATGTTTTCAAAGAATTTGTTGATTTCTGTGTAAGAGTTTAGAATGAAAAAGGATATGCTATTCAGAAGTTTCAGAGTGACCACGGAAAGGAGTTTAAAAATTTTGATTTTGATGAATTTTGCAGGAAGCAGGGGTATGAGCACCAGTTTTTAGCACCAAGGACCTCGCAACAAAATGGAGTGGTCGAAAGAAAGAATCGAACGCTCGTGGAGATGGCACACACCATGTTGGTAAAAAATGGTCTACCACGGTACCTTTAGGCTGAAGCAGTCAACACTGTCTGCTATATAACAAACCGAGCTATGGTAAGTCCGATCCTTAAGAAAACTCTATATGAGCTATATAAAGGTAAGAAACCAAACATATCTCATTTCAAGCCATTTGGATCCACTTGCTATATCTTAAACAATGGTAAGGATAATTTGGAAAAATTTAATGCTAAAAGTGACAGAGGTATTTTCCTTGGGTATTCATTGACATCTAGGGCCTACTGAGTGTATAACTCTAGATCACTAGTAATCGAGGAAAGTCCTCATGTTGTGATAGATGAGTTTACTGTGAGAAAGCCAAATGATGATATACATTTTCTTGATTTAGGTGAAGGTGAGTTTGAAAAAGGAGAATCTAGCTAACAAGGTGAGGCAAAAGGTCAAGAAAAGGAAGAGGAGAAAGAACAAGAAGCGCGTCAAGTACAATCGACCTTTCCACGCCAATGGACCACACTTAAAGATCATCCCTTGGAGAATGTGATTGGTGGTGTGGATGAAGGGATAAGAACCTGGGCTTCAATCAGAGAAGTTGAACTTCATGATAATTTAGCTTTACTTTCCAATATTGAGCCTAAATCTTTAGATGATGCACTTAATGATAATTCTTGGGTTCTCACCATGCAAGAAGAACTGCACCAATTCCAAAGGAATCGGGTCTGGTTCCTCGTGCCCCAGCCTGATGATCATCCCATAATCGGAACTAAGTGGGTTTTTTGAAACAAACTTAGCGAAGATGGGGTGGTTGTGAGGAATAAGGCAAGATTAGTAGCCAAAGGCTACTCTCAAGAATTTGGCATTGATTTTGATAAGTATTTCGCTTCTGTGGCTAGATTAGAGGCAGTAAGAATTCTTCTTGCTTTTGCTTGTCATAGGAACATCAAGCCTTTTCAAATGGACGTCAAGAGTGCCTTCCTCAATGGAGTCATCAAGGAAGAAGTATATGTGAAGCAACCACTGGGCTTCGAGGATGAAAAATTTTCGGACCACGTCTTCAAATTGGATAAAGCACTATATGGGTTAAAACAAGCTCCCCGGGCATGGTATGAATGTTTAAGTTCTTTTTTGATTGATAATGGCTTCAAACGAGGTAATATAGACCAAATGTTGTTCACTAAGACTTGTGATGAACATGCTTTACTTGTACAAGTTTATGCAGATGATATAATTTTTGGAGCCACAAATCTTAAGATGAATGATGAATTTGCCCAACTTATGCAGGGAGAATTCGAGATGAGCTTGATGGGCAAGTTGAACTTCTTCTTGGGGCTGCAAATAAAGCAGCTAGATGATGACATCTTCATTAACCAGAAGAAGTACACTCCAATGATTGTGAAAAAGTTTCAACTAGAAAATGCCAAACCTTTTGCTACACCAATGTCCACCTCACTCAAATTGGAAGATGAGAAAGGTAATATTATGGATCAAAAGCTTTTTAGGGGTATAATAGGTTCATTGTTATATCTTACTGCTAGCAGGCCTGACATTCATTTTAGTGTATGTCTCTGCGCAAGATATCAATCTTATCCCAGGGAATCTCATTTGTCGGCCGTGAAAAGAATTTTCAGGTATTTGAATGGAACACTTGAACTTGGTTTGTGGTATCCTAAGAATGCTTCTTTTGATTTGCTTGCTTATACTGATTCTGATTATGCTGGATGCAAAATGGATCGTAAGAACACTAGCGGTCATTGCCAGTTTCTAGGGGGCTGAATGGTTTCATGGGCCTCAAAGAAACAACACTATGTGGCTTTATCAATTGCCAAAGTCGAATATGTGGCTGCAGGCAGTTGTGCGGCCCAGGTTCTCTGGATCCAACACCAGTTGTTAGATTTTGATTTTTGCTTGAAAAATACTCCCATAATGTGTGATAACACTTGTGCAATAAATTTGTCTAAAAATCATGTCCAACACTCTCGTACAGAGCACATAGAAGTTAGACACCACTTTATTAGAGATCATATCAATAAAGGAAATTTTGAACTATCTTTTGTAGATACACAACATCAACTTGCAGATATTTTCACAAAACCTTTGAATTCTGATCAATTTTGCTTTCTTAGGGGAGAATTAGGAGTGTGCAGATTAGATCATTAAAATCTTTTCGTTTTCTCATTGTAGATATTTTGAATAAATCCATCTGTGCATATTGTTTTACTTTCTTGCACATAAGGAGATTTATCAATGCACTTTCATTTCAAACCTTCCTTTTTGTGCATAACAATGAAAAACATTTGATTTTCACTCATATCTTCACTCAGTTGCATCCTCATGTATAAAACTGCATATATCTCATACTTCTGTGTGCATGAATGCCATGATTATCCGGTATATCAAATGCTGATTACGGAAGGTTGGATTAAGTCTAGCTGGAAGCTTTCCTCATGCGTGAGAGTGGTCTTCGGACCTACATTCTCCGCCATGTACCGGTAATCAACTTGCTTGAATACATTATCTAATGCATGTTTGAGTGTATATATGATATCACCCGTCTCTTTTTGATTCCTCCTATGACCTTTTCCCTTGATAAATAAAGATGCATTGATTCAAACATGTTTGTTACATGGCACACATTAAGGGGGAGGTTCTTTTTATAACTGTGCATACACTTAGGGGGAGACATAACAATGATTAGACTAATTCATCTCTTACATTCAGTACAATCTTTCTACAATGTGCACTTTTGAGATAAATGACTCTACCTAATAAGGATTTTAGTTATTCCACTCAACACTCTTGAGGGCTCTTGAATCCCTATGTCAAGTCGCGTGTCTCTTGAGGAAAAAGCTGTCAGCCCCTCCAAAAATCTCTATAAGTGCTTTGGAACCGATTAGTCGGGAATCTCCCCTGAAACAAAGGAGGAAACTCAGATCGAAAAGTGACAAATAACCACAATTCAAATAAGTGACGAAACTGAGTAACCGGGGAATGTCCCTGAAAGAAAGGGTATGACTCGTGTCAAAAAGTTAGTCATCTTGTTGTATATAAAAAAAATAAATTGGGGCTATGCGAAGCTACCAAAAGTCGAGCATTGTGTATGAAAGTGTAGGGAGGAAAGGTTCTTACTTGTGTTCCTAATAAAATCTGAAAATCCATATTGCTTAGATTTCATTGCTCATTCTTCACATATATACTTAGGGAGTGATTGTGTGAATGTACCTTTTGAATCAGTCCTATTTCATGGGTAATGCAGTACCATCTTTTTGTAAGCACTCCCTTCTTAATTTTGTTCATACAACTCATGCTCACAATCGATTGCATGGTTCTTAACCCGTCCATACATGACATGCTTGATTCTATATCTTATTATGGATGCATGTGTGCTTGCATGATCATCCATTCCACTATCCATGCATTCTACTGAGTTAATTGTACATATGAGGCATTCGAACTACTTTCCATGTTCTCCATTTCTTGCATAATCCCCTATTTGACTCTGACAAAAAGGGGGAGTAACAAATGGTCTTTTGCATGATTGTGATGGTGAATGGTTGTTGATATTATTTTTTTTTATGGCTGTTTTAATGGGTGACAGTTGATAGTTGTTTTGGTTCATTCATGCAAATCTTTGTAGTTCTTCAAGGTGTTTTATCTTCGTCAAAAAGGGGGAGATTGTTGTGCCCCGATGTATTTTGACGAAGACTATTTAATCTATGTTGTATGGTTTGCATTGAATATTCTTTGTGAATGTGAGTCTATTTGTTTGGTCACTTGTTTGGCCAACCTTCAGCTCAAACTGAACTGCTTACAATTAACCAATTGGCTTTGTTTTTGATGGGCTGTGTCATTTCAGCTAATCCTTGACTGTATGTTAAGTTCATATTGATATCAAATGAGTTCAGACAGCCTTGGATTGAAACTGAATTTATGGACTGATCTCGTAATTCATGTGCGGTTGGTAGAACTCAATTCAAGAATGGATTGCCTGCATCACATCTGATATGTGAGGTTATGATAAGTATGGTTTAAAAAGCCCTAATTCTTTCAAATGTGATATTGGATCTCAATATAAGTTCACATGTAGGTTAAAGAGGCTATGTCAAATGAGTGAGCTTGTCATTTGATATGTTTATAGATGGAGATGTCTGACTAAATTAATGCAGGATCTAAATAGCTCTCAATCCATTGCAATCTTGGTAAGAATCTATGGATGAATGCATTTCAATTTAGCTAGATTGGACTTGATGCATTCTCAATTTATTTGATACTTAATTGACTGCATTTTCATTTTTCAATTTTTGCTCAGAAAGTGTCGACTCTTAGAGTCGACACTTGCAAGGCAGCTCCCTGCCTTGATGCAGCGGGCAGCAAGTGTCGACTCTGAGAGTCGACACCTACTAGCCTGGGTGCTGTCTTTGTTCCAGACAGAACTCTCGCCAAAGAGAGTCGACTCTGAGAGTCGACACTCTTGGCCTCGACCTTTGTTTTTATCGCTGGCAGAACGTGTGGCAAAAAGTGTCGACTCACAGAGTCGACACTTTTGCTCTAGATGCCTTGTTAAGTGTTTTGGCAGAACACTTGACCAAATGTGTCGACTCTGTGAGTCGACACTTTTGTACTGTGTCTTTGTTTTCAACTTTGGCAGAACGAGCTGAAGAAAGTGTCGACTCACAGAGTCGACACTTCTTCTGTCGCGTCCGGATCATGATTTCTGGATTGAATTCGTATCCCCCATTTTGAGATCCGATTGGCTTGATTTTTTACCCCATTACCCCTAGGGTTTCTAGCCTTGTTTGGGTGTGGTTCTAAGAGGTTTTCCCATGGGCCTTCATGTCTTTTGGCATCTCTTTCTCTTGAGTATATGAAGGCTGTGATTCTCATATGATGAATGATCTTTGGGCTAAAGTTTTTCATCTTTGTAGGAAAAGGAGAAGAGGGCGACGCATACTTGTTGGAGGAAAGAAGAAGAGGCTGCTGGAGATCGCTTCTCACGCACCTGAGCTCAGACCTGGAGGTGGCTGCAGCTGCTCTCCACCCTTTGCTGCCTTAGGCATCCGAATCTACAACGGGCGGCTGCTTCCACTCCCTGGTTTAACATTTCTAGTACATCCTTCCATCTATCTTCGAGATTGGTTGAAGATTTATAGGGGAATCTCTTGTTCTATCTCTTCTACTCTTGTATTTGAGCATAAGTTTATCATATCTGAACTGGGCTTTGTATTTCCATATATCTTTTCTTCATAGACGATTTTGGAGCATCATCTCCATGTGCATGGCTTCTTGTCGTTGTGCGAGAATGCGCGTGTGTGGGGTCTTTGACCCAGTGTGTATTTGTTTTGCTGCCATCGTGCAACGAGTTTTAGTGAAATCCTCTCGGATTGAGAGGGGTGGACGTATGACGACACTCGGGTGCGTCCGAACCGCCTAAAAATTCCTTGTGTTGTGGTTTGATGTTTGTGAGATTATTGTTCTATTCTATCCATTCTGTTTTACGAGTGTGATGCGGTGAGCTGAGAGTTTATACAATCTGTCCGCACTTTACGTTTTATCGAGTGATTCATCAAATTGCGCTGGAGAGTTGCGAGAGCTTACTTGTTCTTCATCATATTTAATCCTTTTGTTCAGCTATCTAGATATCTTCTATCATCTCTATTTTTAGTTTTTAAAAAGGGGGGTGCAATCAATTCACCCCCCTCTCGATTGCTTTCCTAACTGGGCCAACATGGGGAAGCCACCTCTATGCACACTGATGAAGGGGATGGCATTGCGGAGGAGCCTTAAGAACTTAAAAGAGAAGAGCAGGTGTCAATGTAGGGTCACGAGCGGGATCAATGTGTCGATTTAACACATCGCTGCAATGGAGGTGGTAACACAGTCCCTCGGGAGCAGAAAAAAGGGGAACGTCGGGAACCCTAGCCGAACGATCGTCACTCGATCGGAGCATATTGCAGAGGTGATTGGACAAGAGAGGGTGTAGGCAAATACACTGGATAAGGGTGAAAAATGCCTATCAGTGGCGACAACTAGATCTGCGGAGTAGACAAATACACTGGTAAGGGTGAAAAATAGATCCTAGAGCTAACCAATGAAAAGCAGAAGGAGCTGAAAGGAGGAGTCAAGTTCACAAGAGGACAAAAATATGAACAGTGCATCAAGAGTTTATAGAGCAATCAGAAGAAGAACGAAGGGACTTGGTCAATGCCAAGACAGTCAATGTTGACTTGTCAAGGTGATGCAGGACGGACACGCGACTCGACTCCAAATGGATATGCGATCCTCGGACTCTAAACAAGCTCACGATCGTCCCTTTTCGAGGGAAGCGTCGGACGTGCGCGGTTGAGAAACCGGCAAGAGCTAGGGTGGTCAACTCATAATTTCGTGCCCGGATCGGGTCACGGGACGATATCTCTCTCTCTCTCTCTCTCGCAGTAGCGATGATATAAAAGTAAAGAGGGCTACGATCCTAGAATGCTCTCTAGCAGCGGCATATAAAGTATATACGAATAAAGCAAAATGTCGAGTCAAGGGAGCGAACACGATACCTCCACGCTCTCGGCGTGGGGAAGACGACCCCGGCCGAATCGGTACTCCCGGAATAACAAGTAATTAATTTACAGCAATGAATATGACTGCCCACTCCACGCAAGGAGGTAAAGGGTGACACAATGGGGCCCGGGAGTAACGGGTTCGGGTTGACGGGCAGCTTCTTGTGTAGCTTCGGCGGCACTCGTATTCGCGACCGTGGGGCCCACATGCTGGTCAGTGGAGCCGTGTGGGACTGGAGTGGCACCACAGTGGTGGGGACGCCTGGAAGGGTGCTCCCTGGGATGGCGGTGTGCTGGTTTGCCGGCTGGAGGCCGGGTGGCTCCGATCTCCACTCGTCGGAGTTGCTGGCCACGGATCTGCAGTTCTGTTTTACAGCGTGTGACCCGGCGAGATCTGCTGCTGTGGTCACTCCCAACGTCGGATCGATGTACAAGTGGTACCGATGGAAATCTGACTTGAAATCCTTCTATCTATGGCTGGAGAAAGAAATTTGAATTTCTGTTGATGGCCTTTATCGAATTTTCAAGCTGCTGGCTCATAGAATCTGAAAACTCAGGGCAGAACCAAGTTTTCTTTAGAGTTTACGTTGCCTGTGATGTAGACCTTCGATTCAGAAGATGCATTATTCATGAAAGTTGTGGAGGCAGAAGAGAGGAAACCGGGGATATACTTTATGAAAGGTTTGGTGGAAGTTTTGATTTTTTGTGGACTTTACACTGACTGGGGGTCGGATCTGGACAACAGGGACTGAACAGATTTTGGGAGAAAGATAGAACTTTTAAAAATATGTAGAGGGTTTTAGAAATTCAAAAAAAATTTGAGGAGGGTGGGAATGGTGGAAAGAACCTCCAATAAATTTGGGGGTTCCAAAAAAAATCAAAAAGTGGGTCAAAAGGTGGAAGCACTGAGCTTCTTCTACACAGATCTGAAAAGGGACAGATCAGGAAGACAGAAAGACACGAAAATAGAAAAATATCTAACGAACTCTGAATGATGTGATTTCTTTACTGGAGGTTGGGAATCAAGCGTGTAACCAACCCTAAAAATCTCAACTCTAGATGAGGCCGGAGTTGGGATTTAAAATTCTCGGAGTGGGACTCTATACAGCCAAACAGACCCTTGGACAAAACTTCAGAAGTGGCTTCGCGGCGGCTCGATGGCGGCACGAACGGCGGCGGCACATAATGAACTCAGATGTGGAGGGGCTAAGGTAGAAGGGTTTACAACCCTGAAATGCAGAGGGAAGAAGGAGGTTCCAGAGAGGGAGAGCTAGGGGGCGCACCAGGCTCCTTACACATTCATCAAACTTTCTTCTCATTAATTCTTCAAAAATGGAAATACAAGGTACTTATAATAAATGACAAATGACTTAATCTACTCTTAGATCTAGGGTTAGGAGGGGTACTTAAGGGACTTCACATTTAAATGTGATCAAACAAAAAAAATAAAATTTCTAATTAATTCTAATGGGGGGGCGCCCCCTTGACCAAGGGGTAAGGTAGGTGGCAAACTTTTGACATTTTACACCACTTGTCTCCCATGTGTTTATTTGACATTCAACCCTTCTAGAAGCCACCTAGGAAGGTTTGACCAGCCCCACATGGCCTAGGTGGACGAATGGGGGAGGACTGGGGGCCCCCTTGCTGGACCTACTGACATTTTACACATAAATCCACTAAGACTTATAATTGTGTATCCATATAACACAAGGGTATACATACAAATATAAAAGGACATAAATGCAAATAAAATATGAGCATTCTTGCTTCGATGTCCCCATCAATTCTCCCCAGGTGGGAAGAACTCGACCCCATCGAGTAAAGGGGGTGACTGCTCGAGTAGCTCCGGCGGATCCGTCACCGTACCAAGTAGCGCGGGTACGCTCCACTCCAAGTGATCGTCACCTGCTCATTCCGTATATATTCGATACGCGCATGCTGCTATGGGGAAGAGGCTAGTGGTGGAACACTCTGGGGTGGGGTCACTCTCAAGGGGAAGGAGGCGGCTCGAAGACTCACTAGGAATCACCGCTAGGTCCCTGTTGGTGACTAGATCCGGGGCATAGATGTAGAACAGATCCCATACTCATCGAGCGAGTCCACTCGCCTCTCACTCATAAGAGACCGACAACGAGCTCGCACAAGGCACAAGCAGACTCACCATGTGCTAACACACATATGCAAACCACACAAACAAGAAATTGACTCATGCATGACTCTAGACAAACCTATTGTTAGTCCGACCCGTACATGGGTGACGGCGGACCAGGACACCCGAACGTGTGCCATGCATGCATGTTATGTAACCGAAGATGGGTGGCATGGGGAACACCTAAACGTCCAAGTATGACCCAGTCATGCATGGACGACTCTTTGGATTTGGGAGACTTGAGAGGGCTAGGAGAGCCGAGTGTGGAAGAGCCGGGTGTGGGTGTATCAAGGATGGGCTTAGGTGGGCCGGGGAAACCAGAGTCTTCATTATCCCCAAATGATGGTTCGGACTTATGGCTATGTAGAGGTTGCTTGGCCCAAGTGGAAAAGGTGGGATAGTGAACTCCGCGGAAGAAGTGGAGTGAGTATGAAAGCTCGGGAGGTTCACTAGTGAAGGGGTCAAAAGGGTCGAAGAAGGTATGACCCCATGAAGTGGGTTCCCCCATGACTCGGTCCCAATTTAAGAATTCATAATCACCGTCATACATTGTGGTCGGTGGGACGATGGTCATGTCTAGAAAATAGGATTCCTCCCTTGGGCAAAATGGAATGAAGTCGGACTCGGCCGGCATCAGGAGGAATAGAAGAATCTCTGTGGTGACACAACCCACGGTGCACACGGAGGTAATCAACCCTATGGCCGGATGGGTGAAGCTACGACTAGGGGGCTGGTCGAAGTCTCGGGCCAATAAGTGCGTCAACTTCCATTGTGCATCTAATCCCACAATAAAGTCATCCAAAGTGTCAACATAGTGACTAGACCGGAACGTGGTATGGAAGGAGTTGACGGGCACTAGTGGTAGGGTGGGGTCCATGGATGGGTAAGGAGGTGGGACCAAGCCATCCTTGAGCCAACTAAGAAGTGGCTCGGCTATGTATAGCGTTCCTGTAAGAAACACGGGTGGCTCGGGCGGAGGTGGCTCCCAATATGATGGCTCCAGATGAGGATCGGAAGGTAAGGGTGGTAACGGAGCACTCACGGGTGGTGAAGGCAATCGGGTAGGCAGTCCAATCGGCTCGGGACTCGGTTGGGAGTTAGATGTTTGCCGAAGGGTAGCCAGGGTAGCATCGGCTCGCTGTAGGTCATCATTAAATGAAGACTCAAATGGCTCGACCTCCAGAGCGACCTTATAGTACTGCGCCAGAGAGAATGCATCGCGGACAAGACATTGGATTCGAAAGTAAAGCCACAAACCTCTTCGGAACTCTAAAGCAGTCGTGGTGCTCTCCTCTCCAACTTCATATCCCAATCGATACTTATCATAGTCCCGAATGTACTCGGACACAGACCTATCACCTTGGACGGGTCGGCATGGGTTGGCCATAGGTGCCGAAAAGATGGGAATGGATCCCTAAAAATGGATATGCAAGGCCATTTGGACAAGACACTAGACCGACTATGCAAGGGTGGAATACATGCACACTAAGGACCCAAGACTTAAACCAAGACTCGGTACGTGGCGGAGTTAATCGATCCGAAGATCACTCGCGCAAGTGTGCGGCCTTCCCGATAGGCGTAGCCTAACGTTCGGACAACACCTTTTTATATACCGAACAATGGTATGCGGATGTAAGCTTAGACCGACTTAGACGATGACTAGACGTAAATGACACTTTTTTGTGTGTTTTTGTTAAGCAAAGACTAATGACTACCCTAGACTCAACTGGCTCTGATACCAAACTGATGCGGGACGGACACGCGACTCGACTCCAAATGGATATGTGATCCTTGGACTCTAAACAAGCTCACGATCGTCCCTTTTCGAGGGAAGCGTCGAACGTGCGCGGTTGAGAAATCGGCAAGAGCTAGGGTGGTCAACTCACAATTTCGTGCCCGGATCGGGTCATGAGACGGTATCTCTCTCTCTCTTGCAGCAGCGATGATATAAAAGTAAAGAGGGCTACGATCCTAGCATGCTCTCTAGCAGCGGCATATAAAGCATATACGAATAAAGTAAAATACCGAGTCAAGGGAGTAAACACGATACCTCCACGCTCTCGGCGTGGGGAAGACGACCCCGGCCGAATCGGTACTCCCGGAATAGCAAGTAATTAATTTACAGTAATGAATATGATTGCCCACTCCACGCATGGAGGTAAAGGGTGACACAATGGGGCCCGGGAGTAACAGGTTCGGGTTGACGGGCAGCTTCTTGTGTAGCTTTGGCGGCAATCGTATTCGCGACCGTGGGGCCCACGTGCTGGTCAGTGGAGCCGTGTGGGACCGGAGTGGCACCACAGTGGTGGGGACGCTTGGAAGGGTGCTCCCTGGGACGGTGGTGTGCTGGTTCACCGGCCGGAGGCCGGGCGGCTCCGATCTCCACTCGCCGGAGTTGCTGGCCACGGATCTGCAGTTCTGTTTTATAGTGCGTGACCCGGCGAGATCTGCTACTGTGGTCACTACCGACGTCGGATCGACGCACAAGAGGTACCGATGGAAAGCTGACTTGAAATCTTTCGACCTATGGCCAGAGAAAGAAATTTGAATTTCGCGTTGATGGCCTTTATCGAATTTTCAAGCTGCTGGCTCACATGATCTGAAAACTTGAGACAAAACCAAGTTTTCCTGAGAGTTGGCATTGAATGCGATGTAGACCTTCAACTCAGAAGATGAGTTCTTCATGAAAGTTATGGAGGCCAAAGAGAGGAAAACGGGGATATGCTTTATGAAAGGGTTGGTGGAAGTTTCGATTTTTTGTGGACTTTACACTGACTCGGGGTCGGATCTGGACAACAGGGATTGAACAGATTTTGGGAGAAAGATAGAATTTTTAAAAATATGTAGAGGGTTTTATACATTCAAAGAAAATTTGTGGAGGGTGGGGATGGTGTACAGAACCTCCAATAAATTTGGGGGTTCAAAAAAAAATCAAAAAGTGGGTCGAAAGGTGGAAGCACTGAGCTTCTTCTACACAGATCTGAAAAGGGATAGATCAGGATAACAGAAAGACACGAAAATAGAAAAATATCTAAAGAACTCTGAATGATGTGATTTATTTACTGGAGGTTGGGAATCAAGCGTGTAACCAACCCAAAAAATCTCAACTCAAGATGAGGTCGGAGTTGGGAGTTAAAATTCCCGGAGTGGGACTCTATCCAGCCAAACAGACCCTTTGACAGAACTTCAGAAGTGGCTTCGCGGCGGCTCGATGGCGGCACGAACGGCGGTGGCATAGAATGAACTCAGATGTGGAGGGGCTAAGGTAGAAGGGTTCACAACCCTAAAATGCAGAGGGAAGAAGGAGGTTCGAGAGGGGGAGATCTAGGGGGCGCACCAGGTTCCATACATATTCATCAAATTTCTTCTCATTAATTCTTCAAAAATGGTAATACAAGGTACTTATAATAAATGACAAATGACCTAATCTACCCTTAGATCTAGGGTTAGGAGGGGTACTTAAGGGACTTCACATTTAAATGTGATCAAACAAAAAAAATAAATTTTCTAATTAATTCTCATGGGGGGCGCCCCCTTGACCAAGGGGTAAGGTAGGTGGCCAACTTTTGACATTTTACACCACTTGTCTCCCATGTGTTTATTTGACATTCAACCATTGTAGAAGCCACCTAGGAAGGTTTGACCAGCCCCGCATGGCCTATGTGGACCAATGGGGGAGGACTGGGGGCCCCCTTGCTGGACCTACTGACATTTTGCACATAAACCCCCTAAGACTTACAATTGTGTATCCATATAACACAATGGTATACATACAAATATAAAAGGACATAAATGTAAATAAAATATGGGCGGTCTTGCTTCGATGTCCCCATCACAAGGTCAACGCCAGTCAAAGAGGACTCCAGAAAGCTCAACTTTTTCTTAACTACAGTCATGATGTCCCAGTCAAAGTCAAAGGTTAATGAATAGATTAGTCAGCTACAGTGATGCAGGTCAAAGACAAGCAGCTAATGGAGAGAAAAGAAGGCAACGGCTAGTTATGTGGTAAGATAAGAGTGATAAATATGCAGTAAGGGTGACAAATGGCCCGTATGACTGACAAATGGATGATAAGCTTGTAAATTAGCCAGTAAGGCTGACAAATGGGCTGAAAGGGTGAATCACGGGCTCGGTGTGTCTGGCACACGCTCAACTCGAAGGCCAAGCTTTGCACGTGATCCGAGGCTACCCTGTCAGAGATATATTCTATCTCATAGGACAATGATATTTCCTTATTTCAGCCTGATCATCTATTATTCACCCTTTTTCGCCTCTTTTACACCAGTAAGGCCTATTTTTCACCATCGGCCACCTATTTGTCACCCTTAAAGCGTAGCCAAAGCCCTTTTCATGCAGCAGGTGACTTGGGTTTTTCTCTTCAGCAGTCTGAACTGGAGTCGACTCCACAGTCGACTCTAGTTGACACTTGTGCAAGTAAAACCTTCATCTTTTCACACTTCAGCCCAGTTCCTTAACCAAACTTGAATCTATCTTCAGAAAACTCGTTGATATTCAAGAATTAACATTATCAAGCACACATATTAACAGCATTAAAACATATGAAACTTTGAAGATCAAAATGTATGACAAAAGATACATCAATCAAGACAGGTATGCCACATTCTGAGGTTTTAGACGTGAAATTGTTTAAGATCTTGTATTTCCAAAGGTAATGAGGTCGGCCCCAAACCGGGGACTAAACATAATACAATCACCCTCATTAAATGTCCATGATGTGTCCCTCTTCCTTGACAATTCATCAACATAATTCAGTACATAAATGGCACAGTTGAGGCTTCCATCTGCCTGTTGGGGACATTCATTGTCGAATACAAGATCCCATTTCTCAACTCCCTCGAATGTCCCATAGACCTTCAGAAACTCCCGTACAACTGCAGCCTGCAAATGAAATCTTTGAAATTATTAAGGAATAATTAAAAGACATTATAAATATCTTTGATTTCATGTACATGGATAAGAAAAAGTACCTAATTTCTTGTAGTGGCATCATGGATGGCCATGCCTCTCATGGAATTGTATGAGACAAAGCGGCGATTCTCCGTGTCAACAGCAAGTAGATGCCAGTGATCTCCAGAGTGTAACACGAAGAATAAATATTTGTTCTTCTATAGTTCTGATAATTCAACATTCTCATAGGCACACTCCAATAATTCGTTGGATTTTTCGTAGTTGGCCGTTGTCCCACCGTTTATGTGATTCACTAAAATGGTGGAAAAATAAACCCACTGCTGAAAGGTGTCAGATTCATTGCATCATGAGTGGAGGAGGTACATCATGGCGTCGATCACCTGTAAATTAACAATCACGATTCTATTAGCAGTAGAAACACAAGTTCAGGGTAGGGCGAGGCGTAAAATTTCATAATTAATGAAAGAAAGTACCGTATCATCTATCATCTGGATGTATAATAGATCAATGACATGACGACGTTTCAAAATAATCCTGTTCTGTAGGACAAAAATGGGGCCACTATATTGGACAAAAATTTTCATGGTAGTCAGAGTAAGGTGAATCAAGATAATTACAGAAACTATAAGATGACAACTTACTCAATATCCCCCGAGGCACAAGCATCAATGAATTCATTCACAATCGTGTTATCTGTCGGCTTCAGCCGGCCTTTGCAGATCCAATCAGTACTCTGTATGAGCTTTCTGTAAAGGTCGGCTTCATCTCCCTTCTACATTTATGCCAATATACCAATATTAGAGTCTATACTGTAAGAAGTAGGAACAACGCAGACTCACCTTCTTCTTCCCCCGTCCTGTTTTCTTTGCAGGCGCCCGCCATTTCCTCACGGGCTTCTTGTCCCGTTGATGAAGAGACTAAGAAAAGATACCTTGACGACTATCGCCATGCCCATTGGTCGCCTTCATCTGAGCTTGGATATCGCCTTGCACATCATCTTCAGGGGTTGCCTTAGATGGCACAGTATCATCCGTACTTTGTTGAATGGGCCTTGGAGGTGGGACATCGGCGGCAATATCCATTTTAGAGGTTTGACATATACTTTGCTCAACATTTTCAGCCCCTTGCACTTCCTTGACAGGGGCTGCCGGAGGTGGCATGACATCATCCGTCACCTGTTCGACGGGTCTAGGAGGTGCTGCATCAGCGGCAATGTGAGCCCCTTGCACCCTAGTCAGAAAGAAGGCCCTCATTTCCTCAAGTAGCCGCTGTTGGATCTTCAATGTAGCTGTAATATCCTGTAGCACAGGCATGCATGGAGCTGATGAGGATGTCTCCTGAGCACTGGGTTGGGTCATCATCTGACCACCGTACACCATGTTCCTTTCACTTGGCACAACAAGGAGCCCTTCGATCACATTTCAAACCACATCACTTCGGTTATTCATTAATGTTGAATGACAAAGAAGAAGTTTTTAGCACTCATAATACCTGTTGGCCTCGCAGGGATCCAATAGAGAATTTTAATTTCCTATCTAGAAATGGCCCCCACCTAAATAGTCGGGGGAATGCCACCTGCCTTAGTGGTTGCCGCACCCGCGTGTGCTAAAAAAACCAGACCTGTAATATGAAATATATCAAGTTATTTTACAATGCAATAGAATTAATGATTGACACATTAATTATTACACAACAAAAATAAAAAAACTTACAGCAAGTGCGGCAGAACAACCAAATATAAATATATGGGCTTGGGATGCATCCCTGGCTCTTCTCTTAGCACGGTCAATTGTACCTGACAGTCGTTTCTGGACCGCCAACACTAATTGTTCAAACTTGTGCATCATTACCTATTGCACGGCGGCTGCACAGTTGTAATCTGAAACTCTGTCAATGTCATCTAAGCATGACAGCATCTGTTATGGATAAGAATGCGTCGACCGTGGGCAAAGGAAAGTGGACAGTAAGAGTACAATCCACACCCGGACAGTGTCGGCCACACCCTGCTCTTCATCGAACCCAACAATTTGCTGGATGAGAGAGCACACTTTCTTCCGGTCAAATGTTGCTGCAAATCCAAATCGATGCTGCAACTTCGACTTCTGTTTCGTGAATCCATAATGTTGAACCGGCTGACCGGAGTAAGGTAATCCTAAAATTATGCCCACATCTTCCACACTGAATGCGACCTCCTTACTGCCCATACGAAAGTAATTTCCTCCATTATGGGTGCAAATAATCTCCTCCAATAGTGTCATGGTGAAGGTGACAGGAGAAGCATTGTCAACATATGGACCAAAGGGTGTGGTCCTCATTAATGACTTGTGGCATTCCCGAAATGCCATCTGATCCCTATCCTTCATGTAAATGTCCATAGAACACCGGGCGGAGATGACTTTTATGTTCACTTGATTCAAAAAAATGTGTAAACAAGAAATTCAGTTAATTGACTGATTAAGAAATACAAAAAATATTAAGAGTAAGACAAGGGTGGCAAATGTATAGACAAAGGAGTTTAGGTGTGGTAAATAGGTGCTTAAGGGTGACAAATGTATGAAATTCATAGACAGGTAGGCCTAAATCTGACACAAATAGGTAGATATAAGTGTGACAAATAAATAGGTCGATAAGGGGGGCAAATAGCTATGTAAGGGAGATAAGGAACCACACTACCTTTAACTTGTCATCCTGAAGTGGAGGCCTTAGAAAGCCTAGGTTCCTCAGATGTTTCTTCTTTGGCCATAGGAACTAGTACAATTTTCTGAGATGCAGGTGGGACATCTAGTTTACGACGGACGGAGCGTTGCATGGGTGTCTCTTTCGGCTCCATGGCTATCAGTGATGAAAGAAAGCTCACAATTCAAGAGTGCTCGAATAGCAAATGACAGAGAGGTAGCAAATGGCACCGCGAGGAAGACGAGACGCTGAGCACGATGGAGAGACAAACCGGATTCTGGTAGGTTGCATAAGAGCCAAGACATGGCGGGAAGGGTAAATAAGTAATTGGGGATTTTTAATTTCGAGGATCCAGTTCGGCGTCATCATTTCTGTTGATGTGGTCTGAGGCGTTGGATCGGCGGCAATATGCAAACAACACCCATGCATGGCTGACGTGTCCCGTTTTCAACGTGGACCAATTAGAGCTTAAGGGCGACAAATGTGTCTACACGGGTGACAAATGCGTTAGCAAGGGTGAAAAATACCATGCTAATGGTGACAAATAGGGCTCAATAGAGACAAGGCTGACGCGCGACTTTCAAGGTAGTGTAAGAGTAAGGGCGACGCCTTGTGGACTTTAGTGGTGACAACTAGGTGAGTATGGGTGACAAATGCTCAACTGGAGTAACAAATAACTTCACATTGGTAACTAGTGAGAAGGAAGCTGAAGGTGAAAAATAACAGAAGAAAGAGGAAGTGGAGGAGAGAGAGACGTGCTCACTAGAAGTCAAAGGACCTACAGTGCTCACAAGAAGACAAAGTGAACAGTGATCCCAAGGGCTCTAAAGTAATCTGAAGAACAAGCGAGGGCTGACCACAGTCGTCAAAGTCAACGCCAGGAGAAGGAAGGATCTACTCAACTTCAACTTTATGTTGACCCAATGCACCAATACTCCAGGCAAAGTCAATAGTCAAAGTCAAGCTTTTGCAACTTCAAAAGTCCAGTCAAAGCCCGGTCAAGTTTCGGCCAGCGACAGTGGACACAGAAAACGACAAACGTGGAAGAACAACAGAAGAAGACTAAAAGTAACAAATACTCTCCTAAGGATGACAAATGAAGATTCAGCGGTGACAAAGAGATATATAAAGGTGACAAATGGATGTTAATGGTGACAAATGTGGAAACAATGGTGAAATTTTCAAGGCAGCAGGGAATGTTGTAGCAGGGAAAAATGTTGCAGAAGGGAAAATGCCAAGGCGATGACTATCAGCCATAAGGGTGACAAATAGATTTTAAGTCTGACAAATAGCCGTTAAGGCTATAAAATGGGTTCGCAAGGGTGAATAATTTCTCAGCACGTGAGACGTCAAGCGGGGGACTTGACTAAGTTCCTTAAGTGTATCGCTGTTAATCATGAGGTGCCGGGTTCGAAACAAAGTTCTCCTGTGTTTTCATTTACATTTTTAAATAAGTTATATTAAAAAAACTCTGGTTTTTCTTCTTCCCGCCACCGATCCTTTCTTTCTATCCCTCCCCTCCCCGCCGACCATGGTCGATGTGGGGGGGGGGGGAGGCTTCATCTTCTCAGGAGGTTTCGCATCATGGCGAGGTTGCTGCTGCTACCACCATCGCCAGGAAGACCTTTGCTCGTGTTGTGATGGAGTCAAAGGTTTTGCCGAAGATTTCATTCCAAATCAAAGCTCCGGCGTTTACAGAGCAGGGAGAGCCTGCAGTGTTCTTTTCTAAGGAGGAAATTCAAGCTTCCTGTGAGCATCTTCAGTATGCGGTTGTTGCGAAATGCTCTTATGGACGTCCGTCCATCCCGGAGATTAAAGCTGGAATTTCTCAGCGCCTTCATCTGTCTTCAGATTTTATAGTTAGCCGCTTGAACGCCAGGCATATTTTGACCAGACTTGGTAATGAAGCGGATTTACTCCAGTTGTTGATCTTGAAAAGCTTGTTTGTAAAAGGTTTTCTATTCCGGTTTTTTAGATGGTCACATGGCGATTTGATTCTGATCCTTCGACTATTCCTGTTTGGATTGGCCTTCCGGCTCTCCCAGTGAATTTTTTCCATGATGACATGCTTAGATCCATAGCAGGGAATATAGGGCATGTATTGCAGATTCATGAGTCTACCTCTGCTCTGACGGAAACATCGGAAGCCCTGGTGTGTATTGAATTGGACCTTGATTTACCAAGAAAAGAACGCATCTGGATTGGCTCTGAAGAAGGAGGATTCTGGCAGAAAATTAATTATCACAGAGCTCCTCATCTCTGTGCTTTTTGCCATAAGATTGGGCATTTGGAGATTTCTTGTAAAAAGAAAATAAGTAGGAAACATCAGAGCCAGTTAAAGGGATCTAAGGCTTTGATAAATGGCCCACGTCAAGAATATAGGCCTCGACCACACATGCTTGGTAAACAGCAATGTCAGTCAGTGGTGAATACAAATAGATTCGCTCCGTTAGCTGATTCTACTGATGGAATGGCTTTTGATGCGACTATTAAAGCGCAATGCCTTAATTCTGATGTATCTGCGTTGGCTGATAAATCTGTTGTTTGTCAAGAGTTGCCGGAGAGTAGTGGCCCGGTCCCTGGTTGTGGAATTGCCACTGTGACACACGGCAGCAATGCTACTGAAGGTGTTAAAGACAAGTTGTGTAGCCATGTTCTCTCTTCTCATTATCATGATATGCAGAGCTTACCTGAGAGTTCTCTTACTTTATCAACTGGCCAGGGCCCTTACTTCAACTTTAAAGGGAATTCGAAAGGTGTCTCCAATATCTCTGCTTCAGAAAATTCTAGAATGTTGTGTCAAGAAAACCAGAGTTCATATCCCTCTGATGATTTGAAACCGAATGAAGTCTCTGTTTTGCCAGGTGTCTTATTCAGTGATGCCCGATTGACCAGGGCTAAAGCAAAGGAACTGGCTGCCCATTCTTGTTTTAAGGCATCTCATGTTTAATTCAGCTTTGATTTGGAATATAAGGGGTATAGGGAATAATGCATCTGTTAGATCCTTGGCTAAACATATTAGTGATTACAATATATGCATTGCTGCTATTTCAGAACCTAGAATAAAACTTAGTTGTGCGCTTAAAGTGGCAGGGCGAATTAAGTTGCCTTCTGTTATTGGGAATAATGGAGACTCTTCCAAAATATGGCTATTTTACAAGCCACCCTTTCATTTAGAAGTTATTGAACAGCATCCTCAATTCTTGACTGTTGTTTTGAAAGACAGTAACATTGCATCTTTGTTATTCACAGTGGTTTATGCTTCTTGCAGTATTAGTGACAGGAGACTTTTATTTGATTCTCTTATGTTATTTAGTCAGAATGTTAATCTCCCCTGGATTATTGGAGGGGACTTTAATTGCATTCTCTCCCCTGAGGAGAAATTAGGTGGCTCTTTGCCTTCTATGACAGCCATGTCAGACTTTCAAGGCTTTATTTTTGCAGTTGGGCTGATTGATGCTGGATTCACTGGGTCAAATTTTACTTGGACTAATAACCAAGTGGGAACTTCCCACATCAGAGCTAGACTTGATAGAACTCTATTGAATTCCATGTGGATTCAAAGTGATCAGAAGATGTCTATTAGACATTTAACCAGGGGGCCATCAGATCATGCCCCTATGTTGTTGCAGATTTCTGCTCCATCCCCAGCTAAGCCAGGGAGATTCCTCTACCAACATATGTGGCATTTGCATGAGGATTTTTTAGAGTTTGTCAAATTGCAGTGGGCTAAACACAATTCCCCTTATACTCATCCTTTCTACTATCTTCAGAGGAAGCTGAAAAGTTTGAAGATGGCACTTCGAGCCTGGAATAAAGAGGTATTTGGCCTTATTGATGATTCAAAGTCTGCAGCTGTTACTCAAGTTGAATTAGCGCAAGTTAAATTTGATGAAAACCCCACAGTGGACAATCGTATAGCTTTTCAGAAGGCCAATGCTCATATGCGGCTTGTTCTAGCTAGGGAAGAAACTTTCTGGTTTCAAAAATCAAGAGCTCAGTGGCTGTCATGTGGGGACAGAAATATAGCTTTTTCCCACCAACTTACTAAACTCAAGAGGCAGCGAAACCACATTCATAAGCTCAAGGTGAATGATATGTGGGTAGAGGATCAGGAGGCTTTGTCTGATGAAGCAATTAATTTTTTCAAAGGTATCTTAACCTCTGAAGATCACTTAGTTGATGACACTCTTCTATCTGTTATTCCCTCTCTAATTTCTGATGATGTTAATGCTATGTTAACTGCTATTCCTATGGCTGAAGAAGTGAAGTCTGCTGTATTCTCCATGTCTGAAAATAGTTCACCGGGCACGGATGGCTTCACTGGGGGTTTTTTCACTCACTGCTGGGGCATTGTAGGGGAGGATGTTATTAATGCTATCAAAAGTTTCTTTCAAGGGATGGGCCTTCCTCAAGGAGTGACATCCACTATTCTGTGTTTAATTCCAAAGGTGAGTAACCCTACAACTTTTACAGAGTTTCGGCCGGTTAGCCTCTGCAACTTTGTCTGCAAAATTGTGTCCAAAATATTAAGTGACCGCCTTAGATTGGTTCTTCCTATGATTATATCCAGTGAACAGAGTGGATTTGTTAAAGGAAGACAGATTTCTGATAACTTCTTATTGGCTAAAGAGCTACTTATAGAAATTGATAAACCTGTTCGAGGTCACAATATCCTTATTAAACTGGACATGGCCAAAGCTTATGACCGAGTAGAATGGGATTTCCTTCTAAAGGTTCTTAAATGCTTTGGTTTTTCAAACAGGTTCAACTCTCTTATCGCCCAATTGCTAGTTAACTGCTGGTTTTCCATTGCATTTAATGGCCAAATTCGGGGCTATTTTAAATCAACAAGGGGTATCCGACAGGTGGATCCCCTTGCCCCTGCTTTGTTTATTATAGCAGAGGAGGTTCTTAGTAGAGGGATCAAATCTTTATTTTCTAGTGGCCTCTGCAAACCATATCATTTACCTCATGGCATCCAATATATATCTCATATTCTTTTTGCCGATGACTCTATTATCTTCATGAATGGGTGCAGAAGATCAGTCAGATGCTTGCTAAATTTTCTGAGGCAGTATGAGATGTCTTCTGGCCAGAAAATAAATGCACAAAAAAGCTATTTTTTGACAGCTAAGAAAATGCCCCGCTCCTCTGTTGATAGAATTGCACAGATAACAGGTTATCAACATAAAAGTGGCAGCATTACTTACTTGGGTATTCCTCTGTTTAAAGGTAGACTCAAAACACCTCATTTTAAATATCTGCTTGATAAGATCGATGCAAAGCTTGCTGGTTGGCAGAGCAAGGTTTTATCTCAGGCTGGGAGGTTAACCCTCCTTCGGTCTGTCCTCACCTCAATTCCAGTTTACTGCTCTAGTGCTGCCTCCATTCCTTATATAATTCTAAAGCAAATTGGAACCATTTGCTCCAACTTTTTCTGGCAAGGGTTTGAAAATGTTCACAGAAAGCATTGGGTTTCATGGGAAAAGATGTGTCGGCCTATTGAGGCAGGTGGCTTGGGTCTGCGCAGTTTTTTTGATACTCAATTATGCTTTTATGTTAAGCTTTTATGGTTATCCACTCATAGTGACTCCCTTTGGGCTAAGTTCACTAGAAGCAAATATTATCAAGGGCTTCATCTATCTGATTGCACCACTCCCTTCCCGGCTGGCATCAAAACTAAGGACTTTGAAAGAGCCCGATCTATTGTCCTCGCAAATTCTAGATCAGTTGTTTTTGATGGAGCATCTACAAACTTTCTTAAAGATATCTGGTATAGAAACCAACCTCTATCTGCAGTTTTTACTACTCAGCGAGGATTGAAAAATTTCTCTGTGCAAGAAGTTTTGGCAGACCCGCAGCATCATGTATGGCAAAATCTTGAATTGCAGGCTTTTAAAGCTGAGTTATTATCATTCTGTACTCGCTTTGGGCAGGACAAGGCAGTTTGGTCTCTTACTAACTCTGGTAATTTCAGTACCAAGTCTGCTTACAGATTCATTAGGAATCAGTCTAATAACCAAGGTGTTCCTTTTAGTAAAATCTGGTTTCAGAAATTTCCTCCCCGAGCCTCTCTTTTTTGCTGGAAGCTGCTAAATCAGGCTGTTCCTGTGGACAGTAGGATTCAAATGAGTGGCATCCACTTTGCCTCCAAATGTGTTTGCTGTAGTTCATCTTTTAACGAGGATGAAGACCACCTTTTTATTGATAGTGAAATTGCCAGGCCCTTGTGGAATTTTTTTGCTCCTCTGCAATCTAATTCTTGTTTGCAGTCTTCAAGCATTGTGGAGAGGATTCACCAAACTGCTAAAGAGGCTTCAATGAGTAAACCGGAGGGCTTTATCTCCCTGTTGATAATCATTATGGTCTCTTGGGAAATCTGGAAATCTAGATGTCATGCAAAATTTGAAGGGAAGAAACTCAAGCCTGTTTATATTTTTGAGCAGATTCTAGCTGACATGAAGATTGTTATAAATCAGATTACATTCAAACGAGTGATTAGCCGCAGTTACATATCCAAACTGCTCTCTTTTGGAATTACAGTCAAAGGTCTCCAAGCTTCTTACATAATTATTTTTTGGAAGGCTCCATCTATTAACTTCTCCTTGCATATTGATGGAGCTAGTAAAGGCAACCCGGGTCTTTCCGGTGGTGGGGGATGCTTCAGAGATTGCAATGGCTATTTTAAGTTGGGATTTTCTTACTTCTATGGTCATGGATCTAACATGGTGGCTGAGGGGCGGGCTCTTTTAGATGGTATTCGTCTGGCACTTTTCCATCACATCCCAACCTCTGTTATTATCTCAGATTCTTTAATCTTAGTTGAGCTACTGAACAAGAAGAAGGATCCGCCATGGTCTTTAGTTCCTTGGTGGGAGGAATTGACTTATTTGTTTGCTTCACTTCAATGCCCCCTGATTCACTCTTTCCGAGAGGGAAACCAAGTGGCCGATGCTCTTGCGAATTATGCAATCCAAAGTGAAGGAAATTCAGAATTTCAGTTAATGAGAGACTTGCCTCTCATGATTAGAAGATTCGCTATTGTCGATATACAAGGAGTTCCCAATTTTCGCAGAAGGCTTGTATTGACCACCGTTTTCTTCTTTCTCTTTCTAAGCCCACTTTTTTTGGGCTTCATATTTCAGTTTCTTTGGGGTATTGCCCCCCCTGAATTGTATATAAACTCTTCATACCAATAAAAAATATGACCACAGGGGATGCTAGGAGGAGTGGGAACATTCTCCCTCATTGAGGGGGGGTGCACTCGACCTATGCTTACCTTGTTTGGTTGGTGTTGATAAAAAAAAAAGTTATATTAAAAAAACTTAAGGAAACCTTAAGCTGAAGCTAAGATTCGAACCCGGAGAAACCCGTTTAAATGGCAGAATAATAAACCAAATGATACAACATGTCATTTCAAATAGTTTATTCCATTATATATATATTATAGTTTTCCGTATCGATACGCAATGTCCAATCCTGTCTCGAGCCGTGGCCGGGACGACCGATTCGGTAGGGATGGCCACACCTGCCCCGAATGATGTCCACGTGACTCAAGGATGACATTGGCACAAGATCCGAGTGCTTCCATGTGGCATTCCCCGCGAGGAGCCCTAGCTCCCGAAAATTCATTATAGACGTGATGGTAAATTTAAAACACATGAGTTTGACGGGGGCATAGAATAATAAGAAAATGGTCAACATGTGACCGGTATGCCTCTGAGTACCTTTTCGCACCCCGATGTGGGCCTTTCAAGATAGCTAGGCTTTTCAACATGCTGTCTCTTCTTTTTATAGAAATCGACTTATCGACCATGCAGCCCCATTGCTTGGCGATTAATCAAACGTTTTCCCCTCTTATCGTCGTGATCGACCTTTATGGCACAGTGGGTCGCCAGTCTCGACCCGATGCCCACCAGCATCTGCTTAGTGATCAGAAGGAGCGCACCTTCGGTTAGTCCAGACCATTCCAGTCTTGGAACATAAACACATTATCACACACGTGATTGGCACGCCCTATCGTAAGTAAAACTGATAAAAGATATAATGATATTTGATTATTATCCTGAGTGCTTCCACGTGGGATTCCCCGCGAGGAGCCCTAGCTCCCGAAAGTTTATTATAGACGTGATGGTAAATTCAAAAGACATGAGTTTGACGGGGGCACGGAACAATAAGAAAATGGTCAACATGTGACCGATACGCCTCTGAGAACCTTTTCGCACCACGATGTAGGCCTTTCAAGGTAGCTAGACTTTTCAACACGCTGTCTCTTCTTTTTATAGGAATGGACTTATCGGCCATGCATCCCCATTGCTTGGCGATTAATCAAACATGTCCCCCTCTTATCGCCGTGATTGACCTTTATGGCATGGCGGGTCGCCATTCCCGACCCGATGCCCACCATCGTCTGCTTAGTGATCAGAAGGAGCGCACCTTCGATTAGTCCAGACCATCCCAGTCTTGGAACCTGAACACATTGTCGCACACGTGATTGGCACACCCTATCGTGAGTAAAACTGATAAAAGATATAATTATATTTTATTATTATCCTGAGTGCTTCCACGTGGCATTCCCCGCGAGGAGCCCTAGCTCCCTAAAATTCATTAGAGACGTGATGGTAAATTCAAAACACATGGTTTGACGGGGGCACAGAACAATAAGGAAATGGTCAACATGTGACTGATACGTCTCTGAGTTCCTTTTTGCACCCCGTGATAGGATCCAAGGCCTGGATACTGAGGGGGGGGGTGAATGTATCCTGCTCCAAATATCGCCCAATTAAAACTCTAATGCTCAAGGATGCAGAATTAAGAGCAGTTGATGAAAAGTGCTGAAAATACTTAGAAGGAACTCAGCAAGACAACACAAATCTATTAGCCCTCACACGTTCCTAAGCAAGCATCTAATGAGCGCAGCAGAGAAAATAACATATAAGGAAAAACAAACCACAAGTGAACACCGAGATTTTTAGGTGGTTCGGTGCAAAGACCTACGTCCACCCCTCACTCCAAACCGGAGTGAGGCTTTCACTAGCTAGGCTAGAAACTGTAGACTCAGTTTGTATCAAATTGCTGCCACATAGCTTGACCAGGGGAACAACCTCCCCTCTTCCTCCCAACCTGAGGGACACCCCAAGTGACTCCCAGCCACTTGGAAACCAGAGACGCAAGTCTCTCTTCCTCCAGACCAGGAGGGAACACCTAGTCTTGCAACCCACAAGAACAGAACCGGAGGACCAATCCTCCCTTCCTCCAAACCGGAGGGGAACCTAGAGACCTAAGTCTCTCTTTCTCTGAAACCCAGAGGGAAGCACAGGTGACACCAAGTCACCTGCAAACTAGAGGTCTCGGACCTCTCTTCCTCCCAACCGGAGGGAACCCGACCTCACACAAGAGAATCAGAAGAACAATTTGTGAATGGTTAAAAAAGAAAAAACAAAAATGCAGCAACAGAAAGCTGGAAGAATAAAATGCACAAAAGCTCTCGCAGGAGCTGGCTGGCCTGGATTTGATCCACGGTCCAGCATGAACTGATTTTCAATTGAGGCTTCCTTTGCTCTAGCTCTCTCTTCTTCTCACTCTTATTTTTCTTCTCTTTCGTAGGCTCTCTCTCTGTCTCTTCTTTCTTCTTCTTCTTTCTTCTTCTTCTGCTGACTACCTTTCTGCAGCTTTATCTTCTATCTCAATCACTCTCTTCCTCTTTCTTATCTGATCTCTTATTCTTATCTTATCAGCCTTCTCCAGATGGAGGCGGCTGTGTATTTATAGCTAAAACAATTAGGGCGTTATCCTCGGATCATGTGCCAGGTGCCAACCTCGGATCACGTGCACTTCATAGTCTTTACGAATAGTACCTGTCACACAGACATAAAAAGATATCAGTTGGATGTATATACTTGGTTCAGGCTGTTAACAAAGTGTGTACAGGCAAGATGCAGCTTGAGTGTATAGACTTGAAGGTTAACTGAGTGTACAGACTTCGTGTGAAGGATAGAGTGTATAGGCTTGAACACTTAACAATCGAGTGTATAGACTTGAGGTTAACAAACGAGTGTATAGGGTTGAAGGCCTAACAATCGAGTGTATAGACTTGAAGGTTAACTGAGTGTATAGACTTCGATGCAAAGGCTTAACAACGAGTGTGTAGACTTGAATGCTTGGAAGGATATATACACTTCGTCTTTGAAGGGGATGCACATATGCTGAAGTGTGTATAGACTTGCTGATCAAAGGAACAGAATGTATAGACTTGGTTGAAGACAATGCAATGTATGGACTTTGATGAACATATGCATTGTATGGACTTAATGACCCAACCGATGTATAGACTTAGAAACAGCAATGAAGCAAGTGTGTACAATGTGAGAGAGTGTATAGACTTAGCCAACTTGAGACACTGTACAGACTATGATGCACAAGCAATGCTAGACTTCATGATGCCAACAGACAATGACTGTGCAGACTTGTTTTGAACAATGCACGCTGTGTAGACTTGCAATGCAAAGGCTGATGTATAGACTTGGTAGTCTGGAGGGTCGACGCATCAAAGAAAGGGGTCGACCCATGATGCATGGATGTATGGACTTGAAGATTCGAAGCCCCACAATGTTTAGACTTTAAGATGCATACGCCAAGGCTGTGCATACTTGAAGAGACGATGTACTGTAGACTGTCAGACTCTGTACAGACTTGCAGCTTGAGATGCTTACAGAGACGGACCACTGTATAGACTTCAAGTCCAAGTTAGACAGTGGTTGTACAGACTTGGGAGGCTTGACACAGTGATGTACAGACATTATGATGTATAGACTTAGGCAAGAGACTGGTTGTATAGACTTCAACACAGCTGCGATGTACAGGCTTTGACAAAGCAGTGTTGTACAGACTTGATGAAGCTTCAGATGAATGAATGTATAGACTTCCCAAACGAATGTACAGACTTCAGAAGATGAAGACCCTGTATAGACTTGAGTGCCTGAAACAGTGCTCTGTACAGACTCGCCACTGACCAATGTATAGACTTGAAGAAGCTGAGTGAACAACGTATAGACTTCACGTGGAAGCCCAATATACAGACTTGAGCTATGCAAGCTATAGTGCCGATGTGTAGACTTTGGCTAGACAATGCTATAGGGCCGATGTGTAGACTTTGTGAATGTTCAGACTTAAATGCTCGACCAGTGTACAGACTTGCCACCGACCAATGTATGGACTTAAAGAAGCTGAGTGAACAATGTATAGGCTTTGAACTCTGTACAGACTTGAAGACCCTGAGCCAATGTATAGACTTTGCCTTAAAAACGAATGTATAGACTTTGAAACAGAAGTCAAGCAAGCGATGTGTAGACTTGGCCAGAACGTAGGGAAAGGCGCCAATGTGTAGACTTGATCATCCAGCAGTGTATAGACTTTGCTTCGAGCAACGTAGGTAAAAGAGTCAATGAATAGACTTTGCACAGGAGTGCCTGAAGTAATGTATAGACTTGGAGAATAGCGTGAGACACAAGGACACTGCTCGCTGTACAGACTTGATCAAGGCAGCTGAACAATGTACCCACTTCCAATGTATAGACTTCTCATGAACAGTCCGATGAGCATACTTCCCTTCGATGCATCTACAGTGCAATGTATTGACTTTGAAGAATATGTACATGGCGCTGTACAGACTTTGAATGAAGAGCCCAATGTACAGACTTGGATGCCCAAAGGTAATGTATAGACTTGTAAGACACTCATGCACTGAAGATGTATAGACTCTGAAGAAATGAGGCGATGTGTAGACTTTGAGGTTCAACTGTGGATGTATAGACTTGAAGAAATGAGAAGGCGATGTACAGACTCTACCAATGTGCAGACTTTGCCTAAATGTAGAGTGTAGACATGGAGAGAACAAAATGGCGTTGTATAGACTTGAAGATCTGGGGGGTCGACCCATCAGGAAAGGGGGGTCGACCCACTACTGTCCAGACAATGCTGAAAGGGTATAGCAGCATCACCCATTGAGCAGACTAACATCAAACAATCCAGATGAACTGCAATTATGAAATGCATCAACAACTATGAAATGCACCAATGCACACACCACACAGCCTCAGCCTGTTCGTTGGTTATGTCATTCAGATAAGATGTTCAATGAAACATGCATATGCAACATAATGCAACACAAACAGATTTATATGCAGATTCAAACAGATGATGACTTATAGTGTTTGATATCCTCAAAATCACAGGGACGCAACAATCTCCCCCTTTTTGATGATGGCAACACTATGAGTCATATTGACTTGATGAAATATTTCTCCCCCTTTGACTTCAGCAAAAAGACATGAAGTGAAGAGGGAAGAGTAAGATTCCATAATATGAGTGAATTATAAACTCCCCCTTTGACTAAGCTCCCCCTTATCAGAAACGATTTGATGGATGAAACCAATTGAGATGTTGGGAGACTATCAACAAAAGCACAGGGACACTCAAAAATGCTAATTAGATCTCCCTCTTTATGAAAAACACTCATCATGACATGGAAGCTCCCCCTGATTGGATGGAGTGAAGTGATGAGCATCTATCAGCAAAGCACAAACTGTAATCACAATGATTAAGTGAGGAAGACAAGATTTCAGTAGCACACTATAAGGATGAACTCTGGTTATCCAAAGAACTGCAAGTACACAGGTTAAACTGAGAGAAGTGCCTCTCATAAATGACAACCAGTCTGAATCAAAACACAGTGATAAAGAGCCATAGGATGAGCAGATTCAACAATTAGTGATAATTGAGATATTGAACTTTTCAGCAAGATACCAACTTCATAGAGCATAATTTTAAGTTCTAGATTCCTCCATTATAGAAGCTTATGAAACCTTGATTGTCAGATGTGGTTTAAGAATGATGTAAACCTAAATTTTTCAAAGAGAAATTGTACTCATATCTGAACCAACTCTTAATAAAAAAGAACTGCAAGCTCATATAAGATTCTAGTTCAACCAACTTCCATCTTACTTAGTTTACTTTCCATGACAGCTTTAAGAGAAACATAAGTGAATGCACTTGAATTTTAATTGTTCTTTCAGAAATTGATTTACACATATTCAAAAAAACAATTTTAATGAACAATTTTGGTTTATCAGCACCTTTTGACGTGGGGAGACACCTTGATCAGAGGCCAGAATCCCCAGTTACTCAGTGTGACAACCGTATTGCTTCTTCCATTTTAGAGAATAGAGGTAGCATTAAAAGTATCTTTGGCATGAGGATACACCTTGATCGGAGGCCAGAATCCCCAGTTACTCAATACAACTATGCCATTGATCTGCCATATTTTCACAATTATTTTCAATCATCTCTTTAAGCAGAGTTAACCATGGTACTTCATGACATAATCCTTTGGACAGGTTTCTCAGTAACCACAGTCATTGCTCTGTCCATACTTTTACTCAAAATAGATTCAGAACAAATTAGATGTTTAGGAACAACCACATACACTATATATCTCAGTCAACGTAGACATGGATATCAACTTTTCAGATTTCAGAAAGTCTTACATGAATTTATATGAAGCAGATAGTTAAAGTTTATTAAGAGGTTAAAACAGATATTTTCAAGTTCCTTGTGACCAAACAAGAGTACATAAGACTTAAACCAATTCCAGTTAACAAATGTTCTTAAGCATGTATAATGGAAGGTTCCTCATTAAAGATGTTTTAACTTTTATGAAGTAGTATATAGGCTGAAAGTTTACTTCATATCTCAGCTCAGTAAATCAAGTGAGAATATTCAACAGATAGCATGGATTTTTAAAAAAAAATGTAGCAAAGGAGCTGCTCTTGAGCATTGAAGTTCAAAGTTGACTGAATAGAGGTGAAGCTCTCCTTCAGCAGATTTAGGAGAGGCAGATAGATACCTATAAGGTATGAATTCAGATTTTGAACAACTTCAAAAGCAGTCAAGAAATATCATTTGATACCACTTTGATGATGGAATCACTGATACTACAGATATGACAAGATGAATCAAATAGGTGGATAGGAAGAGTTCAGATAAAGACATAACTGAACGAATTAAGCATGCTCCCCCTATCTATATGTAGTGAGACACTACCTTCCCCCCATTTTTTTTTGATATTTCAAAAATAAGTGATATGCTATGCTATGACTCCCTCTAACTAAAAACAATGAATCATCTTATATGTCATGAAGACAATGCAGATGATGAATGACTATGCAACAACAGATTTAACATGGTATTCAGTAAATCTAAAAACAGTTGTGTGATTTCAAGAGTATGAATAATGCTCCCCCTAAATGTATGCATTCAATCTATCTTTTTGGCATTTTCAATGTAATGAAATGCAATGCAATTAACTACATGTATGCTCAGGCATGAAGCAAAATATTCACATGAAGATGCAGACATTCTCTGATAAGTAAATTTGACCCTTGGTACTTGGCGGAGAACTTGGTCTAAAAGACCATCTCACACAAAGTAAGAACCTCCAGACATATTTCCTCTGCCCTTTAGTAGCTTACCATTTGATATACCAAAGTGGTTATGCATGACAATGCAATACCAACAGTCCTATATGCATCAGATTTTCAATGATTGTATGTCAAGTGCATGATTATGCAATACTCATATATGCACTCAGCTCAAAGTACAAACAAGAAAGCCCACAAAGCTCAATGCAAGAGTCAAACCAAATAAAAAGTATGTATGCATGAAACTATGACTTATCAACTCAACCATAAATTTCATTTGAACAGATGTGAGGAATTTACCTGAATGGAGTTTTATCAACTTGGGTGCCTTGGTTTATTTCCCCCCTTTTTTTATTCTTCAGCTTCCAAGGCACACCTGCAAGTTAGCACAATATTTTGCATGGACAGGTACCCAAACAGTCTTGGGCCCTTCATGGTTAATAGTGACACCTTTGGCAGGTGTTCTAAACAACCTCTTAGCATGTAGGTCATCAGATCTCATCAAATAGCAATTATTCATTGAATGACCTAATGTACCACAATAATAGCAAGATGGATCAGATTTCAGATTTGATTTATGCACATTCTTATTAGCATGAATTCTGTGTGCATATGTATGAAAATTTCTGTTAACAGAATTAAAATTCTATTTACCAAAATAAGCCAGCCAACAGTCAGCAGCTCTATGGCCTGGCTTCCCACATTCAAAACATGTAAGTATTTTCCTTTCAAACACAAATCCATTTCTACCAGAAATGTTTCTATTGACTGGGAATTTACCAGATTTATTGTCAAACTTCCTTCCCTGAGCATGCCAATATTGGGCTGCAGTGTGGCCCATCTTGCCACAGTGAAGACATGAGTTAGAATTTCTTCCACCAGCCCTCAGCCAGCATTCGGATCTCTTATGACCCAATTTTCCACAATTGAAGCATGTCATATGCTGGTTTATTGAATCAAATTTATTCTTGTTAACAGTATGACTGTTTGCATGAAATTTAGCATGATATGAATGTGATTTTTCCTTATCACTTGCAAACCAGCACTGTGCAATTGTGTGTCCTAATTTACCATAGTGGAAACATTCAATTTTCTTTTTCTGAATTGAAGGATTTCTATCATGAAGTTTCCTAGCAGTCATATCATCCTTCTCCATCAATTTACATTCATGCATCAGATGACCAAATTTATGACAATAATGGCATGACATTATCTTTTTAGATGCATGTGAATGTGTGTGAGAACTATGATCAACATGCCCTAGTGAACCCTTTTTATTTATTTTCTATTTTCCAATCTTTTTCTGATTTTTGTTCTATTTTTCGGTTTTCTGAACAATGGGCTGTTTATCTTTTGAAGTGGTGGCTACATTTGAAGCTTTTACAAAAGATGTCATCAACTTGCTCTGAAATTCTTTCTTGTTAGCATTATTGTAGCCCAGCCCTTCCTTCCTAGTGTTGATTTTTACACATAGTAGCTTGTCTAGATTTTTCTACCCACTTACGAATTTTGACAAAGAATTGTTCAGATAATTTATTTCAGATTGAAGAGAAGAGACCTGATGTTCATAGTTGACTATATCTTCTTCACATACCAGAATTTGTTGATGCATCACATCATTCAAAGTTTTAAGGGTATCAATTTCTGATTTCAGTTTGAGCTCATTTTGATTTTCATCAACAGATTTCCCTTTTTCAAATGTCAGCAATCTCTCTGACATGGTGGAGTTCAACTGTTTTAGTTTCTCAATTTCCTCCTTTAGACTAGTGTTCTCCTGCTCAAGTTTATCATCATCAAACAAAACATCAGTTAGGAAACTTGGATATTCTGATTTACAGTTTTCAAAGTTTTCCTGAAACTTTAAGTTCGCAACACTAACAGCCTTGAACTCTTCATTGATCAATCTATTTTCATTCTCAAGACTGATTAGTTTTTGTTCAAATTCCTAAAATTGTTTTCTGAATTTAGTGTTTTCAGATTTAACATGATCAAGTTCTGATTGGATTCCATCTAGTTTCGACACTTGTCTTCTGAGTATTTCATTTTCAGTTTTTAGAATTTCAGGATTTTCAAGTTTTTCAGTTCCAGAAATAGGATCCCCTAGACTTGTTAACTTCTTTATCAGACTTTTATTCTTCTTCCTCAATTTTTCATGGGAGTGTAACAAATTAGCATAGGCATCTTCCCAGTCATCTAAAGTGTAACTATCGAAAGGGTTGATTACCTCTTCAGCATCTTCAAATTCATCTTGATCAGTGTTATGGTCGCTCTTATCAGCCATCATGCAGCTGTCCTCATTCACCCTCTGAGTTAGCTTCAGCTGATCCAGAATGTCCTTAGCGGACCCGCAGTCATTAAAACAAGAGTGTAGAGCTTTGTCAGTAGCTTCTTTCATTAATTTCAAAACTTCCTGATTCTCTCCATTTCTTGATCTATCACTTTTAGTCCATTTGGACTCTTCCTGTGGTAGTCTATGAGGACCATGTGAAATTAACTTCCACAGATCCGGATCCATTAAATTCACATAGTTATGTAGACTGCTAACCCATGAGTTAAAATTAGAGCCATTGAAAACCGGTGGGGAACCCATTGATTAAATCGGCAAGCAGATTAATGCAGCAGAGAGTAAATTCAGAAATGCACCAAAGACAACAGGATCCTCTGCAGATCATTGGATCTGTTCAGTCAGAGACCTATGCTCTGATACCAATTGATAGGATGCAATGCCTGGATACAGAGGGGGGGGGTTAATGTATCCTGCTCCAAATATCACTCAATTAAAACTCTAATGCTCAAGTATGCGGAATTAAGAGCAGTTGATGAAAAGTGCTGAAAATACTTAGAAGGAACTCAGCAAGACAACATAAATCTATTAGCCCTCACACGTTCCTAAGCAAGCATCTAATGAGCGCAGTAGAGAAAATAACATATAAGGAAAAACAAACCACAAGTGAACACCTTTTTAGGTGGTTCGGTCCAAAGACCTACGTCCACCCCTCACTCCAAACCGAAGTGAGGCTTCCACTAGCTAGGCTAGAAACTGCAGACTCAGTCTGCAACAAATTGTTGCCACACAGCTTGACCAGGGGAACAACCTCCCCTCTTCCTCCCAACCAGAGGGACACCCCAAGTGACTCCCAGCCACTTGGAAACCAGAGACGCAAGTCTCTCTTCCTCCAGACCAGGAGGGAACACCTAGTCTTGCAACCCACAAGAACAGAACCGGAGGACCAATCCTCCCTTCCTCCAAACCGGAGGGGAACCTAGAGACCTAAGTCTCTCTTCCTCTGAAACCCAGAGGGAAGCACAGGTGACACCAAGTCACCTGCAAACTAGAGGTCTCGGACCTCTCTTCCTCCCAACTGGAGGGAACCCGACCTCACACAAGAGAATCGGAAGAACAACTGGTGAATGGTTAAAAAAGAAAAACAAAAATGCAGCAACAGAAAGTTGAAAGAATAAAATGCACAAAAGCTCTCGCAGGAGCTGGCTGGCCTGGATTTGATCCACGGTCCAGCAAGAACTGATTTTTAGTTGAGGCTTCCTTTGCTCTAGCTCTCTCTTCTTCTCACTCTTCTTTTTCTTCTCTTTCGCAGGCTCTCTCTCTGTCTCTTCTTTCTTCTTTCTTCTTCTTCCGCTCACTGCCTTTCTGCAGCTCTATCTTCTATCTCGATCACTCTCTTCCTCTTTCTTATCTGATCTCTTATTCTTATTTTATCAGCCTTCTCCAGATGGAGGTGGCTGTGTATTTATAGCTGCAGCAATTAGGGCGTTATCCTCGGATCACGTGCAAGGTGCCAACCTCGGATCACGTGCACTTCATAGTCTTTACGAACAGTACCTGTCACACAGACATAAAAAGATATCAGTTGGATGTATATACTTGGTTCAGGCTGTTAACAAAGTGTGTACAGGCAAGATGCAGCTTGAGTGTATAGACTTGAAGGTTAACTGAGTGTACAGACTTCGTGTGAAGGATAGAGTGTATAGGCTTGAACACTTAACAATCGAGTGTATAGACTTGAGGTTAACAAATGAGTGTATAGGGTTGAAGGCCTAACAATCGAGTGTATAGACTTGAAGGTTAACTGAGTGTATAGACTTTGATGCAAATGCTTAACAACGAGTGTGTAGACTTGAATGCTTGGAAGGATGTATACACTTCATCTTTGAAGGGGATGCAGATATGCTGAAGTGTGTATAGACTTACTGATCAAAGGAACAGAATGTATAGACTTGGTTGAAGACAATGCAATGTATGGACTTTGATGAACATATGCATTGTATGGACTTAACGACCCAACCGATGTATAGACTTAGAAACAACAATGAAGCAAGTGTGTACAATGTGAGAGAGTGTATAGACTTAGCCAACTTGAGACACTGTACAGACTATGATGCACAAGCAATGCATAGACTTCGTGATGCCAACAGACAATGACTGTGCAGACTTATTTTGAACAATGCACGCTGTATAGACTTGCAATGCAAAGGCTGATGTATAGACTTGGTAGTTTGGAGGGTCGACACATCAAAGAAAGGGGTCGACCCATGATGCATGGATGTATGGACTTGAAGATTCGAAGCCCCACAATGTTTAGACTTTAATATGCATACGCCAAGGCTGTGCATACTTGAAGAGACGATGCACTGTAGACTGCCAGACTCTGTACAGACTTGCAGCTTGAGACGCTTACAGAGACGGACCACTGTATAGACTTCAAGTCCAAGTTAGACAGTGGTTGTACAGACTTGGGAGGCTTGACACAGTGATGTACAGACATTGTGATGTATAGACTTAGGCAAGAGACTGGCTGTACAGACTTCAACACAGCTGCGATGTACAGGCTTTGACAAAGCAGTGTTGTACAGACTTGATGAAGCTTCAGATGAATGAATGTATAGACTTCCCAAACGAATGTACAGACTTCAGAAGATGAAGACTCTGTATAGACTTGAGTGCCTGAAACAGTGCTATGTACAGACTCGCCACCGACGAATGTATAGACTTGAAGAAGCTGAGTGAACAACGTATAGACTTCACATGGAAGCCCAATGTACAGACTTGAGCTATGCAAGCTACAGTGCCGATGTGTAGACTTTGGATAGACAATGCTACAAGGCCGATGTGTAGACTTTGTGAATGTTCAGACTTAAATGCTCGACCAGTGTACAGACTTGCCACCGACCAATGTATGGACTTGAAGAAGCTAAGTGAACAATGTATAGGCTTTGAACTCTGTACAGACTTGAAGACCCTGAGCCAATGTATAGACTTTGCCTTAAAAATGAATGTATAGACTTTGAAACAGAAGTCAGGCAAGCGATGTGTAGATTTGGCCAGAACGTAGGGAAAGGCGCCAATGTGCAGACTTGATCATCCAGCAGTGTATAGACTTTGTTTCGAGCAACGTAGACTTGATCATCCAGTAGTGTATAGACTTTGTTTCGAGCAACGTAGGTAAAAGAGACAATGAATAGACTTTGCACATGAGTGCCTGAAGCGATGTATAGACTTGGAGAATAGCTTGAGACACAAGGACGCTGCTCACTGTACAGACTTGATCAAGGCAGCTGAACAATGTACCCACTTCTAATGTATAGACTTCTCATGAACAGTCCGATGAGCATACTTCCCTTCGATGCATCTACAGTGCAATGTATTGACTTTGAAGAATATGTACATGGCGCTGTACAGACTTTGAATGAAGAGCCCAATGTACAGACTTGGATGTCCAAAGGTAATTGTGAGCGACGTCACGCGGTTCGAGGAGCGAAGAAGACGCGGAGCGCGCGGGCTCCTCTTGTTTGCTGTAACACAGAAATAAGAGAAAAGAGAAGGGGCCACCACGGGAGATTGCTCCGGCGGGGCGAGCGGGACAAATGTAATATAGCAAGATATGGGGGTTAAACAGTCATAGCGGGAAGTGACTCGCCGCGGCCTCGGGGGGACGGGAATGGTGCAGAAATCAAATAGCAAGAATTGAAACGGCCATTGGGGAAGTGACTCGCCGCGGCCTCGAGAATATGAGCAGATAAGAATATAACAGAATATAAGGAGAATATAAAGAACGGGAATTTAAACGGCGATTGGGGAAGTGACTCGCCGCGGCCTCGAGAATATGAAGAGATAAGAATATAACAAAATATAAAGAGAATATAAGAACGGGAATTTAAACGGTCATTGGAGAAGTGACTCGCCGTGGCCTCGAGAATATGAGCAGATAAGAATATAACAGAATATAAAGAGAATATAAGAACGGGAATTTAAACGGCCATTGAGAAAGTGACTCGCCGTGGCCTTGAGAATATGAGCAGATAAGAATATAACAGAATATAAAGAGAATATAAGAACGGGAATTTAAACGGCCATTGGGGAAGTGACTCGCCGCGGCCTCGAGAACATGATGTGATCGCCAGGGGCCAAAAGACCCCAAAATAAAGAAAGTGATCGCGCATACCTCAAGAGCGGGAGATGGCGGGTTGCTTCTTCCTCCCCCTTCGGCCGGCCGACGGAGAGGGCTTTCCTTGGGTACCCTTGCAAAGCAACGACAAACAAGTAACGAGTGGATTAGAAATATGAAGGTGTAGCATTCAAATCCTTGCGATAAAAATAACGAAATGATGGTAAGACACACACCTGGTTGGTGTTGTCTTTTAAACCCCTCTCGGATACGAGTAGGAGGAAAATACTTATGATGAATGGCGATTATGCCGACGTAGGAATAGAAAAAAGACTCCCTTAAAAGGGGGATGGAGGATGCGATATGATGAATGCAAGATAACTATGAAAGAAAAGGAGAGAGTGGCTTATTGGATGGCCGATAGTGAGATCCGACGGAGCTTCGGTAGCGTAGGGACAACGTGGAAGTATAGTGGACGAGGACAGCCTTCCTCCTGCGAGCGCGGGCACCCGAGAAGCCGGCAGAACCTCCACCTACAAAAGATCCCACGGGTTAGAAATGACTCCGGTAGCCTCTAGGCTCCGGCAGCCTATCGGATCTCTTAGAAGCTCTCTCAGAACTGAGAAGGGGGGGGGCTCTATTTATAGTGCTCCGGAGGATGGAGGCGTCCAGGACCCTGGACACCTCTATCAGGGCAAAAATAATATTTTATTCTATTTTTATTCATTTTTTTGAATATTTTCGTGGAGGCGTCCAGGGTCCCGGACGCCTTAATAAGGTCCACCGAACTCCACCGAAAGCCGCACGCGGTTTGGCACAACGCGTGGTTTTGTGAGCGGCGCCTCGTGATTCGGAAATGGGCGCGTCCAATTGTGTGGACGCTTCCACAATTGGCTTTTTCCACGCACGACAAACCGACGATCGGTGGGCGGGGCCCCGTGAGCAAGGTGATGGAGGCGTCCAGGGTCCTGGACGCTTCCATAAATATATTATTTTTATTTGATTTTTGTTTTGTTTTTTATGATTATTGATATTATTTTTATTATTTTTGCATTGATGGAGGCGTCCAGGCAAGTGGACGCCTCCATGATTTTGATTTTTTTTATTTTTTGGTCATTGAAGGAGGCGTCCAGGCGCCTGGACACTTCCATGATTTTGATTTTTTATTTTTTTTGGTCATTGATGGAGGTGTCCAGGCGCCTGGACACTTCCATGATTTTTCACGGAAAAATTTAAAAATATGTAAAAAAAATTCATAAAAATAGGAAATCACCAGAGTAATTAAAAATATGAAGGCCGCCTTGGGGTATCATTGTGTAATATGAGATTTACTCACGGTAACGTCAAGAACGGCGTGTCTACAGTTACCCCGCCTTGGCGTCTGCTTTGCAAGGGAGTGACACGTAATGGAATGGTATCGAAGTGGAGTGAAATGGAGTGGGAATGGACTGATAAGTTGATGCCAAGGTGTGATGAGACACGCTTTTGAAATTACTGTTTGGAATTTTTCCTAGAGTTTCAGTGAGGCGACCTTGAAAATGGACTTTCAAATTTTAACGATTACTTGGACATGGTTAAAATAAGGGAGGGTGAGATGTGCACTCAGGCACGAAAATAAAGGAGACCAACTTCTCGGTGTGGAAGTACCTGGGTCATAAACCTGCAGGTTTCACCTTTGGGGAGCTGTTACCAGCCAATGTGGAAGTGCTGCAGCCAAGGTGGGTCAAACAAAGCAAAGGAATATCTGAGGGTCAGTCCAAACAAGGGTCTCCTTTGGAAGAGCAGCGTAGGGCCGCTTCAAAGAAACTCAGTATTTCATTCGGAATGGAATATCTCATATTTGTAAGAATTGGAGCACAACGGCTTTCACAATATAATCACTCGAATGATCTTCCACAATAAATTCAAAGTCCTATATGAATGCATGCTGGGTTTAAAGAAAAATTTAAAACAAACTAAAATAAAAACTAGCCAAGGATAATATTGTCAACTTGTTAAGAATGGGTCAAGATACCGATCCGGTGAGCCGACACTGGGCTGGGGCTTGTTTATCCGCGCACCAACTCACTGAATGGAACCATCGTCCCCATGCTATCACAAGTTAACGGCCTATCCGTACAACCCAAATTCTTCCGGGATCATCACTATTTTTGTTGAAGGGGAACTCAAATCCCAGATTCGTTCGGGTCGCGAGGTCCTTGACATGTTCTAGTAGCGTAGGTATCATATACTACGATGCATGACATGGTGGGACCAACTATTGAAAGGTGGGACAGGAGATAGGACAAAGATGTCTGTTAGTAAAACCTGCACAGGCCAGCATGGATTAATAACATCAGAAAGTAACAAAATTGTAACAGAATCGCACCACAGTACAAGGGGGTCTAGACAAAACTCTGACGACTGACCACTGTAGCGCCTCTCCTTTCCTACACTTCTTCTCTTGCACCAAGTTGTTTCGAGGCATGCCTTACGAGACTTTTGCCCTGGATAGAAGGGAACTACTTTACACGGAGGGATTCTGTTACTTTCTTTTGGGCGCGTCCAGGCGCGAGGACGCGTCTTAACCCTCGAATTCAAATTTAAAGCACCGGGCGGCCTTTCTTCTCCCGTGCCTTACCCACAAACGAGCCCGCCTTCCGCCGAAACTCGCTCGCCCGTCTTCATCTTCTTCCCCTCGATCGATGGAGTTCGGTGGGCCGGACCATGGTGAAGGTGGAGAGGGACGAGGGACTCCTCGTCCGAGGAGGGACACGCAAGAGCACGGAACGGCGTCCATGGAGGAGGAAGGGCCGCTTCGGGCCCCCGAGGGACCCGAGGGGCCTGATGGTCCGGAAGGAGGTGAACATGGTCTGGTAGGTCCTCGGATCTTCTCCTTTGATCCATTTTAAGTTTTCAAGCGAGCCGTGCGAGGGGGGAAAGGGTTCGGCGAGTGTTGCACTCAAATGATGGACGCGTCCTAGACAGGGGACGCGTTCTTTGTTATGATGCGTGGCCCTTCTTTCTTGGTGCAGGACATGGCGAGGACCCTGGGCCTAGCCAATGAGTGGGCGAGTGCAGACGAGCCGAGCCGCGTCAGGACGGAGAGTCGCGGCAAGGCGAAGCTCGAGGATTGGCGCATACGTCTCCCTGGACAGCAAGGGAGCGTATTGGTGCAGGACAGTGCCGACTTCCTACGGCAGCAGAGAGAGAGTTATGCGGGGCTTCCCCAAGCCGGGGATACGGGCGACGTCAACGGCTCGCATGCCCAATTAGTCGAGGTCAGGTGGTAGCTGGCCGCCACTCAACAGGAACTGTCGCTCTTGGTAAGCTAAGTGCTGCATTTTCTATTTTTAAATGTGGAGCTTAGCTGACGGCTGTTGTTTGTGCATTCCAGCGTGCCCAGCAGACAGCGATAGTGGGAGTGGCTGGCGGTGCATCTTCCAGTTCCTCGGCCCCTTTTCTTGAGATTGCCTCCCTCCGGGAGCAACTTGCCGGTGCGGTGGCTCAGGCTGCCTGGGCGGAAGAGGAGCGTGATGCCTGGGTGGCTACTGTAGCAGAGCTACGACATCGCGGTGAAGAGAGACCTTCTCCAGACATCCTGGAGTTAAAGGTTCTTTTGCAGATGACGAGGAGAGAGGCAGAGAGAGAGAGTCGAGAGAAGGGCCGAGCGTCAGCGGGATCAGACCGAGAGGAGGGCCTTGGAGGCCCAAGTGAGGGAGCTCCAGCTGGGCCTTCAGGCAGTCTGCAGAGGCTAGGAGGGATGGAGACGCGCTAAGAGAGAGCGCGAGAGTTCGGGGAGCAACTGCGCCAGTCTGGTCGCTTTGCCGCTAGTGGCTTCTTCGCCATGCCAGGGGAGGAGTAGCGAGTCATTACTGTGGAGCCGGCGCCACGAGGCGAGGCGGGTGCTGCTGCACGGGGATCCAGAAGGCTTCTGAGGGACCCTCACCTCAGGGGAGAGGAGAGGGACGTCTAGAGGGACGAGCACGAAGATAATGGCATGAGTTGGCGAGCCAGTGGACCCGCCTCATCTCTATGATTGTAGTGTTTATGACAGCTTATGTAGAATTATGAATAGAGTGATTTGATTTTCTGCTGCTTGTTTGTTCTCTTGTGTGTTCCTTCTTCCCTACACTTCTTCTCCTTTGCACTGTTCCCATGTGATGGGTCTGCCGAGACTCCACCCCAAGCGGAGAATCGAGTCTTGTTGTGACCATTTTCCACGGGAATCTATCGTCAAAGTCAATAATGACGGCCCTAGTCCCTTTTCCCGGATGTTGTGTCAAATTTTGCGGACGTCCTCCAAAACATGATAGGGTATCCCTAGACAACATAGGGGGCTAGTCGTCATATTCTTCGTCCAATCAATCACCCTGTGCGAGCGGTGAAGTGACTCACGGGACCGCATGGTAGGTGTCTCATCGCGAGGGCTATCATTAAAGGTGATGGAGGCAATCTTGGTCTGCACTCCTTCCATTTCTATAAATTCTTGTCTCTTTTATCCTCCCAGGTATATCGAGAGCTAACTCGAGGAGCCCAAGTTCTCACGGGAGAGGAGGAGTTCAAAATTCCGAGAGTTGGATGGAGGGCGAATCTTCCCACTCCTCGAAGAGAAGTAGGTCCAGTGGTAGTAGTTCCAGGAGGGTTTCGGACCTTGAAGGGTACTTCAGCGAAAGGTCCCAATCACAACTCGTAAGCTGAGCTTTCCTGCCCTTTTCTTATTCTTTCTTTCTTCCTCTTGACAACACCCTTCTCCATTTCTTATGCACGCACAAAGTGTGATGAAATCACACATTTCATGGGAGTTAGCAGTGGCAGCATACCGAGGTCTCCCAGATTTTCAGAAGGCGAGGCTAGACGTGATGGGGTTTGGCACCTTTCTTCGGATCGAGCCGCTCGAGCTCGACCTGGTCCTGATCCAAGTCTTGTGTGAGAGATGGGACCCAGTGAGTCGGGCATTCCTGATGCCCTGGGGGCACATGGTGCCCAGTTTGGAGGATGTGGTCCGGATCACAAGCCTGTAGGTGGAGGGCGAGACAGTGACCGGGGTCACTTATGCGGATTACCGAGAAGGTGCTCGGAAGCTACTGGGTTTGGTCCTAGATGGTCGGAAAAATAGGTCGGTAGCTAGGGCGTCCCTCATGGATGCATTAGGGCTCACCGACACTCGTCGGCGGGACGACGAATCCTCAGAAGAGTTCATGGAAAGGATGGAAATAGGATGCCGTGCCGTGTACTGCACAGATTTCGGCAACTGGGAAAGATGCAACATAGATTTGAGGAGATTTCTCCTCTTCCTTTTGGGGAGATTGGTACTGAGCTCGAAAGGGGACGGTATCCAATGTCGCTTCTTGGAGCTGCTATCAGACCTTGAAAGAGTAGGATACTATGCCTGGGGAGCTGCCATGCTGGCGCACTTGTTTGCAGGCCTATTCCAAGAAGCGGATCGTGAGATGGCTGTGAGTGGTTTCACACCATTCATCTAGGTATTTTTGGTTTTGCTTGTTTTATATATTTTTTTTATGTTTTTGCAAGGTACTGATGACCTGCGCTGAGCAGCTGTGGAGCTATTATTACCTCCCCATGGGGAGAGCTCGGCATTGGCGACCCGCGATGGTGCCGCTAGCCAGGCGGTGGGAACCCATCATGAGTGCGGCACCCCTAACCTACCAACTGATGGTGCTAAGGCGGGAGCTACAGGAGTTCCCTGCAGCGATGGTAAACTGGAGACCCTACTCAGACATGGTCGATGTCGACCAACCATGGGTTCTAACAAGTCATGCCCGGTTTGGACGGGAACTGTGGATGCACTGCCTGAATGAAATCGAGCCGCTTCGGTTGCGATTGGTTATGAGGTCCTTGGGACTGGCTTAAGAATGGGTGGATACGGTTGTGCCACCTCGCGTCGGGAGAAAGACGCGGGGACCGGCAACCTACATTGACTGGCGCATGTGGTTCCCTGAACAGTATGAAGACTGGCAACGGGGTGGCACGATCGTGGAATCGCAGGCACGGGATAGCGAGGATTACCTATGTCTATACAAGACAAGGTACGCAGAGCGGTTCCAATCCCGGGGACTTGCGGAGGTAGGTCTCCCCTTTTTCTCTTTTCCTCTTTCTCCCTTTTTTGGTTTTCTGGTGGAAATGCTGACTCGTATGGCTGCAGGATATCCGTGATAAGATGATAGTGACTTTATGAACTCGCTTGGCAGAGATGGAGCAACGTTTGGGCGATGCCCGCGGAGCTACGAGCACCTTGGTAGGTGTACAGTGCGTTCCTAATTAAAACCGCAGATTCCAGATGTTGGCTGCTAATTCACGCGGTCGTAGCATGCCCAGATTGGCGCGGCTTCCCCAGCGATGGGAGTAGGTGGTGCCTCTTCCAGCTTGTGGATTCCCACCTCAGAACTTGACTTGCTTCATGAGCAACTTGATCACGCCACGCAGCGTGCTGCGGAGGCAGAAGGGATGCTCTGTATACAGGTAAAAGTTTCAGTGTTGAGTTCTCTTTGTTTACGCCTTATCACGTATCTGAGATGGTACACTCGGCAGGAAAAGGAGACGGAAGAAGCGCTTGCCCAAGCTGCGCAGAGGGAGGCTAGGATAGCAGAACTGGAGAGGGAACTGCAGCGTCATCCTGATGATGACTCCTCTAGGGATGCCGTGGAACTGAGGATCACTCTCCAGTTGGAGAGGGAAGACCGTGAGAGAGAACGTGCAGAGAGAGAAAGAGACGCAGAGAGAGAAAGAGCCAACAGATTGACTGAAAGGGAGGAACGAAGGGCCATGGAGGCCCAATTGTTCGAACTCCGAACCAGCCTTGGTCTTGCTTAACAGTGGCTGAGAGATGGTGAGGAGCGCTACCGAAGAGCACGAGAGCGTGGCTTTCGTGTTGGTAGCTTCTCTGCTGCTTCCGTGGATCAACGCCGGGGTGTGGGAATAGGAAGGGGAGTATAGAGCAGTAGGAGTACCGCTTTTCGTAGTTGGGTAGCACCTTTGAGAGCGTTTTGCCCGGAGAGTAGTGGGACGAGTAATGCAGAGAGAGAGGGCGGAACTTGATGTAATTTTTTTGGTTTTTGGAATAAAATACAAGGTTCGGTTGGTTTGGTTTTCACCTTTGCTTCTGTTGCCTGAATCCCTGCGCACATCACTGAAACAAACAAATCAGAATTTCTGTTCTGACTTGGTCCCTTGCTCAATAAGTAAATGGTCACTGTGACTGTCCTTGATAACTGGTCAAGGGGCCAAGCCTTTATTTAAGGAAGGCGAGAGAAAGATGCAGTGATGATAAATGCGACAGGCAAGTACACGAATGCAAGCAGTATTAAAAGTGAGATGCTGCACGCAAATGTAATCATGCAAAATTGATTTGTTTTCTTTTTTATATTTGGCATTTTTTTTGTTTTATCATAAAAAAGATTTTTTTTGTTTGCAAATATGTACATTTTCTCTTTTCCATTTTTTTTGCTTTTATTATAAAATTTTTGTGTTGCTAATGCCTGTCAAGCACCCAAATGGCACCCAACCTATACGAGAACAGGGGTTTCTTACTAACCTCCCAAGTATCCTAAGTGCACATCTAGGTTGATTTGGGCCTCTAGACCCCTCGAATGATGATCCCGCCGGCTAAAACTTACCCTGATGACAATACCATCATGCCATGCTTAGGCTCCCAGTCGCTTCCGACCACAGGGATTCACCCAAAAGATGTTTGAGGTAAATCATTTGCCCGACCCGGGTCTGTTTCCTCACAACTCTAGATGGTATATGATGGAACACCCTGGAACCCTAACGACCAACCGCGCGACGCTGACCCGGAATCAGACGCCGTTGCACCCATAGCTGACGCGCTTGCATTGGCCTAAGCCCAAGGTTAAGCAAGAAGACATCAAGGTGGTAAACAGGAGTCTTGACCAGCCAGAAACACGGAGACTCATTCGCAGCGATAGCTTTTGCTTTTCAAAGTAGGCAACCAAATGTGTATATTAAAATAAGGTCGCAGACCCTGGGTAGTTTTCACCCTTCAGAAACTCCATCGAACCTTCATCTCTAGAGGGAGAAGGAAGAGTGTAGGGGATAAACCTCCTGAGAGGACAGGCAAAGCCGTTAACCCGGCGAGTGAATAAGGGCCCATTAACTCTTTCCTTTCAGATAACTTCGGACCAAATCTTGAGCATTTACATTCCATAGCCCCCCCCTTTTGTGGATTCAAACTTTTACTTTGAGGGGTTCCATTTATCGCATCAGGCACGGTCACGACCAGGCTCTTGATTTTGATTTTGTATTTCTTTTGTGAGGGAGATATAGTCGTTTGACGTTTATGGGCTCCCTTTCGTATGCCTGCGGGGACACTGCCCTCTTCTCGTGCTCTGATCAATGCTCGACGAAATGGATCCTACTCTTGCCCTTTGGGATTTGAGTTTCGGTTTCTCATGCTCAGTGTTTTAAGGTTGCCGACTGTCTCATTTGGTCGAAGAGAAAAGAATAAAGATTACAGCTTCCGGAGATCTTCTGGGTGGGGCCCCACCGTAGGTGATGCTACTGACTTTTTTTTTTTGAATAAAATACATAAGTGAGCACATGTTAGCTTCCTTCGAGCGAGCATAGGCCGACGTGGCCGGACAAGGATCTCCACGGTTCTGGCAAACCAAGACCCGGTGCCTACCAAGCCTTAATGGGCCCTATCCTAACATGAAGGTTAGATGTAGTGACTTGACTACATGGTGACCACCAGGCATTGGTATTTTAAATTTTCCATATTTTTAGTGGTTTTTAATATTTCTTTATTTTTGATGTTTTCTATTATTTCATCATTTTGTTTTGTTTTGTGCTAAGGGTAGTATTTCTTAAGATAAAGCCCATTCCAAGGGTGGGATAACTCGGTCCCTTCGACGTTGATTAGCTTGTAGGCGTTGCCAGGGTACACAGCTTGAATTACATATGGTCCTTCCCAATTTGGTTGGAGCTTAGAACGCGGCCCTCCAGGTTTGACAAAAATTCTTTTTACGACCATCTCACCGACTTTGAATTTTCTCTCAACGACTTTCTTTTGGTAAAAGCGAGCGAGTCTATTTTGATACACACGCGCGTGTTTGGCAGCGGCCAGCCGCTTCTCATCCAAGAGTTCCAACTGGGCGAGGAGTGAATTACGACGATCGTCGAGGAGAAATTCCTCGTCCAATTGTACCCTGAGAGAAGGGATCAGAGTCTCGTACGGGACTACCGCTTCCATACCATAAGTAAGGGCAAATGGAGTCTGCCCGGTGGGGGTACGGATTGAAGTGCGATAGGCCCATAGGGCTTCGATAAATTTTTCTGGCCAGTCTGAAAACTTACTAGACTCACAGGTTTTCTTGATGATTTTGATCAATGTTTTATTAGTGGCCTCTGCTTGGCCGTTACCTTGTGGGTAATAAGGCGATGAATGATGCAATGCAATTACGTACCTTTTGCAGAGGTCGTATAGGTCCTGAGAAATGAACTGTGGTCCATTGTCGGTGACGATTATGCTTGGGACGCCAAATCTGGCGAGGATGTTCTTCATGATGAACTTGCAGATTGTTGATGCCTTGATTTCCGCGTAAGCTTCGGCTTCTGCCCATTTGGTGAAGTATTCCGTCGCAGTAAGGATGAAAGATTTTAGCTTGGTGAGGGAATTGGGATCACCTAGGGGACCAATGATGTCGAATGCCTACATGGAGAAAGGCCACGGGGAGGATATTGGATGAAGAGAGGAAGATGGTGAATGGATTTTATCGACGTGAAGTTGACACTTGACACACCTACGAACATAGACATCACAATCCTCTTCCATAGTGGGCCAGTAAAAACCTTGGTGAATGATCTTCTTGGCGAGCATCTGACTATTCACGTGGCCACCGCACACACCCGAGTGCGTCTCCTCTACACATTTCCAAACCTCATCGTCACCAAGACATCTTAACAGAATACCAGTAAGGCTCCTCCTATAGAGTAGACCTCCAACCAATGTGTATTTCTGAGCCACCCTTCTTATGGCTTTCTTGTCCTCTGTGGTGGCCCCTTCAGGATAAGACTGATCTTGGCAGTATTTGACGATTTCATAGAACCATGGTTTCTCTTCATCAGCCAGTTCTTCTTCGGCCTCTGCCAGCATGATTTCCCTCTTCTCAAGGATATCTTCCTGCAGGATCTTCCTTGCTATCCTGTCTTTGATATTTACGTAGGAAGCATCATCGATTGCAGGGGCGTGACGTTTGTAGATGGAAATGGACTCAAACCATCTTCCTAGAGGGAACCTTATGGATGATGCCAACGAGGCGAGGGCATCGGCGAGAATATTCTGATGACGAGGGACATGAACAAAGATCAATTTGGTGAACAGTTTGGCGAAGGCAGCAGTGAGTTCTTGGTATGGTTTGAGTTTGGGATCGCGAGTGTGATATTTAGTGAGCACCTGGCGAAGGATGAGTTGACTATCACCTACGACTCGCAACTCAGTGATACGAAAAGAATGAGCGAGTTCTAGGCCAGCCAGAAGAGCTTCATATTCGGCTATATTGTTGGTAACTGAAAATTTGAGCTGGTATGCCAATGGGAATGTGAGGCCTTCAGGCGACAGGAGGGCGACGCCGATTCGTCTCCCTTGAGAATTCAGAGCTCCATCAAAATATAGCATCCACATTGGCTCATCTGATTGGTTGACGGACATTAGTTCCTCATCTAGAAACTCTGATTGGACGGGATCGAACTTGGGAAGAGGATGGTGAGCGAGATGCTCGGCTATGGCATAGCCTTTAATCACCTTTTGCTGGATGTAGGTGATGTCGAACTGAGAGAGAAAACTTTGCCAGCGTGCTAGCCTATCCGTAAGGACGGATTTCTCCAGAAGGAATTTGATAGGATTCATTCGAGCAATCAACTGGACCTCATGAGCCAAGAAGTAGTGCTTCAATTTCTGCACTACCCAAACGAGGGCAGCACAGGTTTTATCCATGACGGTGTACTTCTGCTCACAGGGATTGAGAAGTTTGGACAAGTAATAGGTTGCCCGTTCCTTGCCTTCTTCATCAGCTTGTGCGAGGACGGCTCCCACGGAGTCATCCAAGACTGAGACGTAAAAGATCAGAGGTTTTTCTGGTTTGGGTGGAATGAGAACGGGTGGACTAGCCAGATATTCCTTCAACCCTTCAAAAGCTTTCTGACATTTAGAATTCCAGTAGAATTCTACTCCTGGCGTGGTCAACTCGTAGAGAGGTCTACACCTTTGTGAATATTGGGACACAAACCGACGAATAAATTGCAACCTCCCGATTAAACCTCGGACTTCCCTCAAATTCTTGGGAGGTGGCATATCCCTGATAGCCTTGGCTTTGTCGGGATCTATCTCGATCCCTCTTTTACTCACAATGAAACCCAGCAATTTACCCGACGACACACCAAACACACACTTCTTCGGGTTCATTTTCAATTGGAACTCCCTTGACCTCTGCAAGACCTTAGGCAAAACTTCTGAATGTTCCATCATGGTCATTGATTTCACCAACAAGTCATCCACATACACTTCCAGGTATATGTGCATCATGTCATGAAATATGGCCATCATAGCTCTTTGGTAAGTAGCTCCAGCATTCTTTAACCCAAACGGCATGACCACGTAACAATATGTTCCCCAAGGGGTAGTGAATGGCGTCTTCTCCTGGTCCTCTTCTGCCAAACGAATTTGATTATATCCTAAAAATCCATCCATGAATGAGAGGGTCTCATAACATGCCGTGTTATCGATCAACACATCAATGTGAGGCAAGGGAAAATCATCCTTTGGACACGCGCGGTTAAGGTCCCGGAAGTCGATACAAATCCTGACTTTCCCATCTTTCTTCATGACCGGGACAATGTTCGCCACCCATTGAGGATAAAGGACAACTCTAATGAACCTGGCTTTGTGGAGCTTATCGACCTCTTCTTTCATTTTCAAAGCCATCTAAGGGTGGAAACGCCTTAACCTTTGTTTTACCGAGACGGACACTGGCTTTGGGGTTAAACGGTGTTCGACCAAGGTTGAATCTAGACCCGACATATCCTCGTAGCTCCATGCAAACGTGTCCTTATATTCCTTGAGAACTTCAATTAATGCCTTTTCTTCAGAGGGTGGTAGATTGTCACTTATGAGGATGATCCTAGGGTCTTCCTCAGTTCCCAAGTTGACTCCTTTGGTGTATTCTTCTACGGCGGTTGACGGCTCATCGAATCTCTTTATTCCACTAGCGTATGCGCCCGCTGCATCCTCATATTCTTCACCCTCATCTTCAGTGGGGCATTCTTCATCCGTGATCTAGTAGACTCCATACCCTTCATTAAATGCACAGTCACCCTCACATTCTATTTCCGGTAGCCGGATGGGATTTTCTAACAACTAGGGGATGGCAAGAAGGGCCTGACATCTGGCGGCTAAATCCAGAAGGAATCGACGAGGGATCTGCCTACCCTTGGATTTCTTCCTAGGTACCACCCTTGACCTATCATTCCTACATTGACTGATAATATTTACAGAAGAAGAGGAAGACGAAGAGGATGGTGTAGAATGTATAGGAGAAGACCCCTCAGAGGAGGGGTAGAAAAGGTCACTCATCGGACCTTGGACGGGTGGTCCGCAAGGGGGGACGCACCCGTGGGAGATGTAGGAGGTTTCCTCAACGAAGATGTGTTGTTGGGGAGTTTGAAAACTGACGTTTTTTTTTCGTTTTCATTTTTGATGACAAAATAGTGAAAAGAGATCAGAGGAGAGAGAAAAGTGGTTATGGCTAGAGGATTGTGAGGCTCATAGAGCAGATCATGGTTGAAGACCTGGTGCGGGTTGAAAAGCCCGCGTAGGTATGTAAGCAAAGAGGGGGACCTGGGAAGATCATCAGACAACTGTCTGGCCCAGGAAGAAAATATCAGCAAAGGCTGAGACGAGTGGATGGAGAAGATGGCGGCTAATGAGCCGTCGACGGCAATGTTGAGGACGGATGAAGATCCGTCGATGACAGGGTCCTTCTGGCGAGGACGAGGATAGTTTAGAACTTTGGCAAGAGTGGTAATATTCTCTGGTATTCCGGAGATCAATGGTGGTCCTTCAAGCTGCAGAGACGAGAACATCCTTTCCAGTGCAACAGAAATGTCCCGTATGTCAAACCATTTGTTCCACTCGCATTCCGGATCTTTGATCTTGCCTCTTTTGGTGATCCTCGGATATTTTTCAGCCAAATATACAGCATGTGATCCCCCATATGCTTCTCGTGGGTAATCTCTCATCTGAACAACGGGACCTCTGTTGAAGTGGTTTGATAGAGTCCATGTGAGGGGCTTCCAATCCGCCTTGAACGGTCCTTTGAAGCCTAGGCCAAACCTGTGGTTCGGCCTAATTTCCTTTGGCGGTTTGAGCTTACCCTGTAACTGTGCGCCCAGACCTTTACCTTGTTGGTAGCCGATGTTCCTCATAATCTCCCAACCTTTGGAGTGAAAAGGGAGATATGATGTTGCGATTGCCCTGACCGGCTCCTTTGGTGCTAGCGGAATGTGAGATGGATCACGCACGTCCAGCAGTGACAATATGGGCCGATGAGACGGCCAAATAGAGGGCAGAGAGGTGTTGATAGCATCCACCGTGTGAAGGACAGGTGTGCTGACCACTTTAATAATTCTTCCATTGTAAGGAAACTTCAGGCACTGATGGTTGGTGGAAGGGACAGCATCCATGGCTTCAATGTAGGGGTGACCCAGTATAGCCTTGAATGTGGGATCCATGTCGAGGACATAGAATTCCGCGAGAACTGACATAGGGCTTAGTTCTGCCTTTAGAATAATCATCCCCTACGGCGGCCTTTTACTATTGTCATAAGCCGTGACCGTGATCGAGGAAGGACTTATTTGTTCCTCGTTGGCCCCACACAACTGAAGGGTGTCCATGGAGATCACATTTATGGATGCACCCGTGTCCACAAGACACGGGTTTATGGATACCCCATTAATTTTTATTGAAATGCACAATGCATATTTCCGAGCTTCCTTGGGAGCGAGGTCGTAGTTGTGGAACATGATGGCCGGTTGTGTGTCTATTGGGGTCAGGACGGTCGAAATCTTCTCCATGGGGATGACGTGACACAACCTCGGACTTAGGCAAGCAATCACAAATAGCATTCAAATGGGCCTTAATGGGCCACCGCTCTCCCGTCGCACTCTATACCCGGAGTGACTTGGCGATGCCAAGTGTGAAGTATGGGAATATGCCCTTGCTGGTAGAGGGCCAGCAAGGCCAAGGTTTGACTCCCAAGGGTTGGATGCCCAATTCAATTGGGGCCGACAAAGTGCGCAAAGGCACCGGTTCACACTACCCCACGGCGACCACTCTAAGTCATGGACTTGAGGATCGGGCGCTCCCTCACAAATTCAGCGGCGCATGAAGTAAATATTGAAAGAGCAACACTAATGAGCTAGGATGAGACACTTACTTGACCGGTTTGAGGAAATCGGTCCCGGTCGGAGACGAGGGCGAGCGGGGAGGCGGTGGCTCCCCACACGCCGCAGCGGTGTCGCTTGACCTGCCCAAAGAAGTACAAGACTACACCTCACGCAGGAGGGGGATCTTGGGGTGGAGGTTAAAGTGTTACAACCAAAACTAGCACCACGCAGGGTGGAGCCTTCAGCCGGCCAAGCGGGGAGGGGAGAAAAGCTCTCAATCACTAAGTGGCATCCGGCGCGATATGAGCCTTGTTCTGGCCTGCAGAATAGGGTGATGATGTTGCGGTCGCCACGGACTCGTCCGGACTCCAAATTGAGCGAGACCACCTCCTGAAGCTTCCTGACTTGAAGAGGTTGACTCCAGAATTTTTGGGGATGCTCAGTGGGTCGGAGGTAGCAGCACCAGCAGCTGGGAGGAGACCTCTCTGTCTGGCTGCAGGCTCTGCCTGGACTGGAACAGTAGGTTGCAGAGATCACCATTCGCACTCCCGAGCTCCGAACAGCACGAAACTGGCGGCGACGTCTTTTTGGTCGAAGTAGCTTTCAGAAGGAGGTGACGGGGCTGCAAGCAGAGGTCGAGAGCGGTCGGTGTACCCTAAAGAGTGGGCACTGGTCGGAGCAGACTGCAGAAGACAAGACTGGAGAGCTCGAGGGAGAAAATTTGTAACTCCTTCTTATGGCGGCCGAACGAGGTTCTGTTTCTTGATCTTGGAAGAGGACTGGCAGGGGGAGAACTTTGATGAAGGGGCTTTAGCCTGAATCCGCTGGGGTACGTCGTGGCACAATGATCTTTCCGGTTCTGGTCCAGGATGAAGACCTCTCTGCGCAATCATGGGAGAACGGCTCCTACGGCTGGCCCCAACCTCAGAACGAGTTGGTTCCACCTTGCCTGCGAAGAAGACAGAGGGGCCTTTCCAGTGATGTAGGCCACGCCCCCAGAAGCTCCAAGATGAATATGTGGACGATGCTACAACTCGGTGCTGATCTGCAGGCCTGCACTGCAACAACCTAAAATTGAAAGGAGAGGGAGAGGGGCTTCTTTTGGTGGAGGGTTGATGTAGGGCGGCCTAATGGTGAAGGGGGGTTCTTATGGGGTGATGGAGGGGGCTAATGGTGATGGGGAGTGAGGAGGAAGAGGGCTGGGGTCGCAGGTTGCAGTTAGGGTAGGGTGAGGAGATGGTGTGAGAGGTGGAGTGGAGAATAGAGGAGGGGGGCGGACCTAGCTATGGGGGAGAGAGGGGGGGGTGGCCAAAAGAAGTGGAGGGAGATGGATTTCAAATTTGAAATGGTCTTGGGAGTGGGGGATTGTGTGGGAACTAGGGGAGATTGTGTGGGAATGGGTGGGATTGTGTTGGAAAGTGGGAGATGCCTCCTTGGGACAATGGGAGTGGAGTAATGGTAACTTGGGGAAGTGGAGGGGTATTGAATGAGGTGGGTAGCTAGTGGAGGTGGTTGGGGAGGGGAGGAGAGAGAAGAAAATTCAAAATTGGGGTTGGAGGAGAGAGAAAGAGGGGTGAAATAGAGAGATTAAGAGGGGAATAGGTGGGGAATCTCTCCCCTAGGGTCTCTCACCCAAAAACTAGAGGAATCACTCCAATTTGAACTCAAATGGCAATTTTAACTCATTCATTCATTAACTTCAAATGAGGGGGAGTGGGGTCCTATTTATAGGCAACCCACTCTTTACAATAAGTCCCTGACAAAATAAGCAACTACAAATAACCAAGGGGGGGTGGGGGCGCCAATGGGCCTAGCCCAACGAATTGGGCCCAATAGCCTCATTAGACAGCATGATGATACAAAAACATAGAAAAGAAAGTGCTAGACCTAGGGAAATGACTCCAATAAAAGGAAAATACATCAAAATGACACAAAGGAAAACTACAAAATGGATAAGGGGCCTTAATAGAGTGAGGCCCAAACTCAACCAGCTCCTGAATGTGAAGAAGTGGACCCGAGCCAAAGGGAATCGTGGGTGATGCCTCCATCAGGGGAGGTCTTCATTAACCATGACTTTTTGAAGATATTCCATCAAGGTCGCCTGGTGGGATGTGAATCTTTGAAGTAGCTCCAGGATGGAGATCCGAGCAGGTGTCTTGTCCAAGTGTTTCAATAGATCATACTGTGTTCCAAGGATAGCTCTTTCTGGTTGTTCTCCATCATCCTTCTCTGGCTGAGATTGCTCAGGATTCTGACTATTGTGGGGGAAAACCGTGTGGAAAATCCTTCCACTCCGGAGCACCATTGCCTGCAGCTTTTGTACCTCTGTGGGGGTAGCAGTGGGTTTTAACAGGGATTTGAGGGGTAGTGGTGGAGGAATGGTTGATGAAGCAGCGGTGATGACGGGAGCAGGGATTCTGATGAAGGGTTTGTTAGGTGGAGGCATGGTGGAGGTAGAGGGGATATCACACGGATTATGAAGGATAAGGGGTCTGGAAGGTGGAGGTGGAGACGAAGTAGAAGTGGGTAGGGCTTGAAGCGGGTAATGATTTTGAGGTGGGTGATGGGTAATGAGTGGTTTTGAAGGCATTAGTGGTGATATGGTGGAGAAAGACGGGGTTATGTATGGTTGACGGATGATAAGGGGTTTAGAAGGCGTAGGGGTAAATGTGGTAGAGGTGGATGGTAAAGTGGGGGAGTGAGAGAAGATGAGAGGGTGTGAAGGGGTAGTGGAGAGTGTCGGTTGATAGGAGATCGGGGTGCGGATGAGAGGGCGTAATGGTAGTGGGAATGGTGAAGGCGATACTGACGCGGGTTGCTGAGAGAGAGGTGCTACCCGGGCAAGGCAAGGGTGTTGCGTGATGATAGGATTGGCGGTAGAAAGAATGGAGGTACTTTTCGGGTGCCACACCTGCTCTCTCCCGACTTCCGGGAAGAAGGAGATGGGGTTAACCTAATGATTGGGCTGTTGGTGCTCCGGTAATGGATTCTGGATTATGCCCATGTTGGGCTGTTGTTGTGGGGCCTGCTGAGGCTGTTGTTGTTATTGTGGTTGCTGCTGCTGCTACTGTTGTAACTACTACTGTGGCCTATGAGGAGGTCTCCTAGCCTTGAGAGCGGCGACATATCGTCTCATTTCATCCCAATCTATTTGATGTTCATCATTCATATCGTGGATGTAATCTTTGAAATGGAAGCAGTAATCTACTGTGTGTCCTGGCTGCCTGTGGTAGACGGAGTATTTGGAGGTATCAACATTCGGGGGCCACACGGGCCTTTCCCTGGGTAGCACAAGTATGTTTGAGGCCATGAGGTCGTTGAAAATATCCGCCAGAGTTTCTGGCAACGGTGGATAGTAGGCTCTCTTGGGACCGACCGGCCTCCTTTGTTGCTGTTGGGGACCATAATTCCCCGGGGGTGGAACTGGGTTGTACTGAAGTGGTGGTTGTTGTTGTTGAGGTTGTGGTTGTTGTTGCTGGGGTTGACGTAATGGAGGCATATTATCCTGGGGTGGATTATTTTGGGGTGGAGGACGAAGAAGGAAAGGACCTGGTTGGAGGGGAAGTCGGGGCATTTGTGGAGGCCTTGGGTTGACTGCATAGTTGGCATTGTTGATCGCGCCCACTTGCTCATTTGTCACGACCCCTTCTGTGGCTCCGCCCGGGACACCAGCGCCTGTCTTTCTGACCACTTTGGGCTTCGGCGACTCAAACATGTTCATAATGGGGGAGTCTTTTAACTAGGTTTGGATGTACCGGGCCCTTTCATAGAGTTCCTCCATTGTAGTAAGTTTATTCATGGTCAGGACATGTCTGAACTGTGGGGTTGCATTAGACACAATCATCTTCACTTGTTCGGGCTCGGAGAGGGTACCCCTTATTCTTTCCGCCAGAGACCTCCATCTATCAGCATAGCGGACAAAATCCTCGTCGGGCTTCATCTTTTCGGCCACTAGGTCGGTAATGGAGAGTGAGGGACCGACCCTATCCCTATATTTCTGCAAGAACCTTCTCTGGACTATTTCAAAATTCTCGGCCTCGCGGGGCTCTAAAGAATAGAACCACTCTAGCGCGGGACCATCCAATGATCTCCGAAAGAGGTATGCCAGGGACCTCTGATCGTTTTGCCAATAGGAGGACTCATACATGAAATCCTTGAGGTGAATGAAGGGGTTGCCGGTACCATTGTATCTGCGGTACGTGGGCATTTCAGAGGGAGAAAGATGAATGACGGGAAGGATTGGCAAAGCAACCTCCGGGGTGGCTTTCACGTCCACCATTCTTCTCAGATTTTGAAATTGCTCGTCCATGCGATTGAACCTATTGAGGAGCGATTGGGCGAGCTCCTCTGGAGGTGAAGGTGGCACTTGCCACTGGGGGAGAAACTGTCTCCAAGAGACTTGAGGGGGAAACCCCGAATGAGAGGGAGCTGCCGGACCGCCGACAGTCGGCCCCGGCTGAAGCGGTATGTGGGGAACAACGGGAGTTTGAGATTGTGACGGGAACTGGAATGAGGGTGGTTGTTGGCTCGCTTGTCCTTGAAACGAAGGAGACTGGATGGCTTGCGCCAATGAAGGAGATGGAATGGCCTGCACGGACTCTTGGAGAGGTGCGATGGCCGGAGTTGATTCCTGGGGCGTGGGGGAAACAGATTTCCCCTTCAGAATGGCCTGGAAGGCCCAGAGCTGTTCAGAGGTAAGCTCCGTGTTGGCGAGGACGCCCAGTAAGGAAGAGATATCCTGTGGTGGGGATGTGTCCCCGGCAATAACCTGCACCTCATGCGAGGGCTCATGAGAAGGACCCGAGTCCATAGCATAGACTCGCGGGTCGGCTGACAAACCACGACTAGGGTGGTTCTCCTCAAAAGACTCGTGAGTCATGCTCACAGTTTTCCCAGAACACAAAAACATACACTAGCAAGCAGGTAGCAGAGATTATCAAACAAGTGGATGCCTTTACGCCTTTTTTGTGTTTTGATTTTGATGATTTTTTTTTGTTTTTAGCGAGATCCGAAGTTCACACAAAATAGGGACCCTAGTTTATTTTTGTTTCACCGTCGTGTCAGCTAGGGTCTCTCATCTCACCACGAATGGGTTGACTAACACCAGGGAACTTCAATGGTACAACCGGCCCAATGAACGAAGAGGAGATTCTTCGATGTCGGGGACTTACGGAGGTCCCAGTGGAGGAGATTCTAGTCCGTTGAGAGGAATTCTCAAACGGAGAGTCCTTCCTTCACCGGGAAAGGGTGATCCTTAGAAAAAAAGAAAAAGGATATAAAAGAGGGATGGATGTATGCAATGGAATGCTCACAGAGATATAGAGTAAGAAAACAACAGAAATAACAAACATATATTAAACACCCAACCAATCACAACTGACAGTGCTGCCGTGAGCACAATGGGGGCGCGCGAGGGCGCCAAGGTGGAGAGGCACGGACGGTGCCGAACTTGCAAGGGTAGCCAAAATGAAGCAGTAGAAGTCCCACCGTGATCGCCAATCTGTGAGCGACGTCACGTGGTTCGATGAGCGAAGAAGACGCGGAGCGCGCGGGCTCCTCTTGTTTGCTACAACACAGAAATAGGAGAAAAGCGAAGGGGCCACCACGGGAGATTGCTCCGGCGGGGCGAGCGGGACAAATGTAATATAGCAAGATATGGGGGTTAAACGGCCATAGCGGGAAGTGACTCGCCGCGGCCTCGGGGGGACGAAAATGGTGCAGAAATCAAATAGCAAGAATTGAAACGGCCATTGGGGAAGTGACTCGCCGCGGCCTCGAGAATATGAGCAGATAAGAATATAACAGAATATAAGGAGAATATAAAGAACGAGAATTTAAACGGCCATTGGGGAAGTGACTCGCCGCGGCCTCGAGAATATGAATAGATAAGAATATAACAAAATATAAAGAGAATATAAGAACGGGAATTTAAACGGCCATTGGGGAAGTGACTCGCCGCGGCCTCGAGAATATGAGCAGATAAGAATATAACAGAATATAAAGAGAATATAAGAACGGGAATTTAAATGGCCATTGGGGAAGTGACTCGCCGCGGCCTCGAGAATATGAGCAGATAAGAATATAACAGAATATAAAGAGAATATAAGAACGGGAATTTAAACGGCCATTGGGGAAGTGACTCGCCGCGGCCTCAAGAACATGATGTGATCGCCAGGGGCCAAAAGACCCCAAAATAAAGAAAGTGATTGCGCCTACCTCAAGAGCGGGAGATGGCGGGTTGCTTCTTCCTCCCCCTTCGGCCGGCCGACGGAGAGGGCTTTCCTTGGGTACCCTTGCAAAACAACGACAAACAAGTAACGAGCGGATTAGAAATATGAAGGTGTAGTATTCAAATCCTTGCGATAAAAATAACGAAATGATGGCAAGACACACACCTGGTTGGTGTTGTCTTTTAAACCCCTCTCGGATACGAGTAGGAGGAAAATACTTATGATGAATGGCGATTATGCCGACGTAGGAATAGAAAAAAGACTCCCTTACAAGGGGGATAGAGGATGCGATATGATGAATGCAAGATAACTATGAAAGAAAAGGAGAGAGTGGCTTATTGGATGGCCGATAGTGAGATCCGGCGGAGCTTCGGTAGCGTAGGGATGACGTGGAAGTACGGTGGACGAGGACAGCCTTCCTCCTGCGAGCGCGGGCACCCGAGAAGCCGGCAGAACCTCCACCTACAAAAGACCCCACGGGTTAGAAATGACTCCGGTAGCCTCTGGGCTCCGGCAGCCTATCGGATCTCTTAGAAGCTCTCTTAGAACTGAGGGGGGGGGCCCTCTATTTATAGGGCTCCAGAGGATGGAGGCGTCCAGGACCCTGGACACCTCTATCAGGGAAAAAATAATATTTTATTCTATTTTTATTCATTTTTTTTGAATATTTTTATGGAGGCGTCCAGGGTCCCGGACGCCTCAATAAGGTCCACCGAACTCCACCGAAAGCCGCACGCGGTTTGGCACAACGCATGGTTTTGTGAGCAGCGCCTCGTGATTCGGAAATGGGCGCGTCCAGTTATCTGGACGCTTCCACAATTGGATTTTTCCACACACGACAAACCGACGATCGGTGGGCGGGGCCCCGTGAGCAAGGTGATGGAGGCGTCCAGGGTCCTGAACGCCTCCATAAATATATTATTTTTATTTGATTTTTGTTTTGTTTTTTATGATTATTGATATTATTTTTATTATTTTTGCATTGATGGAGGCGTCCAGGCAATTGGACGCCTCCATGATTTTGATTTTTTTTATTTTTTGGTCATTGAAGGAGGCGTCCAGGCGCCTGGACACTTCCATGATTTTGATTTTTTTATTTTTTTTGGTCATTGATGGAGGTGTCTAGGCGCCTGGACACTTCCATTGATGGCGGGCAGGCTGGTCGAGACGGCAAACCCTGCTTTCAAAGTAGCTAGGCTTTTCAACACGCTCTCTCTTCTTTTTATAGGAATCAACTTATCGGCCATAAAAAAGTTGAAAATTTCTAAATTACAGATCTCAAAACAATAAATAATAATTTTTTTAGATGTAATGATATTTTTTACTGAGAGAGATTTTACCCTATTAGAATAAATGAATGAATGACAAAAAATCACGAATGAATGAATGAAAACATGTCGCCAAATGAAAATATGGCGCCAAATAAAAAGAGACAAGAACAGGCAGACGACCCCTCTCCTGTCCTCCTTAGTCCTTCCCCCTTCCTCCTCCTTCAACCATTGCATCCCTTTCCTCTCTCATGATCACACCCCCCTCTCAATCTCTCATCGACGGGCGGCGGAGTGGTGAGGGCGGGCCGGCACGGCGGAGCTACCCAGGGACTCCGATGAGGGGCGAGCGGAGGTGAGCTCCGACAGCGGCAGCGGTCAAATTCTTTCTGGCGGACATCCCCCCACCACAGGTATTCCCCTCTATCCCTCTCCCGTTGGCCCCCCTCCCCCTCCCTACTCCCGCCCTCTCTCACTCTCACAGACACAGACAGAACGATCGGGAGGGACTCCGTTGCCACCAAAACTAAAACCAATTGGTGCAGAATATCCTGATGTAAATATTTTACATTCTCAGTTGCCAGCAAATGGGTCCTTCCCTTTTGGATTCACCACCTGACAATCATGTTCTCATGGATTCTTTGGCAGATTTTGTTATCCATATTACCACGACTGAGTTGCAACATCATGACCCTTTTACTATGGCGATGAAGGATTTTGGAGATAAGGCTCGTTAAAGAGAGACTGATGCAATTGTTGAAATATTTGAGGATGGAAAATCAATAAACATTGTGCAACTGGAAAGGCCATATCAAGAGTGGGCTCTGCAAATGCATGATCAATAGGACGAAGAAATAGATGGCGGCGAGGATGAACCTGTCCTTGTTGATTGTCCATCCAATAAAAAAAGGGGCTTGGAATTTCATCTGATGTTGTAAGAGTACACCCGGTGATAAGGAGTAAAGGTTTGTCTTGGAGATCAGGCATGAAGGTTAAAATTCTCAAAGGAGCTGTTGGTTTTCTTAAAAGTAATCTCTATGCAACTCTTGAGTACATATTACCCCCCAAGTAATATGTACTCAAGAGTTGCATAAAGATTACTTTTAAGAAAATCAACTGCTCCTTTGAGAATTTTAACCTTCATGCCTGATCTACAAGACAAACCTTTTCTCCTTATCACTTGGTGTACTCTTACAGCATTAGATGAAATTCCAAGCCCCTATTTTTATTGGGAGGGTGGGAAGAGGGATGTGGATATAAATGTGTGTGCGTAAATGTGGATATGACCCTTTTTTTCATTTTTGCCCATTCAAGACTTTTGTTATGATATATGTGATTAGTATGCTTGGATGTGAATTAAATTTGTAGATAGGTGTGGATGCCGATATGTAAGAAAATGTGTATGTGAATGCGAGTATGTTAATGATTTTTTCCAGAAGATGATGTCGATGTCAACCATGGTGTGTGAATATGGAAGTGAAAGTGGATGTGGATATGGATGTATATGTGAACAAACAAGATGTAAAAGTATGAAAAATAGTCAATATTTAGGGGAAGTTGTCGATATTTTCTTAGATGTAGTAATAAGACATATTGATATGAATTTTTAATTTGTTAGGTAAATATGGCTAGAATTGATCGTTCATGGATGAATCGCAGAGTAGTTGACGGAGTGGTGTCAGAAGAGTTTAAGGATGGAGTTGATAATTTTATTCAGTTCGTATTGGGGCATCCAATAGTAGTGGACCAGTGTGGTAACATCTAATGTCCTTATTTACGTTGTAAAAATAAGAGATTTCATTCGCTATGGGATGTGCAAGTTCATTTATATAGGAAAGGGTTCACGAAAGGTTATATGAATTAGGTATGTCATGGTGAGGACTTCTGGTCATATGAGCCTGGCAATGTTGCAAGCACAAGTACCTATGCAGACATGGTAATCGATGTTGCTAGCCCTAACTTTAATGTACAAGGGGAACATGTGTACACCGAAGAACCACCAAACAAGTCGGCTGAAAGATTTTATCAGTTACTTCGGGATGCTGATGACCCGCTGTGGGATGATTGTGAAAATCACACTCGGTTGTCTGCTGTCTCAGAGTTGTTGAATTTGAAATCCGAATTTTACCTTAGTGAGAGTTGTTTTGACCGTATGCTCCTCCTTATCAAGAGTATGCTGTCTCGAGATGAGAAGCTGTCTGAAAATTTTTACCATGCACAGAAGATGGTCAATGAGTTAGGGCTTGGATACCAAAAAATAGATGCATGCCCTAATCACTGTATGCTATATTATGAAGATAATGTAGATAAAAGAACATGTGATATTTGTCAGCATGATAGAATTAAACCTAAGAGAGGGGACAATTCAAAGCAGAAGGATGTGCCTTATAAGTCACTACGATACTTCCCTCTCACGCCCAGATTGCAGCGGATGTATATGTCATCAAAGACAACTCGAGATATGATATGGTACACGGAAAGAGTACGTCGTGTAGATGATATAATTAGTCATCCCGCTGACGGTGAAGCTTGGGCTCATTTCAATCGTACCTATACTGCTTTTGCTCACGAGCCACGCAATGTTAGGTTAGGTTTATGTACAGATGGCTTCAACCCATTTGGAGGTTTAGTGGCGTCTTACTCATGTTGATGGGGACATCACCCATGATTCCCTCTGGCTCGGCACCTCTCTCCCTCCCAGAGATGGGTAGGATGCAGCTCCACGACTGGACGAGTCTGCTTCGACACTTGAGCTAGTTATCTGGGACATCTTGGTGTATTTTCCCCTTGTTATTTGAGTCATTTTGATGTAATTTTCCCTTTTTTTTGAGTCAAGTCCCTAGGTTATTATGTTATTTACCTAAGTTTGTGGTCATCATGATGGGTTAGAGTGTCTTATGGGCCCAATTAGGTGGGCCTAGCCCAGGGGCGCCCTCCCCCTTCCCCACCTCTTTTGGTTATTTGTTATTAGCACTTATGTCAGGGACTTTTTTTAAATGTTGGGATCCCTATAAATAGGACCCCAACCCCACTGGAAGAAGCTAATGAATTATTAAGTGAAAATTATCCACAAGAATTGTGCCTCCTTCTCTCTCTAGCTCTATCCCTCTATCTCTATTTCTCTCTCTCTCTCTCTAAAGGGGGCGAACCCCATTCTCTCTACTCCCCACCCCCAATTTCGAAATTCACTCTCTCTCTCCTCCCCATTCACCTATCATTAAGACCCCTCCCCCTTCCCCATACCTCCCATTTAATTCCCCTCCAACCCCTAGGTGGAATCCCCTTCTCCTAGGCACCTCTCCATTCTCCCAAGCCACCCTTCCTCTTCCTCAAGCAACCAATCCTTTTCCCAAGCCACCCCTTCCCCTCCCCAAGGCAACCCTTCCCATTCCCTAGGCCACCATTAACCCCTCCATTAACCCACCACTCAAATCAAAGGGAAACCCTCCCCATTCCCCCAAGCCCATTTGCGCCCCCATCACCCCACCTCCTCCAAGAGAGCCCTTCCTCCTCTCCCACCTCCCACTCCATTCCCCCACACCAGGTCCGCCCCCTGCCATCCCCCCCTCTCCCCTCTCAATCCCAAACCACCCCTCCTACAAGTACTACCAGCAACCCCTCTCTCCCCTTGCCAATTCCCCCCACTCCTTAGCACCCCATAACCATCAATAGTCTCCTTTGCACTGCTCAGTTCGTAGGCAGCAGTAGGAGCTCAACTTACAGAGCCTGCTCCAGAGTTGTTCGGAGTCATCTGGAAGCTTATCATACATCATCGGAAAGATAGTCGAGATAGCTCCGCAGCTGAGGTGGTCTCGCCGGAATCCGACATCCCTGCTGCCCGGTGGACCCGTTCTCCCCCGACTGCGCAAGGTGGCCCTAGCTGGAAGGCAGAGCTGCAGTGCAGAAGCTTCCACGGCCTCACCCTTCCCTTCCAAGGCGCGCCGCTTGACCAGGTCGAATTACTACCAGTCCCCCACGCAACCCCATAGACAGGGCTTCGATTGGAGTCCGGGGCTGCCCATTCCGAATTTTCTCCCCCAGGTGCGCTGAACAGGCTACTCAGGACCTGACCAGACCCCTCCTCACTCAACGGGCTCTCCCTCTCTACCCCGACATTATCCGGTGCTCCCCCTGGCTGCTGCTCGAAGAAGACTCGTCCACGGCTGTACTCGTTTTGGTCCCGCCACGTTTGGACTTCGGGAGCGGACGTGGCGACTACATCCATCTGCTGCTACACCCGGAAACCAGTCTGAACCAGAGCGCAGAGGACCAGATCCAGAGCCTTCCCTGGCCGGTGTCGACGACGGGACCGCCCCCAAAAATTCACAGGCATTCCTGGGTCCGTCAGCGACGTTTGGGCGCCTGTTCCGATGACTTCCGAGTTTGGTGGAGTGTGTGGCATCGTCTACATCGACTCCCTGTCCGGTCATTCCAGAACTGGGCAGATCATTCGGCACTAGTTTAGTTAACCTCCCCTCCCCGCCTAGCCGGCTGTAGAACGCACTGGATTTCGTGGGATGAAAATATTGGGATATTGGTGGTTATATCGATTCGAGATCATTAGTCCCACCGGGCGTGCCATCTTTTGGAACGCACTGGATTTCGTGGGATGAAAATATTACGATATTGGTGGTTATATCGATTCGAGATCATTAGTCCCACCGAGCGTGCCAACTTGTGGAACGCACTGGATTTCGAGTTCGTGAAGAGATATCGGGGTGTTCTTTTTATCAGTTTATCGGTTTATCTAGTGCGAGGGCGTGCCAGTCACCTAGGTGACAATGTGTTCGGGCTTCAAGACTGAAGTTGTCCGAAGCCCGGGGTGCGCTCCATCTGACTAATCAGACGATTGTGGGTATCGGGTCGGGACTGGAGACCCGCCGCGCCATAAAGGCCACGACGTTAATTACATCCCCTCGGAGAGGGGAAGACCTCTGATTAATCGCCAAGAAAAGGGGCCTCATGGCCTAAACATCAATTTCTCATTAAAGCATGCGAGTTGGGTTAACATAATTTAAACCCTCCGCATCGATATGCAAAACGGTGTTCAAAACCATACAAATACTTGCTACGAGTGCGGCAAATTTAGTGCCAGTGCGAGATTAGATCCCGGTATATATGTATCAGTCACTAACGGACCATCCAGTATTCGGTTGAGAGCCCATGTTCGAAGCATCGGAGATAACAACAAAGACATTCGGATATCTGCCGTAGGTACGACACGTTTCATATGGGTGCGGGATCGGATCCCGGAAGAAGTGGGTCAAGTTGATGAACTATCGGCCCAAGAGGTGCACGGATCATGACCATGTCGGGGATCCCGAGGTCAACATCCGATACCACGGGGAATCATTGCATAGTCCGGGGGAGCGGGTTGTTAAGTGTAAAGCCAAAACTCGACAACGTGCGCCCTCGCACGCGGATCGACCTGCGCGGTCAGGTCGCGAGGTTCGACCTGCCCGGTCAGGTCGAGGGGGTCAAGGGGGCAGCGCCCCTTGCGGGGGTTTTCGGGGGCAGCGCCCCCGGAAGAAAATTTCAATTAAGGTACGAGTAATAGAGTTTCTTTCATTCTTTTATTAACGTTGACCTTTTGTTCTTATTTTCTTTGGGCCCTTCTATCTTTAGCTATTTATTCATTTTTTTTATATTAAGGAGGCGCGCCGGATCAGCAATCTACAAAGGGGCGAGGGGCGCGCCGTGCTCGGGCGATGAGATGGAGATGTGCGCGCCGTTTAAGGTGTAAATGGAGATGGAGGGGGGAGGGGCGTCGGTTTAAGGATACTACAAGGGGGCAGAAGGGCGCGCCAGTTTAGGCAAAGAAGAGGAGGGCACGCCGGGTAGAGGCATCCACGGGGCGCGCCGGTTTAAGGGAGTTCAAGGGGGGGGGCGCCGGTTAAGGTCCAGGAAGGGGGGGGGGGCGCGCCGGTTTAAGGCTCAAATAGGAGGGCGCGCCGATTTAAGATGGAAATGGAGATGGAGGGGGGCGCGCCGTTTAGCATCCAAAGAAGGAGATGGGGTTACGAGGATGGTGTTAAATCGGCGCGGTGTGGGGTGACCGCGCCGGATTAGGCCACGCCGGGACAGCTTCAAAGAGGTTTTATTTCAACCCTTTTATGCTCTGTTTCTTGTTTCTTTAAACTGTAAGTCGGTTTATTGATTAGTTGTTCATCTTATGGATGGATTATGTTTACGGAAAGAAGATTTAAGTGTTTTAATTGTTTATTCAGGTGGGTTAGTGTGATAATTCAAGTGTTTCGTTCGGGGGGTTTAGTTCACGGAGTTTACTGTGTGTTTCTTTCTTTTCACCAGTGGGCAAGTTCTATGATACGTTTATTCATTGTTCTTGGTGTTCTTGTATGTTCTTGACCCTGACGAAAATCGGGCAGCACCTCCCCTAGATCGGGGCTTGTCGGAGAGAAGCGAAGGCCACCAAACGGATTGCTCCGGGGTGACCCTCAAAAATCGGAGTGGCCTTACGGCGGTCCGAACCCATGTGTGAGTGTGGAGCGCTCGAGGGCTAGCCTTCAAGAGCGACCACGACTCACGGGCAATGATCCCTCAAAGGGGAACGAGTGGGGAGGGAGATCAGAAACACTGGAGGCCAAGTAGAAAGGGGGCTACAGCCTGAATGTATTCCGAAGGGGGAGAAGAAGATGAAACATATCAAAAAAAAAGGATCTCCCGAAGGATCATTTTCATTTCACCGCGAGGGGGTGCAAATACATGGGCTCTTCATGCATCTAAAGAAAGGAAGCAAAGGGAAGAATACATCGGAGGAAAGAAAAAGAAACAAAGGGGAGGGGAGAACTATGTCTCCCTCACCTCACTCTCTACTCTCTCCCTTTCTTTTGCTCTCTCTTCACTTCACTCTCACAGGAACACTGGCTTCGGGCTTCAAGGGATTTCTCTCAGAAGAAAGCTTCTGCTTTCCAGGCTTCCAAGAGTTGTCCCTCCTCTCCAACCGATCAAAGTTCCCGTGGTGGGATTTTTATAGGGGCTAGTGGCCCTGTCGAAGGGAGAGCCCCCCCCCCCCTTATTTCTCTTTATTTCTTCTTCTTTCCATCTTGCTTCGCCTGCAACGCCTCTGCCGTGTCGCCGTGTCGAGTGCCATTGTCGTGGACGTCACCTCCGCCGAGGCCACAGTGTGACCGGGAGGGGGGGCAGAGGCATGGCCTCCTCCTCTGCTGGCATATCCACCGTGAGACACGCTTCTTTCATCATTTGCAGGAGCATGAGCGGCCGACGGACGAAGTGAGCGTTCGGTGGGATGGGGCTCGAGAACTTCCATTCACAGCATATGCCCGGTTGCCCAACGGATCGAAGCAGACATTTAACCATTTTAAACAGTTCGTCGACGTGCTGTTCGTAGGAAACAGGGGATTGTATTGATGACGGGATGGCTTCACTGCACGCCGGAAGCGCTTCAGAGAATAAGTTCAGGGGTTAAAACGGCGCCATATTCAAAGGGGCGCCGTTTTAAGCAAAGATGAAGGGGGAGGCCTCGAGCGCGCCGTGTAGCTAAACAAAAGAAAGGGGCGCGCCGTGCAGCCAAACAAAAGAAGAGGGGCGCGCCATTTTAAGGCCCCTTCGTGCCATTTTAGGCACTAAACGGATTCTTCTTGAAGTCGCGGCCGTTTATATGAATGTTGGCATTCTCAGAATATTCCGATTGCGATGTATGTCCTCTGCAATATTCTGTTCGCAGCCTTTGGGGTCCGGTCCCAGACTCTGCGTGACTTTCGGTGCACGTCGGGCTGTGTCGGAGTTCCCGACTCTTCTTCGATTCAGCTCTAGGCACGGCCGGCTGTAGAGTTGTGGCCATATCTTCCGCCCGAGGGGCTCCCTCATCGGCTAGCGGACCACCAAGCGAGTCCTCATCCTGATCGGGCCAGGCATGAAGTTTATTTGGCATTTCCTTCTTCGGCTTGCTCTCGAGTGTCGAGACGTGCATGCCGTATGATCATCATCGATATTTTTCGACGTCCACACCGGCTTAGCGCCCCTCCCTGTGTGGAGGTAGTGTTTAATTGTAACCCACACTTTCCCCTCCCTTAGTCCAACCCCCCTATGTGAGGAGTAGTGCATGTATTGTTCGAACAGGCGAAGCTACACCGACGCAGTGTGCGGGGTACCCACACTCCCCCGCTCGCCCTCGTCTCCGAACGGGGTTGGTTTCTTCAAACCAACCAGGGTAAGCTCAAAACCTTGCTCCCATTATTAGTACTTGTTCTTTTAATATCTGTGAAATTGCTCCGTTGGAAGCGAGAGAGAGCGCCCGACCCCGGAGTGCTCCATTTCCGTGAGGTCACCGTGGTTTGTGAGAGAGACTAACCCAGTGCCCCACTTGGCACCCGATCAGCCCCTTAGTTGTGGACATCTTACCCTCGGGAAGGCAACCTTAGCCCTGCTGGCCCTCAAACTAGCCAGGGTCTTGATCCACCACCTCCACTCGGCATCACCGAGTCACCTCGGGTTCGTGTGTGCAACGGCGATTCGGCGATTTACGCAACCCCGTGCTCAAAATTGATTATGTTTGCGTAGTAGGTCCGAGGGCCCTTGTCTCTTTGCTACATTTCCCTAGTGGTGTCACAACAAATGGTATCAGAGCAAGTTCACAACTTGTCTCTCTACAAGTTGGTCCTAGGGTGCATTCACATTTAGAGTCATCATCAGGCCACCCAGTGCATCATCATGTATACCCCTCTTTGGTTAACCCCCAACAACTCGACCCTCCACAAGGGTTTGATTGACCCCCTCCTCTTGGAAATCATTGTAGAAAGTGACCTTAGTTTTGATGGATCTAGTCCTAATGCCTACCTAAAGTGGGAGGCTACCATGGATAAAAACTTTGATAGGACTATGGTCTATAAACACGCTGGAGTCCGCATGGCCAAGGGGCGGCTTCGGGGACAAGCCAAGAAGGAGTGGGAACGCATAGTGAGCTTAAGAAAGATTCGGAGGCAAGAACCGATAGGCTCATGGGAAGAGATGAAGATTGAGCTTAGGAAGATCTACGCTCCCCGACCTCCCCGCTCCTACTCGGAGAACCATAGCCCGAGGAGCACTCCTACTCCTCCTATCTCTCCCAGCCCACCCAAGACCTCCCTTAGGGCCCAAACTCCACCACCCCAAATAATTCCAACCCTGATCACCACCACCAACTCTCCCCAAATCCAAGGGCGACCCACTCCCATCCCTCCCCAACCGGCCGATCCCAAGGGCAAAAGACCCCTAATTGACCCGGTTTCCCCCATGAAGGCCACCACTCCCCAACCCAAAGCCACTCAACTAACCCTCACCTTTCAAACCCAAGTGGATAACGTGTCCACCCCTTCCCCTAGGCCCATGACGGCCACCACCCAACCCAAAATTCCCCATCAAACCCACACCCTACAAGCCTCCATGGTCGCCACCATCACCCCGCCATCTTCCCCCATAAGGGACACACCTCCCAAGACCAACCAACCCAATCCTCCTCAACCCGCCCATCTTCCACTACCAACCCCAATCCTACCCCAACTTAGGCCTCCACTACTTCCACTCCCAAACCCAACCCAAGTTCGAACTCCCTCACCACCCCGGGTGCACCATGTCCCAACCTTCATCACCCCATCCCCAAAAGACCTTCCATTTCTCTTGGAGAGTAAAACCTCCACACCCCAAAGGGATGAGAATGTGATTGAGGTACATGAGGCCTCCCCCGATTGGGAAGAAGAATATGAGTCACAATGTCATGAGTTAGGCCAGGAAGTTCCCATCCCATGTGTAGAAAGCATCATGGCTCACACACCCTCCCTCGTTGGGGCTGAGCTCATCTTAGGAGAACCCCTTTTTCGTTGGCTAAAGGAGAACCCAATTAGAGAGATCATGGCCCATGGTTGCCCTCCTATGGAACAAAACCTCCCTATAGTGCCCCTCTCCTATCACACCACCATTCAATCATCTTATCAAGTGGAGACATTAGGGGATCTCCTTAAGGGTCTATTTTGGCAAATGGAGTTAATTGACAGGTTGACCACAGTGGCCGACCGACCTAGGAGCCTTGACCTCCTACACCTATGTGTCGGGTCCATCTCCTCAATTTACATTATGGGTTGCTACACTAGCGACCTTCTTCTATTCCTCCCTACACCCGATGAGCCCGATGCTATCCACAAACTAGAGTTGCTTATCTTGGGTAGAACATCAAGCCCTCCATTCATGGCCGACCATCCCACCAAGAACTTTGGCCCAATTGTTCGATTAGAGGAGGATGACTCACCACTATGTAAGGACCATGAGGACCTAGAGTTCCTCTCCCTAGGTGACCCTTACCATGACCCCTTCGATCCCTTCCTATACCCACCCACCTTACTCACCACCAACCTTTTCCTACCCCAACCAACCATGTTGGATCAAGCCCACCTCTCCCAAGACCCGGTCCACACCAAGGGAACCATGACCATGGGTGAAATACACCTAGGAAACAATGAAGTGCCCCACTCCATGATCCATACCTTCTTTGACCCCTTCGACCCTTATAAGTGGGAGCTCAAGGACCACCCCATACCCACACACATGGTCGTCACCTCTAGGATAAGAGTGCACCTATCTTGGCATATCACATCATTCGACAAGGGTCACAAGCCCAGTCATCTCATACATGTCACACACACTTTAGGCCCAATGCATGACTGGCTCACATTTGGATGTGCTGGTCCTCCCACATTCGTCATAGCTCTTATGCATGAATGGAGCATACATGGATGTCCGGGTCCCCCGGTAATTATCGCCACCATGCACGATAGATCCACCTATGGCTGCCTCGGCCCCCCTGAGTCCATGAAAGTCCTTGTTGAACCCCCTCCTCATGTATATGACTTATGGTTTTTGATGATGATCAAATGTTTTGTATGATCTGAAAATGAGCATAACTACATTCTGGAAATGCACACATCAATTGAAGACATGATACTTGAGAAGGCTCAAGCACAACAACTCATTGTAAGTATTTTGGTTTCAATGTGCAACATGTGGAACTAATTCCAACTTTGTTCTTGATAGGCCAAAGCTCTTAAACGACTGAAGGACGATTGGTGAGATCGATCCTAATCTCCTCTATTACACTGTTAGAACTTATGTCTAGATGTGGAGCATTCTTGTTTTAAAACCCCAACTTGAACCCCCTGCACTTAGCCTTGTTTTATCTTCATTTTTTAGAAAGTGCAGGAAAAAGGGTCGACCCCAAGGGTCGACCCATTGCTGCCAGGCAGATTCCCATCTGAATGGGTCGACCCCAAGGGTCAACCCCTGCTTGTGGAATTAAATTCCAGAACTGGTTTCATCATGGGTCGACCCCAAGGGTCGACCCTTTTCCCTCAAATTGTTCAGGCTCCAGAAAGGGTCGACCCCTGTAAACTCCAGAAGGCCATTTTTGAAGACAGCAACGGTTCCTGAAAGGGTCGACCCTAAGGGTCGACCCATGCTGCCAGGGGCATCTGGCCCCTCACGAGGGTCGACCCCAAGGGTCGACCCTTTCTGGTCTGGGTGGCACCGTGATTGTAGACTTTTGGTGTTTCGACCCAATGGTCCAAACACACTTGTTTGGCTGTCCGTAATCCACTCCATAATAAGTGGATCTTGTCTCTTGGAAGCTCCTTGACCGCCCTTGGGCTATATATCATCTCATTGAGATGAAAACCCTAAGAAGAATTCGTATCTCCTAATTTTTGGGTTTCTTTCTAACACTTGTGTGTGCAGGTCGAAGCAGCCACCTCCAGCCCTTGTTCCACCTTGGTGTGTCCGTGAATGTGAAGGGAAGAAGGAGGAATCAAGGTTCCAATAAAGCTTCTACTGCTAGCTGTGAGCGAAATCAAGATTCAGCCACCATCCTAGCCAAGATCGTCAAGAACGGTCGTCGTGCTGCACAAGTGCTTGATAAAATTCGCAGAAGAGAAAGGGGGAGCTCCAATCAGGATAAATCAACATTTCTTCACTCTTTCCATTCTGAATCATTTAGTTTAAACTTGAGCATACGTTTGTAATCATCATATCAGATATTTGGGTGTGGTGTTCGTGTTCGGAAACACGAACGTGTGTGTATGTGCGCTTGTGCGCGCTTGGCTACCAGATCAGAAGCCGTGTGTGTGTGTGTTTGCTGTTCTAAACAGCGTGTGTGTGTGTGATTCACTCGTTAGTGAAGCTTTAATCCTCAAGTGTGAGGGGTGGACGTAGGGGACACAGATGTGTAACCGAACCACCTAAAAAATCCGTGTGTCCATGTGCTGTGATTTTTTCGATTCTTGTCGAGTGGGCTTCACGGTGAGTTGAGAGATCATCACACCAGCTATTCAAACACATTCCGCACGCATTCACGAGTGTGATCCTGTTCGTGCGAATATTAGTGGTTGTTTGTTTAATCAGCATTGTTTTCTTAAGAGGAGCAAAATTTTATTAGCCAATCAATTCACCCCTCCCCTCTTGATTGCCACATTTGGGACTCAACAATTGGTATCAGAGCGCTAGTCTCTGTTTAGTCTCGACCACACGGTCGCAGAGTTTGATCCCGTTCATATGGCAAACAAAGGGATGATGCCCGAAGGGCATTCCATTCAAAGACCTCCGTTCTTTGATGGATCAAACTACCCCTATTGGAAAAACAGAATGTATGTTTTCCTACGTGCCCAGGACTACGATGTATGGCGTGTCATAAGTAAGGGTCCATATGTTTTATCTGAAAATGAAAATGAGTGGGATGAAGAAGATATAGAGAAGTGTTCAACGAATTTTAAGGCTATGAATATAATTCAATGTGCTGTTCATCCTAATGAATACTCACGAATATCTACGTGTTCCTCTGCGCAGGAGATGTGGAATAAGCTGCGGCTTATATATGAAGGAACATCGGAAGTCAAGGAAATAAAGGCCAACCTCTTAGTTCGGGACTACGAGCTGTTCGTAATGAAGCCAGAAGAATCAATTTCTGATATGTTTGCAAGGCTAACAGAAATTACCAATGGACTAAAGGGACTTGGCAAGGAATATTCCAACAAGGAACTTGTCCGAAAAGTCCTAAGATCCCTTTCTCCACAGTGGCACACAAAGGCCACTGTAATTGAAGACTCCAAGGATCTAAGCACTTTAACTCTGGACGAGTTAACTGGCTCATTGATGACTTACGAGATAAACATCAAAAGGAGCGAGGAGGATCACAAGAAAAAGAAAGCTGTCACCACAATGGCCCTAAAGGTGAATCCACACGATTCAGAGGGCAGTGAAAATGATTCAATTGGCAACACTGAAGATGAGGAATTAGTTGCCATGATCACACAAAGAGCAAGAAGGTTCGTCAGAAGAACAAGAAACTTTGGTGGTCAGTTCAGAAAGGGACCAAGAAGGCAAGGACCAAACAGAGGAGAAAGTAGCAGGAAAGAAGAAGTGATTTTGCTATGAATGTAAGAAACCCGGCCATATGCGGGGTGAGTGCCCCGATCTCATTAATAAGGTGAAGAAAGGCAAGTTCAGAAAGCCCAAGGCCATGGTGGCCACATGGAGCGATGAAGATCAGGAGGAATCCGGAAATGAAGATGGACTAGATGGGCTAGTCCAGAATCTATGTCTCATGGCAAATGATGACGAAGGAGATAAGGTAGATTCTGAACCAGAAACTCTCACTTGTGAACAATGGCAAATTGCATATGAATCTTTATATAAAAAATGTAAAAGATTCAAATATGAAAATAGGAATTTGAAAAAGAAATTTGATCATTTTGTGCATGCTAAAAAATCATGTGAAGAGTGCCATGCTTTAAAATCAGAAAATGAAAACATGAAGCATGAAAATGAAATGCTAGCATCCAAAGTTGAACTATTTGAAGAAGAGATTTCATGCATGAGAGAAGAACAATCTACGTTTCTAAAAATACATGAAGAATTGAAAAATGATATGGAACAAGAAAAGCTTGAAAGCATTGCTCGCAATAAATCCAAAATAAAGGCTGAAGAACAAACCCAATCTCAAATGGCTCAAATAAAAGAGCTAAAGGATGCCCTTGCCATCCTTGAAAAATCAAAAACTCAGACAACCCATTGGGCACCCATAAGTTCAGCATCCTTCAAATCAAAGAAACATATGCATAACTCCTTTTCAAATGTTGGTAGAAGGAGAAAAAGAGATAGAGTCATCACTTGTTTCTATTGTGGAAAAATGGGTCATGATATGTATGATTGTAGAATTCTGAAATATGATGAAAAAAATTCTGTTGGATTCAGAAATAGATCATATATGCATCATGCCTCTAACCATCATGGACCCAAGCTAGCTTGGGTACCAAAATCTCCATAAGAACTTTGGTTGAATTGCAGGTCTACTCGAGAGCTCAAAGGAACAAATGGTATTTGGACAGTGGCTACTCTCGGCATATGATGAGAAACAAGGAATGGTTTGTGGACCTGCATGAAAAGGATGGTGGGACGGTAGCATTCGGTGGTAAGGACAAAGGTAAAATCATCAGAGAAGGTAAGATAGGTAAGAATCAAAATCATACCATTGAAAATGTATTGCTTGTGAAAGGTTTGCAACATAATCTCTTAAGCATAAGTCAACTTTGTGATAAGGGATGCAATGTGATGTTTGATTCTAACCACTGTACTGTTTTGAATAGGAATACTCATGAGATAAAGTTTATTGGTTTCAGGTATAACAATGTTTATATGATAGACTTGAATGATTCCTCTCATGAGAATTTATGTTTAATTGCAAGGAACAATGATGATGCTTGGCTCTGGCATCGCCGGCTTGGGCATGCTAGTTTCAATGTATTGCTGAAATTATCAAGAAATGATTTGGTAATTGGATTGCCCAAGTTGAAGGCCGTCAATGATGGAGTTTGTGGAGCTTGCAGCATGGGCAAACAAACAAGGACATCATTCAAGTCCAAACAAGATGTGACCACATCAAGGCCTCTTGAACTCATCCACATTGATCTCTTCGGACCAAGTAGAACTCACAGCTTGGGTGGTAAACTATATGGGTTTGTGATTGTGGATGATTATTCAAGATTCTGTTGGGTGTATTTCCTTTCTCATAAAAATGATGCTCTGACAGAATTTGAAGCATTTTGCAGATTTGTTCAAAATGATAAAGGGTATTGCATCAAAGCTGTGCGGAGTGATCACGGCCGAGAATTTGATAACCATGAGTTCAGTAATTTTTGCAGGGCTCAAGGCTATATGCATGACTTCTCCGCATCAAGAACTCCGGAACAAAATGGAGTTGTGGAAAGGAAGAACAGAACGCTAGTTGAGATGACAAGAACCACGCTGAACGAGAATAAAATACCGAGGTACTTTTGGGCTGAAGCAGTGAACACGGCCTGCTACATCATAAATCGAGCCATGGTAAGACCATTGTTGAAGAAAACTTCGTATGAGCTATACCGAGGTAAGAAGCCAAACATTTCATACTTGAGACCGTTTGGCTCAATATGCTACATTCATAACAATGGTCAGAAGGACTTGGCTAAATTTGATCCCAAAAGTGACAAAGGCATATTGCTTGGGTACTCTCTCAATTCGAGAGCATATCGAGTGTATAACTTGAGAACTCTCATAGTTGAAGAAAGCCCACATGTTATTATTGACGAATCATCTCCATCTAGAACTGATGAAAAATGTATCTTGCAGGATGATGAGTTGATAGATGACAATATCAAGAAGAAGGAAGAAAATTCAGAAAAACAAGAAGAGGAAGAACCAAAAGAAGGGGATGAAAATCAGGAAACTCAACTTGAACAGGAGCTACCAATACAATGGACACTTGGAAAGGACCATCCACCGGAGAATGTATTGGGCAATGTACAAGAAGGGATAAGGACACGAGCCTCCTTCAGGGAAGTTGAAACTCATGATTTATTAGCCTTGCTCTCTCAATCTGAATCTCACTCCATTGAAGAGGCCTTGAAAGATGAGTCATGGATCATGGCCACGCAAGAAGAACTACACTAGTTCCAAAGGAACAAAGTGTGATTTCTCGTACCATTTCCTAAGAATCACCCCGTTATCGGAACCAAAGGGGTGTTTCGAAATAAAACAAGCGATCAAGGAGTGGTAATTAGGAATAAGGCCAGGCTAGTAGCCAAGGGCTATAGCCAAGAATTAGGAGTTGACTTTAATGAGTCTTTTGCTCCAGTAGCAAGACTCGAGGCAGTGAGGGTTCTCTTAGCTTTTGCATGTTGTCATAATATCAAATTATTTCAAATGGATGTTAAGAGTACATTTTTGAATGGCTATATCCAGGAGGACGTGTATGTGGAGCAACCACCGGGGTTTGAAGACACAAAGTATATAGACCATGTGTACAAGCTGGACAAGGCACTTTACGGTATGAAACAAGCACCCCGTGCATGGTATGAAAGGTTAAGTGAATTCCTCATTCAACATGAATTCAAACGAGGTAATGTTGATCAAACCCTCTTTACAAAGTTGAATGGCAAAGATATCTTAATTGTTCAAGTTTACGTTGATGACATTATTTTTGGCTCCACTAAAGATGGTCTCAGCAAAGACTTCGCCAAATTGATGCAAAGTGAGTTTGAAATGAGTCTTATGGGAGAGCTGACTTTCTTCTTGGGATTGCAAGTAAACCAGAGTGTTGACGGGATGTTCATACATCAAAAGAAGTATGCAATGGAGTTGCTAAAAAAGTTCAATTTGACATCAACAAAACCACAACCAACTCCTATGTCTACCTCAATAAAAATTGATCAAGATGAGATAGGTAAATCAGTGGACCAAAAACTCTTTAGAAGCATGATAGGTTCTCTACTGTATTTAACTGCCAGTAGGCCCGACATACAGTTTGCTGTTTGCATGTGTGCTAGATTTCAGTCAAACCCAAAAGAATCACACATGTCGGCCGTTAAACGAATTTTCAGATATGTTGCTAGTTCAGTTAATTTCGGACTATGGTTTCGACGCAATTCGAGTCTTGATTTAATTGCTTATTCTGACGCCGATTATGCGGGTTGCAAAGTGGATCGGAAATGCACTAGTGGGTATTGCCAGTTTCTTGGGGGCTGCGTGGTTTCATGGGCCTCCAAGAAACAAAATTCAGTGGCATTGTCTACTGCCGAAGCCGAATATGTGGCTGTCAGTAGTTGTGTAGCCCAGGTGTTATGGATCCAACAACAATTGATTGATTATGGCATATCTTTTAAAAACACCTCAATTCTTTGTGACAACACCTCTGCCATAAACTTGTCTAAAAACCCAGTTTATCACTCTAGAACCAAGCATATTGAAATTCGACATCATTTCATTAGAGATCATGTGAGTAAGGGTCATGTAGAAATCAGTTTCATTGAGACCGATCGTCAAATTGCCGACATTTTCACCAAACCTCTAAGTGAAGATAAGTTCACTACATTTAGAAGAGAACTAGGGGTTTGTAGGATAGAAGAGTGATTCATAACTATGTGCATAATGTATATATAGGTCACTTCATTACATGTAATTGCATTAGTTTCATGCATCTAGTAATTCTCTTGTCATGCATATGCATCATGTTGTGTGAAAAAAAAAACAAAAGAAAAATCAAATTGTGTGAAAAATCATTTTGGTGTGCTTCTGCGTTTCTACTATGTATATTGTATTCACCCATATTCATTGTCACTTCTATGGCCAAAATCACCTTGGATACTATTTTATGCCTACAAAGGAGCTCATTTGTTCAAAGTCAGAAATCCGGATAAAAAAGACATTACACGTCTCATATATTTCCAAATTTTGACTACCAACACCCCAATTGCATACATCCCATTTTATACAAAAATTCCTTGATTTCATACATTTTTACAATTGGGGACTCGAGCCAAACATTCCTTGAATTTTTCATCGGGTTACTCCTTCATATTGCTGAAAACCAGTAAAAGGGTCGACCCATAGGGTCGACCCCTTGCAAACCCAGAAAATGGGTCGACCCCAAGGGTCGACCCTCGCGCACCCGGTTGGGTCGACCCAAACCGGCGGGGCGGCTCACCCGCCCCCAAACCGATCCAACAAGGGTTCCAACCCTAAGTTGGAACCCTCCCATGGATATAAAACCTCTCTTGCCCCCCTCTTAGCTTTGCCACCACTCTTTGCAAGCCCTAAAACAACCTTTCCTTGGCATCCAAGATCTCAAGCCATAGCCGCGGTTCTCCGGGTGGCATCCGCGTGAACATTTCTCCTTGTGGCTTAAAGCATCATCCTTTGATCTTCATTCCCATGAGGTAAGCTTCTGATGTCTGTGGAGGATCATAGATTCACACTTCTCGCATTTCTCCTTGGTTGAACCATCAAGATCTATACCACATCGGTGGGTTCTTTCGGTTTGTGTTTTAGATGGCCCCGAAGAAGCGTGCTTCTCGCAAAGGTGAGGCATCGAGCTCCAGGCAAGGGCATCGATCTCATATCGCCGCATCACAGCCCGCAAGCAAAATCTTGGATCGGACCGTTCTACGTCCACGGGCGGTAAACTTTGAAAATCTTAGTCGCCATCTACGTGGATTAGTTGATCTAATATGCAGCCAGCCAAACTTGCACATTTTCATGTCTGCACATCGCCGCATTTACCCCAATCTGGTACACCAATTTTATAGCAACTTGGGTTTTTCGGGTGATGTTCCAGTTACAATGGGTAATGGACAGGAAATTATTTTATCACCACACTTGTTGGGTCTTGCCTTTGACTTGCCAAATGAAGGGTATGCATTTGGAGATGTAGAAATTTCGGATGCCACTGTTTACCTCTATATGACTTCTGAAGAAATGGGTGACCAGTCGGTCGCCGGATTAAATGCCAACCAATTCCCTCCTTTGCAACGTATACTTCACCGAATGATTACAACTATTTTATTGCCACGTGGAGGAGGACATGACAAGGTTACGGAGAAACACATGTTCTTATTTTCATGCTTATTCGGTGGAATTCCCATTAAATTTCCACAGCTTATTCTTGATCACATATGTTCAAGCATGACGCACAAGCACCGTACTTTGCCATATGCTGCGGCCTTAACAGCCATCTTTACTTATATGGATATAAATTTGTCAAGAGAAGCATCTCAAACCATCCGTGACGCAGACATCTACACCTATCAATCTATTTGTCACCACATGGGGTTTGAAGAGCAAGATGGCGTGTTAGTTCGTCAAATAAAAAGGGCAGTACCACCAGACAGTTCAGAAGATACTGAGAATGACAATGAAGAGCAGGCTGAAGATGCTCATGTTCCTGCAGCAGGAATACCTTCTGAGGAGGCACAACTAATCATGGACCGTTTGGATTCTATTGATGATCGGTTAGACGAGTATGGGGAGACCATGGCAGCTATGCAACTTGAACTATCAGATCTGAAACTCTCTCATCAGAAGCACTCTCGCTACGTCACTGACGCTTTGGCCCACCAAACCCACATGTTGGACGAAATTTCGGCATATATTAGGCGTCAACCAGGTCCCTCCACTCCGGCTGATCGTGCTGATTAGGCTATGTTGCTCCTTTCACTTGGCCTCCTTATTTCACCCCTCCTTTTTGATGATGTCAAAGGGGGAGAACTCTTGGCCTATATGTGCCCCGGCTATTATATGTTAGTGTGTGATGTGTGCTTGCATGAATGTGTGTTTTTATCATGTTTCTCGTTCATTAGTTCTGTTGCATTTCCTTTGAGTTTTCATGCATTGCATCTTGTCATTTGCATTACAAACCTTGTTCCTTTTCCACTACTTGTCGGCAAGAAAACATTGGAAATATGCCACATTATGATCAATCTTATATTTGGATTTTTGGTTGACCATGTCCTTAAACTGTTGGATTGATTTATGTATATGGAATGGTGGATGCTTTACAACGTGGTCTCTATTATTTTGTCATCATCAAAAAGGGGGAGATTGTTGAACCCCCTCCTCATGTATATGACTTATGGTTTTTGATGATGATCAAATGTTTTGTATGATCTGAAAATGAGCATAACTACATTCTGGAAATGCAAACATCAATTGAAGACATGATACTTGAGAAGGCTCAAGCACAACAACTCATTGTAAGTATTTTGGTTTCAATGTGCAACATGTGGAACTAATTCCAACTTTGTTCTTGACAGGCCAAAGCTCTTAAACGACTGAAGGACGATTGGTGAGATCGATCCTAATCTCCTCTATTAAACTGTTAGAACTTATGTCTAGATGTGGAGCATTCTTGTTTTAAAACCCCAACTTGAACCCCCTGCACTTAGCCTTGTTTTATCTTCATTTTTTAGAAAGTGCAAGAAAAAGGGTCGACCCCAAGGGTGGACCCATTGCTACCAGGCAGATTCCCATCTGAATGGGTTGACCCCAAGGGTCGACCCCTGCTTGTGGAATTAAATTCCAGAACTGGTTTCATCATGGGTCGACCCCAAGGGTCGACCCTTTTCCCTCAAATTGTTCAGGCTCCAGAAAGGGTCGACCCCTGTAAACTCCAGAAGGCCATTTTTGAAGACAGCAACGGTTCCTGAAAGGGTCGACCCTAAGGGTCGACCCATGCTGCCAGGGGCATCTGGCCCCTCACGAGGGTCGACCCCAAGGGTCGACCCTTTCTGGTCTGGGCGACGCCGTGATTGTAGACTTTTGGTGTTTCAACCCAATGGTCCAAACACACTTGTTTGGCTGTCCGTAATCCACTCCATAATAAGTGGATCCTGTCCCTTGGCCGCTCCTTGACCGCCCTTGGGCTATATATCATCTCATTGAGATGAAAACCCTAAGAAGAATTCGTATCTCCTAATTTTTGGGTTTTTTTCTAACACTTGTGTGTGCAGGTCGAAGCAGCCACCTCCAGCCCTTGTTCCACCTTGGTGTGTCCGTGAATGTGAAGGGAAGAAGGAGGAATCAAGGTTCCAATCAAGCTTGTACTGCTAGCTGTGAGCAAAATCAAAATTCAGCCACCATCCGAGCCAAGATCGTCAAGAACGGTCGTCGTGCTGCACAAGTGCTTGATAAAATTCGCAGAAGAGAAAGGGGGAGCTCCAATCAGGATAAATCAACATTTCTTCACTCTTTCCATTCTGAATCATTTAGTTTAAACTTGAGCATATGTTTGTAATCATCATATCAGATATTTGGGTGTGGTGTTCGTGTTCGGAAACACGAACGTGTGTGTATGTGCGCTTGTGCGCGCTTGGCTACCAGATCGGAAGCCGTGTGTGTGTGTGTGTGTGTGTGTGTGTGTGTTTGCTGTTCTAAACAGCGTGTGTGTGTGATTCACTCGTTAGTGAAGCTTTAATCCTCAAGTGTGAGGGGTGGACGTAGGGGACACAGATGTGTAACCGAACCACCTAAAAAATCCGTGTGTCTCATGTGCTGTGATTTTTCCGATTCTTGTCGAGTGGGCTTCACGGTGAGTTGAGAGATCATCACACCAGCTATTCAAACACATTCCGCACGCATTCACGAGTGTTATCCTGTTCGTGCGAATATTAGTGGTTGTTTGTTTAATCAGCATTATTTTCTTAAGAGGAGCAAAATTTTATTAGCCAATCAATTCACCCCTCCCCTCTTGATTGCCACATTTGGGACTCAACAGTCCTCATCACATCTAAGCATGATAGGTCAATTTATGGTTGCCCCGATCCTCCTAAGTCCGTCAAAACCAAGGTAACACTTGATAGGGCTGAATTTGGTTGTCCAGGCCCACCCTTCATCTCTAGAGGATCATCATTCATGACACTGCATGGTACCCTTCGCAAACACATCAACAAGAGCAATGAGGTGTACAAGAAATCTACCGACTCCCACCGACGCCACCAAGAATTCCGTGCAGGTGATTTTGTGATGGTGAGGACCGAGAGACTATTCCCTGGAAATGTCTCCAAACTGAGGTCGCGTGGATCTGGTCCCTTCCAGGTTCTGAGGCGGACCGACACCAATGCTTATGTGTTGGACCTCCCCGAGGGATACAGAGTATGCCCCACATTCAATGTGACTGACTTGGTGCCATACAGAGGTCCCACGGTGACACCTAGTGAGGACATCAAGCCTGTTCCACCCCATGCGAGAGCCCCTACCCGTGAGAGAGCTCCACCAGACCAGAGAGGCCAGCGTGAGCAAGTAGAGCGGATATTGGATGAACAGGTCACTATCACCCGGAGCAAAGCATACGAGCGATACTTGGTCAGGTGGAAGGGCCGGCCCCCTTCGGATGATTCATGGGTGAGCAGGGAGGATCTTCAGTAATTAGACCCCGACATCCTGGAGCGTTATCACAGCCGAGCGGACCCTTACTCGACAGAGTCGAGCTCTTCACAGCCATGGGGAGTTGATGGGGACATCACCCATGATTCCCTCTGGCTCGGCACCTCTCTCCCTCCCGGAGACGGGTAGGATGCAGCTCCACGACTGGACGGGTCTACTTCGACACTTGAGTTAGTTATCTGGGACATCTTGGTGTATTTTCCCCTTGTTATTTGAGTCATTTTGATGTAATTTTCCCTTTGTTTTGAGTCAAGTCCCTAGGTTATTATGTTATTTACCTAAGTTTGGTCATCATGATGGGTTAGAGTGGCTTATGGGCCCAATTAGGTGGGCCTAGCCCAGGGGCACCCTCCCCATTCCCCACCTCTTTTGGTTATTTGTTATTAGCACTTATGTCAGGGACTTTTTGTAAATGTTAGGATCCTTATAAATAGGACCCCAACCCCACTGGAAGAAGCTAATGAATTATTAAGTGAAAATTATCTACAAGAATTGTGCCTCCTTCTCTCTCTAGCTCTCTCTCTATCTCTATTTCTCTCTCTCTCTCTAAAGGGGGCGAACCCCATTCTCTCTCCTCCCCACCCCCAATTTCAAAATTCACTCTCTCTCCTCCCCATTCACCTCTCATTAAGACCCCTCCCCCTTCCCCATACCTCCCATTTAATTCCCCTTCAACCCCTAGGTGGAATCCCCTTCTCCTAGGCACCTCTCCATTCTCCCAAGCAACCCTTCCTCTTCCCCAAGCAACCAATCCTTTTCCCAAGCCACCCCTTCCCCTCCCCAAGGCAACCCTTCCCATTCCCTAGGCCACCATTAACCCCTCCATTAACCCACCACTCAAATCAAAGGGAAACCCTTCCCATTCCCCCAAGCCCATTTGTGCCCCCATCACCCCACCTCCTCCAAGAGAGCCCTTCCTCCTCTCCCACCTCCCACTCCATTCCCCCACACCAGGTCTGCCCCCTGCCATCCCCCCTCTCCCCTCTCAATCCCAAACCACCCCTCTTACAACTACTACCAGCAACCCCTCTCTCCCCTTGCCAATTCCCCCCACTCCTTACCACCCCATAACCATCAATAGTCTCCTTTGCACTGCTCAGTTCGCAGGCAGCAGTAGGAGCTCCACTTGCAGAGCCTGCTCCGGAGTTGTTCGGCGTCATCTGGAAGTGTATCATACATCTTCGGAAAGATCGTCGAGATAGCTCCGCAGCCGAGGTGGTCTCGCCGGCATCCGACATCCTTGCTGCTTGGTGGACCCGTTCTCCCCCGACTGCGCAAGGTGGCCCTGGCTGGAAGGCAGAACTGCAGTGCAGAAGCTTCCACGGCCTCACCCTTCCCTTCCAAGGTGCGCTGCTTGACCGGGTCAAAGTACTACCAGTCCCCCACGCAACCCCACAGGCGGAGCTTCGATTGGAGTCTGGGGCTTCCCGTTCCGAATTTTCTCCCCCAGGTGCGCTGAACAGGCTACTCAGGACCTGACCAGACCCCTCCTCACTCAACGGGCTCTCCCTCTCTACCCCGACATCTTCTGGTGCTCCCCCTGGCTTCTGCTCAAAGAAGACTTGTCCACGGACGTACTCGTTTTGGTCCCGCCACGTTTGGACTTTGGGAGCGGACGTGGCGACTACATCCATCTGCTGTTACTCCCGGAAACCAGTCTGAACCAGAGCGCAGAGGACCAGATCCAGAGCCTGCCCTGGCCGGTGTCGACGACAGGACCGCCCCCAAAAATTCACTGGCATTCCTGTATCCGTCAGCGACATTTCGGCGCCTGTTCTGACAACTTCCGAGTTCGGTGGAGTGCGTGGCATCGTCTACATTGACTCCCTGTCCGGTCATTCCAGAACTGGGCAGATCATTCGGCACTAGTTTAGTTAACCTCCCCTCCCCGCCTGGCCGGTTTAGCGCCCCTCCCTGTGTGGAGGTAGTGTTTAATTGTAACCCACACTTTCCCCTCCCCTAGTCCAACCCCCCTATGTGGGGAGTAGTGCATGTATTGTTCGAACAGGGGAAGCTACACTAACGCAGTGTGCGGGGTACCCACACTCCCCCGCTCGCCCTCGTCTCCGAACGGGGTTGGTTTCTTCAAACCAACCTGGGTAAGCTCAAAATCTTGCTCCTATTATCAGTACTTGTTCTTTTAATATCCGTGAAATTTCTCCATTGGAAGCGAGAGAGAGCGCCCGACCCCGTAGTGCTCCATTTCCGTGAGGTCACCGTGGTTTGTGAGAGAGAGTGACCCAGTGCCCCACTTGGCACCCAGCCAGCCCCTTAGTTGTGGGCATCTTACCCTCGGGAGGGCAACCTTAGCCCTGTTGGCCCTCAAACCAGCCAGGGTCTTGATCCACCACCTCCACTCGGCATCACCGAGCCACCTCGGGTTCGTGTGTGCAACGGCGATTCAGTGATTTACGCAACCCCGTGCTCTGATTGTGCTTGCGTAGTAGGTCCGAGGGCCCTTGTCTCTTTGCTGCATTTCCCTAGTGGTGTCACATCACATGTTAGCCAGTGTTCATGACGCCGCACAACCTTCCGCTGGGCATGTCCATGAAGCGAGAGAACCTTTTCTTAACTTTGGTGATTCCAGGTCCAAAAAATCCAAGAAAAAATTTGGACATATATCTCAGGCCACTGATTGATGAGTTAAAAAGATTATGGAATGATGGAGTTGTTACTTATGATGCTTATAGAAAATAAAATTTCACTATGAAGGCTGCATTGATGTGGGCAATAAGTGACTTCCCTGCATATGGAATGCTATCTGGCTGGAGCACACACGGGAGGTTGGCATGTCCTTACTGTATGGATGATACCAAATCATTTGTCCTGAATAATGGTAAGATATTAGGTAGTACATGACATCGACGGTTTCTACCAATTGACAGTTTCTGGTTCGATTATCATCGACGGTTTCTACCAATTGACAATCCTTTCCAAAGGTAAAACGACTCATTCATTAAGAACATAGTTGAAATGGATGAAATAGACTTGGAACGGATGTCTGGTCGACAAATGGCGGCACATGTGCAAAACTTACTAGTTATAGTGCAATTGTCAGGTAGTACATGACATCTTCGTGGATTTGGAGAGGATCACAATTGGATGAAGAAAAGTATCTTCTGGGAATTGCCTTACTGGTCAGCCCTTTTCATACGGCATAACCTAGACATCATGCATGTTGAGAACAATGTCTTTGATAATGTGTTCAACACCATCATGAACGTGAAAGCCAAAACAAAGGACAATGCCAAGATGCTAGTGGACTTGAAGATACTTTGCAAATGGCCAGAGTTGGAATTGCGGCCTATATGGGGAAAAGTTGTGCAACCTAAAGCAGCTTACGTGTTGAAAGACACACAGATCAATGAACTGTGCCAGTGGCTGAAGCAATTAAGATTTCCTGATGAATATGTGTCTAACATAGCCCGTTGTGTGAATGTCAATGAGGGAAAAATATATGGATTGAAAAGTCATGACTGCCATGTGTTCATGGAGAGACTTCTGCCCATTGTATTCCGTGACATATTGCCAAAGCCTGTATTGGGAGCATTGACTTAGTTGAGTCAATTTTTCAGGATTCTGTGTGCATCAGAACTCAAACTTGGGGACGTTCAAACTATGGAACAGAATGTGGTCACGACGGTATGCAAGTTGGAGAAGATATTTCCCCCTGCATTTTTCGATTTCATGGAGTACCTGCTTATCCATTTGCCATACGAGGCCAAAGTTAGAGGACCGGTACAATTTCGATGGATGTATCAATTTGAGAGGTAATCAGTGTGTATTTACTGATTATTTGACAATAGTTACATGTGTCTGTCATTGTCATATGAATTGTTGTCATAGGTGTATGCATGACCTGAAAATGAAGGTTCGTAATAAGGCTAAAGTAGAGGGTTCGATTACCGGGGCATATATTATTGAAGAAATTTTGAACTTTTGTTCGATATACTTCGAACCCGAAATTCAAACTCGCCGCAATCGACCTCCACATAATGATGATGGAGGAGAGTTGGGTCCGTCCGATCGGTTGTCCATATTTAAGTATCCAGGACGTGGATTCGGACATTGTTCGAATCACATATTAGAGGACAGAGAGTTATTGGCTGCAGAGATATATGTTCTCCTGAACTGTGCTTAGATTGAACCTTATCTTGAGTGAGTCCTCAACTCCGCATGTGCTAAAATTTATAAGCATCTTGACGTTCTTCCTCCCATTTACAGTGATGTTGCATTCATCATTGCAGGTAATTTGATTCAGAATTAATTACTCAATGTCCACACCTCAATGACATGGAGGTTCAAAATGAATGAGAGAGATCTTTTGCCAGATGGCTTAAAGGTCAAGTAAGTGCCAATCTACCAATTCCACAAAGCTTGAGGTGTATGTAAGTTCAATTTAAAGTAACATGGTTTATATTCATAGGTTGAAGAAGGTTATGTTACTGATGAAAGAGTCCGGGTGATAAGTTATGGACCTTTGAAGGTCGCGCATGCCTATCTAGGATTTTTTATGAATGGTTATAGATTTCACACCAGAGATTATGGATAGAATAAGTCTACGATGAATAGCGGCGTATGCATGAAAGGTAGTACATATAATGAAAATGATCTTGATTACTATGGTATTCTTGAGGGGGTCATAGAATTGCAGTATCTCGGACAAGATAAGCATATATTCCTTTTTAAGTGTCATTGGTTTGATCCTCATTCAGTTCAAAATGACGTAATATATGGGATTGTCGATGTCAAACATAGATCAAAATTGAATACCTATGAGCCGTTCATTTTGGCCGCACAAGCCCAGCAAGTGTATTATTCAAGTTATTTATCATCTAAGAATAAAGATTGGTGGGCAGTTTGTAGGGTAAAACCAAGACTTGTGCCTAATGATGAGTTAGATCTGATTGAAGCTGTCTCAGAAGATTCAAGTGCCGAATTTTTTCAATCAGACGAGGGTGACATCGCAGAGTTGGTTGCTTCTAATCTTCATCTGATCGAATCTGACGATCCAATTCGGTTGTCTATAGAGGACGAAGTGAAAGAAGTCGATTCAATTGAGCTAAATGAAGCAATTGTTGGGCAGGAGGAGTCCTCTGAGGAGGAAGTGCATGAATCTAGTGAGAATGAGGAAGATGATGAAGATGACAATGAGTTTGATATATCTTCAGCGTCTGAAGATGAAATAGATACTGATTGAATATTTTGTAAGAAATTTAACATATATACACTTCTTATCATTATTACTTACCACCTCTCCTCGTAATTAGTTGTGGACTAATATGCACTACTTTAATTGTTGTCAATAATTAGATGGTTCGAGGTCATACCGGATCTTCGAGGAGAGGTGGTTCCAGGAGGGGTTCTACTGGTATGTTTATTTAAATTCTTAGATAAATGAGTAGTGAATATATGCACTTTATTTTGGTAATGATATTTTATGTCTCTGCACCATGTTGTAAGAGTACACCGCACCCACCACGTGCTGCGGATATGTTTATTTAAATTCTTAGATAAATGAGTAGTGAATATGCACTTTGTTTTGATAATGATAGTTTATGTCTCTGCACCAGGTACACAGATTACACCGCCCCCACCACCTGCTATTGGTATGTTTATTTAAATTCTTAGATAAATGAGTAGTGAATATGCACTTTATTTTGGTAATGATAGTTTATGTCTCTGCACCAGGTACACAGATTACACCGCCCCCACCACCTGCTACTGGTATGTTTATTTAAATTCTTATATAAATGAGTAGTGAATATGCACTTTGTTTTGGTAATGATAGTTTATGTATCTGCACTAGGTACACGGATTACACTGCCCCCACCACCTACTACTAATATGTTTATTTAAATTCTTAGATAAATGAGTAGTGAATATGCACTTCATTTTGGTAATGATAGTTTGTCTCTGCACTAGGTACACAGATTACACCGCCCCCACCACCTACTGTGGGTATGCTTATTTATATTCTTAGATAAATGAGTAGTGAATATGCACTTCATTTTGGTAATGATATTTTATGTCTCTGCACCAGGTACACAGAGTACACCGACCCCACCAGGTGTTGCAGGTATGTTTATTTAAGATCATTCATGAATGAGTAGTGACTTAGCACTTTATTTTGCTCACGATATTTTATGTCTCTGCACTAGGTACACAGAGTGCACCGCCCCCACCAACTGCTGTGAGTATGTTTATTTAAATCCTTAGTGTTTCGGCTCCATGTTTTGATGCTGTCAAAATTTAGAGTCATGTATACTCTTCATGTGGATAGTCAATGTGTTTTGTTGATGTAGAATCATCCATGGAGCTGTAATGATTTTGTGTATAGTTTACTTCTAAATTGCATAAAGAACAGGTTGACAGTTACACATAGAACAGGCTGAAAGCCAGTTATTTTCTCAAGAACCGAATTAAATTTAACGTTGTAACGTAGTCAACACACAGTCAATGGAGCTAAGACAGTGGTCAACCCAAGTCTATGCATTCAAAGTCCTAATTCTTTAGAAATGATGAACAAATCTATTAAGATTCATACAAGGGAAGGCAGGAAGATAAGGCAGACAAATGACTCATTAGTGGTGACAAATAGGCAGGTAAGGCTGACAAATAGCTCCCTACGGGTGAAAAATAGGTTGTAGCACTGAATATGTGTGAAGTGTTGAAGCTGCATGAAGGGGAAGTCCACTTGTGTTTACTCGCTAGTAGAATAAGCTAAGGATGACAAATGCACACATAAGGCTGACAAATAGACTGCTATGAGTGACATATACCCTCTTAAGGGTGAAAAATAGGTATCAACGGAGACATTAGCTTAAGTGTTTGACGTATGTTCTATGCAAACTCTTGTTCACATATTGTTCATTCTATTTTAAAATTGGGTAGCGCTAGATTTTTTATTTTAATCTGGGCATAGTTTTTAATCGGGGGATATATTCACCCCCCCCTTTATATCCTATCCTTCCACACATCACTTAGATAAATGAGTAGTGAATATGCACTTTGTTTTGCTTATGATATTTTATGTCTCCGCACCAGGTACACAGAGTGCACCGCCTACACCAACAACTGCGGGTATGTTTATTTAAGTTCTTAGATAAATGAGTAGTTAATATGCACTTTATTTTGCTCACGATATTTTATTTTTACAGGTTTGAGTGCCTCTACATCAGGTCTACGGAGTACACCGCTTCCATCACATTCTACTACTATGTTTATTTAAATTCTTAGTTAAATGATAAGAATTCTATATGTTTACTTGTTGAATTTTTTTTTAATAATGAGCTAAATTCTGATTAATTACTTCTATTTTACTTGTAACAGGTACGTCGGGCACACCACCTGCGATAGTTGGCTCATCCGTCCACCTGGGCACACAACAGGCAGACGATGTTGTTAGCCATCACGAGGGCGAGCAGGTGGTGTTGAGTATATCCAGGTGATTTTGATGATAACAAAACCCAGGACATGTGTTCTATCACGTGCCATGTATTAGCAATCAAGTTCGACCTTCATACGCAATCAAGGTCTAATTTCATCATGCATTATGCTTAAGTGTTCATACCCTTCCAAATGTCTAAAATGAGCTCAAATGGACTTGAAATCAATAAAAATATAAGTTTAATTCAAGTCTCGATCATATGGATATGATTTGCTAGGCTAACAACTCGTTTTGGCAGGATTCTCAAAGTCCGGTCGACCTGAGAGCATGGGCCGGTCGACCAGAATTAACAACGTTTAAAAATCTACAGGAATTTACAGTTCGGTCGACCGCCGGCCCTATCCCGATCGACTGGTTTTCCCAGCGTTGAAAAGTTCATTTCCTGTAAAATTCCGGTCGATCGCCCCCTCCTGCAGGTCGACCGCCAGCTTCAAGGTAGCAATTGTTGACTTGTGTTCTTCAACGTGGGAAGGCCCTTTCTTTGAGTTTGTTTAATCCCAAAGTCACCAGGCTTGCCATGATTTGTGGATCTGTTCCCTGGCTTGTCTCTTGACCATCCAAGATCTATAAATACATCATATTGGGGTCAAAAACCCTAATTACAAGAGGGAGATCAAAGAGGCTATCAAGGGGAGAAAGAGTGCAGTCACTGTAGCTCCGTGAACAGTGTTTCGGGGAAGAACTTCTTCATCCATCTCCAAGTTTTCAAGATCATCTGCAAGCCATTCAAGTGAAGATTAAGCTGTGGAGGAAGCTTCATCCAAGATCATCTTCATCCATTAAGGGAGAGCTTAAATCTGAATTTTTCATTTTGTGTTTCTCCCTTATTTTTCATCAAGCTTCAAGTGTGTGATCTTATACTTTTAAACACTTGTGTGTGTGTGTGTGTGTGTGTGTGTGTGTGTGTGTGTGTGTGTATGTTTCTTCTAGTTTTCACATATCCTTGTAATTCGGTGCTTGTGCACCTTCGTGGGAGTTCCAACTCCTCACGTGTATGTGTGTGTGTTTGTTTTGATCTTGTAATCCTTTATAAGATAGTGTGGGAATCCTCACAGATTGTGAGGGGTGGACGTAGGTTGCCGTTGTTGCATCTGAACCACCTAAAAATCACTGTCCTTTGTGTGGTTTGTTCCTTTTCTTCTATCGTCATTCTGTGCAGCACACACGTAGTTTTAATTTGGTTGTATTGGTTGTGTTAGATCTAGCATAATTTATCATTCTCATATTATATCTCGGATATATTAAAAGGTGGGTTCGGATCGACAAGCCAAACCTTGTCAGGAAGATAACATCTTGCGTGAGTTGAATCTTCGGATTTTTACCTCCGCCATCGTACCTAAGATCAGTTGAGTGTGATAGATTTTATTAGATCTAAGTGTTTTCATATAGATCTAAATTTTCATTACGGCTATTTTTCACACTTGTTACATTTGGCTAAGAATTTTGTAAAAGTTTGTAAACACCCAATTCACCCCCCTCTTGGGTGTCATTGATCGCGGGACTTTAGGTGGTATTGCAAGAGGGACGCAAGCCATGTTGGGTCTCTAGGTAAATATTTAAACTCTTGAATTGTGTTCATTATCTATCCATAAACTATATATATAATTATTGGCTATCATATTTACATTTGTAATTGCAGGGATAAAGTAGAGCCCAGTGACGCTTCTCATTTTATTACCAACATTATTGAGCAACATGTGACCGGCCCATATAAGTCATTTCGAAAGTTTCCTCAGGATATCCGCGATCGATTATATGACGAGTTCCTGGTATACAATTTAATCTTTTAAATTACATATTTCCCAACTCCACAATTTCAATCGACTAACTTATAAAATTTGAATTCTTGACAGCAAGGATATCAGTTTGTGAGGCGAGCTGACGTCGGACGAGCTCGACGTGCATAGGAGGCCACATAAACTATAAATTATAAGCATCAATTACACAACTGTCGGGACCGTGCCAAGGCTCTAGCCGGGGGGAGCGAGGACCGTGGCCTTTGAAAGGCATACGGCCCCGCATGGATGAGGAGGGAGCACTGGGAGGACCTCTGTGATAGATGGGTCGAGCCTAATTGGATGGTCAAATCCGCAAAAGCCAAAGCCGCACGTGCGTTACATCTAGACGTGCATCTCCATACTTTTGGATCCGTTTCCTTCGCGACCCAGAAGGAGAGATTGGTAAGTAATCATCTTAATTTTATTATATTTTATTTCTTATATGTCCCTATTTATTCTCTTACGGTCTCGTACCGCGATTTATTTGCTATAGTTCACCAAAAGAAGGGGACGGATCAGTATGTGAGCGAGAGAGCTCGCTCGGTAGTGGTAAGATTATATACATACACATTTCTTTTCTATTTCTATTTTTAAATATGATTGATTAATATGACATTTATAATATTTGTTATTCAATTTACAAGAGTCATATGACAGGCATATGACTGAAAAGTATAGGGACGAGGAGACGCAGCGGCCGCAACTAGATCCTGAGGCATGGGTAGCAGCAGCCGGCCCACCGAAGAAAGGACGAGTATACAGTTTTGGGCAGAGCTTCGATACCAGCCCGATTCTAGCATCTTGTCCGGGCTTAGCTTCGTCCTACCCCGGTAGCAGTTCCTTCTCTACTCCCTCCATCGGCACTTCTACGAGCCAGATTACATCCATCGTCGAACATGCGGTAGACCGCATCGAGGAACGCATGGAAGCACGCTTTACTTAGGTGGTTGCTACCCTCCTGGCCCAAGCGGGGATTTTGACTCAGGAAGCACCCTCGAGCACACCACAGCCCTCTCATGTGAGTATTTAATTTAATTTAATTTTTATTTTCATAGACTTTAGAGTTATAATAGAGGAGTATCTATGATACCAATGTTGTGTGCTTTATAGGCAAGCCCGGAAGCAAGTATATGAATATGTGTGTGCAGTAGGATCTAGAGGGGGGGTGAATAGATCCTTGTTGCGCGGGTTTTTATGCCGATTACCAGGGTGAAGGAAGGGATACAGCGGGGAAGGAAAATACGAGAGTTTGATGTATCTCAGGTATCCTCCTTACGGTTACATGCCTCTCACGGCGGTACCAGACACTCTCCTTTTACGGAAAGTTGAAAGGGGTGGAGTGGCACGGGAATGTCGGGCTAAGGGTTAACCGGACAGAGTGCGGGCGTGCCAGTTGATCTCTCGACAATCACTCATGAAACCAAGGTTTGACTGGGGAAGCGCCACCAGGGCGCAGCACGTGGGCTCAGGCGATCGGGCGACACGTGGAGAGAAGGGGTTCTATGGGTGCGAGTGCGTAGGCGATTGCGAGAATCGTGTACAGGACGTCTTTCCCCACCGGCCGTAAGCAACCGGTGTTTATTTACATCAGATTGAATCCGAATACCTTCATTCCATGCTGAAGAAAAGTCTGTATATATGTCTGAAGCCATGGGTGGAGGGCCGGGTGCATTCAGTAGCTAGGGGTACCCATTCGACTGGGGGATGTTCACTGGGGTTAGGGTATCGAGCGCGGACACCGAGTGGTGCGGGTAGGAAGCTGGGGGCCCGAATACGGGAGTATACAATTCACTGGTTCTATGATGAGCCACATGGGCTTTACAAGTGGGCCTGAGCGGCAGAAGTACAATTGGAGCAAGCCACGGGACAATTCCGACATGTGATTCGGTCCCCGGGTCGTTGCATGACAAAGTGGATGTCCGCGCGTTCTACTGGAACTATTTACAGAGGAGCTGGTGTGGGCCCGACTGCCCTGGTGGTCAGAACGGACACGGGTTGGCGCCTGGCAGAGGTCGGACGCGGCTCGAGGTGAGCAGTCGGGTCCAGATCTCGGACGGCGAGTGTTGTCATGCTGGAGAGTTGAGGTCGGCCCCGGGAATATGATTCCTGGGCCTGATGTTTGACTAGACTCGTTTCGTCAATCTGAGGGGCCAACGGCCAACTGGGAGGTGAGTGGTGGGCACGCAGTTCCGTGTCGAGGGCCGACGCGGCGTTATGAAGCACCCTTCATCACCGTTGTAAGTGTCGTAATTCGACGTACACGGGCGGACCCGGGGCGCGGGCGTATTCGCCGTTGGTACGGTCATCTTACGTGAGGCGGGGATGGACTTCTCCTGAGATGGCTAGACACCACGTGAGGGGAGTACGAGAGACATACCCTCGACGTGTGTGAGCCGACTAGCAAGTCAATCGCGCGCGCACTTGTCTTCTCGCGTTCCCGATCCTTGCCGAAAGCTTCAGGAGTCCGAGGGTGCGACAATTAGGCCGGGGAAGTTAGCTCGTCCGTGCGTTGCTTCCTTCCTTCACGCGTTGTATGTCTGCATTCTTCTTCTCTTTTTGCTTGTTGGTAAGGGGGGCAATTTATAGAAGTTTGGAGGGGTGGGGGTGGGGTTTAGGCGGACCAAGTTGGGGGTCCAACTTGGTCCGGGTAAACCCCCCAAATAGTGCTTTTATTTTTATTTTTATTTTTTTTGCATTTTTTGTGTGTTTTTTGTGTGTGTGTCGAAGTGTGAGAGATGGGGTTTAGGCGGACCAGCTTGGGGGTCCAAGCTGGTCCGCCTAAACCCCCTCCCAAGGGGGTTTTAGGCGGACCAAAGTCCTCTTTTTTTGTTTAAAAAAAATCTTTTTTTTATTGTTCAAGGGTTTAGGGCCAGGCTGGCCTGTCGAAACCCCCCCCCCCTTGGGGGGTTTAGGCGGACCAGCTTGGAGGCCCAAGCTGGTCCGCCTAAACCCCTCCCCAAGGGGGGGGGGGGGGGTTGGGCGGACCAGGTAGAGGGAGAGAGAGGGAGTGCTCCCCCTTCTATAAAAACCTGGTTTTTGGTTAATTTAGCCCCACTTTGACTCGTTTGGATGATAGAAGACAAAGGATATGGGCTTGGACTGGCTACTTATACGCGTAGACCGAGGGATTGACGTTTGCGACTCCACGTATTCCCAGGACTTCGTCTTCGCGAATTCTTCCATGTACGGGTACGACGAACGAGCTTTACACGAACCTCGGACCACATCTGCATGAACAAGGGCTGGAGAGGGCTGTCGGGCCTCCGGCCTGAGGAGAGGGCGCGGCCCCCCGGGGAGTTCGCCCTCCCAGGGGGCGCGGCCACGCCCTGGGGTAAATTGGCCCGGGGCAAAGCCGTAACCCCGAGGGATGGCCTCCAGAGGTCTTCCTTCATCGTCTGGGGATATCCCTTGGGGGATATGAAGTTTTAGGGGATTGAAATGGCCCATGGGAGCCATTTTTCTTCGAGTTGTAGTGGGTGCTCGCAAGGTGTTCGGGCGAATGCCCGACACACCCCGGGTTGCTGAACGAGCCGCGTAGGTGGCCGATGGGCCTCGGATTCGACCAAGGGCCAAGGGTAGAAGTCCGTAGGGACTGGAAGGAGGCACCTTGGGCCGATGGGCCTTGCCTTGTGCTGTGTGCCACGTTGCACGGTTAGTTGGCAGGGTAGCCTCGGGTTGGCCCGAGAGCTAAAGTCGAGTGGCATGTTTCCACGTGTCTGAGGGTCGGGGGTGGCCCCGACTTGCTGGGGGGTCATTGCAGGACCCGATTGGTGTACTGGGACCACAGGGTGGCCCATGGGCTGGTGTAGAAGGGTTGAAACACGTGGGCCCACAAGGTGTTTGGTAGAATGCCGAACACACGTGTGTGAGCCGTACACGTGTACTACGGGCCTCCTGAGCCGGTGGTTGACCTATTTGGGTCTCCCTTTGACCTTGGAGGGCTAAGGGAAGGCATTCCAGGGTAGGCCCCTAGCCTTTTCACTGAGTGCCATGTGGCATGGGTTGTAGTCGGAGTGTCCCCAGGGTGGCCCGGGTGACCGTGTACAGTGCGGAGGAAATCCACCACTTATGAATCGGGAGCGGTCCCGATTGATTGCTAGAGCTGGCGTGCACCTCGGCCAACGGGCTAGGGCCGTTGGTCGGGCCCACTGGGTTGTCGGAGGGGCCGGGTAACCCATGCCTTGAAGGTGTTCGAGGAAATTCCTGAACACCTTGTTGTGACCCCTCTGTGATTGATGATGTTGACAATAAGTTTTATTTCATTGGCAACAATTTGTTTTGATTGATTGGCAACTGTTCTTATTTTGATGAAGTTGTTTTTATCAGGTTGTCTGTGTACCTAATGCAGTCAGAGTCTATACTGTCGTGCACACACACACCCACAGGTCTACATTACATTGCAACAGGAACATAGAGTCCATACAATTCATTGTGTAGTCTGGACTATTGTGGCTCGACCCCCCTTGTTCAAATGGGTCGACTCCTCAGATTGGCTAAGTCTGCAGCGTCAACGCAATAAGTGTAGATGCGTCGATGCCCCCAGGGTGAAGTCTGTACAATGGCTGTTGGCTTGCACGCTCACTCAAGTCCATACAATGGGCTACTGTGCAAGTCCATACATTGGCCTTTAGGTGTCCAAGTCTGCACATCCTTCTGTTGATAGTTCAAGTCTATACATTGGACTGTTTGGCCAAGTCTGTACATCATTGTTTGCCAAAGTATATACAGACTTCAGCGTCTCGTTCATGTATCGTTTGTGAAGTCTGTACATTAGTATGTGTCTCATGCATCGTCTATGCAAAGTCCATACATTGCATTCAAAGTCTGTACATCGTTCATCTCAGCCAACGTCTCATGCTACGTCTTAGGCATGTCTGTACATTGCACTATAGCTGCATTGTTTCACCTAAAGTCTATGCATTGTCTCAGCCACCGTCTCATTCAGCGTGTCACGTTTGCAAAGTATATACACTGGTCGGTGGAAGCATGTCTATACATTCAACTGTTCAGCCTGTGATTAAGTCTGTACATCCAGGGAGACTGATAAGTCTATACATTCATTCACTGTAGCTTGCACTGGGTAAAGTCTATACATCCTCTAGCTGAAACGTTGAAAGTCTGTACATCGATGCTTTGCCAAAGTCTGTACATTGACATTAGTTTTCCATGTCTGTACATCGGACTGGTTGAGCAAGTCTGTACAGACGTTGCATCGATCAAGCCTGTACATCGTCAAGTCTACACACTGGAAGTCCACACATTCAGTTGTCTTGATCTGATCAAGTCTGTACAAAGTTTTGTTTGGAAAGTCCATACATTGAATGTCTATACATTCGTTTGCCTTGCATCCCCTTTGCTTGGCAAGTCTGTACATTGTGGATGTCTTTACACTCGATCATCTTGTCTTGGTCAAGCCTGTACAGAGTTTCTTCAGCTAAGTATATACATCGCTCCACGATGTGAAGTCTACATGCCTTGTTCAAGTCTTCACATGATGATGTCTATACTCTCAACTTCTTCACACTTCAGGAAGACTGTACATCCTTCAATGCATTGCATGCATCGTTCGCAGAGTCCGTACATTGAGTGAAGTCTGGTGAAGTCTGTACAACGGCTGCTTTACATCTGAAGTCTGTACATTGCATTTGCACTTACAACGTCTTCACACTTGAAGTCCTTATATCGTTAGTTGACTGTCATGTTTTCATATTGCCTAAGTCTGTACAATGGCTGCTTCACATATGAAGTCTGTACAGCAGATGCTTCACATAGTTGAAGTCTATACACTGAGCAGAGTCTGTACACTGCATTCGAATTCACAAGTCCATACAATGCAGTCTATACAATGCAGTTCATCTTATAAGTCTGTACAGAGTTCTTCACTTAATCTGATAATCCTATAATCTGTCTGACAGGGATCTGCTACTGAGATTGCTGACATGGCTCGTGATCCCAGGAGGACGAGGTGATCAGGTGCTGCCACATGGATGGAATTGCCTCGGTTCTGGCAAATTCTCTGGGTGGGAAATGTGGAAGACACGCGCCCTCATCCACCTGCTGATAGTATATAATGAAGCCTTCATCTTCAGATGGAAGGTGATCGACTAAAGAAAAGAAAAGTATATACAGCAGAGAGCCATCGATCCACAGTGAGAAGAAAGAAAAACAGAGAAGAAGAAAAGGAGAGAAGAGAAGAGAGAAGAGATGTGTTGAGAGAGTGAATCTGAGAGAGTTTAGATTGAGAGCTGCTCATATTGTAACTCAGTCTCTTGGTTCAGAAACCAGAGCTGAGGCTTGCTCATTCCGAGCTACATTCCCATTTGGGTTTTCTTTTTTCCATTTTGCTTCTGCATTTTTATTTTCGAACTCTTGTTTCTTCAAGCTGTGAGGCAGCATTGCAGTGGAGGTCTCCACTGGACAGGAGAAGCTGTAATCCTCAGTAGGCGAGACTTGGTCTCGAACGGCTAAGCTGTATTGCTCAACTATTGCAGAGGGTGTTCCTCTGGTCGGGATAAGCTGTAAGCCCCAGCCGTTGTTGGCAAGCTGTAGTGCCCAGCAGATTGAAGCTGTGTATCAGCAGTAATCCACATTCGAGTTGAATGTGGGGTGGATGTAGGTCGGATTGACCGAACCACCTAAATGTCTTTGTGCCTTTCGTGTGTTTGCTTGTCCTGTTTAGCAGATCTTGTTTCGATGCTATGACTGTGGTTGTCCAGTGTTCCTTTAATTCCGCATTTGAATCTAGGCATTATCTGTAATTAGCCTATTGATCTATTCACCCCCCTCTAGATCTACATTCTGTTGTGAAAGAGCCCTCCATCTAACTCCAACAATTGGTATCAGAGCCATACTCTTCTACAGGGACTCATCGCCCGAAGAGGATAGGCAGAGATGGATGCTCGAGGGATGATAGCTGAAGGTCACTCAACCACCAAGCCCCCATTCTTCGATGGATCTAACTACGCATACTAGAAGAATCGCATGCAAGTGTTTCTGAGGACTAAAGATTACGAGATCTGGAAGGTTGTTAGCAAGGGACCTTATGAGCTGTCGCCGAATGAAGATGTCTGGACCAAGAAGGAGATCAGTGTTGTGCCCCTTAGGCACAAGCATGTGCTATGTTGATTTGATGATAGCAATGTTGTTTTGTTTTGATGATTGCAACACAGTGAGTGCTTTATGAGATTGTGTTTTGATGATAGCAACATAACTTGTTTTGTGGAGAATGCATGTGTATGACTAATATAATGCTTGATTTATGCTATGTGCGTTGCTTTTCTATCTGCATGTAGTTTGATGACTAGTAAGTCTATACACTGCAGGGTAAAGCATTTCATTAGTCTATACACTCTTCATGCATGTGCATATTCTATACATTGTGTATTTTGTTGACAAGTTTGCACATTCATGAAGTCTGCACACTGGCCTATTCATGCATCACAAGTGTGTACAATGCATCTCTATTCATGAAGTCTGTACAGCCATCCACTTGAAGCATTTCTCAAAGTCCATACAATGCATCTTCTTAGCATCTCATTTAGAGTCTAAGGCATTGTCTATACACTGAACTTAACGTGTGTACAACGTCTGTCTCTTGCATTGTTCATTCGTAAAGTCTGTTCAGTGAGCGTCTCATTGGTGAAGTCTGTACACTCACCAACTAAACTTCAAAGTCCATACATTGGCATTCAGACTAGCAAGTCTATACAGTGTCTGTTGTCTAGAGTCTCTTGAAGTCTGTACATCAGACTGCTTGCAAAGTCTGTACAAAGGACTGTGCTTCACAAAGTCTATACAGTCCACCGTCTTCATCAGCGTCTCATGTATATAGCAAGTCTAGACATTGCACTGTAGCATGCATTTCCTTAAAGTCTATACATCCGCTACAGTGCACACACAGTCTCACTTAGCGTCTATATGCATCGGTGAAGTCTATACATTGCATCGTCTCAACTTGCGTCTCATGCCAAGACTGTACAGCCTGCATCTTCTCATGCAGCATCTTATTTGAAGTCTATACATTGGGTTTTACCTACGGTGCTTGAAACGAAGCCTACACACTGATTGTACTTCATAGTCTGTACAGTGTCTCTAGTTGGCTAAGTCTATACACCGAGGACGTTGAAAGCTTTCAAGTGTATACATTCTCACAATGTTCATACTTGCTTCCTGTTCCAAGTCTATACAGCCTTTTGCTTCGCCAAAGTCTATACAGCCATCAGTGATCTCCCAAGTATGTACATCCAACTATTCATCTTTAAAGTCTGTACATTGGCCAGCGTCTCTCTTGATCAAGTCTATACACTCATTCACTGTTCATGCATTCACAGTGAAGTCTGTACATCCGTTTGGCTATGCATGACTATCCACCAAGTCTATACATTGGTTGAGTCTGTACATCAGACGTGCATGCTCGCCTGTCCCCCCGGATGCTCTCCTGGGACCGAGTATGCCCTCCAGTGACTGCTAATGCTTTCCTAACTTTGAGGATGCTCCCCTGGAGCAGCGATTGCTCCCCAGAGATAGCATGTGCTCCACATGCTCCCCTGACGTTGGTGATGCTGTCCAGAGGCCATAGATGCTCCCCTGAGACTTCATATGCTCCTAAGTCTATACATCGGTCCTCAAGCGTTACAAGTCTGTACATTGGTTCAGACTCTTTAAAGTTTGTACATTGGGCCTTCAAGCTTTTGAAGTCCATACACTGTCTCGCTCACATCTTCAAGTCTGATTGAGCATCATGAAGTCTGATTGAGCATCGTAAAGTCTGATTGAGCACTGTGAAGTCTATTCAGTGGATGAGCATTGTAATGTCTATACATTGGTTAGGCTCGATCATGCAGCGTTCATTTCATGTCTATACACTGCATTTTACAGTATGAGTTATAAAGTCTATACACTGTCTTCAGTTGATTTTGTTAATCGACTGAACTCCTCATTTATCTTGCAGGTGTCTGGCACGTGATCCAAGGAGCTGAGATGCTGACACGTGGCAGAGTCGATTGGGTGGGAAATATGGAGGTCATTGCTGATGCTGATGCTGCTGCTGCTGCTATATATATGAGCCTTCTTCCACAGAAGAAGACAGATCGAATTGGCGAGAGGTGAAGTCCATACAGAGAGCCACGATCCAGACAGAGAAGAGAGATCGAAGTGGAGAAAGAAAAAGTAGAAGTGCAGAGACTTCGATCCAGCAGAAGAGCAGAAGAAGAGTAAAGAGAGCAGAAGAAGAAAGAAGAGCAGAAGAAGAAGAGAAAGAAGAGAAAGAGAGAAATAGGGAGCTCTAGCTGAGAGAGAGAGAGATTGGGTTCTCTGGCATTGGATCAAATCCAACCCAGATGTGCTCCATTCGAGAGCTATATTTGTGCTTCATTGTTTCAGCTTTCCGTTGCTGTCTTGTTCTATCTTTTGTTTCCTTTCATACCTTTATTCAAGCTGTTTGTCAGTGGAGCAAGCTGTGAGGCTCAGCGTTTGCAGTGGAGGATTCCACTGGACAGCCAAGCTGTATTGCCCAACGGTTTGCAGAGGTGCTGCCTCTGGACGGGTAAGCTGTAATCCCCAGCGGTTTGCAGTGGTGGATTCCACTGGACAGCAAGCTGTGTTGCTCAGCGGGCGAGGAGGATTCCTCGGACGGTAAGCTGTGTTGCCCAGCTGATGTATGGCAAGCTGTGATGCCTACCTGTTCAAGCTGTGAGTCAGCAGGAAGCCACACTCGGGTTGAGTGTGGGGTGGATGTAGGTCTGCTGGACCGAACCACCTAAAAACCCCTGGTGCAGTGGTTTGATGTTTCTATCTGTTTGCTTCCGCTAGATGATTGCATAGGGGCGCTCCATGTGTTTGATCATAGGTTCAGTAGATGAGTGTCTAATTTGTCTTGTTAGCATTCCAGTTATCGAGTGAGCGAAATCTTGTTTGAGCGAAATTTTAATTGGGCGAAAGGTCTTTAAAGGGCATATATTCTTTCACCCCCCTCTGAATACTTGCACCGAACCCAACACTTGGTATCAGAGCGGGTCTCTGATCTATCAGATCTAACAATATGTAGAGGATCCTACTAGTGTTTGGTGCATTTTAGAGTGTGCTGTCTGTGCTCGTTGTTTAGTTTCACTGAGTTAGTGCTTTGCCGTGCTTATCTGGTTGTGGTGTTTTCTTGTCGATTGCTTTGTGCTTTGAGTCTGCTTGTTATCTGCTTTGATGGCTAATCCTCTGATATTCAGAGGTGATGACCTTGGCCCATGGCTGGAAAAGTTGCATCGGTATGTAAGCACAACCGATCCTGACTTGTGGAAGGTAATAACTCACGGTCCATACAAACTGTCGAAGGATAAATCCAAATGGACCAAGAAGGATAAGCTGAAAGACTCTGTTAACACTAGAGCTGTAGTTTTATTAAAAGAATCAATTGACAGATCTCTAATCGAATGCATCTCTTCTTGCAGATCTGCCAAAGACATTTTGGAAAAGCTAAAGCTAATCAGGAATCACAGCAAATGCTTGATGGCTGATCGGAGAAATGCTAATGATGAAACTTCATCCGAGGTAAGTTCTGAACCCGAAGAACTTTCAATTGATGATCTATGGAACATAAATGAGGAACTCAATAATAAATGTGAACAATTGAAATCTGAAAAGAAAAAATTGAAAAAGGAGATGTTGTATGAAATAAGAGAATTGAAATGTGAAAATGCAAAACTAAGAGATAGTCTGAAAAGCGATGAAAATTCTTGTAAGGCATGTGCTATTTTAGAAGACATGATAAAAGAGTTCGATCATGATGGTAAATTGCAAAAGGAAGTAATCAAATCTCTAGAAATTGAAAAACAAACATGCTTAGAAAAAAGGTCAGAAATTGAGAATCAATTGAATGATAAGAAAATTGAGCATCTAAAAGGTATGCAAGAACTGACTGAAGTTAATTCTGAAATGGACAAACTAAGGCTTGAAAACGTTAGAGGTCAAAAGGAAATTGAAAAACTCAAGGCTAGAATAAATGAAATCAATGGGGAGGCTTCACACTCTTCTTCTGCTAAATCAAACTGTGATATGTGCTCAGCTCTAAGAGAACGTAATGAAGATCTTTATAGTGAGACTGAGTGGCTGAGTAAACACATTGTCTCGCTTAAAGAGGATCACAAAAACTTGGTGGCTGAGAAAATTAAAGTGGAGGAAAGAGAAGAGGAGCTAGTTGAAAAGCTAGAGCTGATCTCTAGAAGTCGAAAATATAATGAAGGAGTCATGAAGCTATCTGAAGAAAACAAAGAATTGAGGGAACACAACAAAAAACTGATGGTTTTAAATACTGTTTTCTCACAGAGGTTTCTGACTATAGAAAAGGAGAAATCGGTTTTTAAAGAAGCTCAACCTCAAAACTTTGAGAAGGAAAACACTGAACTGAAAGCTGAAATTGAAAAATTAAAGTGTTTAAACACTGGCTTGTCTGAAAGACTCCTTACCACAGAAAAGGGAAAAGCTATCTATGATGATGAATTAAAAATCTTGAACAACTTGGAACAAGAAATTGAAAAGTATAAAACTGCAAACAAAGTTCTAAGTGAATGTGTTAATTGCAGTGAACAAGAAATAGCCAGTTATGAGCTTCATATAGCATCTTTGGAAGATAAAATTCATGATCTGGAAAACTTATCATCCAAGTCTGCAAAAATTGAAACAAAAATAAAAGCTGTTGTGAAAAGGAAGGATGATAACTCAAAAAAGGGAATAAATTGCACTTCTGATGTCAAGAACATCACTAAAAGCCAGCTATACAACACCTTTGTGTAAGGTTCAGATGTAGCTAGTACTTCAATGCAATCCCCAAAACAAAATGAAAATCTGAAATCATCTTCATCTGTATTTCAGTTCAAAGCCCAGAAAAATGAAAAGCAAATAAAAATTGTGAAAGGGGGCAATAAATTGAAAAAGAATGGTAAATTGAATAAAGTCAAAATTGTCCCTGCATGTGATGTGAATTCTGCTAGTAGTGTGGAGTCTGATAGACTGACACATGTCACTCACAATTCATCCACTCACTCACATGCATCAGAGAAGAAATTATCATGCTATTATTGTGACAAGAAAGGGCATATCATGGATGATTGCAGAATACTGAAAGAAGATGAGCATGCTAGTAAAACATTGCATAGAAACCATGCCACTAAGAAATCTAATGCATCCTGTTATTATTGTGGTAGGCGTGGTCATTTAATGAATGCATGTTTCAAATTGAAAGAAGATAACAATGTGAATTCTAGATCTTTTGCACATGCTCATGACCCACATAGACACAGATCTACTTTAGGCCAGCATACTATCTGTTTCACTTGCAACAAGCCTGGGCATAAGGCTAATGATTGCTGGTCAGGAAATCATTGGGGTAAAAATGAATCAAGAAGCAAGCATTTTAAATGCTTCGAATGTGGTAAGTATGGGCATGCAGTTAATAAGTGCTGGCATGTTCAGGGAAATAGATTGACTTCTAAATCTGTGAAATTCCCTGCTTTCTATGATTCTAATAGAAATAACTTGAGTGATAAAAAGAAAAACTTTGTATGTTTTGAATGTGGAAAACCTGGCCACCGAGCTTCTGAATGCTGGTGGGCAGGTAATGGTAAGTCAAAATTTCATGCATATAACAGAACACTTCATGCTCATAATCATAGGTCTCATGCTGCTGTTGACATGCACCATAGGACCAGAAAATCTGTTATATCATGTAGATATTGTGGAAAGATTGGTCATTTCATGAATAATTGTCACCTAATGGAATTTGATGATCACATTGCTAAAAGACTGTTTAGAACACATGTTAGGACTAATGCAGGATCCAAGGCTGCTTGGGTTCCTGCAGGATCAACTTGACTTTATCTTGAAGGTGTGCCTTGGAAGCTGATGAATAAAGGGGTTTATGATCCAAGGCACTCAACAGAAAACCCCAGGATTCTATATTTCAGGTCCGTTCTGAACTTTGCTTTAAATCCATTAACTGAAATTGTTGAACTGTCTGCTTGATTTATGATGATCTCTTCATGTCTAGCTGATCAGTCTGCATTCCAGACTCAGCTATTGAATTCAATTCTGCATATCTGATGCTCTTATCTTGCTATATGTTGAACTGAATTTGAATGCCTCTTTAGTGTATACAGTTGATGCACTTATAGACTTTGTGTAAATGCATGTGTTTTGTGTCAATGCAATGCATGCTTGTTGAATGCATACTTGGACTGAGTGTGAACGGTTCATTTTGTGTACACAGTCAATGCATGTGTCTTACATCTGCATACATCATTTGCATGACTATCATTGATGCTGTTCAATGCATGTAGGACTGCTCTATGTTGCATTATCATGCATAACCCTGGTATGTCAAATGGTAAGTTACCAAAAGATAGGGAAATCTGCCCGGAGGTTCCTACCATGTGTGAGATGGTCTTTGAGACCAGGTTCTCCGCCTAGTACCATGGGTCCAGTCTTCACGTAGAACAGTGTCCTGCATATCATTAAAAATTTGAAAAAATCTAAAAAGAAATGCTTGGATGCATAAGCTTGAATTGATTACATACTTGAGTCATGTTTCATTGTTGCATAGTTTGCATATAGAGCAGTGTGCTTCATAGCATATCTTTTGCATCATGATGTCAGGGGGAGCTGAGAGTTCTGTTCAATTCATTGAATCCTTGCTACTTCTCACTGTCCCCATTTAGTTCTTTCATATCCTTTGACATCAAATGCTCCTGGAACTCAATGCCTATTGCTATCATTTCCCTAACCTTCACTGAACAACAGTTCTGTTTCTGATTTAGTACATTGAGTTGTGATTATTTCAATTGTTCTTTTATAAGAATCACTCTTACAAATTAAAAAGAACTAAAGGTTTAACCTTTATAAATTGGAGAGTTAAGTGTCTGCACTTCAGAATTTGAGATAAAAGAAAACTTTTATAGCTCTTAATCTTTGTCTCATGGCTAAAATAGAAAAAGTTTTTTTTGTAATGCTTAAATGTGTTGAACTGGAAATGTCTAGAACAGGTGAATAAGAGTATGTAATGATTTTTTAAACAATCACTCTAAAAGAAATAAGGGCAGCAGTTAATAAGATCATAAATGTAAAAGAGCTGAACATAGTGACAGAGCAATGGCTGATTGCACTGAGAAACTGTGAACTCCTCCAAAGAAGCAGGAGAATTCACCTATCATGAGGTGCTTCAGAATATCTCTGTTCATAGGGTCAAATCTATAGGGGGAGTCATCACCAAGTAACTGAGGGTACTGGCCTCTGATTAAGGTGTACCGTTAATGTCAAAAGTGAAGACTATTCCTTGTAGGTCTTGATCTGAAATAGGTTTTGTAGTTTATGCCTAGTAACTAGGGGTACCTGCCTCTGATCAAGGTGTACACCTAATGTCAACAGCATAAATGCCACATGTCTATTCACTTAGTTTAGTTTCTGAAAATTCAAAAGTGAAATACAAACTGCTGTAACCCTTTGAAATCAAAAGTCAATGAGTGAAAATTATTTTTCTCAATACATATTCAAGTTGCCTTTCTTGAAATTCCATGTTTAATCACAAAAGGGTATTATTTCTGACTTATCTATTAATACCATGTGCCTTAGATTCATTGCTATAAATGGAATCTAAAACTCTTTTTCAGGGGTCGGGTGTTTACTCTAGATTTATCACTGTTAAACCTGAATTTTTGAAAATTATGTGTTGCTGATTCTTATACTTTAACAGTTGTTTATAATCATGCTTCCTTCTGAACCTATGATTCAGCTGTTGTCAAGTGACCCTCCTACCTTCTCTACCTTGTTTGTTTGTTCATATTCCTTCTCAAAGGGGGAGTTTTTATTTAGGGGGAGAAATAATTCAGGGGAGTCTTACATTCAGGGGGAGACTGTTCTAGAGGAATTTGCATGCATAATGCACTTTGCACTCTTGTTTATACTGTTTTTCTCTTTTTGATTATGTCAAAGGGGGAGAAAATTTTGTGTGTGACTCACTGTCACAGTGTGTTGCCATCATCAAAAAGGGGGAGAATGTTGTGCCCCTTAGACACAAGCATGTGCTATGTTGATTTGATGATAGCAATGCTGTTTTATTTTGATGATTGCAACACAGTGAGTGCTTTATGAGATTGTGTTTTGATGATAGTAACATAACTTGTTTTGTGGAGAATGCATGTGTATGACTAATATAATGTTTGATTTATGCTATGTGCGTTACTTTTCTATCTGCATGTAGTTTGATGACTAGCAAGTCTATACACTGCAGGGTAAAGCATTTCATTAGTCTATACACTCTTCATGCATGTGCATAGTCTATACATTATGCATTTCGTTGACAAGTTTGCACATTCATGAAGTCTGCACACTGGCCTATTCATGCATCACAAGTGTGTATAATGCATCTCTATTCATGAAGTCTGTACAGCCATCCACTTGAAGCATTTCTCAAAGTCCATACAATGCATCTTCTTAGCATCTCATTTAGAGTCTAAGGCATTGTCTATACACTGGACTTAAAGTGTGTACAACGTCCGTCTCTTGCATTGTTCATTCGTAAAGTCTGTTCAGTGAGCGTCTCATTGGTGAAGTCTGTACACTCACCAACTGAACTTCAAAGTCCATACATTGGCATTCAGACTAGCAAGTCTATACAGCGTCTGTTGTCTAGAGTCTCTTGAAGTCTGTACATCGGACTGCTTGCAAAGTCTGTACAATGGACTGTGCTTCACAAAGTCTATACAGTCCACCGTCTTCATCAACGTCTCATGCATATAGCAAGTCTAGACATTGCACTGTAGCATGCATTTTCTTAAAGTCTATACATCCGCTACAGTGCACACACAGTCTCACTTAGCGTCTATATGCATCGGTGAAGTCTATACATTGCACCGTCTCAACTTGCGTCTCATGCCAAGACTGTACAGCCTGCATCGTCTCATGTAGCATCTTATTTGAAGTCTATACATTGGGTTTTACCTACGGTGCTTGAAACGAAGTCTACACACTGGTTGTACTTCATAGTCTATACAGTGTCTTTAGTTGGCTAAGTCTATACACTGAGGACGTTGAAAGCTTTCAAGTGTATACATTCTCACAATGTTCATACTTGCTTCCTGTTCCAAGTCTATACAACCTTTTGCTTCGCCAAAGTCTGTACAGCCATCAATGATCTCCCAAGTATGTACATCCAACTATTCATCTTTAAAGTCTGTACATTGGCCAGCGTCTCTCTTGATCAAGTCTATACACTCATTCACTGTTCATGCATTCACAGTGAAGTCTGTACATCCGTTTGGCTATGCATCACTATCCACCAAATCTATACATTGGTAGAGTCTGTACATCAGACGTGCATGCTCGCCTGTCCCCCCGGATGCTCTCCTAGGACCGAGTATGCCCTCCAGTGACTGCTAATGCTTTCCTAACTTTGAGGATGCTCCCTTGGAGCAGCGATTGCTCCCCAGAGACAGCATGTGCTCCACATGCTCCCCTGACGCTGGTGATGCTGTCCAGAGGCCATAGATGCTCCCCTGAGACTTCATATGCTCCTAAGTCTATACATCGATCCTCAAGCGTTACAAGTCTGTACATTGGTTCAGACTCTTCAAAGTCTGTACATTGGGCCTTCAAGCTTTTGAAGTCCATACACTGTCTCGCTCACATCTTCAAGTCTGATTGAGCATCGTGAAGTCTGATTGAGCACTGTGAAGTCTATTCAATGGATGAGCATTGTAATGTCTATACATTGGTTAGGCTCGATCATGCAGCGTTCATTTCATGTCTATACACTGCATTTTACAGTATGAGTTATAAAGTCTATACACTATCTTCAGTTGATTTTGTTAATCGACTGAACTCCTCATTTGTCTTGCAGGTGTCTGGCACGTGATCCAAGGAGCTGAGATGCTGACACGTGGCAGAGTCGATTGGGCGGGAAATGTGGAGGTCATTGCTGCTGCTGCTGCTGCTGCTGCTGCTATATATATGAGCCTTCTTCCACAGAAGAAGACAGATCGAATTGGCGAGAGGTGAAGTCCATACAGAGAGCCACGATCCAGACAGATAAGAGAGATCGAAGTGGAGAAAGAAAAAGCAGAAGTGCAGAGACTTCGATCCAGCAGAAGAGCAGAAGAAGAGTAAAGAGAGCAGAAGAAGAAAGAAGAGCAGAAGAAGAAGAGAAAGAAGAGAAAGAAGAGAAAGAGAGAAATAGGGAGCTCTAGCTGAGAGAGAGAGAGAGAGAGAGAGAGATTGGGTTCTCTGGCATTGGATCAAATCCAACCCAGATCTGCTCCATTCGAGAGCTATATTTGTGCTTCATTATTTCAGCTTTCCATTGCTGTCTTATTCTATCTTTTGTTTCCTTTTATACCTTTATTCAAGCTGTTTGTCAGCGGAGCAAGCTGTGAGGCTCGGCGTTTGCAGTGGAGGATTCCACTGGACGGCCAAGCTGTATTGCCCAGCGATTTGCAGAGGTGCTGCCTCTGGACGGGTAAGCTGTAATCCCCAGCGGTTTGCAGTGGTGGATACCACTGGACAGCAAGCTGTGTTGCTCAGCGGGTGAGGAGGATTCCTCGGACGGCAAGCTATGTTGCCCAGCTGATGTATGGCAAGCTGTGATGCCCAGCTGTTCAAGCTGTGAGTCAGCAGGAAGCCACACTCGGGTTGAGTGTGGGGTGGATGTAGGTCTGCTGGACCGAACCACCTAAAAACCCCTTGTGTAGTGGTTTGATGTTTCTATCTGTTTGCTTCCACTAGAAGATTGCATAGGGGCGCTCCATGTGTTTGATCATAGGTTCAGTAGTTGAGTGTCTAATTTGTCTTGTTAGCATTCCAGTTATCAAGTGAGCGAAATCTTGTTTGAGCGAAATTTTAATTGGGCGAAAGGTCTTTAAAGGGCATATATTCATTCACCCCCCCTCTGAATACTTGCACCGAACCCAACACTGAATTGGAGTGCCATAAACGCCATCCAGTCCTCTCTGCACCCTACTGAATTCTCCCGCGTGTCAGCGTACACTTCAGCCAAGGAGATGTGGGATGCACTGGAAGTTATTCATGAAGGGACTTCTCAAGTCAGGGAGATGAAGGCTAATTTCCTAGTGTCTGAGTATGAAGCCTTCAAGATGAAGACCAACGAGACCATCAAAGAAATGTATGCTCGACTGACAATCATCACCAATGGTCTAAGAGGTCTCGGGAAACCTCTGACAGAATATGATTTAGTAAGGAAGATACTTCGGTCCTTGACTCACGCCTGGCATACGAAAGCTACTGTGATGGAGGAGTCAAGGGACTTGCGCAATACAAGAGCTGATGAGCTAATTGGCTCGCTGATGGCATATGATATTAATATGCCAAGGATAGAAGAAGCTGAAAGGAAGAAGAAGCCAATAGCGCTAAAGGCTGGTTCCAGCAAATCCAACAAATCCAGCTCCAGCAGTTCTTCATCATCAGAGGAGAGCTCGAATGAAGAAGAAGATATGACTCGTTCTGAGATGGCCATGATGACCAGAGAGTTCAGGTGATTTCTCAGAAAGGGAGTAGGACGATTCGGTCAAAAGAAATACAGTGGCGGCCGAAGGGACAAAAGGTATAAACACAACCCTGCAAAGAAAGCTGAAACTAACACTTGTTATCAATGCAGGAAACCAGGCCATCTGAAAGCTGACTGTCCAGATAATCAAAAATATAAGGACAAGTCAAAGAGAAGGAACACGAAAGGGAAAGCAATGGTGAGTACCTGGAGTGATGAAGATGAAGGCTCCCTGAGCAACACTTCAGATAGTGAAGCCGAATCTGAGAAGCCCATTTGTCTTATGGCAACAAGCTCAGAAGATAGAGAAGAGGACTCAGATGAGGTAATCACTAGATTTGAAAATTTTACTATCGCTGATTGGGTAGATGCCTACCATGATATAGCTGATAGAGCTGATGATATTAGAAAAGAAAACAGGCATCTGAGAAGAAAGATCAATTTCATGCAAAATGATAAAACTCTAACTGATAAAATTGCATGTTTAGAATCTGAGAATAAAAATCTGAAACTCACATGTTCTGAAGTAGATGAAATCAAAAATGAGCTAAAAGCTTCTAGGGAAGAAAATGTGAGGCTTGAAAATGAAATTGATGAATCGAAGCTGAAAATTCAGAAATGTGAGAGTGAAGTAAAAATTGTTTCTGAAAAATATGAAGCTGTCCTCAATGTAAATAATGAACTGAAAAAGTCTATTGATGAAATTCAGAAAGACAATGAGGATAAACTGAGAACCATTGAGAAAATGACCCAAGGAACAGATAACTTAAATGCTTTGTTAGGGTCAAAGGTAAATTTCAGAAAAGAGGGCCTAGGATTTAATTCAAGTGCAACGAAAACCTTTGGAATGAAAACTATTTCATTTGTTGCACAAAAAGAAAAAGGACCTCTAATTAGCATGAATCCAAACAAATCAATGAACAAAAATGCTAATCTAAAAAAGACCAGTGCTGAGGAGAAGGGCAAACAAAAAGTCAGTGAGCCTAGTAGAGCTAGCACATCCAAGCAAAATCTAAAGAGTCAATCTCAGGTTAGGGGTCAAGCTACCCAGTCTTATAAACACAAGGACAAGGTAACCAAGTCTCCACCATCACCTCCACCTCTGAAGAAGACCCAAAACAAACCTATGAATAGGTCAGCAGGGTCCAAGGTGCAGGGGAGACAGAATGCTGCTAAGAGTCAACCCAATCATTTCTACCAACCCAGAGTTCAGACCCACTATAATGCACAGTCAACCTATTTCAATAGGTCATGTTGGACTAGAACTCCGGGGAGGCATACAGGTCTTGCATATCAGGCTGCTCAATATCAAAGACCTTACACTAGAAATTGGGTTAATGGGTATGGTTATTGGACACCTAGGAACCAACATTTCCACAGCCAGCCCAGAAACTATTATGGCCACAATTCCATGAATGCAACCTGGCCAAGGCACTGGCAAAGAAAAAACAATGTCAATAATCATGTTGGTGGAAATAAGAAGACAAATAACAAAAAGAAGAGGAACAACAACAGAAGAAAACCTGTAGGATCCACTGAACAAAATACATTTAAACAAATGTGGATTCCTAAAAGCCTGCTTTCTTGCTTTGCTTCTACCTCTTCTGTTATGGAGCCCAATCAGTCTTGGGTTCCAAACATCTCTACCTAATTGTGTATGCAGGTATGCCTGGCAGCGAAGAGCAACTTTTGGTACTTGGATAGTGGCTGCTCCAGGCATATGACAGGAGATAAGGCCAAGTTCTGCATGCTGACCGAGAAGCTAGGAGGCCTTGTCACCTTTGGAAGCAATACAAAGGGTAGGATTATTAGATCAGGTAAGGTAGGTAAGTGTTCTACCTGCTGCATTGATGATGTTGTGCTGGTTGAAGGGTTAGCTTATAATTTACTTAGTATCAGCCAGTTGTGTGATAAAGGATATAAGGTTTTATTCGATTCTCAATGTTGCAAGGTTTTTGAACCTGATTATGAAATTATCAAATTTTCTGGAAAAAGAATAAATAATACATACATGATATATTTAGATGACATTCAACATACTAACCTTTGCCTTACTGCCAGTAGAGAAGACTTAGCATTTTTATGGCATCGTAGGTTAGGTCATGCTAGTTACACTATTTTGCATAAACTGAATAAGCATGGCATGGTTAGAAGACTTCCTGAAGTTTTCTTCAAAAAGGAAAATAAAATCTGTGATGCATGCACTCAATCAAAGATAACTGGAAAGTCATTTAAGTCTAGAACTGAAAATCTGTCTTCTAAACCCTATGAGCTAATACACATGGACCTTTTTGGGCCAACCAGATCTGTTAGCTTATCAGGGAGGAAGTATGGGTTTGTCATGGTAGATGACTTTTCTAGGTATACTTGGGTCTACTTCTTATCTCATAAGAGTGATGCATTTTCAGAATTTCAGGAGTTCTATGTTAAAATAAATCAGAAAATTGAAAACATTTTGACTGATCATGGAGGTGAGTTTGAAAACTCACAGTTTGATGAATTCTACAGGTTAAATGGAATCAACCATAGGTACTCCTCACCAAGGACACCTGAGCAGAATGGAGTTGTGGAAAGAAGGAACAGAACCCTAGTGGAGATGGGTCGTACACTTCTTGTTGAAGGTGATCTACCTAGGAAATTCTGGACTGAAGCAGTAAACACTGCTTGTTATGTAATTAACAGAGCCATGGTAAGACCTTCTACCCAACAAACACCATATGAGATCTTAAAGGGCAAGAAACCTTCTATTGCCCACTTCAAGGTTTTTGGATGTAAATGTTTCATTCATATAAATGATAAAAGAGACATTGATAAATTTGAACCTAAAGGTGAACCAAGAATTTTTCTGGGTTATTCTGAAAACACCCGAGCATATAGAGTGTACAATCTGAATTCTAAAACTGTTGAAGAATCTCCACACATAGTTTTTGATGAATCCTTAATAAATACTAATGTTGGTGAATGCAGGAATGAAGAAGGTGGTGATATTCTGAAGGAAGGAGATCCTGCAGATAAATCCGAGGATGAAGAAGGACATAAAGAGCTTGATGAAGAAGAGCCTACAGTTCAGGGGGAGGTAAATCAAACTCATAAAAATCCAATTGTAAACATAAGATATCTTAAGGATCATCCTGTAGATAATGTAATTGGAAATCTGTATGACCCCCCTAGGACTAGAGGCCACTTAAGAATTCAACATGCATTGAATGCTTATGCTTTTGTTTCAAATATAGAACCCAAGTCCATCGACTGTGCTCTCCAAGATATGCATTGGATTAATGCCATGCATGAGGAGCTTAATCAATTTGACAGGAATAAGGTGTGGCAATTGGTTCCACCACCTGATCATGAAACAGTCATAGGGACTAAATGGGTGTTTAGAAATAAAACTGATGAATCAGGGAATGTTATTAAAAATAAAGCCAGACTTGTAGCTCAGGGGTACAATCAAAAATTTGGAATAGACTTTGAAGAGTCTTTTGCCCATGTAGCTAGGTTAGAAGCAATCAGAATATTATTGGCTTATGCATGCTCCCTAGGTATAAATCTTCAGCAGATGGATGTGAAATCTGCCTTCCTAAATGGGGAAATTAGTGAGGATGTCTATGTGAGATAGCCTCCTGGGTTTGAATGTTTAGATTTCCCTAATCATGTTTACAAACTCAATAAAGCTCTTTATGGTTTAAAGCAAGCTCCTAGAGCTTGGTATGACAGGTTGAGCAAGTTCCTCACCGACAAGAATTTCACAAGAGGTATAGTTGATCAAACATTGTTTACCAAAGTGAGTCATTCAGATATTCTTATTATTCAGATTTATGTGGATGACATTATGTTTGGGTCAACTAACCCCAAATTGTGTGAGGAATTCTCTCAGATAATGACTAATGAGTTTGAAATGAACTCAATGGGCGAGCTCAAACTATTTCTTGGACTGCAGGTTACACAATCTGAGGATGTCACTTTCATCTCTCAGTCCAAGTACGTAAAGAATTTATTGAAGAAGTACAAAATGGACAACCTCAAGGAAATAGCTGCTCCAATGGGTACCTCAACCAGTTTGGATGAAGATCCTAAAGGTAAACCAGTAGACCAAAGGCTATATAGAGGTATGATCAGATCCCTTCTTTACCTTACAGCATCTAGGCCTGATATTCAATTTGCAGTGTGTTTATGCTCAAGGTTTCAAGCTAGTCCTAAAGAATCTCATCTTAAGGCTGTGAAGAGGATTTTTAGATATTTACTAGGCACCCAACAGCTAGGTCTTTAGTATCCTGCTAAGTGTGAGTTAGGTCTTCTAGCCTACACTGATGCAGACTATGCTGGGTGTCGAGTCGATAGAAAGAGCACTAGTGGCTATTGCCAATTCCTTGGTGGCTGTCTAGTATCTTGGGCATCTAAAAAGCAACACACTATAGCCCTGTCTACAGTTGAGGCTGAATATGTTGCTGCAGGTAATTGTGCTGCCCAAGTACTATGGATCAAGCACCAACTAGATGATTATCAGATAAAACTGGAATGCATTCCAATTTTATGTGATAATACTAGTGCCATATGCCTTGCTAAAAATCCTGTTCACCATTCAAGGACTAAGCATATATAGATAAAACATCACTTTCTGAGAGATGCTGTGAATAAAAAGGAAATCGAACTAAATTTCATTGAAACAGACAAACAAATTACTGATATCTTTACTAAGCCACTTGGAAATGAAAAGTTTAAATTTCTTAGAAGAGAACTTGGCTTGTGTAAGTTTCAGCATGATGAATAAAATTTTCAGCTGTTTTGAGTATAATATCTGATTTGGACCTACATCTGATAGACTGTATAAAACTTTGTGAAGGTTGATTGGTGCAACAGACTCATGATCATGCATGACACTCATATTGTTTTCTCATGATCATCACTGCATATCATTTAGTCAGTAATGTGTCTAAAATCACATGCATATAGAACTGTTTTGCACTACATTTCTCTGCATAACCCCGTGGTCACATTGCATGATAGTACAGTCTGAATAAGCATGAACTTCAAAAATCATTTGATCAGTCATCTTTTGCAAAAAATTGCATGCATATAGACAGGGGGAGTATTGTCAGAATTTCAAGGTGAACTGCTGCGTCGACGCTGCTATACTGTTGCGTTGACGCAATGAACTAGATCTGTGAATATCTCTGTTTCATTATTCTAATGAGTTGACGCTGCAATAGCGTGGAGTCGACGCACTGACACTATCTCAGTGTCTTATACTGTTGCCTCTTCAACTGATGCGTAGACGCCTTGAACTCCCAGCGTCGACGCTATCTATTCAATCCTTGACTCTGAATGATTGAGTCTGATAGTATGGCAATCTTTTAAATCAGTTCTAACATTAAGCAATAGAAAACATACCTCTTCCCTCATAAGAACTATAATTTCTTAAAGACTGACTTAATGGTTTAAATTTTATAATCTTAAGAGTTGAAAGACTACAATCAGTAAATAAGGATGCTGAAAATTGATAAAGCACTCAACCCTCATCTTATTTCATGTCAGACAAAGTTAATTATATCTGAAATCTGAAAACTCATCTAAAATCATGTTAGAGAAACTAAATATGTGTATTGTCCTTAAAATAAGTCATTCTGAAACAAATAAAGGACAGCTAAGAAAGATATTGAAAAACACTAAAAATAAATTGAAATATAGCATTGGCAGAGCAATGACTGGTAAATCACTGAGAAACTGAGTGATCCATCAAAGAAGTGGAAAACACTCATGTCATGAGGTGTATCAGCTATCTCTGTATAAAATGATCAAAATAGTGGGGTAGTTTCATTGAGTATCTGGGGGTAACTGGCGTCTGATAAACGTGTACCCTCAAGCAAAAAGATGTAAATCACTTATATTGAGTTTGATCATAGCAGAATGGTCCATCATGTTGAGTATCTAAGGGTATTGGCGTCTGATAAACGTGTACCCTTAAGCAAAAAGACAAATGGTACATGACTGCCCAAAATGATCTCATATTGATAAATGCTGTTCCTTCAAAAGTAATCTCATGAATGTCAATTTGTTTAGTTTCAATACATGACTTAGTATCTCTCAATTAGTTTTGTTGAGTATATGACAGTAAGATATTTTTGAAACTGACTCTCTCATGCAAATGTGATTCTGGTTTATTGTTTTATCATGCACAGCTACCCTATCCAATGAATGCAGTGTATGAACTCTTATGTTTATAACTTTTAAACCAGAACCTCCCTTTCTAAGCAATTTCTCAATTCATATGACTGAAGCTTCTGTGCTTTAGCTGCTTAATTTCTGAACTACTTGCTAAGAATGCCAGTCAGCTGAGTCTTCTTGATGAGTTCATTCCATTGCATTTTTCCCTCCTCTTTGTCGATGGCAAAGGGGGAGAATATATTATCTACTTGATGAGTTCATTCCAGGGAAGTGTTTGCATCATGTCTATGGCAGAGAGTTGTGTTCATGTCTTAGCATGTCATTCATAGCATCTGCATGACAATCTGAATAACGAATCATGTCCTTCATCAAAAATACATCTGTTTGACAGGATGTTGCGATTCTATAGAATAGGGTGTTGCCATCATCAAAAAGGGGGAGATTGTTGTGACCCCTCTGTGATTGATGATGTTGACAATAAGTTTTATTTCATTGGTAACAGTTTGTTTTGATTGATTGGCAACTGTTCTTATTTTGATGAAGTTGTTTTTATCAGGCTGTCTGTGTACCTAATGCAGTCAGAGTCTATATTGTCGTGCACACACACACCCATAGGTCTACATTGCATTGCAGCATGAACATAGAGTCCATACAATTCATTGTGTAGTCTGGATTGTTGTGGGTCGGCCCCCCTTGTTCAAATGGGTCGACTCCTCAGATTGGCTAAGTCTGCAGCGTCAACGCAATAAGTGTAGATGCGTCGACGCCCCCAGGGTGAAGTCTGTACAATGGCTGTTGGCTTGCACGCTCACTCAAGTCCATACAATGGGCTACTGTGCAATTCCATACATTAGCCTTCAGGTGTCCAAGTCTGCACATCCTTCTGTTGATAGTTCAAGTCTATACATTGGACTGTTTGGCCAAGTCCGTACATCGTTGTTTGTCAAAGTATATACAGACTTCAGCGTCTCGTTCATGTATCGTTTGTGAAGTCTGTACATTAGTATGTGTCTCATGCATCGTCTATGCAAAGTCCATACATTGCATTCAAAGTCTGTACAACATTGTCTCAGCCAGCGTCTCATGCTACGTCTTAGGCATGTCTGTACATTGCACTGTAGCTGCATTGTTTCACTTGAAGTCTATGCATTGTCTCAGCCACCGTCTCATTCAGCATGTCACGTTTGCAAAGTATATACACTGGTCGGTGGAAGCATGTCTATCCATTCAACTGTTCAGCCTGTGATTAAGTCTGTACAACCAGGGAGACTGATAAGTCTATACATTCATTCACTATAGCTTGCACTGGGTAAAGTCTATACATCCTCTAGCTGGAACGTTGAAAGTCTGTACATCGATGCTTTGCCAAAGTCTGTACATTGACATTAGTTTTCCATGTCTGTACATCAGACTAGTTGAACAAGTCTGTACAGACGTTGCATCGATCAAGCCTGTACATCGTCAAGTCTACACACTGGAAGTCCACACATTCAGTTGTCTTGATCTGATCAAGTCTATACAGAGTTTCGTTTGGAAAGTCCATACATTAAATGTCTATACATTCATTTGCCTTGCATCATTGATTAAGTCTACACAACCCCTTTGCTTGGCAAGTCTGTACATTGTGGATGTCTTTACACTCGATCGTCTTGTCTTGGTCAAGCCTATACAGAGTTTCTTCAGCTAAGTATATACATCGCTCCACGATGTGAAGTCTACATGCCTTGTTCAAGTCTTCACATGATGATGTCTATACTCTCAACTCCTTCACACTTCAGGAAGACTGTACATCCTTCAATGCATTACATGCATCGTTCGCAGAGTCTGTACATTGAGTGAAGTCTGGTGAAGTCTGTACAATGGCTGCTTCACATCTGAAGTCTATACATTGCATTTTCACTTACAACGTCTTCACACTTGAAGTCCTTATATCGTCAGTTGACTGTCATGTTTTCATATTGCCTAAGTCTGTACAATGGCTGCTTCACATATGAAGTATGTACAGCGGATGCTTCACATAGTTGAAGTCTATACACTGAGCAGAGTCTGTACACTGCATTCGAATTCACAAGTCCATACAATGCAGTCCATACAATGCAGTTCATCTTATAAGTCTGTACAGAGTTCTTCACTTAATCTGATAATCCTATAATCTGTCTGACAGGGATCTGCTACTGAGATTGCTGACATGGCTCGTGATCCCAGGAGGATGAGGTGATCAGGTGCTGCCACGTGGATAGAATTGCCTCGATTCTGGTGAATTCTCTGGGCGGGAAATGTGGAAGACACGCGCCCTCATCCACCTGCTGATAGTATATAATGAAGCCTTCATCTTCAGATGGAAGGTGATCGACTAAAGAAAAGAAAAGTATATACAACAGGGAGCCATCGATCCACAGTGAGAAGAAAGAAAAACAGAGAAGAAGAAAAGGAGAGAAGAGAAGAGAGAAGAGATGTGTTGAGAGAGTGAAATTGAGAGAGTTTAGATTGAGAGCTGCTCATATTGTAACTCAGTCTCTTGGTTCAGAAACCAGAGCTGAGGCTTGCTCATTCCGAGCTACATTCCCATTTGGGTTTTCTTTTTTCCATTTTGCTTCTGCATTTTTATTTCCGAACTCTTGTTTCTTCAAGCTGTGAGGCAGCATTGCAGTGGAGGTCTCCACTGGACAGGAGAAGCTGTAATCCTCAGCAGGCGAGACTTGGTCTCGGACGGCTAAGCTGTATTGCCCAGCTGTTGTAGAGGGTGTTCCTCTGGTCGGGATAAGCTGTAAGCCCCATCCGTTGTTGGCAAGATGTAGTGCCCATCAGATTGAAGCTGTGTATCAGCAGTAATCCACATTCGAGTTGAATGTGGGGTGGATGTAGGTCGGATTGACTGAACCACCTAAATGTCTTTGTGCCTTTCGTGTGTTTGCTTATCTGTTTAGCAGATCTTGTTTCGGTGCTTTGATTATGGTTGTCCAGTGTTCCTTTAATTCTGCATTTGAATCTAGGCATTATCTTTAATTAGCCTGTTGATCTATTCACCCCCCTCTAGATCCACATTCTGTGGTGAAAGAGCCCTCCATCTAACTCCAACACCCCTATCTCTGGGTATTTGGCTAGGGAAATAGTCCGAGTACAACAAATGCCCCCCACGGGTCGTGCGTCGGAGGCGGAGACGAGGGGCGTACGGCCCGTGAACATCTCCTTCTGAGTTGTTGTAGTTGCATTTTGATGCTTCACATGTTTGTTATTTGTTGTATTATATGTGTTGAATTTCTGGAATAATGACCATTTTTGTGCTATGTCTTGCAGCTATGGCCCGATTTGGCAGGGATGAGAGGGTCTCGAGGCGTGTGGTTCGGAAGGAGGACCACTGGGTGAGGAGGACAGAGTGGCCCATGCCCCCTTTGGGCCCGCCAGTTGTTACCGCGGCTAGCGTGGAGTAGCTTGATGGTGGGCAGGCAGTTGTGGCAGAGGGCCCCATCGGCTAGCGCGGCAACGGGGTTGGGGTTATGGAGCTGGCCCATGCGTCGGAGGCGGGCGAAATTTACACTTATGATCGCAGCGGTGCCTATCCAGTGGAGTTCCCTTTGGATCGTCACATGTTTGAGTTTATCAGGCACTTTGTCCCGCCAGGCATGGAGGAGAGTGACTCTCAGGTTGCTGGAGCCCGTCGCCGACTGGAGCGGGCGATCTTAGTGGGTTGAGATAGCTTGCATGGGATTGTCCTTTGCGGCTTCCCGAGTTTCTCTGTGGATTACTGGAGACAGAGTCAGTTTCCCAGTGCTGAGTGCCTGGGCTTCTTCAGCAAAGCAGACCAGTTCGGAGTTTGTGCTGGAGTGATGGGTCCCGCCTTCTGGGATTTGCATGGACACCACCGAGCAGAGACAGAGGGCAGTCCAGGATTGGTGCTGGAGCCATTAGGGCTGGAGTATGCCGGGGAAGTCTATGACAACCATAGCCTTTTGTCCAGGATTCTACGAGAGACCACCGTTAGCTGGTATGGCCGTTGGGCGGTGATGCCATCACACAGATACCGCCAGGGGGCGACTGAGTGGTTGATGGGCATAGTACACTACTACCGGGTGCTGCTAGACCGAGCTGACATCCGATATGCTGTAACTGCGGCTCTGTATGATTATCCTTGTTATACAGGACTTTTACATGCGCTAACAGAGCGCTTCAATTGCAGGTGGAACATCGTGGCAACGGCTGAGGGAGAGACCTCATTAGACTTGTGGTCTCTGTGGAGGATCTCTGGGTTGCCGATCAGCGGCGAGGGGTACGAGGAGATAGTGCTGGATGACCTCCATCGTAGCCATACTGACGGATATGGGAGATACCGGGTTCCTTACAGCTACCGATATTTATTGAAGACTTGGAGGGACCTGGCACTGGCTAGGAGAGAGAAAGCAGCGCAGACTCTGAGAGTGCCGCTGAATGCATGGGTCCGTCATTTCTACAATGGGCCTTTTTGTTTTCACCAGGAGTTTTCCAGAGACCAGACTTCCTGGGAGGAGTATACAGAGGTGGAGCTGCGATTCAGGATGCATCCGAGGTATATCTATGCTTCACGGGAGGGGTGGAACCCCCACCGACTACGAGATGCGACGCACTTGGGGTACTGGCTGGCGATGTTCGTGGTCCCCCACGGGGAGGACGACCTACTGCGAGTAGAGATGTTGTGGCCTGCGTGCCAATTGGCAGAGGGACGGAGACTAGCCTTAGCCCCAGCGGCTTTGGCCAATGTTTACCAGGGACTGGGAGTACTGGCGGCGCACCCGGCGCCACGTGAGCGGAGCCTGCTCCTGCCGACTCACTACCTCAGTGCATGGGCTGGGTTGCTGTTCCCAGGGTTGGTGTCCCGCGGGTCTGTGACGAACCAGGCGGCACTATTGTTGTTCAGCTTCACAGGACAGTCTGATGGGGACGTAGTGATGCAGCTGGAGGAAGCCAGGAGGGTTTTGTGTTACTTGCCCGGCCGGGGCGAGGATGGTGTTCCTTTTGACGGTGCTACCAGGGACTCCCACCTAGTCATGGTGCCTTTGAATGGTGGGGCGGCCTGCGCCCTACCTTACCAGTCGGAGCCGGACGCGTCATTATACACAGAGTGGGTGATGAGCACTCGGCCAGTGGTGCTTCCTTTACACCGGTCTGTGACGAGCTTCTTAGAGCCGTACTACCCGTATAGGTTTGCTCGGAACTTCGGGTACGACTAGGGGATCTCGCCGAACCAGGAGTTCCCTTTGGCGGGTCGCCAGTACAAAGGTGGGGACACACATTTGCTTATCACGGCGTGGTGGGACTTCTACTGTCACCGAGAGCAGGAGCGACTACCGACGCCGGTGCCAGGACGCAGGGGACGGTTCGACGTCCACTACGCCAGATGGTGGTTCGAGCATAGTCACCAGTACCGGCGGAAGGCCTCGGTAATTCGAAAAGCCGAGGAGACCCGTCTCTTGAGGGAGGACCTGCCTCTCATCGCACTGGATGACGGGTATCTGCGGACTCGATTTTCTTAGATCCGTCGGGAGGTGAAGAGGCTGGCGTAGCAAGCGCCCCGTGGGAGCCGAGACTCTTTGTCGACGGGGCGAGGTGGCAACGGGGCACTGAAGCCCCACAAGCAGGCGCGGGCAGTGCCTGGAGGTACCAGAGTCAGGGCACCTCGATCTGGGACGTCGAGGACTTGGTGGACCCAGTTTCTGGCGGACTGTGGGTTTGAGCAGCGGGGTTCACTGGACCGAGTGCTCCCTGAGGGGAGCTTCGCAGATACGGCGGTTGATGACTAGAGGCGTCACATCGCCCATGCGATCAGGTCAACCAGACCCGTAAAGTTGGTGTCCCTCATTGAGTGTGCCTACACCCTGAGGGACGTGAAGGAGGCAGTTGCGAAGGCTGGATGGGTCGTGGGCTTAAAGCCGGAGCAGCTAGTTCCTCTGTCGCTGACCCCCTTCGTGACTTCAGGTAAGACCTCTTCATTAGCCTGCTAGCCCTGCTTTGTGGTTTTCTAGGGCATATGGCTGAGAGATCCTGTGTGGTTGTGTTTATTGGCAGGTTCTGAGGCGGACAGGGATCATCCTTCCACAGGGACATCTTCTGGAGATGGTGACGGGGCCCTTCAGCCCCTAAGGAAGTGCCCCCGGGTGGAGACCGGAGTCAGGGAGGTTGGTGAGTCCTCTAGGGGACCCGCTGCCAGGGAGCATATTGAGGCGGAGCCGGCTCTGAGTAAGTGCCATATTCACCTACTTGCTTTATATGGATTCAGCCTTGACGACTGGCTAACCTTGTGCAACTGGATTTGCTTTTCACAGTGCCACTGGAGACCGGGGTTGATGTGGCCTTCTCGCCAGCTCAAGAGGTCAACCCCCTTCCGGATGACGGGGTTGATCATGAGATAGATATGGAGGGGCTCCTTCGTGTGATGGACGAGACTGCCCCCAATGTTGAGATCTTCCTTGATTTTGAGCCATGGAAGGCTTCAAAGGATGCCCAGCCAGGTAAATAATTCTGGAACCAAGCGTGTTGCGTTCATGGCTGTATTTGATTCTGGGAGTTGACATCGTTGCTGGTGTCATGCAGAGATGGCCGGGGCATCAGAGATAGCGGCTTCTCCTGAGATGCAAGGCGAGGTGCCCCCATCCGTTGACGGGCAGGAGCCCGGTGTGACCTAGGATGGCTCGGGTGAGCACTGAATCACTGCGGAGGGCATTGCTCTTCCCTTGTAGAGTTGCGGGGATGTCGATACTGACTGACTTTATGATGTCATTTGTCAGGTGAGGATCCAGCCACCACTCTGGAGATGATTCAGGAGCTGGTCCGCACCGGCCCTTCAGTGTCTCTTCCCTCCTTTGAGGGGGAGCCTGAGGGGAGGAGTGCTTCAATGGCGCCCATGACCGAGGAAGTGTCTAGCTTGTTGCCACAGCTGTTGGCGGGGGTGGAGCGAGCTTCCCTGTCGGCTGTGGTGTCGGCCGGCACCGTGGGGCTGGTCGGGTCCTCGAGCATGGGACCCTCAGGTACGTAGCCAGGGACTTAATCATTTCTGTTAAGCCTTTGGTTGTTGATTGTCTTCTAGTGCTGAGGTCCTATTGGTATTGTTTACAGGTGTACCTTCACCTCTAGAAGAGGGTGAGTTGCCCCGCAACGGGGCCGAGATGGTGGAGGAGGGGCCCACAAAAGTGGCCCCTACTGAGGGTGACGAAGAGATCGTCGATATTGAGAAGGTTTCAGAGGGGAGCACTCGGACCGGTGAGTTTTCTGTTTGTAACTCTTAGCTGGAGAGGCATCCTTATATAGAGCTGGGTCTTAAGATGACCTCATTTGCTGCGCTGGCTTGCAGGAGCTTCTGGTTCGGCCACCTCCGGGAGTTCATCCGGGAGCCCGTCTAGTTCTTCTGACGATGGCGGCTCGAAGATGGAGACAGAGGAGAGTTCGAGCTCGAGCTCGAGCTCTTCATCCTCCGGGGCTTCTGCTGGTAGGGAGGTTCTGACGGGGACCCCTCCTAGAGGTATACAGTGGTCCTCTCCATCCTTATTTGGTGCTTGTTAACTCTATAAGGTAGAGTGCTGACGTTCTTGAGTTATTTGCAATGTCAGATTCTGGGGAGGAGCACGCGTCGGCTCCTGGTGAGGGCGGGCAGGAGGAGCCTCCTGTCCCACCCATGATTGCTGGAGATGACCGGATGGTGGAGGAGTCATTGCCCTCTCTGACCCGGGTAGGTGACGCCGTGGAGGCGGAGGTGTGGTTGCCTTCCCCGACCCCGACAGATGATGCCATAGGGACAGTTGGGCTTGCTCCAGGTAAGGAGTCAAGACTTATCTCTTTCTTTTTCTCAGGTTTTTCACCTTGTTTGTCGAAGAAAGCCTTTTTGTATACTACTTACTCTCCTTGGTGTTTGTTGGAACTATGCAGGTTCCACTAGAGTGCTGGCTGCGTCCGGAGACCACTCCCTAGATTTAGGGGTCGAGTGGCCTCCATTCGCCTCTCCGCCAGAGCCGTTACTAGAGGCGAGTGTAGGTGCCACCCTGCTCCAGCGGGCGTGAGGCTACTCACAGAGCGAGCCCCTCCCTTCTCTGGAGGACCTGAGGCAGCGGTTGAGCGAGTGCACCCAGGGCTATCACGCGCTCAGATTCCCACGTGAGCTCTGGATGTCCGGGTTGGCTGGGATCTGGGCCGAGTACCTACGACTCCACGAGGTGCAGGATCAGAGGTCTCAGAGGTTGGCGGCGATCCGAGAGGCACAGGAGCAGTGGGCCTGGCTCGTGTTAGCCGTAGCCGAGCAGAGGAGTCACGCCGAGGCGACTGCGTCAGCATCTCAGGATCGAGCCGCACAGCTGAGAGAGGTGGAGAGCCAGGCCGAGGCCTTGAGAAAGGCCTGGGAGGAGCGACAGGCAGTCGCCGTGCGCATCCGGGCTGAGTGGCAGGCGGCTGAGACTACAACCGAAGCCAGTGCCCAGCTCTTGTCAACCCTGGAGGTGGAGCTTGCAGTGGCGGACTGTCGCCTTGCGGTGCTAGAGGGGACGGAGCTGGCACCCTGATTGTATCTTCCCCCCGTTTTTTTTGATGTCTAGAGTGTATGGATTTTGTTACCCCAAGGGCATGTCTTGGGCTCTTTTTACAGATTATTAATGAACTCCAGATCCTTTGTTTACTGGGTTGTTCCCTCCCTTCTTTGATGGAATGGAATGATGCGCGTGAACTGACGACTCCTTAGTGTTAGTCGTGCTTGCTTGTCCTACGACGCATCGCCATGAGTGATATTAGGAATCGGGTTTGAGGAATTCGGTGTTAGAAGCTGGAGGTTGAATACTGGGTAGTAGAGGAAAGAAAGGCTATATATGGGCCAATATTCCTGGGGGATAAAAGCCCACATACTAGGGAACCAATGTAGGCCCATAAGAACGGGACAACTTACGTGATTTAGGGTTGCAGAGGTGATTCTGGAGGGTGTATATTGACCCTGAACTGGATGGTGGAATATTTGCTAACATTGTGCCGTTGGCCAAAGGAAATGGGACTCGTATGTGTCTGGGAAACTGGGATTGAACTAGCTGGACGGCCTAGGCGGACATGGCAACCAAGACCGAAATTGGAAATTGAAGATGAGACTATGACTGGGAATGGGGACTGGAGCTGAAACCAGCTGGGTGACCTAGAAAGGTGCAATGGTTGAGAACTGGAACTGGGGGCTGGGCGGCTAGATCGCAAAGGCATCATAACCGAGGCTGGAGTCAAAAACTGGCGGCTAGGCCTGTGAAGGCGTTGTAGCCGAGGCTGGGACCAGAAGCTGGGTGGCTAGCTTGTGAGGGCGATGTAGTCGAGGCTAGAGCTGGAGGCTGGCGGCTGGCCTGTGAAGGCATTATAGCCAAAAACTGGAGTTGAAGGCTGGCGGCTGGCCTGTGAAGGCGTTGTAGCCGAGAACTGGGATTGGAAGCTGGTGACTGGCCTGTGAAGGCGTTGTAGCCAAGAACTGGAATTGGAAGTTGGCGGCTGGCCTGTGAAGGCGTTGTAGCCGAGAACTGGAACTGGAGGCTAGCGGTTGGCTTGTGAAGGCATTGTAGCTGAGAACTGGAACTGGAGACTGGCGGCTGGCCTGTGAAGGAGTTGTAGCCGAGAGCTGGAACTAGAGACTGGCGGCTGGCCTGTGAAGGCGTTGTAGCCGTAAACTGGGATTGGAAACTGGCGGCTGGCCTGTGAAAGCGTTGTAGCCGAAACTGGAAATTGGAAGCTGGCGATGACCGACCTTCGGGGGTGTAGTAGCCACCATTGTCGCGAAGTGATGTTGAACTCGCCATCGGGACGTGTCGTAGCTGATGGATTTGTGAGTGAGGAGTGGAGAGGGAGAGAGTTTTTTTTCTCTTTACTAGCTCTACCGCCCTTGCGGGTTTTTGCCAGAGATGGCCCCCTTTAGCTTTTTCCGGTGTGCCCTTGCGGGTTTTCACACCGAGGGGTTACCTGATTTTGCCTAAGACGCCCTTTCGGGTTTTCACCTCAGCTGGGTTGGTGGCAATTTTTGCCCCCAGTCATCTCGTAGAGAGAGTTGACTGAGGCCACAGGGGTATCTCTATTTTTAACCCCATTTTTTATATTATGTTTTTTTGAGACTGTCGTCCATAGCATATTGCTGTCAAGGGACGTAACCTGAGACTGGAAGGTGTGGATAGCCCAATATTGTTCGACCATTCACAAGGGTTTTTAGAAATCCTTAAGCCATGGTGGCGAAAGGCCACTTTGCCATGGCAAGGTATGACTGGGGTTGTGACTAGTGAATCTGGGAGTGTATGGGGGAAACTGGGATTATACTGTACTGTAGGGCCCTGAATTTGCAAGGTGTGTGGGAAGTGGGGGCAGAGAATGGTAGATGTTTAGGAACGTGTCGAGATGTAAGTTTACCGAGACGGTGACTGGGAGCTTGACCGTTACTGGGACTGGTTGAACTGTGACATTGAGGTGAGGGCCAAAGGTTGGCCGAGCTGAGCAGGAGTAACACAAGGTTAACTGGGGATTGAAGGGCTTGCGCCGTAGCAGTGCAAGTGGATTGGAGACGGGTTCTGGGTGAGGCTAGCGGCCCACCAAAGGACAGGTGGAAGGCCATGTTGACTGGTAAGGAGAAGAAGATTTTCTCGTTATCGGCTCTACCACCCTTTCGGGTTTTCGCCAGAGCCGACCCCCTTTAGCTTTTTCCGACGCGCCCTTGCAGTTTTTCACGTCGAGGAGTTCCCCGATTTTGCCCGATGTGCCCTTTCGGGTTTTCACCTCAGCCGGGTTATTGGCCTTTTTGCCCCCAGCCACCCTATTGTGGTGAGGATGACTGGGTCTGCCAGAGCACCTCTATTTTTAACCCCACTTTTTGTTGTTGTTTGTTTTTTTTTGACTTATCTGGGAGCCTGGCGGCTAGACTGGTGATGGTGCAAAAGTGCCCACGCTCCCCTGGTGACGGGAGCGAGGGCAAGAGACCAGTTCCTGCGGATGCCTGGCGACGATTCCGAGGAGCTGAACTGACTGGTTGACTGGGAATTGAAGACCGGGAGGACTGGCCGGTGGGATCCTCCATGGGGAAGGATCGGCCTTATTGGTAGTAGTTGGGACATACGCCTCAGTCTGGCTGGCGCGCGAACTCATGCTCTGGAGCGTAATATAGCTGCATGTGTTTGCCGTTGAGAGGCGGGAACAGTCTGTGACCTTTGTGATCAACAACCGTGTAGGCCCCACCCTCATAGACATTTTGGATGATGTACAGACCTCGCCAATTTGGCTGTAGTTTTCCACTGGAGCACCCTACCATGACCTCTTTTTCCTTGATCATGTTGGGACAGGTGCGATGGATTTAGAGGGGGGTGAATGAATCTGTCCTTCAATATTTTTTGCCTAATTTAAAAAATTAGAACACTCAGAGATGCGAAGCTAAAGACAGATTCAGTTCTACCAAATCTTAAATACTGTGATGTGTTCAATCAAACAGTAGACGTGCAATCAATGAGCTCAATGGACATATGAAGATAGATCGAGCCTAAGCATTCATCTAGCGGAATCAGATATGACAATCAAACCACAGTAGACGAAGGATTTTTAGGTGGTTCGGTCCGCAGACCTACGTCCACCCCACACTCCAACCAGAGTGTGGATTACGCTGATATACAGCTTAACAGCTGGGCCTCACAGCTTGCCTACATCAGCTGAGCATCATAGCTTGCTTCCGCTGGGCAATACAGCTTAGCCATCTGCTGGGCAATACAGCTTGGCCGTCCAGAGGATACCACACCTCTGCAACTGCTGGGGACTACAGCTTAACCTGTCCAGAGGAATCCTCCTCTGCCCGCTGAGCTTCACAGCTTGCTGTCCAAGGTATCCACCTCGCCCGCTGATAAACAGCTTGAAGAAAGGTTAAAAATGAAAGCAGGAAACAAGAAATAACATCGACTGAAAGCTGTAATCAATGAAATGCAAATGTGGCCCCCATGGAGCTGACTGGATTGGATTTGATCCAGATTCCAGTGAAGACACATCTTCTGATGGAGACTTCTCTCTTCTTCTTCACGTACTCTCTATCTCTCTTTTCACTCTCCTTCTATCTTTTTCTCTCTTTCTCTTCTCTCCTGATCGTTTCTTTTCTTCTCTGCTACTCTCTCTCTTTCTGTTTCTCTTCTCTCTGGATCGTGCAGGCTCTCTCTGCTTCTACTCCTCTGAAGTATATTCACGATCAATCTCTTCAGATGGAGAAGTCTTCTATTTATAGCATCAGAGAGGTGGGCGTGTGTCCTCTACAATTCCCACCCAGAGCGCCTTGACCACGTGGCAGCATTTCAGCTCACTACATTACACGTGTCACGATCCTGAGCCATCTCTATTCTTGGATCACGTGTCCATACTAAGCTTCTCAAACATGAGTCCTGTCAAATAAAACTTGATATCAGTTCGAATCAATCTGAAGGAAAAGAAAAAGATGCATCGAGTAGGTTTGAGATTTTAAACTAAGCATGTATAGACTTGCTAGTGTGTAGTGCAGTATGCACATAACAAAGTATGCATAATGAAGGTGAATGCACAGGCATGCCATCAAGGAGTGTATGGACTTTGCGTGCATTTGACAACGATGTATAGACTTGCTGGTGTGATGATGCATGAACTTGAACACTCATACCAGTAGCGGTATGCACACATGCACAATGAACATGGATTGCACTGACTAAGCCATGAGCTGAGCTAACGGATATATAGACTTGCTCAGTTATCAGCGAATGGATGTATGGACTTTCTCAGTTATCAGCGAATGGATGTATAGACTTTCTGTGCCTACGACAAGATGATGTACAGACTTTGTGTATGCGTGAAGCACAACGATGCAAGAATGTATAGACTTTGAATGCCGGGTGAAGAATGTACAGACTTTGCATGTATGCGACAAGATGATGAACAGACTTGCTGATGAAATGATGCACGGGCATATCAGCATAGAATGTGCATACTTTGTATAGACATGAAACAATCGAATGCACTGACTATGACTATGAATGTATAGACTTTCTAAGTCATCAAAGCAACCATGTGCAGACTTAGTGTATGAGCGAGACAAATCAATGCATTTACTATGTATGTTCATGAAGAGCACTGGCTATACTGACTAGTCGAGTGAAACAACGGAGGTTGTACAGACTAGCCACCAAGGAATGAACAGACTTGAGTTGATGCAGTCTAGGCAAAATTCTGTATAGACTTTGTCCCTTGAACATGCGTGAGTCTAGGCATTCACTAACTTATGGCCACCATGAAACATAGTTATGAAATGCATAAGCCTAGACAATTAACCCTGTACAGACTTAAGCACTGTACTGACTCTGTTGCATGCTTGCATCGACTTTATGTATGCATGTACAAGCTTAACGACATGTGATCAACCTTGCACGGACTCAAGGTTTATGTATCAAACATATACACGTCTAGGCAAAACTCTATACTGACTTAACCTGTGCATGGGCTTAATCAGAATAATGCATTCGAAACATCATTTTATCATCACACACACTATCATTATCATCATCATTCTTATATGGTGACTCATTGAGTTGCTATCATCAAAACATCACAACAACACACACTATCATCAAAGCACAAGGGGCACAACAGATCATGACGAGGTCGCCATGCTTGAAATCTCGCTGCCTGACGAGCTTATCATAGGCCCGGGCCATGCGGGCCTGGTATGCTTGTAGGTGTTTGTAGGCTTCGAGTCGCTTGCCTTCTAGATCGGTGAGCTCTTCTAGCCTTCTCTGGTACTCATCTTCATCCGAGCCGGCTAGGCCAGTGTGGATTGCCACACGATAAGAGGCTAACTGGACTTCAATGGGGATAACTGCTTCTGACCCGTAGGCAAGGGAAAACGGCGAGCACCCCATAGGGGTTTTGTAGACCGTCCGGTCGGCCCACAATGCCTCGAAGACCTTTTCACCCCAGTCGCACTTCCGATGGCTAACCATCTTAGCCAGGAGCTTACAAAGGGTTTTGTTGAAGGCTTCCGCCAAACCGTTAGCCTGGGGGTTGTAGACCGAAGAGGTTCTCCAGTCGATGTGGAATTTGGTCGCTAACTGGTATACGGCCTTATTTTTGAAGGGTGTCCCGTTGTCGGACACTATGCGACTGGGAGTACCGAATTGGTATATGATGTTGTGCCGGACGAATCTAGCAACAATTTCGCCGGTAACCTCTCGCAAGGGTAGAACCTCCGCCCAAAGAGAGAAGTAGCCAGTGGCGGCCAAGATGTATTTATGGCCCTTGGAAGATGGCGGGAAAGGCCCCGTGATGTCCATGCCCCATTCAGCGAATGGCCAAGTGGGGGCCGTAGAACGTAATGGGTTAGGAGGTTTCCTGGGTACTGGGCCAAAGGCTTGGTATTAGTGACATGTACTGGCATACTGGATGCAATCCGCGTATATGGTTGGCCAGTAGAAGCCTTTGAGCTTGATGTTGTGCTTCATTCGGTCTCCGGCCTGGTGTGCACCTCACAATCCGGAGTGGACCTCCTGCATGATGGCTCGAGCTTCCGCCAGAGAGACACAGATCAGGAGAATCGACTTGTCCTTCTCATGGACTAGTCAATACAGGGAGGCGCCGATTGGCTCGTAAGAGGCTGCTCGGCGGAGTAGCTGGACCCTTTGAGCTCGGTCAGGGGGGAGCCACCCTTTCTTGAATTTGATGATAGGCGCACGCCAATCATATTTTTCTGGAGGTGTGCTCTGATCAAGGTCATGGACCTCATAGATGGTGAGATCGGTATCGCCTTCGAGTGAGGTCGGCATCAGTCTTCTGTGCTTGATGACAATGTCGACTTCGCCCTCGGGTGGCAGCTTGATGGCCGCGGCCAATTTTGCTAAGGCATCCGCCTGAGCGTTGCTGCTTCTAGGAATATGATCTATTTCAAAGAAATAGAACTTCTGGGTCAATCTGGTGACGGTGGTATGGTATGGAACCAATTCTGGCTTCCGCACGTCGTAGATACCGAGGACCTATCGGACTATCAACTGGGAGTCCCCGTAGGCTTTGAGACATTTAATGCCCATGTGGAGAGCCATATGGAGCCCAATGAGTAAGGCTTCATACTCGGCTTCATTATTGGTTAGGGACTTCATGTGGGCGCAAGAGTTGTATAAAACTCCACCCTGAGGAGTCAGGAAGACTATGCCAGCGCCTGCCATAGTAGCTGGATCTTGGTTGCTCCGTGTGATCCCTCGGGAAGCACCGTCGAAGTAGAGCTCCGAGCAAGGCACGCTGGTTGTGAGAGCGCTTTGCTGCCAATAATGCAAGACATTTCCGCTCTGTTCAACTGGTGATTGTGATTGAGCAGCAAGGGACTCCTCGTCCGGGAGCTCTGAGTTGAAGGGTGAATCGTCTGGCACTGGATGGGCTGCCAAGAATTCAGCCATACCTTGTCCCTTGATTGCTTTTCTGGGGACATAGGTAATGTCATATTCCATCAGCAGGAGGGCCCACCTCCCCAGTCTGCCCGAAAATACAAGCCATCGAAGGAGATACTTTAGTGGGTCGTGCTTGGAGATAAGCTCGACTCGATGAGACAGGAGGTAATGCCGCTACTTTTTAACTGCGAACACCAGTGCCAAGCAAACCTTATCCATGGGGGAGTAATGGTATTCAGCACTGATTAGCATCTGACTGAGGTAATAGAGGGGCTGCTCTTTACCTTCCTCATTGATTTGTGCCAACAGAGCTCCCAACGAAGCATCCATGGTAGCAATGTAAAGGATGAGGGGTTTACCCTTGATGGGTGCTCCCAGAACTGGGGGAGTATGAGGATACTCCTTGATTTGTGTGAAAGCCTCTTGGCATTCCGAGTCCCATGTGAATGGGGCGTCTTTCTTCATTATCTTGCTGAAAGGTGCGCACAGACTGGAGATGTTAGAGTTAAACCTCCGAATATAGGTCAGCCTCCCTTGGAAGGACCTAAGTTCGGTGATGTTACTGGGTGGTGGAAGCTCTCGGATCGCTTTGATCTTGCTGGGATCCACCTCGATTCCTCGGTACCTGACGAAGAAGCCGAGAAACATATCGCTGGATATGCCGAAGGTGCATTTCATGGGGTTCATCTTGAGGCCATATTGCTGGAGATGCTCGAAGACTTGGCGAATGTCACACAAATGGTCCTTGCGCCTTTTAGTCTTGACGACGAGGTCGTCGACATAGCATTCGATGGTGTTGTGCAACATCTCGTCGAATATTTTGGTCATGGCCCTTTGGTAAGTAGCACCGGCATTTTTCAAACCAAAGGGCATGCGCTTGTAGTTGAAAATCCCCTTGGGGGATCTAAAATCTGTGTGGTTCTTGTCTTTGAGGGTCATCCGGAACTGGTTATAACCAGATGACCCTTCCATAAAAGACAAGGCTTCATGACCGATGGTCATGTCGATCATTGTTTCTATGATTGGGACTGGGAAGTCATCCTTTGGACAGGCTTTGTTGAGGTCCCAGAAGTCGACGCAGATGTGGACTTGACCATTCTTCTTCTTGACTATAACTATATTGGCGAGCCAGATCGGGTAGATGCACGGCTCGATGAAGTCGACCTCCGCCATTTTGTGGACTTCGGCGGAAACCTGGAGCTCTAGCTCATGGCACATGCGCCGCTGTGGTTGCTTGACTGGAGCGAATGAGGGAGAAATAGCTAGGTCATGCTCCGCCACGGAGGGGTCTAGCCCTGGCATTTCCTCGTATGTCCAGGCAAAGCCGTCCTTGTATTCAAGCAAGAGTTGCTTGTAGTTCTGCTTCTCCGCCTCGGTAAGGAGAGCACTAATAAATGTAGGCTGAGGGGCTTCATCTTCGCCCACGTTGATCTCCACAAGATCATCGACGGTCGCCTGGACGCCGTCCTCCAGCTCAGGAAGAGCGGGTTGGAGGTCGATGAAATCCTCATCATCGGTGTCGGCTTCGTGTATTTCTTGATTCTCGAAGCCACTGGTCGATGCTGAGGGGATTGGAGAGTGATTGTTGCTGGAATCCACCGAGGATTGATCTGGACAGCCAGCTTTTGGCCAGCAATTGTCAACTGGAGTTGTTGAGGTCTTTCTGGGGTTGCCTGGCAAAGCTGACAATCTTTCGCAGCTAGGACCAGTAAGATCCCCCCCTCAAAAGGGTTTATTGAATTGGGTCCCTCGATTGGTTGAGAAGCCGGAGGAGCTTCTCCTGCTCCTTTGTCTTGGCAGGAAGGCGAAGAAGGTTCCCCGACGGCCTGGGTCGGGGTTCTGGCCTTGGCGGAGATCGGAATCAGAATTTCCTCTCCCTCATCCCCGGAGCTGTCAAATTTAGCTTCGACTCTTGTTTGGTCGTGGGCCGGTAGTGCCAAGCCTATGACTTTAACTACATAGTGGACGCGGAAGTTCGGGTCCTGTTCGTAACCAAGCCCCCTGGTATCCTTATGAAAGGACCGGGGTTGCCCCCGGCCCTGGGAAGGGTCCCACAGTTGATGGAAATATCTTTGTTGGACAGGAGTCTGCCAAAGGGGAATGTGTTGCTTCAGACACATCTCTTGAATATGCGGCGACAGGTCACCTCACACCTGAACTACTTCAGGACTATCATCGGCTTGTCTAGGCCAGCCGAAGTCATTATCTGGCAGGGCTTGAGGGACCATGCCTCCTTTGTAGAAGACAATGGGTTTGTCCATGTTAGCCTTCTTCTTGTTCCGGCGTTGTTGCTTGAAGGTGACAATGAATGTTGTCAACTTCTCGACGCTGTGCTCCTCGGATGCACACGGGAGCTGGAAGCAGTATGGTGGCAAACATATACTCTTTCCGATAGCCCGGCTAATGAGATTAGCCTCGAAGTCGATCTGGAGCCTCTCAGGGTGATCTGGGGTTGACTTGGAGCTGAGGCGCATCCGGTGAAGCTTGGCCTTTTCCTCGTCAACATAGAAGAGGTCATCATCATCTTCCTCTGAGAGCCAACTGTTGCTTCTACTTTTGATCACGGGGTACATACTAATCCCCCTGAAATAGAGCGCAGTGTCGGCTAGGTTGCATTCTGCTGGTGTAAACGGCGACAGGTCTGCGAAGACCTTATGTTGCTCTCCATCCTTGGCATACTTGATCCATTGGTGGAGAGTTGACAGGACGACCCAGTTTTCATGAAGCCAGGGTCTGCCCAACAGCATCTTGTAAGATGTGTTAGAGTCGATGATGTAGAGTGTCGCCTTGGAGGCGAAATCATCGAGCACCAGATCGACGTCTACCCGGCCGAGGACGTCCTCGGTGTTCTGGTTGAAACTGGATATCTTGACCGCTTGGACCTTCTGGAGGTTTGGGGTTAGATATAGAGACTTGAATGTCTTGAGCGGCATGATGTTAACAGTGGCACCAGCATCCACCAGGATCCGGTTCACATCATGTCCGTTGATCTTTCCCTTCATGTAGAGAGGACGGTTGTGGCACGGAGGGGACATCAACATGTCTTTCTCCATGAAGGTGATGGTGGCTGCGAAGGCCCCATAGGCAGCCGCCTTCAGTTCCGCGGCATGTGCTTCATAAACTTCTGGCTCTTGGAGTATTTTAATAAGGGTCTCCCTCAAATCCTTACTCCAAGCGATGGCTTCCCAAATTGAAATACTGGCAGGGAAGCGCTTCATTTGGTGGAGGACCTTTCGGTCAGCTCGGGCTCGAGCATCCTCCAGAGAAGGTAGTTTGTCAGGTTGAACCTTCTGCGAGCTGCCGTGTTGTTCCCCATCGGGAAGTTGCACTGCCTTGCCCTTATCACTGGGACCAGATCCACCTTGATCACCAGCGGGATCTTGGAACAGGGATGCCAATGACGGCTCTTCTGGGGGTGATTGGCGGGTTGGCTCGTCCTTGCCGGACGGTCCCGCTTGCTCTATTGCAGAAGCTGACACTGGTGTAGGGGCTGGGAGGCTAGAAGTAGCCTCTTCGCTACCAGAAGGGTCGAAGATGCCGGGTCCGTCCCGAATTTCTACTTCCGGAATGGGAGCTGGTTCCTCTCCTCGAAAGAGGATAATTCACTCTGGGTCGAATGTGGACGGAGAGGGGGGTAGCTCGGGAGTTCTCCCACGACCTATGCCACATCCCCGGCCACGACCTCGGCCACGGCCGGTGTGTTTTGGAGCTGGCCGTAGCCCAAGAGGGGTGGTAGCCCTTTGTCTTGTCCGAGAGGCTATTGTTTCACCTCGCCGAGAAACATTGAGATTGTCAGGAGGTGGAATGGCCACCATGTTGCAGGTGCAGCGCCGAAGCATTCCTTCCAGCTGCTCTGTGGTGATCTCCTTGTCTTTATAGCACAAGGAGAGCTCGTCCGGGATCACGAGTCTTTCGCCGTCCTTGAGCTTTTGGATCATCTCTTGGACCCAATTTCTGAGGCGAGCTCATTTCTGCATTTCCTTCAACGGGATGTAGCTGTCGAGTGGGAGAGCTCCAGTAGGATGAGGAGGAATGTATTCCTCCAGGTCATCAATGAGCCGCTGGAGCCTTTAGAGAGACGTTGGCTCAACCAGAAATTGCAGGGCGGCTGCTTGTTCGGCTGGTTTCTTGAGCCGCCTTCTGAGGTTCTTCCTCCTATTTTTCTCTTTTCTCTTGGCGATAGTCGTCTCCAAGGGAGTAGGAGGGAGAGGTGCTGGAGCAGGAGTTGATAAATCCTGGTAAGGATATCTCCGAGCTGGTGCCTTCGTAGGGCGAGGTCGATGACTCTTCCTTGCCTAGATTTCGATCCAGGCGCCTTCCGCTTGTTGTATCTGGAAGGTGGCGTTGATCGCCTGCTCGATTACCTCGAGCGGTAATTCCTGGTATGCTGGGATACTGGGACTGGCATCCGAAGACGTGTGCGCGGTTTGATGTCTTAGCCGCGGTGACGACAGGAGCCTACGAGGAGTCGGTAGGCTGGTGCTGGCGTTCGAAGACGTGTGCGCGGTTTGATGCCTTAACCGCGGTGGCGATGAAGATGTCTTATGCTGAGCTGGTGCATTGGGACCGGCGTTGGAGGACATATGCGTGGTTTGATGTCTTACCCGTGGTGGTGGTAAAGATGTCTTCTACTGAGCCGGTACGTCGGGACCAGTGTCGGAAGACATATGCGCGGTTTGATGCCTTAGCCACGGTGGCGGTAGCTTTTGTTGAGAAGCGGATAGAGAAGGGCAATGGTCATCCTGCTCCTTAGCCTTGCCTTTGCAACCATGTTGAGGGCTAGGCCTGGTGATGACTGACGGCATTGCAAGAAGTTGTCATCCTGCACAGTCATCCCGACTCTGCGGAATGAAGGAGCCTTGTGGCGGTGGGTTCGCCACTTGAATCGAAACCGCTGAAGACTCTGAAGATGTCTTCTTCGTACTTCAGATTGTGTCAACAGGTAGGCGGGGTAGACTCGATGGCCCCTCCGCTGAGGAGGTACACCGAAGTTGAGGCAGGGACTCACCCTATTTTTGCTTTCCCTTCCTATCCGCGACTGCCGATGGCGGAGATAGGACGAGAGGAGAACAAGAAAGAGCTGAAGAGCTTGTCATCGTCTCACCCACCAGAACGTCCTCTCGGCCAAGAAGGACCCAGAGGAGCCTGGTAGTGTCTTCTTCAGGGAATGGGAGAGACTTTAGCTCCCGCCAAGACCGCCATTGCACAATCGATGTGGCTGAGATTGGCTGGCTAGGTGCTGATGTCTGGAAGCCCTCAAGGGCCGAAGGAGCAGGGGCATGAATGACGTTGACCGAGAAGTCGGTCGGCGCCATCTCTTGACTGGCATCCTGCTCTCTACGTCTTCGCAGTCACTCGAGCGCCTCTTGGTTATCAGTCCAGAACTCGAGCCATTCTGGAGGATGCTGGTAAGGCAGCCCGTGCCCATTCTCTTGAGGAGAGTCTGGCCGCTCTGGCGCACTCCTGGCGATGCTCAGGGTCTCTTCGACAGCTTACCGAAGCCTGACGAGCGACATGGAGTTTCCTTCCGCATTGATCTGCTCCCATTGGATCTATTCCTGGATGAGGTATTGGACTTCCTCACAGGACTCGATCGGGTGGCAGATTCTGGCGTGGAAGGGGCAATACTGGGGTTGACTACGATCCCAATGGGTGTAGCCAGGAGGCGAGTCGTGGGGCATGATTTGCCCCCTCTCAACGAGGATATTAAAGAGTCGTCGGGTTCTCTCCCTGGGGAAAGAGAGAGGTGTCTGATCATGCCAATGCCTCCACCCTGGATACCAGATCAAATGTTCCCTTAGACTGGTGCTGGGCTCCTCTGATTTGTCATCAGAAAGAGAAAATGCGGCCATCATGTGGATGACATTGGCCGAGGGGTGAGCCACGCATGCTACTTTAGCCGGACTGGCCCACATATGTGGTTGCAAAGGATCGACGAGACCGCTCTTCATCTTGACGAGGCCGTCTCGGATCAGCTTCTGCGCCTGAGTCTTGAAGACGTTGCAATCTTCAATTGAATGACCCAGCATGCGATGGTACAGGTAATAACTAGGATCGTCGATCTTCAGAGCCTCGTCCAGCTTGCGGATTTCTGGCAGTTCGAAAATCTTCTGAGCCATGCAGAGGTCGAAGAGCATCTTCATATGTTCCTTCTTGAAGGAGAAGGGTGTCTTCATGCGCTCCGAGAAGGAGGGAACAGCCGGCTTGTCCGCTGTCTTTTTGTCGGAGCCACTGGATTCGGCCACTTTACTGGCCTTAGTGGCTTGGGTGAACTCTATGATGTTCACCTCTTTGCCGGGCTAGCGTTCTCTCGCTTGTTTACCCTTTGTTACGGTATAGCTCGGGTTGTCGGCGAAGAACATCTCTATTTCGACGACTGCCAAATTGAGTTGGTCGAAGCCTTTGATATTGGTGCTGAGAAGCTTTTCACTGACCTCTGCTGCCAGACCTCGATGACATATGGTGATATCGTCCTCCTGGACGGGTGGATTGATGCACCTCATGCTGAGATCTCACCATTTATTGATGAAGTCGAGGGCGCTCTCACCCTTTTTCTGCCGATGGGAATAGAGTTCGGCTAGGGAGACCTTTCGCTTAGCCGTTTGAAATCGGTTGAGGAATTTCTTCTGGAGATCCGCCCAGTCGATGACTGAGTTCGGCTTCAGGCGAGAATACCATTGGAAGGCTGTTCCCGTGAGTGAAGTGGCAAAGTAGCGGAGAAGATAGGATTCATCCAACGCTAACTTGCCCATGGCCGTGACATAGTAGGCCAAGTGTTAATGTGGCGGCCCCTCCCCATCGAACTTTTGCAGCTTCGGGGGCTTGGATTATTCTGGAGGAAGCTTCTTCAACTGGTGGTGAAGCGGGTAGGGTACACTGTAGAGGTCTATCGTGACCATCTCTTCACCATACTGGGCGAGCTTTGTCTCGACAATGCGCTCGATCATCTGACGTTGTGCCAAGAGATCCCCTGGCACTGGAGTGTTGGAGGCTCGTGGGTGAGTCTCAATCGGGGGCGTGCCAAACCCAGTTGCCAATGGGGTTCGGGCGATCGCGAGCCACCGGGGGTACCGGTGCCTCGGCCTGAGGCCTAGTAGGTTGCTGAGGGTGAAGGTCTTGCTCCTGGAGGAGGTCCTGCAGGAGGGACTTCAGATGTTGGTTCTCCTTCATTAGGGTGTCGAGGGTCACTTCTTGAACCTCGTTCATAGGGGGGTCGTTGTTGATCGGCTCTGCATTGATAGGAGGGTCGCGGTCTTCTGCCGGAACCTCTTCTGCGCGTTCCGACGCTTGCGGTCCGGCAGAAGTGCCGATATGACCTGTTGAAGGAGGCGGCGGAGCCGGGTGGCGTGGCCTCCTGAAGTGGGACAGAGGCTGGTTCAAGTCGTCAGACTGGGAGTCTGGCTGGTGTCCGGTGGTGTAGCACGTGAACACTCGAACCACATCATTGATGAACTGGGCCATCCGCTTCCTTCATGGATGTCGCTGAGGGCGAACATGCGTCCCTAGTCTGTCAAAGACCGAGATGCGTTGCGGAGGGGGCTTGCTCCCGATATCAGTCGGAGGAGAGTCCGGGACAGGTTGCTAGATGGCCCGAGGATGGGCTCGCCTTTGCCTCCGCTTACTTGTGCGGGGGACATTGGATGACTTGGCATCGTCAGACTATGCTACTGTAAGGCCAGCTGCATCCCGTCTGATGCCGCGTCTGAGTGCTCGTAGGGGGTTGGTGATCCGCGCCCTCCGAACAGCTTGAGCTTCCTCTGGGGTGACCCAGATTCTTCTCAAGTCTGATTGCTGGTCTCCCTTGTTGCCATTTTTTCGATGAGTTGTCTTGGGAGGCCGCGTGTCTAGCTGCGGTGGGTGCCCCCGGGCTGTCGTCGAGGAACCCACTCCTTTGAGCTTCGCCTCGTCCTCTCGTGTTTGACGCAAGAGGTCAAAACGATTGGAAGTGGGGATGGCAGGAATGGTCTGTTCCTGGGGTATGATTGGTTCACCCCCGTCGAGACGGATCCGCAAGTCGCCGACAAGGACCGTCTTGCCGGAGTTACTGGTTGCAGCAGCGAGTCGCCTGCCTCTGTGGCCATGGCGACGCTTCTTCTAGGGAGCTGAAGAAGACTCCGCCCCAAGATGGTAGACTAAGAAGACATGACCCGGACCAACCGGCAACATGAAGTCGTCAGACCGTAGTGTCAGGATCGGCCCCCCGGGTAAGTAACCCGCACCAGGAGTCGATGGCTGGGTGACTCGGGTGTAATCCTTCACCCGCGCCGATAAGAGCGTTGCCGATGCTCGAGATGACACTATTGCACTGGAGGCAACGCCGTTGGAAGTGCTGGGGTGCCAACGCCCCTGGGTCGAGGACCCGGGGTAGGTGCCGGCGTAGTCTGGGCTCGGGTCGGGATGCCCGAGGAAGGTGCTGAGGAGAGTTGCCCTCTCGGGGGAAAACCCACGGGGAGAGAAGGCTTGACTGGAGCTCGGGACCAGGGTCCCGAGTTCACTACTGGGGAGCCGTTAACTCGGGGCTGTGAGCCCGTGTCGAGTGTCGGCCTTGCCGGGATTCAGGGTTGGAGACCCGATACAGATGCTGGGAAGCCGTAAACCTGGGGCAGGGAGCCCGTGTTGGGTGCCGACTTTGTTGGGGCTTGGGGTTGAGGACCCGAGGAAGATGCTGGGAAGCCGTGGACCCGGGGCAGGGAGCCCGTGTTGGGTGTCGGCTTGGCTGGGGCTCGGGGTTGAGGACCAGAGGAAGATGTCGGGAAGCCGTGGACCCGGGGCAAGGAGCCCGTGTTGGGTGTCGGCTTGGATGGGGCTCGGGGTTGAGGACCCGAGGAAGATGCTGAGATGGTGACCGAAGTCTGGGGCATGGGGCCCGTGTTGGAGGTCAAACGGGGCTGGCCTCGGGAACTGATGTACACCCAGGCCAGCATTGATCTGGGGGCCATGTAGGGGCCTGCAGTGGTAGTCCACCGCCCGGCACTCGGGCGAGACACTAGAGCTGGAGAAGTGCATGGCGTGTTGGCCGCAGGGGCCACTGGAGAGACTGGAGTTGGCTGAGAAGCAGCCACAGGGATCACACCCAGAAAGTAGGGCGATCCGATAACCGGGGCGAAGTTGCCGAAAGTGATCGGCGTCGCCAAGTAGCCCACCCGGGTGTGGGTGGCGATGACGTTGGGATCGTAGGTGACGGCCGCCATGGTTGCTGGAGAGCTGAGTGATGCGGAGGCGACGGTCGCTGACAGTCGCCGAAAGCGGTCCGACGATCGTAATGTGGACCGGAAGCTGCTGGAGAATGCGCACGAGTACCCTCTTCTGCCTCTCCTACAAGGACAGGGAAAGGGCACCGGGCTTCAGGGCTGGCACATACTTTTCTTCAGCAGAAAGAAGGAAGGCGGGAGACGTCCCACCAGGCGTGCCATCCTCTCTGTTGCGCGGGTTTTTTTGTAGATTACCGGGGTGAAGGAAGGGATACAGTGGGGAAGGAAAATACGGGAGTTTGATGTATCTCAGTTATCCTTCTTATGGTTGCATGCCTCTCACAGCGGTACCGGACACTCTTCTTTTACGGAAAGTCAAAAGGGGTGGAATGGCACGGGAATGTCAGGCTAAGGGCTAACCGGACAGGGTGCGGGCGTGCCAGTCGATCTCTCGACAATCACTCATGGAACCAAGGTTTGACCGGGGAAGCGCCACCAGGGTGCGGCACGTGGGCTCAGGCGATCGGGGGACACGTGGAGAGAAGGGGTTCCATGGGTGCGAGTGCGTAGGCGATTGCGGGAATCGTGTACATGACGTCTTTCCCCACCGGTCGCAAGCAACCGGTGTTTATTTACATTGGATTGAATCCGAATACCTTCGTTCCATGCTGAAGAAAAGTCTGTATATATGTCTAAAGCCATGGGTGGAGAGCCGGGTGCATTCAACAGCTAGGGGTACCCATTCGACTGGGAAATGTTCACTAGGGTTAGGGTATCGGGCGCGGACGTCGAGTGGTGTGAGTAGGAAGCTGGGGGCCCGAATACGGGTGTATACAATTCATTGGTTCTATGATGAGCCACATGGGCTTTACAAGCGGGCCTGAGCTGCCGAAGTACAATTGGAGCAAGCCACGGGACAATTCCGACATGTGAGTCGATCCCCGGGTCATTGCGTGACAAAGCGGATGTCCGCGCGTTCTATTGGAACTCTTTACAGAGGAGCTGGTGTGGGCCCGACTGCCTTGGTGGTCAGAACGGACACGGGTTGGCGCCTGGCGGAGGTCGGACGCGGCTCGAGGTGAGCAGTCGGGTCCGGGTCTCGGACGACGAGTGTTGTCATGCTGGAGAGTCGAGGTCGGCCCCGTGAATATGATTCCCAGGCCAGAGGTCTGACTAGACTCGTTTCGTCAATCTGAGGGGCCTACGGCCAACTGAGAGGTGAGCGGTGGGCACGCAGTTCCGTGTCGAGGGCCGACGCGGCGTTATGAAGCACCCTTCCTCACCGTCGTAAGTGTCGTAAGTCGACGTACACGGGCGGACCCGGGGCACGGGCGTATTTGCTGTTGGTACGGTCATCTTGCACGAGGCGGGGATGGACTTGTAATGAGACGGCTAGACATCGCGTGAGGGGAGTATGTGAGACATACCCTCGACGTGTGTGAGCCGACTAGCAAGTCAATCACGCACGTACTTCTCTTCTCGCATTCCCGACCCTTGCCAAAAGCCTCGGGAGTCCGAGGGTGCGACAATTAGGCCGGGGAAGTTAGCTCGTCCGTGCGTTGCTTCCTTCCTTCACGCGTTGTATGTCTGCATTCTTCTTCTATTTTTGCTTGTTGGTAAGGGGGGCAATTTATAGAAGTTTGGAGGGGTGGGGTTAGGCGGACCACATTGGGGGTCCAACTTGGTCCGGGTAAACCTCCCAAATAGTGCTTTTATTTTTATTTTATTTGCATTTTTTGTGTGTTTTTTGTGTGTGTGTCGAAGTGTGAGAGATGGGGTTTAGGCGGACCAGCTTGAGGGTCCAAGCTGGTCTGCCTAAACCCCCCCCCCCCTTGGGGGGTTTAGGCGGACCAAAGTCCTCTTTTTTTTGTTTAAAAAAATCTTTTTTTTTATTGTTCAAGGGCCAGGCTGGTCCGCCTAAACCCCCCCCTTGGGGGGTTTAGGCAGACCAGCTTGGAGGCCCAAGCTAGTCCGCCTAAACCCCTCCCCAAGAGGGGGTTTGGGCGGACCAGGTAGAGGGAGAGAGAGGGAGTGGTCCCCCCTTCTATAAAAACCTAGTTTTTGGTTAATTTAGCCCCACTTTGACTCGTTTGGATGCTAGAAGACAAAGGATACTGGCTTGGACTGGCTGACTGGCTGCTTGTACGCGTAGACCGAGGGATTGACGTGTGCGACTCCACCTATTCTTGGGACTTCGTCTTCGCGAATTCTTCCGTGTACGGGTACGACGAATGAGCTTTACATGAACCTTGGACCGCATCTGCACGAACAGGGGCTGTGGAGGGCTGCCGAGCCTCCGGGCTGAGGAGAGGGGTTGGCCCCCCGGGGAGTTCGCCCTCCCCGGGGGCGCGGCCACGCCCTGGGGCGAATTGGCCCCGGGCAAAGCCGTAACCCTAAGGAATGGCCCCCGGGGGTCTTTCATCGTAGTCTGGAGTTATCCCTTGGGAGATATGAAGTTTCGGGGGATTGAAATGGCCCATGGGAGCCATTGTTCTTCGAGTTGTAGTGGCCGCTCGCAAGGTGTTCGGGCGAATGCCCTACACACCCCGGGTTGCTGAACGAGCCGCGTAGGTGGCCGACGGGCCTCGGATTCGGCCAAGGGCCAAGGGTAGAAGTCCATAGGGGCTAGAAGGAGGCACCTTGGGCCGATGGGCCTTGCCTCATGCCGTGTGCCATGTTGTACTGTGAGTTGGCAGGGTAGCCTCGGGTTGGCCCGAGAGCTAAAGTCGAGCGGCATGTTGCCACGTGTCTGAGGGTCGAGGGTGGCCCCAGCTTGCTGGGGGGTCGTTGTAGGACCCGATTGGTGTACTGGGACCATGGGGTGGCCCATGGGCTGGTGTAGAAGGGTTGAAACATGTGTGCCCACAAGGTGTTCGGTAGAATGCCGAACACACGTGGGTGAGCCGTACACGCGTACTACGGGCCTCCTGAGCCTGTGGTTGACTTATTTAGGTCTCCCTTTGACCTTGGAGGGTTGAGGGAAGGTGTTCTGGGGTAGGCCACTAGCCTTTTCACTGAGTGCCATGTGGCATGGCTTGTAGTCGGAGTGTCCCCGGGGCGGCCTGGGTGGCCGTGTAGAGTGCGGAGGAAATCCACGACTTATGAATCGGGAGCGGTCCCGATTGATTGCTAGAGCCGTCGTGCACCTCGGCCAACGGGCTAGGGCCGTTGGTCGGGCCCCACTGGGTTGTCGGAGGGGCCGGGTAGCCCATGCCTTGATGGTGTTCTAGGAAATTCCCGAACCCCTATCTCTGGGTATTGGCCGGGGAAATAGTCCGAGTACAACAATCCTATAAAAATTTTAACCTCAAATTTTAAGCCTAAGACAATTTAACACTCAGCTATCAAACCACGAGCTCAGATGATATCTGTGAGAACAATATAAATGAAAGTGACAAGAATGCACTAACTAAGAGAATGCTATCTCACAGAATCCACTCATATCATACAGATCTAACAGAATGCAATACAACCACTTAGCGTATAGGGAAGATCAGTTCATACGCAAACTTGTGAATGGAGGAAGATGATAAGGGCCAATCACACCAATGCAAATCAAGACACACAAAATTTTTAGGTGATTCGATTTGCCACGCAGATCTACGTCCACCCCACACTCAAACCTGAGTGTGGCTTCCCCTTGCAATAGCAATAACCGCAGACTCTGTCTACAAACAAACGCTAACTTATAGCTTGACCTAGAAGAACACTCTTCTCTCTTCTTCTGATCAAATTAGAAGGAACCGTGAGTAACACCCAGTTACCCACAACCAGAGGACCAGTCCTCTCTTCCTCTGAAGCACAGAGGGAACCCCGTGAGCAACACCAAGTTACCCACAACCTGGAGATCAAGATCTTCCTTACTCTGATACCACAGAGGGGACGATGGAGGAAACACCTCCACACACTCTGGTTACCCAGAGCAACACACTGACAGTACCTGTGAGCAAACACCTTGAGTGCGCCGGGCACTACAAGGCAAGGAACACAAACCGAACTAAAATGAGAAAGAACAAAATAATAGGTAAAATGTCGAGCACAATTGACACAGTGCTCATAGATTTGTATGCAAGCCATGGCTACATAAGTCATCCAAATAGCCATAGTAGAATGCTGTATGACTAGAGTGCAGCTTCAACTCAGCAAGAACATGGTGCCATGTTCAATGATTTCACCGTTGAAGGCCAGGAGAACTGAAGTCCAAGTCAATTTCTTGACTTTAAACAAGGATCATCAGGGTCATTTAATGCTCAATAATTCTCCAGAATCATCATGGGGAAGCTGGGAACCTCATGGACAATCATTCTCTTCAACAAGTTTGATCATTATTCAAATGTCATAGCCATGAGCCACTTTACACCACTGAACAACCATTTGACACTGCTATATAGCCATTTGTCTACTTTGTCCACCTATTTTTCACCCTTAATCCGCAGCTAAAAAGTCTTCTTTCATTCTGTGATTTATTCTGTCCGAAGTCTACTTGTAAGCCCTTCCGAGTCACTCCTCTTCTTGGTTTTCAACTGTTTCACACCTGTTGCCTATTATTCACCTTTGTACTGCTATTTGTCACCCTTGTTGTCTATTATTCACCTAGTCCATCTATTTTTTATCCTTAAGGTAGTGTATGTCACCCGTAATGTACATTTGTCAGCCTTAAGGGATATTTTTCACCCTTATTCTTCATCGAGTACAAAGTCTATCTTAAGGTGATATATCAGCTTGTTTCTTCAGCGATTGGAGGCTTCTTCTGTAGAGTTGCTTTTATAGCTACTGTGACACTGCCATGCTTATACTTTTAGCTGAATTCTTCAGATATTACAGTTCTTCAAATAGATATTCTTCAAGCATACAGACATAATAGTTCAAGCATTCATATCATTGACATTACAACTCTTCAAGCCTTCATATGAAAATGTTGTTCAAGGCATTAGCAAACATATGGATATTATCTGGCACACATCGAATTCATGATATCAAAAATCATGATCATAATATGATTCATAGTGTTAGACATCATCAAAACCACATGGCACAACAATAACATTACTACTTAGTTCAAAGAATTCAGCTTTGAGAGTCAAAGAAATCATCTTCATATTATCTACTTTCGAATTTAAAAAATAAAAAAGATATTTCACTAGATTTATTATTAATTATTTTAATTTAAATCTATTTATTATTAATTTTTTATGATGTAGGATCCTCTTGCAGTCGGTGATGGTGGAGATACTACGAATGACGAATGAGGATGATGCAGCGGATATCTCTTGATTTTTTTTAATGATATTATGAAAAAATGACACATTTTAATTAATGTAACTGTAACTTTTTTTATTCATTGAGTTATGTGTTGTGGACGTTCTTTATTGTAATGTTCGACACATTTTATCCTATTGTGTGTTGTATATGTTATTTATTACGTGTTTTATGTTGAGTTGTGTAGATTGTGATGTATAATTGTAGCTTTAAACATGTTTTTAAGATTTCAAAATATATATAAAAAATTGTGGAGAAAGTTTTCGATGGAATTTTGACCAACTAACATTAACAACATAATTATATAAATAAAAAAACATGTTTTTATTCATTCATGACCCACTTATTTTCGACGTATTAATTTTTCGGTGTAAATACGTTGAAATGTTCAGACATATTTTTGACCAACTAAAAGTTCGTCGGATCTAATTTGAGCCATATGAGTTCTGACGTATTAATTATCCGTCTCAAATACGTCGAACATTAACGACGCATTTTTGACCCAAGGTAGGTTTGTCGGAACTACTTTGACCCACATTAGTTCCGACGTATTAATTGTCCATCTCAAATGCGTCCAAATTTAACGACGTATTTTCGACACATTACAGTTCGTCAGAACTAATTTGACCCACAGGTTTCCAACGTATTAATTATCTGATTGAAATACGTCAAAAATTAACGACGTATTTTCGACCAAATTAACTTTCGTTGAAACTAATTTAACCCAAAGGTTTGCGACGACATAATGTTTCTGTCGCAAATACGTTGGTAATTTCCGGCTCGTCGGAAATATTATGGCCCATTGTTTTCCGACAGAATAAGTTTTTGTCGGAAAGACATCAACAATTTTAGACGTATTTTCAACTAAATTATGTTCCGTCGCAAATATTAGTTAATTTCTGTATTATTAATTACCAACATAAATAGCCACGATAATTTCGACGATATTATTTCGTCGGTAATTTCGGACGAATTGGCGACGCTATTGTATTACATCGGAAATTTGCGACGTAATCGTTCTGACGTCCATATTCCGTCTCCAATACGTCTGAAATCCATCAAAAATTTACTTTGCGACATATTTCCGACGTATTTGCGACGGAATATGGATGTCAGAATAACCTGTTTTCCTTGTAGTGTATGCATGGTGTCGTGCTCTACTGTTTGAACTATTTTTGTTGAAACCACGGTCCATATTGAATAGTGTGTCATCTGCATATCAAGATGAAGATTGTATTTCGACTGGTTTAGATTTTAATTGGGGTAAAGTTTTTAAAAGGATCTATTCAACCCCCCCTTCTAGATCCGGTTGCACCCTATGGACCCAACATAGATGCCATGGCTATGGTCACTATGCGAGACAATGTCCCACTAGGACCCTACACGTAGGAAAGCATGATGAAGAAGACCCCCTATAGCTAATTAAGGAAAATGTCTACGAGGCCGATGGTATTCTTACCCAAGAATTTATGGAGAATGAAGATACAACATTAAGGATTGTTAGATGCATCTTGGCCCAACCTAAGGAAAATAATGATTGGCGTAGGAACTCCATTTTTCGCACATTCTTTAAAATAGGAGGTAAGGCTTGCAAACTCATAATTGATAGTGGGCATTACATCAATGCAATCTCTACAGACTCCGTGTCACATTTAGGACTTATCTCGATTGACCTCCCCCACCCATACGAGGTGTCATGGGTAGATGCTACCCCCATCCTAGTCCAAAAGAGATGTTTAGTGCCTATTTAAATCCAGTTTTCTGAAAACCAAGCTTGGTGTGTCATTATACCTATGGAGGTTTAGTAGTATCATGTTGGGGCGGCCATAGTTATTTGATCAACATGCCACTTTCCATGGTCGATCCAACTGATGTTCTTTATGCACAATGATGAGAAGATCACGATACACTCATCCCTTGACTCCTACATGATAGAAGTCTTCATATTAGAGCCCTAGGGTTTATTGAGTTAAGAACATATCCACTTAGGGATCTACACACTAGAATCTCTGAGTCAGTCATATCATTGCAGGACTCTACATGAAGAGATTAATCAACACATCAACTTAAGTCATGGATCTTATAAGAATTTGGTGGATTCTCATAGGCCCTTCCAAGAATTTCAAGTGGGTGATTATGTGATGTTTAGGGTTTGGCCTGAGTGGTTTCTCTTGGGAGCCATAAAGAAACTACCAGCATGAATCGCAGGTCCCTTCAAAGCCCTGCAGTTGGTCAAAACCAATACACATGTTGTGGATCTATGACCTGATTATGGAATTGGCTCCACTTTCAACATCTCTAATCTGGTAGCCTACAAAGAGCCCCCAACAATTTCTAGTGACCCATTTGAGCCTTCACCACCCCTAGAGAGTGAGCCTACTCTTGAGTGCCCTCCACTTGTGTTTCCAGCCCGGTGTGACCAGATCTAGTGCATACTTGATGAACACCAAATTTTGATACTAGGCTGAGGGTATTAGTGCTATCTTGTTCATTGGAGAGGTCACCCATCGTCAGATGATTCGTGGATCACAAGGGAGGAGCTGCAACACATAGATCTAGACTGTAGATAAAAGAATCATTTGCTCGGCAAAAATCAAGATAGTCATGGCTTAGCTTGGGTGATACTAATACCAAATACTTCTACGCTTCTACCAAATGTAGGAGAGGCTTGAATATTATCAGAAGTTGCAGATTAGAGGATGGGTCTCTTCTGATATGAAAAAGGTGAAGCATTATGCCGTTACATTATATTCCAAATGACTTATTCAAAATCTTTCAAAGGGTCCTTTTGATGATTCACGTCGACTTGTGGAGACGTGTACATATGAAGCATGGCTAGCATGGTAGATGCGATTTGTAGGAAATCGTGGTTGGAATGGTGGATGCGATTTGGAAAGCTCGACTGGCAAGGTGGTCATGGTTCTTACTTGAAAGGAAGAGCATATTTATAGCAGAATCAATCTCCTCTTTAATGCAAGTGTTGTTCAGAGTCCACAAGTTGTATGGTCCAGAGCAACCTGAATTTTGCTTCTAGTCTACTGGTCTACGATTTGTGTAGACAATAGGTTTTTGTACAGATTTCATTCATTAATAGTATTGATTACTTATTGAAAAAAATACATAGATCTAGACTTACGTGAGTGGTACCAGAGTAGCACTGATTGATGTGAAACGGGAGGGTGGGGTCTTCAAGATCTTTAGTTGAAGGTCGGGGCGGACGGAGGATGGGGCCCATCTTGAACGTGGTTGCCTGTGCCACTGCCTTCAGAACACGGTCCTATTGGGGATCGCAATCTAAACTGAACGCGGGGTTTCGGACAGCCGTGATCTGGAGTTGCCTGCAAGCTGTCGGAGGCCATCCCGAACAATGCTATGTTCAACTTAGATGGCTGGTGGCAGCCATGGACGATGTCTTGATGCTTTTTGGGGCTGTTGGGAGCTGGGAAAAAGGCGGGGGAGGGGGAGAGGGTGGATTATAGGCTAGATATTTAGCTAATGTTGTTGTATAAGGGGAAGGATGGTGGTAGTTTGGGAAGATGAGAGTGGCGGTGGTGGACGGAGGTGGTAGGGTAGCTAGAGGAGAAGGGATGAGCTCGGATGGGGCCTCACACCCGTCCCCATCGCAGGGACAATGCAACTGAGCTTCTCGCTCTACCTCTGTGGTGGCACCGAACCTCACGGCTAGAACAAGGGCTTCACACCCAAAATCCAGAAATAGGGGAAGAAGAACACCATAGCCATGGCGAGATTAAAACGTCTATTTCATTGTCAATTTCATACATAGCATGAGGATACATTTATAGGGGGGTAGGGGAAGGGGAAATGACATTACCATAATGATTAAACATGGGTAATAGTAGCTGGATTGATGATTTTGATCGTCCAAACGTCGGGGCAGCTGGTAGGTGACCTTTCAGAGCAAAACCTAGATCGCGGTCTTCACAAGGGCCGCGTTCTGGTCGTAGCCCCAATGGGAACCGCGATCATCACCTATGAGCCGACTTGCTCCCGCCATCATTCCCATCATACCCCTCTGCTTTGGAGAAGATTCACCCTCAAATATCGAACCTCAGGACCTCGATTTGATGGAACAAACCGGTTCCCTGAGTTCTGATACCATTTTGATGTGAAATGGGAGGGCGGGGTCTTCAAGATCTTCAGCTGGAGGTCGGGGTAGACGGTAGACAGGGCCCATCTTGAACGTGGTTGCCTCTGCCACTGCCTTCAGAACGTGGTCCTGATGGGGATCACGATCTGAACTGAACGCGGGGCATCATGTGTTGACACCTGTTTTAAGCCTCCAAGTTGAGCTAGTCTCTTATCCATTTTAATTGATGTCCCGAATTGGCCATTGTTATTGGGCCATTTTCTAGCAGGATTTTGAACACATCTTTGATCCATTCTCCAACCCAATAGGCTCCAAAATTCAAAATTTTCAAATATTCAACAGTCTGGTCAACTCACCCTGATCGCGGTCGTATGACCCACCGTGATCAGACCAAGTCCTGGTCGCCTGATCGACCGCGTTCTCAGATAGAGTCCTGTTCCGACCGAACTCTATCTTCTTCAACCGAGGACACCCTAGAGTCATTTTCAAGCTTTCCACTTCGAGGATTTCATGGCAGATCGGTTCCTAATCACTCTAGGGGCCTTATCCCATCAATATTCCACGAATTTATCACCCAAAATATCACCTTTTAAGCAGGGTTTGTCGTCTCGATCGACCCGCCCGTCCCGGTCACGGCCTCGGACGGGTTGGGTCGGTCCCGTCTCGCTCCGTCTCGGTCCATCTCCCTCCGTGTTAAAATAAAAAAGGATATATATATATATATATAATATATAATAATAGAATAAAATAGAAAAAGACACTATATATATAATATAATATAATATAATATTAAAATAATGAAGCGTCCCGGTCACGACCCACGACCCGGGCCCACCGCTTGGGTCGGGTCGGGACGTGCGGGTCGGGGCGACCCAGACCAGGACGTCAAACCCTGCTTTTGAGTAATTATCCTCCAACTCCGACCTAGGGTTTCTAGAGTCTATAAATACCTCTCCATGGCTAGAGCTCGAGGAGGAGGACGTTTGGAGCTTGCCACGAAGTGCTGCTACGTTATTGACTCAAGCTTCAGCCATGGGCTCACCTCATCATCTCTCCCACACTGGTTTTTCTTCAAGTTTTCTTAGTTCTCTTTGCATGGTTCTTCTCCTCTTGTTCTTGTTTGCATCACTTGCACAATAGCATCCATACTTTGTTTCTGCATCACTCACTGCATCACATACACAGCTACTATTTGTTTTGGCTCCCCAAAGATGGGTTAAAAAGCACCCAATCTCCCAAGTAAAGTCCCTTCCTTTTGCGTGTTCTTCTCCTTTCTCTATAGATACTACACTTAATCTTTAGGATAATTGGGTTATGCTTTGTGTTTTTCATTTTTCCTTGCAGGTTATAGTAGCAATCCGGCACGAGGCCCTCTCCCTTTGGCCGGCTAAAGAGAGAGGATGAAGAGAACTCTACTCTCGGGTTTCTGTTAAAGGACGCGGCCTCGGAGAGCACCGCGTTCATTAGGTCACGGCCGCCAAAGCGACCACGTTCATAAGCTAGCGGGCTTCCTTCTGGCTGGGCTCTTTTCCAAGGTACGTAACGTTTGGTGGTGGGTTTCTCATTACTATTTTGCGTTGCTAGGCCTTGGTTGCGATCACGATCACCTTCTTTTCTCTTCCTCTTGCACACCTTTCATTTCATATTGTACACTCGCTCCCACAAGGACGGACCTTTGGTGTTTACACCTTTCTGGCGATCACGGTGGGACCCCTAGTGCCCATTGTACTATTTTGTTGCTTGCTTATGTTTCTAGTTCTTTTCTGAATTTTTACATCATGTTTCTCAATTTTCCCTTTTATTTTCTTGCTATTTCAAGTCCTTGGTTGAATGTGTCCTTTACAGAGGCCGCGTCCATATAAAGGCGGTCCCCTCCCATACCGCGTTCAGGTACGCATCCTGAGGCTCAGTCTTTTGTTCATCATTATCAATTTTTGGGGTTCCTGTTTGCTGCCTGTACTCTGCTCCATCTGTTATATATATTTATCATCATCTGCAAATTGTTAGTTAGTTTTAGGCTAGAATATTGCATGCACCCTGGTGCACATAGGGGCATTTATTTCATATCATAGTTGCATTCCTCCCCCTATAAGTGATCCTCTCCGCTGCGTATTCCTCGTGGTCGACTAGGTGAACTTACTTGAGGACCTTCGTAAGTCTCCACCAGTCGTGGATTCTCACATGGACGTCGAGCCGGTTGTACCTTTACCACCTCGTTGAGTCTAGGCTTGCATAGCGTGTGTGGGTGTCCTACCTAGGTTCACCTGGAATTCAAGTCCTTTCTCCCTTAGAAATCCTATTGCTGGAGAGAACCATAATTTATCAAAATATTAAAAGGTCTACTTGAATCCTAAAACCTTGTTGCATCATCCTAACTTGTTTGGTTGTGTGAGATCTTTGTCTTTATTTCCTTGTGTGATTTGGATTTGTGTGCGTGTCCTAGTTTATGTGGGGCTGTTTCAACGGTCCTGGGTCATCTCCTAAGAGTCCTTCCATCATGTGGACCCATGATAACCCTCTCTTCCAATCTAATGAGTGTCCCAATCCCAATTCCTATTCCTATGAGGACTCTCTTCCTTATGAGCTCCTTGAAGATTCTACCCAAGCTAGGGTAGCCACTATCCAATCTGGAGAGGGATCCACTCCCCCTCAAGCCGAGGAGAGAGCGCAGCCCCTGTCTACCCTTGAGGAGAATTGCAACCAACTTGTGCACATGACTAATGACATGAGCCTTGAAGATATTCAGGCTATGTTCACCAATTTAATGTACACGCGTTCCCCTCAAGCTGGCTCCTCCAACCCTGTGCCTTCTGCTCCTGCAATTGAGCCAAGGGCCACTCTTCCCACTATTGATCTTACCCCGGTCCAGCCCAAATCTATCCATTTCACTACCCCGGGTATGACCCAAGCCCAATTATCTAAAAATAAGGCCGGTGGTATTCCCTCTCCTCGGACCGCTTCTCTTGTTCCTACGCTTTCAGCCTCTCAAGCTATTCCAAGTGGGTTCATCCCTCCTCAAACCAGGATGACCCAATACACCATTCTGAAGATGGGCCATTCTTCAGCCCATTATCTCCAATCCGGGCCATCCTCTTACCCTATGAACCCACCACATGATCCTCAAGGGCACTTCATCGAGGTATACAAGCAGCTTCATCAAATTCGCAAACACATAGACACAAGATCTATGGTTGACATGCCAACCCCTAGCTTCCGTAGCATCTGGCTTCCTCCACATGCCGAGGTGCCCAATTACCAAACATACAATGGGTCTAGCAATCCATATGATCATATTCGGGCCTTCCTCTTTCAGTCTGCCCCATATCAGGAAGACAACTGCCTCATGGCTTATTTTTTCGGTCACTCCCTAGAAGGGGTGGCTCTTGAATAGTTCTATTCATTGCCCTCTGAGCGAGTGGAGGATTTCAGGGTGGTCAAGGAGGAGTTCTTAGTCAGATTCCAAGATAGGATCGAGCCAGAATATTCTCTCACAGATTTGATGGTCGAGAAGATGAAATCGGATGAAGACTTCACTACTTTTGATGATAGATGACGCCAAATGGACGAGCGTGTCCTAGGGCCCATTCTGGAGAAGGAAAAGATAAAACTATTGATAACCAATGTCATGCCTCTTTACCGAAACATCCTAGCCTTTACTGATATTTCTAGCATGCACCAACTCTATAGTCGGGCCTGCTTCACCCAAACCCATTATAAATATTCTCCTATCCATGCTTTGTTTGAGGCCCATAAGCCCAAATTCCCTAGAAAATCTCAAGGCCCGGTCACAGAGGGGATCCAAACCAACGAGTAGGTCCAAGCCATTAGTTACCCTTGCCCAACCATTCCGCCAATCCATCAAAATCAACCATTGCAATATGGCCAAGTTCCTCCACCTAACGGTTACGCACCTAGGCGCATGGCTTCTAAATGGGACCAATATCCTATGTTGTCGGAAACCCTCCCTGATGTGTTCTCTGCCTTGATGTCAATTGGTGCTCTTCAACTCCCTCTTGAGAAGCCCACATGGAACCCCACTTTGGACCAAACCAAATATTGTGCATTCCACCGGCAGCCCGGACACACAATAGAGAGTTGCTACCAATTCTGGGATTTGGTCTATGATCTGCACGATGAACAAAGGATCGACTGGACCGAGATGCATAGGGTTATCATGGAAATTAAAGAAAAGAGGAAAATGCAGCAAGGTCAAAGACAATAGCCGCCGCAGCAGCCTCAAGCGCCACAATAACCACTACATGATCTGGGAATAGTCCAAAATCCTCTGCCGAACCACCCTCCTACTCCAAACCCACCAGCGCTGGCGCCGGCTCAAATGAATGCTATTAGGCACCACTACCCTGCCTCTAGCGGTAACTAGACCTATGATGATGAATCGCCCGCTCAACAATTGATGGTCCTTATCCATGACCGGTATCCACCCAGCTCTCCATCCTCCAAGCCGTCTACCACACCTATCATCCCTCCATGAATCAAGCCTTCCACCATTCCCGTTACTCTTACATCGCAACCTTCCAAACCCTCCGTCCTCTCAACGAAATCCCTTAGGCCTCCCCCATCTCATCAACCCCTCTCGCTAAACCTACACCGTCATCCGCTAAGCCTCTTGTCCCTGCCATCTCTACCTCTATCGCACCCCGGCCACTTCCCAAGCCCTCTATCCTTCCTTTACCGAAGCCTACAAAACCTCTCACCATCCCCTCTAGACCAAGCCTAGCCATCATCCTCGTGAACCCAGTGCTGGTGCCAAGGCTAGCCTTCAGGAGCAGGCATGTGGCTCGTACAAACGGTCTTGTTATGGTCTTCTCCATTCGTAACTCCCAGTCCACACAGAGGAAAGAAAAGGAAGGGAAAGTAGACCCCTGATGGACGTACATTGTGATTTTCTGTCTCATATAGGCAAGATGATGAAGGCATCACCGACGACTCCCTTTGGCTCGGGTCCACTTCTTCACACTCGGGAGTTGGTTGAGTTTGGGCCTCACTCTATAAAGGCCCCTTATCCATTTTGTAGCTTTCCTTTGAGTCATTTTGATGTATTTCCATTTTATTTGAGTCATTTCCCTTGGTCTAGCACTTATTTTTCTATGTTCTTGTATCATCATGCTGTCTAATGTGGCTATTGAGCCCCATTCGTTGGGCTAGGCCCATTAGCACTCCCACCCCCCCCTTGGTTATTTGTAGTTGTTTATTTTGTCAGGGACTTATTGTAAAGAGTGGGTTGCCTATATATAGGACCCCACTCCCCTCATTTGAAGTTAATGAATGAATGAATCCTTTTGAGTTAAACTTGCCATTTGAGTTCAAATTGGAGTGATTCCTCTAGTTTTTTGGGTGAGAGACCCTAGGGGAGAGATTCCCCACCCATTCCCCTCTTAATCTCTCTATTTCACCCCTCTTTCTCTCTCCTCCAACCCCAATTCCGAATTTCCTTCTCTCTCCTCCCCTCCCAACCACCTCCACTAGCCACCCACCTCCTTTAATGCCCTCCACTTCCCCATGGCCTCCTTTACTCCACCTCCTAGTTCCTAGGTAGAATCTCCACATTCCAACACCATTCTCCACCTTCCAACCAAATCTTCCCCATTCCAATACAAGCATCCCACTCTCCCACATAATCTCCCACCTTCCAAGCCATTTCAAAATTTGAAATCCCTTCCCTCCACTTGCCTTGGCCGCCCCCTTCCTTTACCCTCCCCCAAGCCAAGTTCGCCCCCCTCCACTCCCCATTCCCTCTCTCACATCCTCACCCTCCTCCTCCACCTGCTAGCCCCTGCTCTCAGCCATTCTCCCCTCATTCTCCAACCCCTATAGCTCTCCACTCCACCCCACAAGAACCCCCATTCATCCTTAGGCCACCCCTTCACTTCCCCTTCCACCAAAGAAGCCACCCCTCCTCTCATTTCTTCTTGCAGATTGGAGCTGTGCAGACCAGCAAGTCAGCCCCTGTTGCAGCGTCGCCCACGGCTTCATCCTGGAGATCCTGAAGGCGTAGCCTACATTGCTGGAAAGGTCCCTCTGTCTTCTTCGCAGGCGAGGTGGAATCAACTCGTTCCGAGGTCGGGGCCAACCGTAGAAGCCGTTCTCCCACGACTGCGCAGAGAGGTCTTCATCCTGGACCAGAGCCTGAGAGTTCATTCTGCCACGACGAACCCCAGCGGATTCAGGCTGAAGTTCCTTCATCAAAGTTCTCCCTCTACCAGTCCTCTTCCAGGATCAAGAAACAGAACCTCGTTTGGCTGCCGGAGGAAGGAGTTATGAATTTTCTCCCCCAAGCTCTCCAGTTCTGTCTCCTGCTGTCTACTCCGACCAGTGCCCACTCTTCAGGGTACACCGACCGCCCTCTACTTCTGAATGCAGCCCTGTCGACTCCTGTTGAAAGCTACTTCAACCACGAAGACAATGCCGCTGGTTCTGTGCTGATCGGAGTTCGGGAGGGCGCATAGTGACCTCTGCAATTTTCTGTTCCAGTCCAGACTGAACCTGCGGCCGGATAGAGGAGTCTCCTTCCTGTGCTGGTGCGGCCACCTCCGACCCTCTGAGCATCCCCAAAAATTCTGGAGTCTTCCCTCTCAAGTCAGGAAGCTTTAGAAGGTGGTTGCACTCAATTTGGAGTCCGTACGAGTCCGAGGCAGCCGGCACAACGACTTCCTATCCAGATTCAGACTGCAGCTGCAAGTTCCCTAATTTCCCATTTCTCTTCATTTCGGTCCGATATCCCCACCCCGCTTGGCCGGCTGAAGGCCCCACCCTGCGTGGTGGTAGTTTTTGAATGTAAGACCTTAACCCCTACCCCAAGATCCCCCCTCCTGCGTGAGGTGTAGTTTTGTCATTGGTTTGGACAGGTCAAGCGACACCGCCGCGGCGTGTGGGGAACCACCGCCTCCCCGCTCGCCCTCGTCTCCGACCGGGACCGGTTTCTTCAAACCGGTCGAGTAAGTGCCTCTTCCTTGCTCAATTAGTGTTGCTCTTTCAATATTTAATTCATGCGCCGCTGAATTGGTGAGGAGCGCCCGATCCTCAAGTCCACGACTTAAGAGTGATCACCGTGGGATAGTGTGAACCGGTGCCTTTGTGCACTTTGTCGGCCCCAATTGAATTGGGCATCCACCCTTGGGGAGTCGATCCTTGGCCTTGCTGGCCCTCTACCAGCAAGGGCCCATTCCCATAATTCACTCTTGGCATCGCCAAGTCACTCCGGGTATAGAGTGCGACGGGAGAGCGGTGGCCCATTAAGGCCCATTTGAATGCTTAATTGTGCTTGTTTGCCTAAGTCCAAGGTCGTGTCACATCAAGTGGTATCAGAGCAAGTCCTTGACTTGTCTCTATCAAGTCTAAGTCCTAGGACCTTTGCATAGTGTGTCCAACCACTTTGGCCCTTTGTCTTGCATGTCCACCCGTAGTGGTGCTAGCTATCAACCCGGTTCATCGTCTTCGGCTCCACCAATGGATCCCAATCCTCACCAACTCAACCAAGATGTTCCTAGGGAGGGACCCCAAGGCCACATGGATAGGGTAGATGCTGCCCTCACAACCATCCTTGCCCAACTAGAGTCCATTACCAACCGAATTGCTCGGTTAGAAGACCAAGAGTTCCGCCCAAGGAACAATGAGCCTAGAATTCCCCCTCCACATGATGAGCCTCATAGAGAAGATCCTCACCCAAGGATCAATGAGCCAAGAGCCCCTCCACCACATGGTGAGTTCATAGGAATGGTTTTCCCCAAAGGAACCAAGGCCCAAGAGTCCACCCTCCACATGTAGAGCCTCATAGGGATGAGTTCCACCCAAGGAACAATGGCCCAAGAGCCCATTACCCACATGCTGAACTTTATAGGGAGGAAATGGACTATGACCATTACTATGATTATGAGAGGCCTCGCCCCCATCAAAACCATGACCGGCGTCCACGGGATGATCCGGATGACCCCCTTTTAAGGATGATCAAGGTAGAGGCCCCAAACTTTGATGGTTCACATGAACCTAGTGTTTACCTAGAATGGGAGACCGCCATGGACCAATACTTTGAATGGTACCCCATGTCCGACCAAAGGAGAGTTAGATTGGCTAAGATGCATCTCACTAAGTTGGCCAAAACCTATTGGCTAAATCAAGAGGGTCTAAGACGGGTTAGGCGGGAAGAGCCTATTGACACTTGGGCGGACATGAAGAACCAACTTAGGAACAAATACCTCCCCCGAACCTACCACCAAATGCTCCTAGATGAATGGCAAAGCCTCACCCAAGAAGGGAAGACCGTGGTAGAGTACATTGAAAAATTTGACTCCTATCTTCTAAAGTGTGGAGTCCATGAGGATCCGGATGTCACCTTATCCCGTTTTAGGAATGGGCTTCAAAGCCACATCAAGAGGGAACTATTCATGAGGGACGTTGATAACCTTGAGCTAGCTTACCAAATAGCTAGAGATGTGGAAAGGTTTTCTAGGAATTCCCGATTTATCCCTCCCCGACCCACCGACCCCAAAAACTTGGGAACACGTCCCCTTCCACCCACTCCCATGAGAGCTCCTAGCCCAAGTGGGAATGCCCCTTTAAGGTCCTACAATCCTCCCCCACCCATCACTCCAAACAAGTCCGCTCCTAGTCACCCTCTCCCACGGAAGGATGACAACCCCAAAGGCCCAAGTGTAGGAACCACCTCGGGAAGTGGGCGCCAACAATGCTATAAGTGTCATGGGTATGGTCATTTTGCGGGGCAATGTCCATCTAAGGGGTTATCTAGTTTGCTTATTGAGGAAGAAGTTCAACCCCAAAAGGAACAAGAAAATGACGTTGAGGAACATGAAGCCTCACTAGATTGGGAAGAGGAGTATGAAGCCCAATATCTAGAGTCGGGTCTAGATCACTCCACTCCTTCAAACAACTCCCATCTAGGAGTCATTAGGTGCATCCTCACCCAACCTCAAGAAGAGGATTGGCGTCGGACCTCAATCTTCCACACCTTTATCAAGATAGAGAACCATGTGAGGAAAGTGATCTTGGATAGTGGTAGTTGTGTTAATGCCGTGTCACCCGACACCGTCAAGCTCCTTGGGCTTACTCTCACTCCCCACCCAAGTCCGTACCGGGTCTCATGGATCAACAACAACTCCATCCCGGTCAACACCCAATGCCTAGTGCCTCTCACTTTCTCTTCCTACCATGGCCAAATATGGTGTGACGTCATACCCATGGAAGTGGGTAGCATCCTTTTAGGAAGACCTTGGCTCTATGATGTGGATGCCACCATTCTAGGAAGAAGCAACATATGCACCTTTGAGCATGAGGGTAAGACTATCCGTCTTAACCCCTCCCCACCTCGACCCATGCCCAAGAGGGACACTCTCCCTCAAGGATCACACCCCACCACTCCACAAGTCTCGGGGAACTCCACCCCTCCAACCCAAGCCCTTATCCAAACCCCAAAACAAAGTAGAACCACGGGGTTGACCAAAGGAATTCATCTCATCACTAGGAAAGAGCTTGAAGAGGAAATTGCTCAAGGGGTGCCTTTGTGTGCGGTTGTCATATGCTTAGGGGAACCTACCCCTTCTAACCCCCATCCCATAGAGATCCAACAACTTTTGGAAGAATTCCATGATGTGTTCCCGGAAGAGCTCCCGGACCAACTCCCTCCCATGCGTGATGTGCAACACGCAATCGATCTAGTGCCGGGAGCCACCCTTCCAAACCTTCCTCATTATCGCCTCAATCCCACGGAACATGCCGAACTTAGGAGGCAAATAGAGGAACTCATTAGGAAGGGCTTCATCCGCATTAGTAAGAGTCCATGTGCCGTCCCGGCCCTTCTTACCCCCAAGAAAGATGGATCATGGCGGATGTGTGTGGATAGCCGGGCCATTAACAAGATTACCGTCAAGTATAGGTTCCCCATCCCTAGGCTTGATGACATGTTGGATATGCTAGCCGGAGCCACCATCTTCTCTAAGATAGATCTCAAGAGTGGTTACCACCAAGTTAGGATAAGGCCCGGGGATGAGTGGAAAACGGCCTTCAAGACCAAGGATGGTCTCTTTGAGTGGTTAGTCATGCCATTTGGGCTTTCTAATGCCCCAAGTACTTTCATGCGTCTTATGACGGAAGCACTTAGGCCTTTCATTGGGAACTTTCTAGTGGTATACTTTGATGATATTCTCATCTATAGCCAAACCCATGAGGCCCACCTTGACCACCTTAGAAAAGTTTGCACCGTCCTCCGGCAAGAAAGCTTATTTGCCAACCTAGAGAAGTGTCATTTCATGACCACTACCATCACATTCCTAGGATATGTGGTATCAACCAAAGGAGTCTCCATGGACCCCGACAAGGTCCAAGCTATTCTAGATTGGCCGGAGCCCCACACCCTTCATGAGGTTAGAGTTTCCATGGGTTGGCCACATTCTATAGGAGATTCATTCGAGGGTTTAGCACTATCACCGGCCCAATAACTGATTGTCTCAAGAAAGGAACCTTTGTTTGGACCAAAGCCGCCTCTAAAGCCTTCCTTGAGCTTAAGGAAAAGTTGACCCAAGCCCCGGTCCTATGCCTTCCCGATTTCTCCAAAGTCTTTGAGGTCACTTGTGATGCATCCGGGATAGGGATAGGAGGGATTCTTAGTCAAGAGGGACACCCGGTCGCCTACTTTAGTGAGAAGCTATGTGATGCTAGGACTAGATACTCCACCTATGACAAGGAGTTCTATGCCGTGGTCCAATCCCTCCGACATTGGAGACATTACTTGCTTCCCAAAGAGTTTGTCATCTTTTCCGATCATGAGGCCCTCAAATACCTCAACTCCCAACAAAAGTTGAATGCCCGACATGCCCGATGGGTTGAGTTTATCCAATCCTACACCTTTGTCATCAAACACAAGGCCGGGAGTGAGAATAAGGCCGCGGATGCCCTTAGTAGGAAGATGTCCTTGCTATCCACTATCCAAGTGGAAGTGAGTGGCTTTGACAAGGTCAAGGATGAGTACCCTAGTTGCCCCGACTTTGGGCAAATCTATGCCAACTTGACCACTCATTCTAGCAAGGAGCATGAGGGATTCATGTTAGAGGATGGGTTCCTCTTCAAGGGGCCAAGGCTTTGCATTCCCCGGACCTCTCTTCGAGACTTCTTGGTTTGGGAATTACATGCCGGAGGGTTAGCCGGTCATTTTGGGGTCCACAAGACCATTGCCTTAGTTGAGGGTCAATTTTATTGGCCAAGTCTCAAAAGAGATGTAGGCAAAATAGTAGGTCAATGTCGCACATGTGCTTCGGCCAAGCAAGTGAAACAAAACACCGGCCTATACACCCCACTTCCCATTCCCGACCGACCATGGCAAGATTTGAGCATGGACTTTGTCCTAGGCTTACCCAAGACCTCTAGGAAGCATGACTCCATCTATGTGGTGGTTGATAGATTTTCCAAAATGGCCCACTTCATCCCATGCTACAAAACATCCGATGCCTCCCATATAGCCCGGTTATTCTTTGATGAGGTAGTCCGCCTCCATGGGCTGCCCAAGACCATAGTCTCCGATAGGGATGTCAAATTCACTAGCTATTTTTGGAAGACTCTTTGGCACATGATGGGTACCCTCCTCAAATTCTCCACTGCCTACCACCCCCAAACGGATGGTCAAACTGAAGTGGTCAACCGGAGTCTAGGGAACCTCCTTAGGTGTCTTGTTGAGGATCGGCCAGGAAATTGGGATCTCATCTTACCACAGGCTGAGTTTGCATACAACAATTCCGTCAATAAGTCAATAGGGATGAGTCCATTTGAAGCCGTGCATGGGTACAAACCAAGAAAGCCATCCGACCTCATTCCCCTTCCCCAGCATGCTAGAGTGTCCATGTCTGCCGAGTCTTTTGCACAACATATTAGGGAATTGCATGAGGAAATTCGCAAGCACATTGGCATGAAAAATGAGGCATATAAAAGGTTGGCCGATTCTCACCGGCGTCACTTAGAGTTCCAAGTGGGTGACTTTGTGATGGTAAGGACGGAGAGGCTCTCCCCAGGAGCCCACTCCAAGTTGAGACCACGTGGGACTGGGCCCTTCCAGGTCTTGAGGCGCGTTGGTGCAAATGCTTATGAGTTAGATCTCCCCGAGGATTATGGGGTAAGTCCTACATTCAATGTCGCCGACTTAGTGTCTTACAAGGGCCCCACGGTGAGACCTAGTGAGGAGATTGAGCCTACTTCTTCCTTTGAGAGAGCACCCACCTGTGAGAAGAGTCCACTAGCCAAGAGAGCTCAGCGCGATCGCATTGAACGAATATTGGATGAGCAAATCACTACCACCCGGAGCAAGGTATATGAGCGCTATCTCGTCAGGTGGAAGGATCGGCCTCCGTCGGACGACTCATGGGTGAGTCGGGAGGACCTCCAGCGATTGGATCCGGACCTCCTCGAGCGGTACCTTAGCCGGATGGACCCTTACTCGACGGAGTCGAGCTCTTCGCGGCCCAGGGGATTTGATGGAGGCATCACCCACGACTCCCTTTGGCTCGGGTCCACTTCTTCACACTCGGGAGCTGGTTGAGTTTGGGCCTCACTCTATAAAGGCCCCTTATCCATTTTGTAGCTTTCCTTTGAGTCATTTTGATGTATTTCCATTTTATTTGAGTCATTTCCCTTGGTCTAGCACTTATTTTTCTATGTTCTTGTATCATCATGCTGTCTAATGTGGCTATTGGGCCCCATTCGTTGGGCTAGGCCCATTAGCACTCCCACCCCCCCCTTGGTTATTTGTAGTTGTTTATTTTGTCAGGGACTTATTGTAAAGAGTGGGTTGCCTATATATAGGACCCCACTCCCCTCATTTGAAGTTAATGAATGAATGAATCCTTTTGAGTTAAACTTGCCATTTGAGTTCAAATTGGAGTGATTCCTCTAGTTTTTTGGGTGAGAGACCCTAGGGGAGAGATTCCCCACCCATTCCCCTCTTAATCTCTCTATTTCACCCCTCTTTCTCTCTCCTCCAACCCCAATTCCGAATTTCCTTCTCTCTCCTCCCTCCCAACCACCTCCACTAGCCACCCACCTCCTTTAATGCCCTCCACTTCCCCATGGCCTCCTTTACTCCACCTCCTAGTTCCTAGGTAGGAATCTCCACATTCCAACACCATTCTCCACCTTCCAACCAAATCTTCCCCATTCCAATACAAGCATCCCACTCTCCCACATAATCCCCCACCTTCCAAGGCCATTTCAAAATTTGAAATCCCTTCCCTCCACTTGCCTTGGCCGCCCCCTTCCTTTACCCTCCCCCAAGCCAAGTTCGCCCCCCTCCACTCCCCATTCCCTCTCTCACATCCTCACCCTCCTCCTCCACCTGCTAGCCCTGCTCTCAGCCATTCTCCCCTCATTCTCCAACCCCTATAGCTCTCCACTCCACCCCACAAGAACCCCCATTCATCCTTAGGCCACCCCTTCACTTCCCCTTCCACCAAAGAAGCCACCCCTCCCTCTCAATTCTTCTTGCAGATTGGAGCTGTGCAGACCAGCAAGTCAGCCCCTATTGCAGCGTTGCCCACGGCTTCATCCTGGAGATCCTGAAGGCGTAGCCTACATTGCTGGAAAGGTCCCTCTGTCTTCTTCGCAGGCGAGGTGGAATCAACTCGTTCCGAGGTCGGGGCCAACCGTAGAAGCCGTTCTCCCACGACTGCGCAGAGAGGTCTTCATCCTGGACCAGAGCCTGAGAGTTCATTCTGCCACAACGAACCCCAGCAGATTCAGGCTGAAGTTCCTTCATCAAAGTTCTCCCTCTGCCAGTCCTCTTCCAAGATCAAGAAACAGAACCTCGTTTGGCTGCCGGAGGAAGGAGTTACGAATTTTCTCCCCCAAGCTCTCCAGTTCTGTCTCCTGCTGTCTACTCCGACCAGTGCCCACTCTTCAGGGTACACCGACCGCCCTCGACTTCTGAATGCACCCCCGTCGACTCCTGTTGAAAGCTACTTCAACCACGAAGACAATGCCGCTGGTTCCGTGCTGATCGAAGTTCGGGAGGGCGCACAGTGACCTCTGCAATTTGCTGTTCCAGTCCAGACTGAACCTGCGGACGGATAGAGGAGTCTCCTTCCTGTCGCTGGTGCGGCCACCTCCGACCCTCGGAGCATCCCCAAAAATTCTGGAGTCTTCCCTCTCAAGTCAGGAAGCTTTAGAAGGTGGTTGCACTCAATTTAGAGTCCGTACGAGTCCGAGGAAGCCGGCACAACGACTTCCTATCCAGGATTCAGACTGCAGCTGCAAGTTCCCTAATTTCCCATTTCTCTTCATTTCGGTCCGATATCCCCACCCTGCTTGGCCGGCTGAAGGCCCCACCCTGCGTGGTGGTAGTTTTTGAATGTAAGACCTTAACCCCTACCCCAAGATCCCCCCTCCTGCGTGAGGTGTAGTTTTGTCATTGGTTTGGACAGGTCAAGCGACACCGCCGCGGCGTGTGGGGAACCACCGCCTCCCCGCTCGCCCTCGTCTCCGACCGGGACCGGTTTCTTCAAACCGGTCGAGTAAGTGCCTCTTCCTTGCTCAATTAGTGTTGCTCTTTCAATATTTAATTCATGCGCCGCTGAATTGGTGAGGAGCGCCCGATCCTCAAGTCCACGACTTAAGAGTGATCACCGTGGGATAGTGTGAACCGGTGCCTTTGTGCACTTTGTCGGCCTCAAGTGAATTGGGCATCCACCCTTGGGGAGTCGATCCTTGGCCTTGCTGGCCCTCTACCAGCAAGGGCCCATTCCCATAATTCACTCTTGGCATCGCCAAGTCACTCCGGGTATAGAGTGCGACGGGAGAGCGGTGGCCCATTAAGGCCCATTTGAATGCTTAATTGTGCTTGTTTGCCTAAGTCCAAGGTCGTGTCACATCACAAGATCTCTGCCCGGATATCAATTATTGGCATTCACCAGCACACTCTTGAGAAATTGTTCCCCGAAATTGTGGTGAACAAGCATGTGACATCCGATAGCAAGTCCCTGATTGTGTCTGTGATTGGAAGAAGGTTGACCCTTTCAAATAAGGGGCATGTTGCAAACATGGATGTGCAAGGAAGGGGCATGCCACCTGGGCATGTTGAATGTAGGTCTACCCTTCATATGACCCCAACGCTCACCTTCAAAGCTCTAAAGGTCTCCCGTTGTTGCAAGTGATGGGAACACCAAGATCTGGGAGCTGACAGGCATCGGTGCTTCAATCTGGAGAATTTTGTTATAACCTTCAGGTGGCTATTTTATGAAAAAGAAGATGATGAAGAGCTAGGTAAAAAAAGGAGCGTGACAGGAAACCTGGAAAAGGTTGATTCCGTTCTCTACCCATCATCTCCACCCGTTGTTTCACTTTTCGATCCTGACCATCAAACTCCCTTAAATAGCTCCTCTCCATGTGTTAAGCCTCCCGATCCTAGTTCAGCTCCACCTCAGCCCTCTTCCTCCATAATCGCTAAGGTATCCCCCCAAAAAAAGAAGTCAATCTTCAAACTCATGTCCGTTCCTACAACCTTGCTTCCCTTAACTCGGCTCTTAGCCTTGGGTCCTCCTTGGGGCTGGACACCCTCTCTTCCTTTTCATTGAGCTCTGTCCTTCCTTAGCTTAGGATCGAGTCAGTTGGTAGGTTGATGTCAGAGTCTTAGTTTATATTGTCTTGTTTTGAGTTCGTTACGTCGTCACCTGGTAATGCTTGATCACCTCAACACCTTCACCACCATCCACAAATGGCGTCATGATGATCGGATGTTGCTTTTGGATTGCAAGTTGCCTCAAGGAATTCTCGATGGTGCAAGGTACCTTTATATTTTTGCATGTGAATTCATTTCCATATTTTATTTTCCATGCATATTTAACAACAAGGTGTTTTAAGTGTAAGTAGTAATCTCAGGATAGAGTGAACTTGAAATTTCGCTTCGACAACACTTAGGCTAATGATGGCTCCATGCTGGGGATCCGGAATCCCTGCCCCCTTATTAAGGGTGGCTTTGAGCATGGTTTTCACACACTACACGGTAAACTATGGTCGACTCCTTTGGAAAACAACATCATCACTTTGGACATACTTGATGCACATGAAGGTATGTTCTCTTATATGCTTGGCCACGTGTAGGGGCAGGAGATGGAAGGGGTGAAATAACCAACCTAAGCACTCCCGATGAGAGGAGGTCTCAAATAGGGGAAGTCTCAAGGACCTGAGAAATATGAGCTATCATGTAAAATCTGGCTAAAAAGGGCTATCATAAATCAAAGCAAATTCAAAAGAAAACTATCAAAGAAAAGGCATGACAAGAGTGGCATACAGTTTCCCCGCGGGACGTCATGAGCCCGGTCGTATGCATGCCTTGAATAAAATCGGTCCAAAAAATAAAGACACAAAGTCCCGTCGTAACAGACAAAATCTCCAAGGGTAGTGCCATGGAAGGAAGATAAACTCCAAACGTCTCCTAACCTATGCCAGGCTTATCCCCAAATTTTATTCTCTTCCCCCTCTAAGGCTGGGTTGTGTCCCGGGTATGGCCTGGATAGAGGCACAGCTTATTAAGGGCAGTTGGTCATAGGTGTGAATCGTGAAATCCACCTAGGGAATAAAAAGTATTATTAAGCAATGCAGCACAAGGTGCTAATAAGGAGAGTGATCGCCAGAGACGCGAGGGCCTCAAAGGGTATAAATAATAATAAAAGGGAGGGATCGCGAATATAAATACCTCAAAGCGTGCGGGGAGGTTGTGAGCGTATCCTTCTCTTCTAATCGGCCGGCCGATGAAGAGAGTTTTTCTTGATTGATTACCCTTGCAAAATAAACAAACACCAATGAAAAGAATATGGATTAGAAACCAAGATGTGTAGCATCAAATCCAAATGTAAACATGAACATATAAAGCATGGATATGAACACACCTTATTGGTGTTTAGCCTTTAAACCCCTATGCAAAAGAGTAGGTAAAAGATGATGAATGATATAAAGAAATTAAAAAAATGCGCAAGTGTTGCACTGTGGGAGTCTCAACGTGGTTGAGTGAGAGGAATATATAAACAATATGTATGCATGCGTAGGAACTAATGCAACAAAAAAAAAGAAGAAATTGAAAAGGTAAAGGAGCCTATGTCTCTTTGGCTTTGATGATCGTTCAGGAGGAAGACTTAATAGGGATGAAGCTTTGTACGCAAAGCTTCCTCCTTCAGCCAAGCAACCAGCAGCACCTCTCCGTAAAAAAAAAAAAAGAAATCCCCTTTTGACAAAGCAGCAAGGGCCCTATTTAAAGGGTGCAAAGCATAGATCAATGGGATAAGAACGGGCAATAGTCATCTACGGCAAGGTTTCCCCTTCCCAAATCGAGTATGGTGACCAAATAGAGCAGAGAACTCTCAGGGAAAGGGTTGTTCAAGCAGGACACGAAAGGGTGAAAGACGACCCACAGCAAGGCGTTATTTGAAAACTGACGACCTGGGCCAAGGCGTTAATCAAAAACGCGACTAGGACAAGGGCGTTAATTAATGGATTTAATTTTAGCAATAAAAGCCTTCTTTATTTGAAAATGATGAAGAGACGCCTGAGGGAGAGGCGTTAATTAAAACACGACCCAGGGAGGGACGTTAATTCTTGATTTTCTAATTTTTATTCCATTTGGAAATCGAAAAAAAATCCAGGAAATGACGCCCTGCACTGCGGTCGTCCTTTCGTTTAAACACGCCCCGGCCCAAGCCGTTATTTAAAACACGCCCTACTTCAAGTCGTGAATTCTTAAAAATAGATGAAAATGCCCAGGAAATCCATAAAAATAGGGGAAAATAGGAAAATGGAGAAAAAAAAAGAGAAATTCAAGAAAAGTGGGAAAAAACACTCAAACAAAGTTAATTTGAGGGTCAAATCGGGGCATTGCGATGCAATACGAGATGCACTCATAATAACGTCAATTTTGGCGTGTCTACAGCTGCCCCGCCTTGGCGTCTGCTTTGCAAGGGAGCATGACAAACTAAAAAGTAGATGCCAAGGTGTGATGAGACACGCAATCAACATCACTTGATGAGAAATAAATCAAAAGCTCGAGATGAAGCAATCTCGGGAAATTCAATGAAATCAACGATGTTTGGATAAAAGAGGGAGTGTGCACGCGGGCACGAAGGAGATAAAAGAAGATGATCAACTTCCAGCGTGGTGGAAGTACCCAGGTCACAAACCTGTAGGTTTCACCATTGGGGAGCGGTTACCAGCCAATGTGGACGTGCTGCAGCCAAGGTGGATCAAGGGAAATGATTGAAATAAGATGATAGAAATCCAAATAAGGAGCTTTCGAGAAAATGACCCAAAACAGTGACAAAACGAATTCAGGATTCCATTCAGCAATGAATATCTCATATATGGAAAGATTAAGATCAATTTGACTCTCCGAATCAGCTTATCAGAATGATTTTTCAACGTTGATTCAAAGTCCTACATGAATGCATGCTGGGTTTAAAGGAAAAAATTAAAACAAATGAAAATATAAGATAATCAAGGATAATATTGTTAAGCTGCCCAGACTGGGTCAAGAAACTGATTTCACGAGCTGATACTAAGCCGAAGCCCGTTTATCCGCGCACCAACTCGTAAAAAGGAACCATTGTCCCCAGTCTTGGACGGCTTAACGGCCTATCCGTATGACTAAGACGTCTCTGGAACCATCATTATTTTTGATGAAGGGGAACTCAAATTCTAAATTTACCAAAGCCACAAGGTCCTTGATATAATCTAGTAGCGTAATAACATATGGTAAAATACATATAGGGGAATGGTGACAGCAATGAGCATGTGGGGAACTGAGAAAAGGTGCAAACACCGTGGGACTTGGGTGATGATGCCCAGTCGGTGGGACCAAGAGCTTCTTCCTGCGCTCAAAATTTCATTAGCCCAAGATATGAAAGATAACAAGCAATGAATAAGGCACTTAAGCATAGCAAGCATAGCATGAATCAAAACATCATAAAACAATCAAGCTTGGTGTGGATAGCATTCAGCATGTATTAGCAAGGTGAAACATGTTTAGCATGGGTTAAATCATAGCTTTGCAAAGCATCATTGTTTGTTGTTTGTCATGAGGATGATAATCTTGGTATGTGAGATTGAGATTGGATGATCAGAATCAAGTAATGCCCAGTGGCAAAGTGATCAAGTGAAATCAGCAGGAGTTTATTAAAAGATTTGGAGATGAACGATCAATAGAGAAATGATAATCAGAAGTGTCTATAGTGACGAATCATGATGATATTGGGAAGAATCAAGAGATTGATAGCGGTGAATGGAGAGGACTCATCCCGTGCTCTTGGTCCTTACAAAATTGTCGTTCCTGCAAAAACACTATCCGAAAATACAATGCAAATTTTTGGATTTTAGAATATGCAAATTTTTGTGGGTTTTGAAAAAGATATTCAATTTTTATGGATGTTGGAAAATATGTGAATTTTTTTATGGATTTTTTTTTGAAAATATTCAATTTTTTGGGAATTTGGTTTAGGAAATATTCAATTTTTTTTGGGATTTTGGATTAGGAAATAGTCAATTTTTTTTGGATTTTGGATCAGGAAATATTCATTTTTTTTGGATTTTGGTTTGACTTCGTTAATGCAGGATCAAATGGTGTTTTAAACCACAGGCTAGGGGTCATTGTTCCTTCCCCTTTTACTAAAAACTGCCCAAAGCCGGGCGTGCATTGAAGGTGGCGCCCTACGTCCGGCTGTCCATGGTTAACGGTGCCCCTACCAAGGCCATACACGAGAAACATTCGGTCTTAGAGGGAGAAGAGAAGAATAAGTGAGGATGAACTTTATGCAGGATGAGAGATGTCGGGACTTGAATTCCTTCCAAGGTATTACCCCTCAAAGAGGTGGTCTGTTGTGTCGGAACTTTATGCCTTTGATTTTTAGACCCTTGACATGCATACGACCAGGGTTTTTCCTGCGGGGACTTTGCCACTCTTGTCATGCCACAATTCATAATTTTGCATTTATCAAAATTTGATTTTGATTTTCATAATAGCCCTTTTGGTGAGATGTATCATGAAATTTGATTTTAGTTTGGGTCAAGACTGCCCCTATTTGAGACTTCTCTCGTATTGGGGATTACCTAGGTTGGTCATCTCATCCGTCAACCTCTTGCCCCAGCACGCGGCTGAGTAAAGAAGAGAAAAGACTTTCAGATATACTCATGGCATGGCCAAAGTAGCAATGGTGTTTAATCAAAGAGCCGGCTAAGGACGCCGTGAAGTGTGTGGAATGCCCAGCTAAGGGTTGCTCTTAACAAGCGGGGAGAGAATGTCGAATTCCCAGCGCGGGGTTCTTATTAACCAAAGGTGCTGCAGAAGCAAGCCTAAAGACTCTTTTGACAATGATTTGATTAAACAAAAGCCTAAGATAAAGGTCTAAAACACCACTTTTAATCTTGTTAAGAAACACTTCATTTTGAAGTCATGCGTGAAGCAATGAGGTAATGATATCATAAAAATACATACTTACGCCAATATGTTACCTTGCAACCTTTGTAGAAGTAGCTGTCAGAGGCGAGGTTGATCATCATAGGATTTGTCCTCTTTGGCAGTCAAAAGGATTGGAAGCAAATGATTAAAAAGTGGCTTAACAAGAAGGAGTGATGCCAAGGCCAGACTCAGACGAATAAGGAGAAAAGGAAGAGAGATAAGGGCTAGAACTCCCTCACTAAGGTGCGGAGACCCTGATCATATGGAACAGTCTACAGAAGGAGAGGAGAATTAGAAGGAGGAGTGAGGACTAAAGCCTCGGAAGCTGTGGGAGAAAGGGCAGATACCCAAGGCAGTGGACGTGGAAGAAGTTGGGTCGGACCCGAGATCAGGAGGAATTAGAAGAAGAAATTGATAGATGGAAAGAGGCGGATCCGGAGGGTCCGGAGGTAGTGGAGTAGAATCATGGGGGGAAGAAGAATCCGGAGGCTCCGGAGGAGAAGAATCTCGAGGGACGCGATGCCCTGGGAAGAAATATGCAAAAAGATGATGAAAAAGGAATAAGAGGACAAAGGACGTGATATCGGAGGAGTAGGAAGATGAAACGGAGGAAAGATGGAGGGTTCGGAGGTTCCGAAGGAAGAAGATGCCGAGGGACGCGATGCCCAGAGAAGAGTGGATGAAAAGGGTCAGGCAGGTCCGGAGATTCCGGAGGGAAATATCGAGGGACGCGGTGCCCTCGGAATGGAAAAAGATGATAGAAAAGGAAGAAAAGAATGAAGGACATGATGTCTCGGAGAAGCAGGAGGATGAATTGGAGGAAAGATGGAAGGTCCGGAAGTTCCGGAGGTAGAAAATGAAAAGGGGCGTCATGCCCAAGGGATTGAGAGAGGGGTGAAGGATCTGGAGGTTCCGGGGGAAGGAGATAGAAAAGGGCACGCTGCCCTGGGAGAAAGTTCGGAGGTTCCGGAGGAAGAAGGCGAAAAGGGACACGATGCCCAGGGAGAATCAGTAAGAAGCCTAGAAGATCCGAACTTAAGGGTGTGCAGGGGCGCGATGCCCAAAGAGCGAGATCTTGGAGGTTCCGGAGGAGGAAGATACCATGGGACGCGATGCCCAGTGAGGACGGGAGAGAAATTCGGGGAGTGCGGATGCAATGGTTGGAAAGGGGTGCGATGCCCTGAGGGAAGATCGGAGGGGGCACAATGCCCGGTGGGTGTAAGAAGACCTGGAGATCCCGAAGATAGAGGCGGAAGATATAGGAAACGTGGGGGATCCGGAGATTCCAGGAGGCGGGGAAGATATGGGTTTGGAAACCCGGGAAGGAAGAAGCGTAAATGCGTGTGGATGCAATAGAATGGATGCGATGAATGCATGGATGCAACAGAATGAATGAGATGCAAAGAATATGAAGAACATGAAGGGCGAGAGGATGAGATCCTCCTCCTTACCCTTGGAGTGGCCCATGAAGAAAATGTGACGGAAAAGAATGTGGATGATATTGAATAGAAGGTGGATGAAATAGTGGAAGGCCCCTTAGCACCAAGATAACCGCCCCTCCATGGCAATGAAAGTGTATAGCCAATTGGCCCAATGGATAAAGCAAGAGCCCATGACGAAGCTTCAATGGTAAATGACAACTCCCTTGAAGAGTGAAAAGTAATAGTGTGAGAGAGTTGGAAAGTCGGGATAGAAGCATTGTGTTGCCCAGGGGTCGTGGCATATAAGAATGTTGAATAGGATAGGCATTCGCCCCTTGTATGGAAGAAAGGTTTGAGGTTTGAAAGTTGGAACAAGGGGTGCCCTGCCCGGCCCTTGGGCACAAACTTACACGGCATCAAGTTTGACATTCTCTCTTAGTGAGCAGTGGCGGGAACTTGGCCTCTTCGACCATGCTTGGCACAACAACCCGGATCGGCATCCGACATATAAACTCTTGCATCTTGAATAGCTCGGCTGTTGCCAAATCCTTCTTGCCCGTCTCTTGGTCATCTTCGGTACAAATACTTGCAGAAGCACTCCCATTCCGAGTAGTAAAGGGGGATGAAGAGGAGGCGGAAGGCTCCATGGATGGTGGTGGTATAATGGAAAGTGTTGAAGAAATGGTGAGTGGAGGTGGAGGTTCAAACACATCGAGCTTCTCCCTTTGCTCGGAAGCAGTCGGGGTTGGCTCGAGTGCAAAAAAGGGTGGACCTTGCTCAGGACTAGCCAGGGGTAAGGGTGGAGGGTTAAGTAGTGGAGTAGGGGTTATAGGCATAGTGGGTTTTGGGGTTAAAGGGATAATGGAGGGTTGAGGTGGCGAACAAGGAGGAGGAGTAATAGAAGGCTCGGCAGAGGCCGGCGTAGTGGAGGGTGATGGAGGCTCGACGGAGGCCGATGGAATGGAGGATATTGGTGTGGTTACGGGAGGGTGAACGGAGAAGGTTTAGTACATTGAAAATGCCAGATGGGGCGCGAGGTGTTAGGGATAGGATGAGACTCATGGTGTGGCGGTATGGGTGATTGAAATGTCGACCCGTCATCGTAACACCAAGAGGTCTCATAAATAGGGGTTGGATTGGGGACTGTGGCATAGTCTTGAGCATAGGGGTCTTTTGGTAGTGGAGGGAGAGGGAAGCGAAGAAAACTCGGAAGGGGTGCTTGCAGAGATTCATCGTATGCCGCCTCAAATTCTTCAATCGACGGTTCTTCATTAGCAGGTTCAAGTGGACACCGTAGTGAAGGCGTGCATGTGGGTGGTGGAATGTAATGGTATTGTGTATGTGGAGGTGGAGGGCCATATGCGTGAATTGGGTGAATGGGTGGAGGACGGACGGCGTCCACTTGAACGTTGAAACCCGTCGGCTCTTGCTTGCTCGTACTGTCGATGCCGTAGTCGTCTCTTCTATCCTTCCAATCTTTCTCCATCTTTGTAATGTCATTCAGAGCGGCGTGGAGGGGATTGACTGGGGTAGGAGGAGCGGGCCGTGGGCTCGTAACCCTCTTTAATTGTTCCTCCATCGAAGTGACTTTGTCGGGGAAGAGTTTTTTGGAGAGGTGTGACTTGAGCAACAGAGGGTTGGCAGGGCCTTGAAGGAGGGGCCGCATAAAAAGGCCGTGGAGGGGGATTAATGGGATGACCCATAGAAGAACCCGGATGGGCCAGGTTGGAAGGAACGGGATGGGCCTTGGGGCCGTGAATAGGGAGGAATAGAAAGAGGCGGGTGATGGGCCACCCGAATAGGAGTATGTGTGGATGAAAGAGGCGGGTGATGGGCCACCCAAATAGGAGTAAAAGGAGGATGAGATGAATGAGATGTGCCCTCAACAGCGGCCTGAAGGGCTTGGATTTGCTGAGGGGTGAGATGATCTAAGGCGTGAATGATCTAGGAGACCTTTTGATCGTCGGGAGGAGACGTCCCCGAAGGAGTGATGGCTCGCAACTGAGGCAAGGGACCATGAGATTGGATATTGCCCATGGGTGGGGCAAAACCGTGAAAGTGAGGGCGTGGTCCCTTTAAAAGATTATGGTGAGAGTTGTGATGAATATGTTGAAATTGAGGGGAATAAGATGTGCTAGTTTGATCACCCTCATGAACATTAATTGAGTTAAACATGTTGACTTCCTTATCAAGGTAATCCAAACAATTCAATGTGCAATCAAAATAGTTCACAGAGATAGCAAACAAGTTGGGATGGTTACCTTTGATTTCTTTTGTTTGATCCTTGGTGAGTTAAAGTGATTTTTAACAAAGTTGATGTGATCACTCAAGGTCTTGGACCTAATTTCAAATGCTCTTTTCTCCAGTGCCAACTAGGTTGATTCTCACCACGAATGGGCCAACTAAAACCCAGAGACTTCAAAGGTACAACCAGCCCGGCGTCCGTGAGGGAATCTATGGGTGCGAGGACTTACGGAGGTCTTGGAAAAGGAATTTCCGGTCCAAAGAGACGGAATGCTCAATGGAGGGTTGTTCCAATTCCAAGAAAGATATGTGGAATCCTAGTGTAGGGAGAGGAGGTCTCCCAAACCAATGCCACGAAAATGCAAGATAATATGATCAGATCAAACAATGTATAATCAGACGATGAATACAATGATCAAACATGCAAAATACCCACAGCAAACAAGCCTCTGTCAACACACAGGTAATTAGCGACTTATCAGAAGTCGCTATCTGAGGAAAACGTGACAGAGGGGCTGTCGCTACTCTGTGAAGTGCCGACCGGCAGTGCAGAAGAGACGCCTTGGTGTGAGGCGTTAATTGTGAAAAAGACGCCTCTGCCAGAGGGCGTCAAAATAAATGGTGACACAAGCTCAAGATAACAGACGCCTTGATGTCAGGCGCTGCATGAAGAGAAGACGCTCAGAGGGCAGGGCGTTAATTCTCAGCGAGTGACAAACCAGCCCACGAGATATGGTGAATAGCGCCTTTGCAAAAGGCGTTAAATAGACAAATGACGCCGTGGGTGAAGGCGCTAAATTATGAAAAACGCCTTGAGGGAAGGCGTCAATTAACACAGTGCAGTGTGGTAGGGTGCCCGTGGGGCACAATGGAGGGGTAATCAAAAAGAAAAACAGTGGAAGTCCCACCGTGATCGCCAATTTGTGAATCGTGAAATCCACCTAGGGAATAAAAAGTATTATTAAGCAATGCAGCACAAGGTGCTAATAAGGAGAGTGATCGCCAGAGACGTGAGGGCCTCAAAGAGTATAAACAATAATAAAAGGGATGGATCGCGAATATAAATACCTTAAAGTGTACGGGGAGGTTGTGAGCGTATCCTTCTCTTCTAATCGGCCGGCCGATGAAGAGAGTTTTCCTTGATTGATTACCCTTGTAAAATCAACAAACACCAATGAAAAGAATATGGATTAGAAACCAAGATGTGTAGCATCAAATCCAAATGTAAACATGAACATATAAAGCATGGATATGAACACACCTTATTGGTGTTTAGCCTTTAAACCCCTATGCAAAAGGGTAGGTAAAAGATGATGAATGATATAAAGAAATTAAAAAAATGCGCAATTGTTGCACTGTGGGAGTCTCAACGTGGTTGAGTGAGAGGAATATATAAACAATATGTATGCATGCGTAGGAACTAATGCAACAAAAACAAAAGAAGAAATTGAAAAGGTAAAGGAGCCTGTGTCTCTTTGGCTTTGATGATCGTTCAGGAGGAAGACTTAATAGGGATGAAGCTTTGTACGCAAAGCTTCCTCCTTCAGCCAAGCAACCAGCAGCACCTCTCCGTAAAAAAAAAAATAAGAAATCCCCTTTTGACAAAGCGGCAAGGGCCCTATTTAAAGGGTGCAAAGCATAGATCAATGGGATAAGAACGGGCAATAGTCATCTACGGCAAGGTTTCCCCTTCCCAAATCGAGTATGGTGACCAAACAGAGCAGGGAACTCTCAGGGAAAGGGCTGTTCAAGCAGGACACGGAAGGGTGAAAGATGACCCACAACAAGGCGTTATTTGAAAACTGATGACCTAGGCCAAGGCGTTAATCAAAAATGCGACTAGGACAAGGGCGTTAATTAATGGATTTAATTTTAGCAATAAAAGCCTTCTTTATTTGAAAATGATGAAGAGACGCCTGAGGGAGAGGCGTTAATTAAAACACGACCCAGGGAGGGACGTTAATTCTTGATTTTCTAATTTTTATTCCATTTGGAAATCGAAAAAAAATCCAGGAAATGACGCCCTGCACTGCGGTCGTCCTTTCGTTTAAACACGCCCCGGCCCAAGCCGTTATTTAAAACACGCCCTACTTCAAGTCGTGAATTCTTAAAAATAGAGGAAAATGCCCAGGAAATCCGAAAAAATAGGGAAAAAATAGGAAAAGGGAGAAAAAAGGAGAAATTCAAGAAAAGTGGGAAAAAACACTCAAACAAAGTTAATTTGAGAGTCAAATCGGGACATTGCGATGCAATATGAGATGCACTCATAATAACGTCAATTTTGACGTGTCTACAATAGGTTGTCACTTTATATGCACTCCTTGCTCTATGAAATCATTAGCAAAAGGGGAAGGGACAAGGACCCCTAGCCAATAGCTTGAACTAGTCTTAATGCTGTGATCAACAAAAAAAATCAAATATTTTCAAAACCCAAAAAAGAATCAAATATTTTCAAAAATGAAAAATCAAATATTTTCAAAACAAAAAACCAAATATTTTTAAAACCTAAAAAAATCAAATATTTTTAAAACTAAAAAAAAATCCAAAAATCTAAAAAATTATTATCCTCCTCATCATCGCATTGCATCTTGTTATTTCTATTTGTTTTTTACCTATTTAATAAGACAGCCCCTTGATCAATATCAAGAATAGGGTTAAGGTAGTTCTCTTGCTTAAGGCAAGGGGCTAAGCCTAAGAGTGGATCTAACCCCCTTTACTTGTTTTTGAGTGCGCAGGATATATGTCCAGAGTAGGACACTTACTCATCCAAGTTCTCTTCTTCTTTTTTCCTCCGCACCATCAAAGGGCCTCAACTATTCTCATAAGGTTAAGGAGGGTTGATTGGTCTGTCCTATTCACAAGTCCCATTCACTGTCGTGTTGGGGTCTGTCTTGTGGTTGCATCTTGTTTGTTGTGATGTCTTGCGACTTGATCAGTGTTCTCTTTCACATGGGTTTGTTTTTTTAATGCATAAATGCCTTTATATGTTCTATCTGCTGCAAGAATTAAAAATCCATAAAAATCTGAAAAATCAAAAATCCAAAAAATGCCGTTCTGCCTACATAGGTAAGTTAGGTATGACTCTCTATCCCTTCTATTTTTTTACACTACTATATGATATATCTACGCTATATTCTCTGAAGGACTGGCTGGTTCTTCATGAGTTCTGAGATCTGATGTTCCTCTTTAACAAAAATGATGATGATCTAGGGGCACACGGTTAATCATTGGATAGGCTGTTAGGTTAGAGCGATTGGGGAACGATGGACTCTGCCTTGCACGTCGTGGTTGTAGGGAGACTCTTGACCCCAGCTTATTCAGTCTAGAAATATTATCCTTGAGTATTTCTTATTTTTTCTCTTTCTTTGCATTTGTTTTAAGGATTTCTTTTACTTTAGCCCAACATGCATCATGACATTTTGAACATTTACGTCTCATGACCCGTCATGGAATTCCCTCTAACTTTGGTAAATTGTTCTTAATTCTTTGGATACGAGACTTCTGTTTCATTCCAAATTTGAAGGTCTTTTCTGAACTACTTGCTCGATTTAGTTGGTCAAGATGATCCCTGTCTAGTTTTTCTCTTAATTTTATTCGTTAGTTTTTTTTCGATCCACTCATCAGTTGTGAATCGCATGATGGCGTCACTTTCCTCTGGGCTCGTAAGAAGTCCACTAATGTGTGAACCTGATGCCAAATAGGGCTAAGGTAATGGGAATCAAGCCAGCTGCCAGGCTGAAGCGGATCGTGGACCTTGCCAGGCCAAAGATGAAGGCGCTCTAGGTCCCTAGCGTGACCTGGACGAAGGCGCTATGTGTAGATCTGTTTAAAAATCCACTTAAATATAAAAAGCAATAGATATGATGAAAGCAATAAGATAGCACGGGGTGCTAATGTGGAGTGTGTGTGATCGCCAGAGACGCGAGGGTCTCAAGTGGAGATGAATATGGGGAGATGATCGCAAAATACCTCAAAAGATGCGGTTGATTGTAGGTGCTCCTTTCTCTTCAAATCGGCCGGCCGACGAAGAGAGTTCTACACTTTTATTACCCTTGCAAAAAGAGACACAAACACCACAAAAGAATTGAATTAGAACATGGTGTGTAGTATCAAATCCATAGTAAATAGATGAGCATGCAAATATGATTAAGACACACCTTGTGGGTGTTGGCCCTTAAACCCCTATGCAAAAAGGTGTGGGAGATGAATGGTATGATGAATGCAAAGTAAAATATGGAAGTGTGCAAGAGTTGCACTGTGGGGAGAGCATCAACGTGGTTGAGAAGAAAACATGTATATTATGCATGCATGTTAACGAATAGCAAAAGGAGAATAAAAATAAAATAGAAGGAGCCTGTGACTTTGGCCGTTTGATATTCAACGGGGAGAAAGCCTCAATTGGTGAAGATTTGTGTGCAATAAAGCCTCCTCCTTCAGCCAATAACGACACCTCAAAAGAAGAGAAAAAGAAAAACAAGACAGAAAAAAAAGAACAAAAACCAAAAAAAAGCAGAAGGACGGGGAAGAAGAAGAAGCGCAGGGGGAGAGTCCAACGAAGGGGCATCCAACCGATCAACAGAGCCAATGGCTCTATTAAATAGGATTGGAAGGGATAAACATTAGCAAGAGTCCAATCAAGGGAAAGGATAGGAATGGGCAAGAGCCTAATCAAGGCAGGATTTAACGAGGCAAGGACTCTCTGGGGAAAGGGCTGCGAAGCCAGAAGATGAAACACGCCTTTGTTAAGGGCGTCAATTTTTGAATTGACGACCACACCAGCGGGCGTTTCTCAAAAACACGCCCAGCACAAGGGCGTTTCTTTCAAAACCATTTTTAGAAATGAAAACTCCCCATATTTGAAAAATGTAAAACACGCCTCAACCAAAGCCACGTTTAAAAAACACGCCCCTGGGAAGGGCGTTAATTTCAAGAGCTCAAATGGGGAAGTCGGTCAGACCAAAAGAATTAACGCCCTCAGGTGAGGTCGTCTCTTCTCAAAGAAACGCCCCAGATCAGGTCGTGTTTTGTTAAAAACACGCCTTTACCCAGGTCGTGAATTCCAAAAATTGAGATAAATGCCCAGAAAATCTAGAAAAATAGGAAAAAGGAGATAAATGGGGAAAAATAGAAGAAATTCAAGAAAAGTGGGAAAAAAACCACTCAAACAAGCTAATTTGAGGGTCAAATGGGGCATTGCACGGCAATATGAAATATACTCAAAATAATGTCAATTTTAGCGTGTCTACACTATGGTCCCCTAGCGCGATCTTAAGAACATGCTGGTCGTCCCTAGCGCGATCTCAGACAGGGGCCGGCTACAGATGGTCCAACTTCCCGGCGCCGAACTCCTCAAAGTCTTCAATGTCTGCTGTCTTCCATGGTTGTAAATCGACGTGTTAGCATCATTTTGTCTTCCCCTTTCTCTATATATGTACCCCCTTTCGTTTGATTAAGCAATCGAAGCATGAATCTATGAGTGTTCTTGAGTGTAGCCCATGGCTATCTTCCCCAATCTTTGGAAACCCCCTTCATCTGTCCCTCTATGGGTGCGAGGCCTAATTCTATTCCCCTAACCCTCTCTTCCATTCCCCTTCAATGGAGGATGATCGAAGCCCCGGATGCATCGGCTCTGAGACGGGGCCGAGTGTGAGGCTCCATTCGGAGCTTCGTTCTTCTTCCCACCACGATTCCACTCCCCACCACCGCCAACGATACTGTTAAGGTCTGGATGGAGCTCGGCTGCACCGTACCTACGAAGGGTTCGGGTGAGAGGCCCCAGCCAAGCTTCCTCATGGCCTTAACATCATCTACGTCCACCCTCCTTCCCTTGCCGCTCACCCCACATCCACCTTCCCAAAAGTTATCCTAGCTATTATTAGGTTGGTTTGATTTCATTTTAAGCATTCCCAGTGTGTTATCTATCTTCCTGTGTGTTGTCCCCTTGTGTTTTGAACCCCCTGAGTCATCCACGGGAGCCCCAATGTCGAGGTTCTTCGTTCTGCTGCTATCTGAGAACGCGCATAAATGATATAGCACGTTCTTCAGAACGCACGTAAAGGTTATAGCGTGACTATGAGCAGAATGAAGAAGAAGACCCCCCACTTCCGTCCCGCATCAAATTGGTATCAGAGCTTAGAGAACCAGGCTGTTCTCACATACTGGGATCTTGAGCTACGAGGTTCGAGGATGAACCTTTCCAAGTGGAGGGGTTTTGATGGGAATCAAGCCATCTGCCAGGCCGAAGCGGATCGTGGACGTTGCCAGGCCAAAGATGAAGGCGCTCTAGGTCCCTAGCGTGACCTGGACGAAGGCGCTATGGTCCCCTAGCGCGATCTTAAGAAGGTGCTGGTCGTCCCTAGCGCGATCTCAGACAGGGGCCGGCTGCAGATGGTCCAACTTCTCGGCGCTGAACTCCTCAAAGTCTTCAATGTCTGCTGTCTTCCATGGTTGTAAATCGACGTGTTAGCGTCGTTTTGTCTTCCCCTTTCCCTATATATGTACCCCCTTTCGTTTGATTAAGCAATCGAAGCATGAATCTATGAGTGTTCTTGAGTGTAGCCCATGGCTATCTTCCCCAATCTTTGGAAACCCCCTTCATCCGTCCCTCTATGGGTGCGAGGCCTAATTCTATTCCCCTGACCCTCTCTTCCTTTCCCCTTCAATGGAGGATGATCGAAGCCCCGGATGCATCGGCTCTGAGACGGGGTCGAGTGTGAGGCTCCATTCGGAGCTTCGTTCTTCTTCCCACCACGATTCCACTCCCCACCATCGCCAACGATGCTGTTAAGGTCTGGATGGAGCTCAGCTGCACCGTACCTGCAAAGGGTTCGGGTGAGAGGCCCCAGCCAAGCTTCCTTACAGCCCTAACATCATCTACGTCCACCCTCCTTCCCTTGTCGCTCACCCCACATCCACCTTCCCAAAAGTTATCCTAGCTAGTATTAGGTTGGTTTGATTTCATTTTAAGCGTTCCCAGTGTGTTATCTATCCTCCTGTGTGTTGTCCCCTTATGTTTTGAACCCCCTGAGTCATCCACGGGAGCCCCAACGTCGAGGTTCTTCGTTCTGCGCGTAAACGATATAGCACGTTCTTCAGAACGCGCGTAAAGGTTATAGTGCGACTATGAGCAGAAGGAAGAAGAAGACCCCCCACTTCCGTCCCGCATCATAAGGTGCCTCTTCAACTGCAAGAGGTTGATCATCTCTCCTTGTTTTGTTAATTAGTCTCCTCCAGACATGTGTCATCCGTGCTAACTTGGCCTTGTGGTTAGTTTGGCATTTTCTAGAAAACTGTTATCGCTTGTTGGTTATGATAGATGTCTTTTGTCTTGATGCCCGCTTTTCAGTTCCCTCTGCTCCATTTCCGCTTCATCTCCATTTCATGTCACTTTCGCTTTCACTTCATCTCGTCTCTGCTTCACCTCCGCTCGCTCCCCTATAAAGCGGACATCAAGGAGGGGCATCTGTTGACATCCATTTTAAGCCTCCAAGTTGAGCCAATCTCTTATCCATTTTAATTGATGTCCCGAATTGGCCATTGCTATATATTGGGCCATTTTCTTGCAGGATTTTGAACCCATCTTTGATCCATTCTCCAGCCTAATAGGCCCCCAAAAATTCAAAATTTTCAAATATTCAACAATCTGGTCAACTCACCTTGATCGCGGCCGCACGACCCACCGCGATTAGACCAAGTCATGGTCGCTCGATCGACCGCGTTCTCAGACAGAGTCGTGTTCCGACTGAACTCTAACTTCTCCAACCAAGGATGCCCTAGAGTCATGTTTCAAGCTTTCCACTTCGAGGATTTCGTGCCAGATCGATTCCTGATCACTCTAGGGGCCTCATCCCATCAATATTCCACAGATTTATCACCCCAAATCTCACCTTTTGAGTAATTATCCTCCAACTCCGACCTAGGGTTTCTATAGTCTATAAATACCTCCCCACGGCTTAGAGCTCAAGGAGGAGGACATCTAGAGCTTGCCACGAAGTGCTATTGCGTTATTGACTCAAGCTTCAACCAGGGGCTCGCCTCATCATCTCTCCCACGTTGGTTTTTCTTCAAGTTTTCTTAGTTCTCTTTGCATGGTTCTTCCTCTTTTGTTCTTCTTTGCATCACTTGCACAATAGCATCCATACTTTGTTTCTACATCACTCATTGCATCACACACACGCCTACCATTTGTTTTGGCTCCCCAAAGAGGGGTTAAAAATCACCCCAATCTCCCAGGTAAAGCCCCTTCCTTTTGCGTGTTCTTCTCCTTTCTCTATAGATACTGCACTTAATCTTTGGGCTAATTAGGTTATTCTTTGTGTTTTTCATCTTTCTATGCAGGTTATAGCGGCAATCCAACACGAGGCCCTCTCCCTTTTGCCAGCTAAAGAGAGAGGAGGAAGAGAACTCTACTCCAGGGTTTCTGTTAAAGGACATGGCCCCCAAGAGCACTGCATTCATTAGGTCACGGCCACCAAACCAACCATGTTCATAAGCCAGTTGGCTTCCTTCTAGCTGGGCTCTTTTCCAAGGTACGTAGCGTTTAGTGGTGGGTTTCTCATTACTAGTTTGCATTGCTAGGCCTTGGGGCGATCACGGTCACCTTCCTTTCTCTTCCTCTTGCGCACCTTTCATTTCATATTGCACACTTGCTCCCACAAGGGCGGACCTTTGGTGTTTCCATCAGGCAGTCGCGATCTGGAGTTGCCTACAAGTTGTCCGAGGCCGTTCCGAATGATGCTCTGTTCAACCTAGATGGCCAGTGACGGCCATGGATGATGTCTTGATGCTTTCCGGGACTACTGGGAGCTGGAAGGAAGGCGGGGGAGGGGGTGGATTATAGGCTAGATATTTAGCTAATAGGGCTGAATAAGTGGAAGAACGGTGGTAGTTTGAGAAGATGAGAGCGGCAGTTGTGGAGGTGGACGGAGGTGGTGGGGTAGCTAGAAGATAAGGGAGGAGCTCGGCTGGGGCCTCACACCCATCCCCTTTGCATGAATGATGCAACCGAGCTTCTCGTTCCGCCTCTATGGTGGCACCGAACCTTCACCACTCGAACAAGGGCTTTACACCTGAAATCCAAAAATAGGGGAAGAAGAACACCATATCCATGGTGAGATTAAAACTTCGATTTCATTGTTTATTTTGTACATAGCATGCAGATACATTTATAGGGGGATAGGGGAAGGGGAAACAACATTACAATAGTGATTAAACGTGGAGAATAATAGCTAGATCAATGATTTTGATCGTCCAAATGTCGGGGTGGCTAGCAGGTGACCATTCGGAGCAAAAACCCATATCGCGGTCCTCACAGGGGCCGCGTTTTGGTCGCGGACCCAGTGGGAACTATGATCATCACCTGTAAGCTGACTTACTCCGCTGTCATTCCCATCATACCCCTCCTCTTTGGAGAAGATTTTCCCTCGAATCTCAAACCTCAGGATCCCGATTTGATGGAACAAACTGGTTCCCTAAGCTATGATACCATTTTGATGTGAAATGGGAGGGCGGGGTCTTCAGGATCTTCAACTGGAGGTCGGGGCAGATGAAAGATGGGGCCTATCTTGAACGCGGTTGCCTCTACCACTACGTTCAGAACGCGGTCCTAATGGGGGCCATGATCTGAACTGAACGCGGGGCATCAGGCAGTTGGGATTCGGAGTTGCCTACAAGCAGTTCGAGGCCACCAGAACGATGCTCTGTTTAACCAAGATGGCCAATGACAATCGTGGACGACGTCTTGACGCTTTCTGGGGCTGTTGGGAGCTAGGAGGAAGGCATGGGAGGGGGAGAAGGTGGATTATAGACTAGATATTTAGCTTATAGGGCTCTATAAGGGGAAGAGCGGTGGTAGTTTGGGAAGATGAGAGTGGGGGTAGAGGAGGTGGATGGAGGTGGTGGGGTAGCTAGAGGAGAAGGGAGGAGCTCGACTGGGCCCTCACACCCGTCCCCATCGCAGGGATGATACAATCGAGCTTCTCGCTCCACCTCTGTAGTGGCACCGAACCTTCACCGCTCAAACACGGTCTTCGCACCCGAAATCCAAAAATAGAGGAAGAAGAAGACCATAGCCATGGCGAGTTTAAAACTTCTATTTCATTGTCTATTTCGTACATAGCATGTGGATACATTTATAGGGAGATAGGGGAAGGGGAAATGACAATACAACAGTGATTAAACATGGGGAATATTTGTCACGTCTCGAGATTATGTAGCAGAAATAATCGGGAACGTGAACAGTCGGCTAGTACGCCTCAAGCAAGCAATACAATCAGAGCGCTAACACATTGACACATAAGAAATGGATGCACAATATTTGAACAAAAAAATCTAACTTTTATTGATAATGATAATCAAATTACAAGTGTAGTTGACTCGATTCACTAGACTCAAATAAAGGAAAAATACATAGACTCGACTGGACTTAAGACTCTACTAGGTCTTCTCTTGATCTTTAATCACTCCCGGATCCATCACTTGAATAGTCTGAATCCAACCCGCTAGAATTTCCTGAAAAAGATTGGAAAATTAGGGAATGAGCACACAAGCCCAGAAGGTATCTTCGTATCAACACGAAGGCATATGTTTAAATGATTAACATTTTTGCTCTAAGTAACAGTAATGCAATAGAACACAGGTATAACCCAAGGTAACAAGAGACAAGAACTATAGAGATATGATCTGTGAGAACAATATTATGATTGGTCAAGATTTCAAGTTTGGCCTTTCAAGAATAAGAATGTACGAGCATGTAACTAGAAAGTACTTACACAACCTTGTAAAGGCTATGCACTAGAAAGTCATTAATGAACATGTAATTTCCATAATGAGTCTCATAGATTTCACTCATTTATAAAAGAAAGTACTCCTAGCATAATGCGACGCCAGTATCATCGTACCCCATGGTTTATAGCACGTTTCCGACAATCAGTCGAAGAGACTAGCATGGAGCCCTTGGACACAATCCGTGCCCGATCTTGCATCTTCAAGTTATAAATCCAGCTACTTCCACGAGATATAACAATAAAGTGTGGCCAATAATGTAACAAGTTCAATGATAGTTTCATGAAAATAATATCAAGGTAAGAATGCTTCAATTAAGAACATGTGATTTCAAAGATTTGAGTTAGAACTAAGTTATGCCATGAAGAAAATTCGGCTGCATAACGGCATATTCTTTACTTTCCATAAGTTATTAATACCTTATTTGACAAGTGTTAAGTTCCAAGTGATCATTAGACCATCTAGGAATTTGGAAAAACCAACCCAAAGGTCAAACCTCAGGTTAGACAGAGTCAAGGATAAAGCGGTCGTTTACTGGACCGTTTGTGAACAAAAAGCGGTCTCGGGCCAACCGCTAGACAAGGCTTAGCGGTCGTCTGAGGACCATTTTTTAACCATAACTCAGAAAAATACCAATAGTGCAAGTGCTTTCTAGACAATTTGGGTTTTGAGGGTACGACTAGCTCGGCATCCTAGTGAGAATCACAGGCTCGCGGAGTCTTATGGAGGCCTTGAAACAAGATTACCTAGTCCGGTGGAAGGAATATCCAATGGAGAGGATCACAAGTCCAAGGTTGTGTGCTTAATGTGCCAAGTGTATCTAATGACTCTGTACCAGAATACGTGTCATGTACTTATGAAAATGACTCAAGAGATGAGAGTGAAACGGTGAAACATACGGACAAAAACCATGATATCAACACCTCATAAATTATGTCTATATCATAGAAAATCATTTAATTACAAAATTATAACATTTGGCATGAAATTACAAAATAATGAAAAATAAGGTTCTAAGACATGCTCATGCTGAAACAGGGTGTTTAACAGGAAAATAAACATAATTTTTAGTGAAAAACAACATAATTATATGGTTTCTAATATGCAAAATTCAACTAGGCTCGGATTGGTTCATAGAACCAAATAGTAGTCAGGGTCTGGCCGGATAGTGTCCCAGACGGTCTTGCGATAGGCCGCAGGAAAGGTATATAGACGGTCACCTATTAGATCGCTAGGGTTCCTTGCGGTCCCGTTAAGGCCGCCTTCTGTCTGGAGACAGAAGCTATAAAATAGTATAATAAAATGCTAACCTAGGTCATCTTATGCATGGAAAATGATGTAACCATGTAGCTAAGTCATGTTCGAAGGTAATTAGGCCATGAACATGCATAGGTTGTGAGAAATAAATAAGAAATTTCTATTTTTATCTTATTAGGGCTAGGTGTATACATGGGAAATGAACTTACTACGCAGTCTTAATAAAACATAAAATACTCCACGTACGATGCATGAAAATGACTGGAAATTGAGGGCTTTTATTCCAAACATCAAGTTCAAGCCATTTATGAGATAAACTACCTCTGGACAGAGCTCTAAACTTCGAATTTAGGGCTGGAAGTTGACCCTCGTTTCTGTTCGTTCAGAACTGAACCAGCAACTTCATGGCCTTCTAACTTCTGATCATCTTCACCGAATACCACAAAATTTGGAGGGTAGAAAGAGATTACTAAGGTGAACAATTAAGTCTAAATAACCAACTTCCAATTACCTCATTTATGGCTTCTAATTTGTTGATCAATCTGGGTCCATTGCACAGGTTCCTGGTTTGCTTGCATCGAACCAGCGACTTTGCAAGCTTCTATCTTCCTGATGGCTTTATCTCCTAAGATGAAATTTTAAGGGTAGTTAGACCTTACTATTATGAATAGAATATTCTAAAGAACCTACCTGAAATAATGCTTCCTTACCTTAGTTGCACGTGAGCCAAAAGTAAGGGTTGCACATGTGAGACTTGAAATCTATTTATAGGGTTAGCTAGGGTTTTGGAGGCTTGAACGAACCTAGAGTCCTAATTAGGACTTGTAATCGACCCAATTGCATTCTAGACTCTTCTAACTAAGGGATAGCATCAATCCTAGGCAATTTGGATGCCAAAGATCCAAACTTTTCACGTTTCTCTGCTGTTCTCGATCAGACAGATAGTAGCGGTCGTTTGGAGACCGTTTTATGCCTTAGGCGGTCCCTCGATAGACCGTTTTACCCCTTGACGCTGAATTTGAACTATTTCAAACTCTTTTGATATTATCTCCCATTATTAGCCTATTTATCCCTTTAAAATCTAAATGATGCTTCTAGAATATGGGTTAGGCTTTTTTTTTTGGTTATGTGGCCTATTTAAATGGGCCTGGTCCATTAATTAGTATAGGGCCTTTTTAATTTAGTTAACAATTCCTTAATTCATTTAATAACCCATTAAGCTTGGATTAATTCTATTTAACTCCATAAAAACTCAGAAAATTTCAAAATACCTTATATAAAATTTTGGGGTATTACACCCTCCCCCACTTAAGAGAATTTGGTCCCCAAATTTAAAACATGGGTTTTATGGAGAGTGTACTTATAGTTGAATAGCTCGGAAAATCTCCTGCGCATGGCTTCTTCCGCCTCCCATGTTGCTTCGTGTGGCCAAGATTTGCTCAATTGGACTTTGACCATGGGAATAGTTTTATTCCGAAGTTGACAAACTTCTTGTTCAATTATTTTGATCGGCTTTTGCTCGTACGTCAAATCTTTTTGAATCTCTAGATTATCATAAGTGATAACGTGGGATGGATCATAGACATATTTATTTAACATAGAGACATGGAATACATCATGAACTCCAGCCAGCTGTGGACGTAATGCTAGACGATACGCCACTTCTCCCACTCTTTCAAGAATTTCAAAAGGGCCAATGAATCTTGGTGTAAGCTTGCCTTTAATACCAAACTTGCGAATACCACGACCATGGGAAACCTTGAGAAATACATGATCTCCCACTTGAAATTTCAGGTCTCACCTTCGGTTATCAGCATAGGACTTTTGCCTGTCTTGGGCCATCTTGAGTCTTTCTCTTATCACTTTCACCTTGTCGGTTGTATCTCGAACAAGATCAATGCCTAGAATTTGTCTTTCACTGACCTCATCCCAGCATATAGGTGTACGGCAACTTCTTCCATATAATGCCTCAAACGGTGCCATTTGAATGCTAGCTTGGTAGCTATTATTGTAGGTAAATTCCATTAAAGGTAAATGGTCGTGCCAGCTTCCACCAAAGTCTATAACACATGCTCTCAGCATATCCTCCGCCACTTGATTGGTCCTTTCAGTTTGCCTATCAGTTTGTGGATGAAATGTAGTGCTAAAATTCAATTGGGTCCCTAAAGAGTATTGTAGCCCCTTTCAGAATTGTGAAGTAAATCGAGGGTCTCGATCAGAAATAATGGTGACAGGGATACCATGTAATTTAACAATCTCCTTTATATATAAAGCAGCCAAGATATTTTCAAACCATCGACTTTTAATTGGTAGAAAATGAGCCAATTTTATTAAACGGTCTATGATCACCCATATCCCATCATGTCCACCTCTTGATTTAGGCAGTCCCATGATAAAATCCATCTCTATACTCTCCCATTTCCATTTCAGAATCTCCAAGGGATGTAGTTTCCCCACTGGTTTTCTACTGAGTGCATCAGCTACAACATTCGCCTTGCCTGGATGATATTGAATATCGAAATCAAAGTCCTTGAGATACTCCAGTCATCGCCATTGCCTCATATTCAACTCCTTTTGAGAAAAGACGTATTTCAGGCTCTTGTGATCTATATATATAGTAAATCTCTCCCCATAAAGATAATGACGTCAAATCTTCAAGGAGAATATGACAGCAACCAGCTCCAGGTCATGAACAGGATAATTCTCCTCATGCCGCTTTAATTATCATGAAGCATAGCAAATCACCTTGTCATTTTGCATGAGTACGCACTCTAGGCCAATGCAAGATGCATCGGTATAAACTTCAAATCCGCCACCTTCCACGGGTAATGCCAGTACAGGTGCTGTGGTGAGATGTTCCTTAAGAGCCAAGAATTTTTTTCACATTCCATTGTCCACTCAAAAGGATTTTTCTTCCTAGTGAGTCTTGTTAATTAAGGGAGCGATGATCTTGGAGAAATCTTTGATTAATCGACTATAGTAACTAGCCAGGCCAATGAAACTCCGAACTTTAGATACGGTATTTGGTCGGCTCTAATTCTTAACAGCCTCCACCTTAGAAGGATCCACTGCGATACCTTCTTTAGAAATGATGTGGCCAAGTAAATAGACCTCCTTAAGCCAAAACTCACATTTATTCAACTTAGCATAGAGTTGATGTTCCTGTAAGGTTCGCAACACAACCCTAAGATGTTCCTCGTGTTCCTCCTTCGTTTTAGAATAGATAAGGATATCATCAATGAACACGACTACGAATTGATCAAGATATGGTTGGAACACATTTTTCATTAGTTGCATGAATGCAGTAGGTGCATTAGTTAATCCAAACAGCATAACCACAAATTCAAAGTGTCCGTATCTACTACGAAAAGTAGTCTTATAAATGTCTTCCTCCTTGATCCTCAGTTGATGATAGCCCGACCTGAGGTCAATCTTGGAGAAGTACTCCGCGCTAGAAAGTTGGTCAAATAGCTCATCAATACGCGGCAGTGGATATTTATTTTTGATGGTAAGTTGATTCAACTGCCGGTAGTCGATGCATAACCTGAAGGAACCGTCCTTCTTCTTGACAAATAAGACCGGCGCACCCCAAGGGGATGTGCTAGGTTGAATGAAGCCTTTTTCTAGCAGCTCTTGGAGTTGCTTCTTTAATTCCTTCAACTCCGTAGGGGACATCCTGTAAGGAGATATTGACACAGGTGCTGCTCTGGGAACGAGTTCGATGGAGAAGTTTACTTCCATTTTGGGTGGTAAACCAGGTAGATCTAATGGGAACACATCGGGAAACTCTTTCACAATGGGAATATCTTCTAAGATAATTTCCTTGGAATCAGTGGTGATTACGGAGGCAAGAAAAGCTTCACAACCTTGTGAAATGAGTTTGCAAGCATGAAGAGATGGAATAAGGGTAGGATGTTTCCTATACTTGATGCCAAGAAAGGAAAATTGTGGGAGGCCTAGTTTCCAAAAAGAAATTATCCTATTGCGATAATTTATATAGGCATCATGGTCTACAAGCCAATCTGCACCTAGGATAGCATCGTAGCCTTCCATGTCAAGGCGTACGAGGTTTGCAGGGAGATTATGACCTTCTACCATTACCTCACTATCGGGGTAGTGGGTTGTGAGTTTAGTTCTGGGACCTAAGGGTGTGGTGATAGCTAGGTCCGAGGGTAGAGGAACTGATGAAATTGGCAAGGTTTTTGCAAAAGCAGCAGATATAAAAGAATGAGAAGCACCAGTATCAAATAGCACGAATGCAAGATGGGAGTAGATTTGAACAGTAACTTCCATTAGCCCATCATCCTTGGATGCTTCTTCATCATCCAAAATAGCGTTAAGATGAGCTTGTCGCTTACGTCCACTATTGGAAGATTGATCTTTCATAAGGGGGCAATCCAGCATGCGGTGCTCCCGGCTTCCACATCTTAAGCAAGCGCCGAGACGCTTTCAGCACTCCTCAGCCGCGTGGCCAAATTTCTTGCAAAACGTTCAAGCTGCCATGACTTGCTTATCTTCTTCCTTAACCTTCTTGTTCAAGTGATCATCCTTGCCCTTCCCATTCCGGGATCTCTTCTTGTTATCCCGAGAGTTGTAGGTGATGCTGAACTTTTCCTCTTTTCTTCCTCGCCGATCAGACTTTCGGCTCGGCTCCTCCCCTTTGCCTTTGAGTTTATCGACCTTCTCCAAGGTCTGTTCACACAACTGTCCCCGTTGGACCATCTCTGCGTAGGTCTGAATATTTTGTGGGCCAAGTTGCTGAATGAAGATGGGTCGCAGCCCATCCATGAAGCGATTGGCCTTTAGAAGATCAGTGCTCACTAAATGTTGAGCATGTGGTGCCAAGCGGGAAAATTGTAGTTCATATTATGCTGCTGTCATCATGCCTTGACGTAGCGATGTGAATTCCACCGTCTTCCTCTCCTTGACATGTTCGGAGAAGTATTTTGCTCGGAAGAGAGTGGGAAATCCCTCCCAAGTGTGTAGAGCATTCGGAGGCGGTGCCGGAATAGACTTCCACCAAGGTCGCGCATCTTTGTTGAGTTGGAACATGGCAAGATGAACCTTTTCTTGATTGGTGCATTACATGACGTCAAATATCTGATTCATCTCGTCGATCCAGTTCTCTGCTTCATCTAGGTTAGAAGATCCAGAGAACCGTGGGGGATTTAAGCTTCAAAATTTTTTGTGCAAGCTACCCGCGCCAGCCCTTGCACCAGCTTGGGCCACGGTTTGCAGGGCTTGGGTAAGACCTGCAACAGTTTGCTTTATCTCATCCCAGTTCACACGATGAGCCATCGAGAATCAAGGTACCTGAGAAAGTGGACATTTAGTTATCGGGAAGATTTACCATACGATAATTTCTATATAACTATCTCACCTCGAGTTCTACCCAATTCTCTCATGGGTTGGGAATTCCTTTCCTTGTTTCATAGGCATGGGTCCTTAAGCTTGGACTTGACCTATGACATGACATAATTTCCTAGGAATAAATAAGTCCTTAGACCTAGTGCTCTCATACCACTTTAACTGTCACGCCCCATGATTATGCAGCGAAAATAATCAGGAACGTGAACAGTCGGCTAGTACGCCTCAAGCGAGCAATACAATCAGAGCGCTAACACATTCACACATAAGAAATGAATGCAAATTATTTGCACAAAAAAATCTAACTTTTATTGATAATGATAATCAAATTACAAGTGTAGTTGACTCGATTCACTAGACTCTAATAAAGGAAAAATACATAGACTCGACTGGACTTAAAATTCTACTAGGCCTTCTCTTGATCTTTATTCACACCCGGATCCATCACTTGAATAGTCTGAATCTGACCAGCTAGAATTTCCTGAAAAAGATTGAAGAAGTAGGGAATGAGCACACATGCCCAGTAGGTATCTTCGTATCAACACGAAGGCATATGTTTAAATTATTTACATTTTTGCTCTAAGTAACAGTAATGCAATAGGACACACGGTATAACCCAAGGTAACAAGAGACAAGAACTATAGAGATATGATCTATGAGAACAATATTATGATTGGTCAAGATTTCAAGTTTGGCCTTTCAAGAACAAGAATGTACGAGCACGTAACTAGAAAGTACTTACACAACATTGTAAAGGCTATGCACTAGAAAGTCATTAACAAGCATGTAATTTCCATAATGAGCCTCGTAGATTTCACTCATTTATAAAAGAAAGTACTCCCAGTACAATGCGACGCTAGTATCATCGTACCCCATGGTTTATAGCACGTTTCTGACAATCAGTTGAGGGGACTAGCATGGAGCCTGTGGACACAATCCATGCCCGATCTTGCATCTTCAAGTTATAAATCCAGCTACTTCTACGAGACATAACAATAAAGTGTGGCCAATAATGTAACAAGTTCAATGATAGTTTCATGATAACAATATCAAGGTAAGAATGCCTCAATTAAGAACATGCGATTTCAAAGATTTGAGTTAGAACTAGGTCATGCCATGAAGAAAATTCGGCAGCATAATGGCATATTCTTTACTTTCCATAAGTTATTAATACCTTATTTGACAAGTGTTAAGTTCCAAGCGATCATTAGACCATCTAGGAACTTGGAAAACCCAACCCAAAGGTCAAACCTCGGGTTAGACAGAGTCAAGGATAAAGCGGTCGTTTACTGGACCATTTGTGGACAAAAAGCGGTCTCGGGCCAACCGCTAGACAAGGCTTAGCGGTCGTCTGAGGACCGTTTTCAACCAGAACTCAGAAAAATTCAGCAGCATAACGGCATATTCTTTACTTTCCATAAGTTATTAATACCTTATTTGACAAGTGTTAAGTTCCAAGCGATCATTAGACTATCTAGGAACTTGGAAAACCCAACCCAAAGGTCAAACCTCGGGTTAGACAGAGTCAAGGATAAAGCGGTCATTTACTGGACCGTTTGTGGACAAAAAGCGGTCTCGGGCCAACCGCTAGACAAGGCTTAGCGGTCGTCTGAGGACCGTTTTTAACCAGAACTTAGAAAAACATCGGTAATGCAAGTGCTTTCTAGACAATTTGGGTTTTGAGGGTACAACCAGCTCGGCGTCCTAGTGAGAATCCTAGGCTCGCGGAGTCTTATGGAGGCCTTGAAACAAAACCACCTAGTTCGGTGGAAGGAATATCCAACAGAGAGGATCACAAGTGCAAGATTCTGTGCTTAATGTGCCAAGTGTATCTAATGACTCCATACTGGAATACGTGTCATGTACTTATGAAAATGACTCAAGAGATAAGAGTGAAACGGTGAAACATACGGACAAAAACCATGATATTAACACCTCATAAATCATGTCCATATCATAGAAAATTATTTAATTACAAAATTATAACATTTGGCATGAAATTACATAATAATGAAAAATAAGGTTCTAAGACATGCTCATGCTGAAACAGGGTGTTTAATAGGAAAATAAACATATCTTTTAGTGAAAAATAACATAATTATAGGGTTTCTAATATGCACAATTCAACTAGGCTCGGATTGGTTCACAGAACCAAATAGCGGTCAGGGTTTGGCCACATAGTGTCCCAGACTGTCTTGCGATAAGCTGCAGGAAAGGTATACAGACGGTCACCTATTAGACCGCTAGGGTTCCTTGTGGTCCCGTTAAGGCCGCCTTCTGTCTGGAGACAGAAGCTATAAAATAGTAAAATAAAATTCTAACCTAGGTCATGTTATGCATGGAAAACGATGTAATCACGTAGCTAAGTCATGTTAGAAGGTAATTAGGCCATGAACATGCATAGGTTGTTAGAAATAAACAAGAAATTTCTATTTTTATCTTATTAGGGCTAGGTGTATGCATGGGAAATGAACTTACTGCGCAGTCTCAATAAAACATAAAATACTCCACGTACGATGCATGAAAACAACAAAAAATTGAGGGCTTTTATTCCTAACTTCAAGTTCAAGCCATTCATGAGATAACCTACCTCTGGACAGAGCTCTAAACTTCGAATTTAGGGCTGGAAGTTGACCCTAGTTTCTACTCGTTCAAAACCAAACCAGTAACTTCGTGGCATTCTAACTTCTTATCCTCTTCACCTAATACCACGAAATTTGGAGGGTAGATAGAGATTACAAAGGTGAACAATTAAGTCTAAATAACCAACTTCCAATTACCTCATTTAGGGCTTCTAATTTGCTGATCAATCTGGGTCTGTTGCACAAGTTCTTTGTTTGTTTGCACCGAACCAGCGACTTTGCAAGCTTCTATCTTTCTGATGGCTTGATCTCCTAAGATGAAATTTTGAGGGTAGTTAGACCTTACTGTTATGAATAAAATATTCTATAGAACTTACCTGAAATAATGCTTCCTTACTGATGGGAATCGACGCCGAGCATGTACATTTTATTTTACATTTATGTCCTTTAGTTTATTTTTATATCCATGGGAAAGCATATGCGCAATTGTAAGGCTTTGTAAGCTAATGCGTCATTCCCTTGGATTATGTGGGTTTTTGTGCAAATATGTAGTAGGTCCAGCTAGGGGGCCCTCACCCCTTTCCCATTGGTCCAGGTCATCCTTGTGCGGCTGGTCAACCCTCCTAGGTGGCATCTAGAAGATTTGACAAGTCAATTGTCCACATGCGAGACAAGTGACCAAAATTGTCAATGGGTAGGCTACCTACCCATTCAACTCACCTTCATGGTCAAGGGGGCGCCCCCTTCCACTAGACATAATTAGGATTTTTTTTTATTTATTTTGTGTGTTGGCCACACTTAATCTAGGCCATTCCTTCCCCATCCCTAGATCCAATGGTAGAGATTGGATTTGATGTGTAGCATATATATACTTGTATTTTTCCATTTAGAACAATTAATGAATAGAAAAAAAGCATTTGAAGCTTGGAGATTTGCGCCCCCTTCCTCTCTCCTGGAGTTCTCCCCTCAACCCCTCTGTAATTCTAGAGTGAATCCATCCTCTATCATCCCTTCTCCACCTCTGATCTTCATCGGTGCAGCCGCCGTCGCCGTTCGTGCCACCATCGAGCCGCCGCGAAGTCATCTTTGGTATTCTGTCAATCCAGGACAGAAGCATCTTTCCCGAATTTCTGCTCACACCTCCCTCCTCCTCTGGAGCTGAAATTTTCAGGAGTGGTTCCCCTCTCAAACCCCTATCTTCACAAAAAAAATTCAAGTCAAAATTCCTTCCTTTGGTATTTTTCAATTTTTGTTCCCCTTCTATTCCCAGATCTGCCAGGTTTCTGTCTACAGTGACAGTAACTCTTAGTTTTGCATATCTGGGCCACTTTTTAAGTTTTACATGAGCTCCCAATTTTATTGGAAGTTCTGTCCACTTGTTCCCATCCCCATGCATTTTCTTGATTTTTTTCAGCCCTCTACATATTTTATAAAATGTGTCCAAGATCCTAAACCTGTTCTGTCTGCATCAGTCTAGATCCGACCCTTTGCTAGTGTAAACTCTCTAGAAAATCCAAACGTCCATATTTTCCAGATCTAAAAATACCCCTGGTTTCATAAATTGAACCTCCACAACTTTTCTGAAGAACCCAACTTCAGATTCAGAGGTCTACCCATCAGTCAACGCCAACTCTCAGAAAAAGAAGTTTCTGCCAGAGTAGATCTGAAAAGGAGAACATCAGCCTTCAAAATTCTCCCACCAGAAATACAGAGTTGATGATTTTTCTGTGATCCCATAGGTCGAAGCCCTTTGAAGCAGCTTTCCAAAGGCGCCAGTTTCATAGCATTCTGACATCGGTGCTAGTCTCAGCAAGCGATCTCGTCGGGTCGCGCGCCAGAAAATAGAACCGGCAGGTCCGTGGCTGGTTATTCTGACGGGTGCCGATCGGAGCCGCCCGGCTTCCGACCGACGTTCCAGTGCACCGCCACCCTAGGGGAGTACTCCCCCAAGTGTTCTCAATACAGCGGTTTCGCCCGGCCCCACACGGCCCCTCCGACCAGCACGTGGGCCCCACAGTCAAGAGTTCGTGTGCTGCTAAAGCTACGCGAGAAGCCGCCTGTCAACCCGGAATCGGTCCTCCCGGGCCCACTTGTGTAGCCCTTTACCTCCCTGGGTGGAATGGGCAGTAGTCCATTGCTGTAATAATGTGTATTAATCATCCCGGGAGTACGAGTTCGACCGGGTCCGTCTTCCCCACGCCGAGCACATGGAGGTATCGTATTCGCTCCTACACTTGGCATTTTGCTTTATTTCATATATGCTTTATATGCCGCTGCTAGAGAGCATGTTTTAGGATCTAGCTCGCTATATTTTTTCATATCACCGTTGCTGCGAGAGAGAGTGTGACCGTCTCGTGACCCGATCTGGGCACAAGAGAGAGCTGACCACCCTAGCTCACTGCCGATTTCTCAACCGCGCACGTCCGACGCTTCCCTCGCTAAGGGACAATTGCGAGCTCGTCTAGAGTCCAAGGATCACATTCCTAATTCGAGTCGAGTCCGTGGTCCGTCCCGCATCAATTTGGTATCAGAGCGTGGTTGAGTCTAGGGTGTCAAAAAAAAGTGTCATTTACGTCTAGCCATTAGTCATTGTCTAAGTCGTGTTTAGAGTCATCATTGTTTTAAAATAAAAAAAGTGTCTCTTTTTGCATTACATCCCAATAACCCAGTATATCAAAAGGTGTTGTCCGAATGTTAGGCTACGCCTATCGGGAAGGCCGCACACTTGCGCGAGTGATCTGCGGATCGGTTATCTCCGCCACGTACCGAGTTTTGGTTATGTCTAGTGCATTAGTTAGCATCACATTTTACTTTAAAAAAAATGGTCTTGCATCTCCATTCCTAGGGGACCCAACCCCATCTTTGCAACCATGGCCGCATCCAGTGCCTATAGTCCCGATGAAGTGGGCGCAATGTTCCAAGCCATGATGGGACAAGTGTAAAGGTTTAGTACAAGCCTAGATCGGTTTTGTACTAGCTTAGATCGATTTACTATCGGGGTAGATTGGTTGTTCCCGGAACCACCCCAAGGACCCCTTCTCCACGAGAAGGACATTCCTTCACCACTCGAGAGAGCTCCAATGGCATCACCCTTTATTTCCGAACTTGCTTCGGAACCCTCTCATTTGGAGCCACCCAAGCCCGAGCTACCTGTGTTTCTAACGGGTACGCTTTTCATAGCTGAGCCGCTTCTTAATTGGCTCAAGGATGGCTTGGTCCCACATCCCTTCCCATCCATGGACCCCACCTTACCTTTAGTGCCGGTCAACTCATTCCATACCACATTTTGATCTAGTCACCATGTTGACACGTTAGACGATCTTGTCATGGGATTAGATTCACAATGGAAGTTGACGCACCTACTGGCCCGAGGCTTTGACCAACCCGCTAGTCTTAGCTTCACCCATCCGGCCTTAGGGTGCATTACCTCCGAGTGCACCGTGGGTTGTGTCACCACGGAGATTCTATTATTCCTCCCCATGTCGGCCGAATCCGACTTCACCCCCTTTCTCCCAAGGGAGGAATCTTATTTTCTACACATGTCCATCGTCCCACCGATCATAATGTATGGCGGTGATTATGAATTCTAAACTTAGGACCATGTCATGTTGGAACCCATCTCACGGGGTCATACCTTCTTCGACCCTTTTGACCCCCTTACTAGTGAATCTCCCGAGCCTCCATCTTCACTCCACTTCCTCCGCGGAGTTCACTATCACGCCTTTTCTACTCGGACCAAACAACCTCTACATAGCCATAGGTCCGACCCATCATTTAGGGGTAATGAAGACTTTGGTTTCCCCGATCCATCTAAACCACCCGCACCTCCCGGACTTCCCACATCCAAGCCCAATGTCCATGATTAGTGCATCATAGGATGTCTAGGAGTTCCCCATGACGTCAACCTCCGATTACGTCAAATGCATGCATGGCACACATTCGGGTGTCCTGGTCCGCCGTCACCCATGTACGGGTCGGACTAACAATAGGTTTGTCTAGAGTTATGCATGAGTCAGTGTGTTTTCTTTGTGTCGATTGTTTATGTGGTTTGCATACGTGTGTTAGTGCTTGGAGAGTCTGCATGTGTCTTGTGCAAACTCGTTGATGGTCTCTTATGAGTGAGAGGCGAGTGGACTCGCTCGATGAGTATGGGATCGGTTCTATATCTACACCCAGATCTAGTCACCTACAGGGACTCAGCGGTGATTCCTAGTGAGTCTTCAAGCCACCACCTCCCCTTTTGAGAGTGCCCCACTCGGAGTGTCCACCTCTAGCTCATAGCAGCTTGTGCATATCGAGTATATATGGAATAAGCAGGTGATAGTCACTTGGAGTGGAGCATATCTGCGTTACTTGGCACGGTGACGGATCCGCCGGAGTACTCGAGCAGCCGCACCCCTTACTCGACGGGGTCGAGTTCCTCCCACCCGGGGAGAGTTGATGGGAATCGACGCCGAGCATGTACATTTTATTTTACATTTACGTCCTTTAGTTTATTTTTATATCCATGGGAAATCATATGCGCAATTGTAAGGCTTTGTAAGCTAATACGTCATTCCCTTGGATTGTGTGGGTTTTTGTGCAAATATGTAGTAGGTCCAGCTAGGGGGCCCTCACCCCTTTCCCATTGGTCCAAGTCATCCTTGTGGGGCTGGTCAACTCTCCTAGGTGGCATCTAGAAGCTTTGACAAGTCAATTGTCCACATGGGAGACAAGTGACCAAAATTGTCAATGGGTAGGCTACCTACCCATTTAACTCACCTTCATGGTCAAGGGGGCGCCCCCTTCCACTAGACATAATTAGGATTTTTTTTATTTATTTTGTGTGTTGGCCACACTTAATCTAGGCCATTCCTTCCCCATCCCTAGATCCAATGGTGGAGATTGGATTTGATGTGTAGCATATATATACCTGTATTTTTTCATTTAGAACAATGAATGAATAGAAAAAAAGCATTTGGAGCTTGGAGATTTGCACCCCCTTCCTCTCTCCTGGAGTTCTCCCCTCAACCCCTTTGCAATTCTAGAGTGAATCACTCCTCTATCATCCCTTATCCACCTCCGATCTTCATCGGTGCCGCCACCGCCGCCGTTCGTGCCGCCATCGAGTCGTCGCGAAGTCGTCTTTAGTATTCTGTCCATCCAGGACAGAAGTATCTTCCCCGAATTTCTGCTCCCACCTCCCTCCTCCTATGGAGCTGAAATTTTTAGGAGTGGTTCCCCTCTCAAACCCCTATCTTCACAAAAACATTTAAGCCAAAATCCCTTCCTTTGGTATTTTTCAATTTTCGTTCCCCTTCTATTCCCAAATCTGCCAGGTTTCTATCTACAGTGACAGCAACTCTGAGTTTTGCATATCCGGGCCACTTTTTGAGTTTTACAGGAGCTCCCAATTTTATTTAAAGTTTTGTCGACATGTCCCAATCCCCAAAAATTTTCTTGATTTTTGTTCAGCCCTCTACATATTTTCTAAAATTCGTCCAAGTTCCCAAACCTGTTCTGTCTGCATCAGTCCAGATCTGACCCTTCGCCAGTGTAAACTCTCTAGAAAATCCAAACGTCCATATTTTCCAGATCTAAACATACCCCTGGTTTTCTATCTTGAACCTCCACAACTTTTCTGAAGAACCCAACTTCAGATTCAGAGGTCTACCTATCAGTCAACGCCAACTCTCATGAAAAGAAGTTTCTGCCAGAGCAGATCTGAAAAGGAGAACAACAGCCTTCAAAATTTGCCCACCAGAAATACAGAGCTGATGATTTTTTTGTGATCCCATGGGGTCTAAGCCCTTCGAAGAAGCTTTCCAACGGCGTTGGTTTCATCGCATTCTGACATCGGTGCTGGTCGCAGCAAGCGATCTCGTCGGGTCGCGCGCCAGAAAATAGAACCGGCAGGTCCGTGGCGGTTATTCCGGTGGGTGCCGATCGGAGCCGCCCGGCTTCCGACCGACGTTCCAGCATGCTGCCACCCTAGGGGAGTACTCCCCCAGGTGTTCCCAATACAACGGTGTCACCCGGCCCCGCACGGCCCCTCCGACCAGCACGTGGGCCCCACAGTCACGAGTTCGTGTGCTACTAAAACTATGAGAGAAGCCTCCCGTCAACCCGGAATCGGTCCTCCCGGGCCCACTTATGTAGCCCTTTACCTCCCTGTGTGGAGTGGGCAGTAGTCCATTACTGTAATAATGTGTATTAATTATCCCGGGAGTACGAGTTCGGCTAGGTCCGTCTTCCCCACGCCGAGCGCGTGGAGGTATCGTATTCGCTCCTACACTTGGCATTTTGCTTTATTTCATATATGCTTTATATGCCGCTGCTAGAGAGCATGTTTTAGGAGCTAGCTTGGTATATTTTTTCATATCACCGCTGCTGCGAGAGAGAGCGTGACCGTCCCGTGACCCGATCTGGGCACAAGAGAGAGCCGACCACCCTAGCCCACTGTCGGTTTCTCAACCGCGCACGTCCGACGCTTCCCTCGCTATGGGACAATTGTGAGCTCGTCTAGAGTCCAAGGATCGCATTCCTAATTCGAGTCGAGTCCGTGGTCCATCCCGCATCACTTACCTTTGTTCCACGCGAGCCAAAAGTAAGGGTCGAACATGTGAAACTTGAAATCTATTTATCGGGTTAGCTAGGGTTTTGGAGGTTAGAACGAACCTAGAGTCCTAATTAGGACATGTAATCGACCCAATTGCATTCTAGGCTCTTCTAACTAAGGGATAGCATCGATCCTACACGATTTGGATGCCGAAGATCCAAGCTTTTCACGTTTCTCTGCTGTTCGTGATCAGACGGATAGTAGCGGTCGTTTGGAGACCCTTTTATGCCTCATGTGGTCCCTCGATAGACCATTTTACCCGTTGGCGCCAAATTTGAACTATTTCAAACTCTTTTGATATTATCTCCCATTATTAGCCTATTTATCCCTTTAAAATCTAAATGATGCTTCCAGAATATGGGTTAGGCTTTTTTTTTGTTACGTGGCCTATTTAAATGGGCTTGGTCCATTAATTAGTATAGGACCTTTTTAATTTAGCTAACAATTCCTTAATTCATTTAATAACCCATTAAGCTTGGATTAATTCTATTTAACTCCAAAAAATCTCAAAAAATTCTAAAATTCCTTATATAAAATTTTGGGGTATTACGATAGTAGCTGGATTGATGATTACGATTGTCCAAACGTTGGGGCGGCTGGCAGGTGACCTTTCAGAGTAAAACCCATATTGCGGTCCTCATAGGGGCTGCATTTTGGTCACGGCCCCAGTGGGAACCACGATCATCACTTGTAAGCCGGCTTGCTCCCATCGTCATTCCCATCATTTGATGTGAGACAGCCTAGGAATGCGAGGATTGACTGACCCGACTCGCCTAAGATGTGATAGCAAGCACAAGCAAGAATGCGAGACCATATGCCAATGGACAGACTAACGCTATGCAACCCAACCCCGGGGTGACTCGACGATGGTAGGGTAGCTGCCCTATGGTTAGCCCTCATTGGTTTGCTGCTAGTAGAGCTCAGTTGACCCTCCCTTGGATTGGATTGCCTGCGAATAGCGAGGTAGGCCTCGTGCCTTGGGAGCACAATTTTCGCTCACTCTCTCTCGCCGCAGTGGTCGCTCGATGAGGGTGGAACCTCGAGACCAAGCGCTCTCTTTCCTCACCGGCAAAGCATGAAAAAACATGGAATGAGCAGTGAGAAATGCAGCAAGTACCATGCACTTACCTAGTCGGTTTGAAGAAATCAACCCTAGGCTGGAGATGAGGGTGAAAGCGTCCCGCACGCTGCGCCGATGTAGGTTGACCTGTTGTTCACTATTACAACATGAAACGCCTCATGCAGGAGGACTGGTGATGGGGCGGGGAAAGAGGAAATTACATCTACGGTACCTCCACATAGGGAGGGGCTATCAGCTAGCCAAGCACGAGGAGGGGAAAGGCGCAGGAGTGCTGTTCTATCCTCGCGCGCGGGCAGACTGGGCAACCAGACCCTTGTCTGTTGTCGAGGGCATCTCACAGTTGCTGGGGAGCAGCTTCATGAACTCGGCTTTGGGGTGGTCCTGGGATCATCCTCAATAACCTTGGGGTGGACCATCACCAGCAGAGAGGAATCAAAGTCATGGAGGGGGCGCGATCCTGGGTTGGTCTACATAGACGGACAGGTACAGATCGGACCGGCACGGATGTCGGGGACGAGCTACTTGCAAGTGGGAAGATTTGGGTGCATGGACTTGTAGCAGTCTGTAGGGATGATGAGAGGAGTCCCCCACGTGGAGGGCGTGGCCATGTGACGACTATGGAGATCATGATCGGTCACTGACATGCTTGCTGGCAGACTGGTCGCACTCTCTGCGCACGTGATAAAAAATAACAGGCAGGACCGGATCCGGGGTCGGATGGCCTTCAAGTCTATACCTGGTGTGAAGAGGAATCAATGTGGAACATTCCAAGGGCTGGGCTTGCACTAGTTCGTCGCAGGGCCGCAGCGGTTGCCTCTGTAACAGAGAGCTAGTATGCAGTCGGGTCAGGTGAATGCAGCCCTGTGCGTGTTGATGGGAACGATCATATGGGTAAACCTGGGGCGGGATGGCCGTCGGCTCATGTAGAGGTTGCAGAGGTCACGGCGAAGGACCTCTCACAGGCGGGACTTGTCCTGGGAAGCAGCTGGGATGTTGGAGAAGGCCCTAAGTCAGTGGTGCGGTTCTACTATAGAGCTTCTCTACAGGTTCTGAGTTTATTGCGAGGATGAGCGATGCCGAAGAGGTGGCGGTAGTGCACTAGTTAGAGAGGGAGGAAGAAAGGTGGTGTGGCTTGGTCTAGAGGAGTTTGGGAGAAGGAGATGTTGCTTTTTGGTGAGGGAATGGGGGTTGGGGTCATAGCTTGGTGTGGGTGGAGGGAGAATGGTGAGGTGGAGGCTTAGGTTGCAAAGGTTTATGGTTGAATTGATGGTGGATGTCAAGGGTTGGGTCAAGGGGTGTCTTGGGTGATGAAAGGGTGCTTGGGAAAGGTGGAAGGAGGTATTGGGAAGTGAAGAGTTGTCTAGGGAGCTAAAGAGGTGCTTGGGTGGATGTGGAGGATTAATGGTGGAGGTGGGTTAGTGTATAGGGAATCCGAAGGGTTATGGTGAGGTGGTGGTCAAGGGCTGATGTGGAAGATGATGTGGCAAGCTCGGATGATGTGGACGGGGTGGGGAGATGAGGGGGGCACTAGCTAGAGAGAGAGAGGGGTAGATAGAGAGAGAATGGCGCAAGAGAGAGAGAGAGAGAGGGCGAAGGTAGGAGAAGAAGGGGGATAAGGGGAAGACTCTCACTTCCCAAGGGCCTCTCATGCTAGAATCTGGTCTCTCACCAAAGCACACACAAGGGAATTCTGAAAACTCAAAACTTCATTAGCTTCTACTAGAGCTCAAGGGGTCCTATTTATAGGAGCCTGAATTTTACATGACCACATTACCCTTTTCTTTCAACAGAATACCCTTTGCTGTCCAAGGAGGTAATCTAAAGACCTAATGACTCAAAACATAGGCAAATAACCATGAAACATAGGCACATTACAAAAATAAAAGGGAAAACTTGCATAGATATGACTCAAAAAAAGGGAAAAATGCATAAAATGACTCTTAGAATGATGGCGGATGCATCCAGGTGCACAACTACTCGGCTCTAAAGTGAAGTGACGGTCCGAGCCAAAGTGAATCTCAGGAGATGTCTTCATCAAATCTCCCGGGGTGCAGAGAGCTCGACCTCATCGAGTAAAGGTCCACCCCGCTCTAGTAGCGCTCTAGAAGGTCCGGGTCAAGCTACAGCAGGTCCTCCTGACTCACCCATGAATCCTCCGATGGGTCCGATCCTTCCACCTAATGAGGTAGCGCTACTATACCTTGCTCCTTGTGGTGGTAACCTATTCATACAGTATTTTCTTAATTTGCTCATGCCAGGCTCTATAGGCTGAAGGTGGTCGCATTGGGGTAGGCTCTCTTTCAAGGGTGGTAATAAGCTCAATGTTCTCACTAGGAACCACCGCAAGGCCCTTGTAGGGCACGAGGTCTGCCACGTTGAAGGTGGGGCTAATTCCATAGTCTGTAGGGAGGTCCAACTCATAAGCGTTTTGGCCAATGCGCCTCAAGACCTTGAAGGGTCCTTTCCCACGGGGTCTCAGCTTTGAAGAGGCTCCAGGGAAGAGCCTCTCAGTCCTCACCATCACAGAGTCACCCTCTTGGAACTCTTGGTGGTGCCTATGAGAGTATGCCTATCTTTTGTAGATCTCATTGCTCTTACTAATGTGCTTGCGTATCTGCTCATGCAACTCTCTAATATGCTGTGCAAATGACCTTATAGACATAAAACTCTAGCATGCTGAGATAGGGGAATGAGATCAGAAGGCTTCCTAGGCTTGTACCCATGCACGACCTCAAATGGACTCATCCTTATTGTCCTATTGACCGAATTGTTGTATGCAAACTCAGCCCGTGGTAAGATGAGATCCCAATTCCCTGGGTGGTCCCCGACAGGACACCTAAGTAGGGTTCCTAGACTCTAGTTAAAAACCTCAGTTTGGCTGTCAGTTTGGGGATGGTAGGTAGTGGAGAACTTCAGAAGGGTGCCCATCAAGTGCCAAAGGGCCTTCCAGAAATAACTAGTGAACTTCACATCTCGATCGGACACAATTATTTTAGGTAGCCCATGGAGGCAGACTACCTCATCAAAGAAAAGTCAAGCAACCCTAGAAGCGTATGAGGTTTTGGAGCAGGGGATGAAATAGGCCATCTTGGAGAATCTGTCTACCACCACAAAGATAGAATCATGCCTACGCTGAGTCTTGGGTAGGCCAAGCACAAAGTCCATGCCAATGTCTTGCCATGGACAGTCGGGGATAGGAAGAGGGGTGTATAGGTTAGTGTTTTGTTTGACTTGCTTAGCCGAGGCGCAGGTGCGACATTGGCCTACAATCTTGGTGGCATCCCTCTTAAGGCTAGGCCAGAAGAATTGACTCTCAACAATCTCAATGGTCAGGTGTACCCCAAAATGTCTCGCAGGACCTCCAGCATGAAGCTCCAAACCAAGAAATCTCGGACTGATGTCCGGGGAATGCACAACTTAGATCCTCTGAAGAGGTAACCATCTTAGAGAAGATACCCCTCATGCTCTCCAGATGGATGTGAACTCAAGGTGGAGTAAATGTCTCCAAAGTTGGGGCAATCACAGTATTCATCCTTCAATCTATCAAATCTAGTGACTTCTACCTGGACAGATGAGAGTAATGTCACTCTCCTACTGAACGCATCAGTGGCATGATTTTCACTCTAGCCTTGTGTTTGAGGACAAATGTGAAAGACTGGATGTACTCTACCCATCGGGCATGGCGGGCACTCAACTTCTATTTCATTGTCTATTTCGTACATAGCATGGGGATACATTTATAACGGGATAGGGGAAGGGGAAACATCATTACAATAGTAATTAAACATGGGGAATAGCATCTGGATTGATGATTTCGATCATCCAAATGTCGGGGCAGCTAGCAGGTGACCTTTCGGAGCAAAAACCTAGATCGAGGTCCTCATAGGGGCCGCGATCTGGTCACGGCCCTAGTGGGAACCACGATCATCACCTATAAGCCAGCTTGCTCCTGTCATTGTTCCCATCATTTGATGTGAGACAACTTGGGAATACGGGGATTGACTGACTCGACTTGCCTAAGAGGCGATAGCAAGCACAAGGAAGAATGCGAGACCAAACACCGACAGATGGACTAACGCTGCGCAACCCAGCCCCAGGGTGACTTGGCGATGGTAGGGTTGCTGCCCTATGGTCAGCCCTCGTTGGTTTGAGTGCCAGCAGAGCTTGGTTGACCCTCCCTTGGATTGGAATGCCCGCGAACAGCGAGGTAGGCCTCGTTCTTTGGGGGCACGATTTTCATTCACTCTTTATCGCCGCGGTGGTCGCTCGACGAGGGTGGAACCTCGGAACCAAGCGCTCTCTTTCCTCACCGGTAGAGCATGAAAAAATACTGAATGAACAGCGAGAAATGGAGCATGTACCATGCACTTACCTGTTTGGTTTGAAGAAATCAACCCTCGACCGGAGACGAGGGTGGGTGGGGAAGCGTGCGGACGCGTCCCGCATGCTGCACCGATGTAGCTTGACTTACTTATCACTGTTACAACATGAAATGCCTCACACAGGAGGGGTGGCGACGGGGCGGGGAAATAGGAAATTACATCCATGGTACCTCCATGCAGGGAGGGGCTATTAGCTAGCCAAGCACAAGGAGAGGGAAGGCACATGAGCACTGTTCTGTCCTCGCGCAGGGGTAGACTGGGCAACCGGACCCTTGTCCATTGCCGAGGGTGTCTCACAGTGGCTGGGCAGCAGCTCCAAAAACTAGGCTCCGGGGTGGTGTAGGCGTCGGAAGTGGTGTGAGTGGGTGTGGCTCAATCGATGGTGCTGTTGGGCCTACAGTGCACGGGTTAGAAAGACAGAAATGGGGTGATCACCAGAGACTTATACTTGAGCCTCACATGGATAGGATGATCGTGAATGCCTTAGGAATGGGAGATGTGGGTTCTTCTTGTCCTCGCTCTCGGCTGAGCAAGAATGGGGAGCTCTGCGAGTCGGTGACGATGTTCCTGCAAATCAACCAGTAAAGAGAAGGAAACCTATTAGACTTTGATAGTGTAGTATATGCTCAAACCCAAAAAGAAAACATGAAATTGGGGGTGATCATAGCGGGAAGGGGGTTGGGAAGGGGGATGGCCGAGACTTTCGACCATCCGCCTTCCCTATGTTTTGGATTGAAAACCTCTTTGTAATAGGGATCTAGGAGAATCTAGTATGCATGTAATGCAGTAAAACAGAAAGAAATGTAGCAAGATGGAGAACAAGGGAAGAAGGACGGGGTTTGCCTGTCGACCAACAGGAGGCGGCCAATCTCATGGCCGTTCAGAGGTGGTGGGCAGCCATGTCGATGGCCGCCTTCAACAAGCTTCGCTTCCTCTCACAGCAGACACAGACTCTCTCCCCTGGATGAAGCTCTTCGATGGGACGGAGGTGAGGGAGGGCAGCTGCTAGAACCTCTCGAAACATCTCCCCAGAATGTCCCCCACCCCCCGTGAGATGGTTCCAGATGGGGTTTTGTATGTGGGGGCTTTCCCTCCATCCCCTCATTCGAAAATAGAGTACGTGTGAGACTGTGCGTGCCTCCACCTCTCGAAGTGGGAATAGGTGTGGAGGACATGCCTGGAGTGGGCGGATCGTGGAGTTGAAAGATAGTTATCAGTAGGCGACTTGGTCGATGGCCATTTCAAAGGGAGCTGGGCAGCCAAGGTTGTGGCCGCCTTGAGGATTGGACGGCCAGGAGTCTGGCCGCCTTGAGGTCTGGGCGGCTAGCAGTCTCGCAACCTTGGCTGGGTTGGGCAGCCAGGTATCTGGCCACCTTGAAGTTCTGGGTGGCCAGCACCCTGGCCGCCTAGGGTTCAGTGCAAAGATATATAATAACCTCAAAAAAAATTGCCAAGAGAAAGTGATAGGGTGGAGCCTACCTAGAGAAGGATGAGACCCCACACTTCCAATAAACCAAGAGAAAGCGTCACTTCTATGATGGCTAGACAAGATCCATGAGATGTATGAAATTAGGCATCTACAGGTGGTTCCTAGGACCATCCTCAATAACCTCAGGGTGGACTAGCACCAGTGGAGAGGAAGCGAAGTCGTGGAGGGGGCGCGATCTCTAGTTGGTCTGCACAAGCGGGCAGGTGCAGATCGGACCCACACAGACGTCGGGGATGAGCTACTCGCAAGGGAGAATATCTGGGTGTAGGGACTTGTAGCAGTCTGTGGAGATGATGGGAGGAGTCAGCCACGTGGAGGGCATGGCCAGGTGACGACTGTGGAGACAGTGATCGGTCACCAACGTGCTTGCAGGCAGACTGGTTGCAGTCTCTGCACACGCTGTCGAAAATGGTAGGCAAGACCGGATCCGGGGATGGATGGCTTTCAAGTCTATACTCGACACGAAGAGGACTTGGCGAGGAACATTCCAGGGGCTGGGCTTGCACTAGCTCACAGCAAGGCCACAACGGTTGGCTCTATAACAGAGAGCTAGTCTACAGTCGGGTCAGGCAAACGCAGCCCTGCGTGTGTTGACGGAAATGACCATATGGGCAGACCCAGGGGCGGGATGGCAGCTAGCTCATTCTGGGGTGGTAGAGGTCACAGCAAAAGACCTCTCAGAGGTGGGACTCATCTTGGGAAGCAGTGGGGATATCGGAGAAGGCCCTGCTTTAGAGGCGCAGTTCTGTTGTAGAGCTTCTCTGTAAGTTCTGAGTTCACTGCGAAGATGAGCGTTGTTGAGGAGGTGGCAGTGGTGTACTAGGTAGAGAGGGAGGAAGAAGGGTGGTGTGGCTTGGTTTAGAGGAGTTTGGGAGAAGGAGATGTTGCTGTTTGGTGAGGGAGTGGGGGTTGGGGTTGTAGCTTGGTGTGGGTGGAGAGAGAATGGTGAGGTGGAGGCTTAGGTGGCAGAGGTTTATGGTTGAATTGATGATGGATGTCAAGGGTTGGGTCAAGGGGTGTCTTGGGTGATGAAAGGGTGATTGGGAAAGGTGGAAGGAGGTATTGGGAAGTGAAGGGTTGTCTAGGGAGCTGAAGAGGTGCTTGGGTGGATGTGGAGGATTAATGGTGGAGGTGGGTGGGTGTATGGGAAATTTGAAGCGTTGTGGTGAGGTGGCGGTCAAGGGCTTATGTGGAAGATGATGTGGCAGGCTCGACTGATGTGGACAGGATGGGAGATGAGGGGGGGCGCTGGCTAGAGAGAGAGAGAATGGCATAAGAGAGAGAGAGGACAAAGGTAGGAGAAGGAGGATAAGGGGAAGCCTCTCACTTCCCAAGGGCCTCTCACCCTAGAATTTGGTCCCCCCCTAAGCACACATAAGGGAATTCTGAAAACTCAAAACTTCATTAGCTTCCACTAGAGCTCAAGGGGTCCCATTTACAGGAGCCCGAATTTTACATGACCACATTGCTCTTTTCTTTCAACAAAATACCCCTTGCTGTTCAAGGAGGTAATCCAAGGGCCTAATGACTCAAAACATAGGCAAATAACTATGAAACATAGACATTACAACATTGATCTTGGTCACACTCTGGCTGGGAGAGGATCCCTACTATTAGGAGTTTACTAATATTTAATTGTTCCTTTGATTAGGGTAGTTTGTGTTTCTCATGTTGGAATCATTCGTAAGGTAGGAAGTCTCTTGTATTTCGTAGGAAGGGGAGATTCTCTTGTATTTCTTAGGGGGCTATCCCTTTTCAAGGAGGTTTTGAGTCCCTTGAGTTTCCCTTTCCCTATTTAAGGCGATGTACTTCTCCATTTGGATATACCGTATTTTTATGATTCAAGGGATTTTTTCCTCTTTTCTTCTAGTTGAGAGATCTATACTCCAAGAGGGAGTTGGGGTAAGAGGATCTGGTTACACCCATTCTCTTCCGTACTACTACCCTTACATCTCCTTCTCCAACCTAAACCCTACGTTCTTTAACCCTAGCTTCCCCTAACCACCCTTCCTTTTGTAATGACCCAAGATCCAAATATCGAGAAAAATCTCGATGCTCTTGAATCACTACAAGAAATGGGACCTATAGCCATGAATTTTACCTACGCTTTCAAAAAACATTGGTATATACGACGTATTCCGACGTTTTTAAAAACATATAGGTAAATTTCCTACGTTTCATTATAGCATAGCAATATGGTCATCTTATTCCGATGGTTTTTTAAAAAATGTAGGAAAAGATCATATATTTCGACAGTTTTTAAGTAAACGTGAGAATAGACCTTAGATATTATTTCACTTTTAATAAAACGTAACAATAAGTCACTTCAAAAAAAAGTAGGAATAGGCTCTGACCTCGATGGTGGCAAAACTGCCGCTCGAGCTTTTATGTTAGCGCCCGAGCTTTGATGAGCTCCATCTCCCTCTTTCTGTTCCTCCGTCACCCCTTCCCCTTTGATCTTCTCCCTAGATCTTCGCCCTCTCCTTCTTCATTCTCTTCCCCACTAAAACCCTAGCCGCGCTCTTCGTCGGCCTCACCCGCCACCTCCGCCTGCTCACCGCCAGATCGCCGCTCCCACCCTCCTTCCCCACTACAGCAGCCTCCCCTCCGCTTTAGCACATGAATAGGACCACGGCCACCACGACTCCCCAGAGCCGCCATCGCCTCCCGCCTTTCACATGCCCTCCACCGCAAACGATGACAACAGCAGCCCTGTCGCCACCACTGCGGGCTACCTCTGAACCGCCTCCAACGTGCTCGCTCTATTCCCCCTTTCTTTTCCCTGCAATCTCGCGCCGCCCGCCAGCCCCATCACCGACCGTCGAGATCCCTGCCACACCTTCCTCTTCTTCTTCCACAGCCTATTGCCCCCTTCCTCTTCTTCTTCCTCTTCTATTTTCTCCCAAACCCTGCAACCAGCTACCATCAACCCTAATCCCTCTCGCCCTCAGCCATTCTCCTTCAGCCTGCTGCCCCCTTCCTCCTCTTGTATTTGCTCACAGACCCAACAACTACGAAGTTGCATATCAACCACCTTCACTGGCCCCCTGCCTGTAGTGTCGACCCCATCAGCCTCCTGCCACCGCGACCCCATCCACTGCTCACGTGCTTCCACGCAGCTCTACCGTGATTGTGTAGTCCACGCTGCCTGCTCATACCTAGCCACAGCTGCCCCATCTAGTGTGGTCCCATTTGGCTAGCACTGCCTCTCCACACTGCCTGGTCACACCTACCCGACCATCATCGGTTTCGATTTGGTTGTCTTCGAGCTACTCCAAAAAGGTATTTTGATTTTTTTGACATGATTTATTTTTTAAGCAAATATCATTACTATGTTGCTCGTGTGGTATAAATGTCGTATTTGCTTTATTATTTTTCTATTTAGCAAATACTATTCTTTTTTTATAAAGAACTATTTTTCAGTTTTGTAGGGGATAGGAGATTACTTTGTCGGTGATATTGAGCTAAAACTTTGGTAATCTTCTATCCCATTTGTGTTTTTAGTGGCAAATGTTTTTATTTGTTGTTTAGTGAGCTAGGGAGAAAAAACATTGTTTAGGAAGTTTACTTTTTTTTCTAAGGTGTATAATACTACATTCCATTAAAGAAAAGAATGAAAAGAACATTATTAACTAGAAATTGTATGCCAGGATCTCTCATTCCTTCCCCACTACAGCACCCATGCATGACTTTTGGAATATCAACATGAGTCTGAAGTAATTTCCATGAACATGGAAATTTTTTAGAGGGAACATCGAAACATGCAACTATATGGTGTTTTATCCACGTTACATGCACATAGTATCATGTTACATGCACATTGTATGTAGATACTTTTAATATTGTATTGCATCCATGTTGTAGTATTTTGTTGCTACTGATGATGGTGGTAATGAGTGGTATTGGTGATACCCCTTGCTTGGTATCAAGATAAGAGTTTAAACAAATGGATGTGTGAAGAGGTAATTATGTTGTAGGCGCATGTGGGATTTGGTTGTCTTGAAAGAATGCATTGAAGAGAAATACTGGATGTTGTAGAAAATATGTGATAGTTCAAGTAGTATATACTTGATTTGAATAATTTTCTACCCTTGAATTATGTTTTGCATAAAATATCATAAATCATTTGACATTACCAAGATTCTCTAAGCAATTCCCTTATCTTTTGTTTTGTCGAGTCTTGATCCTCATATGGAGTCGGGTATATGGCTGGAAACCAGTAATGTTCCCCTCAGGGAAAACTTCTGGTGTAACAATGCCACAGTACCATGACTATGATATGGCGTTTTACTCTATTCATCATCATTTATATTTTATATACATACATGCACACAATGGTTGAAGAAGAGCTTGAATTGAATACGGATCATGTGCACTGATGTTTATATGTGTTTACTTATCAATTTTTGACTTTAATTAGAAGTGAGAGGACAATGGATTGGGGGTGGATGGACAAAACAAGGTATCTATTGTAGATGAGTACCCTTATGTTATGTTTACTTTGGAATGGATAATTAGCTGACATCCTTTTACATGTTTACTTCTTTAAGGGATGCAAAGGAATACTATGATGGTGTTGATGAGTTTATTTAGTTTGCATTTGGGATTGTACCTGGTACTCAGACAATTAAATACCCATGTGTACGTTGTGCATGTGTTGACAGATGAGATAAGGAGAATGTAAGACAACACTTATACTTAAATGGAGTTCTCAAGGATAAAGAGTTTTGGAGATTTCATGGTGAGACTAAGGCTTGGCAGTTAAAGAATGATGTTCCTGATAGGGGCATGCATGACATGCTACATGATGCATTTGGGATGCCATCATTTGAAAATAAGAGTGGTGCGGGGGAAAACAAAGGTGCAACTAATGTTGATGATAATGCTAGAATGTTCTATAAGTTAATTAGAGATGCTGAAACACCTTTATACCCTGGTTGTACAAAACACACCAAGCTTTCTTTTATTATTCGAATGTTCAACATTAAGTGCATGGGTGGATGGAGTAACTCATCTTTTGAATTAATGTTGAAGTTGGTGAACGAGATTCTTCCGGATGGTGAAGTGTTACCAAATTCAATGTATGAGACAAAAAAATTATCAGTGACTTGGGCTATGGGTATGAGAAGATAGACTCATGCCCCAATGATTGTATATTGTATTGGAAAGAAAATAAAGATATGCATAAATGTTTTAAGTGTGGTGAAAGCACATGGAAATCTGATGAAGGCATTAATAATGATGAAGAAATGAAACAAAAAGTACCAAGAAAGCTCCTCTGTAACTTTCCCCTCATTCCAAGATTGCAAAGGATGTACATGTGCTCAAAATCTGCTCGTAACATGAGATGGCATGGCGAAGAACGTCATGAAGATGCTATTTTGCATCATCCTGCTGATTCAGCTTGTTGGAAGACATTGGATGCTATAGATGACTTTGGATTAGAGGTCAGAAATGTACGATTGGGTCTAGACAGTGATGGTTTCAATCCTTACAGTACAATGTCGATCAGTCATAGCACTTGGCCCATTCTTCTGATGCCATATAATTTGCCACCTTGGGAATGCATGAAAAGTCCAAACATATTCCTATCTTTACTCATCTCTGGTCTAAAGGCACCTGGTAATGACATAGATGTATATTTGCAGCCACTAATAGAGGAATTGTAGGTATTGTGGCATGGAGTTGATACTTTTGATGCTTCTACTGGTTAAATGTTCCGGATGCGTGCTGCAATATTGTGGACTATCAATGATTTCCCAGCATATGCATGCTTGTCTGGATGGAGTACCAAAGGTCGATTGGCTTGTCCTGTCTGCAATAAGCACACTTTCTCATCGTGGCTACGGCAAGTGGGAAGCATTTTTATCATAGCCATCATAGATGGTTACAACAAGATCATAAGTTTCGATCAATGTCTTGCATGTTTGATGGAAAACAAGAATGGGGCAAAAGTCCTAAGCGACTATCGGGAGATGAATTGTTACACCAAATAGAAGGGCTCTCTTTTACGTTGGGGAAGGCTTCAAGTGTAGCATTGAAGGGGAAAAGGCAGCCATTGAAGAAGACAAGGGGGTAGAGAAAGAGAAGCCATTCATGTAAGGAGCACAATGACACTGAGATTGACAAATATTTAAATTGGAAGAAGCGTGATAAATTTTTTTTTGATTTGCCTTATTGGAAGTTTCTATTGCTGCAACACAATCTTTATGTCATGCATGTGGAGAAGAATATTTATGATAGTATTGTTGGTACACTCTTAGGACTTGATGGTAAGAACAAAGGTGGACTTGAGGCATGGCAAGACCTAGAACTTATGGGCATTAGGTCATCACTTCACCCACGTTCTGTTGGTCCAACAAAGACATTGCTCCTACCAACACGTTTCATATTAAGCAAGGCTAAGAAGGTGACAATTTGTAATGCTCTCAAGAGTGTGAAAGTCGATGATGGCTATGCCTCCAATATTTCAAGGCATGTGGATGAGAAGAATGCAAAGATCTAGGGTTTAAAGAGCCATGATTGTCATGTGCTCTTGCAACTATTACTTCCAGTGGCTATTCGAGGAATGACACAAAAGGAAGTGAGTTCTGCACTAATTGAAGTGTGTAGTTTCTTTGTGGAGTTGTGCTCAAAGAGTTCATCAGTAGATGATTTTTATCGCCTTGGAGAACGGATTGTGGTCACACTATGTTGTCTTGAGATGATCTTCCTTCCCAGTTTCTTTGATATCATGACACATTTATTTATTCATTTACCAGAAGAAGCTAGACTTAGTGGGCCAGTGTATTATCGATGGATGTATCCCATTAAGAGGTATGAAGCATACTCTTGACTCTTCTAAGTCTTTCACTCCTTTTGATGATAATAATTTGATTTGTTATTTGCTAGATATTTAGCGTGGCTAAAGTCATATGTGCGCAATAGGGTACGGCCAGAGGGTTGCATTGCTGAGGGATATTTAGCTGAAGAGACGCTTGCTATTGCATCTAGATATCTGTCTGATGATGTGGAGACGTGGTTGAATAGGCCCAGACGGAATGAGGATGCCTATGGCAATGACAATGATGATGATGAATGGATCATCTTCTTAGATGTAGGACGTCCATTAGGTGCAAGGATTCATGTTAACATTGAGAAGGAAGATCAATTTCAGGCACACCGTTATGCTTTATTCAATTGTGATGCGCTAGATCCTTATAGAGAGTAAGTATTATTCTAACTTCATGTTACTTTCTATGAACGTACATTGGTTACTTGGCATGTAGAGAACATCTTTCATAAATTCAGAGTAAACACCCTCGAGCAACTGAGATGGAAATAGAAAGCGAGTGGAACAAAAAATTTCCAAATTGATTTAAGGAAAAGGTAAAACCACACATGTGTAATAGATGTTGGTGGCTGTGTATTATTTCTAATGGTTGTGCTTTCACTTAATGCATAGGTACAAAGGTTGCAAGTGGAAATGGGTAACCTTGTGTCTCCAAAACTCTACTGACTGAAAGACAGTCCACTTTCTATAACGAAAACATTTCATACCTATTTAATTAATGGGTTTTGCTTCCACACTCAACAAGTTGAGCAACGTAGAAGAACTCACAATAGTGGTGTTGTGCTGTCTACTATAACCTCAAGCTTTGCAAGCTCCAGCGACAAAAAACCTATTCATGGAGACGTCACTTACTATGGGTTTTTGAATGAAATTGTGCAGTTGGATTATTACGGTGAAATGAAAATTATACTATTTAAGTGCGACTGAATTGATGTTAGGAGGGGGGTGAAAGAAGATAGGGGATTCACTTTGATTAATCCAACACAATTGTTGAGAACTACAGAGCCTTTTGTGTTAGCATCCCAAGTAGAGCAATTTTGTATGTTGAAGATCCTAAAGACAATGGTTGGTTTGTTATTCGAAAAGCACAGCCGAGAGATTTGTTTGATGTCCAAGGTGGGAAATGTAGTGATGAAAGAGTGATTTTAGATATTCAAGTCACACACCCTTGCCTTGAGGATGACAATGTTGATGACAAGAACGTATGTTGGGAGAGAAATGATGTTGAATGGCTGGAAATCACCTTAAAAATAGTGGAAAAATGACAGGGACCTTCTTTATGAGTTTCTTTTGCTGTTCATTATTAGCAATTATTGTAATGAATCTTTTTGTTTGTAGTGTATTAAAAAAATTTTTATTTTAAGTGCTTCATATGTATTATTCATCAATTATCTTTGTTAACCGTTAATTACAGTGCAATGGTGTAAGTTTTGGGATCTAGGTAACAAAAATTTGTTTACACATTTTATATATGTTGATATTACATATTTTCATTGTGAAAAATTTCAGATTTAGACTCAGCTTCTAAATCATCAGACAGGGGCATGTAAGTTCTTAATTTGAACCCTTAAAATTTTAATTTGCCCTCATTGTAATTACATTTGTTGAATTTTTGTTGACATTTCCATGTAATCTTACAGGGGAAAGAAGATTCTCCACAAAGTTGAGTTCTCAAATTCCATTATGGAAAGACCGGCACAGGGTCCTCGACTCGTAGTATGGTTGCAATAGACTACGTCCATAAGCTCCCTCCCGACCGTGCTCCGCAGAGATGAAAAGAGTAAAAGATATCTCCACGATTTACACCGCGAGTCGAAGTACACGATTATTGGATTCTAATGGATTTCAACAATTTTTAGAGTTTGAACGCCACCTCTTTATCTTGTTATTGTACTAAAACTTTCATGTTGTTTGTGTTACAACATTGTGAACATGTTTAACCTTTGTAGGCACATATTTACGAAAATCCCAAATGATGTGAAGGCCAACTTTGGGTGTTTTGATTGCCTTTGGTATAATGCATGGTTAAACGGTAATTCTCAGAAAGTGTTGTCATGGATAAAGGGCCAGAGTATATTCTCAAAGGCATACACATTTGTGCCAATTGTTTGTTGGTATGTCTCTTCAAGTGTTAACCTTAATAATTTATTTTAATAGCTATATAATGAATTTATTTTTATCTTACCACATCAATGCAGGGGACATTGGAGCCTGGTAATCTTATGCCACCTTGGAGAGGGGTTTACAACAAAGAGAAAGACATGCTTTATGTACTTAGACTCTCTCGTTTCGACTGGACCACACCGACATGATAGGGACATTAGGAGGTAATGTAAAGCAATAAACTTTAGATATATGGTCCATATGGTTTAGTTTTTTTAGTCATATGTTATATTTTTCTATTCTATGTAATTTGATTACATGGTCCTTACTGTTGCTTGATTTACTCAATTCATGAGATAGAAATAGACTTATTTGCTCGATTGTAATAAACTTAGTGGGGATTTACACAAAAGTCAATTTCCTAGGCTAGAAACCTAGGTGGATTTATGAGGGCCTAGATTCCTAAACTTTTGGCCAGGAGAAACCCACAAATCGAGCAACAACGGAGTTTCCCAATATCATGCTGTCAAAATACAAAACACAGTTTTGTATATTGTTCCCATTGAAAAACTAGAAAGGGGTGAAAAATATTCCACCAAACTATCTACTTTGACTTGTAGATAGAATTCTGCTGAGTTACAGTAATATTTCATGAAAATCTTTAAAATGTAATTCAACACTGTGGATGTTTATATCTACCCCGCCCCCCAAACTAAACAAATAACATGCATGAAGTATGAACATGAAACAACATGAACAAAGGGAAAAGGGGCAATGAAGATATAGAAATACTGATCGTGATCGCCACCAAGGGTTAACAACGCCAAAGGATGTGGGAAGAGAGTGCAATGGCGCCGTGTACCTTGGAAAGATGAAGACTTGATCGCGCGTGATATGGGGTGCAAGAAAGGATGTGGAATCAAACCTCCTCACCTTCCAGCCGGCTAGAAGAAGAGGGCCTCACATTCTTCTTGTTCTCCTACGAAACAAAGACAAAAATAAGGGATAACCCATTAGAAAATCAAAGTGTAGCATCAATCCCGAATGCATAAAATAGTGCTAGAAAAGGGGAAAGAACGCACCGGGGGGAGATTTTTAACCCCTATGGAAGGGTAGAAACAATAGGTGTGTGTGTTGTGATGAGAATAAAATAAATAGAGAGAAAAAACATGCAGTATAACTACGGAAATTGTGCATGCAATATGAGGAAAAGTGCAGGTTGTGCAAGAAAAGTGTAGATTGTGATAATTTTCAAAAAGTAGGAGGAGAGAACTAAGAGTATAGTGGATGAAATGAAGCCCTTGAGCGTGGAAAATGTAGCCAATACTTCCCTCTACAAGATGGGGTCGAACAAACAAGACGACGATGCAGCATGGCTTCGCCCCGGACCAAGAAAGAGCCCCCCATCGTGCACGGCGAACTGGGTTCTATTTATAGGAGTGCAGAAACCCTAGGGTTAGAATTCTGAGATAAACACCCAGATTCGGGGATATATGTGATTAAACTCGAGATAATAGCAAGGGTAAGAGCCCTAGATCGATGGAAACCGAGGTGGAGGCTTATCTCCCTCGAAAATGGTTCAAACAAGGACTTCAAAGAGCCCTGCAGCGAAGAAATTGGAGTTCAGGAGGTTCTGGACTCTATAATGAAGAAACGGTCTATCGCGCGACCGCAACATGAAGAAATGGTCATGTAGGGACCGTCATTTGAAGAAATAGTCATATGGGCGACTGCCAGATGACCGGGGGCGACTGGGATAATTCTGGCAAAAAAATTGAGGTAGCGGTTAAGGGGAGACTGCTACCTTCAGGTAGCAGTCTTCCCTAGACCGCTATCTGAAGCTTTTAAATGTTTTTTTAATTGGAGGCGGCAGTCAACTATTGACCACCACCTCATGGTAGTGGTCCACAGTGGACCGCAACCTGAGGGGGTTGTTAGGTTGCGCGCGGGTGAGTTCCGGACGCCCGTTCGGCTGCCCTAAAGGCCCGAAACGGTCCCGAAAGTTGGGGAATCAAAGTTAAAGGCCACCAAAGCTCAATGGGCTCAAAAAATGGTCAAGAAATGGGCTTGAAATAAGCTCAAAGAAGGTTCCAAAATAATGGTTAATTCAGGGCATTATAAAAAATAATAAGAGAAATAACTCAACTTGTAGGCTGAAAACAGGTGTCAACAGATGCCCCTCCTTGATGTCCGCTTTGCAAGGGAATAAGCGAAAGCGATGCAGAGGGGAAATAGAAAGTAGATGGAGCGAGAGTGACAACGACGTGAAATGGATATGAAGCGAAGATGAAGTAGAGAGAACTGAAAAGCAGGCATCAAGGCAAACGACACCCGTCACAACCAACAAGCGACATGAATTCTCCTGAAAACGCCGAACTAGCCACAAGGAACGAATGACGCGGATGAGACATGTCTGGAGAACTAAACTAACAAAAGGAAAGGAAACACGACCAACCTCATCGGGCACACAATCCAGGTACAATGATGGGATCGGAAAGAGCATAGCTGAAAAGCTGGAAAAAGAGAAATAAAACTGAGATAAAATCCAGACAAGAATCACGCTGGCCAACCAGACCGAGCAGGAAGATCAGAGAAAATGTTCAAATTCAGAGTGGCATGAAAAATCTCTTATCCAAGAGAGATGAAGTGCAATTAGCGATTGTTAAAGAGAAACCTTAAAGATCACGAGACGTGAGTGCTCAAAATGACATGATGCATGCTGGGTTAAAATAAAGAAATCATCAAAATGAATGCAAAGGAAGATAAAATAGAAAGTACTCAAGGATATTATTGCTAGACTGAGTAAGACGGGGTCAAGAGTCTTCTTGCAACCACGGCATGCGAGATAGAGTCCATCGTCCCCCACCCAACTCAAACTAACGGCTTATCCAATGATTAACCATATGCTCTTAGATCATCATCATTTTTGTTAAAGGGGAACATCATATCCCAGAACACACGGGCAACCAGCCGGTCCTTAAGAGGCTATAATAATGTAGATATCGTATAGTAATGCAACAATGAGACGGGGTAGGGAGCCATACCTAACTTACCTGCCAAGCGAAATAACATTTTTTGGATTTTTGCATATAAGACACAACTAACAAAAATATAAGATAACAAAGATGAACATAACATGACATGATATGAACGAAATATAACACAACAAAGATGAACGAAACATAACACCACATCATGATATAGACAAAACATCACAAGAACAAACAATAGGCGTGAGCGAGACTAAAGAACACGGTGGGGCAAGACAACACCACATGGTGGTACAAGACAAATGGGACGACAACCACGGGGGACAAAAGATACGGATAACACATGTGTGGGATGACAACAACAACACATCGCATGGAGACACAGTGGGACGAAAATAGAGTGGGGCGAAAACATGACAGACACGGAGGGACATAATAATACATGTGGGATGACACGGAGGAACATAGACACGAAAAATACGATCTTCAATCAAAGCCAAAGATCAGATGAAGCAGAACTGCCAGGTTCATAATCGTGAGGCAATGCCCTCTCATGGAGACATGATAAAACGAAGCGAGGTAAGTAAAAGCTGAGAAGGACATAAGCTTCAGAAAGATCAAGAGATAATATTGAAGAAGAGAGGAACATATCAGAAAATGTGGACAGGAACTAGAGTGATAAGTAAAGAGCAAGGAAGCTTGAACACCTACAACCTGCACACTTAACAAACAGATCATACCTGTCCTCAAACCAAGTAGATAGAAACAATGAAAGAACTTGAACAAAGGGACAAAAGACATATTTTTGGATTTTTGGAAATTTTCTAACTTTTTTTAGATTTTGACAATATCTGATTTTTTGGAAATTTTGTAATATCTAATTTTTTTACATTTTGACAATATTTGATTTTTTTGAAAATTTTGACAATATCTGATTTTTTTGAGTTTTGACAATATCTGATTTTTTTTAGATTTTCTCATAGCAATCTGCAGCACCCAAAGACAGTCTCAAACTACTTGCCAGGGATCGTCATTCCTCCCTTCTCGCTAAGGACTTCCCTTGAGTAGGGCGTACATGTGAGGGTGGCTCGCCGCAACCAACCGCCTCTAAAGAATGGTGCCCCTACTAAGGCCATACCCGAGATACAACCCAGCATAAGAGGGAGAAGCAGACGAAAAATGGAGATAAGCTTTTTGTAGGATGGGAGACATCATGACTTGAATTCCTTCCAGGGCACTGCCCTTCAAAGATACAGTGTGTTTTGCCGGGGCTTTATGTCTCTGATTTTGGACCCATATTTACTAGGCACGCATGCGACCGGGCTCATGACGTCCCGCGAGGAACTGTACTTCCACTCTTGCCATGCCTTTGATTTCATAATTTTGATGTTGAATTTGATATTCTTTTGATTTGAGAGCCCTTGTTGGCTAGATATAGCATGAAAGCTCATTTTTCAAGGGTCAAGACTGCCCCTATTTGAGACCTCTCTCGTATTAGGGAGCGCCTAGGTTGATCATCTCATCCATCAATCTCTTGCCCCATGCACTCGATCGAGCAGAGAAAAGAAAAGGACCTTTGTGCATACCCAAAGTATGGCCAAAGTAGCAACAGTGTGTCTCAGAGGAATCGACTATGGCTTGCCATGAAGTGTGTGAAAAATTCATGTTCAAAGGTCACCCTCAACGATCGGGGAAAGAAACTAGACTCCCAGCGCGGAGCTATCACCAACCTAAGATGCTGTAGAAGCGAACTAGAAATTTTGACTAAACTTAACCAAACTTCCTAAAGCCACTCAATAGTGTGAAGGAACCAACATTATAACCATGCTCATGAATAAAAGTAATAGCAACGATAGCATGTTCTTGCACAAAATAAAAGATACCTTTGCAATCCAAGGCGTGAAAATAGCATCCTGAAGCGATCTTGACCATCGAGCTTTGAGTAGCGTGAGGTTTGTATTCCTTGCTTGACAGGACCAAAAGGAGAGGATAACAAGGATTAAAGATTCCTCTACACGGAGGAGCGGCTGACACCAAACTAGACGAAGAAGGAACAAAAGGAAGTGAGACGAGGGCTAGAACTCCCTTGTTGTGTCCCCTGGTTTTGATGATAACAAACCATAAATCATCATTAGATTTTTAAGGAATATCTAACAAGTTTGGTTTAATGTCTAGACTGAACAAGTATAGGAGAAACACTCTAAAAGAGATCATGATGAACCATCTCCGGTTGAAGAAGCAAGTGTCGACACCTCTAAGTAAAGTGTCGACACCCCAAGTAGAAATCCAACTTGAGGCCGTTTCTGTCTGGACTTTGGATTGACCAAAGTGTCGACACCCTGTGTGAAAAGTGTCGACACCTCGGTTCCAAGAAGCAAGCTTTACATCCCTCAGGCGCATATGTCCTGACACTGCCTAGTGAAGACTCGGCACGGCGGCACAATCTGCACGCGAGTATGGCGCTCGTGTCGACACTTGTCCGTCGAAGTGTCGACCTGTTCTGCTCAGAAGCCACGGTTCTTCAAGACCATAATGGGATGTGTCGACACCCTGTGTGTAAAGTGTCGACACGTTCATGATTGCCCAGAACGGATCTGAAACTAAAAGTGTCCACTTTCAAAGATTCGCAACTTGTCTTGGAGGATCCGCTCGCACTTGAAAAGCCATCAGGAAGCTCACATGTCAGGAGAGTTTATTATCTGGCAAAGACATCCTCTGATATGCTGGTACCTTTACAATTTTGGTTCCCTACCTACCCACGTACCAGCATGCCGACAGGGAAAGGTCAACCATGCTGAGGAAGCAAATCAAATAATGGGGATGTGACGTTCTGGGTGTGGCTTCTGCAGTGGACAACGTAAGGGATACCGTGAGCCACTGATATAGCAGGGGAAGAAGCTCCAATCGAGTAGTAGAGCTGAACACAGAGAAAGAGGAGAAGGTGAAGAACAGTCGGAAGTCAAGCTAAGAGAGATCTCTTCTTCCTGGTGTTGCTGAAGCAAGGGCAACGAAGCATATCTTCTTCTTCCACCTCGGGAGCTCTCAAAGCAGGGGAGACAACATCTATCTGCAGCTTCATCTAGTGGGAGTGAAAGCTGAGGAGCTTATCCACTGTTCCTCTTGCAATTACGGTGAAGACCCAGGAGAAAGACAAAGAGAAGCCATGCTTCGTCCATTTCCCTCCAGACATGAGTTGTCTTCTCCCATAGAGTTTCTTTGTCACACTCTGTCTGGTTGTTCTTCTTACAGCTTTGTTTTTTCCTTTGAAACAAATACTCTTACTTTGCTCCCTACCTGTGAGTAGGAAGACAAATGGTGTGTTCATCGGTCTGTGGGTTTCAGGATTGTGTACCCTCAATCTGTTTAGTAGCGGAGTTGTGAGAGTTTATCTCTATGTTAGAAGCTGTGAATCAGTAGTAGTGCCTTTGCACTAGTGAAGCCTCACCGTGTTGTGTGAGGGGTGTACGTAGGTCTCTGGATAGAGACCGAACCACCTTAAAACTAGTGTCTTGTAGTTTGTCTTCCTTTGAGTACTGACGCTAGATGCTTGGTAGGAACGTTTCCAATCATCATCAGTGCATCTAGCCTGTTAGCTATCTACTATCTCTAGCCTTAATAGTCTTAGTTTTGCATCTAGTTTTTATTTCCGCATAGAAGGGCAAAAAAAGGGGCTGATCTATTCACCCCTCCCCTCTAGATCTGCCTATCACCACACATCATGTGGTATCAGAGCTAGTCTCTCTGTATGTGGTCTAACGACCTTGAGAGAATCGGTGATATGGCGACTAAGAGTCCTATGTCCGAAGGGCATTCCATAAATAGACCTCCCTTTTTCTCTGGAACAAACTATCCTTACTAGAAAAACCGTATGCAGGTCTTCATCATAGCACAAGATCATGAGATCTGGCGGGTGATTAGCAAAGGTCCATATGAGCTGCTGCCCGAACCAGAAGAGGAAACATGGACCAAGGAGCAGATAAGAAGATCCACTCTGAACTGGGGTGCCATGCACATAATGCAGTGCTCCCTTCATCCAACAGAATTCTCAAGAGTGTCAACTTGAGCAACTGCAAAAGAAATGTGGGACTGTCTTGAGGTAATATATGAAGGGACACAGCAGGTACGTGCAACTAAAGCAAACATGTTAGTGTCTGAATATGCAAAATTTAGAATTAAATCTGATGAATCTATTTCAGACATGTATGGTAGGCTAACCATGCTCACTAATGGTTTAACTGAGCTAGGCAAGACCTACTCTGAGCTGGAGATTGTGAGAAAAATATTAAGATCCCTCACTCCTGCATGGCATACAAAGGCCACAGTGGTCGAAGAATCAAAAGATTTGGCTACCATCAAGGTAGAAGAACTCATAGGGTCTCTGATGACCTATGAGATGAATCTGAGGAACAAAGAGGCTAAAGTGAGTAAGAAAAAGCCTTTGGCTCTTAAAGCAGGTCCAAGTATGTAACACACGAGAATTTTCTAAGATATTTTTGAATTTAAAATATAATTATTAAGCATTAAAAATAGACTATTAATTGAATTATCTTCTTACTTGATCGAATTATATTCTCATATCTCAATCTTGATCATGTCTTGTTACTTTGGCTTTAATCACATGTTTCATCATATTTGCATGGTTTATCTTATTTCTTTAGAGCTAAGATGCTAATTATTTAAATTTGCCAATCATGTTGATACGAAGATACCTACTGGGCAAGTGTGCTCATTACCTACTTTCTCAATGTTTCAGGAAGTACGAGTGAATCGGATTCAGATTACTTAAGTAGCAGGTCCGAGAGTGATTAAAGGAATATAGATTCGAGTGAAGACTTAAGAGTGTCAAAATATGTCTAGATTGGGTCTTTACATGTAATTTTTATTTTATTAAGTCTAGATCAAAAGAGTCGAATATTTGTGTACTTAGATTATGTTCATTTGATATGAAATAAAGGTGGAAGTTTGATTAAATTATTGTGCAATTATTTTGTGTGATTGTTCTTGCACTCTGGTTATATTTCTTGCTCGAGGCTTACCATGCCGGATGTTCGCGTTCCTGATTATTTCTACTGCATAATCTCAGGACGTGACAAAGTACCAAAGACTTCTCAGATGATGAAGAACCTTCAAGCAGCAACTCTGAAGCGGATGAAGTTGCTATGTTAACGAGAAAGTTCAAGAAGTTTCTAAGAAAGGAAGGTAAAGGCTTCACAAAGTGGAAGCCTCAGGTAAAGAGGGGTTTCAGGCCAAAACCTGAAAATGATAAAAAGTTTGACAAACTCGTTTGCTACTCTTGCAGGAAACCCGTACACATCAAGTCTGAGTGTCCAGAAGGAGCCAAGAGAACAATGCCCAAGTGGAAGGGCAAGAAGAAGCAGGCCATGGTTTGTACCTGGAGTGACGAGGAAGAAAATGAAGATAGCTCCTTGGAAGAAGAGAAATATGATCTCTGCTTAATGGCCAATGGAGAAAAGAATAGTGAGGTGAGCTCTCCTTTTGAACATTTCACTACTGATGATTGGGAAGAGGCTTACTTTGAATTAATGGATAAGTATGAAGTGTACAGAGAGGAAAATCGACTCCATTGTGCATGATCAAATACCTAATGACAAAATCACTTCCCTAGAAACTGAAATTAAGGATCTGAGAAAATTGAACGAAAACCTAGAAGAAGGAAAGAAATGCGGGATTTGGAAGATGAAAATGAAAGCCTAAGAGATGAAATTGATGAGCTAAAGATAAAGATGCAGAGCTATGTAAAAGACAACAACCTATGCAATGAAAAGGCTGATGTTGTCACTCAAGTAAACACTCAACTTCTGAAAGAAAATGAAAAGCTTTTGAAAGACTTAATTGACAAACAAAATTCCTTAGAGAAATTTGTTGATGGGAGTGAAAACTTGAATGCTCTGCTTGGGACAAACATGAACTTCAACAGGGAAGGGCTAGGATATAATCCCACAAAGAAAAAGTCAATTGGTATGAAAACCACAACCTTTGTCTCATCCTCTGAAGCATCTACTTCTAAAACAACTCCTAGCCTAGACCAAAAAAATGATAGAAATAAAGGAAAAGAGAAAGTGGGAGAGCCTATGAAGAATAATCCTGTAAAACCTAAAAACGCTCACCAACTGCAACACCAAGTAGGCCAACACCTACCTAAGTCCAAGTCTGCATATCCCAAGGGTAAAAAGAACTTCAACAATAGGATAGGTTGGGACTACCCTAAGGACAGGTCGACACCTTCATGGTCAACCACCCGTCAGTTCCCCAAGTTTGAACCAGCAGGTCGACACTCTAATTACAGGGACCCGACACCTTTCTCAAACAGAGACCATTATAGATGGGTAGAACGAGAGATAGGTCGACACTTTCAAAATAGGAGGTCAACACATCCCTCATCCAGAGACCAGAATAGATGGTCAGAACAGGGGAGAGGTCGACACCTCGCCTCCTACAGGTCGACACCTTCGTGGGTCTGGGGTAGTTATGAACCCTGCAGTCATAGGTTTACCCAACCTCAACACCCTAGGTACTATGACATCTCCTATACCTCCAGATCAACCAATTGGAACATATGGTCCAATAAACAATCCTCTAACATTCCAAAATCCCATAAAGCCCAAGAAGCTAAAATAGAGAGAAGGAATGTTAAAGAAGAAAAGAAAAACCAGAACTTCCAGCAAAGCAAGAAAAATAATAATGTTAAGAAAGTATGGATTTCAAAGTATGTGTTATCTTGCTTTACAGAAATAAAGAAATTATTGGGACCCAATTGTCCTTGGGTTCCAAACATTGTCACTTAATTCCTTGTGCAGGAGTGTCTTGCAGCCGTGCACAATCGTTGGTATCTTGACAGTAGCTGCTTAAGACACATGATTGGAGATAGAATCAAATTCTGTCTCCTGGTAGAAAAGGAAGCTGGACATGTCACGTTTGGAGGGAACAACAAAGGAAAGATCATCGGTACAAGTAAAGTTGGTAAGAACCCCTCCAACTCAATTGATAATGTATTGCTTGTTGATGGTCTGGAGTATAATCTGCTGAGCATAAGTTAGCTGTGTGATAAAGGTCATATCGTAGTCTTTGACTCTAATGAATGTAGGATCTTGCACCCTAATTCAAAAGAAATCAAGTTTTCTGGTAAAAGAGTCAACAATGTATATATGATTGACTTAGATGACCCTGCTCACATAAATCTTTATCTTGCTGCACCTAAATTTGAATTAGCATGCTTGTGGCATCGTAGACTAGGTCATACTAGCTACAATACCCTTCATAAATTGGTGAAGCATTCAATTGTTAAAGGTTTGCCTGAAATAAAATTCAAACTGAATTCTAAAATTTGCGATGCATGTGCTCAAGGAAAATAAAGTAGAAAGTCATTTAAAAGTAGAATTGAAAACCTATCATCCAAACCACTCGAACTAATTCACATGGACTTGTTTGGTCCAACCAAAACAACAAGCTTAAGTGGTAAAAGATATGGCTATGTTTTAGTAGATGACTTTACTAGATTCACTTGGGTGTTTTATCTTGCACATAAAAATGACGCATTTGATAAGTTTCAGGCACTCTTCATGCAAGTAAAGCAAGATGGTAAGTTCAAAATTCCTACTATACTTTCTGACCATGGTGGTGAATTCAAAAATGTTGATTTTGATAATCTTTGCATGACTGGAGGAATAAATCATAAGTTCTCATCACTAAGAACCCCTGAACAAAATGGGGTGGTCGAAAGTAAGAACATAACTCTCATAGAGATGGCACGCACAATGCTTGGTGAAAAGTAACTACCAAGGAGATTTTGGGCAGAAGCGGTAAACACTGCATGTTATATCATTAACCGCTCAATGGTAAGGCCACTAACTAAAATGACTCCTTATGAGTTGATCAAAGGTAAGAAGCCATCTCTTTCTCACTTGAGAGTATTTGGTTCAAAGTGTTTTGTTCACAACAATGATAAAAGAGTTTTGGACAAATTTGAGCCAAAGAGTGAAGAAAGTATTTTTCTTGGATACTCGGATAGGTCTAGAGCTTATAGAGTATATAATCTTAAGACCTTATGTGTGGAAGAGTCACCTCACATCACTTTTGATAAGACTAATCATGATAATACTTGCAGGGAAGATGATGCTGGGGAATTTTTGAACATAAAAAGAACAGAAGAACCTCCACACGAGGAGACACAAGAAAATGAAGACCAAGGAGAGTCAAGCAATGATCTAGTCAATGATGCAGATGAAGGTAACACTCAAGCTGATTTTAGAGTGTTAAAAGACCATCCTTTAGAAAATATCTTAGGTAATCTGCATGATCGAACTAAAACCAGGTCTCATTTTAGAATCATAGATGAAATTGAACAACTTGCTCTTGTGTCCCAAATCGAACCTAAAAACATTGTAGAGGCCTTACAAGATGATAACTAGATAAATTCCATGCATGATGAATTAAACCAGTTTGAAAGAAACAATGTGTGGCATCTTGTTCCTAGGCCCCAAGAAAAATCAGTTATAGGTACTAAATGGGTCTTTAGGAATAAACTGAGTGAAGATGGTAAGATAATAAGAAATAAAGCCAGATTGGTGGCTCAGCGGTATAATCAAGAGTTTGGCATAGATTTCGAAGAGTCTTTTGCCCCTGTAGCTAGAATGGAGGCCATTAGAATTTTACTTGTATTTGCATGTTCTCATAAAATCAAATTGTAGCAAATGGATGTTAAGAGTGCTTTTCTAAATGGTCTAATTAAAGAAGAAGTTTATGTAGAGCAACCCCCTGATTTTGAATGTTCACATTTCAAAGATCATGTTTATAAGTTGGACAATGCTCTATATGGCTTGAAGCAGACACCCAGAGCTTGGTATGACAGACTAAGCTCATTCCTCACCAAACAAGGGTATACAAGAGGTAATGTAGACCAGCCACTATTCACCAAGAGACAAGGTAAGGACATCTTGTTGGTTCAGATTTATGTAGATGACATAGTGTTTGGGTCCATAAAATCTCAAATGTGTGAAGAGTTTGCTAAACTCATGACTAATGAGTTTGAGATGAGTCTCATGGGTGAGCTTCAATTCTTTCTTGGCTTGCAGATACATCAAAGCAATGAAGGCTGCTTCATTAATCAAGCCAAATATGTGAAAGAGTTGCTGAAAAGGTTTGACCTGATCAACTGCAAACTATTAGGAACTCTAATGGGGACTGCCACTTCACTGGATGCAGATGAACAAGGTATAATTGTGGATGCCAAGAAGTATAGAGGTATGATCGGCTCATTACTCTACTTAACTGTATCTAGACCAGACATTCAGTTTAGTGTCTTCCTTTGTGCTAGATTTCAGTCTAGTCCTAGAGAATCCCACTTGGCTACCGTCAAGCGTATATTTAGATATCTTGCTGGCACTCAAGATCTGGGATTATGGTATCCTGCATCCTGTGAGCTTTCACTCATTTCATATTCAAATGCAGACTATGCTGGTTACAAATTGGATCACAAGAGCACTAGTGGCTATTGCCAAATCTTGAGTGGGTGTTTAGTTTCTTGGGCCTTCAAGAAACAGCACTTGGTTGCCCTTTTCACTGTAGAGGCATAATATGTTGCTGCAGAGAGTTGTGGCACCCAAGTACTGTGGATCAAACACCAACTCCAAGACTATCTAATAGATCTTGGTTGTGTTCCCATTCTATGTGATAACACAAGTGCTATAAGTCTTGCAAAAAATCCAATCATGCACTCTAGGACTAAGCATATAGAAATTAGGCATCATTTCATTAGGGATGAGGTCCTTAAAAATCATTTTGAGCTCTATTTTGTTGACTCAAAAAATCAGATTGCTGACATTTTCATAAAACCCTTAAGCAATGACATGTTTTCAACCCTTAGGAGAGAGCTAGGTCTATGAAGACCTCAATCAACTCAGGTTTGAGATATTTACTCCTTTTTAATGCACAAGTTACTTGTCCTTGTTATGATGGTGGCAAGCATATCTGATTTGTCTAGAAATGGTCTATTGTTTGAATAAACTGTTTCATGAATGGTGGTCACATTCAGGGGGAGCTTGTGTGCATCTTGGTTGTTATGCATTGCATATCATACTTTTGACTATATGGTATCTAAAATGTTGAGTTGTGGAAAGTCAGGCTACGCCTGTCAAGGAACTCTCATCATGCGTGAGGACTGACCTCTGCCAAGTACCGTGAGTCAGAAATGCATATTAATATCTGTATAGGTAATCTTGAGTGCATGAGCATATTTAAAGCTTTAGCATCAAATAAAACACTTCTCAGTGGCAGCAAGAAGGAAAGTTCTTTTGGTGGACTTACTGAAATTTGAAAGTCAGAGACACTTGTGTTAGAAATTGGCAGAAGATTCTCAGAAATGGAGCAATCAAAGACAGATAGAATCAGAGACTCAGGCTGTGCAAAAACACTTGAACAGGTCGACACACTTTAGCAACGTGTCGACTCTTGCAGCCTGATACATTAAAGAAGGTCTGTGCATGTTTGTCAAGTTCTGTGCCGACACATGCAGGTCAACACACTCACAGGAAGTGCCGACACTTGCAGGCCAATCCTCAATGTAAGTCTGTGCAGGGTTACCCTCTGGCAAGATCAGGTCCGTGCATGTGCGACAAGGCCGGTGCAACGCTAAATCTCACTCTAGGCAGGTCGACACCCTCATAGAAAGTGTCGACACTGTTATTCAGCCACTCATGGGTATGAGACCCAATAGAGTCTTTCTGTTCACTCACCCTTCCTATCACTGCCTTCTTCATTTCCACTTCAAATCTTTTGCCTCTGAACCTTTGCTCAGTCACCGGGCATTAATTTAGGGGGAGTTGAGAATATTTTAATTCTTTCATACAACCTTGGCAAAGTTATTTTGTTCTACCTCTGTTAGAGAAAATGGTTTGATGTTTATAACCCTCATTTTCATTGATAATTGTGTTGAGTTGTACCAACCTTGCACTCATAATAGGGTTAAAACATTCACCAAGTCGTTGAAAATAACCATAGCCTAAGCATCTGAAAGTTTATTGTCAAAATGCTTCTTGGTTTAAGAAATGTTGGCATGTATTGTCCTTAAACAAGTCACCTAACTTGAAGCCAATTAGAGAATACGCCTCCTAAAACCATACTACAATAATTTCAGAGTAATGGCATCATCTTCAGAGAAATTAGATCCTCCATCAATGAAGTGAAAGTAAATCTAGTCATGATGAAGACTGCCAACTCTATTCAAAAGAAACTAGAAAGGTAAGCTACACTAAGTAACTAGGGACTCTGGCGTCTGAACAACGCGTTTCCTTGTGTCAAAAAGTGGATGCTATATCAGACTGTTTAATTAATTAAAAAAATGGTTTGAGGCTGACTCTAGACTTTACTTCAAAGCAATAAGATATTTTATTTATTTTTAATACTTGCTTTTTTTTTCCAAATCATGCCTAATGAACTCAATGAGTAAGATTAATAGGCTTGGTAAAATCGTTAGACTTCCTTAAATTTTTTAATCTTATTATTTGTTACAAAAATGGTTGCTCTCAGACCTTTATTATTCAAAAATGAGCTTATAGACCATAAACCTTCAACATAAAACAGGGGTATTTCAGCCATTTCTTATCTAAGGGTTATTTTTTTAGACACATCTCAACTCTGCCTTTTTAACTCAACGGTGAAACTCGTGTTTTGAGCTCTTTTCATTTCAAACCCTATTTCTCTCGCGAGCCCTCTCTCCAACGCGTATGTACTTCTTAACGCAGAGGTCGACACCTTCCTCCGTCTCCCTCCGCAGTGGAACCTAGCACTTCCACTAGCTCCACTCCTCTACTGCGACGCTCTAGCCACCCTAGCTACTCTCTCCTTCTTCTTTCCGCCTTCTCCATGGCTCCTCCGGTCACCCGCGGGAAGAGAAAGGATGCAACCACATCGAAGAAGGCCGCCGCTAAAGCCCCTGCAGCAAAGAAATCACACAAAAGAAGGGCGCTCATAGATCATTGAGGACAGACCAACTGCTGAACCAGCCAAAAGGAGAGCCGCAGAAGCCCAGGGCTCTAACAGTGACAAGGGCCCGCCGTAAGAACAACCGGCCAAGAGGAAATGTCTATCTGCAACAGAAAAAGGGAAAGGAAAGGTACAGCCAGCTTCCCAGCAGCCCAGTGCAGCTTCCATTGTCAGGGAAGAGAAGAGTGACCCCACTAGAATACTATTTCCTAGGTGTGTAGATTTTTGACTATGACATGCTTGATAATTTTCCTGAACTACTGCCCCTTCTCGACTTCCAAGGATGGAAGAGGTTTATGTCCGAACATAGGGTCTGTAACGCCGGAGAAAATTCTGAGATTTAAAATATAATTATATTAATTATTCAATGGACGTAAAGGGCAATTAAATGAATTATGGTTAACTGAATCCAATTATTATGGCCCTGCACTGATCCAAGAGGATTGGGCCCATATAATAAACCCAATTGGCCCAAAAAGACTGTTTTGGACCTTACCCATATTCTAGAAACTTAAAACTAGTGTAATCATAGAATTAAGGAGAAAAATAGGATAAAGAGGTGGATAATATCAAAAGAGTTTGAAACTGTTCAAATTCGGCACCTAGACCGAAAACGGTTTATCGCGAGACTGCATAGCAATGGGAAACGATCTAGCATTAGACCGCTAGGCTCTGCAGATTTCGTGAGAGGAAGAGAACATGAAAAGCTTGGAACTTGGGCAACCAAATCGCCTAAGATCGATGCTATCTACTAATTAGATAAGTCTAGAGGGCTAGAAGATCGAATTGAAAACCTAATTAAGATTCTAAGTTCGTCCTAATCCATGAAACCCTAGTAGATTCATATAAATAGATCTCAAACCTCACCTGTGCGACCCTTACTTTTGGCTCGCGTGGAACTAAGGTAAAAGGGTATAATCGGAGGTAAGTTTCTTCTGGGAAGTTGTTCGTTTTAGTTAGATCTCACTTGTCTCAAAATTTCGCTCAAGGAGATCAAGCCTACAAGGAGATAGAAGCCTACAAAGACGCTTGTTTGGTGCAAACAACCCAGGAAGTAGTGCGACCGACCCAGAAAGATCTGCAAATTGGAAGGCCTAAACGAGATAATTGGATAGAGATTCTTTAGAAGAAATTATTCCTTTTAGTACCCTCTTCTTACCCTCAAAATTTCATGTCTTTAGGTCAAGAGAATCAGAGTTACAAGGGTGTGAAGTTGCTGGTTTAGCACATGACATGCAGAAAACTCGGGTTGACTTTCAGCCCTAAATTTGAAGTCTAAGGCCTAGGACAAAGGTAGGTTATCTCATGAACGACTTAAACATGACATTAGGGATAAAAGCCATCTGATTTCAATCAATTTCATGTATTGTACATCAAGAATTTTATGATTTATTGGGACTATGCATTTAGTATACTCCTCATGTATAATTCTTAGCCTTAATTAAGTTAAAAGGAGAATTTTCTTGTTTATTACACAAACCCACGCATATTGTTGGCCTATAATCATTCTATCATGCTATAGAGTTTATATATGTTGATTTCCATGCATGATATGACTTATATTAGTATTGTATTTTAGTATTATTGAGTTTTCTGCTAACACAGGAAGAAACGATCTTCCTGTAGACCGCCAGAAACCCTAGCGGTCTTACGATAGACCGTTTGGCCTAGTGAAACGGTCCTACACTAGACCGTTTGTGTTTTATGATTTCTGTGATATTGTTAAGCCTAAACATATCACAGATTAGCCCTAACTATTGTATGTTAAGCCTAGTTAAGTAGGTTTTACTCCTGTTTCAAGTGATATTTTCATATGCCTAGTTATATTAACAGAACATTCTAGTAGATTTTATGATTCTTTATGCACTTAGAATTATTTCCAAACTTATGATTATTTTCATGACCAAATCATATACTTTTGTAAATTAACTGAAATTTGTATGATTCATGGACTAGTCATGATTTGATCGTTGTTACCACTATCTCTCTCTTCTAGAGTCATTTTCTTAAGTACATGGCACATATCCCGGTATGTTGTCATTAATTACACCTTTACACATTAAGTACACAATCTTGGACTTGATAACCTCTCCATTAGATATTCCTTCTAACGGACTAGGAAATCTTATTTCAAGGCCTCGTAAGACTCCGCGAGCCTGGATTCCCACTAGGACGTCGAGCTGGTTGTACCATAAAAACCCATTGTTTAGAGAGCACTTTTACCGGTGTTTATGAGATATGGACCTTTGCGGCCATATCCTAGACCGCTACACTCGCTAAGCGGCCTTTACCGTGACCGCTAGGATCCAGGAGATTTCACTATGTCGACTTTTTGGTTTCATACGCAAAACGGTCCTGCACTAGACTGCTTGTCTCAAGAAATGGTCCAGTAAAAGACCGCTTGGTTCCTAAAATTATCTAACCCGAGGTTTGACCTTTGGGGTTGGTTTTCTTGAGTTCCTAGATGATCTTAGGATTATCTGGAGTCTCAACCTACGTTAAGTAAGTCAATATTAAAGGTATGGAATGTAATTAAAGTACCGTTATGCTGCCGAATTTCTTCCGTAGCATGATGTCCATTTAAGTCATCCTTGAAATCTCTTAATTGAAGCATTCTTGCCTTGGTTACCTTATCATGGAATTATTGTTGAGCTTATACCTTATTGGCCACCTTATTTTTATAATCATGGAAATAGCTTGATTTATAGTTGAAGATGTAGTTCGAGCACTGATTGTGTTCAAGGGCCCTTATGCTAGTCCCCTCGACTGGTTGTCGGAAACATATTATAAACCATGGGGTATGATGCTACTGGCGTCGCATTGCGCTGGGAGTACTTTCTTTATAAATAAGTGAAAATCCACAGATGTGAATAAAGATCCATGTAAATTCATGAAGTACTTGCTATTAAATGAAAAGTATTTTCTTGCTTGTTACTTGACTTTCTAGTGCCTAGCCTTTATGGTTATGAAAAGTACATTCTTGTTCATGAAAAGGCCAAAATTTTACATTCTTGTTATATACTTGATCAATCATAATCTTGTATCTCATCTTGTTACTTTGGTTTTATTCACATGCTTTGCCGTATTCGCATGATTTATCTTATTCTCTAGAGCTAAAATACTAATCACTTAAACACGCCTTCATGTTGATACGAAGATACCTACTGGGTAAGTGTGCGCATGACCTACTTTCTCAATGTTTCAGGAGGTACAAGTGAATAGGATTCGGATTCTACAAGTAGCGGGTCCGAGAGCGATTGAAGGTTATATGGACGAGAGAAGCCTTAGTTATCAAGTGTCTAGTCGAGTCATGGTGTAATCTTTATTTTATTGAGTCTAGCAAACAGAGTCAAAGATCTTATGTATTTTGATGGTTATTTATATGAAATAAAGATGAAGGTTTTTTAGTGGATTACCTGTGCAATTACTTTTATGTGATTGTCTTGCGCTCTGATTATATTGCTTGCTCGAGACGTACTAGCCGACTGTTCACGTTCCCGATTGTTTCCGCTGCATAATCTTGGGGCGTGACAGTTAGAGTGGTATCAGAGCATAGCACTAGAAGTCCTAGGGAAAAGACATGTCATAGGATAAGTCCAAGGTTTAAGGACCCACGCCTATGAAACTAGGAAATGAAACTTCAACCCATGTGAGAGGAATTGGGTAGAACCTGGGATGAGAAAATAATTAGAATTAATTCTCAGGTTAACCTCACTCATTCCATTAGAATTAAAAAAATCATTACTCTTCTCAAGTACCTCATTCTTACGATGGCTCACCGTGTTGATTGGGGTGGAATGCAACAGACCATTGCGGGTCTCACTCAGGCATTGCAAAACATGGCTCAAGCCGGCGCAAGAGCTGGTGCTGGTGATCTTCACCGCAACTTCAGGAGCCTAAATCCACCACGATTTTCTGGTTCCTCTAATCCAGATGAGGCAGAGAATTGGATTGATGAAATGAATCGCATATTCGAGGTCATGCAGTGTGCCGACCAAGAGAAGCTTCGTCTTGCTACGTTCCAACTCAATAAAGATGCACGTACATGGTGGAAGTCAATTCCTGCACCGCCTCAAGATGCACCACATATATACTTGGGAGGGATTCCTCACCCTCTTCCGAGCAAAATACTTCTCCAAACATGTTAAGGAGAGGAAAGCTATGGAATTTGCCGCGTTACGCCTGGGCATGATGTCAGTGGCGGAGTATGAACTCCATTTTTCTAGGCTGGAGCCTTATGCTCCTCATTTGGTTAGTACCGACTTATTAAAATCTAACCGGTTTATGGATGGATTGAGGCCCGACTTTATTCAACAACTTGGGACTCATAATATTTGTACATATGCGGAGATGGTCCAACGGGCACATCTATGCGAAAGGACCTTGGAGAAGGTCAAGAAACTTAAAAGTAAAGGAGAGGAGTCGAGCCGAAGGTCGGATCGGCATGAAAAGAAGGGAAAGTTTAGTATCACGGAACCTTACAAATCCCGTGATAGCAAGAAGAGATCCCGGAATGGGAGTGGTAGTGGCTACCACAAGAACAAGAAGGTCAAAGAAGAAGAAAAGCAAGTCATGGCGGCTTGCATGTTCTGTGGGAAGTTCGATTATTCGGTCGAAGAGTGTTGGAAGCGTCTCGACGCTTGCTTACGATGTGGCAGTTGGGAGCACCGCATGTCGGATTGCCCCCTTATGAAGGAACAATCTTCCGGTGGTGGACGTAAGCAACATGCTCGTCTTAATGCTATTATGGAAGATGATGAAGCGCCCAAGAATGATGGGCTAATGGAAGGTACTATCCATATCTATTCCCATGTTATTTGATACTGGTGCTTCTCATTCCTTTATATCTACTGCTTTCGTAAAAAACTTGCCAATTTCATCAGTTCCTCTACCTTTGGACCTTGCAATCACTACATCATTAGGTCCCGGAGCCAAACTTACAACCTACTACCCCGATAGTGAGGTAATAGTATAATGTCATAATCTTCCAGCAAACCTCGTATGCCTTGACATGGAGGGCTGCGATGCTATCTTAGGTGTAGACTAGCTTGTAGACCATGACGCTTATATAAATCGTCACAACCGAATTATCTCTTTTCGGAAACCAAGTCTTCCACGATTTTCCTTCCTTGGTATCAAATATAAGAAGCATCTTACCATTATTTCATCTCTTCACGCTTGCAAACTTATTTCACAAGGATGTGAAGCTTTTCTTGTTTCCGTAATCATCATCAAATCCAAGGGAATTATCTTAGAAGATACTCCCATTGTGAATGAGTTTCCCAATGTATTTTCATCAGATTTACCTGGTTTACCGCCCGAAAGAGAAGTAAACTTCTTCATTGAACTCATTCCCAGAGCAGCACCTGTTTCAATAGCTCCCTACAAGATGTCCCCCACAGAGCTCAAGGAATTGAAGAAACAACTTCAAGAGTTATTAGACAAGGGTTTTATTCGACCTAACACATCCCCTTGGGGTGCGTCAGTCCTATTCGTAAGGAAGAAGGATGGATCCCTCAGGCTATGTATCGACTACCGGTGACTGAATCAACTCACAATTAAGAATAAATATCCGTTACCGCGTATTGATGATCTCTTTGATCAGATTTTAGGAGCAGAATATTTCTCCAAGATAGACCTTAGGTCAGGTTATCATCAGCTCAAGATCAAAGATGAAGACATACACAAAATTTCTTTTTGGAGCCGATATGGCCACTACAAATTCGTGGTAATGCCGTTCGGGTTAACCAATGCCCCGGCAACATTTATGCAACTCATGAATAATGTCTTCATGGCTTATCTTGACCCGTTTGTAGTCGTCTTTATTGATGATATCCTTATATACTCCAAAATGAAGGAGGAACATGAAGAGCACTTAAGAATAGCCTTGCAAACGCTAAGAGAGCACAAACTTTATGCAAAGCTTAACAAATGTGAGTTATGGCTAAAGGAGGTCTCTTTCCTTGGCCATATTATCTCAAAAGAAGGTATCACTGTCGACCCTTCTAAAATAGAAGCTGTTAAGAACTGGAGACGACCGTGTCTGAAGTCAGAAGTTTTCTAAGTCTGGCTGATTATTACAGAAGATTTATCAAAGATTTATCAAAGATCACCATTCCTTTGACTAGACTCACAAGAAAGGAGAATCCTTTTATATGGACGAAGGATTGCGAAGAGACTTTTCAAACTCTTAAAGGACACCTTACCACTGCACCTATATTAACGCTACCGACAGAAGGTGGTGGCTTTGAAGTCTATACGGATGTGTCTGGCATTGGCCTAGGATGGGTTCTTATGCAAAATGGAAAGGCGGTTTACTATTTATCAAGACAGTTGAAGCGTCATGAAGAAAACTACCCTATGCATGATCTGGAATTGGTTGCGGTTATATTCGCATTGAAGATTTGGCGACATTACCTTTATGAAGAGAAATTCATTATATTTTCAGATGATAAAAGTCTGAAATACCTCTTCACTCAAAATGAGTTAAGCATGCAACAACGCATATAGTTGGAGTATCTCAATGATTTCAACTTTACTATCTAATATCATCTAGGGAAAGTAAATGTGGTAGCTGACGCTCTTAGCAGGAAACCAATGGCAACTCTAGCTAGCCTCAGGAAAGATATAACTTGTCTTATTGAAGATTTTTCTCATTTAAATCTTGATATTGACAGAGAAGGAGAAGGAGGCATGATTGCCAATATAAGGTCTCAACCTACATTGATCGGGGACGTGGTCCAATTACAAGAAAATGACCCCACATTGATAGAGATTAAGGATAATATTGATCAAAGATCGGATTTTTCTATCTCAAATGATGGAAGACTATTTTTTATGGATCGAATCTGTGTGCCGAATCATGGCGACACTAAGAAATTGATCATGGAAGAGGCTCATAAGTCAAGATATGCTATTCACCCTGGTGCTACCAAGATGTATCAAGATTTGAAGAGAAACTTTTGGTGGCCCAACATGAAAAGAGAAGTAGCAGACTTTGTAGCTCGTTGTCTCACTTGTCAGCAAGTAAAGGCAGAACATTTAAAGCCTGTTGAGAAATTACGTACACCCCTTAAATATTCCCGAGTGGAAATGGGAAAGTATAGAGATGGATTTTATCATGGTTTTACCTAAGACAAGAGGAGGACATGATGGTATATGGGTGATCATAGACCGATTGACTAAATCTACACATTTTCTACCTATCAAAAATCGATGGTCTGTGGATGTACTGGCAGCATTATACATGAGAGAGATTGTCAAACTACATGGTGTCCCTATCACCATTATATACGACCGAGATCCTCAGTTCACATCACAATTCTGGAAGGGCCTTCAACATTCATTAAGAACCCGACTTAACTTTAGCACTGCGTTCCATCCACAAACTGATGGTCAAACTGAAAGGACAAATCAAGTGGTGAAGATATGCTCAGGGCTTATGCTATTGACTTTGGAGAAAGTTGGCACGACCATTTACCTCTAGTGGAATTTACCTATAACAATAGCTATCAGGCTAGCATTCAAATGGCACCATTCGAGGCTCTATATGGTAGAAGCTGTCGATCGCTTATTTGCTGGAATGAAGTAGGATAAAGGCAATTTCTCGGTCCCGATATCATCAGGGATACTACCGAGAAGATAAAACTTATTCAGGAAAGACTCCAGATGGCTCAAGATAGACAGAAATCATATGCTGATAACCAAAGGCACGACCTAAAATTTCAAGTAGGAGACCATGCATTCCTTAAGGTTTCCCCAGGTCGAGGTATTCGAAGATTCGGTATCAAAGACAATCTTACTCCAAGATTCATTGGCCCCTTCGAAATTCTCGATAGGGTTGGTGAAATCGCATATCGGATAGCTTTACCCCCTCAACTATCTAAAGTTCATGATGTGTTTCACCTCTCAATGCTTAAGAAGTATGTACCTGATCTATTTCATGTCATCACTTACGACAACTTGGAAATTAAAAATGACTTGACATACGAGCAAAGGCCAATCAAGATTATTGAACGAGAAGTACGGCAACTTCAGAATAAAACTATTCCTATGGTCAAGATCCAATAGACCAAATCATGTCCACATGAAGCAACATGAAAAACTAAAGAAGCCATGCGCAAAAGATTTTCAGAGATTTTTGAATGTAAGTACACTCTCCATAAATCAATATATTGAATTTGGGGACAAATTCTTTTTAAGTGGGGGAGGGTGTAACGTTCGATAAAATTCTGGGATTCAAAATATAACTATATTAATTATTTAATCGACGTAAAGGGCAATTAAATGAATTATGGTTAACTGAATCCAATTATTATGGCCTTGCACTGATCCAAGAGGATTATGCCCATATAATAAACCCAATTGGCCCAAAAAGACTATTTTGGACCTTAGCCCATATTCTAGAAGCTTAAAACTAGTGTAATCACGGAATTAAGGAGATAAGTAGGATAAAGAGGTGGATAATATCAAAAGAGTTTGAAACTGTTCAAATTCGACACCCAGATCGAAAACGGTCTATCGCGAGACCGCATAGCAATGGGAAACGATCTAGCATTAGACCGCTAGGCTCTGTAGATTCCGTGAGAGGAAGAGAACGTGAAAAGCTTGGAACTTGGGCATCCAAATTGCCTAGGATTGATGCTATCTACTAATAAGATAAGTCTAGAAGGCTAGAAGATCGAATTGAAAACCTAATTAGGATTCTAAGTTCGTTCTAATCCATGAAACCTAAGCAAAACCCTATAAATAGACCCCAAATCTCACTTGTGCGACCCTTACTTTTGGCTCGTGTGAAACTAAGGTAAAAAGGTAGAATCGAAGGTAAGTTTCTTCTAGGAAGTTGTTTGTTTTAGTTAGATCTAACTTTTCTCAAAATTTCATTCTAGGAGATCAAGCCTACAAGGAGATAGAAGCCTACAAAGACGCTGGTTCGGTGCAAACAACCCAGGAAGTAGTACGACCGACCCAGAAAGATCTATAAATTGGAAGCCCTAAACGAGGTAATTGGATAGAGGTTCTTTATAAGAAATTGATCCTTTTAGTACCCTCTTCTTACTCTCAAAATTTCACGTCTTTAGGTCATGAGAATCAGGAGTTACAAGGGTGTGTGTGGACACGCCAAAATCGATACTATGTTGAGTAAATATCATGTCACCACGTGATGCCCCAAAGTGGACTTCAATATTGACTTAATATGAAGTTTTTCTAATTTATTTGATTATTTTCCATAATAATTGTAATTAACACCTTGAAGGAGGGCGTCATTTAACTGACGGCTTGAGGGGTGTCGTGATTACATTATTAAACGACTGTTCACTCAAGCGTTGTTTCCTAGTTTTTATGAATCCTAATTAAAATGAAATCCAAAGAATTAACGTCTATCTTGGGGGCGTTGATTATTTGACGCCATTTCTCTAAGGCATCATTTCTTATTTTTAAATATGGAAAGTCAAATATTTCTATAATTAAATCCAGGAATTAACGACTGCATGGCTGTCGTCATTTTAAATAACGCCCCTCTCAATGTCGTCATTTTCAGTTCCGTCTCCGTTTCATCTGCTACCTTACCGTGATGATCCTTTCCCCATTATAACTTCGTATTCGATTGGGAAGGAAGATCCATGCTGGAGGATCGATATCCTTGTTTTAATCCTATTGAAACAAGGCTTTTGTCCCCATAAATACCCTATGGTTCTTCACGCGCGTGAGAGACAAAAGAAAGGGAGAAGCAGACAGCTAAGAAATTAAGAAGGAGAACATGGTGAGAGCTTTTTACACAAAGAGAAGAGAGTTTTTAACAGTTTTGCAGGTTCTTCTTCCGACAGTTCTTCCTCTACGGGCGTTTTCCTCTTGCGGCAGTGTAGACTCCTTCCTCCCGAGCTTCTTCCTGTTGCAGCCAAGGCGCTGCGGCAGAAGCTCTCTCTCTGCTTACTTTTCTCCCTTTACTGCTGCACACACAGCAGAAGTATCTCCCTCTTCTTTTAGCACTTTTATTGTTAATACTAGCATCATACACACCCTTTCTTCTAGCTATCTTTTCTAGAGAAACTATCAGCATATCACATCACTTATTTGCTTCATATCTGTTGCATCATAGCATATATCTCCATCCCCTTCACTCCTCTTAGGTGTTTAAACAAAACACACAAGGTGTGTTCTTGCCCATGTTGTTTAATTCCATTCTATTAGAGCATTGATACTACACATCTTTTGGCTAATCCATCTATTTGTTTGTTTTGCTTGTCTTGCAAGGGTAATCAAAGAAGAAACCCCCTTCATCGGCCGGCCGGTAGAAGGAGGAAAGAAGAACTCCCAATCTCACCCAAATTCATACAAGGTACATGCGATCATCTTTATATTTTTGAGGTAACTCTTCTAGCGATCACCCTCCTTAGAGCATCATGTGCTCCCCATTCTTCTTATTTCCTACATTATTTAGCATTATCCAATTAAATCTTTTTCTTCTCTTTTAAAAATGTCTATGTGACACGTTCACAAATTGGCGATCACGGTGGGACCCTTGATGTTTTTTATTTGATTACCCCTCCTTTTGGCACTCTCGTGTGCCCCTCCCTTTGGCACCCTCGCGTGCCCCTCCTTTGGCACCCACGTGTGTCCCTCCTTAGTGCTCCACGTAGCACACTCCTCTTGTGCACCACGTGCACATCTCCCACTGGATTAGCTAATTTTTGAAGTGTCCATACCATTTTTAAATAAAAGAAATTTGATTTCTGAAATTTATCAGTGCTCTCGGTACTCTGGAACTGATTAGCGCCTGCCCTACTGTCGTCATTTTTTCATTCAGCGACCCCTCACAGAGGTGCTGTTTCTATTTATTTTTTAAGCATTTTCATAAATTTTCAATCAACGCCCCTCACAGAGGCGCTGTTTCTATTTATTTTTTAAGCATTTTCATCATTTTTCAATCAACGCCCCTCACAGAGGCGCATTTCTGCATTCAACGCCTCACACCAAGGCGTCAGTTTTGTGATTGCTATTGATTTCTTTCATTATTCTTGATTACTGTTTACTGCGTTTCAACGCCCCTTCCAGAGGTGTCATTTCCTCATTTAACGCCTCACACTAAGGCGTCATTTCTATTATCATTGCTTTTATTCACATTTCAAGTACTGTTCACTGGTATCTGACGCCCCTACACAGAGGCGTTATTTTCACAGTCAGCGCCTCACTCCAAGGTGCTATTTCACTTTGATGGTTCCCTATTCCACTGTTTACAGTGATTAGCGACCCACACTTAGTCGCTGTTTATTGAGACCGCGACTTTTGTCAGGTCGTCATTTTGTTCTGTGCCCACAGAACCTTGCTTACTGCTGTTGCCTTCATTTGTTGATTGCTCTTATTGCTCATCTGATTGTCATTGCTTGATTTGCTTGCATTAGTGCGCATTCTAGGGCATTTGGTTGAGAGACCTCCTTGTAGATTCTAATTAGAAATCCACTTAAGGAAAAATTAATAAAAAAAAACAATATAAGCAATAATATGGGGAAAAAGTATGCACGAGGTGCAAAATAGGAGATGTGATCGCCAGAGACGCGAAGGCCTCAAAAATATAATAATGAAAACATGGAGGGATCGCGAAAAATACCTTGAAAGCGCGGGTGATGTGAGTGCTCCTTTCTCTTCCAATCGGTCGGCCGATGAAGAGAGTTCTTCAATTTGATTACCCTTGTAAAAAGACACAATCACCAATAAAGAAATATGGATTAGAAATATGGTGAGTGTAGCATCAAATCTTAATAAAAATATGAGCATGAAAGCGTGTGCAAGAACACACCTTAAGGGTGTTAGCCCTTAAACCCCTATGCAAGAAGGGTGTGGGAAATATGATGCATGATGATGCAAGTATAAATAGATGGAAAGAGTGCAAGTGTGCACTAGGAAAAAAAAAAATCCTCAACGTGGTTGAGAAGGGAGACTATCAGAAGATGAATATAATGAATGTATATGCATGCATGAACTATGAAAACAAAATAAATTAAACAAAGGAGAGGTAAGAAAATATATGCTGCTTGCTTCCTTGGCTTTTGATTCTCGATGGGGAGAAGCCTTCAGTAGGATGAAGCAGTGAACATGTGAAGCCCTCCTTCAGCCAGAAGCAGCAGCAGGCTGCGTAAGAAAAGAAGAAGAAGAAAAAATAGAAAAAAAATAAGAAGAAGAAAAACAGAAGAAGAAGAAGAAGAAGAAGAAGAAGAAGAGAATCGAACCATCCGAAATCCACCTCTTAACAGAGCTGCAGAAGCTCTATTAATAAGATCGAAGAAGAGATAAGAAGGAAAGAGTCCAACGGAGGAAAAGATAAGAAGGGGCAAGAGCCCAAGGAGGGGAAGATAAGACTGGGCAAGAGCCCAAACGAAGCAGGGACTCTCTGGGGAAAGGCTGCGTTCGTTCGGAACACAAAAATGAAACACGACCTGGACCAGGGCGTCAATTCAAGAATTGACGACCTGCCAAAGGGCGTCTCTTAAAAACACGCCCTGCACAAGGGTGTTAATTTAAGAACCAATTTTTAGAAATAAAAACTCCCCATATTTGAAAAATGTAAAACACGCCTCGATCAAAGCCACTTTTAAAAACACGCCCCTGGGAAGGGCGTTAATACCAAGTCTGTAAAACGGGGAAGTCGGTCAAACACCAAGAATTGATGCCCTCAGGTGTGGGCGTCCTTTCTCAAAGCAACGCCCCAGATCTGGTCGTGTATTTCAAAAACACGCCTTTGCCCAGGTCGTTAATTTCAAAAATTGAGATAAATGCCCAGAAAATCCAAAAAAATAGGAAAAAGGAGAAAATGAAAGAAAAATAGGAGAAATTCAAGAAAATGGGAAAAACCACTCAAACAAGCTAATTTGAGGGTCAAATGGGGCATTGCACGGTAATACGAGATATACTCAAAATAATGTCAATTTTAGCGTGTCTACAGCTGCCCCGCCTTGGCGTCTGCTTTGCAAGGGAGCAGAGCAAACTGAAAAGTAGATGCCAAGGTGTGATGAGACACGCAATCAACATCATTTGATGAGAATCAAGTCAAAAGCTAGAGATGAAGTAATCTCGGGAAATTCAATGAAATCAACGATGTTTGGATAAAAAGAGGGAGTGTGCACGCGGGCACGAAGGAGATAAAAGAATGATCAACTTCCAGCGCGGTGGAAGTACCCCAGGTCACAAACCTGTAGGTTTCACCATTGGGGAGCGGTTACCAGCCAATGTGGACGTGCTGCAGCCAAGGTGGATCAAAGGGAAAATGATTAAAATAAGATGATAGAAATCTAAACAAGGAGCTTTCGAGAAAATGACCCAAAACAGCGACAAAACGAACTGAGGACACAATTCGGCATAGAATATCTCATATTTGGAAAGATTAAGATCAATTCGACTCTCCAAATCAGCTTATGAGAGTGATTGTCCAACGTTAATTCAAAATCCTACATGAATGCATGCTGGGTTTAAAAGGAAAAAGTAAAACAAATGAAAATATAAGATAATCAAGGATAATATTGTTAAACTGCCCAGACTGAGTCAAGAAACCGATTCTGCGAGCCGATACTAAGCCGAAGCCCGTTTATCCACGCACCAACTCGCAAAAGGGAACCATCGTCCCCAGTCTTGGACGGCTCAACGGCCTATCCGTGTGACTAAGACTCCTCTGGAACCATCATTGTTTTTGATGAAGGGGAACTCAAATCCCAGATTTACCAAAGCCACAAGGTCCTTGATATAATCTAGTAGCGTATGTAACATGTAGTAGAATGCATACAGGGGGGATGGTGAAGCAATAAGCATGGGGAACTGAGAAATGAGGTGTAGGCACCATGGGGCTTGGATGATGATGCCCAGTCAGTGGGACCAAGAGCTTCTTCCTGCGCTCAAAGATTCATCAGCCAAGATATAATGAAGATAACAATCATAACATGAATCAAAATAGCATGTATGTATCATATTCAAGAATGACAAGATAGCATCATTAAAGCATAGATAGCATAGCATCATTGTTTGTCGTTTGTCATGAGGATGACAACTCGGCTAATCAAGATTTGGAATTGAATGATCAAGATCTGATAATGCCCATTGGCAAAGTGATCAAGAAAATCAGTAGGAGTTGATTAAAAAGACTTGGAGATGAACGATAATCAAGAGATATGAGGAAATGATAATCAAAATGCCCAGGGTGACATGTTATGAGAATATCGGGAAGAATCAATAGATTGATAGCAATAAGTGGAGAGAGGACTCATCCCGTGCCCCTGGTCCTTGTAAAGTTGTTCCTGCAAAAGCACCATCAGAAAAATACAATGCAATTTTTTTTGGATTTTGAAATATGCAAATTTTTATGAGTTTTGAAAAAGATATTCAAATTTTTATGGATTTTGGAAAATATTTCAATTTTTATGAATCTTGGAAGAAATATCTGATTTTTTGTTTGATTTTGCTCAGGAAATATTCAATTTTTTGTTGATTTTGGCTTAGACATTGTTATTGCAGCATCAAAGGTTGTTTAAACCATTAATTGGGGGTCCTCGTTCCTTCCCTTTTTGCTAAAATTTCCCAAAGTCGGGCGTGCATTGAAGGGTGGCGTCCTATAACTGACTGCCCTTGATTAACGGTGCCCCTACCAAGGCCATACCTGAGAAACGTTCGGTCTTGGAGGGAGAAGAGAAGAATAATTGAGGATAAGCTTTATGCAGGATGGGAGATGTCGGGACTTGAATTCCTTCCAAGGTGTTTCCCCTCAAAGAGGTAGTCTGTTGCGCCGGGGCTTTGTGCCTTTGATTTTTAGACCCTTGACATGCATACGACCAGGGTTTTCCTTGCGGGGACTTTGCCACTCTTGACATGCCATAATTCATACTTTTGCATTTATCAAACTTTTGACTTGATTTTCATAATAGCCCTTGTGGCAAGATTTATCATGAAAGCTCATATGAAAACTCATATTAATTTCGGGTCAAGACTGCCCCTATTTGAGACTCCTCTCGTATTGGGGATTACCGAGGTTGGTCATCTCATCCGTCAACCTCTTGCCCCTGCATTCGGCCGAATAAAGAAGAGAAAAAGACTTTCAGGGATTCTCATGGCATGGCCAAAGTAGCAACGGTGTTTTATCAAAGAGCCGGCTAAGGACGCCGTGAAGTGTGTGGAATGCCCAGCTGAGGGTTGCTCTTAACAAGCGGGGAGAGAATGTCGAATTCCCAGCACGGGGTTCTTATAACCACAGGTGCTGCATAGCAAGCCTAAAGACTCTTTTTGACAATGATTTAAATTAAGATAGATAAAGATCTAAACACCACTCTTAATCTTGTTAAGAAGCACTTTATTTTGAAAATCATGCGTGAAGCAATGAGATAATGATATCATAAAAATGCATACTTACGGCAATATGTTACCTTGCAACCTTTGTAGAAGCAGCTGTCAGAGGCGAGGTTGATCATCGTGGGATAGTCCTCTTTGGCAGTCAAAAGGATTGGAAGCAAAGGGTTTGAAAGTGACTTAACAAGAAGGAGTGGTGCCAAGACCAGACTCAGACGAATAAGGAAAAAAAAGAAGAGAGGCGAGGGCTAGAACTCCCTCACTAAGGTGTGGAGACCCTGATCACATGAAAGGTCTACAGAAGAAGCAGAGAATTAGAAGGAGGAGTGAGGACTAAAGCCTCGAAAGCAGTGAGAGAATGGGCAGTTGCCCAAGGCAGTGGAAGTTGGGTCGGACCCAGGATTAGGAGGAATTAGAAGAAGAAATTGATAGATGGAAAAGGGCGGATCCGGAGGGTCTGGAAGTAAAGGAGGAGAATCATGATAGGAGGAATCATCCGGAGGCTCCGGAGGGATAAAATGTCGAGGGACGCGGTGCCCTGGGAAGAAATAGGGAAAAAGATGATGGAAAAGGAAGAAGAAAATGAAGGATGTGATGTCCTGGAAGAGCAGAAAGATGAATCAGAAGAAAGATGGAGGGTCCGGAGGTTCCGGAGGAATGAGATGCCGAGGGACGCGGTGCCCAAGGATGAGTGGATGAAAAGGATCAGGAGGGTCCGGAGGTTCCGGAGGGATGGAATCAGAAGGGTCGGGATGCCCCGAAAGAAGATAGAAGGAATAAGATGGAGAATCTGGAGGTTCTGGAGGGGAAAGATACCATGGGGCAGGATGCCCAAGGAGAAGAGAGAGATCCGGAGGTTCCGGAGGAATGAGAAGGGAAGGGACGCGATGCCCAAAGAAGATAGAATCCGGAGGTTCCGGAGGATTAAGATGGAAAGGGGCGCGATGCCCGAGGAGAAAGTCCGGAGGTTCCGGAAGAATAAGGTGGAAAGGGGCGCGATGCCCAAGGAGAAAGTCCGGAGGTTCCGAAAGAATAAAGTGGAAAGGGGCGCGATGTCCTGGGAGAAAGTCCGGAGGTTCCGGAAGAATAAAGTGGAAAGGGGCGCGATGCCCTGGGAGAAAGTCCGGAGGTTCCGGAAGAATAAAGTGGAAAGGGGCGCGATGCCCTGGGAGAAAGTGAGAGAAATCCAGAGGTTCCGGAAGAATAAAGTGGAAAGGGGCGCGATGCCCTGAGAAGAGATTGGGGAGGGGGCAACGCCCGAGTAATGTAAGGGGACCCACAGATCCCGAGGATGAAGATGAATAAGATGGGAAATGTGGAATATCCAGAGGTGCCGGAAGGCGGGGAAGATACGGGTTTGGAAACCCGGGAAGCAGGAGGTGCAAACGTGTGCAATGGGATGGATGCGATGAATGCAGTGAATGCATGAATGCAATGAAATGCAAACAATATGAAGAATGTGAAGGGTGAGAGGATGAGATCTTCCTTTTTACCCTTGGAGTAGGCCATGAAGAAATTATGATAGATAATAATGTGAATGGAGTTGAATAGAAGGTGGATGAAATAGTGGAAGGCCCCTTAGCGCCAAGATAACCTCCCCTCCATGGCAATGGAAGAGTATAGCCAATTGGCCCAATGGAAGAAGCTTCACTAATGAATGACAACCCCCTTGGAAGGCAAGGATCAATGATGCGAGGGAGTTGGAAGTTGATACAGGAAGCATTGCCATGCCCATTAATTGTGGTGTATAAGAAGTGCTGAACAAAATGGGCATTCGCCCCTTGTATGGAGGAATGGAATCAAGATTTGGAAGATGGAACAAAGGGTGCCCTACCCGACCCTTGGATGGCATCAACGCTTGGCATTCTTTGAGCAATGGTGGTGACCTGGCCCCTTCGACCATGTTTGGCACAATAACCCGGATCGGCATCCGGTAAATAAATTCTTGAATCTTGAACGGCACAGCCACGGCCAAATTCTCCTTGCGCGGCGCTTGATTATTCTTGGCACAAATTCTTGCAGAAGCACTCCCCTTCCGAGTAGTAAAGGGGGGTGAAGCGGAGGCGGAAGGTTCCATGGATGGTGGAGGTATAGTGGAAGGTGTTGGAGAAAGGGTGAGTGGAAGCGAAGGTTCAAACACGTCGAGCTTCCCCCTTTGCTCGGAAGCAGTAGGGGTTGGCTTGAGTGCAAAAAAGGATGGACCTTGCTCAGGATTAGCCACGGGTAAGGGTGATAGGTTAAGTGGTGGAATAGGGGAAAGGCCTGGCAAAGTTGGTTTTGGCATTACAGGGATAATGGATGGCTTAGGTAGCGAACAAAGAGGAGGGGTAATAGAAGGCTCGACAGAGACCGGCGTAGTGGAGGGTGATGGAGGTTCGGCGGAGGCCGGTGGAGTGGAGATTAATGGAGGTTTGGCGGAGGCCGATGGAATAGTGGTTAATGGTGTAAAAGGAAAGGGTTTGGTGCGCTGAAAATGTCGGATGGGGCGAGAGGTGTCAGGTATAGGGGAAGGCGCATGATGCACCGGTGTGGGTGACTGGAGTATCGACCCATCATCGTAACACCAAGTATTGGGGTGAGGAGGAGACTCATGGTGCGGCGGTATGGGTAATTGGAGTATCGACCCATCATTGTAACACCAAGAGGTCTCATAAATGGGGGTTGGATCGGGGACTATGGCATAGTCCTGAGCATAGGGGTCTTCTGATAGTGGAGGAAGAGGACGGCGAAGGAAACTCGGAAGGGATGCCTGCGAAGCTTCATCATCATATACCGCTTCAAGTTCTTCAATTGCCGGTTCTTCATCATCAAATTCACGTGGACACCGTAGTGGAGGCGTATATGTGGATGGAGGAATGTAATGATGTTGCGTATGTGGAGGTGGAAAGCCATATGAATGAAGTGTGTGGATGGGTGGAGGGCGGACGGTGTCCACTTGATCGTCGAAATCTGCCGGCTTTTGCTTACTTGAGCTGCCAATACCATAATCATCTCTCCTATCTTTCAACTCTTTCTCCATCTTTGTAATTTCGTCCAGAGCAGCATGGAGAGGATTGACCGGAGTAGGAGGAGCCATGACCCTTCTTAATTGTTCCTCCATCAAAGTGACTTTATCAAGAAGGGTTTGTTGGAGGGGTGTAACTTGAGCAACCAAGGGTTGGTAGGGCCTTGAAGGAGGGGTGGCATAAAAAGGCCGTGGAGGGGAGTTAATGGGATGACCCTCAGAAGAACTCGGATGGGCCGGATTGCAAGAAATAAATGGGCCTCGGGGCCGTGATGGAGGAGGAATAGAAGGAGGCGGGTGTCGGACCACCCGGGGAGGAATGTGAATAGAAGAGGATGGGTAATGGGCTACCCGATTAGGATTGTGAATAGAAGAGGGAGGTGGGTGATGGGCCACCCGTGTAGGATTGGAAGGAGGAAGAGATGAAGGAGATGCACCCTCAACGGCGGCCTTAAGGGCTTGGATCTGTTGAGGGGTGAGATGATCTAATGCATGAATGATTTGGGAGACCTTCTCATCGTTGGGAGGAGACAGTCCCGAAGGAGTAGTGGCTTGAAATTGAGATGAGGGACCATAAGTTTGGACATTGCCCATGGGCCGGGCATGACCATAAGAATGAGGATGCGGTCCCTTGAAAATATGGTGAGAATTGTGATGAACATGTTGAAATTGAGGGGAATAAGATGTGCACGGTTGTGCATCCTCATGAATTGAATTAAACATGTTGTTTTGTTTCATGGTAAGCCATTATCAATCAAAGTTCAGCAAATAATTTGCAAAAAAGCACACAAGTTGGAATGGTTACCTTTGATCTTAATTTGTTTGAACCTTGGTGAATTAATGAATTTTAACAAAGTTTGGTGTGATTCACACAAGGGAGGATCCTAGTTTCAATATGGTTTGAACTCCGGTGCCAACTAGGGACACTCTCTCACCGTGTATAGGCCAACTAACTTGGGACTTCAAAAGGGTACAACCTGCCCAGCATCCGTGAGGGAATCCACGAGTGCGGGGGCTTATGGAGGCTTGGTTTAGGAACTTCCAATCCAAAGAGACGGAATGCTCAATGGAGGGTCCTTCCTTCACCAAGGGGGTGTGTGGAATCCTAATGTAGAGAGAGGAGGTCTCCAAAACTAATGCAAAGATGAATGAATGCAGCAGTGTAAACAAGCCAACCACAGCAATATAATCAATCAACAAGTATAAGCATGAATCAGCATGAAAACCAACACACGGGGAGGGTTCTGCAAACCCATAGTAAAAGGCGCCCTGGCAGGGGGCGCTACCAACAAAGAGACGACAGGGTCACTGTCGTGAATAACTGTGAGGGGGCCCAGGGGCAGCGAAAAACGCGCCTTAGAGTGAGGCGCTATAAGTAAAAGGATGCCCCTACCAGAAGGCGTCAAATCCAGAAAAATGCCCTGACGAGAGGCGCTAAGCAATAAATAGACGCCCTGGATGAGGGCGTTAATTCAAAAGCGCCTCTGGCTGAGGCGTTAATTCCCCAGGAAAGCTCCACGTCCAAAAATATCAAGATACTCACAGTCACAACATAATCATGGCAATCAATATGAACGATACAGCATGCTCATCAAAATTTTGAATAAGTGGAATTTTCAAAAAAAAACTAACAAGCTGACAGATCACTTGGGGAGAGTGCAAGGCACAATGGAGGGTGCCCGAGGGGCACGAAAAGGAGACGCACCGAGGGTGCAAAAGGGGAGATGGCACACGTGGGTGCCTAAGGGGAAAGGGTAATCAAAGAAAAATGAAAAGGGGTCCCACCGTGATCGCCAATTTGTAGATTCTAATTAGAAATCCACTTAAGGAAAAATAATAAAAAAACAATATAAGCAATAATATGGGAAAAAAGTATGCACGAGGTGCAAAGATGGAGTTGTGATCGCCAGAGACGCGAGGCCTCAAAAATATAATAATGAAAACATGGAGGGATCGCGAAAAATACCTTGAAAGCGCGGGTGATGTGAGTGCTCCTTTCTCTTCCAATCGACCGGCCGATGAAGAGAGTTCTTCAATTTGATTACCCTTGCAAAAAGACACAATCACCAATAAAGAAATATGGATTAGAAATATGGTGAGTGTAGCATCAAATCTTAATAAAAATATGAGCATGAAAGCGTGTGCAAGAACACACCTTAAGGGTGTTAGCCCTTAAACCCCTATGCAAGAAGGGTGTGGGAAATATGATGCATGATGATGCAAGTATAAATAGATGGAAAGAGTGCAAGTGTGCACTAGGAAAAAAAAATCCTCAACGTGGTTGAGAAGGGAGACTATCAGAAGATGAATATAATGAATGTATATGCATGCATGAACTATGAAAACAAAATAAATTAAACAAAGGAGAGGTAAGAAAATATATGATGCTTGCTTCCTTGGCTTTTGATTCTCGATGGGGAGAAGCCTTCAGTAGGATGAAGCAGTGAACATGTGAAGCCCTCCTTCAGCCAGAAGCAGCAGCAGCCTGCGTAAGAAAAGAAGAAGAAGAAAAAACAGAAAAAAGCAGAAGAAGAAAAACAGAAGAAGAAGAAGAAGAAGAAGAAGAAGAAGAAGAGAATCGAACCATCCGAAATCCACCTCTTAACAGAGCTGCAGAAGCTCTATTAATAAGATCGAAGAAGAGATAAGAAGGAAAGAGTCCAACGGAGGAAAAGATAAGAAGGGGCAAGAGCCCAAGGAGGGGAAGATAAGACTGGGCAAGAGCCCAAACGAAGCAGGGACTCTCTGGGGAAAGGCTGCGTTCGTTCGGAACACAAAAATGAAACACGACTTAGACCAGGGCGTCAATTCAAGAATTGACGACCTGCCAAAGGACGTCTCTTAAAAACACACCCTGCACAAGGGCGTTAATTTAAGAACCAATTTTTAGAAATAAAAACTCCCCATATTTGAAAAATGTAAAACACGCCCCTGGGAAGGGCGTTAATACCAAGTCTGTAAAATGGGGAAGTCGGTCAAACACCAAGAATTGATGCCCTCAGGTGTGGGCGTCCTTTCTCAAAGCAACGCCCCAGATCAGGTCGTGTATTTCAAAAACACGCCCTTGCCCAGGTCGTTAATTTCAAAAATTGAGATAAATGCCCAGAAAATCCAGAAAAATAGGAAAAAGGAGAAAATGAAAGAAAAATAGGAGAAATTCAAGAAAAGTGGGAAAAACCACTCAAACAAGCTAATTTGAGGGTCAAATGGGGCATTGCACGGTAATACGAGATATACTCAAAATAATGTCAATTTTAACGTGTCTACACTCCTCTCTCTACACTCCTAGGATCCCACCCCCTTTCTTGGAATTGGAAAGACCCTCCATTGAGTATTCCGTCTCTTTAGATTGGAAATTCCTTTTTCAAGGCCTCCGTAAGTCCCCGCACCCATAGATTCCGTCACGGACGTCAGGCTGATTGTACCATTTGAAGCACCCGGAGTTATGTTAACCCATACGTTGGTGAGGAGAGAGAAAAAACTTAGTTAACCCGGAGATTACACTCAAACTCTCAACTAGGACCCACATTGAAGAGAGAGAATTGATTATACCATTAAAATCCATTTAAATCTCAAGAAAAACTCTAAAACCTTGGGTTCATTACAACTTGAGTGTACATCTTCTTTGTTTGGTTGATTATACTTATACTTGTTGGTTTGAAATATATTCCTCTCCTTAAACATGAAACTCCGTTCAGGTAAAATCATCAACATGGCCAACTATGGGTACACCTATGATGGTTATGAGGAGGGTCAATTTGACCCATCTTATGAGGTCCCCCCTCTGGATCCTATTTATCATGAGGGAAACCATGTTCCCTCTCCTACTCATTATCCTCAAGTTCATATGGTTGACACCACCTCTCAAGAGGTTGAGCCTTCCTCCCAAGCTCAACCTACCACACAAAACATGTCTGGGGATGCTTCCCCATCCTTCAATTTCAATGATTTCCTCAAAGCTCTGTCTCAGCTGGATGACTCCCAACGCCAGGCGGTCCAGGCCACTTTAAAAGGGAAGTCTGTCCCGTCATCCTCCAATACACCTCAGGCCGCGGGTGGCAATTCCTTCAATACTGCCAATGACCAGGCGATCGCACATAGGGTGCCTTCGCACCCACCAACTCCTGTTATTGCTACGCCGGGTCAACCGGCGAGTCACTCAGTTGCTAGGCCCCAACAACCTCTAGTTTCTCAATTCCTAAGGAGGCCTATGCCAAATCCGTACTCTTCTAATCCGGTCCCAGCTGAGTTCGATACCAACACTTTACTCCTCTAGAAAATTACTAGCATGGAGGAGCAGCTGAAAAACGTCATGGCACCAAAGACCGCTCTAGAAGTTACTCTCCCTACTCTGCCAGTTTTTCATCTACCTCCATCTGAGATGCCCAACTTTCGGCTGTATAATGGAACGGGCAATCCGTTCATTCACTTAAAAGATTTCATGTATGAGGCATCATTCTGGTAGGACAACAAGACTTCCATAGCCTATCTTTTTAGACGGTCACTAGATGGTCCAGCACTTGGGTGGTTCTATTCCTTGGAGCCAGCTGACGCCGGCGACTTTGATGCGGTTCAGCGGAAATTCCTGCAAAAGTACAAGGACCGTGTGGGTCCATCTTTGTCAGTTACTGATTTAGTTACCGAGAAGATGAAGCCCGAGGAGGACTTCATTTTGTTTGCCGATAGGTGGAGGGCCATGGCCGAGAGACTGAAAGAGACACTATCAGAAACGGAGCAGGTAAAGATGATCATATCAAACTCCACTCCACAATTCCATCACATTTTAGCTATGAATAAACTAAGCACAATGGAAGAGCTCTATGAGAGAGTGAGGTACATACAAACTCAAATGAAAGACTCACCCATCATGGGTATGTTTGAACCAAGACCGGAAGTGATGAGGATAAATGTTAATGTTGGCAACAGTGGTGGAACCACCGAGGGCACCGTCACTAACGAGCAGGTGAGCACATTTGGTAATTCCACACCCTTCCGCCATCCTTCATACCAAAGGCCGCCACCGCAACAACCTGCCTTCCAAAATCAAGTCCACCAACCAGTTAATAACCCTCCTCAGACTTTCCGGCCTCTTCCACCTCAACAACAACAACAACCTCATTTTACACCTCAAAATCAACCTCCACAATACCACCAAGTGCCTCCGCCAGCCAATTATGCACAACCACTGCAACAGTTGAGAAGACCACTGGGTCCCAAAAGGGCACAATACCCTCCATTGCCCGAAAGTCTACCTGATATCTTCAATGTCCTCATGGCCGCCAATGCGCTCACCTTGCCTAAAGAAAGAACGGTGTGGCCGCAACATGTAGACACTTCTTGGTGTTGCGTCTTCCATCGGCATCCGGGACACAATATTGATAATTATTTTCATTTCAAAGATTATATATATGACATGAATGATCAAGGTGGTATTGACTGGGATGAGATGAGGCGATTTATTGTCACTTTAAAGGCACGAAGGCCTCCGCGGCAACAACAGGCTCAGCAACCTGCTCAACAGCAAGCAGTACCTCCTCCTCCTCAGCAACAGCAAGCTCCCGCGCCACAACCGGACATGGGGATTGTCCACAACCCACTGCCGAAGCATCCACCAAATCAATAAGTAAACCCTGTCACCTCCTTCCATGAAGTGGAAAGGGGACAAGGGTGGCACCACGAGAACGGCTCTATTGGGGCACTAAATCAACAACACACTCAACCACCGCGTATGTTAAGGACGCCTTATTCAATGGCTTCCCCCCAACCGCTTCGTCCCCTCTTGCGCACCATCAGCCAAATACCCTCTGCTACCACCACTACTAACCCCTCGCCAGTTAGGCCTCTCCTCACCTGACCACCGCCACCTTCCGCACCACAACAAGCTCTTCCCCCCACGAACCCGTTGCCATCTAGGCCACTACTCATCCGCCCCTCCCCAACACCTAATTCCACCACTACAATTATTACTCCACCACCTCCCACAAATCCCTCATTTTTGCCTAGGCCTCTCCTCATTCGGCCTGCACCCCCTCCAGCCGTTCAGGTGCCTCCTACCCCTCCTACTATCACCTCACCAATCGCCACCATCCCCCAACCAACGAGGCCCCTCATAAGGATTTCTCCTTTGATCACTCCTCCGACATCCACTAATTCCAATATCCCGTCTTCTTCTTCCTCCACTAACCCTCCACCTACCCATAACCCGACAGAGGCGCGATCAATGCGAATTACGATGCTCTGCAGTGGACGGATGTTCCACCGCGTCTTTCCATAAAGGGAGTTAGTGCCCGCGCAGGGGCAAGAGGAGTAAGAGCCAGAACAGGAATCTATACCGGGTACACACTATGATTTGCTAAAGCACTTAGATAAGACCCCGGCAAGAATTTTCATTCTGGAACTGATATAGAGATATACTGTTCACCAGCAAGTTTTGAAAGAATATTTGCAGAAGGTGATGGTCAATGAGGATATCCCAGTTGAACAAATTACAACAGTCTTAACACCAGCATGTGATCAGCCAGCTATTACTTTCCATGAGCATGAGTTGACTCCCAAGCCGGCCAGAAAATATGCCTTGTGCATCGCAGTTGATATCAATAAAGTGGCAGTCAGGCAATGCCTAGTGGACATTGGGGCATCGATTAATGTGTTGCCTCCTAGCACTTTGAAGATGTGTGGCATTCCGGATAGCCAAATCCGGCCATCTACTATTACCGTCACTGCTTATGATAATACCAAGAAGCCTCCCCTGGGGATGATTACTCTGAAAGTTGGTTTGGGTCCGGTCTTAATCATAGTAGATTTTCATATTCTGGATATGGATCCAACGTTCAATGGCATTTTGGGTCGCCCTTACATTCAAGAACTTGATGCTGTGCCCTCCACTAATCACCAATGTATAAAGTTTCCTCATAAAGGGCGCATCGTCAAAGTCACTAGCATGCCCATTTTGCCACCAGAGGATATACATTCCGCAACATCAGTACCTTCCATATGGCCTTCCAATAGGCCTTTGCTCTCAGTGTTAGATGTTGCCGATCTGCGGCAAGATTTGTTAAAGCCTCCAGTCACCAAGTCGGCATCAACTTTAATGACACCCCTACATTCCCAGGGGAAGAAAAAGAAAAATATGTTGAATACCCTGGGATGGAACATTTTGATGAAAATGGGGTATAGAACCGGCAAAGGCCTAGGTGCTAACCTCCAGGGCAGGGTCATGCCCGTCAGGCATCAGAGACTAATTCCCCGAGGAGGCCTGGGGTACAGAGGGCCAAGCAAAGATGAGGAAGGACCATGGGCTGTTATGACCTCTACTCTTAAAATAGATCGGCAGCCTCTCACGTGGACCCTACAAACACACTTTGTAAAAAGAGGTACCCAAAATGATGAGCAGACCACATTAGTTACTTCTCTACTGGACTATCAAGATGTGCATGCACGCCAGTTTGCTCGCCACATAGCCCCACTGGCTACATACAAAGCTCTAGAGTCTTTGAGTCCAGACAAAAGAAGGAAAATGGATGACCCGAAATGTGACTGGTATAGATGGTTTGACATGAATGATATTACCATTGCTCTAAGCCGTCGATTCATGCCGACTGATCCGGAGTGGCCGCCACTTATTCATGAATTGATTGAAAAGCCAGTGGTGATTATTGACAAAAGGCAGCTCCTAAGCAACTATACGGACACTGGGGAGCCGGGTGTGCCGTTTGAAGAAGGCTTCACCGTGGATAGGCTGTGGGCCGGCCTCTTTTCTCTTAATTCCATGCATTCATCACTTATCACCTTCTGGTGCTCCCAGATGTTTTCCTCCGATATTTCGAGACCGCCCGCGGTCCTGATAACTTTTTCTCCAGATTTACTCCAAACCCCTCCAATTCCTCCTTTGCTCCTCGAGCAGTTTTCTAAACTCTCCATTACATCCCCGTGTGGGCAATCACTTATTCAATCTTTTTCTAATCTTTCAATTTCAGCACCACCTCCTATTCCTCCCTCTCATTGCTTCATTCTTGAAAATGAAAATGAAAAAAAAATGCAAAAATTCAAACATTCCAATCTTCCATCTCTTTTGAAGAGACCTCCTATCTTATTCCAGAGTGTGCCCCGATCCAAGGGTTGCTCTTTCAAGGTTCGTTAGCGAACCTTCTTTTCTCCTCCGACGAGGAGGCTCCTCCTGTATCTTCTCCTGTAACCATTGCAACTTCATCTTCTTCTTCTCCTCCTCCTTTAGGTCAGGGTAGTTCGTCCAGTTTGCCATCTTGTTCCTCACCCTCTTCTTCTAATAAGAGTCTTGGGGTAGCTTCGCATAAGAAAGCCAAGGGTAGGTAGATTCCCCGTAGGTTCTTGCTAGACTTAGCGAGAAGATGCTGGGCATGCTTAGCTCTTCCCGAGTTTCTAGAGGATCTGATACTTCTACCGGATATAGAATGTGAGGATGTGTGCTCTCTAGATGAAGGGTTTGGTGTTTATGAAATTATGAATGATGAAGACCCTATCGAAGAGGGGATGAAGAATATCAAGAATATGAGGACGAGGCTGATGCTTTTGCTAGTGGCATGAGGAGATTCGATGAACCGTCAGCCTCAATAGAAGAGCCCACCAAAGAAATTAATCTAGGTACCGTGGAAAACCCTAGGATTGTCCTCATCAGCAAAAATTTGCCGCCTTCCGAAGAAGAGGCGCTTATTAAAGTTCTTCAAGATTACAAGGACGCGTTTGCATGGAGCTATGAAGATATGTCGGGTCTGGACCCTGCGCTCGTTGAACATCATCTCACACTTAAGCCAGGATCCATCCCAGTTAAGCAGCGGTTAAGACGTTTCCACCCTCACATGGCATTAAAGATGAAAGAGGAGGTCGATAAGCTTCATAAGACCAGATTTATTAGAGTCGTCCTCTATCCCAATTGGGTGGCTAACATTGTCTCGGTTATGAAAAAGGACGGAAGAGTTAGAATTTGTATAGATTTTTGGGACCTTAACCGCGCGTGTCCTGAGGATGATTTCCTCCTCCCTCACATAGATGTGCTGATCGATAATACGGCAGGGTATGAAATCCTCTCTTTTATGGATGGCTTCTCTGGTTATAATCAGATTCGTTTGGCTGAGGAAGATCAGGAGAAAACCTCATTCACTACACCATGGGGTACTTATTGTTATGTGGTCATGCTGTTTGGGCTCAAGAATGCCGGAGCCACCTACCAAAGGGCCATGATGGCTATTTTTCATGACATGATCCACATTTTTATAGAGGTGTATGTTGATGATTTGGTAGTGAAATCAAGAACAAGGATTGAGCATCCCGGGGTTCTAGCCAAAGTCTTGCAAAGAGCACGGGAGTATCAGTTAAAGATGAACCCCAAGAAGTACGTGTTTGGTGTTTCGTCGAGGAAGTTGCTTAGATTCATCGTTAGTAAAAGGGGTATTGAGATTGATCCTAACAAGGCAAGGGCAATAAGGGATATGCCTCCTCCTAGGAGTTTGAAGGAAGTCCGAGGATTGATCAGGAGGTTACAATTTATTCGTCGGTTTGTCTCCCAGCACTAACAAAGATGTAGGCCGTTTTACGGGCTTACTAAATCGGGAGTCAAATTCAATTGGGATGACAAGTGTCAGGCAGCCTTTGACAGACTAAAGGATTATTTGGCCAATGCTCCTGTCCTGAGGCCGCTAGGTCCAGGCAAACCGCTTGTTCTTTATATTTCCGTCCTGGATGACTCTGTAGGTGCTGTCCTTGCCCAAATTGATGAAGAAGGAAAGGAGAGAGCAGCCTACTACTTGTCTAAGCTTCTCAACCCCTGTGAGTAGAGATACTCAGCGATGGAAAAGACTTGTGCCGCTTTGGTCTGGGTAGTGCAAAAATTAAAGTATTCTTTCTTAGCTCAGGAGGTTCATCTCATTGCTCGTATGAATCCTATTAAGTTTCTCCTTGAAAAATCTGTTCTCACTGACCGATTAGCACGATGGCAAAGCTTCCTTTCTCAATTCGATATCATCTACATTCAGCAAAAAGTGATTAAACGCTATGCCATAGCAGAACATCTCGCTTATCACCCTCTCCCTAGATTCGACCCCGTCCGCTCAGAGTTTCCAGATAAGGAACTAATGTCCGTCAATTAGTCCGATTCGATGTGGACGTTACATTTTGATAGAGCTCTGAATTCAAAAGGGAGGGGGATTGGCATTGTTCTTCTATACTCACCTCTCAACTTGCATTCCCAGTTACAAATAATATATCTGAGTATGAGGCTCTTCTAGTCGGACTAGAGGCCGCCATCAATTCGATGTTACCTAATTGCGGATTGTAGGTGATAGTCAGCTTATTCTTCGCCAAGTGCTCACCAAGTGTCACACGCTCAATCCTAAACTCAAGCTCTATCAGGAACTGACTTTTGCTTATGCCAAGCTATTCTCCAAACTAATCTTCGTCCATGTTCTTCGTGATCAGAATAATCTAGCTGATGCTCTTGCTTCTCTTGCATCTTCTTTGGTTTTCCTTCCCGAAAGGGATTTCCATTCGATCATTGTTCACAGGCGTCTCACTCCCACTATTAAGGACCCAGTTTTCCTTAGTATTAAGGAGGATGTGGTCCAGAAGGTTAAGGGAGGTGGAATCATTGAGAATAAGGAGATCATGTTGTTAGATCTTGATGAAGAATTGGACGATGAAGAGAAGTCGTGGTATTATGAAATTGCTAATTATTGCAAGGATCAATCTTATCCTGAGGAAGCCACGGCTGAAGAAAAGAAAGCCATCCGAAGAGTTGTTCAGAGATACACTCTGGTTGGAGGCGTGCTCTATAGAAGAGGTCTCACTGGAGTTTTGCTTAGGTGCCTTGACGATGATGAATCGTGGAAGGTCATGGAAGAGGCGCATTCAGGAGTGTGTGGGGGTCATGTCAATAGCCAGATGCTTGCTAAGAAAATTCTTAGATTAGGCTTCTACTAGCCCACTCTAGAAGAGGACTATTCCATCTATGTTCGAAGGTGTGTTAAGTGCCAACTGCATGCCGATAAAATTCACTCTCCTGCTTCTTCACTCCATCCTATGTCCTCCCCATGGCCTTTCTCCATGTGAGATTTCGATATCATTGGACCTCTTGGTGATTCAAACCTCCTCATAAAATCGAAATCATTTATACTCATGGCCACGGAGTACTTCACCAAGTGGGCGGTGGCAGAAGCGTGCGTGGTGATTAAAGCGTCAACCGTCTGCAAATTTATAATGAAGAACATCATTGCAAGGTTCGGCATTCCGATTACCATCGTCACCGACAATGGACCGTAATTCATCTCTCAGGAGCTTCAAGACCTCTGCAACAGGTATAACATTGCATTGCATCATTCATCTCCTTGTTATCCGCAGGGTAATGGCCAAGCAGAGGTAACAAATAAAACTTTGATTAAAATCATTAAGAAAACTTGCGAAGCTAATAAATTCACGGATTGGCCAGAAAAGCTGGTTGAAGCTCTTTGGGCCTATCGTACTTCCATTCGTACTCCTACTGGGCAAACCCCTTTCGCCCTCACTTATGGAATGGAGGCGGTAGTCCCTTATGAGATTCTTATCCCTTCTCTACGAGTATAATTGGACAAGGAATTCTCTAGTGATGAGCGCCGTGAATCTCTCCTTGCTCAGTTGGAACTCTTAGATGAGAAGCGTTTGGCCGCCGTCGAGCATGCACGTGTTTATCAAAATAGGCTTTCACGTTTTTATCAAAAGAAAGTAATTGAGAGAAAATTTAAAGTCGGTGAAATGGTAATTAAAAGATTCTTTGTAAAACCGGGTGGACCTCGTTCAAAACTTCAACCGAATCGGGAAGGGCCTTACGTAATCAAAGATGTTTATCCTGACAACGCTTATAAATTGGTTAGCGCCTGTGAACGTGTCACGTAGACATTTTTAAAAGAAAGAAAAGATTTTAAAAATAATAAAATAGGGGAGATGAAAATATGCTAAAATATGTGGGACATGAAGAAATGAAGAGCATGAGGTGCTCAAAGGAGGGTGATCGCCAGAGGGGTTACCTTAAAAATAGAATGATCGCATGTATTTTGTATGAAGCGGGTGAGATTGCAAGTTCTTCTTTCCTCCTTCTACCGACTGGCCGATGAAGGGGGTTTCTAGCCTGATTACCCTTGCAATAAAACACATAAAATAAACAAAGATATGGATTAGCCAAGTGTGTAGTATCAATGCTCTAGATATATAGACTCAATCAAATTAAGCATGAACACACCTTGTGTGTTTTGGTTTAAACCCCTGAGAGGAGTGAAAGGGATGGGATATGAATGCTATGAATATGCAAAGCAAATAAGGTGAATATATGCTGAAGAGTATCTCTATCAAAGGGAGCTAGAGGGAGGATGCGTGAGATGATGATGAATAATAATAAAAGACTAAAGGAGGAGATGCTCTTCTGCTGTGTGTAGCAGCAGTAAAGGGAGAGGAAAACAAGCTTCGGCTGCAAAGAATCTGCTGGATGAAGAAGTCCACCAACGCCGAAAGGAGACCACCCGTGGAAGAAGAACCAACGCCTGAAGAAGAACACTAAAAGGAAGAACCTGCAAAAATGTTAACAAAAAACTCTCTTCTCTTCTATACCGCAGGCCCTCTATATGTGGAAAAGCTCTCTGTGTGTTCTTTTTCTTAACCCTCACGTGCGTGAGGAAGCATGGGGTATTTATAGGGCAAAAACTCCTTGCTTCAATAGGATTCAAACTAAGAAATCAATCCTCCAGCAAGATCTCCCTTCCCAATCGAACACAATGTGTAAAATGGGGAAATGATGATTACTGGAAAGAAGCAGGCGAAACGGAGATGGAAGTGAAAATGACGACACTGATAGGGGCGTCAATTAAAATGACGACAGCCATTCAGTCATTAATTCCTGGATTTAATTATAGAAATAAAGGACTTTCCTTATTTAAAAAATATAAATGATGCCTGATTCAGTAGGCGTTAAATAATCAACGCCCCAGAGATGGGCGTCAATTCTTTGATTTTTAATTTGATTAGGATTCATAAAATCCAGGAAACAACGCCTGTATGAACAGTCGTTTATTTATTAAACCACGACCCCCATCAGGTCGTCAATTAAATGACGCCCTTACTCCAGGCATTAATTACAATTTATAATGGAGAAATACCGAATAATTAGAAAAACTTCATATTAAGCAAATATTGAAGTCCACATTGGGGCGTCACGTGGTGACATGAGATTTACTTATCATAGCATCAACTATGGCGTGTCTACAACGCCGAAGGAGAAGAATTGGCTCACCCTTGGAATAGTCTCTATTTGAAGAAGTACTACCCTTGAGTATTTGAAAAAGAAAGAAAAAGAAAGAAAAAAGAAGAAAAAAAATGAAAAAAAGAAAAAAATCAGAAAAATGAAAATTGCAGGCTGGCATAGTGCATAGGTCGCAAGACCCGAAAAATTAAAATCCTTAGTTCATTCTTCAGTCTTGATGGTTTAACGTTGGGGTCAACACCCGCACACACTACACACTTTACTCTTAAACTCGAGTGGCCCAAAATTCGAGAAAATTCGGAGCCAAACTAAGAGTGCAAAAACTTTACCTATTCTCTTCTCTTCAACTCACGAGAGGGAGTAGGAGTCAAGGAATGCTAACCGAACCTACCCGCCGCCCTAGTAGGTGGAAGTCAGGGCCCAAAAGGGAACAAAATGCTATAAAAGTCCAAGTACAATTAGGTCTTTATTTATTTGAAAGTGAGAAAAGGAAGAAAAAGAAAGTTACAAAAGAAAAGCATGTCAAGAGGGCAAAGTCCCCACAGGAAAAACCATGGTCGTAAGCATGCGTAAATAAGGGCAAAAGAGCAACAAAATTTTCATAAGCTGAAGACCGAACCCCAACAGGTATTAGGGCAGGGGAGGAAAGTTTCTCGATTCTCCAAAGCCTCTCGTGAGCTTCCTCAAATTATTCTTCACTTCTCCCTCTATGGTGGGTTATAAGCTCAAGGGATGACAAAGACTAACTAAGAAGGATGGGCCGCAAGAGGATATGAGTAAAAGCAAAAGTCATTAAGCACATTGACCCATTGTTAAGTTGTTTAAGAAAGATTAATGAATTTAAGATGGTGATTGTGTAAGTTTCAAAGCCCTTGTACTATGCTTAGCCTCATCTGAAGAAATAAAAAATATTTTTAATTAACGCCTCCATAATGGGGCGTCATTTCCATAAGTAACGTCAGTGTCTATGGCGTCATTTTTAAATAAAGAACAAATAAAAAATGGTTTTTTTAATTAACGCCAGCGTGCAAGGGCATCTTTCATCTTATTCGCAACATTCTGAATGTCATCATTTTCAATAAAAAAAATTTAAAAAAATAATTTTTCAATTCACGCCACTCTCAGGGGCGTCAATTTCATAATCAACGCCCGCGCACAAGGGCGTCATTTAAGAAAAAAACAAAAAAAGAACAAAATTGAAAAAAAGAACAAAAATTAAGCCATTACTTTCCCATTTCATATGCTTGCTTGTATTCTTGTGTGGGCATCTTTTATTTCAAGTTTGCATTTGCTTGCTTGCATGTCGCATTTTCCTTATATATTTTATTATTTGCCTTAATTAATTAGAGGCTTGGCCCCTTGACCCATCAACAAGGTCAAAGTAGTGACAACCCTTTGCTTATTAAGCAAGGGGCCAAGCTGGACAGATGAATTAATTTGTTTGTCTAAGTGTAAATTACAGGCGCGGGGCAAGGAAGAAAAGGAAAGAAAGGAAAAGCAAACATAGAAGTACACAAGTGCTCAAGTGCTCAAACTCAGGTAACTCAAAAATATCTCATATATATATAAATATATATATATATATATATAATGAATATCTGAGTACAAGAGGAGGGTGGAGGGGTACAAGTCTCTCTCTCAGCTCTCACCTCCACCCTCCTCTCTCCTACTCACTACCTCACCCTCGTCATCCCGACGAGGCGCTCGTGGAGAAGGCATGGACCCCCGGGAGGTAGCTGGAACTCGTGCCTACTCCTCGTTCGTCTGCCGAATAGAAGAACCGCCCAAGTAGGTCGTGCTGGCGAACACGCTAGAGTGTCCCGCAGCCCGCGCTCGCTCTCGGCTCGCTGGAGGCGCTCCTCTATCACCCGTAGCCGCTCCTATGTGACGGCTAGCTGTGCCCTCAGGTCCGCGAGCTCGCGCTTGTGTGCTGTCAGCTGCTCTCTTTCTCGGGCACGCTCCTCCCTCTGCTCCTCCCGGTCACGGGTCCGCTCTACTCTGTGTTCCTCTCTCTTGCGGGCGCGCTCTCTTCACTCCACGTCAAGGAGTACCTGCAGGTCGGTCACGTCCTGGGTCAGCTCCTCTCGCTGCCTCAGTGCCCCCTCGAGCTCCGTGACTCGCTGCTCGCGGATGGCAAGCTCGGCCCCGGCTAGTGCGGCCCGGGTGAGTGCCTCCTGTAACTCTGTGGTCTGCAATTAATCAAACAATCATCAATTTCACATTTAATTCAATTTCATAAACAACTAAAATAAATTTCGTTGACTTACCCGTGTGGTGAGGTCGCGCTTTACCGCCTTGGCCCGAGCAACTGCTCCCGCAAGCTACTCTGCTAGTGCAGTCACTTCTGCACTACGCCCCCTCGAGCTGGAAGCTCCTCCGGTCTCCCTCATTGCTGCTCCCTACTGGGCACGCTGCATTCATTGAAATTGTCAGTGGCTAATCATTAATAATTCAGGAAATCATTTGCATATAGATAATTAAACACTCACCAGGGTCTCTAGGTCTGCCCGTGTGGCAGCTAGCTGGGCCTCCAGGCTGTGGAGGTGGACCTGCATGTCCATCGCTACTATGTCCCATGCATCCTGCATTCATCACACATATCAGTTGCATAATAAACATATAACATTCACAAAAAGAAATTAAAAGAAAGTGCATTTCATACATACCCCTGTGACCCTCATCTGGGGTCGGCCGGCGTAAACCTCCCAGTAGCATCAGAGTTACTCAGAGCTGTCTACCGCCTGCGAAGTGACCCGGGTCCCACCGCGCTGCCAGTCGGCGTACTGGTCAGGGAACTGGATCCTCCAGTCGGTCGCCTTCGTGCGACAGCGAGTCTTCTTCTCAATCCCATGAGGCTCTTCAACCTCGACCCACTCCTGGTGTAGGCCGAGGGTCCTCATCACCAGCCTGAGCTGTAACGGCTCGATCTCGTTCAAGCAATGAACCCAAAGCTCATGCCCAAAACGAGGTCGGCCCGCTACGACCCAGGACTGGCCCTCGTCGGTCATGCCTTCGTAGGATCTCCATACCATCTGTATTCACAACATTCAAACATTCATCATATCATTCATTTCATAAAGCAGGAATTAAAGGAAATTGCATCATATTTAACATGCGTACCAGTGAGGCGGGATAGTCGCGGAACTCCCGTCGTAGAACACGCAACTCGTAAGCGAGTGGCGCTCCGGTCACGAGAGGTAGCCAGCGTCATGCCAGAGGGAACGCCCCCTCATCTCTTGGTCGAGGGTCAGCACACCCCATCGGCATGTATTGGTGGCTCCACACCTGCATCCACCAAATTACATTAGTAAGCATTCATATGCATAAGCATTCAAAAACAAGAAGAAAGAAGAAGAAAGAAAAGAAAAGAAAGAATGCATACCTGAAGGAAGGGTGAGAAGCCACTGAAAGTCGTCTCTCGACCTGTCCCCGTGGACAGGTCGGCCATTAAGTGTGCCAGCAGGGCGGCTCCCCATGCGTATCTGCCGACACTCTCTAAGTCCTCGAGAATCCCCAGGAATCGGCAGTTGATGATGTTGCCCTTCGTGCCGAGCAATAGTCTCCCGAGCATCAAGAATAGGAACTGCCTCAAGTCTCAATCTACTCGCTCTCTCTGTGCCGGGTCCTGGCAGTAGATGGCCCTAGCTCTCCCGATCAACCTCTGCGAGAACTGCTCCAGAGACTCTCTCGATATCTACCTAGAATCTCCCAACCCCATAGCTATGGTAAGGTCAGTACGGTAGATGGTCCTACACTCACTAGGCGTCTCTGCTATGGTCTCTAATCCTAGCAGCCTCTGTGCTAACTCGCTATAATCAGGAAGGGTAACCCCGCTCACTGCCTCCCCATCTACTCTCAACCCGGTGATCCGGGCGACGTCCTCCAAACTAGAAACCATGTGTCCCCACGACATCAGAAATGCCCGGCTAGTCCTATCCCACCTATCTCTAAGAACTTGGATCAGGGGAAGGTCGGGGCGGATCGGCTCTATGCTAAGGAAAGGTCCAAACCCCATAGCCTCTACCCTAGCACTCTGGAAATCTGGAAGCCCGTAGTAAGCTGCCCGAACTTGGACCGATGAGATCCGACAACCCCTGCCAACAATAAAAAAGAACATTTTTGATGTGAGTTTTATATGTGCTAGATTGAGATTCATTTGATGTTTAAAGTTTTGTTCACTGCTTGAATTGACGACTTGCATGTGGTCGTGACTTGATTAATTGACGCCCCTGTAGGGGGCGCTATTTAAAAATGTGTTTTTGGTGATTATTTGAATAAAATTAATTGACGACCAACCTCTGGTCGTTATTTTTTGAAGTGACGCCCCTGAGGGGGGCGTTGTTTTGAAGGTTATTTTCTATCCCGATAATCATAATTGTGAAATTTTCAAATTAACGACCACCCATGTGTCCGTAGAATGATCAATTGACGCCCCGGTGGGGGATGTTGTTTTCTAAAGGGTTTTAAAACAACGGAATGTGAAAATAGATATATCAAAAAAAAATAAAAGAAATGACATGGAAAATAATGGCAAATGATAAATAACATGGCAGGTTAAAAATAATGACATGATGCAGGGCATGGTTTCATGAATTATCCATTTTTAGAAATTAAAAACAAATTTAATTGACGACCTGAGGTGGGTCATTGTTTGACTTAACGACACCCCTTGGGGCGTCATTTGACTGGGTCCAGTTTCCCTTCACCGAGGGCTATGGAAAATTGATAAAAATGAAAATAAATTAAAAAAATGGAAAGGCTAGGGTAGGGGGACCTACCTTGCTTCACTCCGGCGCCATCAAGCCCCCACAGAGTGGCTGCAGAGGTTGCCGTGGTTGCTGAGGTCGAGGGGCCACTGCCGCCGGTGTCCTTTCTTCTTCCCCTTTGTCTCCTTCCTCATCCTCGTCTTCGTCCTCATCATCTTCTTCTTCATCTTCACCATCGTCTTCATCTCCATCTTCTCCATCGTTCTCTTCTCCTTCATCTCCTTCTCTTCTTTCTTCTTCAGTAGCTTCACCATCTCCGTCGTGCTCTATCGCCGGAGCTTCTTCGGCCGCCGCGGGGGGAGCCTCCTCCACGGCGTGTTTGTCGTCACCTAAGTCCACCACGTCTGGGGCCGTCACCCTCTGATGCTTGTGAGGGCCCGCCATGGGTTCAAGGACGAGAGAGATGGGAATGGCAGAGAAGAGGTGGGAGGAATGAAAGGCTCGGTTAGGGTTCGTAGTAGAGAATGCAGAGGAGGAAGAAGAAAGAGAAGAGGGTGTAAACGAAGGAAGGGGAAGAAAGAGGGAAAGTAGGGTTATGTTCAAAAAGAATCGACACCCTAATGGCTGTCGTCACACATTTAATTGACGGTTTAGGTCAAGGCGTCATTCCAAGATATGACGACACGAGCCCAGTCGTCATTTACCTTTGCATGGGAACTTGAACTGTCGTCAGACGCATTAATGCGAGATTGATTGACGAGATATGAGCAATGATTACTGCGTGGAATTGACGACAACGCATGGAGGCGTCAGTTTGTTAAGGCACGACTTTGGTCAAGGCGTTAAATTTGAAAAATCAAGAGAATATTTGAAAAAGAATTTTAAGAATTTAAAGCAAACAACGCCTTATATTAGGGTGCCAATTAATCAATGCCAGTTTGAGAGGGCATCAATCATGACTTTTCCTTATTTTTGAGGTAATTGATTAATAGCGATTAACGACATGGTCTAAGACGATGTTTTATGAATTGACGCCATGATGGGTGTCGCGGCTCAATACAGAGGGGCCGAAACTAAGTTAAATTGGACATAATCACGTTGATTTGGCAGATTTGATCAATATAAAATGCTTTTTGGCTCAATTAAGGAAAAATCCTTTATTTCATTAAAGAAAAGCATTATTACATCAATGAGCCACTTTGGGTCTCAATCCCCTAAGAGCTATTACATAAGATTTTCATTGCTCCTTGTCTTCTTCAACCCTCTCTATGGGTTGATGTAGTTTGTTGATCCTCCACAAGGCTTGAATTTTCTTGATCTCCTCCTCATCTTCATTTGATCCAAGATCCCTCCTCTTGATAGGTGGAAGGTGGGATGCTTCTTCCAAGTGATGGCATGGGAGTCCGAGTTGAGGTAGGCACCGGTGAGCGTTGTAGAGGACTAGCTCAGTGGCACCCACTAGCTGGAGTTCCACTCCCGATGAGAATCTTGTGCGAATGTGTTGAGTCTTGAGGAATCCTGGTGCGCATGTGAAAAGATTCTTAGGCATCACTCTTAGGTGCTCTCTCCATTCCACTCTCTTCTTCACCTTGGGGACCCGGTTCACCACTCTCTCACATAATCCTAGTGAACCCGTCATATAGTGGAGTGGACTTCTAGAGAAAATCCTAGAGGCTTGTTGGGCTTCCTCACAATGATAAAATTTTAGTTGAAGGTCTACCCAACTAGAAAGTAAAGGCATACATCCGTATAGTGGCCTTCCCATAGCCGCCGAGGTGAGCCCACTATAAAGATAGGCTAGCACCGCCGGTCCTACTCTCTCTCCCTCCCAAATGCTATAAATAGCACTTAATTGAGCTTCTTCCAAGAAATCATCTAAAGAAGGGAAGAGGAGTGCTCCCATCAAGCATATCATGAACGCCTTCATTACCTTCTCTAGCTCTTCATCCTTGGCTTGATCCATCCTTTTGTAGACCCATGCCGCAAGCTTCATGAGGTTGATGCCTTTGGTAGCCTTGATTTGGTTCACCATGTTTGAGCTTGGGATGAGGCTTGGTAGCATCTCATGAGCACTTATGCTCCTTGTCATAGTGCTCATCTTCTCTTCATCTCCTTGCTTCATCCTCTTTAGGCCTAGGAGAATTTCCACTTCCTCTAGGAGTATGGTGGCCTCAAAGGTAGAAAATAAGAAAGTATGGGTAGATGGGTGCCAAATTTCTATGAGAGCTCCTACAGCAGCCCAATCTAAATGTACATCATTGTAGTGCTTAGCATGGGTCACTAGTCCTAGGAGATGCCATCTAGAGAGGTAGGCCCTCATGTCTAAGGAAAGCTTGGAGAGAAGGAGGGGAAGCCATTTGTTCTTAGTATATCTCCTTGCCCCCGGTATGTTTGGGTAGTCCTGAAAAAATGAATAAAAGGAAAAAAAGAGGAAAGATGAAGTATGATCAGAATTTTTGAGAGGAAAGGGGTAGAATAAAAGCTTAAAATTAATTCTCAAACTTACTTGATTCATGGAAATCCTCCCATTGATGTGACCTGCAATTTCAGATAGTCTAGGAAGCTCAATCTTAGGTTTCTTTGAAGGCCTCTGCATCATCATCCTATCCATCTTCTTCTTCCGGTTTGAAGAAAAATCCCTGATCATCTATTCTTCAGGTTACTTTTCTCGGTTGCAGCGCTCAGTCAGTTGATGAGTTTTAACAACAGCGGGCCTCCTTTTATAACCGTTTGGAGCTCTGCTAGTTGGTCAGAGCAAGTGCAGTTTGTGTTTGAGTCGGTTTAGCCTCTGGTGATTTGTTTCCGAACAAGGATTGGAGCGGCAGTACTTGCAGTTAATTGACGACATATATATTGGCGTCATTTCATTGAATCGCGACCCTTCTGGTGGCATCATTTATCTAACGCCCTCTCGCGCAGGCGTCATTTGCAATCCGATTCCAAATCAAATAATGATTGTAATAAGCGGCATCGTGGCTGTCGTTGTTCATGTTTATAGCACCCGTTCGCAGAGTCGTCATTTCCTGAGCTTATATCTTTTGAACTGTTATTGATGAACTTATGTGCTTTATATCTCGATAAAATTGATTATATCATGCACTTATTGATCATGTTCTAAATTTTGTGGAGCTAATGATATCTTTATTGAGCTGACAAAATCCTTGAGCACAGGAAAAGGCCAGAACATGCTGTACAAGTCTTGAAATGATTGGATTCCTTCCTGGTAACATCTTTTCATCCTTTGTATCTCTCCTGTATGCATTGTTACTATATGGTATCTACTCTATTATAGCATATCAAGGACCTTGTGGTTTTGATCAACCTGGAATTTGAGTTCCCCTTCATCAAAAACAGTGATAGTTCCAAGGGAATCTTGATCACACAGATAGGCTGTTGGGTCATCTAAGGTTTACGACGACAGTTCCACTTTCTGAGTTGATGCGTTGATAAACGAGTTTCGGCTTAGTATCAGCTCAAAGATCTGGATTCCTGACCAAGTCTGGATGGTTTAACAATATTATCCTGGATTATTTTCTATTTTAATTTGTTTTAATTTTTCCTTTAGCCCAGCATGCATCATGTAGGACTTTGAGCTTTAATGATGAAAATTCTCATATTAAGCCAATAATGAGGGTCGATTGCTCTTAATTTGAGTTGACATGAGATATTACATTCCAAATCAAGTATTATATTCTCCTTGAAGCTGCTCAGGCTGGTTCCTTGAATGCATTCATTTGCTGGGTCTTTATCTCAATTCATTTTATTTTTTTTACAAACTCACCTTGGTTGTAACACGTCCACATTGGCTGGTAACCGCTCTCCAATGGTGTCTTTCCTTCCATACCCGCGTGCACATTTCGTTCACTAGCTTAGTTTTTTCATCCAGCCGATCGTTGTTTTCCAGTAATCATCCAAAGCTGTTTCATTCAGAATCGTGGAAAGATTTCCAACTATTGGGTCTCGTAGTGTAAGAACACGGATCTAGAGGGGGGTGAATAGATCCTACTACTATAAACTATGTCCGATTAAAAACATAAACTAGCGCACAGCGGAATTAACAAGATTGATGAGATTGAGGAATTTAATCTAAACAGATTTAAACTTAATTCACTCAGTCCCACCGAGCTCACACGATTGCATAAACAGATAAGATAGCGAAGCACACAACCACAAAGATCAAATCACAAGACACGGGGATTTTTAAGGTGGTTCGGGACCACGATGGGCTCCCTACGTCCACCCCTCACCAAACCGGGTGAGGTTTCACTCGGGGATAAATCCCCAAATGGAGACGACGCTCCAAACACACACTGGACGACGCCCACACACACACGGGGACACGCCCCAACACACACACAGACGGAGACAAAGTGATGGGGCATCAAAGGCGATTTCCATACACGGGTGAAGTGTATTTGTGAGTTATGGCTTGTATGAGATTGTAATTGTGTATTTTCTTTCTTTTGGGCTTCTTGTAAGGCTTATATCAAGCCAATGGGCCATTTCTAATGTAGAGTCCATGGCTAGGTAGCCATTAGTAGAGTCTATTAAGGAGCTTATGCCATATTGGGTCATTAGGTTTCTAATGGGTCATTAATGCACTTAAGGCCCAAATTGGTTTACACTCCCTCATGGGCCAACTAAATGGGAAGGGTCCAAGTCTAGCATGGGCTTGTGGATGGCTCATGGCCCATGAAAGGCCCTTGGCCCATGAAGGGGGCGCCCCCTCTTTTGGCTCCATTAGGCTAGGTTGTTTAATTTTCTTTCTTTCCTCCCTTTATTTGACCACATGTGGTTGAATTAGGAATTGGTCTCTTTTAAATATTGTATTTCTTGTGGTTGGTCATACCTCATCCCAGCCCTTCAATCCAAACCCCTAGATCCAAGGGTTGAGATTGAATTTGGTTGGCATCCTATATAAGGTTGTATTTTTCATATTGAATGAATTAATGAAGAGAAAATTGGCATTTGCCCCCAAGTGAGATTTGCACCCCTCCCCTCTCTCTCCCTGGTTCCTCCACCTCCAGCCCCCTTTCTAGAGTGTAATCCCTTCCCCCTTGATCCCCTCCAGCATCTGAAGCAACTCCGGTGATCGCCGCCGCCATCGTCTCGCCGCCGACGCGTCGTCGCCAACGGTTTCGGTGTTCTATCCACTTAGGACAGACCCTTCTTCTCCGAATTCCTGCTATCCCTCCCTTCGTTTTCTGAAGCTCAAAATTTCAGGGTTGGTTCCCCTCTAGAACCCTTATCCCCACAAAAAAAAATCACGTCAAAATTCATCCATTAGCTATTTTTTGATTTTCGTCCAAGTCCAAGTTTCAGATTTGTCCTGGTTCTGTTTACTATTCATTAGCTCTGAGTTTACCCCATTCGAACCATCTTTTGATTTGTTTTGGGTCGTCCAAATTTACTGGGATCTCTGTCCACATCCCTCTACCACCAGGAATTTTATTAATTTTTGGTTCACCCTCCAAGTATTTTTCAAATTTCATCCAAGTTCCCAAGAACTGTCTGCCCACAGTTTCCCAGATCCGACCCAGGTCTAGTAAAGAAATCCCAGAAAATCTATTTCGTCTCCAATCAGAAAACCAAAAATAGTCCCAGATTCCTCTCTCAGAGATCTTCAACTTTGCTGAAGAGATTATTTCCAGATTCGGAGGTCTTCTCCCCGGTCAACGTCGATCTTCAGAGAAGTCAGAACCTGCCCCTGCAGTTCTGGCCAGATTCCAGCAAGCTTGTAAAATACATGATCAGAAATACAGATCTGATTATTTTTTTTGAAGACCCCTACGTCGAATTATTCTGAGTCAGCTTTCCAACGGCGCTAACCTCGTCGCATTCCGACGACGGGGCTGATCGCAGCAGCAGTTTTCTCTGAGTCGCGCGCCTGCAAACAGAATTTTCAGATTCGTGGCCGAGTTCCCGCGAGCGTCGTCCGAGGGCCGCCCGGCGTCCGGCGGTCGTTCCAGCAGCTCGCCATCCCAGGGGAACGCTTTCCAGGTGTCTCCACAACAGAGGAGTCATCAGGCCCCACACGACCCCTCCGGTCAATACGTGGGCCCCCACTAGCACGAGTACGCGTGAAGCCGAAGCATTGCCCGAAACCGCCCGTCAACCCGAACTTGGTCCTCCCGGGCCCACTTGTGTCGCCCTTTACCTCCCTGCGTGGAGTGGGCTTAATTGTATTGCTGTAAACTTAATGTACTAAGTTCCCGGGAGTATGAGCTTCAGCCGGGTGCCGTCTTCGCCACGCCGAGAGCGTGGAGGTATCGCCTTCACCCTTACATTTGGCATTAGCTTAATTCTTTATATGCTTTATATGCCGCTGCTAGAGAGCATGTGTAGGGATACCTAGCTCGCCTTCATTTTATAATATCACTGCTGCGAGAGAGTGCGAGACCGTCCTGTGACCCGATCCGGGCGCAAAAGAGAGCCGACCACCCTAGCTCATTGCCGGTTTCTCAACCGCGCACATCCGACGCTTCCCTCGTTAAGGGACGATCGCGAGCTTGTCATGTCCGTGGTCCCGTCCCGCATCAATTTGGTATCAGAGCAAGTTGAGTCTAGGGTGTTTGCATTCAAAAAAAAAAAAAAGAGTGTCATGTAGTCATTAGTCGGTCTAAGTCGTGTTTAGGATCATCATATTTTTAAAACAACAAAAAGAGTCATTTTTGGGTCGCATACATCCCTTTACTCGGTATATAAAAAGGTGTTGTCCGACCGTTAGGTTACGCCTATCGGGAAGGCCGCACACTTGTGCGAGTGACCTTCGGGTCGATTGTCTCCGCCCCGTACCGAGTCTTGGTTTACGTCTAGGGTCCTTAGGGTGCATTAGTTAGTGCATTCCAACTTTGCATTACTTAGTGTCGTGTCTAGTGTTTTGGTCCGAGTGTCGGCATGGCCATCCACTAGTTTCCCGTGTCCCATGGAGTCCCAAACTCCCGGATGGTGGCGATACTATCTCAAATGGAAGGACCACCCGAACCACCCCACGAGGCCCGAAACCCAGGATTTCTACGGGTCCGATGACCCGAGTGTCTATCTAGAATGGGAAGCCATTATGGATGATTACTTTGAGGTGTACATCATGTACGGGCCCATGCAAGTCGATGTTGCCAAAAGGCGACTTTTTGGGGAAGCCGCTGCAACTTGGAGGGACATCAAATATTGGAGGGAAGATAGGAATCTAAGGCCCATCGAGTCATGGTGGGAAATGAAGAGAGTGCTTAGGAGGGCCTACGTTCCCCGCCCACCTACCTCCAACCACGGAGGTCATTCCACTCACCAACCCCACCAACTCACCCACAATCAAGTGGGCCACACCTCTACCCAATCCCACCCCTTCACCGCCGTCCAAGCCCACCAAAGTGACCCTAATCTAGTGGCCCGCCCATGCACCACCAACCAACCTCCCCTTGGCACTCCCATCCCAACCCACTCAAGCACCTCCAACCGAGTGGAAGTCCCGCTTATAACCGAGCCGAGGCCCACACCCGAGCCAAGAGTTAAGGAGCTAGTCCACCCCAAGGCCCCTCCTCCAACCCGCTCCTTAGAGGAAATAAAGAAAATGATTTCGGATTGGTGGGAAAGGACACAAGCTACTCCACCACCCATGGATGCTCCATTGTTATCTACCTCCGGTCTTCATTCGAAACCATCAAAGTGGGAACTACCAAAGCCCGAGCCACCCGTGTTTCTTACGGGAACACTTTACATAGCCGAGCCACTTCTTAGATGGCTCAAGGATGGCTTGGTCCCACCTCCCTTCCCATCAATGGACCCCACACTACCACTAGTGCCGGTCAACTCATTCCATACCACATTTCGATCTCGTCACCATGTTGATACGTTGGATGATCTTGTCATGGGATTAGATTCACAATGGGAGTTGACGCATCTTTTGGCCCGAGGCTTTGACCAACCCGCTAGTCTTAGCTTCACCCATCCAGCTATAGGGTCCATTACCTCCGAGTGCACCGTGGGTTGTGTCTCCACGGAGGTTCTTCTACTTCTCCCGCTACCGGATGAGCCCGACTTCATGACTTTGCTTCCGAGGGAGGAGTCATATTTTCTATACACGGTCCCATCTACCATGACGGAGGAAGGTGACCACCCGCACCTTCAAGAATTTCACGATTGGGACCATGTCATGTTGGAACCCACCTCATGGGGTTATACCTTCTTTGACCCTTTTGACCCCTCCACTAGTGAAGCTCCCGAGCTATCACATTCTCTCCACCTCTTCCGAAGAGTTCACTATTCCACCCATACCCCTCGGCCTAGTCGGCACGCCGTCTCTACATCTAGGGATGATGACGAGGGTAGTTTTGGATCTCCTAGTCCTTCCCCACCCAAATCCCATAGGTCGCCAATGCATGATTGGTACATCTTAGGGTGTCTAGGAGTCATCCATTCCGTCAAGCATCGAGTACATCTAGTGTATGCATGGCACATATTCGGGTGTCCTGGTCCGCCGTCACCCATGTACGGGTCGGACTAACATTAGGTGTGTCTAGGGTCATAGTTGAGTCAGTGTGTTTTCTTTGTGTGGTTTGTTTGTGTGGTGATTTTGAGTCGATTGTTTGTGTGATTTTCATTCATGTGTCAGTGCATGGTGAGTCTGCATGTGTCTTATGCAAGCTCGTGTCGTTCTCTTATGAGTGTGAAGCGAGTCGACTCACTTGATGAGTATGGGATCGGTTCCACATCTATACCCGGATCAGTCACTTATAGGACTCAGCGGTGATTCCTAGTGAGTCTTCGAGCTGTTTCCTTCCTTTGAAGAGTGCCCCTTCGGAGTGACCACCTTTAGCCATAGCAGTGAGCATATCAAGTATATATGGAATGAGCAGGTGCCGATCACTTGGAGTGGAGCATACCCGCGCTACTTAGCACGGTGACGGATCCGCCGGAGGACCGGAGCAGCCATACCCCTACTCGACGGGGTCGAGTTCCTCCCACCCGGGGAGAATTGATGGGGCATCAAAGGCGATTTCCATACACGGGTGAAGTGTATTTGTGAGTTATGGCTTGTATGAGATTGTAATTGTGTATTTTCTTTCTTTTGGGCTCCTTGTAAGGCTTATATCAAGCCAATGGGCCATTTCTAATGTAGAGTCCATTAAGGAGCTTATGCCATATTGGGTCATTAGGTTTCTAATGGGTCATTAATGCACTTAAGGCCCAAATTGGTTTACACTCCCTCATGGGCCAACTAAATGGGAAGGGTCCAAGTCTAGCATGGGCTTGTGGATGGCTCATGGCCCATGAAAGGCCCTTGGCCCATGAAGGGGGGCGCCCCCTCTTTTGGCTCCATTAGGCTAGGTTGTTTAATTTTCTTTCTTTCCTCCCTTTATTTGACCACATGTGGTAGAATTAGGAATTGGTCTCTTTTAAATATTGTATTTCTTGTGGTTGGTCATACCTCATCCCAGCCCTTCAATCCAAACCCCTAGATCCAAGGGTTGAGATTGAATTTGGTTGGCATCCTATATAAGGTTATATTTTTCATATTGAATGAATTAATGAAGAGAAAATTGGCATTTGCCCCAAAGTGAGATTTGCACCCCTCCCCTCTCTCTCCCTGGTTCCTCCACCTCCAGCCCCCTTTCTAGAGTGTAATCCCTTCCCCCTTGATCCCCTCCAGCATCTGAAGCAACTCCGGTGATCGCCGCCGCCATCGTCTCGCCGCCGACGCGTCGTCGCCAACGGTTTCGGTGTTCTATCCACTTAGGACAGACCCTTCTTCTCTGAATTCCTGCTATCCCTCCCTTCGTTTTCTGAAGCTCAAAATTTCAGGGTTGGTTCCGCTCTAGAACCCTTATCCCCACAAAAAAAATCACGTCAAAATTCATCCATTAGCCATTTTTTGATTTTCGTCCAAGTCCAAGTTCCAGATCTGTCCTGGTTCTGTTTACTGTTCATCAGCTCTGAGTTTACCCCATTCGAACCATCTTTTGATTTGTTTTGGGTCGCCCAAATTTACTGGGATCTCTGTCCACATCCCTCTACCACCAGGAATTTTATTAATTTTTGGTTCACCCTCCAAGTATTTTTCAAATTTCGTCCAAGTTCCCAAGAACAGTCTGCCCACAGTTTCCCAGATCCGAGCCAGGTCTAGTAAAGAAATCCCAGAAAATCCATTTCGTCTCCAATCAGAAAACCAAAAATAGTCTCGGATTCCTCTCTCAGAGATCTTCAACTTTTCTGAAGAGATTATTTCCAGATTCGGAGGTCTTCTCCCCGGTCAACGTCGATCTTCAGAGAAGTCAGAACCTGCCCCTGCAGTTCTGGCCAGATTCCAGCAAGCTTGTAAAATACATGATCAGAAATACAGATCTGATTATTTTTTTTTAAGACCCCTACGTCGAAGTATTCTGAGTCAGCTTTCCAACGGCGCTAACCTCGTCGCATTCCGACGACGGGGCTGATCGCAGCAGCAGTTTTCTCCGAGTCGCGCACCTACAAACAGAATTTTCAGAATCGTGGCCGAGTTCCCGCGAGCGTCGTCCGAGGGCCGCCCGGCGTCCGGCGGTCGTTCCAGCAGCTCGCCATCCCAGGGGAACGCTTTCCAGGTGTCTCCACAACAGAGGAGTCATCAGGCCCCACACGACCCCTCCGGTCAATACGTGGGCCCCCACTAGCACGAGTACGCGTGAAGCCGAAGCATTGCCCGAAACCGCCCGTCAACCCGAACTTGGTCCTCCCGGGCCCACTTGTGTCGCCCTTTACCTCCCTGCGTGGAGTGGGCTTAATTGCATTGCTATAAACTTAATGTACTAAGTTCCCGGGAGTACGAGCTTCGGCCGGGTGCCGTCTTCGCCACGCCGAGAGCGTGGAGGTATCGCCTTCACCCTTACATTTGGCATTAGCTTAATTCATTATATGCTTTATATGCCGCTGCTAGAGAGCATGTGTAGGGATACCTAGCTCGCCTTCATTTTATAATATCACTACTGCGAGAGAGTGCGAGACCGTCCCGTGACCTGATCCGGGCGCAAAAGAGAGCCGACCACCCTAGCTCATTGCCGGTTTCTCAACCGCGCACATCCGACGCTTCCCTCGTTAAGGGACGATCGCGAGCTTGTCGTGTCCGTGGTCCCGTCCCGCATCACAAAGTCTCCCACATGATCCGACGATTGGATCACAAACACATACACGATCCAACGACCGGATCACAACACACACACACACGATCCGACGACCGGATCACAACACACACACACGATCCGACGACCGGATCACAACACACACACACACGCTGCAACAACCGCAGCACAATGACACAAACACGATCGCACGTAGGCGATCAAACATGACCGTATATACAAACGGTCACACACACAAATATCTCTAATGTTCAGAAAATGAACACAAATATTCAGGCATGCTCAAACCCAAAATATAGATCATAGAACACATCACAAAGAACTGATAGAAGACATAGAAGTGATCCCCCTTTGTTTTTCAAGGCCGATTGATGATGTTCCTTGAACCACGAGTTAGAGGGAAGTCGGATGAAGACGATTCTTACGTCCTCTTGATCCTCTCTTCGATCCGCTCCTTTTCTTCTTCTTCCACGAGCTCCAGATCTTCACGGAAGTAGATGATTTTCTCCTTGTAAGAGCTCCACCACGTTTTCCCCCTTTTCTTCACCTATATGAAAGAACAAATGAGCATTAGGGTTAATTAACTCCGAAATTCGTAACTCTTATATATACAACTCAAGGGGTGGGGAAAAGACTCATAAAACCCTCCTAATACATGTTAAAAACGTCTTAATAACAATAGAAACTAATAGGGGGTAGTATGGTAATGTTTGAAAGGGTTTTCAAAGGGTTTTAAACACTTTCGCAAATCATGATCGGAAGGGGTCGACCCTTGGGGTCGACCCTCGGCAACCAGGGTGCTGCCGGGGCCAAAAAATGAGCCAAGTTTACAGGGGTCGACCCTTGCAGTGGGTCGACCCCAGGGGTCGACCCATGCAGTTGCTGGGCATCCAGCCCAGGGGGGGTCGACCCCTTCAGTAGAGGGTCAAAAAAAAGTGGTTTTAGCCCCGATAAAGTGCCGGAAAAATTCCCAAAAATCAAGAATTGATTACCATGAATTCTACAAAGTATTAAGACCATCTAAACCACATTTCAACAAGATTTATGAGAAAACATTAAGCACATGGTAAAGGCTCAAACATCTCATTTTAAGGATGCATAAAATACTTCCAATATAATGCAACCTCATGAAAGATGTTCATGAAAACGACCCAGAACTTAGCATAGAAATGGTTAGATGTTACCATCATCCACTTGACATAAGAGGGTTTAAAAACCATCCTTGAACCTGTAAAAACATGATAAACCAAGAAGTTAGATGATAATCAAAACTCATGAACCAAGCATCAACTCTTTGAACTAGTTAACATAAAAATACATCATTAAACACATTCAAGCATGTAATTGACTTCTCAATTCAACCATCAGAAACATATTCACCATTTGACAAGGTTTTGATATGATGAACATGAATCTCTCACTTAATCAAATAAAATGACATAGGAGCTTAACCATTCAGTCACAAGGCAACCAAATCTTCAATAACAAAATGCTTCATCACACAAGTGTTAACAAATATGCCAAATGCAAAGTATGCATAATATCATGGAACCACATTCATTCAAATGGCATTCTTGTTGATTAAAAGCTAACATTCATGAAGGATTATCTCAAGAGGAGCATTGATACAAACAAGGGATCTTTTTGAAACAACCATACATTGAAATCACAATAACTCTATGAATGATATGTCACTATCATTCAATTAGAAAAGTGTGTTAAATGAACACAATGTCCTTGATTGAGACCCAAATGAAGCCATCTTCAGTAAGGCCATCTTCATGTAATTCTTTCACACAGAAAGTCATTAACTCAAGCTTTTAGAGCATAGTACACATGACCAATCATTCATCCAATGCATGAGCAATATGGAACCAACTCTCATGAAGTCTTGTATGAATATTTCAAGCCCAAAAATCTTATGAAGAAAGCGCATGAAAATATCCAACCAAGACTTTAAAAAGCTATTAGATGAAATGAATGAAATGTAGAAGAATCAATGAAATGCAATGAGTGAGTCAACTCCCTTTTTAATAAGATCTTCATTGATGCACTCCTTTGAGTTCCAAACATGAATCATGGATTTTGATCCTGCAAATCAAAATATTCAAGGCATGAGATCCTTAAATACAAATCATTCATATAACTTTCAAACATGAACAGAGTTAACTTACTTTAAGAAGAAGAGCTTCATTGATGGACTCCTTAAGATTCCAAGTATGAGCCATGAAGTTGTGTTCGTACAAATCAACATAAATATAACATTAGTTCCTTAAACATCGAGAGTTCACATGGCTTTCAAGAGTAAACATTGACTCCATCTATCAACTCATCAAATCAAGATATAAAACATGTTACTCAATAAAACACATACACACACAAACACAATCGTTTTAATATCATTGAAACCAAGCACGAACTATGGGATGCAACAATCTCTCCCTTTTTGATGATGATAAAACGATGTATGTGATAATACAGATTTTACAAACATGTGCAAACATTGAGCATAACCACTTCTCACATTCTCCCCAAACCACTTCTCACATTCTCCCCAAGACAACAACATTCATATACCATTGAGCACACACCTTAAACATTCTCCCCCTTTTTGTCATCTACAAAAAGACAAGGAAGCATGTGACATAAAATGAACATGTGAGGCCAAAGGATAAGTGTCCAATTTAAATGCCAATTAATGTTAAGTAGGGGCTCAAATATATGATACCAAGTGTTGATCAAGATAGAGGCACAAACATAGGCAAGTTCAATTCTCGAAGAGAGAGAGCCTCAAAGATAGCATTTGTTGATCATGATACCATTTATTGGTTGAACTCATTTTGGCATTTATGCAACATGAAGTGTTCAGAATATACATTTCAAAATGAACTGTGCCAATTATTGAAAAGTATGGATTTGATCAAGATGATATCATGAATGACCTATATGCATGCTGAAAATGTCAAATATATAAATATGCAAATTAGCACTGAATATGCACTATGTGAATGCTAATCATGTAAGTTATGAAGCTATGCACATGATGACTTCTATCTTTCAAAAGTAAGGTTTATGCTTAGAATTAGACTTAAGGGGAATGCATGAACATGCAAGCACACAAGCACAATCGTCATGCACACATATAGTACATATAGTAACTCCCCCTATATGAGGCACGGGTTAACAAAAGAGCATGTGATTTAAATTCAAGAATGTGAGGCATGAAGCATAACTAAGAGATTTGTGCATACACAACTAGGAGTACTACATAAACCATGAGTGTAGGCAAATTCATAAAAGACATACAGCATAAAAATGCCCATGTGAAATGTGAGGCAATGACTAATGAGCTTCAACACATATAGATTTTCAGATTTTCTAAAGAACACTAGAAGGTAATATCCTCTCTACACTTTCACTTTAGATTCTCGACTTTCGGTAGCTTCGCACAACCCCGATTTTGATTCTTTTAATAGACTTCACCTTTCGGCGTGAGTTTTCTCATATGTCTCAATGGGGATTCCCGGCTACTTGGATTCACCACACATATGGATTTTTGTTTCTCCTTTTGACACGAGTTTCCTCCTTTATTTCAGGGGGGATTCCCGGTTACTCGGATCCACATACCACTTATTAAATTTTTTGTAGGATAGGTAACTTTTTCCTCACGATTACTCTTTAATGTCCATGTAGAGATTCAAGTTCCCTTTAGAGTGTTGGAAAGAATTTCTTAAATCCGTATCAATGAAAGTCATTGAATTCATTATGTGCAAGAGTGTGGGGGTAAATTTTTGTTTTGCATGAATAAAATGAATTCGACAAGACATAGCTATGACTCTCCCTAAATGTATGCACGGTCGAAATCAAATCCTCCCCCTTAATATATGACATGTATCACATATGAATAAAATCACTGCATTGTTGTTTATCAAGGAGGTGAGGTCTTAGAAAGATCAAGAAATGATTTCATAGGGTAAATACTTACAAGCATACAAGGATTTATGAAACATCCATACAAGCATTCATGAGTCAAGATATGCGATTATCATGAAATATATGCATATGCTCTATATGCATGAATATGCATTATGCATCTTTTTGTCATTTTATATGCATAGTATGTATATGTAAAAATGTCAATGCATTCTTTTTATGCAAGTTTTCAGTTTTTGTAATGACTTGAGCATTTAAGAAAAGCATGAAGCAGGTGAATGCATGAGATGGATTTTCAATGAATTTGGCACTGAATCATTAGCATTTTATTTCAAATTTCATCATGAAAAGCCATATCCCTTAGAACCCAAATGGTCAACCATGATCATTCAAAGATAATATTTCATGAGACATAAGCTTCAGTTTGAACATGATACCCCCTGCATGTGTGAATATGCAAATGACCAAGTGTCCAACAGATTTCACATAAAATTTGGCAAATGAGCAAGATAAGTGTTTGAACATCTATTGACAAGAGTAGATTTCTAAACATGTCAAACAACTTATCAATTTAGCAAATCAATCACACATGGTCAATGAGCTTTAAAATAAGCCAATGTCAACATTCAATACCAATTGTTGCATTTGATTAAGAAATTTCATAGTTCAAAAATTTTGCCCTTTTGAAACAAGAAGATTTTTAAAATTCAATTTGAAAGCACATGCAAATCAAAGGCAAATTGATTTCATTCAAAACACATGGTTCCTTATAAGCCAAATAATTCAATTTCTAAATTTTGGTACTAAGCAGAGAATATAGGTCCGAAGACCACCATCACGCTTAGTGGAAGTATCCAGTTGAGCGTAGTCCAACCTTCTCTAACCACCATTTGATGTACCAAATATTCATCTATTGAAGACATATGTGGCTTGTGAAGATTTTAGAGCATAACAAGAGAACATACCAAAATCTCATTCCAAAACAACAAGGCCACCAAGTTTGACAATGAAGGAGTAAAGTTAGGGTTTTACCATATGAGTGTGCCTTGTTCCATTTTACTAGAACCCCTTTCATTCTTTATTTACCTCAAGACACACTTGCATCCAAAATAATTCATTCAATAGATTTGGGCACCCAAGCCTTTTTGGGTCCCTGAAGGTTGGTAGCACTGCCACCAAATACTTTCTTCCTTTTCATTGCTACAACATCATCATTCTTCATGATCCTGTAATTCTCAATAACATGTCCACAGTTTCCACAATAAAGGCATTGAGGAGAAGCAGTTTTACCAAGAGACTTCCTTTTTGGAGTAAAGGAATTTTCAAATCCATTCCATCTTCTATTTTCAAAAGGTCTAGATTTAACAAAATTAGACCTAACATGCATTCTAGAAGCATGGAAGTTTTCTATTTTTAAAAATCAACACTCTTTCATAAGATGTCCGTACTTCTCACAATGAAAGCAACAAGGAGATGTAGGTCTACGGAATGACTTTCCATTGTTTGCATGAGTGTTTATGAACAAGTTTCTCGTATAGGATGAAGACCCTTGAGCATTGGAAGCATGTTTAGTTCTGAATTTTCTTTGAAAGTTTAACTTAGCATTGACGACACGATAATCATCATTTTGTTTGACAAAGCAATCATTCATGACATGGCCAAGTTTGTGACAATAAAAGCATGAGACATTTTTCTTTTTTCATGCCAGTTTGTCATCCTCTTTCACGACAACACAATCATCCATCACATTTCCAAACATATCACAATAGAAACATTCAACATTAGACTTTGATTTTTGAAATCTATTTGGCATGGTTGGTTTGACATTTTTCTTTTTCGTAAAATCATTTTCAGAATTTTTCTTTTGAAAAATGGGAGGAGGAGCTTTGGAGGTGCTAGGAATGTCTGATGCATGAACAAAAGAGGTTGTCATTTTGTGTTCAAAAGATTTTTTATTGACCAGGATGTATCCAAGACACTCTTTTTGAAAGTTCACCCTGACACCTAACATTTTGTCTAAGTTCTCCTTCCCTTTGACAAATCTAGACAAGTCAATTTTCAAATCATTTGTCTCTTTTTCACATGCAAGGATTTTCTCACTAAGCAAGCAGTTCACATATTCAAAGTTTTCATTCTCTTTCAAGATTTTCTTATTTTCATCATTCATGGCATAGAGTTTTTCAGTTAAGGTTTCAAGAACTTTCTCAGTTTCAACAAACTTTAAAATCTTAACAAGTAATTGTTCATTCTCAGATTTCAACAAGGAATTTTCTTTTTCAAGCTTATCAAGGCATTTCAATCTTCCTTCTAGTAAGGAATTCTGAATTAACATAGCACCATTTTTCTTTTTAAGATCTTCATTTTCATTCATGATGCTTTTGCTATCAATTTCAGAATCAAGTAGCTTTTCAAACATTTTATCATCATCAGACAAAGAAGCTAGCTTGTTCTTAAGATATGCTTCATTTTTCTCAAGCATAGAGATTTTAGACATGAGGAATGTATTTTGCTCACGCAGCTCATCACACTCATTTTCAATTTGAAAAGATGTGTTAAGTTTTCTAGCCATTTCGACATCTTCATTCAAACATGAAATCTCTTCTGAAAATAATTCAACTTTTGATTCAAGAGATTCATTTTGTTCTTGAAGATGTTCAATTTTTGACTCCAAGATTTTACAGTTCTCACAGGAGGAATTAGCATGCCCATTCTCATTAATCTTCCTTTTGAAGGTTTTATTTTCAGATTTGAGTTTCTTGCATTTAACATACAGCGTAGCATATGCCATTTGCCATTCCTCAATAAAGAGTTCTTCGGATTCAGAATGTACCTCAACATAATTTTTTTCATTGAGTTGATCATCATTGTCGGCCATGAGATAATTTTGTCCTTCCATCTCTTAAGCTTTGATCAACTGATCCATAAGCTCCTTTGTCATTGTACAAGAAGAAACAAATGGAAACGTATGAGTATCAATGACACTTTTCAATAAACTTAAGACAATGACATTTTCATGGTTCTTCAATTTATCTTGACTAGACCACTTGGTCTCATATAGAGGCAATATGTGAGGACCATCATAAATCAACTTCCAAAGATTAGGATTAATTGAATTGATCAGTCCACACATTTTACCTATCCATGAAGTAATATCAGAACCATTAAGAATAGGAAGGTAATTCATTGACATGTGCTCAACAGAAAAGTTCATGATTGTAGAATGCACTAGGATCACTCTGTAGATCATGAGATCTAGGGATAGTAGAGCCTCGCTCTGATACCAATTGTTGGGTCCCGTAGTGTAAGAACATGGATCTAGAGGGGGGGTGAATAGATCCTACTACTATAAACTATGTCCGATTAAAAACATAAACTAGCGCACAGCGGAATTAACAAGATTGATGAGATTGAGGAATTTAATCTAAACAGATTTAAACTTAATTCACTCAGTCTCACCGAGCTCACACGATTGCATAAACAGATAAGATAGCGAAGCACACAACCACAAAGATCAAACCACAATACACGGGGATTTTTAAGGTGGTTCGGGACCACAACGGGCTCCCTACGTCCACCACTCACCAAACCCGGTGAGACTTCACTCGGGGATAAATCCCCAAATGGAGACGACGCTCCAAACACACACGGGACGACGCCCACACACACACGGGGACACGCCCCAACACACACACAGACGGAGACGAAGTCTCCCACATGATCCGACGACTGGATCACAAACACATACACAATCCGACGACCGGATCACAACACACACACGATCCGACGACCGGATCACAACACACACACACACACACGCTGCAACAACCGCAGCACAATGACACAAACACGATCGCACGTAGGCGATCAAACACGACCGTATACACAAACGGTCACACACACAAATATCTCTAATGTTTAGAAAATGAACGCAAATATTCAGGCATGATCAAACCCAAAATATAGATCATAGAACACATCACAAAGAACTGATAGAAGACATAGAAGTGATCCCCCTTTGTTTTTCAAGGCCGGTTGATGATGTTCCTTGAACCATGAGTTGGAGGGAAGCCGGATGAAGACGATTCTTACGTCCTCTTGATCCTCTCTTCGATCCGCTCCTTTTCTTCTTCTTCCACGAGCTCCAGATCTTCACGGAAGTAGATGATTTCCTCCTTGTAAGAGCTCCACCATGTTTTCCCCCTTTTCTTCACCTATACGAAAGAACAAATGAGCATTAGGGTTAATTAACTCCCAAATTCGTAACTCTTATATATGCAACTCAAGGGGTAGGGAAAAGACTCATAAAACCCTCCTAATACATGTTAAAAACACCTTAATAACAATAGAAACTAATAGGGGGTAGTATGGTAAGGTTTGAAAGGGCTTTCAAAGGGTTTTAAACACTTTCACAAATCCCAATCGGAAGGGGTCGACCCTTAGGGTCGACCCTCGGCAACCAGGGTGCTGTCGGGGCCAAAAAAATGAGCCAAGTTTACAGGGGTCGACCCCATGGGTCGATCCTTGCAGTGGGTCGACCCCAGGGGTCGACCCATGCAGTGGCTGGGCATCCAGCCCAGGGGGGGTCGACCCCAAGGGTCGACCGCTTCAGCAGAGGGTCAAAAAAAGTTGTTTTAGCCCCGATAAAGTGCCGGAAAAATTCCCAAAAATCAAGAATTAATTACCATGAATTCCACAAAGTATTAAGACCATCTAAACCACATTTCAACAAGATTTATGAGAAAACATTAAGCACATGGTAAAGGCTTAAACATCTCATTTTAAGGATGCATAAAACACTTCCAATGCAATGCAACCTCATGAAAGATGTTCATGAAAACGACCCGGAACTTAGTATAGAAATGGTTAGATGTTACCATCATCCACTTGACATGAGAGGGTTTAAAAACCATCCTTGAACCCATAAAAACATGATAAACAAAGAAGTTAGATGATAATCAAAACTCATGAACCAAGCATCAACTCTTTGAACTAGTTAACATAAAAATACATCATTAAACACATTCAAGCATGTAATTGACTTCTCAATTCAACCATCAGAAACATATTCACCATTTGACAAGGTTTTGATATGATGAACATGAATCTCTCACTTAATCAAATAAAATGACATAGGAGCTTAACCATTCAATCATAAGGCAACCAAATCTTCAACAACAAAATGCTTCATCACACAAGTGTTAACAAATATGCCAAATGCAAAGCATGCATAATATCATGGAATCACATTCATTTAAATAGCATTCTTGTTGATTAAAAGTTACCATTCATGAAGGATTATCTCAAGAGGAGCATTGATACAAACAAGGGATCTTTTTGAAACAACCATACATTGAAATCACAATAACTCTATGAATGATACGTCACTATCATTCAATTAGAAAAGTGTGTTAAATGAACACAATCTCCTTGATTGAGACCCAAATGAAGCCATCTTCAGTAAGGCCATCTTCATGCAATTCTTTCACACAGAAAGTCATTAACTCAAGCTTTTAGAGCATAGTACACATGACCAATCATTCATCCAATGCATGAGCAATATGGAACCAACTCTCATGAAGTCTTGTATGAATATTTCAAACCCAAAAATCTTATGAAGAAAATGCATGAAAATATTCAACCAAGACTTTGAAAAGCTATTAGATGAAATGAATGAAATGTAGAAGAATCAATGAAATGTAATGAGTGAGTCAACTCCTTTTTTAATAAGATCTTCATTGATGCACTCCTTTGAGTTCCAAACATGAATCATGGATTTTGATCCTGCAAATCAAAATATTCAAGGCATGAGATCCTTAAATACAAATCATTCATATAACTTTCAAACATGAACAGAGTTAACTCCCTTTAAGAAGAAGAGCTTCATTGATGGACTCCTTAAGATTCCAAGTATGAGCCATGAAGTTGTGTTCCTACTAACCAACATAAATATGACATTAGTTCCTTAAACATCGAGAGTTCACATGGCTTTCAAGAGTAAATATTGACTCCATTTTTCAACTCATCAAATCAAGATATAAAACATGTTGCTCAATGAAACACATACACACACAAACACAATCGTTTTGATATCATTGAAACCAAGCATGAACTATGGGATGCAACACCAACACTTAGTGTCAGAGGCGTGTCACATCACACCTTGGCATCTACTTATCAGTTCGTTCCCACTTCATTCCGCTTGTTACACTTTCGCTTCATTCCGTCTCACTACCTTGCAAAGCAGATGCCAAGGCGGGACAGTTGTAGACACGCCAAAATCAATGCTATGTTGAGTAAATCTCATGTCACTATGTGATGCCCCAAAGTGGACTTCAATATTGACTTAATATGAAGTTTTGCTAATTTATTTGGTTATTTTCCATAATAATTGTAATTAATGCCTTGAAGGAGGGCGTCATTTAACTGACAGCTTGAGGGATGTCGTGATTTCATTATTAAACGACTATTCACTCAGGCGTTGTTTCCTTGTTTTTACGGATCCTAATTAAAATGAAATCTAAAGAATTGACGTCTGTCTTGGGGGTGTTGATTATTTGAGGCCATTTCTCTAAAGCGTCATTTCTCATTTTTAAATATGGAAAGTCAATTATTTCTATAATTAAATCTAGGAATTAACGACTGCATGGCTGTCGTCATTTTAAATAACGCCCCTCTCAATGTCGTCATTTTCAATTCCGTCTCCGTTTCATCTGCTACCTTCCCGTGATGATCCTTTCCCCATTATAACTTCGTATTCGATTGGGAAGGAAGATCCATGCTGGAGGATCGATATCCTTATTTTAATCCTATTGAAATAAGGCTTTTGTCCCTAAAAATACTCCATGGTTCCTCACGCGCATGAGAGAGAAAAGAAAGGGTGAAGCAGAGAGCTAAGAAATTAAGAAAGAGAACACGGTGGGAGCTTTTTACACAAAGAGAAGAGAGTTTTTAACAGTTTTACAGGTTCTTCTTCCTGCAGTTCTTCCTCCACGGGCATTTTCCTCTTACGACAGTGGAGACTCCTTCCTCCGGAGCTTCTTCCTGTTGTAGCCAAGGCGCTACAGTAGAAGCTCCCTCTCTGCTTACTTTTCTCCCTTTACTACTGCACACACAGTAGAAGGCTCTCCCTCTTCTTTTAGCACTTTTATTGCTAATACTAGCATCATACGCACCCTTTCTTCTAGCTATCTTTGCTTGAGAAACTATCAACATATCACATCACTTATTTGCTTCATATCTATTGCATCATAGCATATATCTCCATCCCCTTCACTCCTCTTAGGGGTTTAAACAAAACACACAAGGTGTGTTCTTGCTCATGTTGTTTAATTCCATTCTATTAGAGCATTGATACTACACATCTTTTGGCTAATCCATCTATTTGTTTATTTTGCTTATCTTGCAAGGGTAATCAAAGAAGAAACCCCCTTCATCGGCTGGCCGGTAGAAAGAGGAAGGAAGAACTCCCAATCTCACCCGCATTCATACAAGGTACATGTGATCATCTTTATATTTTTGAGGTAACCCCTCTGGCGATCACCCTCCTTAGAGCATCACGTGCTCCCCTTTCTTCTTATTTCTCACATATTTTAGCATTATCCAATTAAATCTTTTTCTTCTCTTTTAAAAATGTCTATGTGACACGTTCACAGTGTGAAGTTACTGGTTTAGCACAGGACATGCAGAAAACTAGGGTTGACTTCCAGCCCTAAATTTGAAGTCTAAGGCCCAGGACAAATGTAGGTTATCTCATGAATGGCTTAAACATGACATTAGGGATAAAAGCCCTCTGATTTCAGTCAATTTCATGCATTGTACACCGAGAATTTTATGATTTATTGGGACTATGCACTTAGTATACTCCTCATGCATAATTCTTAACCCTAATTAAGTTAAAAGGAGAATTTTCTTGTTCATTACACAAACCCACGTATATTGTTGGCCTATATTCGTTCTATCATGCTATAGATTTTATATATGTTGATTTCCATGCACGATATGCCTTAGATTAGTATTGTATTTTAGTATTATTGAGTTTTCTGTTAACACAGGAAGAAACGGTCTTCCTGTAGACCGCCAGAAACCCTAGCGGTCTTACGATAGACCGTTTGGCCTAGTGAAACGGTCCTACACTAGACCATTTGCGTTTTCTGATTTCTGTGATATTGTTAAGCCGAAACATATTACAGATTAGCCCTAACTATTGTATGTTAAGCCTAGTTAAGTAGGTTTTACTCTTGTTTCAAGTGATATTTTTATATGCCTAGTTATATTAACAGAACATTCTAGTAGATTTTATGATTCTTTATGCACTTAGAATTATTTCCAAACTTATGATTATTTTCATGACCAAATCATATACTTTTGTAAATTAACTGAAATTTGTATGAATCATGGACTAGTCATGATTTGATTGCTGTTACCACTATCTCTCTCTTCTAGTGTCATTTTCTTAAGTACATGGCACATATCCCGGTATGTTGTCATTAGTTACACCTTTGCACATTAAGTACACAATCTTGGACTTGATAACCTCTCCATGGGATATTCCTTCCAACGGAGTAGGAAATCTTGTTTCAAGGCCTCCGTAAGACTCCGCGAGTCTGGGATTCCCACTAGGATGCCGAGCTGGTTGTACCATAAAAGCCCATCGCCTAGAGAGCACTTTTACCGGTGTTTGTGAGATCTGGACCTTTGCGGCCATATTCTAGTCCGCTACACTCGCTAAGCGGCCTTTACCGTGACCGCTAGGATCCAGGAGATTTCACTATGTCGACTTTTCTGTTTCATACGTAAAACGGTCCTGCACTAGACCGCTTGTCTGAAGAAACGGTCCAGTAAAAGATCGCTTGGTTCCTAAAATTGTCTAACCCGAGGTTTGACCTTTGGGGTTGATTTTCTTGAGTTCCTAGATGATCTTAAGATTATCTGGAGTTTCAACCTACGTTAAGTAAGTCAATATTAAAGGTATTGAACTTAATGAAAGTACTATTATGCTGCCGAATTTCTTCTGTAGCATGATATCCATTTAAGTCATCCTTGAAATTTCTTAATTGAAGCATTCTTGACTTGGTTACCTTATCATGGAATTATTGTTGAGCTTATACCTTATTGGCCACCTTATTGTTATAATCGTGAAAATAGCTTGATTTATAGTTGAAGATGTAGTTCGAGCACTGATTGTGTTCAAGGGCTCTATGCTAGTCCCCTCGACCGGTTGTCGGAAACATACTGTAAACCATGGGGTATGGTGCTATGGCGTCGCATTGCGCTGGGAGTACTTTCTTTATAAATAAGTGAAAATCCATGAATGTGAATAAAGATCCACGTAAATTCATGAAGTACTTGCTATTAAGCGAAAAGTACTTTCTTGCTTATTACTTGACTTTCTAGTGCATAGCCTTTCTGGTTATGAAAAGTACATTCTTGTTACATTCTTGTTCATGTAAAGGCCAAAATTTTACATTCTTGTTATATACTTGATCAATCATAATCTCGTATCTCATCTTGTTACTTTGGTTTGATTCACATGCTTTGCCGTATTCGCATGATTTATCTTATTCTCTAGAGCTGAAATGCTAATCACTTAAACTCGCCTTCATATTGATATGAAGATACCTACTGGGCAAGTGTGCTCATTACCTACTTTCTTAATGTTTCAGGAGGTACAAGTGAATCAGATTCAGATTCTACAAGTAGCGGGTCCGAGAGCGATTGAAGGTTATATGGACGAGAGAAGCCTTATAGGGTGTTTGGTTGCTATTTTTTCTTTCTTTTTTCTCTCAAATTTAAAAACAAGAGAGGTAGATACATCTAACCCCGTTTGGTGTTCCTCTCCTATAATTTAGGAAGAAAATCTCATTCCATTATAATCTATTTCTAAAAAAAATAACTCCCTACCAAGTTTTTTTTGAGATCACAGTCTCCCGTCTCCCGTTCTCCCCCCCCTCCCTCCCCTCCCCCATACACGCGTCCCTTCCCCCCTCCCTCCCCTGCTCGTCCCCGCCCCCCTCCCCCTGACCATTCTCCTCCCCCTCCTCCATCCCTCCTCGGCGAGTTCCGCCCTGCGCGGCCTCCCTCTCGGGATCCCCTCCCTCCCCCCTCCCTCCCCTGCTCGTCCCCGCCCCCCTCCTCCTGGCCGTTCTCACCTCCAGGCATTTTGCACCTCCGGGCATTTTGGATGACGGAGGACAAGCATGAGAAAGAGGGCTTAGGATGAACAGCGTCGGCCTCTCACCTCTGGTCATGCCTCGTCGTCGTCAGTGACCAACGTAGGCCCCCGGGCCTCGTGATGAAGTTGAGAAAAGGGGGGAGTTGTTCATCTTCTCCTTCGGGCATGCGTAGAGAAACAGAGCAGCAACTGGTGTCAGGCGTCATCGATGGTGAAAAGCAGACTCATCCAGGCGTCATCGGAGGTGAAGAGGAAGGGAGAGGGAAGGTAGTTTCTCTGGTCTCCCTGTATATGCCTCTGGGACTGGCGTGAACAAGGGCAGGACCCCTCTGGGTGTTCCTGTACTAGCTGGCCTCCCCCGCCTCGCTTAGCCTGTCGGAGCCGGGAGAGAAGCTCCACTCGGCATCCCTACCCTGTGGTGGTCCTGTCCACCAAACACATCTACATTAATTTTAAAAATTATGACATTAACACCAAACAACAAGTGTCAATTTTTATTTTTTTTAAATTTTAAGTTAAAAATTGGCACAACATAATTTTTTAGATAGAAATAGTTTCTTTAAAAAAATTATTCCCAAACACCCTATTAGTTATCAAGTGTCTAGTCGAGTCATGATGTAATATTTATTTTATTGAGTCTAGTAAAGAGAGTCAAAGATCTTATGTATTTTGATGGTTATTTATATGAAATAAAGATGAAGGTTTTTTAGTGAATTACTTGTGCAATTACTTTTATGTGATTATCTTGCGCTCGGATTATATTGCTTGCTCGAGGCGTACTAGCCGACTTTTCACGTTCCCGATTATTTCCGCTGCATAATCTCGGGCCGTGACAGTTAGAGTGGTATTTGAGCATAGGACTAGAAGTCCTAGGGAAAAGGAAAGTCATAGGATAAGTCCAAGGTTTAAGGACCCACGCCTATGAAACTAGGAAATGAAACTTCCAACCCATGTGAGAGGAATTGGGTAGAACCTGGGATGAGAAAATAATTAGAATTAATTCTAAGGTTAACCTCACTCATTCTATTAGAATTAACAAAATCATTACTCTTCTCAGGTACCTCATTCTTACGATGGCTCACTGTGTTGATTGGGGTGGAATGCAACAGACCGTTGCGGGTCTCACTGAGGCATTGCAAAACATGGCTCAAGCCGGCGCAAGAGCTGGTGCTGGTGATCTTCACCGCAACTTCAGGAGCCTAAATCCTCCACGATTTTCTGGTTCCTCTAATCCAGATGAGGCAGAGAATTGGATTGATGAAATGAACCGCATATTCGAGGTCATTCAGTGTGCCGACCAAGAGAAGCTTCGTCTTGCTACATTCCAACTCAATAAAGATGCCCGTACATGGTGGAAGTCAATTCCTGCACCGCCTCAAGATGCACCACATACTTGGGAGGGATTCCTCATCCTCTTCCGTGCAAAATACTTCTCCGAACATGTTAAGGAGAGGAAAGCTATGGAATTTGCCGCGTTACGCATGGGCATGATGTCAGTGGCGGAGTATGAACTCCAATTTTCTAGGCTAGCGCCTTATGCTCCTCAATTGGTTAGTACCGACTTATTAAAATCTAACCAATTTATGGATGGATTGAGGCCCAGCTTTATTCAACAACTTGGGACTCAGAATATCCGTACATATGCGGAGATGGTCCAACGGGCACATCTATGCGAAAGGACCTTGGAGAAGGTCGAGAAACATAAAAGTAAACGAGAGGAGCCGAGCCGAAGGTCTGATTGGCATGAAAAGAAGGGAAAGTTTAGTATCATGGAATTAACCTTATAAATCCCGTGATAGCAAGAAGAGATCCCAGAACGGGAGTGGTAGTGGCTACCACAAGAACAAGAAGGTCAAAGAAGAAGAAAAGCAAGTCATGGCGGCTTGCATGTTCTGCAAGAAGTCCAGTCATTCGGCCGAAGAGTGCTGGAAGCGTCTCGGCGCTTGCTTACGATGTGACAGTCAGGAGCACCGCATGCCGGATTGCCCCCTTATGAAGGAACAATCTTCCGGTGGTGGACGTAACCAACAAGCTTGTCTTAATGCTATTATGGAAGATGAAGAAGCGCCCAAGAATGATGGGCTAATGAAAGGTACTATCCAGATCTATTCCCATCTTGCATTCATGTTATTTGATACTGGTGCTTCTCATTCTTTTATATGTACTGCTTTCGTAAAAACCTTGCCAATTTCATCAGTTCCTCTACTTTTGGACCTAGCAATCACTACACCATTAGGTCCCAGAACCAAACTTACAACCTACTGCCCCGATAGTGAGGTAATAGTAGAAGGTCATAATCTTCCAGCAAACCTCGTATGCCTTGACATGGAGGGCTACGATGCTATCTTAGGTGTAGACTGGCTTGTAAACCACAACGCTTATATAAATTGTCACAACCGAATTATCTCTTTTCAGAAACCAAGTCTTTCATGATTTTCCTTCCTTAGTATCAAATATAAGAAGCATCCTACCATTATTTCATCTCTTCATGCTTACAAACTTATTTCGCAAGGATGTGAAGCTTTTCTTGCTTCCGTAATCATCACCGAATCCAAGGGAATTATCTTAGAAGATATTCCCATTGAGAATGAGTTTCCCGATGTATTACCATCAGATTTACCAGGTTTACCGCCCGAAAGGGAAGTAAACTTCTTCATTGAACTCATTCCCGGAGCAGCACCTGTTTCAATAGCTCCTTATAGGATGTCCCCCACAGAGCTTAAGGAATTGAAGAAACAACTTCAGGAGTTATTAGACAAGGGTTTTATTCGACTTAGCACATCCCCTTGGGGGCATCAGTTCTATTCGTCAAGAAGAAGGATGGATCCCTCAGGCTATGTATCGACTACCGGTGACTGAATCAACTCACAATTAAGAATAAATATCTGTTGTCGCATATCGATGAACTCTTTGATCAGATTTCAGGAGCAGAATATTTCTTCAAGATAGACCTCAGGTCAGGTTATCATCAGCTCAAGATCAAAGATGAAGACATACACAAAACTACTTTTCGGAGCCGATATGGCCACTATAAATTCGTGGTAATGCCGTTCGGGTTAACCAATGCCCCGGCAGCATTTATGCAACTCATGAATAATGTCTTGAGGCCGTTTCTGTTTGGCCTCTAGATTGACCATGCAAAGTGTCGACACCCTGTGTGAAAAGTGTCGACACCTCGGTTCCAAGAAGCAAGCTTTACTTCCCTCTGGCGCATATGTCCCGACACTACCTAGTGAAGACTTGGCACGGCGGCACGATCCGCATGCGAGTATGGCGCCTATGTCGACACTTATCCGTCGAAGTGTCGACCTATTCTACTCGGAAGCCACGGTTCTTCAAGATCGTGATGGGATGTGTCAACACCCTGTGTGTAAAGTGTCGACACGTTCATGATCGCCCAGAACGGATCTAAAATAGAAAGCATCCGCTTTCTAAGATATGTAACCAGTCTTGGAGGATCCGCTCGCACTTGAAAAGTCGTCAAGAAGCTCACTTGTCTGGAGAGTTTATTATCTAGCAGAGACATCCTCTGATATGCTGGTACCTTTATAGTTTTGGTTCCCTACCTACCCACGTACCAGCATGCCGACAGGGAAAGGTCAACCATGCTGAGGATGCAAATCAAATAATAGGGATGTGACGTTCTGGGTGTGGCTTCTGCAGTGGACAACGTAAGAGATACTATGAGCCACTAATATAGCAGGGGAAGAAGCTCCAGTCGGGCAGTAGAGCTGAACACAGAGAAAGAGGAGAAGGTGAAGAACAGCCGAAAGTCAAGCTAAGAGAGATCTCTTCTTCCTGGTGTTGCTGAAGAAAGGGCAACAAAGCAGATCTTCTTCTTCGACCTCAGGAGCTCTCAAAGCAAGGGAGACATCATCTATCTGCAGCTTCATCCAGTGGGAGTGAAAGCTAAGGAGCTTATCCACCGTTCCTCTTGCGGTTGCGGTGAAGACCCAGGAGAAAGACGAAGAGAAGCTAGGCTTCGTCCATTTCCCTCCAGACAGGAGTTCTCTTCTCCCATAGAGTTTTTTCTGTCACACTCTGTCTGGTTGTTCTTCTTACAGCTTTATTTTTTCCTTTGAAACAAATACTCTTACTTTGCTCCCTACCTGTGAGTAGGAAGACAGATGGTGTGTTCACCGGTCTGTGGGTTTCAAGGTTGTGTACCCTCAAGCTGTTTGGTAGAAGAGTTATGAGAGTTTATCTCTATGTTAGAAGCTGTGAATCAGCGGTAGTGCCTTTGCACTAGTGAAGCCTCACCGTGTTGTGTGAGGGGTGGACGTAGGTCTCTGGATAGAGTCCGAACCACCTTAAAACCAGTGTCTTGTAGTTTGTCTTCCTTTGAGTACTGACGCTAGATGCTTGGTAGGAACGTTTCCAATCATCATCAGTGCATCTAGCATGTCAGCTATCTACTATCTCTAGCCTTAATAGTCTTAGTTTTGCATCTAGTTTTTATTTTCGCGTAGAAGGGCAAAAAAAGGGGCTGATCTATTCACCCCTCCCCTCTAGATCTGCCTATCACCACACATCATCCCTCGCTAAGGCACAGAGATCCTGATAACAAGGAACCCGTTACAGAATAAACAGAGATTAACGGAGATCAAGGCGGGATAAAGCCTCGAAAACATCATGAAAAAGGGCAAGAACCCCGAAAGGGTGAGACAGAAAGAATAGAAAAATAATGATTGGATTGTGGCAAATGCAAAAAAGAAGAAGAGCAATCATCCGATAGAGTCGGAGAAGGAGAATGGTGGTCATCTGACATGGTCGGAGAAGAAGAATGGTGGTCATCCGACATGGTCGAGGATGAAGAATTGTAATCATCCGACAGAGTCGGAGAAGGGAATAATAATCATCCGACAAGATCAGAGATGAAGAATGAGTAGAATCCAGAAGATCCAGAGAAGCAGAATTAGAAGATATCCCGAAATCGGGATGAAAGGAAGACATAGGCCGAGGTCTAGAATCGAAGAAATAAGGAAAATCCGGAGGATCCAGATGAAAAGGAGAGGAGCGAGGGTTCATGGACCTGGGAAGAGAGGAGAGAATCACAGAAACAGGATTGAGAGAAGGAAGGTTCACCACCCAAGGGTGGGAGCTCAGCAAGAAGAATGACAAATGAGAGGTAGAAGGAGGAGAAGTGGTCCCCTGAGTGCACAATTGGCGACCCTTAAACTTGCGCCACCGCCTCTTCGTAGCAATGGCATCTCAGAAACAGACCCACATGGCATGAGACTTGAACCTTTGGGCTTCTTATCTTGCAATGTCTTCTCAAATAACGGGCCCATCTGGCAGACGGCCGGGCCCGGTTGTGAATATGCAGCTTTAATGGGGCGGTTGCCCCTAGACACCCAGTGCTAACAGTAGGTGGACACTCTTGAATAAGTGACTCCTCAGAGTGATGACTATCATGAAATCACAGAGTCTTATCACTTGGCACCAAGATGTGGAGATCCGGCTACTAAACTCGGCAATCAGACTTGAAGTACAACTCCCTTGATAGAAGACTAGGATGAAACTAAGGGAGATCAATGCGCAGAGTTGACATGACCGGCTTATTGACAAACCGAGGGAGATTGCATAGAATGTGCAGAATATCCTTAGAGAATGTAGAAGATACGGCAAATTGCACCTTGAATATAGAACCCCATAAACTCTTGGCAGCCATACAGGTGAGCACAATTCGGGTAGAGAACTCTTCTTGGCCAATAATCTGAATGGCGACAGAGCGAGAAGTAATAACAGCATCAATAGTGAACCTGGTCTTGTAATGGAGGGGACACCTGCGGGGTAGATAAAAGAGCGGGCACAACCCTAGATTGAGAATCACAGGGGTGCCCCTAGTCTTGTAATGGAGGAGACGCCTGCCTGGGCGGCGCTGCTTATTGTTGTTGCTGCTTACAAAGATGTAAGACAACTTTATGAATGGCGAGCCAATCTATCCTTTTCTGATCTTCCAGATCATAAACAAGCTCTTGGAACTCGGGGCAATCCTTGAGCAAATGCCCCTGCTGGCGATGAAAATCACAATATTGAAGCAAATGCCTGACCACGGGTCAGCAAGGCATAACTGGAGGGAGTTGGAACACGTGAGTGGACATCAAAGCCCTTAAAATATCTGTAAAACACTCCGACAACAGGGGACGAGGAGTCCGCTTCTGGCAAGGCGGGTGCCGAGGGGTATGAGATGGAGGAGAAGGTTGTGGAGGTTGTGTAGGCAATGGTGCGTGGCAACTAGTGGAGGGACTCGGTGGAGGTGTTTGCAAGGGTGGAGAAGGAGGTATGTAGTGGATGACATCCACCTGCTCGGGGTGTGGAATCCCCTTGACCGGAGGCAAAGACACATGTGGGTACGCTGGAGCGGTAGGCTGACTGTGGATGGCGGTAGGTCGACTCATGGAGGGTTGATATGGTGGACTCATGGGAGGCTGATATGTGGAGGAAGTGGAAGGTTGACTTGCGGAGGGTGAGTAGGTAGTAGAAGGCTGACTCATGGAGGGCACATGAGGGGTATATGTCGGTGGCAAGATGTACGTAGGTGTGGAAGGTGGAGAAGACTCGGGGTCAAGGGAATTATCGAGTTGTTGGTGAACGAAGCGGGCTCGACTGTAAAGCTGTTGCCAGGAGGTAATGTCATTTAGGACTAAGATAAACTGATACTCGGGCGTGGCATTGGATATTAGCATCATGATTTGTTCTTGCCCCGAAATATGTCTTGGGACTTGTGTGGCCATGTGACGCCAGCGGTCGGCAAAGGTACAGAACTCCTCATCGGGCTTCATCTTCTCATGGGCCAGATCCACCACAGAATACTTGGGCCCAACTTGGTCCTGATACTATTGAAGGAATTTCTCTTGAATGACTTGAAAATCCACAACTTGCTCTTGCGGCAACGAAAAGAACCAATCCCGAGCCGGGCCTTCTAAGGACAGACCAAACAAATAGGCCATCAAGCGTTGGTCATGTCTAAACTGGGCCAACTCGTAAACGAACTCCTTTAAGTGCACAAAGGGGTCACCGACTCCATTATAACCGCGATGTGCGGGAATTTATGAAGGAGGTGGAAGCCAGAGATTTTGAAATGCGAAAGGAACAATCAAGGAGGATTTGGGATCAACTCGGCATTGGAGTTCATCAAGCTGGCATTGAGTTTGAGCAATCATCTCTGGGGTAGGGAGAGATCGAGAAAAAAGTGGGCCAGCTTGAGCAAGAGATTGTGAATTTGGACCAGGATTATAATGGGTCAGATAATAGGATCCAGGCCGAGAAGAAGAAGGGCCCATTCCGGGAGTGGATGGATATGCGGGCCTAGAAGAAACATTAACATGGGGACCCATTGGGCAAGCAGTAAAATGGTTAGAAGGAGGAGGCCCATTAAGACAAAATTGGCCATTAGAAACTGGGCCAGCCGCATAGGAAGGAGACGGCCCATTAAGAGAATGAGGCCCATTAGGAGAATACGGCCCACTAAGGGAAGAAAGCCCATTAAGGGAAGAAGGTCCATTAAGGTGATTTGCAATGAGCTTTTGGGCCTGGGCCGGGTCCATTTGATGAACAAGGGATGAGAGGTGGGCCATGAGATTGGCCTGTTCCTCAGACGGGTCAAGGGGATGATGGGAAGATGGGCCCATGTGGGAAGAAGATTCCACACGGGAATAGGAGGATTGAGAAGGATAAGGGTACAAGGAATTAAAATGGCACTCCATGAGGGCAAATGGAGACTTTCTATAGGAAAATCAAGGAAAATAGAGTCAGGGAAGCAAGGGCGCAAAGAGCTGAAGAATGGAGGGCCACAGGGCAATTGGCAGTCCCGAGGAGAGCGCTATTAGAAGGAGGCGGCCTTGGGAGGACAGCTACCAAGCTCTGAGACAAACAGACGAACAGACTTACGGCAATGCAAATGTGACCAAGGTAACACGAGGAGAGGACTATGCAAATAGATGGGACAAACTGGATGATGAGGAAATAACACACAAAATGTGGAGAGTATGCTAAGAATGCAAAACAATATGAACACACAACAATAATATGCAAGGAGGTCTCACCAAAGTCAAACAAGTTGATATGATCGTTAAATTGTTTTGGAGTTCCAATGGACCATTTAATGTTTTGAATGAAGAATAATTCCCTCAAAATAGGAGTCCTAAAGGGAAGGTCCAAACTTAGGGTTGACTAAGGTTAACTCCCTCACACGTATGCAAAATGCAAGCCTAAGGGGTAGAAAGGTACAACCAGCCCGATGTCCGTGTGAGAATTCACGGCTCACGGGGACTTATGGAGGTCTCGGATAAGATCACCTAGTCGACCCCAAGGAATATAGAGGCGAGAGGATCACTTACGAAGGGGGAATGTAACTATAGTATGCAATGCATGGTCCTATGTGCTCCAGAGTGCATACGGAATTCTCGCATAAAAGTGAAAAATCAAGGCAATATTAAATTATGAAAACAAATCAAAATGAACACAAATTATATATTGTTGTACCCCTGTGGTCATTTGAGTCATCTTGTGGTCACTTGGGTCATTTGACATCATCCTGTGGTCATTTGAGTTATTTGATATTCTTGGTTTTGATAATGGCTAAACACTATAAGTCATTGATGTTTTACCACTCTTATATGACTAAACTACTTGATGTTCTTTCATGACAGATATGCCAAGGAATGGAGTGGAGATGGAAAAAGTGAAAACTCAATGATTGCGCCCTCGCACGCGGATCGACCTACGCGGTCTGGTCACGGGGATCGACCTGCCTGGTCAAGTCGCGGGGGTCAAGGGGGCAGCGCCCCTTGCGGGGGTTTCCGGGGGCAGAGCCCCCGGAATAAAATTTTGATTATATGAGCGATATAATCAAATAGAAATCTTCAAGACTGTCAAGGTTGTTGCCACAGAAGAGAACGGGCTGCTAAAGGACTTAAGCAACAGAGCTAAACAGTTAATGGACTGAACCGAGGTAACCTGGGTTCTACCCAGCTGGCGGTCGACCGCCAGTCCAAGGGCGATCGATCGCCCCTGTCAGTAGCCAACTGCTTGCACGTTTCTCAGTGGCGGTCGATCGCCAACCCAGTAGCGGTCGACCAGAAATTCTCAGGGACCATCCGTCTATAGGGTTTCTCAGTAGCGGTCGACTGCCAGCTTCTGCAGGTCGATCGCCAGCCCCGAGCCAATAATGTTGACTTTGGTTTCCACTTCAAGAAGAGCCCCTTTCCTTGTATTTGTTTAACTCCAAAGTCACCCAATCCCCCATTAATTATGAATCTGGTCTGTGGGATGTCCAAGGACCATTCAAAGTCTATAAAACCAACACATGAGGGGTTAGAAACCCTAATGCTTCAAGGGGAACAAAGAGAGATCAAGGGAGGCTAGAGGAGGTGATTCGCGGTACTGTAGCACCTCCGTGAACAGTGCTTTGGGCTGGAGTTCTTCATCCATTCCAAGGTGTTTCAAGCTCATATCAAAGCAAGCAATCTCCAAGGAAGTGCAGAAGCAAGCAAGGCTATCAAGGTGATCCAAGGAAGCTGATTTCACAAGGTTTTCAAGGGAGATCAAATCTGCATCCTTTATCTTCTTCATCAACTCAAGGTGATCCAAGGAAGATTATTTCACAAGGAAGAAGATATCATTGAAGAATCAGATTCAAGCTCCAGCAATCTCAGACAAGATCTTTTCTCTTTGAGCATATTCTATATCTTGTTTGAGTGTTTTCATATTTGTTCTCTTTCCATTTCATTCAAACATTTGAAACTTAAGATCATCCCTACCGGTGGTTAGTAGGAAGGCAATCGGAAGTTGTTCGATCTGCGGTGTTGATGTCCCTACCTGTGGTTAGTAGGAAGGCAATCGGAGGTCTTTCTGATTTGCGGTTCAGTGCGTGGCACTAGTGGAGCCTCACCGGATTTGGTGAGGGGTGGACGTAGGACTAGGGATTCAGTCTGAACCACCTTAAAATCTCGTGTGTTGTGGTTTGCTTGTGTGATTACTTTGTGTTAGATGCATGCTTAGGTTCAATCTCTATATTGTGTAATCATCTTGCTAAGTAAATCATTGTGTCCTTCGTCAAGCGAGTTATATTCCGCTGCTATTATCATTATCTAGTTTTAAAGAGGGGTGTTCTACGAAAAGAGGGGCAGATCTATTCACCCCTCCCCTCTAGATCCTCTATCCACTACTCAACATATATAAAAATGAAGACAATATGAAGGACAACAATGCATGACTAGAAACAATCTCAACCACGCACTAAAAGATAGGTAAAACCATCAACGAACGACGTACCTTTGTGTCTACCCTTGGGCATGCATGCAGATTTTATGCATAAAACCTGAAAATGGGGACAATATTTAACTATGCAAACATGACACAATGAATGCAAATGACATATGGAAATGAAGACAATACAAAGGGGAACAAAATGGGAGCAACAAACACACAATCTGACCTCGGGAAGGTAATTAAATCATCAACCAAAAATGTACCTGTTATTCTGTCCCGGGTCTGCCTGCAGACTTTATGCAGAAAAATCAAAAATGAAGACAAGATTAAATTATCAAAACATGACCTAATGGATGCAAATGATATATGGAAATGAGAATAATATAAAGGGCTACATGATGAGACCACAAATAGAGCGAAATGAGAATAATATAAAGGGCTACAGGATGAGACAACAAATAGAGCGATCAGACCCCGAGAGGTCAATTAAGTCGTCCAAGAACCATGCACCAGTGAGCCTGTGCGTCAGCCTGCCAGAAAGTAAGTAGAGGTCCCCAGATGTCCGTTTCTATGAAGTAGCGGTCTAGGGAAGACCGCTACTACAGTAGAGAGGTGGGGGCAGCCCTGTGGTGCCCGCTACCTGTATATGGCGGCCTCGGAGAGGACCGCTACCACCTGACAGACCCGAAAACACCCAGAACAGCAGAAAAAATGGAGAAAATGCCATCTCAACATGCACATACACACACACCAAGTTTACAAGAGAGCATGAATAACATGATGGGAACTAGGCGTCTGTTGTACCCGGATAGTTTCTCCAGTAAAATACCAAGAAATAAGGGTTCAAGAATTTCCTCGAACACCTTTAAGCCACGGGCTACCCGGCCCCTCCGACAAGCCAGTGGGCCCTACCAATGGCCCCAACCTGCTAGCCCAGGTATACGGCGGCACTAGCAATTAGTCGGGACCACTCCCGACTCCTAAGTTGCGGACTTTGCCCGCCTTCTACACGACCACCCGGGCCATCCCGGGGGCACTCCGACTATAAGCCACGTCACGTGACACCCAATGAAAAGGCCAGGGGCCTACCCCAAGACGCCTTCTTTCAACCCTCCAAGGTCAAAGGGAGACCCAAATAGGACAACCACAGGCTCGGGAGGCCCGTAGTACACGTGTACGGCTCACACACGTGTTCTCAGCATTCTGCCGAACACCTTGTGGGCGCACATGTTTCAACCCTTCTACACTAACCCACGGGCTACCCCGTAGTTCCAATACACTAATTGGGTCCTACAATGACCCCCCACCAAGCCGGGGCCACCCCCGACCCTCAGACACGTGGCAATATGCCACTCAACTTTAGCTCTCGGGCCAACACGAGGCTACTCTGCCAACCCACCGTACAATGTGGCACGTAGTACGAGGATAGGCCCGTATACCCAAGGTGCCTCCTCCCAACCCCTATGGACTTCTACCCTTGGCCTTAGGCCAAATCCAAGGCATGTCGGTCACCTATGCGGCCCATTCGGCAACCTAGGTGTATTGGGCACTCGCCCGAACACCTTGCGCGCGGCTACTACGACTCGAAGAACAATGGCCCCCATGGGCCCCCTCGATATCTCGGAACTCCGCGTCCTTCAAAGGACGTCCCCAGACGATGAAAGAAGACCCATGGGGGCCATCCCTCTGGGTTGCGGCTCACCCGTGGCTAATTCGCCCCAGGGCATGGCCGCACCCCCAAAGAGGACAAACTCCCCGGGAGTCGTGCCCTCTCCTCAGCTCGGAGGCCCGACGGTAATCCCCAGTCCCAATTTGTGCAAATTTCTAATCCCCCGGTCCGAGGTTCGTGCAAAGTTCATTTGCCATACCCGTACGTGAAAGAATTCACGAAGACGGAGCTCGGGATTACGTCGAGTCACACACGTCAATCCCTCGATCTTCGCGCACAAGCAGCCAGTCAACCAGTCCAAGCTCGTATCCTTTGTCTTCTTGCGTTCAAATTGAGTCAAGGTGGGGCTAATTTTAACACAAAAATCCAATTTTATAGAGGTGGGTCCACTCCCCCCTCTCTCTCCAACCCAGTCCGCCCAAACCCCCCCCCTGGGGAGGGGTTTAGGCGGACTACCCCCAGGCTGGTCCGCCTAAACCCCCCAAAGGGGGGGGGTGGGGTTTAGGCGGACTAGCCTAGACCCCCAGGCTGGTCCTCCTAAACCCCTTGTGTAATAAAAAAAAATTTAAATAAAAAAGGGGCCCCATTTGGTCCGCCTAAACCCCCTGGGACCAAATGGCTGGTCCGCCTAAACCCCATCAAAAATAAAATAAAAACAAATTCCCTCCAAAGAGGGGTTTAGGAGGACCAAACCCCCTCCCCTCCACTCCGTTACACACACAAAAACACACAAAGAAAATACAAATAAAATAAAATAAAAACACTACTTGGGGGGTTTACCCAGACCAAGTTGAACCCTCAACTTGGTCCGCCTAAACCCCACCCCCCACCCCTTCAACTTCCTATAAATTTCCCCCCTTACAAGCTCATAGATGCATGAAGCAACACAAGAACACATGAATGGACGAGCAAACTCCCCCGGCATAATTGTCGCACCCTCGGACCTCCGAGGCCTTCGGCAAGGGTCGGGAACGTAAGAAGACAAGTGCACGCGCGGTTGGCTTGCTAGTCGGCTCACACACGCCGAGGGTATGTCCCACGTACTCCCCTCACGCGGTGTTTAGCCATCTCACACCAATCCCACCTTCGCCGCATGTAAGATGACTACGCCAACGGCAAATACACCCGCATCTCGGGTCCGCCCGTGTACGTTAACTTACGACGATGACAAAGGGCACTTCATAATGCCGTGCCGGGCCCCGACACAGAACCGCGTGCCCACCATTCACCTCCTAATCGATCGATGGCCCCTCGGATTAACAAATCAAGTCTAGTCGGACCTCTGACCCGGGAATCATAGTCTCGGGGCCGACCTCAACTCTCTGGCATGACAGCACTCGCTGTCCAAAACCCAGACCTGACCGCTCACCTCGAGCCACGTCCGACCTCCACCAGGCGCCAGTCCGTGTCCGCTCTGGCCACCAAGGCAGTCGGACTCACACCAACTCCTTTGTAAAGAGTCCCTGTAAAGCACGCTGATATCCGCTTTGTCACGCGTTGACCCGGGGACTGACCTACGTGTCGGAATTGTCCCGCGGCTTGTGCCCATTGTACTTTGGCCCTCTAGGCCCATATGTAAAGCCCATGTGGCTCATCATCAATCCAGTAAAATACAAGTGCCCGCATTCGGGCCCCCAGCTTCCTACCTACACCACTCGGCATCCGTGCCTGACACCCTAACCCCAGTAAACACACCCCTCAGTCTAACGCACACCCAAAGCTGCTGAATGCCCCCAGCCCTCTACCCATGGCTTCAAACTCACATACAGACTTTTTTTCAGCTCAGAACGAAGGTATTCGGATTCAATCCGATGTAAATAAACACCGGTTGCTTGCGGCCGATGGGGAAAGACGTCCAGTACACGATTCCCGCAATCGCCTATGCACTCGCACCCATGGAACCTCTTCTCTCCACGTGTCACCCGATCGCCCGAGCCCACGTGCCGCACCCTTGTGGCACTTCCCCGGTCAACCCTTGGTTCCATGAGTGATTGTCGAGAAATCGATTGGCACGCCCGCACCCTGTCCGGTTAACCTTTATCTCGACATTTTTGTGCCATTCGACCCTTTTTCGACTTTTCGTAAAAGGAGAGTGCCCGATACCGCCGTGAGAGGCATGCAACAGTGAGGAGGATACCCGAGATATATCAAACTCCCGTATTCACCTTCCCTGCTGTATCCCTTCCTTCACCTCGGTAATCGGCATAAAAACCCGTGCAACAGAGAGGATGGCACGCCCGGTGGGACGTCTCCCACCTACCTTCTTTTTGCTGAAGAAAAGTCGATGCCAGCCCTGAAGCCCTGGTGCCCCTTCTCTGTCCTTGCAGGAGAGGCAGAAGAGGGCACTCGTGCGCTCATTCTCCAACAGCTTCTGGTCCGCGTTCTGATCGTCGGACCGCGCCCGGTGACTGTCAGCAACTGTCGCCTCTGCAACACTCAGCACTCCAGCAACCATGGCAGCCGTCACCTACGGTCCCAATGTCATCGCCACCCATGCCCAGGTGGGCTACTTGGCGACGCCGATCGCTTTCGGCAGCTTCGCCCCTGTTATCGAATCACCCTACTTCTTGGGTGTGGTCCCCGTGGCTGCTCTTCAGCCGACTCCAGTTTCTCCATTGGCTCCTGCGGCCAATGTGCCACATGCGTCTCCAGTTCCGGCGGCCCACCTGAGTGCCGGGCACAGGACCGTCACCACTGGCCCCTGCAGGCCCCCCAGATCAATGCCGGCCCGGGTAAGCAGTAGCTCCCGAAGCCAGCCTCGTCCGATCTCCAACACGGGCCCCGTGCCCCGGACTTCAGTCACTATCACAGCACCTTCCTCGGGTCTCCAACCCCGAGCCGCAGCCAAGCCGGCACCCAACACGGGCTCCCTATCCCGGGTCCACGGCTTCTCAGCACCCGCCTCGGGCTCCCAACCCCGAGCCGTAGCCAAGCCGGCACTCAATACGGGCTCTTAGCCCCGGGTCCAGGGCTTCCCAACATCTTGCTCGGGTTACCAACCTCGAGCCCCAGTCAAGCCAGTACCCAACACGAGCTCCCAGCCCCGGGTCCACGGCTCCTCAGCATCTTCGTCAGGTTTCTGACCCTGAATCCTGGCAAAGCCGACTCTCGACACGGGCTCCCAGCCCCGAGTTCGTGGCTCCCCGGTATTGCACTCGGGGCCTCGGTCCTGAGCTCCAGTTGAACCGGCTCTCCCCGTGGGTCTTCTACCTAGGGGACGAGGTTCCTCAGCACCCTTCTCGGGTCTCCCGACCTGAGCCCAGACTACACCGGCACCTACCGCGGATCCTCGACCCAGGGGCGTCGGCACCTCAGCACTTTCGACAGCGCCACCTCCCGGTGCAGGAGCATCATTTCAGGCATCGGTGACACTCCTATCAGCACGGGCGAAGGCATACACCCGAGTCACCCAGCCACCGACTCCCGGCGCGGGTTACATATCCCGAGGGCCGATCGCAGCACTTCAGACTGACAGCTTCACGCTGCCGGTCATTCTAGGTCGAATTTTCTCGGTCTACCATCTCAAGGCGGAGTCTTCCTCAGCTCCTCAGAAGAAGCGTCGCCATGGCCGCAGAGGCAGATGGCCCGCTGCCACAAGCAGCAACTCTGGTAAGACGGTTCTTGTCAGCGACTTGTGGATCCGTCTCGACTGGGGTGAACCAATCATACCCCAGGAACGGACCATTCTCACCATCCCCACCTCCAATCATTTTGACCTCTTGTGGCAAACACGAGAGGATGGGGTGAAGCTCAAAGGAGTGGGTTCCTCGGCAGCAGCCTGGGGGCACTCACCGTAGTCCGATACACGGCCTCCCAAGACAACTCATCGAAAAAACGGTGACAAGGGAGACCAGCAATTTGACTTGAGGAGAGTCTGGGTTACCCTGGAAGAAGCTCAAGCCGTTCGAAGGGCGTGTATTAGGAACCCCCTCTGGGCACTCGGACGTGGCATCAAATGGGATGCGACTAACCTCATAGTAGCATCGTCTGACGACGCCCAGTCGTCCAATGTTCCCCGCACAAGCAAGCGGAGGCAAAGGCGAGCCCGCTCCCGGGCCCTCCAGTAACCTATCCAGGGTTCTCCTCCGACTGATATCGGGAGTGAGCCCCCTCCGCAACGCACCTCAGTCTTTCATAGACTAGGGACACCTATCCGCCCAGAGCGGCACACACGTAGGAAGAGGACGGCCCGGTTCATCAATGATGTGGTTTGAGTGTTCGCGTGTTACACCACCGGACACCAGCCAGACGCCCAGTCTGACGACTTGAATCAGCCTCTGTCCCACTTTAGGAGGCCACGCCATCAGGCTCCGCTGCCTCCTCCAACCAATCATATCGGCACTTCTGCCGGACCGTAGGAATTAGAATGTGTAGAAGAAGTCCCGGTTGACGACCGCGACCCTCCCATCAACGCAGAACCGGTCAACAATGACCCTCCTGCGAACGAGGCTCAAGAGGTGACCCTCGACACTCTCATGAGGGAGAACCAGCATCTGAAGGCCCTCCGTAGGACCTCCTCCAGGAATGGGACCTTCATCCTCAGCAACCTGCTAGCCCCAGGCCGAGGGACCGGTACCCCCGGCGGCCCGCGATGCTGCCAACACCTCAGCGGCGATTACCCGAACCCCTGCTGGCAACTGGGTTTGGCACGCCCCCGGTTGAGGTTCAACCACGAGCCTCCAACAAGCCAATGCCAAAAAATCTTCTGGCACAACGCCAGATGATCAAGCGCATCGTCGAGACAAAGCTCGCCCAGTATGGTGAAGGGGCTGTCACAGTGGACCTCTACAGTGTACCCTACCCACTTCACCACCAGCTTAAAAAGCTTCCCCCAGAGTACTTCAAGCCCCCGAAGTTGCAAAAGTTTGACGGGCAGGGGTCACCACATGAACACCTGGCCTACTATGTTACGGCCATGGGCGAGTTAGCGTTGGATGAATCATATCTCCTCCGCTACTTCGCCACGTCGCTCACGGGAACGGCCTTCCAATGGTATTCTCGCTTGAAGCCCAACTCGGTCATCGACTGGGCCGATCTCTAGAAGAAATTCCTTGATCGCTTTCAAACGGCCGAGCAAAAGGTCTCCCTAGCCAAACTATGTTCTCTTCGGCAGAAAAAGGGCAAGAGTGCTCTTGACTTCATCAAAAAATGGTGAGACCTCAGCATGAGGTGTGTCAATCCGCCCGTTCAGGAGGACGCCATCACCATATGTCATCGAGGTCTGGCGACCGAGGTCAGCGAAAAGCTTCTCGGCACCAATATCAAAGGCTTCGACCAACTCAATTCGACAGTCGCCGAAATAGAGATGTTCTTCACCGATAACCCGAGCTATACTACAGCCAAGGGTAAACAAGCACGAGAACGCCAGCCCAGTAAGGAGGTGAATACCATAGAATTCACCCCTACAGCCAAGGCCAGTAAGGGTGCCGAATCCAATGGCTCTAACAAAAAGCCAGCGGATAAGCCAGCTACTCCCTCCTTCTCGGAGCGTATGAAGACACCCTTCTCCTTTAAGAAGGAACATATGAAGATGCTCTTCAACCTCTGTATGGCTCAGAAGATCGTCGAACTGCCCAAAATTCGCAAGCCGGACGAGGCCCTGAAGACCGACGATCTCAGTTATTGCCTGTATCATCGCATGTTGGGTCATTCAATCGAAGATTGCTACGTCTTCAAAACCCGGGCACAGAAGCTGATCCGAGACGGCCTCGTCAAAATGAAGTGTGTGTTAGGGTGCTTGGCCCGGATACAGAGGGGGGGTGAATGAATCCTTGTACGAATAATGGCCAAATTTAAAAAAGAATGTCAAATAAGGAAACAGAATAGAACCAATTCTATTCTACTCAAATACAAACCCATTGAGCGCACCTATTCAAGCATCTAGCGGAAGCAAACAAAATAATCAAGCCACTGCTCAAAAGATTTTTTAGGTGGTTCGGTCCTTCAGACCTACATTCACCCCTCACTCCCAACCGGAGTGAGGCTTCACTAGCACACGCTAGAACCAAGCAGACTCAGTCTGCAAACAATTGCTGCCACACAGCTTGACCAGGGGAACAACCTCCCCTCTTCCTCCAAACTGGAGGGAACCTCTGGACTTGAATCCACAAGCCCAGAACCGGAGACAAGTCTCCCTTCCTCCAAATCGGAGGGAACCCACAAGTAGCTCCCAGCTACTTGCAACTGGAGATCAGATCTCCCTTCCTCCTAACCGGAGGGAACCTGACCTCAGACCAGAGGATCGAAAAGCACAGCAAACCAGAAAACAAAGAAAAGATAATAAACGAAAAAAATAGCTTCAGCAAACAGAAGCTGAAACACGAGATGTACAATTTGGCTCCCACTGGAGCTGACTGGCCTGGATCTGATCCAAGGTCCAGTGAAGACAGATCTTCAGGTAAGCTTCTTTCTTCTTCTCCACGAACTCTCTCATTCACTCTCTCTCTCTCTTTCTTTCTCTTAAACTCTCTTCCTATTTCACACGATCACTATCTCTCTCTCTTTTCCTTTTTCTTCTTCTGCTGGATCGAGCTCTCTGTAACACTGCCTTTTCTTTCTTAGCTCTGATCAGCCTTCATCGGTGGGTGAAGGTTTCTATTTATAGCGGTAGCAGATGGATAGGGCACTAAACGCGTGTGCCTCCCACGCTCGATCCAGAACCTTCCTGCCACGTGCCCTTGGTGTATTTGTTCCTTCAGTATCGGATCATGTGCACCCAGACACTGATGAATGTTCTTCCTCGGACCTGCAACGAGATAAGAGCCATTAATATTGAGTGCCATAAGAACTAGAACTGCATGAGGTTAGTGGACACGACAAGAGGTACTAAACAGAGAATGACACGAGATACAGTGGTGACACAATGAACATTACTAAGAGACCTTTACGAGGTAGACAGAAAAACAACGCGAAGACACGAAGACAAGAACAGAAACCAACACTGAGTATGGTTTCAATACAAGAAAGACACGAGGACAGGGAAGAATAAAAAATGACACGAAGAAGCAACAAGATAAATGACACGAGGTGAAGATAGCACGAAGGCGAGACAGTAATCGACACGGGTTGAAAACAACACGAAGTCGAAACAGTAATCGACACGGGTTGAAAACAACACCAAGATGAAGTACAAGAATTGACACGGAGTTGTAAACAACACGAAGACAGAACAGTGATTTGACACGAAGTGAAAACAAAGAAAATGACACGAAGTCAGAGAGACCAGAGTGAGGAAAAACGACACGAGGTGAGACGACACGAAGTGAAGTTGACATGAAATGAAAAACAACACTAAGTATGATGAGAACAGAAAATAGACACGGAGTGAAGACAAGGATGACGCAGGAGTTAAAAACAACACGGGGTTCACTGGGAAACGACTCGAAGTTCATCAAAACAGAAACCAACCCGAAGTGTGGTTTCAACATAAGACAGACACGAACTGACAACGACACGAAGTCGAAACAGTGAGACCACGATAAAGACGACTCGAAGAACAACAGTAAGTGTCACGAAGTGAACTTTGACAGAACCACACACTACACGGAGAATGATACGAAGACGATGAAAACAACACGAAGTAAAGATCAAATGACACAAAATGTAGTGGAAACAACACGGACGCACGACTTGAAGGACAGTAAACATGAACAACACGTGGTAAGAGAAGATGACATGGCGTGTCGAAAATACAAACAGTACTTGAACTAAAACGACACTAAGACAAGCAGAGCAACACGAGGTGTTATATACAAAACAAGACGAGGTGCCAACCAACACGAATACAGTCCCTGAAAGATGCCTGAAGTGAAATAAAGGTTCATTCTTCAACAAACATGTTCTTTGTTCATTTTCACAGAGAAATATTTTTGTTAAATTTTCACATAGACATAATTTTGGAAGACCACTAAGACTTATAGTGTTGTCATCATCAAAACATGTAAAGATTCAACAAGACTCAACAATCTCCCCCTTTTTGATGGATGTCAACACTATGAGTCTTGAGTCTTTGCAGAGAAGGAAAAACACTAAATAGCCATTCGCAAATGAATATAACAAACATTTTAACAAACATTTTTCTGATTTCTCCCCCTTTGACATCATCAAAAAAAATGAAAACAAGAAGAATGCAACAATGCAAATGATATGAGTTAAGTTAATTTGTCCAAGAGTCTGAGAGAGAAGGCCTCAAAAGGGCAACAAAATACAGAGCATAGTCTTTTCAGGAAAAGTATCTAGCTTGTCTGCTAGAGGGGCCACGCGTCCTGCCTTGAGGTGGTCTCCCCTTGGAGAAGCAGAAGAATGTTCTTGAGGTGGAGTTCTGCTGGAAGAGGCGTGACCAGGTGTTGAACCCAAGATAGACTGAAATTCCTTTAAATCATTTGATAGCTCAGCAAGCCAATACGCCACAGTGCTTCTGACATTTGCCACTTCAGAAATAATGTCGTCTTGGCGAACACTGACAGTTTCATATCTGTCAGTCAGAGTTGTCATTTCTGTTATGAAGGCGACCAACTTATCATAGATTTGCTGAATGCCTGGACCTAGGGCACTTGAAGACTTCTTCAACAATTCTAAAGCTGTTCTGATCTCATAGCAATGATCTATTATGGTAGAAGACATCTTGAAGGAGGAAATATTAACATCATGTGACTCTCTCAGAGCTTTTGCAATTTTTGAACAAATCTCCTGTAATCCTTCCATCAAGGATTTGATTGCATCATCTGAAGCCCTTTTGTTTAGAAGGAATCGTCTCCATTCAGTGAGGAGAGATATCTCAAGCTTCAGTAATCTGGTATGTACCTGATTAATGTTGAGAGTGACAAATGTAAGCAGATCATCTAATTTCTTCTCTTGTTTTTGCATCTGTTGAGTCAGGTTTATGAGAAGCTCTTCAATGTTGGGCGTCCGAGTAGATTCAATGTTGGGTGCCTCTGCAGATAAGAGTCTAGGTGGACCTAGAGGTGTACCAAAAAATTCACTGTCAGGTGTAGTTCTCTCAGTTGCTTCCTCTTGTACTGGCATTTGACTGCTCTCAGCTGGGACCTGAACTTCATCTTCAGCTTGAGTTTCTTTCTGAGGGAATACATCTTCAGGTTCCTCTTCTTCACTTGAAGATTCTGTATCTAGTTCTATGACAGGAACCTTTTCTCTATCTTCCATGAGTTCCTGATCTGCAGGGCTGCCAACAAAGGCCTGCTCAAGACTTTCAGATACGACCAAGTTGGTAGCCTCTTCCAAGCTTCGCTCAACAGTTGCTCTTAAAATTTCATTAACAAAAACAGCAAGATCTTGATCAGTACTGTCTTGCTCTTTAGCTGGCTGTTCTTCAGGCACTATTGCCTCTTCAGATGTCTTCCCAAACGAATCAAATAGCCCAGCAATGGTTGCATCTAGATCTGTTTGAATGCTTTCGTCAGACAATCTGATGTCCTCAGATGCAGCCTCAACTAGCCTCTGAAATGAGAAGGGTACTTCGATGGGTGCAGCTGGCAAGGTAGACACTGGTGGTTCAGCTGGTGTTTCCTGTTGAGCAATCTCAGAAACCAATTGCTCACCAGCTTGGGCTAAGACTTGAAATTCTTCTAAATGCTCCCCCTGAGATTGTGATTCCCTGGCCTTTTGGACCTTAGCTTGTCCCACCATAGAGGAGTCCTCTAACCCCAAAAATACTGAAACAAAGTTCATATTAAAAATGTTTCTGGCCTTCACTTCTGATGCGGCCTCTCCATCCAAGCAAATATCAGAGTGCTTGAATATCTCAGTCAGATGGGCGGCATAGGGAAGATGTCTCTTGGATCCAATGCATCCCTTCATGACCGAAAAAATAATCTCTGGCAGACAAATCTTTATATTTTGAGTCAGACAAAACAGTAGAAATCTCTGTGTGTTTGTTATTCTTCCTCTAGCCCCAGTCTGTGGGGTGATAATGGACGCGATGACATTCTGAAGGAGCTTGTGAAGAGGAGGAAATGACGATGTCTGATAAGCTTTTAGCTTCAACTGCCCCTTATCATGAATGTTACTGGGTTTACCAGTAATGACTGAGAAGGCTTCATGGAGACTGTATCGAAAGCTTCCCTCAACCTCCCCTTTATCTGGAACACAGAGGGCTTTGTGGAGGGACTCACATGTAACAGTTAACTCGACTCCTTTAACAGATGATACTAAGGCAGACTTGTCTCGGCTCAAGGACAAGTTATTGTAAAATTCCATTACCGGCCTAGGGTAAAAGACACGGTGATTTTCTAGGAAATTTCTCCACTCCTGAAATTCAAAGATTTTCAGCAGTTCTGGGAACTTCGAGACCAAAGTTTCATCTCCGAAATCTATTAATCTAGGAGGAATGATTTTCCCACTTTCTACGAACATGGTAGACTGAGACATCCTGGTACCTTGTTCGGAAGATACTTCCGCAGCAGGTTCTGGCTCAAGACATCTCTGTTGCTTAGATGAGGGCTCTTCAACAATTTCTTTTCCCTTCCTCTTCCTGTCACCCGGAGCTGCTGACCTTTGCTGATCCATCTGCCGGAACTTTCAGAGTATCAACTCTCTCTTGCAGGCTGCTATAGGACGCGATGCTAGACAGAAGAGAGGAATGGACCTCTGTGGGGGGAAGAAGGTGAGCGGGAAGAGATGGAGATAGGTTTGAAGAAGACGCTCAAGGTGGAGCGGCACGAGGATGAATAGGAAGCGACAAGAGGAAATAAAGGGTTTGAGGTTGAAGGCGTGAGAAACAAAAAAGGTGTTGTCGAGTAGCTTTTTACTCTTATCACACTTTTTCTGTAAATACCCAAAATACCCTTAGTTCTGATGTAACGCAGCTACACCATATTAAAGTTAGCCCTTCAATATGTGGACGTGTTATATTCTTCCAAAAACCAAGGTCAGTTAACTCAAGATATTAAATCAGCATAATTACAAAATTTAGCTGTTAAAGTTGCTTAACCTAGAGAGAGACACGATTAAATTGCACCTTATGTTTGTCAAGCAACGAAATAACACATCAATGTCAAGCAGAAATTATTTCTTCATTAAATGGACGAGAAGGCATACAGGGTCAACCAATTTGTTGAACACAAGGTAGTATAGTCCCTTTTTACACAAGGAGACATGTTTATCAGACACCAGAAACCCTGGTTACTCAGGACGAACTACCTTTATGCCAAAGATATTTTTTCTTTTGAGGATTTTTTTTCCCTTTTTTTTTATTTTAACATTTCTACACAGAGATAGCTAATTGTATCATGACAGAGACTCTGGACTTCATTGATCTAGAGTGTCTATTTCTCCACAAAAGCCATTGCTCTGCCACAAATAATGGCGTATTCCCTGGTAGCACTTCTCATGATTTAGTAAAAAAAATCTTACTTAACATAATTTTTTTATCTCAGAGCTCTCTTCACATAAGTTTCAGTTAAGTCGAGATCCTCAATAAGTTTTCTCATTTAACAGGAAGTTTTATAATATGTTGATCAACACTTGAGAAGATAACTTAGAAGGATCAAGGACCAAATATAACCCCCAAACATTGAAGTTCTTTATTAACGGGTGTAGATTGTTACACTTGATATATGGTGGTTTAAGGTATACAGATCTTATCTGATAAGAGCAAGAAGACAGAAACCACAATTTCTTCGAGAGAGAATCTGAACCAATAGTGAGAGGTGAGAGATAATGAGGTGGCTGATTGAGTAGAGAGAATGAAATGAGATGAGCAGCACTCCTATCAGCAAGCCAACAAGTGAGAGAGCACTCAAGATAATAGGCACTAAGACACATCCAAATATAGAATTCTTGAGGAGGTTCTGTCTCACATCCAGAGAAGCACTTGAGCAGCAAACTGCAACCTCATGAGATGACAGATCTTAATACCACATAAACTGCATCGGCCCTCAGAAACCAAATAGCCTGACAAGCTCCTCTTCAGCCCACTCAAGGACATCTCACACACGACTCTTGGAAGTGTTAATTTTTTTTTATTGAATGCAGTGTTTGCCAAGACAATTAAACGTGTGAGATGTGAATCATGCACATACTGGCTCCCCTGATCAACCAAAAGACTTACGGTACTAGGCGGAGCATTTGGTCTAAAGACCACTTCACACATAGTAAGGACCTCCGGACAGATTTCCCTGCCTTTGGTAGCTTACCATTTGATATACCGTAGAGGTCATGAATAACAGGGTAAGCTTAATAATCTTATCAGCAATTCAGATTTTCATGAATTTTTCAGAGTGCATGTTTAGGAAATAATGCAACTTGCAGATGTTCAATGAATATGCAAGAACAGATTCAATATGCATGCACTAGATAAAAGTAAGAGCAAGATAAGCAAGAATACATCAAACCAGATATTCAATAGGTTTCAAAATGGGACATGTAGAGAGATTACCTGAACAATGTGAAAATGGGGTTTTCTTCTTGAGTGCCTTGGATCATTACCCCTTTTATTTCAGTCCCAAGGCACACCTGCAAAACAAGGTTTATTTTGCACAAACAGGTACCCAAGAGGTCTTGGGTCCTGACATGACATTATTATGTTTAGCAAGTTTTCTCAGCACATTTCCAGGAGTAGTTTTAAGATCTGATTTATGCACATTCTTATTAGCATGAATTCTATGTGCATACACATGAGATTTTCTGTTATTTGCATTACCAACCTGTTTTCCATAATCAGCACATTCAAAGTTTTTCTTTTGAAAACCACTTTGTTCTTTCTAAGAGCATTTGTACTAGCAGGGAATCTATACTTTCCAGAACTGAAATTTTTCCTTTGAGCATGCCAACAATCAATGACCCTGTGGCCATACTTTCCACATTCAAAGCATGAGATAGAATTTCTTTTAAAAGAACCTGACCAGCATTCAGAGACCTTGTGACCAATTTTGTTGCAATTAAAACATATAATGTGCTGGTTCTTGTTAAAGACATGCTGATTTGCAAAGTGTTTTGTATGATATGAGCATGATTTTTCCTTACTACTTGCAAACCAACAATGAGCAGTAGTGTGTCCTACTTTATCACAATTAGAACATGTGACATTCCTTTTCTGACCAGACACAGATTTTCTAGCATGCTTGTTGTCATCTTTTTCCATCACAAAACAGTTACTCATTAGATGTCCATACTTACCACAATAATGACATGAGCCACTTGATTTCTTTAAAACATGGCATTTATCTGATGAGTTCTCAGCATGCAGATTGTTCCTTTGAATTTTCGATGTTTTATGATTTTTATTTTGTTTTTCTATTTTCTTAGCCTTGTACTGAGGTGGAGATGAGATAGAAGGCTTTTCCTGTTCAGAGAATTTGACAAAGACAGTTTTCAGGTTGGCTCCATCAACCTTCCTCATGACTGGACTGTAACCCAGTCCTTCCTTGTTGACATTGACTTTTACACCTAACAGCTTGTCTAGGTTTTTCTGCCCATCAACAAATTTAGACAAGGAGGCTTTCAAATCCTGAATTTCATTTTCAAGAGATGCAATGTGTATTTCATAACTAGTGATCTCTTGTTCACTACAATTGACAGCTTCATTCAAAACCTTGTTAGCTGTTTTGTATTCTTCAATTTCCTTTCTTAGCTCATCTACCTCTTCAGTCTCGTTTGTACAGATAGCTTTTCCTTTTTCTAATGTGAGAAGTCTTTCAGACATGGCACTGTTTAACAGTTTTAATTTTTCAACTTCTTCTTTAAGCTTATCATTTTGAACTAGCTCATTTATTAGAAGCTGATCTTCTGAGTTAACCATGCTTTCTCTCCTAGCTTCAAAATCCCTCAATTCCTTTTGTTGTTTTTCAAAATCTTTCTGTAATTCTATGTTTACAGATTTTATGGCGTTAAATTTTTCAATCAGCAACTCATTCTCTCGTTTAAGTTTCTTTAGTTGTTCATCATTTACTTTAGAGAGCTTTCTGAGGAGGCCATCTTCAGATTTTAAATTGTTCAGCTCAGAGTGAACACATTCAAGTTCCTTCTTCAGTTCTGCATTCTGGTTTTTATACATATGATTATCAGACAGACATGCATCATGAGATTTCTTCGTACTTGAACAGTTTTTACATGGAGAGCTAGAACTATCTACCCGAATACTCTTTTTCAACTTTTTATACTGTTTTCTTAACAGTTCATGAGATTCAAATAGTTCAGCATATGCATTCTCCCAATCTTCTAGAGAGAAATTCTCGAAGATATTTACCTCATCATCATCATCTTCTTTAGTTTGATTGATGCCTTGATCGCTGGCACTTTGATTTCTTCTGTTGGCCATCATGCATCTGTCCACATCTATCTCCTGAGTTCGCTTCAGTTCATCCAAAATATCTTTAGCAGAACTGGATTCAAAGAAACATGAATGAAAAGCTCTATCAGTAGCTGCCTTCATTAAATTTATTTCTATCTGATTTTCTTCATGCATGGATTTGTGACTGTCAGTCCATTTGGACTTTTTCTTAGGTAGTTCATGAGGACCATGTGAAATTACTTTCCACAGGTCTGGATTCACAGATTTAACATAATTCTTCAAAACAGCGAACCATGCATCAAAATGCGTACCACTGAAGATCGGTGGATGGGCCATGAGAACACACAGATTAACGCACAAGAATATTGATGCACTAAAAGGAAATAAGCACCTAAGATTGCAAGATCGATCTGCAGGTCGCTGGACCTTGTAAGCAGACACCCGCTCTGATACCAACTGTTAGGGTGCTTGGCCCGGATACAGAGGGGGGGTGAATGAATCCTTGTACGAATAATGGCCAAATTTAAAAAAGAATGTCAAATAAGGAAACAGAATAGAACCAATTCTATTCTACTCAAATACAAACCCATTGAGCGCACCTATTCAAGCATCTAGCGGAAGCAAACAAAACAATCAAGCCACTGCTCAAAAGATTTTTTAGGTGGTTCAGTCCTTCAGACCTACATCCACCCCTCACTCCCAACCGGAGTGAGGCTTCACTAGCACACGCTAGAACCAAGCAGACTCAGTCTGCAAACAATTGCTGCCACACAGCTTGACCAGGGGAACAACCTCCCCTCTTCCTCCAAACTGGAGGGAACCTCTGGACTTGAATCCACAAGCCCAGAACCGGAGACAAGTCTCCCTTCCTCCAAATCGGAGGGAACCCACAAGTAGCTCCCAGCTACTTGCAACTGGAGATCAGATCTCCCTTCCTCCTAACCAGAGGGAACCTGACCTCAGACCAGAGGATCGAAAAGCACAGCAAACCAGAAAACAAAGAAAAGATAATAAACGAAAAAAATAGCTTCAACAAACAGAAGTTGAAACACGAGATGCACAATTTGGCTCCCACTGGAGCTGACTGGCCTGGATCTGATCCAAGGTCCAGTGAAGACAGATCTTCAGGTAAGCTTCTTTCTTCTTCTCCACGAACTCTCTCATTCACTCTCTCTCTCTCTTTCTTTTTCTTAAACTCTCTTCCTCTTTCACACGATCACTATCTCTCTCTCTTTTCCTTTTTCTTCTTCTGCTGGATCGAGCTCTCTGTAACACTGCCTTTTCTTTCTTAGCTCTGATCAGCCTTCATCGGTGGGCGAAGGTTTCTATTTATAGCGGCAGCAGATGGATAGGGCACTAAACGCGTGTGCCTCCCACGCTCGATCCAGAACCTTCCTGCCACGTGCCCTTGGTGTATTTGTTCCTTCAGTATCGGATCATGTGCACCCAGACACTGATGAATGTTCTTCCTCGGACCTGCAACGAGATAAGAGCCATTAATATTGAGTGCCATAAGAACTAGAACTGCATGAGGTTAGTGGACACGACAAGAGGTACTAAACAGAGAACGACACGAGATACAGTGGTGACACAATGAACATTACTAAGAGACCTTTACGAGGTAGATAGAAAAACAACGCGAAGACACGAAGACAAGAACAGAAACCAACACTGAGTATGGTTTCAATACAAGAAAGACACGAGGACAGGGAAGAATAAAAAATGACACGAAGAAGCAACAAGATAAATGACACGAGGTGAAGATAGCACGAAGGCGAGACAGTAATCGACACGGGTTGAAAACAACACGAAGTTGAAACAGTAATCGACACGGGTTGAAAAACAACACCAAGATGAAGTACAAGAATTGACACGGAGTTGTAAACAACACGAAGACAAAATAGTGATTTGACACGAAGTGAAAACAAAGAAAATGACACGAAGTCAGAGAGACCAGAGTGAGGAAAAACGACACGAGGTGAGACGACACGAAGTGAAGTTGACATGAAATGAAAAACAACACTAAGTATGATGAGAACAGAAAATAGACACGGAGTGAAGACAAGGATGACGCAGGAGTTAAAAACAACACGGGGTTCACTGGGAAACGACTCGAAGTTCATCAAAAAAGAAACCAACCCGAAGTGTGGTTTCAACATAAGACAGACACGAACTGACAACGACACAAAGTCGAAACAGTGAGACCACGATAAAGATGACTCGAAGAACAACAGTAAGTGTCACGAAGTGAACTTTGACAGAACCACACACTACACGGAGAATGATACGAAGACGATGAAAACAACACGAAGTAAAGATCAAATGACACAAAATGTAGTGGAAACAACACGGACGCACGACTTGAAGGACAGTAAACATGAACAACACGTGGTAAGAGAAGACGACACGGCGTGTCGGAAATACAAACAGTACTAGAACTAAAACGACACTAAGACAAGCAGAGCAACACGAGGTGTTATATACAAAACAAGACGAGGTGCCAACCAACACGAATACAGTCCCTGAAAGATGCCTGAAGTGAAATGAAGGTTCATTCTTCAACAAACATGTTCTTTGTTCATTTTCACAGAGAAATATTTTTGTTAAATTTTCACATAGACATAATTTTGGAAGACCACTAAGACTTATAGTGTTGTCATCATCAAAACATGTAAAGATTCAACAAGACTCAACAGTGTGGTCTCGTCGATCCTCCGCAACTGCATACGTGGGCCAGGCCAGCTAAGGCAGCACGCGTGGCTCACCCCTCAGCCAACGTCATCCACATGATGGCCGCATTTTCTCTTTCTGACGATGAGTAAGAGGAGCCCAGCGATAGTCGAAGGGGACATTCGATCTGGTATCCAGGGTAGAGGCCCTAGCACAATCAGAGACCTCTCTCCTTCCCCAGGGAGAGAACCCGATGACTCTTCGATATCCTTGTCGAGAGCGGGCAAATCATGCCCCGCGACTCAGCTGCCGACTACACCCATTGGGACCGTAGTCACCCTCAATACTACCCCTTCAACGCTAGAATCTGCCACCCGATTGAGTCCTGTGAGGAAGTGCAACACCTCATCCAGGAACAAATCCAATGGGAACAGATCGATGCAGAAGGAAACTCCATGTCACTTGTCAGGCTTCGGCAAGGTGTCGAAGAGACCCTGAGCACTGCCAGGAGCGCGCCAGAGCGGCCAGACTCCCCTCAAGGAAATGGGCATGGGCTGCTTACCAGCATCCTCCAGAATGGCTCGAGTTTCGGACTGATAATCAAGAAGCACTCGAGCGATTGCAGAGTCTTGGGGAGCAGGATGCCAGTCAAGAGACGGGGTCGACAGACTTCTCGGTCAACGTCATCCATTCGCTTGCTCCTCCGGTAGTTGGGGGCTCCCAGACGACATCACCTAGCCAGCCAACTACAGCCACTTCGGCTATGCGGTGGCGACCCTGGCGGGAGCTAAAGTCTCTCCCTTTCCCTAAAGAAGGCACCGCCAAGCTCCTCTGGGTCCTTCTCGGTTGAGAGGATGTTCTGGTGGGTGAGACGACGACGGGCTGTTCAGCTCTCTCTCATCTTCCTCCATCCTATCTCCGCCTCCAGCAGCCGTGGATACGAAGGGAAAGCAAAAGTAGGGAGAGGCCCCGCCTCAGCCTCGTCGCATCTCTTCAGCGGATGGGCCATCGGGTCCTCCCCAACTACCTGTTGACACAATTCGGAGCATGAAGAAGACATCTTCGGAGTCTTCAGCGCCTTCAATTCAAGTGGAGGGCCCACTGCCACAAGGCTCAGCCGATCCGTAGAGTCGGGACAACTGTGTAGAGCAATAATGCCTTGCGACGCCATCGGTTGTCGTTAGGCCCAGACCTCAGCATGCTTACAAAGGCAAGGCTAAGGAGCAGGACAATAATCATACCTCTCTGTCCGCTTCTCAACCAAAGCCATCGCCACCGCAGCTAAGGCATCAAACTGCCCACACATCTTCGGACGCCAGCACTAGCCTACCGACTCCCCATAGGCTCCTGTAGCCACCACGGGTAAGGCATCAAACCACGCATACATCTTCGGACGCCAGCCCCAGTATTCCGGCATACCAGGAATTGCCGCTCGAGGTAATCGAGTAGGCGATCAATGCCACCTTCCAGATACAACAAGCAGAATGCGCCTGGATCGAAATCCGGGCGAAGAAGAGTCATCGACCTCGCCCTGCAAAGACACCAGCTAGGAGATATCCTCACTAGGATTTATCAACTCCGGCCCCATCACCTCTCCCTCCTACTCCCTTGGAGACCGTTATTGCCAAGAGACAAGAGAAAAATAGGAGGAAGAATCTCAGAAGGCAGCTCAATAAACAGGCTGAGCAAGCAGCCACCCTGCAACCCCCAGCTGAGCCAACGCCTCCCCAAAGGCTCCAGCGGCTCATTGACGATCTAGAGGAATACATCCCTCCTCATCCTACCGGGGCTCTCCTACTCGACAGCTACATCCCGTGGGAAGAGATGCAGAAATGGGCCCGCCTCAGAAATTGGGTCCAAGAGATGATCCAAAAGCTCAAGAACGGCAAAAGACTCGTGATCCCAGATGAGCTCTCCTTGTGCTATAAAGATAAAGAGATCACAATAGAGTAGCTGGAAGAAATGCTTCGGGGCTGTACCTATAACATGGTGGCCATTCCACCTCCGGATAACATCAATGCTTCTCGGCGAGGCGAGCTAGTAGCCTCCCGAACAAGACAAAGAACTACTACTCCGCTTGGGCTACAGCCAGCTCCAGAACACACCGGTCATGGCCGAGGTCGTGGCCGGGGACGCAGTAGAGGCTGTGGGAGAATCCCCGAGTTACCCCTCTCTCCGTCCACCTTCGACCCGGAGCGAATTATCCTCTTTCGAGGAGAGGAATCGGCTCCCATTCCAGAAGTAGAAATGCGAAGGGGACCCGGTATCTTCGATCCTTCTAGCATTGAACAGGCTACTGTCGGCCTCCCAGTCCCTGCACCAGTATTGGCTTCTGCGGCCGAGCAAGCGGGACCATCAGGCAAGGACGAGCCAGCCCGCCAGTCACTCCCAGAAGAGCCACCATTGGCTTCCCTGTTCCAGGAATCCACTGGTGATCAAAGTCAATCTGATCCCGATAATAAGGGCAAGGCAGTGCAACTCCCCGACGGGGAACATCATGACAGCTCGTAGAAGGCTCAGCCTGACATACTACCCTCCCTGGAGGATGCTCGAGCCCGAGCTGACCGGAAGGTCCTCCACCAGATGAAGCATTTCCTTGCCAGTATTTCAATTTGGGAAGCCATCGCTTGGAGTAAGGATATAAGGGAAACCCTTATCAAGATACTCCAAGAGCCGGAAGTCTATGAAGCACATGCCGCGGAAATGAAGGCGGCTACCTATGGAGGCTTCTCGGCCGCCATCTCCTTCACGGAGAAAGACATGCTGCTTTCCCCTCCGTGCCACAACCGTCCTCTCTACATGAAGGGGAAGATCAACGGGCTTGATGTGAACTGAATCCTGGTGGATGCTGGTGTCGCTGTCAACATCATGCTGCTCAAGACATTCAAGTCTTTATATCTGACCCCATACCTTCAGAAGGTTCAAGCGGTCAAGATATCCGACTTTAACCAGAACACCAAGGACGTCCTCGGCCGGGTGGATGTCGATCTGGTGCTTGATGATTTCTCCTCCAAGGCGACATTCTCCATCATCGACTCCAACACATCTTATAAGATGCTACTGGGCAGACCCTGGCTCCATGAAAATTGGGTCGTCCCATCAACTCTCCACCAATGCATCAAGTATGCCAAGGATGGAGAGAAACATAAGGTCTTTGCATACCTGTCACCGTTCACACCGGCAGAATGCAACCTGGCCGACGCTGCGCTCTACTTCAAGGGGATTAGTCCATACCCTATGATCAAGAGCAAAAGCAACGGCTAGCTCTCAGAGGAAGACGATGATGATCTCTTCTTTGTTGATGAGGAAAAGGCCAAGCTTCACAGGCTATGCCTCGGCTCCAAGTCAACCTCAGATCACCCCGAGAGGCGCCAGATCGACTTCGAGGCTAATCTTATTAGCTAAGTGATGTGACACACTAAGGAGATATGCAACAAAGAGACAAAGATCCTTGGACCTATTCCGCAAGCACAATCACAAAGCAATAAAGTACTAGATTGGGGCCGATTCACCGTCGCACACACATGAGCCCGGGTGACTTGATGATGCCAAGTGGAGATGATGGATCAAGGCCCTTGCTGGTAGAGTGCCAGCTGGGCTTGGGTTGCCCTCCCGAAGGTATGAGGCCCACACTTAAGGGGCTGGCCGGGTGCCAATTGGGGCACTAGGTCCCTCTCTCACGCAGCCCACGGTGACCGCTCGTAAGTGGATCACACGGGGTCGGGCGCTCACGCTCTTTGCTCAACGGATCAATACCACGGATATTAGCTGAACAAGTACTAATGATGGAGCAAAGTTTAGAGCTTACCCTGGTTGGTTTGAAGAAACCAACCCCGTTCGGAGACGAGGGCGAGCGGGGAAGTGTGGGTTCCCCGCACACTGCGCCGATGAAGTTTGATGTTGTTTATTAGTTACAATCACTATGCCTCACACAGGAGGGTGGACTTGGGGTGGAGATTTCAGTATTACAAATCAAACACTACCTCCGCACAGGGAGGGGCGTTAAGCCAGCCAGGCGGGGAGGGGAGAGTCACTGAAACCCAAGAGAAGGAACCGATACCGAGTCTGCCTGCTCGCTGTGATAGGTGACAGATAGTCAGCATTGAGGCCGTAGATCTCAGTCTAAAATTTTTCTGATGACGATACCAGCGGGGAACTCTTCGTAACTAGAGCCAGAATGTCTCAGAATTTTGTTGAATTCTTCTGATGCCGAGGCTGGTCTTGGTGGAGGCTCGAACAGAGTGACAGAATCTGGGACTGGCAGCTTCAGATCTCCAACAGCAGGTTACAGAGAGTGCCCCGACAGCTTCCGGACTCCGAATCACGAACCGCCGGAGTTGCTGGAACTGTGGACGAGTCCTCTTCGCAACAAAACTAACGGGGAAGCCGAATGATGCCAGAGAAGACTGGGGGACTCTGAATGGTGGTTACAGGTCGATGCAGACTGTGGGAGGCAGATCCGTGTAGCCGAGGGAGAAAAATGATAACTTTGGCTCACAGACGCCGATCGAAGTTCTGCTTCTTGATTCTGAAGATAGACTGGATGAGGAAGAACTTTGCAAAAGAACTCTTGGCCTGATTCTTCCGTGGTTCGTCGTGGTACAGCTCATATTCTGGTTCAGGTACTCTTTAGGGGCAGCTCTGCGCAGTCGGGGAAGATCGGACCTCCCGGGCAGCACGGACCTCGGAAGGGGATGAGACCACTGCCGTTGCGAAACTGATTGGCAGAGCTTTCCGTCGATGTAGGCCACTCCCCCAGGAGCTCCGGGATGTGGTCGCTGGCGGCACTGCAACAGGATGTTGATCTGCAGAGCTTCAGCTGCACACAGATTTGAAGAGAAAAGGGTTGAAGGGGGGGTTTCTTTGGTGGAAGGGTAGGGGAAATGGTTACTTTGGTGGTGGGGAATGGTTGGCAGGTGGCAAGGGGAGGTGAGGGAGGAAGGTAGGGGCGGAGCTAGCAGGGGAGAGGGATGGGTGCGCAAGAGACCTTGGAGGAGGTGGGGGCACAAATGGGTTGGGGGAGAGGGGTGGATGTGTTGTGCATCCCTTGGTTTTGATGATGACAATAGGATATGTTTGACTAATCTAAGTTCTATCTTGTTTCTTAAAGCAAATGGTTTGGTTATTTTTGTAAAGATAGTGCATTGAATTAATGCCCATTTGATGATGACAAATATGCTTTTATATACATTTGGAACTTCAAGTCAAATCTTATAAGTTAAGCAAATTTCAGGTTCACTGAAATCCAAGTGGAATCAACAAATCAGTATAAGCGTGAAAGACTGTCTGTCGACCACTGAAGAAGTTATGGTCGACCAACGAACTCAACCAGAAAAGCATCAAGTCATCTGTCTTCTGGAAGCACCTTGGATGTCGACCATAGCCCCACCTCTGGTCGACCACAGGAAAAGACAGAACATCAGACAGAACCAATGGCCACCTGATATTTGCCCCTTGTCGACCAGCGACAAGGCTGTGGTCGACCACGGGGAACGCAGGTGTCAGCCAGAATGGAACAGCCGTCTGGACACAGCTCGTTGTCGACCAGAGACAGTGTCATGGTCGACCACGGGTTTTTATATCGTCCAAAACCGAACTCTAACCGAATTCTGTTTTGGTTCCTTAAAACCTGCAGATGGTTGTTGCAGGTTGTTGGGCTGCTCAGGAGATAAGCTTCCGCACGGGAATCAAGGAAACAATCTTGCTTAGAAGTGGTCAAACTCGTTCTAACGATTGGATTTAAACCGATCCCTATTTTCTAGCAGATTGGCTCTCGATCTGAAAATTGAGCGGGAAGAACTTTATTCTTGAAAATAAAAAGAGCTGTATGAAGAATATAAGGCAACTAATCACGAACAAGGAAGCAGGGAGATAGCACGGAATAGAAGCCAAGGAAGATACACACAGAAGAGGAAGAAGGAGCTCTCCACCAATCAAAAATCTGCAGAAAGGTTAAAGGCAATCTCGTTGCTGCAGAAGGAAGACTTAGCTCAAGACTGTGCGATCTCCAGCAGCAGAACAATCGAAGGCAACTGACTGGAAGATCAACAGGGAGTCTAGGCTTCTTCATAAGCGTGATCAAGTCCCAGGCTGAACACCTATTCTTCTACACACGTCAATATTCAGTCCTGTCTTTCATCACCTGTTCTTATCATCTTTTCATTTCTGATTACAATTATTGTCAAGCTGTGAGGCAGCAGAGTCAAGCTGTGTGTCAGCAGGTACAAGCTGTGTGTCAGCTGTGTTTTGGTTGAGATCAGAGATTCTCATAGTGAAGCCTTGCTTGAGTTAAGCAAGGGGTGGATGTAAGTCTCAGGAAGAGACTGAACCACCTAAAAACCTTCTGTCTTGTGGATGTGCTTGTGGTGTGTGTTGCTCCTTATAATTGCTAACGTATCTGACTTCAGGATTAATCTCAAAATCAATCATTTGCTTGAGGTTATTGCATTATAATTTAAAAAAGGGGGAAAGATCTATTCACCCCCCCTCTAGATCTATTCAGTCCGTATCCAACACTTGGTATCAGAGCTTGGTTCTCCAGATATGTGGTCTAACAACCAGGAGAGACCGGGCGGACTGAACTCTAAAAGCCTCATAGCTGAGGGGCACTCTGTAACTAGACCTCCATATTTTGATGGAACTGATTATTCTTATTGGAAAAATCGTATGCAGGTGTTCTTACGTGCGCAAGACCACGAGATGTGGAGGGTAGTGAGCCGCGGACCTTTTGAGCTACCGGAAGATGAAGAAACCTGGACCAGAGAACAGGTCAGGAAATCAACTGTCAACTGGGGAGCCATGAACGTGATGCAGTGCTCACTACACCCCACAGAATTCTCAAGAGTTTCCCAATGCGCAACAGCCAAAGAAATGTGGGATCGTCTAAAGGTAATCTACGAAGGTACTTCCGAGGTAAGAGAGACAAAAGCAAATATGCTAGTCTCAGAATATGAAATGTTTAGGATGAAAAATGATGAAAGTATTTCTGAGATGTATGCCAGATTAGTACAATTGACTAATGGCTTGAAGAGCTTAGGGAAGACATACAAAGAGCAGGAATTAGTGAGGAAGATTTTAAGGTCTCTCACATCGATGTGGCATACCAAGGCCACAGTCATTGAGGACTCAAAGGATCTCACAACAATGACAGTGGATGAGTTAGTAGGATCCCTGATGGCCTATGAGGTCAATCTGAAGAGAAAGGAAGATGAGGGCAAGAAAAAGAAGCAACTTGCCCTAAAGACTAAAACAAGCACCTCTGAGGTGTCTGACAATGATGACTCATCTAGCTCAGGTGAAGAATCTGGTGAGCTAGCCATGCTTACAAGAAAATTTAAAAAATTCCTGCGGAAGGAAGGTAAATGATTCAGAAATCCAAAGGGCATGGTAAGGAAGTCATCCCAGTTTAAATCTGATAAACATAAGGCTCCTTCTAACAAACTCATTTGCTACAATTGCAGGTAGCCTGGACATATGAAGGCTGAATGTCCAGAAGCTCCTAAGAAATCAAGCTTCAAGTGGAAAGGCAAGAAACCCAAGGCGATGATTAGCACTTGGAGTGAGGAGGAAGAGAGCAGTGAAGAGGAAACAACTTCCGAGGAAGAAGAAGGAAAGCTCTGTCTGATGGCCAAGGGAGACAACAGTGATCTTGAGGTAAGTTCCCCATTTCAAGACTTCTCTAGTTCGGATTGGGAAGCAGTATATTCAGAATTGCTTGATACTTATGAAAGAATAAGAAAGGAAAATAAACATTTGAAGAAGAAGATCAGTCAACTGAATAAAGACAGTAATTCAATAGAAAACAAAACTGAACTAGAAATGGAAATCCAGTCACTGAAAAACAAGCTGAATCAAATGGACTTAGATGAAGAAAATCACAAGAGAATGTCCGAAGAGAATGAAATGCTAAAAAACGACATTGATGAGTTAAAACTAAGAGCTCAGGAATGCGAACAGAAAACAAAGCAAACTGAAGAAAAGAACAACTCCATTAAGGAAGAAAACAGTAAGCTTCTAAAAGAGATAGAAAGAATCCAAGGTGAATTGGAAGATAAACAGGAAGCTTTGGAAAAAATGACCAAGGGCCAAGACAACTTAAATGCCGTCTTAGGAATAAAAGTAAACTTTCAAAAAGAAGGGTTAGGGTATAATCCAACAGGATGTTCCTTTGATTTGGGTGGAGGGTTAATGGTGGTGTTAATGGAGGTCTAGGGAATAGGAAGGGGTTGCTTTGGGGATGGGAAGGGTTGCCTAGGAGAAGGGAGTCTCCCTTGGGAAGGTGAAAGGGTGTATGGGGAATGGGAAGGGTTGCTTGGGAAGTGGGGGGAATGAAGGGGAGTTAAGGGTGTTGGGAAGATGAAAGGGTGGGAGGCTGATGTGGTAGATGAGGTGGCAAGGGGAGGAGAGAGAGGATGGTGCGAAATTTGGAGAGAGAGAGAGGGGTTCGCCCCTTTTAGTGAGAGAGAGAAGTAGAGAGAGATAGAGAGAGAGCTAGAGAGAGAGAGAGGAAGACAATTTAAATGGCTAAGCTTTCTTCAATACTTCATTAGCTTCTCCAAGTGGGGATTGGGGTCCTATTTATAGGAATCCCAACTTTTACAAAAAGTCCCTGAGAAAAGTACTAATAATAGATAACCGAAGGAGCTGGGGAAGGGAAAGGGCGCCCCTGGGCCAGGCCCATCTAAATGGGCCCAAAAGCCACTCAATCCCAACATGATGAACATGAAATTAGACACATAACATAATAACCTAGGGACCCAACTCTAAACAAAGGGGAAATTACATCAAAATGACTCAAGAAAGATATGAAAATTACATAGCTAGACTCAGAAAATCAAGATGAACATAATGGCGAGCATCAGGACCCTTGGAGAAATGGGAAGTGGTAAGCGATGTTCCCATCATACTCCCGGGGTGCAGAGAACTCGACTCTGTCGAGTAAAGATCCATCGTATGCGGAGGAAGCCACGGCAGGGTTACCCTCAAGTCCACCAAAGGTAGCTGGTCCTTTCACCAAGCGAGGTAGTGCCCATACCCTTTGCTCCAGATGACAGTGACCTGTTCATACAATATCAGCTCCAATTGCTCACATTGCCCCCTCTGGGCTGGTGGAACTCTCTCATGGGTGGTGGCTCTCTCAAGGGGTGGAGCAAGCTCAATTTCCTCACTAGGTGTCACCGTGGGACCCCTATATGGCACCAAGTCAGCCACGTTGAATGTGGGACTTACTCCGTACTCCTCGGGGAGATCCAACACGTAAGCATTTGTGCCGATCTGCCTCAGAACCTGGAAGGGACCTGATCCATGCGACCTCAGTTTGGAGACATTCCCAGGGAAAAGTCTCTCAATTCTCACCATCACAAAGTTACCTATACGAAATTCCTGGTGGCGTCGGTGGGAATCGGCCGATTTCTTATACACCTCATTGCTTTTGTTGATGTGTTTGCGGATTTCCTCATGCAACTCTGTGAATGTTGACTCACTAGTGGATAATGGGGGTCCTGGACAACCAAATGTGGACCTAGCATGCAATGGTGCTACGTAGACTTTGATGGACCTAGGAGGACCGGGACATCCATAAATGGCTCTATCAGGTATGGGTGCAATGAATGCCAGAGGACCTGGACTTCCATGTAGACCCCAATCATGCATAAGATGGATGATAAATGGGGGAGGACCTGCATATCCAAATGTGAACCTATCGTGCACTGGACCTAGTGTGTATATGACACAAATGAGATGACTAGCCCTACCAGATGGAGAAAAATATTGTGACACATGTATTCCTATCAAGATGGTCCCATCTTTTGGTGGGGGTTGATTTGGGGGTTTCCACTCATGGGGGTCGAAGGGGTCCCAGAAAGTGGACATCTTGGGATGGGTCAATTCCTCATTTCCTGGGTGGCTGTCACCCTTGGTCATGGCTCTCATAGTGAGGGCTAAGTTTTGGAATGGGTGGTTTAGGTTCGACATGGTGGGTGAGGGTAGGAGGGAGTGGATGGTGGGTGATGAGTACTCAGAAGCCCATATGAAGTGGCGAAAAGGATCAAGATGGGTTAGGGGGTGGGTGACGTGGGGGTGGGCTTTAATCCTAGGGTCCCTAGCGCACATAGGGAAGTGGAAGTCATGAACCTGGTTGACCCCAATGCAATGCTCCTTACAAAGGGGAGAGGAGTAGGGAAAGGGGTAGGAGGGCAAGGGGGTGGTATAAAACTCTTCGGGCTCGGGTAGAGACAATAAGAGCTCATTCGTGCAAGGACCCTTGGTGTAAATGGGGATGATGGATCCGATAGAGGGGTGTGAGAAACTAAGGTACCCCGTATCACTCGCTCCTAAGGCCAGCATGTTTGTCACCTCTATTTGCCTTAGTATGTCTTTAATCAAGTCCCTCATGGCTCCTACAAAGTAGGTCGATTGGTAGGTTGTGTGGAATGGTGGGGTGGACACAATTGGGTAATGATTTTCCATAGGGGGCTGCATGATGTAGAGGATGAGGTCTTGCTTTAGCCACTCAATGAGGGGTTCCCCTAAAATCACAATTCTCATGTAGGGAGGGGTGGGGGGACTTGGTTGGCCATCTGGCAACTCTAGGGGGAGGATGTTCCTAGTTAGGCTCGTTGGGGTCTCTTTGGATAAAGATGAGCCTTCTTGACCCAACCCTTGGCATTGGGCTTCATATTCTTCTTCCCACTCTAGGGGAGCCTCATGGATTTCAATCACTTTCTCATCCCTTTGGGGTGTTGAGATTTTACTCTCTAATGGAAGGTCGTTTGGGGATGGGGTGATGATAGCCGGTGTGGGATGCACACGGGGTGGTGAACAAGGATGGGACTCCGGTGGATGGGAGAGTACAAGGTTGTTGTTGAATTTGAAGGCTCCCGGAAGGTGTGGCGGGTGCACTAGGCAAGTCCGACGTGTCGGGTCGATGTTGGCATTCCTTTCATCTAACCATCTCCTACCTAGGATGATGCAAGGGCCCGCCAAAGTACCAATTTGACACCAAGCTCCATCACAGTATATGGTCTTCCCGAACCATTTATGGAATTCAACAAAGACTTGGTCTCCGTTGTGCACAATTTGTCCAGTCCTAGAAAGAGTGGCAACGATATCGGGGGATACCCAATTATCAGACTCCAAGTCAATAAAATCAATTTTCGTAGGCTCTCCATTGGGTAGGTATGCAAGGGATATGATTGGGAGAGGGATCATTTGGTCCGTCGACTCATTGACAGTGGGTGGTGGACAATGCATGGGACGGTCTGTCGGGGACTCTAATGCAAGCGTGCCCATGGACTAGACTCGTAGAGACAAGTCTAAAACTTGCTCTGATACCACTTGATGTGACACACTAAGGAGGTATGCAGCAAAGAGATAAAGATCCTTGGACCTATTCTGCAAGCACAATCACAAAGCAATAAAGTACTAGATTGGGGCCGATTCGCCGTCGCACACACACGAGCCCGGGTGACTTGATGATGCCAAGTGGAGATGATGGATCAAGGCCCTTGCTCGTAGAGTGCCAGCAGAGCTTGGGTTGCCCTCCCGAAGGTACGAGGCCCACACTTAAGGGGCTGGCCGGGTGCCAATTGGGGCACTAGGTCCCTCTCTCAAGCAGCCCACGGTGACCGCTCGTAAGTGGATCACACGGGGTCGGGCGCTCACGCTCTTTGCTCAACGGAGCAATACCACGGATATTAGCTGAACAAGTACTAATGATGGAGCAAAGTTTAGAGCTTACCCTGGTTGGTTTGAAGAAACCAACCCCGTTCGGAGACGAGGGCGAGCGGGGAAGTGTGGGTTCCCCGCACACTGCGCCGATGAAGCTTGATCCTGTTTATTAGTTACAATCACTACGCCTCACACAGGAGGGTGGACTTGGGGTGGGGATTTCAGTATTACAAATCAAACACTACCTCCGCACAGGGAGGGGTGTTAAGCCAGCCAGGCGGGGAGGGGAGAGTCACTGAAACCCAAGAGAAGGAACCGATACCGAGTCTGCCTGCTCGCTGTGATAGGTGACAGACAGTCAGTGTTGAGGCCGTAGATCTTAGTCTGGAATTTTTCTGATGACGAGACCAGCGGGGAACTCTTCGTAACTGGAGCCAGAATGTCTCAGAATTTTTTTGAATTCTTCTGATGCCGAGCCTGGTCTTGGTGGAGGCTCGAACAGAGTGACAGAATCTGGGACTGGCAGCTTCAGATCTCCAACAGCAGGTTGCAGAGAGCGCCCCGACAGCTTCCGGACTCCGAATCACGAACCGCCGGAGTTGTTGAAACCGTGGACGAGTCCTCTTCGCAACAAAACTGACGGGGAAGCCGAATGATGTCAGAGAAGACTGGGGGACTCTGAATGGTGGTGATAGGTCGATGCAGACTGTGGGAGGCAGATCTGTGTAGCCGAGGGAGAAAAATGATAACTTTGGCTCACGGATGCCGATCGAAGTTATGCTTCTTGATTCTGAAAATAGACTGGACGAGGAAGAACTTTGCAAAAGAACTCTTGGCCTGATTCTTTTTTGGTTCGTCATGGTACAGCTCATATTCTGGTTCAGGTACTCTGCAGGGGCAGCTCTGCGCAGTCGGGGAAGATCGGACCTCCCGGGCAGCACGGACCTCGGAAGGGGATGAGACCACCGCCGTTGCGAAACTGACTGGGAGAGATTTCCCGTTGATGTAGACCACGCCCCCAGGAGCTCCGGGATGTGGTCACTGGCGGCACTGCAACAGGATGTTGATCTGCAGAGCTTCAGCTGCACACAGATTTGAAGAGAAAAGGGTGGAAGGGGGGGTTTCTTTGGTGGAAGGGTAGGGGAAATGGTTGCTTTGGTGGTGGGGAATAGTTGGGAGGTGGCAAGGGGAGGTGAGGGAGGAAGGTAGGGGCGGAGCTAGCAGGGGAGAGGGATGGGTGCGCAAGAGACCTTGGAGGAGGTGGGGGCACAAATGGGTTGGGGGAGAGGGGTGAAATGTTCCTTTGATTTGGGTGGAGGGTTAATGGTGGTGTTAATGGAGGTCTAGGGAATAGGAAGGGGTTGCTTTGGGGATGGGAAGGGTTGCCTAGGAGAAGGGAGTCTCCCTTGGGAAGGTGAAAGGGTGTATGGGGAATGGGAAGGGTTGCTTGGGAAGTGGGGGGAATGAAGGGGAGTTAAGGGTGTTGGGAAGATGAAAGGGTGGGAGGCTGATGTGGCAGATGAGGTGGCAAGGGGAGGAGAGAGAGGATGGTGCGAAATTTGGAGAGAGAGAGAGGGGTTCGCCCCTTTTAGTGAGAGAGAGAAGTAGAGAGAGATAGAGAGAGAGCTAGAGAGAGAGTGAGAAAGACAATTCAAATGGCTAAGCTTTCTTCAATACTTCATTAGCTTCTCCAAGTGGGGATTGGGGTCCTATTTATAGGAATCCCAACTTTTACAAAAAGTCCCTGAGAAAAGTACTAATAACAGATAACTGAAGGAGCTGGGGAAGGGAAAGGGCGCCCCTGGGCCAAGCCCATCTAAATGGGCCCAGAAGCCACTCAATCCCAACATGATGAACATGAAATTAGACACATAACATAATAACCTAGGGACCCGACTCAAAACAAAGGGGAAATTACATCAAAATGACTCAAGAAAGATATGAAAATTACATAGCTAGACTCAGAAAATCAAGATGAACATAATGGCGAGCATCAGGACCCTTGGAGAAATGGGAAGTGGTAAGCGATGTCCCCATCACTGAGCTATCGGAAAGAGTATATGCTTGCCACCAGACTGCATCCAGCTTCCATGTGCATTCGAGAAGCACAGCATTGAGTCACTGACGACATTCATTGTCACCTTCATGCGACAACGCCGAAACAAGAAGAAGACTAATAGGGACAAACCTATTATCTTCTACAAGGGAGACATGGTCCCTCAAGCCCCGCCGGATGACGACCTCGGCTGGCCCAGGCAAGCCAATGCTACCCCTGAAGTAGTTCAGGTGTGGGGCGATCTGTCACCACATATTCAAGAAATGTGTTTAAAGCAACACATTCCCCTATGGCAAACTTCTGTACAGCAAAGATACTTCCATCAGCTATGGACCCCTTCCCAGGTCTGGGGGCAACCCCCGTCCTTCTACAAGGACACTAGGGGACTTGGCTACGACCAAGACTCAGACTTTCGTGTCCACTATGCAATCAACGCCATAGGCTTGGCACAACTAGCCGACAACAGAGCTAGAGTCGAAGCCAAATTCGATAGCTCCGGGGATGAAGAAGAGGAAATCCTGATCCCAATCTCCGTCAAAGCCAGAACCCTGGCTCAAGCCGCCGGGGAACCTTCTTCCCCTCCCTGCCAAGACAAAGGGGCAGGAGAAGCTCCTCCGATCTCTCAGCCATTCAAGGGACCCAGTTCAATAAACCTTCCTGAGGGGGGGGGGATATCGCTGGTCCTAACTGCGAAAGGTTGTCCGCTTCGCCGGGCAACCCTAGGGAGATCTTAGCAACCCCGGTTGACAACTACCAGCCCGGAGCCTACGACCCAGATCGATCCTCGATGGATCCCAGTGACAACCCCTCTCCAGTCCCATCGGCATCAACCAGTGGCTTTGAGAATCAAGAAATACACGAAGCCGACACTGACGATGAAGATTTCATCGACTTTTGACCCGCTCCTCCCGAGCTGGAGGATGGCGGTCAGGCGATCGTGGACGATCTCGTGGAGATCAACTTAGGCGAAGATAAAGCCTCTCTGCCTACATTCGTCAGTGCTCTCCTTACCGAGGCAGAAAAATAGGACTACAAGCAACTCCGTCTTGAATATAAAGACTGCTTCGCCTGGATATACAAGGGGATGCCTGGGCTAGACCCCTCTATAGCGGAGCATGACCTAGCTATTTCTCCCTCGGTCGCTCTAGTCAAGCAGCCACAGCGGCGCATGCGCCATGAGCTGGAGCTCTAGGTTTCGACCGAAGTCCATAAAATGGCGGAGGTCGACTTCGTCGAGCCGTGCATCTACCCGATCTGGCTCGCCAACATAGTTCCAGTCAAGAAGAAGAATGGTCAAGTCTGCATCTGCGTCGACTTCCGGGACCTCAACAAAATCTGTCTGAAGGATGACTTCCAACTCCCAATCACAGAAACAATGGTCGACATGACCACTGGTCATGAAGCCCTATCTTTCATTGATGGGTCATCCGGTTATAACCAGATCCGGATGTCCCTCAAAGACAAGAATCACACAGCTTTCAGATCCCCCAAGGGGATTTTCAACTACAAACGCATGCCCTTTGGTTTGAAGAATGTTGGCGCTACTTAACAAAGGGCCATGACCAAGATATTCGATGAGATGCTGCACAACACCATCGAATGCTATGTCGATGACCACGTCATCAAAACTAAAAGGCGCGAAGACCATTTGTGCGACCTCCTCCAAGTCTTCGAGCGTCTCCGACAATATGGGCTCAAAATGAACCCCATGAAATGTGCCTTCGGCGTATCCAACGGTAAATTTCTTGACTTCGTTGTCAGGTACCGAGGAATCGAGGTGGATCCCAGCAAGATCAAAGCGATCTGGGAGCTTCCACCACCCAGCAACATCACTAAGCTCAGGTCCTTCCAAGGGAGGCTGACCTACATTCGGAGGTTTATTGCTAACCTCTCCGATCGGTGTGCGCCTTTCAGCAAGCTAATGAAGAAAGACCCCCCGTTCACATTGGACTCGGAATGCTAGGTGGATTTCGAGCAAATCAAGGAGTACCTCCTCACTCCCCCAGTCCTGGGGGCACCAGTCAAGGGTAAATGCCTCATCCTTTACATTACGGCCATGGACGCTTCACTGGGAGCTCTATTGGCGCAAATAAATGAAGAAGGTAAAGAGCAGCCCCTCTATTACCTCAGCCGGAAGCTAATCGGTGCCGAGTACCGCTACTCTACCATGGAGAAGGTCTGCTTGGCATTGGTGTTCACAGTTAAGAAGCTACGGCATTACCTCTTGTCCCATCAAGTCGAGCTTATATCCAAGCACGACCCCCTGAAGTATCTCCTTCGGCTACCTATCCTCTCGGGCAGACTAGGAAGGTGGGCTCTCCTGTTGATGGAGTACGACATTACTTATGTCCCCAGAAAAGCAATTAAGGGACAGGATATGGCTGAATTTTTGGCAGCCCATCCAGTGCCAGATGACTCACCCTTCAACTCGGAGCTCCCGGACGAGGAGTCCCTTGCTACTCAATCGCAACAATCGGTTGAACAGAGCAGAGATGTCTTGCATTACTGGCAGCAAAGCGCTCTCACAACCGCTGTTGCTCAATTACAACAACCGGTTGAACAGAGTGGAGATGTCTTGCATTATTGGTAGCCAAGCGCTCTTACAACCAGTGTGCTTTGCTGGGAGCTCTACTTCGACGGTGCTTCCCGAGGGATCACCCGGAGCAACCAGGATCCAGCTACCACGGCAGGTGCCGGCATAGTTTTCCTGACTCCACATGGTGGAGTTTTGTACAACTCTTGTGCCCTCATGAAATCCCTAACCAACAACGAAGCCGAGTATAAAGCTCTACTCATTGGGCTCCAGATGGCTCTCCACATGGGCATTAAATGCCTCAAAGCCTACGGGGACTCCCAGCTGATAGTTCGGCAGGTCCTCGACATCTATGACGTGCGAAAGCCAGAATTGGTTCCATACCACACCGCCGTCACCAGATTAACCCAGAAGTTCTATTTCTTTAAAATAGATCATATCCCCAGAAGCAGCAACGCTCAGGCAGATGCCTTAGCAAAATTGGCTGCGGCCATCAAGCTCCCGCCCGAGGGCGAGGTCGACATCATCATCAAACACAGGAGGCTGATGCCGAGCTCACTCGAAGGCAACACCGGTCTCACCATTTATGAGGTCTATGACCTTGACCAGAGCACGCCTTTAGAAGAAGATGATTGGCGTGTGCCCATCATCAAATTCAAGAAAGGGTGGCTCCCTCCTAACCGAGCTCAAAGGGTCCAGCTACTCCGCAGAGCAACCTCTTACGAGTTGATTGGTGACTCCCTGTATCGGCTCGTCCACGAGAAGGACAAGTCAATTCTTCTGAGATGTGTCTCCCTCGCCGAGGCATGAACCGTCATGTAGGAGGTTCACTCCGGGTTGTGCGGCGCACACCAGGCCGGAGATCGAATAAAGTACAACATCAAGCTCAAAGGTTTCTATTAGCCAACTATGTACGTGGACTGCATCCAATATGCCCGTACATGCCACCAATGCCAAGCCTTTGGCCCAGTACCCAGAAGGTCTCCCAACCCACTGCGTCCTACAGCCCCCACTTGGCCATTTGCCAAGTGGGGCATGGACATTGCGGGGCCTTTCCCGCCATCTTCCAAGAGCCATAAATACATTTTGGCCGCCACTGACTATTTCTATCGTTGGGCGGAGGCTCTACCTTTGCGAGAGGTCACCGGTGAGGTGGTTGCCAGATTCGTCTGACACAACATCATATACTAATTTGGTACTCCTAGTCGCATAGTGTCCGACAACTTGACACCGTTCAAAAATAAGGCCATATACCAGTTAGCGGCCAAATTCCACATCGATTGGAGAACCTCTTCGGTTGACAACCCCCAGGCTAATGATTTGGCGAAAGCCTTCAACGAAACCCTCTGCAAGCTCCTGGCTAAGATGGTTAGCCACCGGAAACGCGATTGGGGTGAAAAGGTATTTGAAGCATTATGGGCCTATCGGACGGTCTACAAGACCCCTACGGGGTGCTCGCCGTTCTCCCTTGCTTACGGGACAGAAGCAGTTATCCCCATCAAAGTCCAGTTAGCCTCTTATCGTGTGGCAATCTATACTGGCCTTACCGGCCCTGATGAGAGTGAGTACCAGAGAAGGCTAGAAGAGCTCGCCAATCTCGAAGGAAAGCGACTCGAAGCCTACAAACACCTGCAAGTGTACCAGGCCCGCATGGCCTGGGCCTATGATAAGCTCGTCAAGTAGCGAGCTTTCAAACAAGGTGACCTTGTTATGATCAAGGAAAAGGAAATCATGGCAGGACGCTCCAACGGAAAAATCCAACCGAACTGGCGAGGTCCATACATCATCCAGAATGTCTATGAGGGTGGGGCCTACACGGTTGTCGATCACAAAGGTCATAGACCGTTCCCGCCTCTCAACGGCAAACATATGAAGCTACACTATGCACCAGAGCATGAGTTCGCACGCCAGCCAGACTAAGGCGCATGTCCCAGCTACTACCAGTAGGGCCGGCCCTTCCCCGTGAAGGATCTAATCGGCCAATCCTTCCAGTCTGCAATTCCAAGTCAACCAGCCAGCCCAGTTCCCCAGAACCGCAACTAGGCATCCGCGTGGACTAATCTCTTGCCCTCATTCCCATCACCATGGGAGCACAGGCACTTCTACACCAGTACCAGTCTAGCCGTCAGGCTCCCAAGTAAGTAAAAAAAAAAAAAAGAAGAACAAAAAATGGGGTTAAAAATAGAGATACCCCGACAGACCCAGACATTCTCACCACAAGGGGGTGACTGGGGGTAAAAAGGCCAATAACCCGGCTGAGGTGGAAACTCTAAAGGGCACCTCAGGCAAAATCGAGAAACCCCTCGACGTGAAAACTCGCAAGGGTGCGTCAGAAAAAGCTAAAGGGGGTCGGCTCTAGCGAAAACCTGAAAGGGCAGTAGAGCCGATAACGAGAAATTCTTCTTCTCCCTACCAGTCAGAACGGTCTTCCGCCTATTCCTTAGTGGACCGTTAGCCTCATCCAGAGCCAGTCTCCAATCCATTTGCACTGCTACGGCACAAACCCTCCAATCCCCAGTTGGCCTTGTATTACTTCCACTCAGTTCGGCCAACCTTTGGCCCTTGCTTCGACAACACAGATCAACCAGTCCCTATGGCAGTCAATCTCCCAGTCACCATCCCAGTAGACTGCTATCCCAGCACGTTCCCAGACATTTATCATTCCACGCCCCTACATCCTACATCCTCTACAAATCCAGAGCTTTCAAGTTCATTATAATCCCAGTTCTCCCCATACAGTCCCTGATCCACTGGCCATAACTCCAGTCATATCTTGCCACGACGAAATGGTCCTTCCCCACCATGGCATGAGGACTTCTAAGAAACCTTATTAATGGTAGAATAATATCCGACCGCCCACACCTTCTAGTTTCAAGTTATGTCCCCTGACAGCAACATGCTATGGACGGCAGTCTCAAAAAAAATAGGGTTAAAAATAGAGGTACCCCGGCGGGCCTGGTCGAATCCATTACAGGGAGCTAACTGGGTGAAAAAATTGCCACTAACCCAGCTGAGGTGAAAACCCAAAAGGGTGCCTCAGGCAAAATTGGGTAACCCCTCGGTGTGAAAACCCGCAAGGGTGCACCGGAAAAAGCTAAAGGGGGCCAGCTCTGGCGAAAACCCGCAAGGGCGGTAGGGCTGGTAAAGAGAAAAAATAAAAACTCTCTCTCCCTCTCTACTCTTCATTTACAAAAGCCATCGGCCATGACACGCCCCGATGGCGAGCTCAACATCACTCCACCACAATGATGGCCACTACACCATAAGGGTGGGTCATCTCCAGTGCCAGTTCCGATTCTAGTTTCCAGTCCCAGCTTCGGCCACAACGCCTTCACAGGCCAGCCGCCAGTTTCCAGTCCCAGTTTTGGCTACAATGCCTTCACAGGCCAGCTGCCAGTTTCTAGTCCCAGTTTCAGCTACAACGCCTTCACAGGCCAGTCGCCAATTTCCAGTCCCAGTTTTGGATACAATGCCTCTACAGGCCAGTCATCCGGCCCAGCTCCAGTTCCCAACTGTCGCACCATTCCAGGTCGCCCAGATGGCTTTAGCTCCAGTCTCCATTTCCAGTCATAGTCCCAGCTTCAATTTCCAGTCTTTCTCCCTGTCCCGATCTCGGTTGCCATGTCTTCCTAGGCCACCCAGCTAGCTCAATCCCAGCTTCCCAGACACATGCGAATCCCATTTTTCGGCTAACAGCCTAATGCTAGCCAATACTCCACCATCCAATTTAGAGTCAATACACCTTCTAGAATCACCTCTTCAACCCTAAACCACGTAAACTGCCCTATTCTTATGGGCCTACATTGGTTCCCTGACATCCAGGCTTTCATCCTCTAAGAGGGTTGGCCCCCACATATAGCACTTTCCTTTCCTCCACTACACAGTGCTCAGTCTCCAGTCTCTAAGATCGGGTTCCCTAAACCCGGTCCCAGTTGTCCCCTATCACTCATACCAGTGCATCGTAGAACAAACAAGCACGGCTAACAGTAAGTGGTCGTCAGTTCACGCACATCACTCTGTTCCATCGAGAAAGGAAGGGAACAGCCCAGTGAACAAAAGATCTGGAGTTTGCCACTAATACTCTGTAAAAGGAGCCCAAGACATGCCCTTAGGGTAACAAAATCCATACACTCCAGACACCAAAAAAATGGGGGAAGAAGAAGAAAGGGAATGATACAATCAAGTCTTGGGCTCAGCCCCCTCTAGTGCCGCAAGGTGTGAGTCCGCAGCCGCAAGCTCCTCCTCGAAGGCAGACAAGAGCTGGGCACTGGCTCCGGCCATCGTCTCAGCCACCTGCCACTCAACTCGGATGCGCTCGGTGCCTGCCTACTGCTCCTCCCAAGCCTTTCTCAAGGCCTCAACCCGGCTCTCCACCTCCCGCAACTGTGCAACGCGCTCCTGAGATGCCAACGCAGTCGCCTCAGCGTGACTCCTTTGCTCAGCTATGGCTGACACGAGCTGAGCCCACTGCTCTTGTGCCTCTCAGATCACCGCTAGCCTCTGAGCCCTCTACCCCTGAACCTCCCGGAGTCATAGGTACTCGGCCCAGATCCTAGCTAACCTAGACATCCAGAGCTTGCGTGGGAATCCGAGCTCTTAGTAGCCCTGGGTGCACTCCCGCAGCCGCTGTCTCAGGTCCTCCGGGGAAGGAAGAGGCTCGCTCTGTGAGTAGCCCCGTGCCCGTTGGAGTAGGGTGGCGCCTGAACTCGCCTCCAGCAATGGCTCTGGCAGAGAAGCGAATGTAGGCCACTCAACCCCTAAATCCAGGGAGGGGTCTCAGGACGCAACCAACACTCCAGTGGAACCTGCATAGTTCCGACAAATACTAATGGGAGTAAGCAACACAGGGAAACTTCCTTCGACAAACAAGGTAATAAAACCTGAGAAAAAAAAGAAGACAAGTCTTGGCTCCTTACCTGAAGCAAATCCAGCTATCCCGATGACATCATCTGCTAGGGTCGGGGAGGGCAGCTGCACTTTCGCCTCAACAGCATCACAGGCTGGGGTCGGAGAGGGCAATGATTCCTCCACCGTCTGGTCATCTCCAGCAAGCACGGGTGAGATAGGGGGCTCCTCCTGCCCGCCCTCGTCAGGAGCCGACGTACGCTCCCCTCCAGACTCTGACGCTGCGGGTAGCCTGAGAACGTCAGCACTCTGCCTTATAGAGCTAACAAGCACCAAATGATGATGGGAAGGACCACCACATACCTCTAGAGGGGGTCCCCGTTGGAACCTCCCTACTAGCAGAGGCCCCGGAGGATGAAGAGCTCGAGCTCGAACCCTCCTCTGTCTCCATCTCCGAGCCGCTGTCATCTAGAGAGCTCGACGAAGCCCCCGACGAACTCCCAGAAGTGGCTGAACCGGAAGCTCCTGCAAGCCAACGAAGCAAACAAGGTCATCATAGGGCACAGCTTTGTACAAGGACAACTCTTCAGCTAAGAGTTGCAAACAGAAAACTCACCAGCCGGAGCACTCCCCTCCGAAACTTTTTCGATGTCGACAATCTCCTCGTCGCCCTTAATCGGAGCCACTTCCGTGGGTCCCTCTTCTACCACCTCAGCCCCGTTGCGGGGTAGCTCACCTTCTTCTAGAGGCGAAGATACACATGTAAACAATGCCAACGGGATCTCAGCACTAGAAGGTAATCAACATAAAAGGCTTAACAGAAATGATTAAGTCCCCAGCTATGTACCTGAGGGTCCCATGCTCGAAGACCCGACCAGTTCCACAGTGCAGGCTGACACTACGGCTTGCAGGAAAACATGCTCCACCCCCACCAATAGTCGTGGCAACAGGCTAGACACTTCTTCAGCCGTGGGCGTCATTAAAGCACTCCGCCCTTCAGACTCCCCCTCAAAGGAGGGAAGGGACACTGATGGGCCAGTACGGACCAGCTCCTGAATCAAGATTAATGCAATAGGAATAATGATGCACCAAGAGCGAGATAGCAACAAGATAGCAGGATCAGATCTGCAGGTCGCTGGACCTTCTATGCAGACCCCCGCTCTGATACCAATTGTTGGGACGGTGCGATGGATACAGAGGGGGGGTGAATGTATCCCCTTCAAAAATATCGCCCAAAATAAAAACAGTAAGCCTGCTGCTAGACTCAGTTGCGGAATAAAAGCTATAGAGCACAAATAAACAATTGATCAAACAGTTGAACTGCTAACGATACTGGTGGTACCTGATCAAGACTAAGCCGAAGACAGAACTATGCAATCTTGACTCACTTAACAAAACACATAATGCACAAGTTCACTTCAGATAGAAAAGAATGCTCAGACAACCTGTGAAGTAGGTAGAAGACAAGAGGCAAACCCACAAGGCAAACCATGGCACAGATGATTTTTTAGGTGGTTCGGTCCACAGACCTACGTCCACCCCTCACTCCAACCTGGAGTGAGGCTTCCACTAGCACACGCTAGAACCACAGACTCAGTCTTCAAATAAGTGCTGCCAAACAGCTTGACCAGGGGAACAACATCCCCTCTTCCTCCAGACCGGAGGGCAACCACTAGTGACTACCCGTCACTAGCAACCAGAGACCGAAGTCTCTCTTCCTCCACCCAGGAGGGAACCCACAAGCGACACCCTGTCACTTGAAAACTGGAGGACCAATCCTCCCTTCCTCTGAAACCCAGAGGGAACACACAAGTGACACCCAGTCACTTGCAAACCAGAGGTCACAGACCTCTCTTCCTCCACACCGGAGGGAACCACTAGTGACTACCCGTCACTAGCAAACCGGAGATTAAAATCTCCATTCTCCTAAACCAACAGGAGGAACCCCGACCTCACTATAGAGAATCAGAAAAACAAAGCCAAGGAAATATAAAGTAAAAACAAGAAAGGAAAAATATAGCAGACAGAAAGCTGAAAATGAAATCCACAAAGTAGCTCTCGCAGGAGTAATCTGGTATGGATTTGATCCAATTGCCAGACAGACAAATCCTCAATGAAGGCTTCTTTCTTCTTCTCCACGAACTCTCTCTCTTTCTCCTTTTCTTCTTCTGCTTTCACACTCTACCTCTCTTTTTTCTTCTCTGCTCTTCTCTTCTCTCTTCACTGTCTTTCTTTTTCTCTCTGCTCTTCTTCTTCTTCACACTCGATCGTGCAGGCTCCCAGTGGCTCTCTTCTACTTCAGTCACGATCAAAAAAAAACTTATGATGGAGGAGTCTTCCATTTATAGCGGCAGTAGCTAGGGCGTGTGACTTCCACGAATTCCTGCCCTAATAACTTGGTCGCGCGGCAGCATTTCAGCCTGTAGAATGACATGTGTCACGATCCTAAGCCATCTCCTATTCTTGGATCACGTGTATTCATTAATCTCTTCAAGCAGTAGCCCTGTAAGAAAAAAATCATCAGATCAGTTTGATAAATGAGCATACCTTGTACAGACTTGATGTCCAAATGCAATGTATGGACTTGTGTGTGTAGGGCAAACATTGTATAGACTTGCAATGCGTAATGCAGAATGCACTTAAACAAAGTATGCACAATGAGGATGTATAGACTTTGATTTATGCATGCACAAACTTGTATGAAGAACAGGCTGTATAGACTTCAGATGCAGCATATAGGCAAGTATGTACAATGTGAGAATGTGTAGACTTGAATGCCTTCATGCGACCTCAATGTACAGACTTGAGGGATGCATGAACATAACAGAAAGGAATGTATCGAGTTAGTTCAGGCTTTTAACAAAGCATGTATAGACATGATGCATGAACAAGCCATAGCAAATGTATAGACTTAACTGTTGCGAACACAGGCTGTACACACATTGATTGCGTGCATGAGGAAGCAGTGTACAGACTTGCTGTGAAGAACAATGCCCAAATGCAGTGTATGGACTTAGCGTGAATGCAACAGTAATGTATAGACTTTGTGATGCATAAACATATCCAATGTATAGACTTCAATGCAAAGGCTGGAGTTAAACAACAATGAATAGACTTCAAAGTATGAGCAATGCAAAGGTTGTACAGACTTCAGACTCAGCTGCGAACTGAGTTAAAGAGTGTATAGACTTGATGAATGCCTTGCTAGCATGCGGATGTATAGACTTGTGTTATGCAGCCAAACTATGTACATACTTGATGAGACGCTAAGTGAGACGATGCAGGCTATACAGACTTGAGAAATGATGCATGCTGTACAGACTTTGAAAGACGCTACGTGAGACGATGGAGTGTATAGACTTTAAGTGCAAAAATAAGTTTATAGACTTGCTAAGTGCAGACAGCCAACTCTGTACAGACTTCACTCGATGTATAGACTTAGTGTTCTGAACGTAGGTAAAGATAAGGAATGTATAGAGTTGTAAGATGATGCACACATGCACAATGTATAGACTTAGAAGAGATGCACGAGCAGGCGATGATGTGTAGACTTGGCCAATGTATAGACTTGAATGCTCCATGCACAAAGACACTGAGTGAGACGATGTATAGACTTGACAATGCATGGACTATGCACATAGACGCTAAGAGAGACGATGTATAGACTTGACAATGATGCACACACATAACAGAAAGGAATGTGCAGACTTTGTGTGCGTGCATGCCAATGTATAGACTTGTATATGCATGGAGAGGCAAGGCAATGTATAGACTATGGCATGTATGAAGAGTGCAGACTGTATGACTGATGCAATGAAACACCGGAGGATGTACAGACTTACAGGCACAAGAACATGGACCGATGCAGTGAATGCATATAGCAGATATGAACGGAGTGTATGCAGGAGAACTAACAAAGCAGTCTGCAACAGGAAAGTATGTACATTGAACATGCAATGCATGAGAGACAATGTACAGACTTGTTAAATGATGCACAAAATAATTTATGCATATCAGCTAAAACATCATAAAGACATAAGGCATACAGATCTGAGAGTAGATAGAGCATTACCTGATCTAAGCATGCACTGATCTTACCTGTCACTGGTTGACTTTTGACTTGGGTGACTTCATGACCTGTGAGTCATCCTTAAAAGCTGTTCTGTCAGTTTATCATAAACATCAAGATTATATCATCAAGGATGTAAACATAATGAGGCATAATATTTGTCATCATTAAAACTCGAGAACCATAGGGGACACAACAATCTCCCCCTTTTTGATGATGGCAATATTATGAGTCATTACAATAGATTCATCACGATGATTATGAAATACCATATGACAGTTCATGATTATGTAAACATAATGAGCATGTAAAACACCATGTGATGCAACTGTTGATTGATGCAAATGATGACTCACAAAAGTTCTCCCCCTTTGACAACATCAAAAAGAATGGAATGATCATTGACTGTAGAAAGAGATGATATAGGAGCTATTATGCAATGGTGAGTTACTGTCATCTAAAACTCCCCCTTACAAGATACTCTCCTGAAAGATATGAATGATCATTGAACCACAGGGACATGCAGGAATTCTCCCCCTGACATGGACAGTGATTGGAATGAAGCTCAGGACATAAGGAAGTCAACAGTAAGCATTCAGAATGAATGAGAAAGGTTTTCAATGGGATATCAATTTCATAAATCTGATTAAACAGATATTTCAGACTCTTCTATTATAGAGATTTATGAATGATCTTCATTGACAAGTCAGATCAGAATATGATGTATGCAAGGCTTGTTCATTAGCATTTTGTACTCATATCTGAAATCAGTTTTAATAAAAGTGAACCTTGCTTTCAAATTGAACGTCTTGTTTAATCTTCTTCTTTCTTACTCACTCAATTTCAAAGATTCCTTTAAGAGATGCAATCAATAGTATTGAAGTTAAACACATAAGAAAACATTTGTTTCTGTCAAGGGTTCCAATAGAATATTTCTTTTGCACACATTTTTAAATGATACACTAGATCAGCAATAATTTCATAACAATCTTCATGAGCACTTGAGTTTAGTACACCCTTGTAACTAGAGGATACACGTTGTTTAGACGCCAGTATCCCTAAGCACTTGGAAGGACTAACTGTCATGCTTCATAAGAACAGAGATTGCATTTACACTTCATGACACACTACAAATCATTTCTTTAATGAGTGAGATGTATTTCTCAGTGTGCATGCCATTGCTCTGCCAGATTATCAATCATTCTTAAGCAGAGTTAACTATGGCACCTCATGACACAGTCCTTTGGACATGGTTTCTCAGTGACCAAAGTCATTGCTCTGATAAGATTTACCCTTAGACATGTTCCAGATTTTCAGATGTTTAAAAACAATACTAATTTCATACATATCAATCATGGAATATCATGATTTCAGAATTTTCAGAATTCAGAAGAGTTTAAAGGACACAACATGAACATGTTGGTTAAAGTTTATTAAGACTAACTTAGATATTTTCAAGATATGTTCATAAAAAAACACAAAGCATACATGAAACTTCAACCGGCTGAAAGTATCTGACATTCATAGTCCTATATAATAGAAGATTCCTCTTTAAGTTATTTTCAGATTTATGATCAGGATATGCACAGAGAAGTCTTTCTGAATTTTCAAGGAAGGCCAAATCATTTTAAGGAGCAGCCAATTCAACAGATACCAATGGATAGGATGAATGAAAATGGCTGATAACAGTTGAAGCAGGAAGCTGAAATGTGTTGCAATGTATGGGTCAGATGCGATTTCAAGAGTATGAATAATGCTCCCCCTAAATGTATGCATGAGCTAGTACTCAAGGTGTCGACACTTTTAACCAGTAAATGCAAGTGCAGTGAGCTGACAACATGTAATATATGCAATGATCACATTGTTTCCTTGGTATACAACACCCTCTCACACTATGCACTGTATGACTGAAGTCTAAGATCAATGGATGCAATGGAACTTATGTATGGAATTTTTATGGCATGTGCTCATGAACATTTAGACTGCTCTTCGTGCAACTCTGACCTATGGTACTAGGCGGCGAACTTGGTCTAAAGATCACCTCACATATAGCAAGCACTTCCAGACAGAATTCATCTGCACTTTAGTACCTCACTATTTATATACTATAAGAGTCATGTATGACAATCCAATGCAGATGCAGTTTTATATGCATCTTAAGCTGACAATATGCTACTTATGTGCAATTGTAAATGCATGTGCATGTCAAATGTGCAGGTGAACATTTTTAAGCATGAGACATCATCCAAGCAACAGATTCATTCAATTCTGCTTTTCAGTTTTATGATGTGTAATTCATTTTCAGTCACTTTCAATCAATTCAGATTTTAGTATTCAAGTACCAATTTCAGTTGAACTGTTGCACAGATAACACATCATATTCATTGAGAGATTTTAATGCCAAGTATAGATGCAGTTGAGAAGCTATATGCATGAAATTTTGATTAACAAATCAAACATGATATCCAGCTATCTAAACAACGTTATCAAACACTTAAATGTCTACCAGCAGAGGTGGGGTTTTACGAAACTTTGGATGCCTTGGTTTATTTGACCCCCTTTTATTCCCCATCACCAAGGCATACCTGCAAAGCACATATCTCATTTTGTGTTTCTAGGTACCCAAGACTTCTTGGGTCCTACATTGTTAGTAACACCTTTGATTGTTGCTTTCCTCAACCTTTGGGCATGTTTATCATCATTCATCATTAAAGCACAATGATTCATGGAGTGCCCAAATATTCCACAGTAGTAGCATGAAGAAACAGATTTTAGGTTCTTTTTATGCACATCATTATGAACATGAATTTTAAGTGCATTGGCATGAAAATTTCTGTTACTTGCATGAAATTTTGGTTTACCATTACCTGCCCACCAGCATTCCGAAGCTCGGTGGCCAAGTTTTCCACATTCAAAGCATGCAAGAATCTTTTCTTTAAAAATAGATTTATTCCTACCAAAATCATTTCTATTTGCAGGGAATTTAGCATGTTTGAAATTCACATTCCTACCCTGGTTATGTCAACAGTCCTTGACTGTATGGCCATGTTTTCCACAATGAGAGCAGATAGAGAAGGTTTTTCTATGAGAACCTAACCAGCATTGTGCAGCAACATGTACTATTTTTCCACAATTATAGCAATGAATTTTCTTTTCCCTAAAGACATGCTTTCTACCCTGATTATTTTGTACAGCAGCTATGTCATCTTTTTCCATCAAATTACACTCATGCATCAGATGTCTAAATTTGTGACAGTAGTGACAGATCATTTTCTTTCTAGATGCATGTGAGTGTGTGTGAGGACTGTGATCAACATGCATTGAAAAATCCTTTTTATTTATTTTCTATTTTTTTAGTCTCTTTCTGATTTTTGTACTGAGGTGAAGATGAGGTAGAAGGCTTTTCTTGTTCTGAACATTTAACAAAAATAGTTTTCAATTTGTCTCCATCAACCTTCTCAGTCTTCTTCATGACTGGATTGTAACCCAGTCCCTCCTTCTGAAAATTCACATTCGCTCCAAGGAGCTAAATCAAATTGTCTTTTCCCTTAACAAATTTTGACAGGGAGTTTTTTAGATCTTCAATTTCTCTCTCCAAAGACACAATGTAGTTTTTACACGAAATGACTTGATTTTGCAATTCATCATTCAGACTCTTCAGAGTTTCATTTTCCTGTGTCAATTTGAATTCAGTATTCACTTCATTTTCTTTCAAGATAGATTTCCCTTTTTCAATCGTCAGCCATTTTTCAGAGAAAACAGTGTTTAGAACCATTAGCTTTTTATTTTGTTCCTTCAGATAAATATATATTTTCTTCAATCAGCTTATCTTGTAATTTATCAGTTTCCTTCTTCTGAGTCAGCAATGAATCATTTTCTTCCTTCAAGGAAGTAATTAAGTTCTTTTGTATATTATCATCAGAGTCTAAGTCTTCAATCAATTCCTTCAAGAATGCACATTCATTGCAAGAATCATTTTATTTGACAGATTTTCTAAGAGAGTCATTTTCAAATTTCAGCCTACTTAGTTCAGAGCAAACACATTCAAGTTCCTTCATCAATTTTTCATTCTATTTTTTATGCATATGGATATCAGACAAACAGGCATCATGAGATTGCTTCATATTTGAACAATTTTCACATGGTGAACTTGAACTACCCCGATCACTTTTCTTTTTCAAGTTCTTGTATTGTTTTCTTAAATGTTCATGAGATTCAAGCAACTCAGCATATGCATTCTCCCAATCATCTAAAGAGAAATTCTCGAAGAGGTTTACCTCATCATCATCCTCTTCTTCATTTTGGCTCATGCCTTGATCGCTGCCACTTTGATTACTTATGTTAGCCATCATGCAGCTGTCCTCATTAAACCTGTGAGCTAGCTTCAGCTTATCCAGGATGTCTTTAGCAGACCTACATTCATGGAAGCAAGAGTGTAAGGCCCTGTCAGTAGCTACTTTCATTAGATTCAGAACTCTTTGATTCTCTTCATGCCTTGATCTGTGATTGTCAGTCCATTTGGACTCTTTCTTTGATAATCTGTGAGGACCGTGTGAAATTAACTTCCACAGATCAGGATTAACTACATCAACATATTTGCGCAGATTGACAAACCACATATTAATATTAGAGCCGTTGAAAACTGGTGGATCACCCATGGAAACAGATCAGATTAATGCAATAGGAATAATGATGCACCAAGAGCGAGATAGCACCAAGATAGTAGGATCAGATCTGCAGGTCGCTGGACCTTCTATGTAGACCCCCGCTCTGATACCAATTGTTGGGACGGTGCGATGGATACAGAGGGGGGGTGAATGTATCCCCTTCAAAAATATCGCCCAAAATAAAAACAGTAAGCCTGCTGCTAGACTCAGTTGCGGAATGAAAGCTATAGAGCACAAATAAACAATTGATCAAACAGTTGAATTGCTAACGATACTGGTGGTACCTGATCAAGACTAAGTCAAAGACAGAACTATGCAACCCTGACTCACTTAACAAAACACATAATGCGCAAGTTCACTTCAGATAGAAAAGAATGCCTAGATAACCTGTGAAGTAGGTAGAAGACAAGAGGCAAACCCACAAGGCAAACCACGGCACAGATGATTTTTTAGGTGGTTTGGTCCACAGACCTACGTCCACCCCTCACTCCAACCCGGAGTGAGGCTTCCACTAGCACAAGCTAGAACTGCAGACTCAGTCTGCAAACAAGTGCTGCCAAACAGCTTGACCAGGGGAACAACCTCCCCTCTTCCTCCAGACCGGAGGGCAACCACTAGTGACTACCCATCACTAGCAACCAGAGACCGAAGTCTCTCTTCCTCCACCCAGGAGGGAACCCACAAGTGACACCCTGTGACTTGCAAACTGGAGGACCAATCCTCCCTTCCTCTGAAACCCAGAGGGAACACACAAGTGACACCCAGTCACTTGCAAACCAGAGGTCACGGACCTCTCTTCCTCCACATCGGAGGGAACCACTAGTGACTACCCGTCACTAGCGAACTGGAGATTAAAATCTCCCTTCTCCTGAACCAACAGGAGGAACCCCGACCTCACTACAGAGAATCGAAAAAATAAAGCCAAGGAAATATAAAGTAAAAACAAGAAAGGAAAAATATGGCAGACAGAAAGCTGAAAATGAAATCCACAAAGTAGCTCTCGCATGAGCGATCGGTATGGATTTGATCCAATTGCCAGACAGACAAATCCTCAATGAAGGCTTCTTTCTTCTTCTTCACGAACTCTCTCTCTTTCTCCTTTTCTTCTTCTGCTTTCACACTCTACCTCTCTTTTTTCTTCTCTACTCTTCTCTTCACTCTTCACTATCTTTCTTTTTCTCTCTGCTCTTCTTCTTCTTCACACTTGATCGTGCAGGCTCCCAGTGGCTCTCTTCTACTTTAGTCACGATAAAAAAAAACCTTCTGATGGAGGAGGCTTCCATTTATAGCGACAGCAGCTAGGGCGTATGACTTCCACGAATTCCTGCCCTAATACCTTGGCCGCGTGGCAGCATTTCAGCCTGCAGAATGACACGTGTCACGATCCTGAGCCATCTCCTATTCTTAGATCACGTGTTGTCATTAATCTCTTCGAGCAGCAGCCCTGTAAGAAAAAAATCATCAGATCAGTTTGATAAATGAGCATACCCTGTACAGACTTGATGTCCAAATGCAATGTATGGACTTGTGTGTGCAAGGCAGACATTATATAGACTTGCAATGCGTAATGCAGAATGCACTTAAACAAAGTATGCACAATGAGGATGTATAGACTTTGATTTATGAATGCACAAACTTGTATGAAGAACAGGCTGTATAGACTTCAGATGCAGCATATAGGCAAGTATGTACAATGTGATAATGTGTAGACTTGAATGCCTTCATGCTACCTCAATGTACAGACTTGAGGGATGCATGAACATAACAGAAAGGAATGTATCGAGTTAGTTCAGGCTTTTAACAAAGCATGTATAGACATGATGCATGAACAAGCCATAGCAAATGTATAGACTTAACCGATGCGAACACAGGCTGTACACACATTGATTGCGTGCATGAGGAAGCAGTGTACAGACTTACTGTGAAGAACAATGCCCAAATGCAGTGTATGGACTTAGCGTGAATGCAACAGCAATGTATAGACTTTGTGATGCACAAACATATCCAATGTATAGACTTCAATGCAAAGGCTGGAGTTAAACAACAATGAATAGACTTCAAAGTATGCGCAATGCAAAGGCTGTACAGACTTCAGACTCAGCTGCGAACTGAGTTAAAGAGTGTATAGACTTGATGAATGCCTTGCTAGCATGCGGATGTATAGACTTGTGTTATGCAGCCAAACTATGTACATACTTGATGAGACGCTAAGTGAGACGATGCAGGCTATACAGACTTGAGAAATGAGGCATGCTGTACAGACTTTGAAAGATGCTACGTGAGACGATGGAGTGTATAGACTTTAAGTGCAAAAATGAGTGTATAGACTTGCTAAGTGCGGACAGCCAACTCTGTACAGACTTCACTCGATGTATAGACTTAGTGTTCTGAATGTGGGTAAAGATAAGGAATGTATAGACTTGTAAGATGATGTACACATGCACAATGTATAGGCTTAGAAGAGATGCACGAGCAGGCGATGATGTGTAGACTTGGCCAATGTATAGACTTGAATGCTCCATGCACAAAGACACTGAGTGAGACAATGTATAAACTTGACAATGCATGGACTATGCACATAGACGCTAAGAGAGACGATGTATAGACTTGACAATGATGCACACACATAACAGAAAGGAATGTACAGACTTTGTGTGCGTGCATGCCAATGTATAGACTTATATATGCATGGAGAGGCAAGGCAATGTATAGACTATGGCATGTATGAAGAGTGCAGACTGTATGACTGATGCAATGAAACACCGAAGGATGTACAGATTTACAGGCACAAGAACATGGACCGATGCAGTGAATGCATATAGCAGATATGAACTGAGTGTATGCAGGAGAACTACCAGAGCAGTCTGCAACAGGAAAGTATGTACATTGAACATGCAATGCATGAGAGACAATGTACAGACTTGTTAAATGATGCACAAAATAATTTCTTCATATCAGCTAAAACATTATCAAGGCATAAGGCATACAGATCTGAGAGTAGACAGAGCATTACCTGATCTGAGCATGCACTGATCTTACCTGTCACTGGTGTTGGGTTAGGTGCAGTATTCAGAAGGGGGGGGTGAATGAATATACACTATTTAAAAACCTTCACCCAATTAAAAATATGATGCTCACTAACTATCTAGAATGCTAACTAGACAGATATATCAAGTCTGAAAGACTAATTAGTAGTAGCGGAATTCAACAAACAGATAGTGAGCAACCAAAGCAAAGCGCACCTAAGTATTCATTCAAACCATTCTTTCACTCAAATAAACTTTCGCTCACTCAACAGATTAAACACTCAGAACAAGATCTGATTAAATCATTTAATGAACCTGTGATCAAACACTTGGAGCGCCCCTATGCAAACATCTAGCGGAAGCAAAAACATATAGAGAAATCAAACCACTACACAGAGGTTTTTAGGTGGTTCGGTCCAGCAGACCTACATCCACCCCACACTCAAACCGAGTGTGGCTACCACTAGCTCACGCTAGAAACAGCAGACTCAGTCTGCAACAAATGCTGCCAAACAGCTTGACCAGGGGAACAGCCTCCCCTCTTCCTCCCAACCGGAGGGAACCACTAGTGACACCAGTCACTAGCATGTTGTGCATCCCTTGGTTTTGATGATGACAATAGGATATGTTTGATTAATCAAGTTCTATATTGTTTCATAACAAATACAAGTGGTTTGATTGTTCCTTCAAAGTATTGGACTCATGACTATTTGATGATGACAAACAATGTTTCTGATCAACTCAATATAAATCTGATAGTTCAATTTATTTCTGATAAGTTAAGTAATTTCAGGTCCACTGAAATCCAAGTGGAATCAACAAATCAGAAGAAGTGTCAAAGGCCGCTTGTCGACCAGGGAAGTGGTTATGGTCGACCAACGAACCCAGCCAGAAACGTTTCAAGTCATCCGTCTTCTGCATGTGCCTTGGCTGTCGACCAAAGCCCCACTTCTGGTCGACCACAGAACAGCCAGAACATCAGACAGAACTGACGGCCATCTGTAATTCGCCCCTTATCGACCAGCGACAAGGCTGTGGTCGACCACGGGGGACGCGAGTGTCAGCCAGAATGGAACCGCCATCAGGACACTGCTTGTTGTCGACCAGGGACAGTGTCATGGTCGACCACGGGCGTTATAGCGTCCAGAACCGAACTGTAACCGAATTCCGTTTTGGTTCCTTAAAACCTGCAGATTGTTGTTGCAGGTTGTTGGGCAGTTCAAATGATGAGATTCCGCACGGGAATCAAGGAGAGAATCGTGCTTAGAAGTGGTCAAACTTATTGTAGTGATCGGATTTAACCTTCTCCCTGCTTTTTAGCAGATTGATGCGCGATCTGAATTTTGAGCGGGAAAAAGCTTCAGGCTTGAAAAAGAATCTGCATAAAAGTAGAAGGCCACGGATCGCGAAGGCAAGCACACAGAGGGAGCATAGAACCGAAGCTAAGAAACACACCTACATCACAGGACGAAGTAGCTCACCATCAATCAGAAATCTGCAGAAGACTGAAGGCATTCTCATTTGCTGCAGAAGAAAGACTGGGCTTCAAGCTGTGCGACCTCCAGCAACAAAGCAGCTGAAGGCATCCGATTGGAAGCTCTACAGGGAGTCTAGTCTTGTTATTTATGTGATTAAGTCCCAGGCTGAATTCTTTACTTTGTTACAAAAGTCCATATTCAGTCCTGTTGCATCATCCCACCTTCACATCATTTCTATTCATCCTTACACCAAGTGTCAAGCTGTGAGGCAGCGGATTCAAGCTGTGTGTCAGCTGGTACAAGCTGTGTGTCAGCAGGAACAAGCTATGTGACAGCGGTGTCTTGTGTTTTGATTGAGATCAGAGGTTCTCATTAGTGAAGCCTTGCTTGAGTTAAGCAAGGGGTGGATGTAAGTCTCGGGAAGAGACTGAACCACCTTAAAAATCCTATCTTGTGGTTTGCTTATGTGTGTGTGTGCTTTTCTATGTGTTTGTTTTCTTCACTGATATCAACATCAATTCTGTAATTCGTTAATCACCTGCAACTCACTTAGCCAATAGATATTAAATCTGAAAAAGGGGGAAAGATCTATTCACCCCCCCTCTAGATCTATTCAGTCCGTACTCAACACGTGGTATCAGAGCCAGACTCTCCAAAAATGTGGTCTAACAACCAGGAGAGGCCTGCCGGACTGAACTCTAGAAGTTTAATGGCTGAGGGACACTCAGTAACTAGACCACCATATTTCGATGGAAATGATTTCTCATACTGGAAAAATCGTATGCAGGTGTTCTTGAGAGCACAAGATCATGAGATGTGGAGAGTAGTAAGCTGAGGACCCTACGAGCTGCCCGATGATGAGGATACCTGGACCAGAGAACAAGTCAGAAAATCAACCATCAACTGGGGAGCCATGAATGTAATGCAATGCGCACTACACCCCACGGAGTTCTCACGAGTTTCACAATGTGCAACGGCCAAGGAAATGTGGGATCGACTAGTAGTAATCTATGAAGGTACTTCAGAGGTAAGGGAGTCAAAAGCAAATATGCTAGTTTCAGAATATGAAATGTTTAGAATGAAAACTGACGAAAATATTTCTGAAATGTATGCTAGACTAGTGCAATTAACGAATAGTTTAAAAAGTCTAGGGAAAACCTACAAGGAACAGGAATTAGTAAGGAAGATCCTAAGATCCCTCACTCCTATGTGGCATACCAAGGCCACAGTAATTGAGGACTCAAAGAACCTCACAACTATGACTGTGGATGAACTGGTAGGTTCCCTAATGGCATATGAGGTCAACCTAAAGAGAAAGGAAGATGAGGGCAAGAAAAAGAAGCAGCTCGCCCTGAAAATTAAAGTAGGCACCTCTGAATTATCTGACACTGATAACTCATCTAGCACAGGTGATGAAACTGGCGAACTAGCCATGTTAACAAGAAAGTTCAGAAGGTTCCTGCGGAAGGAAGGTAAGGGATTTAAAAATCCTAAGGGCACGGTAAGGAAATCATCCCAGTTTAAGTTTGACAAAAACAAAGCTTCATCTAACAAGCTTGTTTGCTACAACTGCAGGAAGCCAGGACACGTGAAGGCAGAATGTCCAGAGGCTCCTAAGAAATCAAGCTACAAGTGGAAAGGCAAGAAACCAAAGGCAATGATAAGCACATGGAGCGAGGAAGAGGAAAGCAACGAAGAGGAAACAACCTCCGAAGAAGAAGAAGGAAACACATGTTTAATGGCCAAAGGAGACAGCAACGATCTTGAGGTAACCTCCCCTTTTCAAGATTTTTCTAGCTCAGATTGGGAAGAAGTCTACTCAGACTTACTTGATGCATATGAAAGAATTAGAAAGGAAAATAAGAGTTTGAAGAAAAAACTTAATCAGGTCAACAATGACAGCATCCCATTTGTCAACAGAACTGAACTAGAATTAGAAATCACCACCTTGAAAAATAAGCTGAAACAATACGAGACAGATGAAGAAACTGTCAAAGGGCTGTTAGAAGAAAATGAGTCACTGAAAAACACAATTGATGAGGTAAAATTAAAGACTCAAGAAAGTGAACAACAAACTAAGGAAACTCAAGAAAGAAACAACTCACTCAAGGAGGAAAACTGTAAACTTCTGGAAGAAATAGAAAGAATCCAGAGTGAACTGAAAAACAAATAGGAAACCTTGGAAAAAATGACTAAAGGTCAAGAAAACTTAAATGCTGTCTTGGGAACAAAAGTAAACTTTCAAAAAGAAGGGTTAGGATACAATCCTACGGCTAAAAAGGAATTCCAAACAAAAACCATAACTGGGACTGCTGACTCAAAAGGAAAAGGGCCCCTAATCAATCTATATCAAAACAAACAAGAGGATGTAGCTGAATGCTCCTCCAAAAGGAATAATGTCACCAAGGAAGAGAGAAACATTAAAGAGAAAACAGTCAATCAACATAAGCTTAAAAATAATAGACAAGAAACTCAAATTCACAGAAATAACCAAACAAACCAAGCACTAAATCAAGTTAAAAGACATAAATCTGAAAAACAAGGTGTCTGGAGACAGGCTGGTCGACAACCGACCCCTCCTCTGTCGACCAGAGGATCTGCCAGAACAGGCGCTGGCGTCTGGAGAAGCAGTGGTCGACCACAGGCATACCAGATGTCGACCAGAGGAACTGCCAGAACAAGCGCTAGCTTCTGGAAAAGCGATGGTCGACCACAGACACACCAGATGTCGACCATGACCAGACACGCAAACAGAAACCACAGATTTTCTCAGGTGAAACAAAATGAAAATTGGAAATCAAAAAGGTGGATTCAGATTAAAGAAACATTAGAACAAAAGCCACCCAATCTGAACAAGTTCAGAAACGAAAAATTAAAATGCTCTAACAAAATCTGGGTTCCCAAAGGATTGTTACAGTAATTTCATAATTTTACAAGTTATCTTGGACCCGGGTATCATTGGGGTCCAAAAATTTCTGTGTAATTCATGATGCAGGAATGTCTGGCAGCCATGCACAATAAGTGGTACTTAGATAGTGGTTGCTCAAGACACATGACGGGAGACAAGACCAAGTTCTTCCAACTAAGCTCAAAAGATGGAGGCTATGTGACCTTTGGAGGAAATAACAAAGGTAAGATCATTGGGACAGGTAAAATAGGTAAGAACTCCTCTAACTGTATTGAAAATGTACTGCTGGTAGATGGACTGGAATATAATTTGCTGAGCATCAGTCAGCTTTGCGACAAAGGCCATAAAGTAATATTTGACTCCAAGATCTGCAAGATTATTGAACCAAATTCAGAAACAGTCAAGTTTATGGGCCAGAGAGTAAACAATGTCTACATAATAGACTTGGATGATCCAGCCCACTCCAACCTGTGCCTAACCGCCAAGAAAGAGGACCTGACCTGGCTGTGGCACCGAAGGCTAGGGCATGTTAGCTATAGGGTGTTGCATAAACTTGTGAAGAATAAGATGGTTCTTGGTTTGCCTGAAATTTCGTTTGCTCAAAATGTCAAAGTATGTGAATCATGTACCCAAGGTAAGCAAACAAGAAAATCATTCAAAGGTAGAACTGAAAGTCAATCTTCTAGACCACTAGAACTTGTGCACATGGACCTTTTTGGCCCAACAAGAACTGCTAGTCTTAGTGGTAAGAGGTACGGTTATGTACTAGTTGATGATTTCTCTAGATTCACATGGGTAATATTTCTATCTCATAAAAGTGATGCTTTTTCTGAGTTTCAGGAATTCTACAAAAGAATGAAGCAGGATGGCAAGTCCAAAGTGTGTACAATCATATCTGACCATGGGGGAGAGTTTGAAAATTCTGACTTTGACTTATTCTGCAGAAACAAGGGCATAACCCACAGATTTTCCTCACCAAGGACTCCAGAACAAAATGGAGTTGTGGAGAGAAGGAACCGCACTCTTGTCGAGATGGCTAGAACCATGCTGGTTGAAGCTAAACTTCCAAGGAGATTTTGGGCAGAGGCAGTCAACACAGCATGTTACATTGTAAACCGAGCAATGGTAAGACCGGCTAGTGAAAATACACCATATGAAATGTTCAAAGGTTTGCAAGGAAGAAGAAGATGGAGAATTTCTGAATGACAAAGAAGAACCGATGGAGAATGAAGAAGCACAGAATCAAGAAAGCAATCAAGGTAATTCCAATGATCAAACCGAAGGAGAGGTCAACTCAGGTAACAATCTTGAAAACTTAAGACTTCTTAGAGATCATCCCATAGAAAACATCATTGGTGGAATTCATGATCCTAGGAAGACTAGATCTCAATTAAAAGAAATCAATGAACTAGATCAACTTGCACTTGTGTCCCAAATAGAGCCCAAATCAGTAGAGGAAGCATTAAAAGATGACTCATGGATAAATGCTATGCATGAAGAACTAAATCAATTTGAAAGAAATCAGGTGTGGAGTCTTGTCCCTAGACCTTCATCTCACCCCGTTATTGGAACCAAATGGGTCTATAAAAACAAGCTAAGTGAAGAAGGGGTTGTAATGAGAAACAAGGCTCGGCTGGTGGCTAAAGGGTACAACCAGGAATTTGGGGTTGATTTTGAAGAATCATATGCTCCAGTTGCTAGATTAGAAGCCATCAGGATATTGTTAGCCTTTGCAGCATCTCATGGAATCAAACTACAACAAATGGATGTAAAAAGTGCATTTCTAAATGGAATAATAAAAGAAGAAGTCTATGTGGAACAACCCCCTGGTTTTGAAAATGATGAACTTGCTAATCATGTTTTCAAATTGCATAAAGCTTTGTATGGATTAAAGCAGGCTCCACGGGCTTGGTATGAAAGGTTGAGCTCCTTCCTCACCAAGAAGGGATACATAAGAGGTAAAATTGATCAAACATTGTTTTCCAAGACCCAAGGTAAGCATATACTAATTGTACAAATCTATGTGGATGATATTGTGTTTGGATCTACCGAAGCTTCTTTATGTACTGAATTTGCAAACTTAATGACCAATGAGTTTGAAATGAGTTTAATGGGTGATTTACAGTTTTTTCTTGGATTGCAGATCGTACAATGTAGAGAAGGATACTTCATAAATCAATCCAAGTACATAAAGGAGATGCTGAAGAAGTTTGGCATGGAAAGCTGCAAACCAATTGAGTCACCCATGGGTACAAATGCAACATTGGAAGCTGATGTAAAAGGTAACATGGTAGATGCCAAGAAATACAGAGGTATGATCGGGTCCCTGCTATATTTAACTGCTTCAAGGCCAGATATTCAGTTTAGTGTATGCATGTGTGCTAGATATCAGTCTAGCCCTAGAGAATCACATTTAGGGGCTGTCAAGCGTATCCTTCGATACATTGCCGGCACCCAAGAATTGGGTTTATGGTATCCTACTTACTGCAAACTAGATTTGATTTCATATTCAGATGCTGATTATGCTGGTTGCAAAATTGATAGGAAGAGTACTAGTGGTTATTGTCAAATATTAGGTGGATGTTTAATATCATGGGCTTCTAAAAAACAGCATTCTGTGGCACTCTCCACTGCTGAGGCTGAGTATGTCGCAGTAGGGAGCTGTGGTACACAGGTTTTGTGGATAAAACATCAACTCCAAGACTACAATGTAGATCTTGGATGTGCACCTATTTTCTGTGACAACACTAGTGCTATTAATTTGTCTAAAAACCCCATTCAACACTCTAGGACAAAACACATTGAGATCCGTCATCACTTTCTAAGAGATGAGGTCTCCAAAGGAAATTTCATGCTTCATTTTGTAGAAACTGAAAAACAACTGGCAGACATTTTCACAAAACCCCTTAACAATGACAGATTTTCAACTCTAAGAAGGGAGTTAGGAATTTGTAGAATTTCTCCTGAAAATTCTTGAAATAATCATATTCATGTGTACACTGCATAGATTCTGTCATTTCTGTCTAAGTTATGTCAACTAGGTCTCTAGTACTGGTCAAGTTTTTGAGTTTGGAAGTCTAGTGTCGGGTGCTACTTCAGCAAGTTCTACAGAATACTGGTTCTCTACGGCTCATCTCTTGTGGTCGACCACAGACAAGGCGCTGGTCGACCAAGGCATCAGGACAGGAAATAGTTGGTTCTGTGACTTCGCAGCTGTCGACCACAGACAAGGCGCTGGTCGACCAAGGCATCAGGACAGGAAATAGTTGGTTCTGTGACTTCGCAGCTGTCGACCACAGGCAAGGCGCTGGTCGACCAAGGCATCAGGACAGGAAATAGTTGGTTCTGTGACAGCACAGAGGTCGACCAAAGGCAACTCTATGGTCGACAGAGGATCTGAACAAGGGAAAATGGATCTAAAAAGGATACTGGCTCTGCTAGGAAATCCTCTGATCTAAGTGAACTTTTGTGCTCAGTTTCTTCACTCATTCATCCTTATCCATACTTCCCATCCCTTGTGTCTCTATATCTCTTCATGGCCAACATTTTTTATCTTCAGCAAGGACTCATAAATTGAGGGGGAGAAAAAGTGTAAACTCATTCCTTGATAAAACATTGAAAAACCTAACCATATCCTTCAATAAAATCACCAAGGTAATCATTAAGAGTAGAGGTTGAGTGTAGTAATGAGAATTTGAATTGTACTACTGCAATAAATTCAAACCATAACTATGACTCTGTCACAAGATTTTGAGGACTTATGATTTTTAGTAATGAGACTGTTTCTCTACCTGTGTTTGTGCTGAACAGTAAAAATAAACTTAAATTTAACATGTATGTACATGGAATACGCCATAATTCTGCCTTCATGGTAGAGCAATGGATTGAGGTCTGAGAAACTACTGTTCTCCATCTCAAAGCAAAAAATTAGCTGAAAAATAGATGGGAGACCAGTGTGTCATGAAGATCCAATCTAACTCTGCTGATATTGATTGGGCATACTGAGTAACTGGGGATATTGGCGTCTGATAAACGTATATCCTCACGGATAAAAGGTGTGTCCCAGTCATTTGTGGAATGGTTAGGCATGCTAAGTACCCGGGGTTTCTGGCGTGTACAAAGCGTGTCTCCTCGTGTAGAAAAGCATGTGATCAACCTGACCACAGCTCTCAAATGATTCAAAAAGAAAAATTTAAAGCATCACAAAGGCAGAGAAAATGGTTGACCTAAAGCATAGCATGCAAATACAAGTTTAAAAACACTGTTCAGCTAGCATAGTTAGTCCAATTATCTCTTGAAATATATTATAAGTTCAAGGAGCCATGTGAAAGAAATTGGATATGGGGAGTCAATTTATTGGTGCAATACTTTCAAATTCATTGAACCACTATACCCACTCTATTTGGTCACAAGGTGGTCTTTGCATAAGGGTGGAAAGGTTCCATAAGTGTTCTGTTAAAGAAAGGGCGTACACTTTAATACCTTCCAAAAAGTTGAGTAATGCTGATTAAATCCTGACCGCTCGTTTTCTGCATCGTGATGGTTCACTGTCCCAGTTCTTTTAAGACCCAGCCCTACTGCCCATCCTTTAGCTTCCCTTTCTATAGTGCCCTGGCATCCAGGCATTGCTGCCACTCATGCTCAATCTACTTCTGTTCCACCTACCCAAGCTCCATCTCATTCTGTTCCACCTACCCAAGTTCCACCTACCTCCACTCCTTCTACTTTTGCTCCACCACCATCCTTCACATCCAACACTGAGTCTCACGGAGTGCTTCTCCAGATAGCATCTCAGTTGTCCTCTCTCACCACCCAATTCCATTCCTTTCAAGAGAATATGAATGCTGCCACCGGGCGCCTGGAGCAGAAAGTCCAAAGGCTGGAACAACAGATGGAGGCCAGGTTCATCAAGCAAAAGGAATACACTGACCATGCTAGTTCTCGGTTCAACAGACTAGTTGGCACCTTAGGTCAAGTGTCAGAAGAAATGGGAAACCGCATAGAGTTCACCACCAAGCAGAATGAAAAGTATCACAATGCTACTATCTCCGAGATCCAGAAGCTCAGGCTCTCTTATGCCCACATTGTTGACAAGCTGGATCGCATGGAAGAGAACGTGAAGCCAGAGACCTCCTCATCCTCCTCAGAGGGATTGTTCAAATGATCTTCTTTTTGCTGTTGACAAAGGGGGAGATAGGACTTTATGTGTCATTGTGTGTCTAGTTGTGTGTCTAGATGTGAGTCTAGATTGTCAAGTTTACTTTGTCTACGTGTCCTTAGTGTCTTAATTCTTTTTTGAGTCTCTCATGTAAGTAGTGCTATAGTTTTTGAAAGGCACATCAAACGAATTGTCTGAATGAAATCTGTGCTATGATAGCCTTGAATGTAATATCAAATGAATTTTATAGTCTGTTATTTGTCACAATGACTCATGGTTGTCATCATCAAAAAGGGGGAGAATGTTGTGCATCCCTTGGTTTTGATGATGACAATAGGATATGTTTGATTAATCAAGTTCTATATTGTTTCATAACAAATACAAGTGGTTTGATTGTTCCTTCAAAGTATTGGACTCATGACTATTTGATGATGACAAACAATGTTTCTGATCAACTCAATATAAATCTGATAGTTCAATTTATTTCTGATAAGTTAAGTAATTTCAGGTCCACTGAAATCCAAGTGGAATCAACAAATCAGAAGAAGTGTCAAAGGCCGCTTGTCGACCAGGGAAGTGGTTATGGTCGACCAACGAACCCAGCCAGAAACGTTTCAAGTCATCCGTCTTCTGCATGTGCCTTGGCTGTCGACCAAAGCCCCACTTCTGGTCGACCACAGAACAGCCAGAACATCAGACAGAACTGACGGCCATCTGTAATTCGCCCCTTGTCGACCAGCGACAAGGCTGTGGTCGACCACGGGGGACGCGAGTGTCAGCCAGAATGGAACCGCCATCAGGACACTGCTTGTTGTCGACCAGGGACAGTGTCATGGTCGACCACGGGCGTTATAGCGTCCAGAACCGAACTGTAACCGAATTCCGTTTTGGTTCCTTAAAACCTGCAGATTGTTGTTGCAGGTTGTTGGGCAGTTCAAATGATGAGATTCCGCATGGGAATCAAGGAGAGAATCGTGCTTAGAAGTGGTCAAACTTATTGTAGTGATCGGATTTAACCTTCTCCCTGCTTTTTAGCAGATTGATGCGCGATCTGAATTTTGAGCGGGAAAAAGCTTCAGGCTTGAAAAAGAATCTGCATAAAAGTAGAAGGCCACGGATCGCGAAGGCAAGCACACAGAGGGAGCATAGAACCGAAGCTAAGAAACACACCTACATCACAGGACGAAGTAGCTCACCATCAATCAGAAATCTGCAGAAGACTGAAGGCATTCTCATTTGCTGCAGAAGAAAGACTGGGCTTCAAGCTGTGCGACCTCCAGCAACAAAGCAGCTGAAGGCATCCGATTGGAAGCTCTACAGGGAGTCTAGTCTTGTTATTTATGTGATTAAGTCCCAGGCTGAATTCTTTACTTTGTTACAAAAGTCCATATTCAGTCCTGTTGCATCATCCCACCTTCACATCATTTCTATTCATCCTTACACCAAGTGTCAAGCTGTGAGGCAGCGGATTCAAGCTGTGTGTCAGCTGGTACAAGCTGTGTGTCAGCAGGAACAAGCTGTGTGACAGCGGTGTCTTGTGTTTTGATTGAGATCAGAGGTTCTCATTAGTGAAGCCTTGCTTGAGTTAAGCAAGGGGTGGATGTAAGTCTCGGGAAGAGACTGAACCACCTTAAAAATCCTATCTTGTGGTTTGCTTATGTGTGTGTGTGCTTTTCTATGTGTTTGTTTTCTTCACTGATATCAACATCAATTCTGTAATTCGTTAATCACCTGCAACTCACTTAGCCAATAGATATTAAATCTGAAAAAAGGGGAAAGATCTATTCACCCCCCCTCTAGATCTATTCAGTCCGTACTCAACATAGCAAACCAGAGACACACGGTCTCTCTTCCTCCAGACCTGGAGGGAACCCCTGGACTTGAATCCACAAGCCCAGAACCGGAGACAAGTCTCCCTTCCTCCAACCCGGAAGGGAAACCTAGAGACCCAAGTCTCTCTTCCTCTGAACACCAGAGGGAAGCACAACCGGAGATAAATCTCTCTTCCTCCAACCCGGAGGGAACCCACAAGCGGCCCACCTGCTTGCTTGCAACCGGAGGTATCAATCTCCCTTCTCCTGAACTAACAGGAGGAACCCCGACCTCTCTACAGAGTATCGGAAACACAGCAAACCAGAAAACAAAGGAAAAATAATAAACGAAAATGACTTCAGCAAAACAGAAAGCTGAAAGATGAAGTGCACAATGTGGCTCTCAACGGAGCTGACTGGCCTAGATTTGATCCACGGTCCAGTAGACGGATCTTCAGGTAAGATCTTCCTTCTTCTTCACGAGCTCTCTCGCTCACTCTCTATCTTTCTTTCTCTTTCTTCTGATCTCCTCTCACTCTCTGCTTCTTCTTCTCTTCACACTCTTCTCGAGCTCTCTACCTCTCTTCTTCTCCTTCTACTCTTCTTCTTTCTCTTTTCTTCTTCTATCTGGATCGTGGCTCTCTGTATACGCTTTTCATCTCGCCAACTCGATCACCTTCATCTGTGGACGAAGGTCTCATATATATAGCAGCAGCAGCATCATCAGCCACGACGTGTGACCTCCACATTTCCAGCCCTAAGAATTCGAACCACGTGACAGTCTCTCAGCAGGCTTTATTCCAACCTCGGATCACGTGCCCTCCTTAAGCTTCACGATCAAAGCACCTGTAAAATAGGGTATCAGATAAGTCATTAGTTTTAAAGAATAACTCTGTATAGACTTATCAGAAGAACAACGTTTTAGAAGAAACCTGGACGAGGTTAGAACGAAACAACACGAGCTAACAAACGGCAACAACACGGAGCCAACACGAAGACAGAATAAGGAAACGACACGAAGTGAAGTGACAAAAACCGTCACGAGTTGAAAACAACACGAAGACGAACACAGAAGTTGACACGGGGTTGAACAAGTAGACGTAAAAGATGACACGAGATTCACTGGAAAATGACACGAGATGGTATACAGAAAGCAACACGAGGTGCTGCAATGTTCTGCACTCAGTGAAACAAAAACGACACGAAGACATGGAGACATCAGTAACCGATACGAGGTGAGGTTACTAAAGCGACAACGACACGCGGTGTGGAAAACACGACACGAAGACCTGAGACGGAGAAACGACACGAAGTCATGGAGACAACAAAGTAATTTTGACACGAAGTCAAAATGACAAGAACCGTCACGAGTTGAAAACAACACGAAGACGAACACAGGAACGACACTAAGTGTAACAGGAACGACACGAAGTAAAAACAGTGATCGACACGGGTTGAAAACAACACGGACTGACAACGACACGAACTGAACAGAACTAACACGTGTTGAAGACAAAAACAACACGAAGACATGATAGGGAAGATGACACGAGGTCAGATACGTCCTACACGAGGAAAGAAGAAAACGACACGAGGTAAGAAAAAAAAGAATCGACACAAAGTGTGGTCAAGGCGAGAAAGACACTAAGTCAAAAACGAAGGACCAACACTCAGACAGAACCATAAAAACAACACGGAGACGTAGACACTAAAACAACACGAAGATGAAGATAAGGGAAACGACACGAGGTCTAACCTCATACAAGCTTTCCTGTTACGCATGGAAATCAACACGAAGTGTTGTAAGCTCATACGGCACGAGATCTTTTCGTGTTAGTGAGGGGAAACAACACGAAAGCTCAAGTACAGAAACAGCACGAAGATTGAGTCAAATCTGATGTACAGACTTGAAGAACAGTCCAAAGTATAGACTTGCACGAGCGAGCTACAGTGCCAAAGTATAGACTTCACGCTGTACAGACTTGGAAGACCAGTGTTGAATGTGTAGACTTGTAGTTTATCATGAAAGAAGGTCAGCGTACAGACTTGCTGTCCTCACAGCAGACGATGTAAACACTTAGCCTATGCAGACCAATGTACAGACTTTGGCGAAGCAAAAGGCTGTATAGACTTGGAGACCCAAAGCCATTGTATAGACTTTGTCTAAGACAAGGCATGAGCTGACGTTGTATATACTTAGCCAATGCAAACCAGTCCGATGTATAGACTTTAAGGAAATGCATGCTTCAGTGCAATGTCTAGACTTGCGATGTGTTCGCCAAATGCACACTACAGTCCAATGTATGGACTTAGACGAATGATGCATGAGACGCTCAATGTATCGACTTTGAGCTTGCTGTACAGTGAATAGACTTAGGACATAAACCCCACGAAGCACTGTATAGACTATGCACATAACATAAGTCTAACATAAACAATATATCAGTTGTACCAGTCACAGTCATGATGCAATCATCAAGGCACAATGTCATGAAAACACTATATCATTGCTATCATCAAAATACAATATCAATCATCAAAACCACAGCAATGAATGAATGCTTTATGCATCAGTTTAACATGTAACAAAACTGAAACATCAAATATGTTAATCTAAACTGAGCAGCAAGATGACTGAACATTTGATAAGCTCATATCAACAACCAATCATCAAAACCATCATCAAAACCACAGGGGCACAATAATCTCCCCCTTTTTGATGATGGCAACACTTTCAATACATTGAGTCATTCTGATGATGTGAGGCATTCTGAGGCATTATTCTCCCCCTTTGACTTCATCAAAAAGAAAAATAATTTGAGAAATTATAGCATGTATAAGAGTTCAGTCAATTTCTCCTCCTTTCAAGAACATGATTCTCCCTTTTTGGCAAACAATATCTCCCCCTTTGATACAAACAAAATAAACCATGGGAAGGGTTAAATGCAAAAATACAGATGCAATAAGTAATGCAATACTCCCCTTAAGTATGTGAATGCAAGGTCACAAATGATATGAACATGATACAGTGTGACAAGGAATGCTCCCCCTGAATAGATGCCAATTGATATGAAATTGATGCAAGACTTGGAATCTCCCCTTCAATAAGTGGAATCTTATGAGATGAAAGAGAAGGAGACCACATGGGCAAACAAGGAGAGGTTCAGGTCAATGAGTCAATACCATGAGCAGAAGAGTTTCAATTAACGGATTTTTCAAGGATGCTCCAAACATAAGAAATTCTGCCAGATCTTCAAGGAGATATCAATCTCATAAATCTAAAGCATAAGTTTTCAAAGTCTTCTATCATAAGGGCTTATGAATGACATTTATTGAACATCATGGTTCAAACGTGATGTATGCATAGTTTATCAATAAAATTCTGTAATGATATCTAAAACCATGGTTTAATAAAAATGAACCAAGCCCTCATATTTATCTTGATTATCCTCCCTTTGTCTTACACAATCAAATCTATTGACTTCTTTCATAATTACATGTACTAGTATTGAAATCAAGCAATTATGAAGTCATATGATTTTGTCTAGGGTTGTAGCAATTTGTTTTTTTTTGGCATCAATATTCAGATATTTCAATTTATTCAACAATTTTCCTTGCTACAAATTTTACGTGCTTTCTAGTTCAGTACACACCTTGTAACTAGAGGATATACCTTGATCAGAGGCCAATATCCCTAAGCCCTTAGTGTGACTAACTGTCATGCCTTATGTAAACAGAGTTAGCATTTACACATCATGACACACTACAGCTCAATTTTTAATGAGTGAATTATATTTCTCAGTGTGCATGCCATTGCTCTGCCTGATTTTCAATGAATTCTCATTTTACAGAGTTAACTAAGGCACCTCATGACACAGTCCTTTGGACTTGTGTTTCTCAGTGACCAATGTCATTGCTCTGACAGATATTACCCTTTAGACATTTCAGAAACATTCATTTGCTTCAAAACAATATTAATCTCATGTACTTAACCAATTAAAGTTATGTATTCAAAAGTGCAGATTTCAGGAGTTTTCACAAGACATAGCATGAAACAGATGGTTAAGATTTATTAAACATGCTTCAGATATTTTTAAGAGATTTTAAAGCCAAACTCATTGAATACATTAAACTTAAACCACATGAGTTATTTCAGTCATTCATAAAAACGTATAATAGAAGATTTTTTAGTTCAAGATTTTCAGATTTATGATCGAGATAGCCTATTGAAATCTTCATGAAAGACTGATAGAATTCTGAAGCCAAATGATACCAATTGATAGGAGAGATACCAATTGTTAAGAGAGATTTTTTGAAGCATAAAGTTTTCAGAATATGATCAAGGTTTGTCAACAAAATCAATAAGAAAGGATATGCTATGAAATTTGACAAATGTATGCATTTGACAACCTATATGCAATGCATTGACTCTCCCTTACAATATGCATTTAAACATACATGCAAATCACATATATGCACTTCAGATGAGTAGAGTTCAGAGGTATCAATTCAGACAATGCTGATGAGGAATGATTATGCAAACACAGAATTAACTTGCTATGCAACATACTGTCCTACATGCAGACTATGCACCAAGGATACATTAAACAAGTATGCAATCAATTCAGGTTTATGCATCCAATTCATGAGCATTTTTAACCCCTTTTTTTTTTCAGATTTTTCAACATATGATGCAGTTCACTGTTTTACGTGAAGACTAGACCCATGGCACTAGGCGGAGGACTTGGTCCAAGGACCACCTCACACATGTCAGTAGCATCCAGACATACTCCATATGCCCTTCAACTTGTTCCATTTAATATACCATGATGATCATGTATGACAATGCAACATAAAGCAGTCCTTCATGCATTGAACAGCATCATTGTCACATGTAATGACAATCAGTCTATACACAATCAGTCCAAGTGTGCATTCAATAACGAGCATGCAATGCATTAACACAAAACACATGCATGGACGCTGAGTCTGTATAGTGCATCAACTGTATATACTAAAGAAGCATTCAAATTCAGTTCAACATATAGTACGAGAAGAGCATCAGATATGCAGAGTTGAATTCAATAGCTGAGTCTTGAATGCAGACTGATCAACTAGACAAGAGAAGATCATACAACAAACAAGTAAATCAACATGGAATTCTCATTTTTCATACTCACAAGTTCAGATAATGAATTTAAAACAGATTTCAGAACTGACCTGAATTGAATCATGGGGTTTTTCTTTTTGAGTGCCTTGGTTGACCCCTTTTATTTCTCCTTCCAAGGCACACCTGCAGCAAGTCAATCAAGTTGATCCTGCAGAGACCCAAGCAGTCTTGGGTCCTGCACTACCCCTATCAGGTTTCTTAGCAGGATAGTCATCAAATTCCAACAGATAGCAATTATTCATGGAATGACCAACCCTTCCACAACATCTACATGACACCACCGAATTAGCTGAAGTATGATGCCTATGTAGATGAGCATCAGTATTTCTTTGATTATCATGAAAATTTTTCTTTCCATAATCAACTAGCCAACAGTTGGCAGCTTTGTGGCCTAGCTTACCACATTCAGAACATATATAAATCTTTCTTTTATATGCAACTTTATTTCTTCCGAAATCATTTTTCTTTGTAGGAAATTTAGCATATTTGAAATTCACATTCCTACCCTGGATATGCCAACAGTCTTTGACTGTGTGGCCATGCTTTCTACAATGAGAACATTGAAGGAAGTTTCTTCTAAACGACCCTGACCAGCATTGTACAGCAACATGTCCTATTTTTTCGCAGTTATAACAATCAATTTTCTTATCCCACGGGACATGCTTTCTAGCCTGATTGTTTTGAGCAGCTGCTAGGTCATCCTTTTCCATCATATTACAATCATGCATCAAATGACCGTGTTTGTGACAGTAGTGACAGATCATTTTCTTTCTAGAGGTATGCGAGTGTGATCAATGTGGATAGAAGAGTTCTTTCTATTTGTTTTCTGTTTTTCATTCTCTTTCTGATTTTTGTACTGAGGTGAGAATGAGGTAGAGGGCTTTTCTTGTTCTGAACTTTTAACGAAAACAGTCTTCAATTTTTCTCCAAAGGCCTTCTCAGCCTTCTTCATGTCTGGACTGTAACCCAGTCCCTCCTTCTGAAAATTCACATTCGCACCAAGGAGCTTATTCAAATTGTCTCTTCCCTTAACAAATTTTGACAAGGAGTTTCTTAGATCTTCAATTTCTCTTTCCAAAGACACAATGTGGTCTTCACACAAAATAAGTTGATTTTGCAATTCATCATTCAGACTCTTCAGAGTCTCATTTTCCTGTGTCAATGTGAATTCAATACTCACTTCATTTTCTTTCAGAATAGATTTCCCTTTTTCAACTGTCAGCCATTTTTCAGAAAAAACAGTATTAAGAACCATTAGCTTTTTATTTTGATCTTTCAAGTAGACATTTTCTTCAATCAGCTTATCTTTTAATTTCTCAATTTCCTTCTTCTGAGTCAGCAGAGAATCATTTTCCTCTTTTAAGGAAGTGATTAAGTTTTCCTATACATTATCATCAGAGTGTACATCTTCAATCAATTCCTTCAATTTAGATTTTAGTTTTTCATTTTCAGCCTTTAGACATGTGATTTCAGCATTTTTCTCTTTTCTTAATTTTCTCTTTCCTGATTTGACTCTTTCATATTTATCTAGAAGATGCTCATGCATGGCAATTAACTCATCATGGCTAGTATCCTCGGTCTCAGAGGTTACCTGGGATGAGGACTCATCTGATTGATCACTCCTTCTTGCCATGAGACATTCTTCTCCCTGTTCCACGTGTGTTGTAGTCACTCTATCAAACATTTCCTTTGCAGTGCTACAATCTGAGAAGGAAGGAAAATCATCAGAACCGATTGCAGCCTTCATTAAATTTAGAGCTCTCACATTATCATCATTTTTTAATTTGTGAACATGAGTCCACTTGGACTTATCCTCAGGAAGTTCAAGTGGACGGTGAGAGATAATCTTCCACAATTGTGGATTAATAGAGTTAACATGCTTGTGCATACGATATAGCCAAAATTTAATATTTGAACTACTGAATAGTGGAGGATGAGCCATGACAGCACAATAGATTAATGCAACAGGAATATTGATGCACTAAAAGCAAATTAGCACCTAAGACCGCAAGATCGATCTGCAGGTCGCTGGACCTTGTATGCAGACACCGCTCTGATACCAATTGTTGGGTTAGGTGCAGTATTCAGAAGGGGGGGGGGTGAATGAATATACCCTATTTAAGAACCTTCACCCAATTAAAAATATGATGCTCACTAACTATCTAGAATGCTAACTAGACAGATATATCAAGTCTGAAAGACTAATTAGCAGTAGCGGAATTCAACAAACAGACAGTGAGCAACCAAAGCAAAGCGCACCTAAGTATTCATTCAAACCATTCTTTCACTCAAATAAACTTTCGCTCACTCAACAGATTAAACACTCAGAACAAGATCTGATTAAATCATTTAATGAACCTGTGATCAAACACTTGGAGCGCCCCTATGCAAACATCTAGCGGAAGCAAAAACATATAGAGAAATCAAACCACTGCACAGAGGTTTTTAGGTGGTTCGGTCCAGCAGACCTACATCCACCCCACACTCAAACCGAGTGTGGCTACCACTAGCTCACGCTAGAAACAGCAGACTCAGTCTGTAACAAATGCTGCCAAACAGCTTGACCAGGGGAACAGCCTCCCCTCTTCCTCCCAACCGGAGGGAACCACTAGTGACACCAGTCACTAGCAAACCAGAGACACACGGTCTCTCTTCCTCCAGACCTGGAGGGAACCCCTGGACTTGAATCCACAAGCCCAGAACCGGAGACAAGTCTCCCTTCCTTCAACCCGGAGGGGAAACCTAGAGACCCAAGTCTCTCTTCCTCTGAACACCAGAGGGAAGCACAACGGGAGATAAATCTCTCTTCCTCCAACCCGGAGGGAACCCACAAGCGGCCCACCTGCTTGCTTGCAACCGGAGGTATCAATCTCCCTTCTCCTGAACTAACAGGAGGAACCCCGACCTCTCTACAGAGTATCGAAACACAGCAAACTAGAAAACAAAGGAAAAACAATAAACGAAAATGACTTCAGCAAAACAGAAAGCTGAAAGATGAAGTGCACAATGTGGCTCTCAACGGAGCTGACTGGCCTAGATTTGATCCACGGTCCAGTAGACGGATCTTCAGGTAAGATCTTCCTTCTTCGTCACGAGCTATCTCGCTCACTCTCTATCTTTCTTTCTCTTTCTTCTGATCTCCTCTCACTCTCTGCTTCTTCTTCTCTTCACACTCTTCTCGAGCTCTCTACCTCTCTTCTTCTCCTTCTACTCTTCTTCTTTCTCTTTTCTTCTTCTATCTGGATCGTGGCTCTCTGTATACGCTTTTCTTCTCGCCAACTCGATCACCTTCATCTGTGGACGAAGGTCTCATATATATAGCAGCAGCAGCAACATCAGCCACGACGTGTGACCTCCACATTTCCAGCCCTAAGAATTCGGACCACGTGGCAGTCTCTCAGCAGGCTTTATTCCAACCTCGGATCACGTGCCCTCCTTAAGCTTCACGATCAAAGCACCTGTAAAACAGGGTATCGGATAAGTCATTAGTTTAAAGAATAACTCTGTATAGACTTATCAGAAGAACAGCGTTTTAGAAGAAACCTGGACGAGGTTAGAACGAAACAACACGAGCTAACAAACGGCAACAACACGGAGACAACACGAAGACAGAATAAGGAAACGACACGAAGTGAAGTGACAAAAACCGTCACGAGTTGAAAACAACACGAAGACGAACACAGAAGTTGACACGGGGTTGAACAAGTAGACGTAAAAGATGACACGAGATTCACTGGAAAACGACACGAGATGGTATACAGAAAGCAACACGAGGTGCTGCAATGTTCTGCACGCAGTGAAACAAAAATGACACGAAGACATGGAGACAGCAGTAACCGATACGAGGTGAGGTTACTAAAGCGACAACGACACGCGGTGTGGAAAACACGACACGAAGACCTGAGACGGAGAAACGACACGAAGTCATGGAGACAACAAAGTAATTTTGACACGAAGTCAAAATGACAAGAAGTAAAAACGACACGAAGATGAAATTGAAATCAACACGGGTGAAGACAACATGAAGACGAAACAGGAACGACACTAAGTGTAACAGGAACGATACGACGTAAAAACAGTGATCGACACGGGTTGAAAACAACACGGACTGACAACGACACGAACTGAACAGAACTAACACGTGTTGAAGACAAAAACAACACGAAGACATGATAGGGAAGATGACACGAGGTCAGATACGTCCTACACGAGAAAGAAGAAAACGACACGAGGTAAGAAAAACAAGAATCGACACAAAGTGTGGTCAAGGCGAGAAAGACACTAAGTCAAAAACGAAGGACCAACACTCAGACAGAACCATAAAAACAACACGGAGACGTAGACACTAAAACAACACGAAGATGAAGACAAGGGAAACGACACGAGGTCTAACCTCATACAAGCTTTCCTGTTACGCATGGAAATCAACACGAAGTGTTGTAAGCTCATACGACACGAGATCTTTTCGTGTTAGTGAGGGGAAACAACACGAAAGCTCAAGTACAGAAACAGCACGAAGATTGAGTCAAATCTGATGTACAGACTTGAAGAACAGTCCAAAGTATAGACTTGCACGAGCGAGCTACAGTGCCAAAGTATAGACTTCACGCTGTACAGACTTGGAAGACCAGTGTTGAATGTGTAGACTTGTAGTTTATCATGAAAGAAGGCCAGCGTACAGACTTGCTGTCCTCACAGCAGACGATGTAAACACTTAGCCTATGCAGACCAATGTATAGACTTTGGCGAAGCAAAAGGCTGTATAGACTTGGAGACCCAAAGCCATTGTATAGACTTTGTCTAAGACAAGGCATGAGCTGACGTTGTATATACTTAGCCAATGCAAACCAGTCCGATGTATAGACTTTAAGGAAATGCATGCTTCAGTGCAATGTCTAGACTTGCGATGTGTTCGCCAAATGCACACTACAGTCCAATGTATGGACTTAGACGAATGATGCATGAGACGCTCAATGTATCGACTTTGAGCTTGCTGTGCAGTGAATAGACTTAGGGCATAAACCCCACGAAGCACTGTATAGACTATGCACATAACATAAGTCTAACATAAACAATATATCAGTTGTACCAGTCACAGTCATGATGCAATCATCAAGGCACAATGTCATGAAAACACTATATCATTGCTATCATCAAAATACAATATCAATCATCAAAACCACAGTAATGAATGAATGCTTTATGCATCAGTTTAACATGTAACAAAACTGAAACATCAAATATGTTAATCTAAACTGAGCAGCAAGATGACTGAACATTTGATAAGCTCACATCAACAACCAATCATCAAAACCATCATCAAAACCACAGGGGCACAACAACTGGTTGACTTTTGACTTGGGTGACTTCATGACCTATGAGTCATCCTTAAAAGCTATTCTGTCAATTTATCATAAACATCAAGATTATATCATCAAGGATGTAAACATAATGAGGCATAATATTTGTCATCATCAAAACTCCAGAACCACAGGGGACACAACAATCTCCACAGTAGCGGCTGGATCCTCACCTGGCAAATGACATCATAAAGCCAGTCAATATTGGCGTCCCCACAACTATACAATGAAAGGGCTATGCCCTCCACAGCGATTCAGTACTTACCCAAGCCATCCTGGGTCGCAGCGGGCTCCTGCCCGTCAACAGATGGGGGCACCTCACCTCACATCTCGGAGGGAGTTGCAGTCTCTGATGTCCCGGCCACCTCTGCATGACGCCAACAACTATGTCAACTCTCAAAATCAAGTACATCCATAAACACAACGTGCTCAGTCCCAGAATTATTTACATGGCTGAGCATCCTTTGAAGCCTTCCATGGCTCAAAATCGGGGAAGGTCTCAACATTGGGGGCGGTCTCGTCCATTATACGAAGAAGCCCCTCCATATCTATCTCATAATCGACCCCCTTGTCAGGAAGTGGGTCGACCTCCTGAGGCGGTGAGAAGGCTGCATCAGCCCCGATCTCCAGTGGCACTGTGAAAAGAAAACCCAATCACACAGGGTTAGCCGATCGTCAAGGTTGAACCAATGAAAAGCAAACGGGCGGATACAACACTTACTCAGAGCCGGTTCTGCCTCAATATGCTCCCTGGCAGCGGGTCCCCGAGAGGACTCACCAACCTCCCTGACTCCGGTCTCCACTCGGGGGCGTTTCCTCCAGGGCTGGAGGGCCCCATCACCATCCCTAGAAGACATCCCCGTGGAGGGGTGATCCCTGTCCACCGCAGAACCTGCCGATAAACACAACCACACAAGATCTCTCAGCCAGGTACACTAGGAAACAACAAAGTGGGGACAACAGGCTAATGAAGAGGTCCTACCTGAAGCCACAAAGGGGGTTAGTGGCAGAGGAACCAACTGCTCCGGCTTCAAGCCCACGACCCGTGCGGCCTTCGCGACCGCTTCCTTCATGTCCCTCAGAGTGTAGGCGCACTCGATAAGGGACACGAGCTCTACGGGTCCAGCTGACCCGATCCCATGGGTGATATGACGCCTCCAATTGTCGAACGCCATGTCTGCAAAGCTCCCCTCAGGGAGCACTCGATCTAGTGAGCCCCTCTGTTCGAACCCGCAGTCAGCTAGAAACTGGGTCCACCAAGTCCTCGACATCCCGGGTCAAGACGGCCTCGCTCCAGTACCTCAAGGCGCCGCCTGCACCTGCCGAAGGGGCTTCAATGCCCCATTGTCACTCTGCCCCGCAGACAGTGAGCCTCGGCTCCCCCGGGGCGCCTGCTACACCAGCCGCTCCACCTCCCAGTGGATCCGAGAGAAGCGAGTCCGCAGGAACCCGCCATCTAGTGCGATGAGGGGTAGATCCTCCCTCAGGAGGTGGGTCTCCTCAGCTTTCCAGACCGCCGAGGCCTTCTGCCTATACGGGTGGCTGTGCTCGAACCACCACCTGGCATAGTGGACGTCGAACCATCCCCTGCGTCCCGGCGCAAGTGTCGGCAGTCGCTCCGACTCTCAGCGACAGTAGAAGTCCCACCACGCCGCGGCTAGCAAATGTGTGTGCCGGTCTCTGTACTGATGACCCACCAAAGGGAACTCCTGGTTCAGCGGGATCCCCTGGTCGTACCTGTAGTTTTGAGCAAACCTATGCGGGTGATACGGCTCTAATAAGCTTGTCACGGATCGGTGTAGAGGTAGCACCGCTGGCCAGGTGCTCATCGCCCACTCTATGTACAATCTTGTGTCCGGCTCCTGCTGATAAGGAAGGGCGCAAGCCGCCCCGCCATTCGAAGGCACCAGAATCAGGTGGGAGTCCCTGGTGGCACTGTCAAAGGGAACACCCTCCTCGCCCCTGCCGGGCAAGTAACACAAGACTCTCCTGGCTTCCTCCAACTGCACGATTGCATCCTCGTCCGACTGCCCGGTGAAGCTAAACAACAATGGTGCCGCCTGGTTCGTCACGGACCCGCGAGACACCAACCCTGGAAATAGTAGGCCAGCCCACGCACTGAGGTAGTGGGTCGGCAGAAGTAGGCTCCGCTCGCGTGGCGCCGGGTGCGCCGCCAGTACCCCCAGTCCATGGTAAACATTGGCTAGAGCCACCGGGGCTAAGGCCAGCCTCCATCCCTCTGCCAGTTGGCACGCAGGGCACAACAGCTCCACCCTCAACTGGCCATCCTCCCCGTGGGGGACCACGAACGTCGCCAACCAGTATGCCAAGTACGCGGCCAGGTAGGTCACGTCTGGCAGTCTATGGGGGTTCCACCCCTCCTCTGGTGCGTAGATATATCTCGTATATGTCAGAAAACGTAGCTCCACCTCTGTGTACTCCTCCCAAGGGGTATGGTCCCTCGCGAACTCCTGGTGAAAGCAAAAAGGTCCGTTGTAGAAGTGGCGGACCCATGCGTTCAGCGGCACCCTGGGAGTCTACGCTGCCCTCTCTTTCCCAGCCAAGGCTAGGTCCCTCCAGGTCTTCAGTAAAAGTCGGTAGCTATAAGAAACCCGGTATCTCCCATGTCCGTCAGTATGGCTACGATGGAGATCATCCAGTACTACCTCCTCGTACCCCTTGCCGTTGATCGCCAGCCCAGAGATCCTGTACAGAGACCACATATCTAATGAAGTCTCTCCCTCAGCCGTTGCCACAGTGTTCCACTTGCGGTTGAAGCGCTCTGCCAGTGCATGTAGAAGACCCGTGTAGCAGGGGTACCCATACAAAGCCGCAGTCACTGCATATCTGATATCAGCCCAGTCCAACAGCACCCAGTAGTGGTGTACTATGGCCATCAACCACTCAGTAGCTCCCTGGGGGTATCTGTGTGATGAAATAATCGCCCAGCGACCATACCAGCTAACGTCAATCTGTCGCAGTATCCCGGATAGAAGGCTGTGGTCGTCATAGCCTTCCCTGGCATACTCCAGCCATGATGGCTCAAATACTAACCCGGGACTACCCTCTGTCTCTGCCCGGTGGTGCCTGTGCAAATCCCAGAAAGCGGGACCTGTCACTCGAGCGCGGACTCCGAACTAGTCCACCCGGTTGAAGAAGCCCAGGCACTCGGCACTGGGAAACTGACTCTGCCTCCAGTAGTCCACAGAGAAACTCGGAAAGTCACAAAGGACGATTCCGTGCAAACTATCTCGGTCCACCAAGATCGCCCGCTTCAGTCGACAATGGGCTCCAGCAACCCGAGAGTCACTCTCCTCCATGCCTGGTGGGACAAAGCGCCCGATGAACTCAAACAAGTGACGGTCCAAAGGGAACTCCACGGGGTAGCCGCTGCTGTGATCATAAGTGTAAAGCCCGCCCGCCTCCGACACGCGGGCTAGCTCCACAACCCCAACCCCGCTGCCGCGCTCTCCAACGGGGCCCTCTGCCACAGTCGTGTTCCCCCAATCGAGGTACTCCACATTAGCCACAGTAATGACGGGTGGACCCAAAGGAGGCATGGGCCGCTCGGTCCTCCTCACCCAGTGGTCCTCCTCCCAGACCACGCGCCTCGGGACCCTCTCGTCCCTACCAAATTGTGCCATAGCTGCAAGACATAGCACCAAAAATGGTTAGCATGCCAGAAATTCAACACACGCAATACAATATAGCACAAGTATACGAAGCGTCAAAGTGCAACTATAACAACTCAGAAGGAGAGGTTCACGGGCCGTATGCCCTCGTCTCCGCCTCCGACGGACGACCCGTGGGGGGCATTTGTTGTACCCAGACAGTTTCTCCAGCAAAATATCCAGAAATAAGGGTTCAGGAATTTTCTCGAACACCTTCAAGGCACGGGCTACCCGGCCCCTCCGAAAACCCAGTGGGCCCAACCAACGGCCTCGACCTGCTAGCCGAGGTATACGGTGGCACTAGCAATCAGTCGGGACCACTCCCGACTCCTAAGTTGCGGACTTTGCCCGCCTTCTATACGACCACCCGGGCCATCCCGGGGGCAATCCGGCTATAAGCCACGCCACGTGACACCCAGTGAAAAGGACAGGGGCCTACTTCAGAACACCTTCTTTCAACCCTCCAAGGTCAAAGGGAGACCCAAATAGGTCAACCACAGGCTCGGGAGGCCCGCAGTACGCGTGTACAGCTCACACACGTGTGCTCGGCATTCTGCCGAACACCTTGTGGGCGCACATGTTTCAACCCTTCTACGCTAACCCATGGGCTACCCCGTGGTTCCAATACACTAATTTGGTTCTACAATGACCCCCCAGCAAGTCGGGGCCACCCCCGACCCTCAGACACGTGGCAATATGCCACTCAACTTTAGCTCTCGGACCAACCCGAGGCTACTCTGCCAACCCACTATACAACATGGCACGTAGTACGAGGATGGGCCCGTATACCCAAGGTGCCTCCTCCCAGCCTCTATGGACTTCTACCCTTGGCCCTAGGCCAAATCCAAGGCCCGTCGATCACCTACACGGCCCATTCGGCAACCCAGGGTCTATCGGGCACTAACTCGAACACCTTACGAGCGGCTACTACGACTCGAAGAACAACGGCCCCCATGGGCCCCCTCGATATCCCAGAACTCTGCGTCCTTCAAAGGACGTCCCTAGAAGATGAAAGTAGACCCCTGGGGGCCATCCCTAGAGGTTGCGGCTCGCCCGGGGCCAGTTCACCCAAGGCATGGCCGCACCCCCGAAGAGGGAAAACTCCCTGGGAGCCGCGCCCTCTCCTCAGCTCGGAGGCCCGATGGCACTAACCAGTCCCAGTTCGTGCAAATTTCTAATCCCACTGTCCGAGGTTCATGCAAAGTTCGTTCGTCATACCCGTACGTGAAAGAATTCACGAAGACGGAGCTCGGGATTACGTCGAGTCACACACGTCAATCCCTCGATCTTCGCGCACAGGCAGCCAGTCAACCAGTCCAAGCCAGTATCCTTTGTCTTCTTGCGTTCAAATTGAGTCGAGGTGGGGCTAATTTTAACACAAAAATCCAATTTTATAGAGGTGGGGCCACTCCCCCCTCTCTCTACAACCCAGTCCGCCCAAACCCCCCTTGGGGAGGGGTTTAGGCGGACCAGCCTGGGCTCCCAGGCTGGTATGCCTAAACCCCTTGGGTAATAAAAAAAGATTTTTAAAATAAAAAAAGGGGACCCATTTGGTCCCCCCAAACCCCCCGGGGAGGGGTTTAGGCGGACCAGCCTAGACCCCCAGGCTGGTCCCCCTAAACCCCATCAAAAATCAAAACAAAAAGTTATTTTCCCTCCGAAGAGGGGTTTAGGCGGACCAGACCAGCCCATGGGGTTGGTATGCCTAAACCCCCCCTAGAGGAGGGGTTTAGGCGAACCAGACCAACCCCTTGGGCTGGTCTGCCTAAACCCCTCCGCTCCGTTACACACACAAAAACACACAAAGAAAATACTAATAAAATAAAATAAAAATACTATTTGGGGGGTTTACCCGGACCAAGTTGAACCTGTTGTGTCCCCTATGGTTCTGGAGTTTTGATGATGACAAATATTATGTCTCATTATGGTTATATTTATATCATTGATGATATGATCCTGATATATTATGAGAAATATCAGAACATGTTTAAGAATGACTCACGGGTCATGAAAAGGAAGTCAACCCAAGTCAAAGTCAACTCAGTGATGGGTAAGGTCAATTCACAGTCAGATCAGGTAATGCTTGCACCTTCATACTGAAACATGTCATTTTATCAAACAGTTTGTATTCATGAGCCTTCACGTTCATTTTGGTCACAAACCCTAGTCTTGATAGTAACTTACTGATGAATCATGCTTAGCTGTTGGTGCTTTCATTCTTCAAGTTTATCTATTCAGTATGGTCCATGTGGTCCATGCTATTTCATAGACCAAGTCATAGTCAGTGCATGCAGTGTCTCGCTCATTATCTTGCTCGGTGCAACTCTCGTTTAGTTCTGCACCTAACGCGTAAGTGCTTGCCTCGGTGCAAGTCTCTGTTCATGCCCACATTCTGTCGATTAGCCTCTTTCTCGGTGCATCCAAATGCATCAAGCCTTTCTTGACTCGGTGCAAGCTTTGTCTTGCATCTCACTCTAATTAAGCTCATCTCTGACCGGCATCTCGGTGTAGATCTTGCTTGGACAGCCTAACCTAGTTCGGTGCAATTCTTGTTTTTGCTTACCATCATCTCGGTGCAACTCTAGCTTGGACCGCTAATCCAAGTCGGTGCAGGTCTTATCTTGCGCCACTTGAACAAAGCTCGTGCATGTCGTGCATTTTACGTCTCTGCATCGGTGCAACAATTGAGTCGGTACATATCCTGTTTATTGCACACCCACATATAGGGTCGGTGCAGTCTGTTTTGCTACATAAAGTTTGTGCATGTTTGTCCTATGCATCCCTTAAGAACTCAGTGCATAAACCATACTCTGTCCTTTCTCTTGCATGGAATAAGTTCGTCTGCAAATGAAAGGCACATGATCCGAGGAAAGGAACTCTCTATTCCTCAACATGTGGACCAATGAAATTTCAGTAGGGTTCTGCTGCTTGATCCATACGAAGCCCCTGTTCCTATATAAAGCTACATTACCCTTCGAAGAAGAAAGAGAGTGCTGAAAAAGGGTGCCGCTAGAGCCCATCTGAAAAAGAGTGCATCCAGCAGAAGAAGAACCCAATCGAGAAAAGAAAAGAGTGAGGCGCAAGAATGGAAGAGAGTGGGAGCTGAGAGAGAAGAAGAAGAAGAACCAGTGAGTGAGCTGCAAGAAAGAAAGAGAAAGAAGGAGAAATGAGTTGAGAAGAGAATAGAGAAGGGTAGAGAGAGTCTTTCCTGAAGATCAGAGTTGTATTGGCCTCTGGATCAAATCCAAGCCAAGTTGCTCCCTCGGAGCTATTTTTGTTCTTGTTTCCGTTTCTATTTTTCGTTTGATCTTTCCATCTTCCAGTAGTGTTTTTTTTCCGATTCTCTGGTTTGAGGTCGAGGCTCCTCCTGGGTGTTCAGGAGAAGGGAGGATTGGTCCTCCGGCTGTGGGCAACTGGGTGTTACTCACTGGGTTTCCTTCTGCTGCTGCAGGAGAAGGGAGAGTTGGTCTCTCCAGTCACTGGTGGTGGTGTGCCACTAGTGGGTTCCCTCTGGTTTAGAGGAAGGGAGACTGGTGTCTTCAGTTACTAGTGACGGGTTATCACTAGTGGTCCCCTCCGGTTTGGAGGAAGGGAGGTTAGCCTCCGGTTCTAGTTCTGTGGGCTGCAGAACCTGGTTGAGGGATTTGTCTCCCTCGGTTATCAAGCTATTAGGCAGCGTCTTGTTTGCAGACTGAGTCTGCGTCTTGCATTTTGCAGGGGAAGCCTCAATCAGGTTAGAGTGAGGGGTGGATGTAGATCTGGGGTCTCAGATCGAACCGCCTAAAAAATTCTGTGCTGTGGTTTGCTTCATGTGATTGCTCCTTATCTTCTTCCCCCCTCTTCACAGGTTGTGGTGTGATCTGTTTCAGCTTTCCACACTTATAGTTTGCCAAGTGTTGGTGCTGTGTCTTATGTGGACTCTTATATCTTAGTGTCTTTCGTGCATTAGTTTTGCATCTGGTTCTTATAGTGAAGCTGATTTATTTTATTGGGCAAAATTTTTGAATAGATCCCTTCACCCCCCCTTTGGATCTATTCCTGAGCGCCACCGTATCTATCAATTGGTATCAGAGCGGTTACTCTCTCATCGGATCCAACGATCCGTAGTAGATCCTACAGCTTCTTTGGTGCATAACTGAGCGAGCTTTGCTTGTTGTTTTGAACTGTTTGTTGATTTGCCTTCATGGCTCATCCACCGGTTTTCAATGGCTCCAATTTTAATTCATGGTTTACCAGTCTGCGCAGCTATGTCATATCAGATGACCCTGATCTGTGGAAGCTAATTTCACACGGTCCACACAGATTACCAAAGAAAAGGTCCAAATGGACAGAAAGTCATAGATCGAAGTGTGATGAAAATCAGAAAGCCTTGGACTTAATGAAAGCAACCACTAACAAGGCTTTCCACTCTTATTTTCATGATTGCAGGTCAGCTAAGGACATCCTGAACAAACTGAAGATTGCCTGCCGTGAAAAGGAAAACCAAAAATGCATGATGGCTGAAGGGAGCAATGAAAGCAATGATGAAGAAGAGGTAAACAATCCTTTCGCTAGCTTTACTTTAGAGGACTGGGAAGATGCATATGCTAACTTGCTAAAATCTTTTGAAAAACTAAGAAAGAATAATAAAACCTTGAAAAAGAAGTTAAACAATCTTGAGAATGCTAACTCTACTGGTGAGGACAATAAAATTTTGAAAATAGAAAATGAGATATTCAGAAGACAATTAACAGATTTTGATGCCATTACTTCAAAATTGGAACATTTCAAGTCTGAGAACGAAAAACTCAAAAACCAGTCCAAGGAATCTGAACATAAATCAATGAAGCTTGAAAGTGAAAATAGATTGATTTCTGAAAAATTGGAGGCTGATAAAGCAATAAATTTAGAGCTTCAGAAAAACTTTGACAAACTTCTATCAGAAAATCAACAAGAAGTGTTTAAAGAATGTCAAAATTCTCTAAGTGATTTGGTGTTTGATGATGCTCTCCAGGAACAAAACAGTAAACTGGAAGAGGAAATTGACAAGCTAAAACACCTAAACACAACTCTATCTGAAAGACTAGTCACACTTGAGAAAGGTAAATGCGTGAGCATGGATAGCTCTAATGAGTTGCAAAATGCTGAACATGAAATTGAAAGTTTAAAAACTGTTAATCAAATGTTGAATGAAAATGCTACATCTTATGAAGAGAAGATAGCTGGATATGAGATCCGTGTCTCAGAACTTGAAACTTAAATTTCTGACTTAAACAAATCTCTGGAAAAATTTGTGAGTGGATAAGATAATCTAGACAAGCTCCTTGGCTGTAAGGTGAACTTCCAACGTGAGGGTCTTGGTTTTAACCTAGCTAATAAAAAGGTCTTTGACAGTCAGCTCCACACTTCCTTTGTGTGTAGTTCTGAGCCAAATAGCACATTCAGTGCACCTACCTTCCAATTCAGTGCTTAGAAAAACCAAAAACCCACTGTCAGTCCCAAACCTGTAGAACAAACTCAAACAGTGAAAAAGAATGAAAATCCACAGAAAAAGAATAAAAACACTCCTGTTGGCACAAAGAATGCTGCACACAAGTCACATGCACCTCCACACATTCATGCAAAGAAAACTTCATGTCATTATTGTGAAAAAATAGGTCATGTGATGCACAATTGTTATATCCTAAAATCTGATGAATTGAATTTTCATAAAGGTATGAAGAAAATAAAAAATTTAGGAAATTCACATGTGCACATTACTAAAAGGTCATTCAAGAATCAGTTTGCCCAGAAAAGGTAATTCAGATGTTTCCACTGTGGTAGATCTGGTCATGCAATTCATGGCTGTTGGTTTGGGAAAGAGAACGAGTGTAAGGCTTTTAGGAGGAACATTGTTCCTAGAACTCCTCTAAAGAGACCTTATTGCAATGCATGTGGTAAGTCCGGCCATACAGTTGAGCACTGTTGGCATGCTCAAGGGAAGAAGTTTAATTATCAATATGTTAAGTTCCCTGTAAGTAGAAACTGTTCTGTTAGGAATGAATTTGCATGTGAAAGAAAATATCATGCGTGCTTTAAGTGTGGAAAGTCAGGCCACAGAGCTATGGATTGTTGGCTGACTGAAAATAAAAGAAGAAATGTCCATGTAAACAACAGAGAATTTCATTCATATGCACATAGATTTCATGCTTATATTAATGTACACAATAAGAATAGAAATTCTATTGTCTCATGTGATTACTGCGGGCAGGTTGGGCATTCTATGAATAATTGTCCTTTAGTGATGCTTGATGATATGAAAGCCGAAAGATTGTGGAAAGCACCTATCAGAAGTGTTACTAACCATGTAGGACCCAAGATGTCTTGGGTACTTAGAAACACAAAATAAGATCTGTGCTTTGCAGGAATGCCTTGGGAATGAGGAATAAAAGGGGGTCAAATAAACCAAGGCATCCAAAGTTCGGTAAAACCCCACCTCTGTTGGTAGACACTTGAGCTTTTGATAACTTTGTTTAGATATTTGCATATCATGTTTGATTTATTAATCAAAAATTTCATGCATACAATTTCTCATTTGCATCTATGCTTGGCATTAAAATCTCTCAATAAAAATGATGTGTTATGTGTGCAACAATTTAACTGAAATTGGTGCTTGCATACTAAAATCTGAATTGATTGGAACTGATTGAAAATGAATTACACATCATAAAACTAAAAAGCTGAATTGAATGAATTCATTGCTTGCACGATGTCTCATGCTTAAAATGTTCACCTGCACATTTGACATGCACATGTATTCACAATTGCATATAAGTAGCATATTGTCAGCTTAAGATGCATATAGAACTGCATCTGCATTGGATTGTCATGCATGACTCTTGGTATATAAATAGTGAGATACTAAAGGGAAAATGAATTCTGTCTGGAAGTTCTTGCTATGTGTAAGGTGGTCTTTAGACCAAGTCCTCCGCCTGGTACCATAGGTCAATGTTACACGAAGAGCTGTCTAAATGTTCATGGGCATATGTCATAAAAATTCCATACATAAATTTCATTGCATCCATTGTTCTTAGATTTTAGTCATACAATGCATGTTGTCATGGCGAGTTGTATACCAAGGAAACAATGTGATCATTGCATATGTTTAATGCAGTTAGCTCACTGCACTTGCATTTTCTGGTTAGAAGTGTTGACACTTTGAGTCGATATTAATTGACAAATGTTCTTTTTTTTTTTTGCTGATAAAACCCCTCAACCAGAACAGTCTAGTCATTGCATGTGATACATTCATGTGATTTTTTTTACATACATTGATTGCTAGCTCATGCATACATGCAGGGGGAGCACATATCATATTCTTGAAATTGCATGTCTGTTATCTGAACCTTGCATCATATTTTCATAATTGTCTACCCTGGTAAACTGAAATTCCTATCTCCAGTTTGAGCTGGCATCATGGCTTGATTAACACTTTGTGCTATACGTAAAATCCATCTCATCTCCTTGGTTCAACTGCCATCAGCTTTTATCACTTATTCTATATGTTGAATTGATTGCTCCTGAAAAAGTTTCTACCTTCCCTGGAAATTTCAGGAAGATTTCTTTGTGCATATCTTGATCATAAATCTGAAAAATAAACTTTAAAAGGAAACTTCTATTATATAGGACTATGAATGTCTGAAATTTTCAGCCGGTTGAAGTTTCATGTATGTCTTGTGTTTGTTTATGAACATATCTTGAAAATATCTGAGTTAGTCTTAATAAACTTTAACCAACTTTTTCACGTTATGTCTTTTAAACTCTTCTGAATTCTGAAAATTCTGAAATCATGATATTCCTTGACTGATATGTATGAAAGAAGTATTATTTTTAAACATATGAGAATCTGGAACATGTCTAAGGGTAAATCTAGTAAGAGTAATGTCTTTGGTCATTGAGAAACACATCCCACTCATCAAAGAAATGAGTTGAGGTGTGTCATGAAGTGCCATAGTTAACTCTGCTTAAAAAAAATTGATTGAAAAATCTGGCAGAGCAATGGCATGCACACTGAGAAATACATCTCACTCATCAAAGAAATGATTTGTAGTGTGTCATGAAGTGTAAATGCTATCTCTGTTCTTATGAAGCAAGACAGTTAGTCCTTCCAAGTGCTTAGAGATACTAGCATCTAAACAACGTGTATCCTCTAGTTACAAGGGTGTACTAAACTCAAGTGCTCATGAAGATTGTTATGAAAATTGTTGCTGATCTAGTGTATCATTTGAAAATGTTTGCAAAAAAAAATTTTATTGGAACCCTTGACAGAAACAACTGTTTATCTTATGTGTTTAACCTCAATACTATTGATTGCATCTCTTAAGGGAATCTTTGAAATTGAGTGAGTAAGAAAGAAGAAGGTTAAACAAGACTTTCAATATGAAAGCGTGGTTCACTTTTATTAAGAAAACTGATTTCAGATATGAGTACAGAAAGCGTATGAACAAGCCTTGCATACATCATATTCTGATCTGACTAGTCAATGAAGAATCATTCATAAATCTCTATAATAGAAGAGTCTGAAACACCTGTTTAATCAGATTTATGAAATTGATATCCCATTGAAAACCTTTCTCATTGATTCTGAATGCTTGCTTTCTCAAATTGGACTCCACTATTTTAGACCTAATTGTTGACTTCTTTATGTACTTGCTTTATCTATCCATAATTACCCCTATGCTTCATTCCAATTTCTGTCCGTCTAAGGGGGATAATTTTTGCATGTCCCTGTGGTTCAATGATCATTCATTTCATTCCACCCCTCCTGCTCTGTCATATAGGAGAGTATCTTGTCAGGGGGAGTTTTAGATGTCAGTAACTCAGTTTGCATAATAGCTCCTATATAATCTCCTTCAACAGTCAATGATCATTCAATTCTTTTTGATGTTGTCAAAGGGGGAGAACTTTTGTAAGTCATTGAGTCATCATTTGCATTATCAATTGTAACTCTTGTCAGATGTTGCACACATGGTGCTTTACATGCTCATTTCTGACAGAGCAATTCTATTGTGAATGTTCATGCACATTCATATTTCATACTGATATTTCATAATCATCATGATGAATCTATTGCAATGACTCATAATATTGCCATCATCAAAAAGGGAGAGATTGTTGTGTCCCCTGTGATTCTGGAGTTTTGATGATGACAAATATGTTAGGATGTAAGGCCCGGATACAGAGGGGGGTGAATGTATCCCTCTACAAATATAGCCTAATTAAAACTATAAAGCTCAGTTATGCAGAATTAAAACTGTTGCAGAAATAAACTGAGGAAACTTAGAAGGATCAAAGCAAGACAACAACTCAAGAAGCCCTCAAACGATCCTAAGCAAGCATCTAATGCGCAGCAGTTAAGTGAACATATAAGAAGATCAAACCACAAGGGACACTAGGATTTTTAGGTGATTCGGTCAACAGACCTACGTCCACCCCTCACTCCAAACCAGAGTGAGGCTTCCACTAGTAACACTAGCACAGCAGACTCAGTCTGCAACAAATGCTGCCACACAGCTTGACCAGGGGATCAACCTCCCCTCTTCCTCCCAACCGGAGGGAACCACTAGTGACACCATTCACTAGCAAACCATAGACGCAAGTCTCTCTTCCTCCAGACCAGGAGGGGACCTACAAGTAGCAACACTACCTGCACCCGAAGACCCAAGTCTCCCTTCCTCTGAAGCTCAAAGGGAAGCACAAGTGACACTAAGTCACCTGCAAGCCAGAGGTCTCGGACCTCTCTTCCTCCCAACCGGAGGGACCCCTGGACTTGAAACCACAAGCCCAGAACCGGAGGACGAGCCTCCCTTCCTCTAACCAGAGGGAACCCACAAGTGACAACCTGTCACTTGCAACCCGGAGATCAGATCTCCCTTCTCCCGAACCAACAGGAGGAACCCGACCTCAGTCTAGAGGATCGGAAGAACACAGTAAATCAGATCAAATAAAAAGGAAAAATAAGAAACGAAAATAACACAGCAAACACAAGCTGTAAATGAAAGAACATCAGATGTGGCTCTCATGGAGCTGACTGGCATGGATTTGATCCACGGTCCAGTAGACAGATCTTCAGTAGCTTCTTCCTTCTTCTCCACGAACTCTCTCTCTCTCTATCTCTCTTTCTTTCTCCTCTACTCTCCTTCTCGAGCTCTCTCTTTCTCTATCTCTCTTTCTTTCTCCTCTGCTCTCCTTCTCGAGCTCTCTCTTTCTTTCTCCTCTGCTCTCCTTTTCTCTCACGCTGTTCTCTCCTTCTTCTCTGCAACTCTTTTTCTTCTGCCGGCTCACTCTTCTTCTATTTCTTCTTACTTCTGCTCAAGGCTTCAGTCCTTCTACTTCGATCACTCTTCATCTGAAGACGAATACTCATATATATAGCAGCAGCAGCAGCTGCTGCCCCGGCGTGTGACCTCCACATTTCCAGCCCTAAGTATTCGGACCACGTGGCAGCATCCAGCAGGCTGTCAGTCCATGTGTCATCATCTGGTCAGGCCTTCCAGCCTCGGATCACGTGCCCTCCTTAAGCTTCACGAGCTTTTTTGAGCACCTGTCGGACAGAGTATCGGATTATCAACTTGGTGTCGACACTTTGTAAAATGAAATGCATTGTATAGACTTGTGAAAGCGCATGCATTGTACAGACTTAGTGAAAGGGAATGCATGTAATACAATTCTTTTAAATACCCAGAGACTAGTGCGTTCTCGCACGGGAGCATATGAAGTCTCAGGGGAGCATCTATGGCCTCTGGATAGCATCACCAGCGTCAAGGGAGCATGTGGAGCACATGCTGTCTCTGGGGAGCAATCGCTGCTCCAGGGGAGCACCCTCAAAGTTAGGGAAGCATTAGCAGTCACTGGAGGGCATACTAGGTCCCAGGAGAGCATCCGGGGGGACAGGCGAGCATGCGCGTCTGATGTACAGACTCTACCAATGTATAGACTTGGTGGATAGTGATGCATAGCCAAACGAATGTACAGACTTCACTGTGAATGCATGAACAGTGAATGAGTGTATAGACTTGATCAAGAGAGACGCTGGCCAATCGGAGCATTAACAGTCACTGGAGAGCATACTCAGTCCCAGGAGAGCATCTAGAGGGACAGGCGAGCATGTGCGTCTGATGTACAGACTTGTGAAAGACTTGAGTGCACGACCAGTGTACAGACTTGGAGAACGGCTTGAGACACAAGGACGCTGCTCGCTGTATAGACTTGAGGTTTCAACAGAAGGCTTTGAAGGCGATGTACAGACTCTACCCATATGTAGACTTTGCCTAAAATGCAGTGTGAGACACTAGCTGAGACGGACGCTGTACAGACTTTGAATGCACTAAGACGCTGAACAAGACGGACCGATGTACAGACTTCTAATTGCTGATGGACTATGTATGGACTTGGCTTGAGATGTTGCATGAGACTATGTAGGCTGTATAGACATTAAGTCCAATCAGAAGGCTGTGCAGACTGGAGACACGGACTAGTGTATAGACTTCAATGATGCGTGTAACAGTCCAATGTATGGACTTTGAAGATTGATGCATGTACAGTCTGTTGTACATACTTCTAATGTACAGACTTTATGAAACTCTAGACACTGGACACTATGAATGTATAGACTTTACAGTGAATGCATATGCCAATGTATATACTTGCATGAGACAGTCAATGAGACGCTCAGCAATGTATAGACTTGAAAGAACTCCAAGCGATGTATAGACTTTGAAATGCTTGAAGAGGATGTACATACTTCATGAGACGCTGCATGCCAATGTATAGACTTCATGAAAAGGACATGATGCAATGTGTGGACTTGGTGACTCATGCAGACAGACGAGTGTACAGTCTATGCCAAGCTCACAGTTAAGCAATGTACCAAGTTCTGAATGAGCAGTTCTAAATGAAGTAAACACATATGACATCAATTTGTCATCATCAAAACACATGTAAACTATGTCATCATCAAAACATAAGTAAACACATATGACATCAAACAATCCAGATAAATGCAATTATGAAATGCACCAAAGCACACACCATACAACCATATTTAAAATGCAGCAATAATTCAGATAAGATTTTCAATGAAACATTCATCTGCACCACAAACAGAATTGTATGCATTCAAATGACTTAAAGTGTTTGCTATCATCAAAATCACAGGGACACAACAATCTCCCCCTTTTTGATGATGGCAATATTATGGGTCTTATGAATGAAATAAATGGAGTATTCAGACTAGACTCATCAAAGTATTCTCCCCCTTTGACTTCATCAAAAAAAATACTTTGATAAACAATATCAGAATCATTTAAATCAATTCTCCCCCTTAGTCAAACAACTTATGCAGTCATGCATATGCAACAAATACTCCCCCTTTGACATGGCAGAAGATATAGAGCTATTGCAGACAAACAAATTGATCAGACAATTAGCATATTGTCCCCTTATGATCCATGATGCAAGAGAAATCTACAAGGATGAACTCTGGTTATCCAAAAAAAATTCTGAGAGTTGTGCATCACATAAAAGAGTACCAATGTCAATCAAAACACATTGATAGAGGGCAATATGATCAGAAATGTTTTGAAAGTTGAAACCAATTGAGATGAAGGGAGAATATCAACAAAAACACAGGGACACTCAAGAATGCTGACTAGATTTCCCCCTTTAAGAAAGACACTCAGCAGGACAGGAAAGCTCCCCCTGATTAGATGATTGAGTGAAGCCAATTGATATAGTGAAGTGATGAGCATCTATCAGCAAAACACAGACTGTAATCACAGTGAATAAGTGAGAAAGACAAGTTTTCATTAGCACACTGCAAGGATGAACTCTTGTTATCCAAAGACTGCAACTCTCATATATGACAACCAGTCTGAATCAAAACACAGTGATAAAGAACAATAGGATGAGCATTTTCAACAATTAGTGAAAATTGAGATATTGAACTTTTCAGTAAGATACCAACTTCATAGAATCAGAATTTTAAGTTCTAGATTCCTCCATCATAAAAGCTTATGAAACCTTGATTGTCAGATGTGGTTTAAGAATGATGTAAATCTAAATTTTTCAAAGAGAAATTGTACTCATATCTGAACGAACTCTTAATAAGAAGGAACTACAAGCTCATATAAGATTCTAGTTCAACCAACTTCCATCTTACTTAGTTTACTTTCCATGACAGCTTTAACAGAAAACATAAGTGAATGCACCTGAATTTTAATTGCTCTTTCAGAAATTGATTTACACTTGTTCATATCTTTCTTTAATGAACAATTTTGGTTTATCAGCACCTTTTGACGTGGAGAGACACCTTGATCAGATGTCAGAATCCCCAGTTACTCAGTGTGACAACCGTATTGCTTCTCCCATTTTAGAGAACAGAGGTAGCAATAAAAGTATCTTTGGCATGAGGATACACCTTGATCAGAGGCCAGAATCCCCAGTTACTCAATATAACTATGCCATTGCTCTGCCATATTTTCACAATAATTTCCAATCATCTCTTTAAACAGAGTTAACCATGGTACTTCATGACATAATCCTTTGGACATGTTTCTCAGTAACCACAGTCACTGCTCTGTCCATACTTTTACTTAAAAAGGATTCAGAACAAGCTAGATGTTTAGGAACAACCACATACATTATATATCTCAGTCAACGTAGACATGGATATCAACTTTTCAGATTTCAGAAAGTCTTACATGAATTTACATGAAGCAGACAGTTAAAGTTTATTAAGAGGTTGAAACAGATATTTTCAAGTTTCTTGTAACCAAACAAGAGTACATAAGACTTAAACCACTTCCAGTTAACAAATGTTCTTAAGCATGTATAATGGAAGGTTCCTCATTAAAGATATTTTAACTTTTATGAAGTAGTATTCATGCTGAAGGTTTACTTCATATCTCAGCAGAGTAATTCAAGTGAGAATATTCAACAGTCAGCATGGATTCTGAAGGATTGTAGCAAATGAGCTGCTCTTGAGCATAGAAGTTCAAAGATGACTGAATAGAAGTGAAGCTCTCCTTCAGCAGATTTAGGAGAGACAGACAGATACCTATAAGGTTTGAATTCAGATTATGAACAACTTCAGAAGCAGTCAAGAAAGATCATCTGATACCACTTTGATGATGGAATCACTGACACTACAGAATTGATAGGATGAATCAAGTAGGTGGATAGGAAGAGTTCAGATATAGACATAACTGAACGAATTAAGTATGCTCCCCCTATCTATATGCAGTGAGACACTACCTTCCCCTTTTTTTTGATTTTTCAAAAATAAGTGATATGCTATGCTATGACTCCCTTTAACTAAATATAATAAATCATTTTATATGCCATGAAGACAATGCAGATGATGACTGACTATGCAACAACAGATTTAACATGCTATGTAGTAAATCTAAAAACAGTTGTGTGATTTCAAGAGTAAGAATAATGCTCCCCCTAAATGTATGCATTCAATCTATCTTTTTGGCATTTTCAATGTAATGAAATGCAATGAAATTAACTACATGTATGCACGGGTATGAAGCAAAATATTCACATGAAGATGCAGACATTCTCTGATATGCAAATTTGACCCTTGGTACTTGGCGGAGAACTTGGTCTAAAAGACCATCTCACACAAAGTAAGAACTTCCAGACAGATTTCCTCTGCCCTTTAGTAGCTTACCATTTGATATACCAAAGTGGTCATGCATGACAATGCAATACCAACAGTCCTATATGCATCAGATTTTCAATGATTGTGTGTCAAGTGCATGATTATGCAATACTCATATATGCACTCAGCTCAAAGTACAAACAAGAAAGCCCACAAAGCTCAATGCAAGAGTTAAATCAAATAAAAAGCATGTATGCATGAAACTATGACTTATCAGCTCAACCATAAATTTCATTTGAACAGATTTGAGAAATTTACCTGAATGAGATTTTATCAACTTGGGTGCCTTGGTTTATTTCCCCCTTTTTATTCTTCAGTCCAAGGCACTCTTGCAAAATATTGATCATTTTGATCCTGTAGGGACCCAAGCAGCTTTGGGTCCTACCTTACCTCTAGCAGGTATTCTAAACATTTTCATAGCAACATTATCATCAAATTTCATCAGTGAACAGTCATCCATAGAGTGTCCAAATTTTCCACAGTATCTACATGAAATGGCTGGTTTTTGGTTCTTATGATGCATATTAACAGCAGGGTGATGTTTATAAACATGTTCATAAGATTTTCTGTTATATGCATGAGCAGTTTGATGCTTGTTTTTAACCATCCAACATTCAGCAGATTTATGGCCTGGCTTCCCACAGTTATAGCATGAAATTTTCACAAATGATTTTGCAGGGAATTTGACAAAATGGGGATTAGCATAGTTCTTTTGAACATACCAACAGTCCTTGACTGTATGCCCATTTTTCCCACAGTGGGAACATGCAAAAGAAATTCTTCTATGAAAACCATTTTTACCCCAAGTGGATCTAAACCAGCACTCAGCAGCCTTGTGCCCAGGCTTATTGCAGTTGAAACACACAATGTGCTGACTAGAATTGTGTTTAGATCCATATGGATCATGAACATGAATGGGGGACTTGGCATGCTGTTTATTGTCTTCTTTCATGATAAAACATTCACTCATGAGATGACCATGCTTCCCACAATAATAACATGAGGCATCAGGCTTCCTAGCAACATGGTTTCTATCAAAGGAGTTTCTAGAATGTAAAGTTCCACTAGCATGCTCATCCTTTAACATCAATCCACAATCCTCCATTATGTGACCACCTTTCCCACAATAATAACATGAACCCTTTTTAATGTGAGTGTGTGAGAGACATGTGAATTGTGTGCAGTCTTCTTTATAACAACAGGAGTGTCTTTTTCCGTTTTCTGTGAATTTTCACCCTTTTTCTGTTTTGGAGTTTGTTCCACAGTTTTGGGTTTCACAGTGGACTTTTGTGCAGCGAATTGAAAAACAGAAGGACCAGCAGTTGTGTTTTGATCAGAAGCTTTTACAAACACAGTTGAAGTTTTATTGCTATTGATCCTTTTGTTTGTTGAACTGTAACCCAGCCCTTCTCTCTGAGAGTTATCAGTCTTTCCCAGAAGCTTATTCAGATTGTCCTTTCCCTTGACAAATTTTGATAGAGAATTTTTCAAATCTTTAATCTCAGAATTCAAATCAGCAATTTTAGCTTCATATTTGGACAAATCTATTTCACAGGAAATTACTTGTTGATGCAAGGCATCATTCAGACTTTTGAGTCTTTCTACTTCCTGTTTTAATTCTATTTCCTTGTCAGCTTCAGATAGGGACTTGTAAAGATCATCAACTTCTTGCTGAAGAGATGTGATAGTAAGCTCATATCTAGCTATTTTCTGTTCACTGCAACTGACATTTCCATTTAACATTAAGTTGATGGTTTTTAGACTCTCAATTTCTTGTTCACCATTCATCAACCTATCAGAATTATCTATGCTCACACCCTTGCCTTTTTCAATTATCAATAGCCTATCTGACAGTTGGGTGTTTAGATGATTTAGCTTGTTGATTTCCTCTTTCAATTTCCTATTTTTCTCTAGGAGATCATCATCAAACATCCAATCATCTAAGGAAGACTGACATTCATAAAAGTTTTCCTGTTGTTTCTCAGATTGAGGTTTGTTGAGATTTTTCTGAAGCTCTAGATTCATTATTCTATCAGCCACCATTTTTTCAGAAATCAATCTGTTTTCTTTTTCAAGACTCATCAATTTGTGTTCAAATTCCTTGGACTGGTTTTTGAGTCTTTCATTTTCAGATTTCATATCTTCAGCTTCAGTTTTCTTTTCTAGCAATGATTTGTTTTCTTCTTTCAGAGATTTGATTAAATCCTTTTGAAGTTTATCATCAGAATCAAGTTCATTTATCAAGTCTCTTAAAGCTGCACAAGCATTGCAAGCATTTTCAGATTTCATTTTTTCAAGTTCAGAGTTGACACACTCTAATTCTCTCACCAATTTTTCATTCTGAACTGCATTATAGTGATGAACCTGATCATCAATTAAACTAAGCCTCTCCTTTAGTTCAGAAATTTCACAAACAAGCTCCTGATTCTCCTTTTTGTGTAAACCAATTTGTTTCACAAGGGTTTATTTTTCAGATTTCAAATGATCTAGATCTGTAGTAATAGAATCAAAATCTTGTAGTTGTCTTCTAAAAATTTCATTTTCAGTTTTTAGAATTTCAGGGCTTTCACCTCGAGATTTAGCATTCTCATGATTCTTTAGCTCCTTTTTCAGACTTTTATACTTCCTCCCTAGTTTTTTATAGGATCTTGTCAGATTGACATAGGCATCTTCCCAGTCATCTAAAGAAAAATTCTCGAAAGGGTTTACCTCCTCATCATCCTGTTCTTCGGATTCATCTTGATCACTGCCATGGTTGCTCTTGTCAGCCATCAGGCAGCTGTCCTCATTCATCCTCTAAGCTATCTTCAGCTGATCCAGAATGTCCTTAGCGGACCTGCAGTCATAAAAACAAGAATGTAGAGCCTTGTCAGTGGCTTCTTTCATTAATTTCAAAACTTTCTGATTCTCTTCATTTCTCGATCTGTGACTTTTAGTCCATTTGGACTTTTCCTTTGGCAGTCTGTGAGGACCATGTGAGATTAACTTCCACAGATCCAGATTCATCAAATTCACATAGTTATGTAGACTACTAACCCATGAGTTAAAGTTAGAGCCATTAAAAACCGGTGGAGAACCCATTGAATAAATCGGTAAGCAAATTAATGCAGCAAAGAGTAAAATCAGAAATGCACCAAGGGACAACAGGATCCTCTGCAGATCGTTGGATCTGATCAATCAGAGAACCTGCTCTGATACCAATTGTTAGGATGTAAGGCCCGGATACAGAGGGGGGTGAATGTATCCCTCTACAAATATAGCCTAATTAAAACTATAAAGCTCAGTTATGCGGAATTAAAACTGTTGCAGAAATAAACTGAGGAAACTTAGAAGGATCAAAGCAAGACAACAACTCAAGAAGCCCTCAAACGATCCTAAGCAAGCATCTAATGCGCAACAGTTAAGTGAACATATAAGAAGATCAAACCACAAGGGACACCAGGATTTTTAGGTGGTTCGGTCAACAGACCTACGTCCACCCCTCACTCCAAATCAGAGTGAGGCTTCCACTAGTAACACTAGCACAGTAGACTCAGTCTGCAACAAATGCTGCCACATAGCTTGACCAGGGGATCAACCTCCCCTCTTCCTCCCAACCGGAGGGAACCACTAGTGACACTAGTCACTAGCAAACCAGAGACGCAAGTCTCTCTTCCTCCAGACCAGGAGAGAACCTACAAGTAGCAACACTACCTGCACCCGGAGACCCAAGTCTCCCTTCCTCTGAAGCTCAGAGGGAAGCACAAGTGACACTAAGTCACCTGCAAGCCAGAGGTCTCGGACCTCTCTTCCTCCCAACCGGAGGGACCCCTGGACTTGAAATCACAAGCCCAGAACCGGAGGACGAGCCTCTCTTCCTCTAACCAGAGGGAACCCACAAGTGACAACCTGTCATTTACAACCCGGAGATCAGATCTCCCTTCTCCTGAACCAACAGGAGGAACCCGACCTCAGTCCAGAGGATCGGAAGAACACAGTAAATCAGATCAAATAAAAAGGAAAAATAAGAAACGAAAATAACACAGCAAACACAAGCTGTAAATGAAAGAACATCAGATGTGGCTCTCATGGAGTTGACTGGCCTGGATTTGATCCATGGTCCAGTAGACAGATCTTCAGTAGCTTCTTCCTTCTTCTCCACGAACTCTCTCTCTCTCTATCTCTCTTTCTTTCTCCTCTGCTCTCCTTCTCGAGCTCTCTCTTTCTCTATCTCTCTTTCTTTCTCCTCTGCTCTCCTTCTCGGGCTCTCTCTTTCTCTATCTCTCTTCCTTTCTCCTCTGCTCTCCTTTTCTCTCACGCTGTTCTCTCCTTCTTCTCTGCAACTCTTTTTCTTCTGCCGGCTCACTCTTCTTCTATTTCTTCTTACTTCTGCTCAAGGCTTCAGTCCTTCTACTTCGATCACTCTTCATCTGAAGACGAAGACTCATATATATAGCAGCAGCAGCAGCTGCTGCCCCGGCGTGTGACCTCCACATTTCCAGCCCTAAGTATTCGGACCACGTGGCAGCATCCAGCAGGCTGTCAGTCCATGTGTCATCATCTGGTCAGGCCTTCCAGCCTCGGATCACGTGTCCTCCTTAAGCTTCACGAGCAGAGCACCTGTCAGACAGAGTACCGGATTATCAACTTGGTGTCGACACTTTGTAAAATGAAATGCATTGTATAGACTTGTGAAAGCGCATGCATTATACAGACTTAGTGAAAGGGAATGCATATAATACAATTCTTTTAAATACCCAGAGACTAGTGCGTTCTCGCACGGGAGCATATGAAGTCTCAAGGGAGCATCTATGGCCTCTAGACAGCATCACCAGTGTCAGGGGAGCATGTGGAGCACATGCTGTCTCTGGGGAGTAATCGCTGCTCCAGGGGAGCATCCTCAAAGTTAGGGAAGCATTAGCAATCACAGGAGGGCATACTCGGTCCCAGGTGAGCATCCGGGGGGACAGGCGAGCATGCGCGTCTGATGTACAGACTCTACCAATGTATAGACTTGGTGGATAGTGATGCATAGTCAAACGAATGTACTGACTTTACTGTGAATGCATGAACAGTGAATGAGTGTATAGACTTGATCAAGAGAGACGCTGGCCAATCGGAGCATTAACAGTCACTGGAGAGCATACTCGGTCCCAGGAGAGCATCCGGAGGGACAGGCGAGCATGCGCGTCTGATGTACAGACTTGTGAAAGACTTGATGCACGACCAGTGTACAGACTTGGAGAACGGCTTGAGACACAAGGATGCTACTCGCTGTACAGACTTGAGGTTTCAACAGAAGGCTTTGAAGGCGATGTACATACTCTACCCATATGTAGACTTTGCCTAAAATGCAGTGTGAGACGCTGGCAGAGACGGACGCTGTACAGACTTTGAATGCACTAAGACGCTGAACAAGACGGACCGATGTACAGACTTCTAAATGTTGATGGACTATGTATGGACTTGGCTTGAGATGCTGCATGAGACTATGCAGGCTGTATAGACACTAAGTCCAATCAGAAGGCTGTGCAGACTGGAGAGACAGACTAGTGTATAGACTTCAATGATGCGTGTAACAGTCCAATGTATGGACTTTGAAGATTGATGCATGTACAGTCCGTTGTACATACTTCCAATGTACAGACTTTATGAAACTCTAGACACTGGACGCTATGAATGTATAGACTTTACAGTGAATGCATATGCCAATGTATATACTTGCATGAGACAGTCAGTGAGACGCTCAGCAATGTATAGACTTGAAAGAACTCCAAGTGATGTATAGACTTTGAAATGCTTGAAGAGGATGTACATACTTCATGAGACGCTGCATGCCAATGTATAGACTTCATGAAAAGGACACGATGCAATGTGTGGACTTGGTGACTCATGCAGACAGACGAGTGTACAGTCTATGCCATGCTCACAGTTAAGCAATGTACCAAGTTCTGAATGAGCAGTTCTAAATGAAGTAAACACATATGACATCAATTTGTCATCATCAAAACACACGTAAACTATGTCATCATCAAAACATAAGTAAACACATATGACATCAAACAATCCAGATAAATGCAATTATGAAATGCACCAAAGCACACACCACACAGCCATATTTAAAATACAGCAATAATTCAGATAAGATTTTCAATGAAACATTCATCTGCACCACAAACAGAATTGTATGCATTCAAATGACTTATAGTGTTTGTTATCATCAAAATCACAGGGACACAACAAAATATTATGTCTCATTATAGTTATATTTATATCATTGATGATATGATCCTGATGTATTATGAGAAACTGTCAGAACAGGTTTAAGAATGACTCACGGGTCATGAAAAAGAAGTCAACCCAACTCAAAGTCAACTCAGTGACGGGTAAGGTCAATTCACATTCAGATCAGGTAATGCTTGCACCTTCATACTGAAACAAGTCATTTTATCAAACAGTTTGTATTCATGAGCCTTCACGTTCATTTTGGTCACAAACCCTAATCTTGATAGTAACTTACTGATGAATCATGCTTGGCTGTTGGTGCTTTCATTCTTCAAGTTTATCTATTGAGTATGGTCCATGTGGTCCATGCTATTTCATAGACCAAGTCATAGTCAGTGCATGCAGTGTCTCGCTCATTATCTTGCTCGGTGCAACTCTCGTTTAGTTCTGCACCTAACGCATAAGTGCTTGCCTCGGTGCAAGTCTCTGTTCATGCCCACATTCTGTCGATTAGCCTCTTTCTCGGTGCATCCAAATGCATCATGCCTTTCTTGACTCGGTGCAAGCTTTGTCTTGCATCTCACTCTAATTAAGCTCATCTCTGACCGGCATCTCGGTGCAGATCTTGCTTGGACAGCCTAACCTAGTTCGGTGCAATTCTTATTTTTGCTTACCATCATCTCGGTGCAACTCTAGCTTGGACCGCTAATCCAAGTCGGTGCAGGTCTTATCTTGCGCCACTTGAACAAAGCTCGTGCATGTCGTGCATTTTACATCTCTGCATCGGTGCAACAATTGAGTCGGTGCATATCCTGTTGATTGCACACCCACATATAGGGTCGGTGCAATCTGTTTTGCTACATAAAGTCTGTGCATGTTTTGATCGTTACACTACATGTCCTATGCATCCCTTAAGAACTCAGTGCATAAACCACACTATGTCCTTTCTCTTGCAGGGAATAAGTTCGTCTTCAAATGAAAGGCACGTGATCCGAGGAAAGGAACTCTCTATTCCTTAACATGTGGACCAATGAAATTTAAGTAGGGTTCTGCTGCTTGATCCATACGAAGCTCTTGTTCCTATGTAAAGCTACATTACCCTTTGAAGAAAAAAGAGAGTGCTGAAAAAGGGTGCCGCTAGAGCCCATCTGAAAAAGAGTGCATCCAGCAGAAGAAGAACCTAATCGAGAAAAGAAAAGAGTGAGGCGCAAGAATGGAAGAGAGTGGGAGCTGAGAGAGAAGAAGAAGAAGAACCAGTGAGTGAGCAACAAGAAAGAAAGAGAAAGAAGGAGAAACGAGTTGAGAAGAGAATAGAGAAGGGTAGAGAGAGTCTTTCCTGAAGATCAGAGTTGTATTGGCCTCTGGATCAGATCCAAGCCAAGTTGCTCCCTCGGAGCTATTTTTGTTCTTGTTTCCATTTCTATTTTTTGTCTGATCTTTCCATCTTCCAGTAGTGTTTTTTTTTTTCGATTCTCTGGTTTGAGGTCGAGGCTCCTCCTGGGTGTTCAGGAGAAGGAGGATTGGTCCTCCGGCTGTGGGCAACTGGGTGTTACTCACTGGGTTTCCTTCTGCTGCTGCAGGAGAAGGGAGAGTTGGTCTCTTCAGTCACTGGTGGTGGTGTGCCACTAGTGGGTTCCCTCTGGTTTAGAGGAAGGGAGACTGGTGTCTCCGGTTGCTAGTGATGGGTTATCACTAGTGGTCCCCTCCGGTTTGGAGGAAGGGAGGTTAGCCTCCGGTTCTAGTTCTGTGGGCTGCAGAACCTGGTTGAGGGATTTGTCTCCCTCGGTTATCAAGTTGTTAGGCAGCGTCTTGTTTGCAGACTGAGTCTACGTCTTGCATTTTGCAGGGGAAGCCTCACTTGGGTTAGAGTGAGGGGTGGATGTAGATCTGGGGTCTCAGATCGAACCACCTAAAAAATTATGTGTGCTGTGGTTTGCTTCATGTGATTGCTTCTTATCTTCTTCCCCCCTCTTCACAGGTTGTGGTGTAATCTGTTTCAGCTTTCCACACTTATAGTTCGCCAAGTGTTGGTGCTGTGTCTTATGTGGACTCTTATATCTTAGTATCTTTCGTGCATTAGTTTTGCATCTAGTTCTTATAGTGAAGCTGATTTATTTTATTGGGCAAAATTTCCAAATAGATCCATTCATCCCCCCTTTGGATCTATTCCTGAGCGCCACTGTATCTATCATTATAGAGCTCATATAGGGTTTTCTTTAAAATGGGCCTTACCATCGCCCTGTTGATAATGTAGCATACTGTACTTACCGCCTCAGCCCAAAAGTATTTGGGTAGGGAGTTCTCACTCAACATGGTCCGTGCCATGTCTATCAAGGTCCTATTTTTCCTCTCCACTACTCCATTTTGTTGAGGCGTCCTCGGTGATGAGAAGTTGTCTGTATATCCTTACTTTTGGCAAAAACTACTAAAGTCATGATTTTTAAACTCACCACCATGATCACTTTGAATTGTGGTGATGAGATATCCTTTATCATTTTAGATTTTCCTGCAAAACACTTGAAACTCCATCAAGGCATCACTTTTATTGGCTAAAAAAAACACCCATGTAAATTTGGAGTAATCATCAACAATTACACATCCATAGGATTTTCCTCCTAGGCTGGATGTCCTAGTCGGACCAAAAAGATCAAGGTGCAGCAGTTCTAAAGGCCTAGCGATAGAAACAATATTTTTATTTTTGAAAGAGATGCGTGTTTGCTTGCCTTTTGTGTAAGCCTCATAGATCTTATCACTTTCAAATTTTAATTTAGGCAACCCATTTACCAAGTCATGTCTAGATAATTTGGAGATTACTCCAAAACTAGCATGACCTAGTCTTCGGTGCCATAGCCATGCATTATCATGGTTGTTTGTTACCAAGCACACATCATCACCGGTAACATCAACAAGATCAATAGTATATATATTGTTGTTCCTTTTGTCAATGAATCTGATTTCATTAGAGATTTTATTCATGACAAGGCAATGAGTTTCGTCAAAAATAATTTTAAAACCCTTGTCACACTGTTGGCTTATACTTAAAAGATTGTGATTTAAACCCTTCACCAAGATTACATTTTTGATAAGAATTTCAGAATTCTTACCTATGTTGTCAATTCCAATAATCTTACCTTTGTCCTTTCCACCAAAGGCAACTAAGCCTCCATCCTTATCTTACAGAGTAGATAACACTTTCTTGTCCCCTGTCATATGCCTTGAGCAACCGCTGTCCAGGTACCATTTGCTCCCCCTAGCTTCAAGGCATATCTACAAGAAACAATATTCTCATCCAATTATTTTTGGTACCCAAACTAATTTGGGTCCATAAGGGTTAGTCCAATTCTTCATATATCTTTTCCTGGTCCAAATAGCATGATTCCTTTGATTGTTCTATTTGAACCAACAATCAGTGATAACATGTCCAAATCTACCACAATGAAAGCAATTGACATTTGAAAATCTTCTTTGGTATCTATGTAGTTTAGATTGGACATGTGATGACTTAGTGTGTGAGCATGATGTACAGTAATTTTCTTTTTCATGAACATAGGATGTTGTGATCTTATGCTCAAAAGATTTTTTGTTCTGGGAAATGTACCCCAAACCTTCTTTTTGGAAGTTAACCATAACTCCCAACAAGTTATCTAAGTTTTGTTTGCCTTTGAGAAACTTAGATAAAGTGGACTGCAATTCAACCACCTCTTCATTTAAACTTTCATTTTTCTTTTCAAGTTCTGAAATCATGGATATCAAAACTCCTTTTTCACTTTCCAATTTCTTAGAAATTTTTTCTATTTCAGATATTCTACATGATAATTTTTCTTTGGATTTTCAATATCTGAAATTGTTTGAGACCAAATCTCTTTTTCTTCTGTTAGTTCAAACCATTCTTGCTCAAGTTTTTCAAACCTAGCAGAAGAATCCTCATGTGATAAATCATCAATTTTCTTTTTGAGAGTTTTATTTTTAGATCTGATTTTTCTATATTTTGTATACATCTTTTCATATTCTGACTCTCATTGTTCATTTGAAATAAAATCAGGATCAAAATTTACCTCGGTTGAATCATCCTCATGTGCCATGAGGCACAAGCTTTCCACGAGCTCATCCAACTCCTCGTCGGACTGTTCGTCCTTTTCGTCGCTCCATGTGGCGACCATGACTTTCGATTTCTTGAATTTGTCCTTCTTGAACTTTCTCTTCAATTCTGGGCACTCTCCTCTCATGTGCCCAGGGTTCTTGCACTCATAGCAAATAACATTGTTAGGTTTGCTTGACTCACCCTTGGTTTGAAAAGGCTTCCTTTGCCCTTTATTAAAATTTCTATGGAAATTCTTCTTTCTTCTCAGAAATTTCTTCACTTGGTGGGTCAGCATAGCCAAGTCTTCTTCTTCATTACTCTCCTCGCTGGACTCCTCTTCTTGGGAGCCGTCATAAGACTGGTTGGCTTTCAAGCCGACGATTTTCTTCTTTTTGGATTCTTCCTCAGCTATTCTCTTCATGTTTATTTCATAGGTCATCAATGACCCTATGAGCTCATCCAAGGAAAGTGTTGATAGATTCTTTGAATCTTCAAGAACTGTGACTTTTGTGTGCCACACAGGTAGAAGGGATCTCAAAACCTTCCCCACAAGTTCAGAGTTAGTGTACTCCTTCCCAAGGCCTTTGAGACCATTAGTAATTTCTGTCAACCTCGCAAACATTTCTAAGATCGTCTCCTCCGGCTTCATTTTAAACAACTCATAATCCCTGACCAACATATTGGCTTTGGTTTCCTTTATTTCGAAGGTTCCTTCACAAATAAGCCATAGCTTGTCCCACATTTCCTTTGCTGAGCTGCACATAGAGACACGAGAGTATTCATTAGGATGAATAGCACATTGCATAATGTTCATAGCATTAAAGTTCATTGTGGATTTCTTAATATCCTCAGGGTTCCATTCGTCTTCATTTTTAGAGAGCTCATATGGACCCTTGTCCACCACCCTCCAAATCTCGTATTCTTGGGCTCTCAGAAAAACATGCATCCTATTTTTCCAATAAGAGTAATTTGATCCGTCGAAGTATGGAGGATGATGGATTGAGTGACCCTCAGGCATCATCCCCTTGTTGGCCATTGATCTGGATCTTACTCTAGATCGTTAGATCTGAAAAATATAGAGCCTTAGCTCCGATACCAATTGAAGTCCCGCGATCAATGACACCCAAGAGGGGGGGGGGGTGAATTGAGTGATTACAAATTATAAGAAAACTTAGCCGATTTAAAGCAAGTATGATAAACTAGCAACTAACAAATTGAGATCTGACGTAGAGTAAAATAAATCTAGCAAAATCAACCACCACAATAGCTCTTTGGTACTAGGCAGAGTTTGGGAATCCGAAGATTCTCTCACGCACGGTGTTATCTTCTTGACAAGACTGACCTTGTCGATCCGAACCCACCTTTTGATATACCAGAGATCTAATGTGAAGTTAATAAGATATGCTAGATCTAACACAAGGAATACAAACGGTTTAACAATGTGTGAACTTGCACATAAGGGAGATAGGAGAAAAGGATCAAACCATACATGAGACAACGATTTTTAGGTGGTTCAGATGTAGCGACGGCAACCTACGTCCACCCCTCACGATTTGTGAGGATTCACACACTATCCTGTAAAGGATTACAAGATCAAAACACACACACATACTCGTGGAGAGTTTAGAACTCCCAAGAAGGTGCACAAGCACCAATCCACACTGAATCTAACAGAAAACAACACATACACACGGATCTGAGAAGATGCACACACACACGAGTGTTTAGAGATTACAAATAACAACACTTTAAGCTCAAGAGATTGGAAAAGGAAACACAAAAGAAAAGTTCTGATTTAAGCTCCCCCTTAGTGGATGAAGAGAGTCTTTGATGAAGCTTGCTTCTCAGCTCGATTTCTACTTGAATGGCTTCAGGATGATCTTCAAGTGCTAGAGATTTGATGAAGAGAGCTTGGACGAAACACTGTTCACGGAGCTCCTCCTACAGCACTCTTTCTCCGTTGGCAGCCCCCTTTGATCTACCCTTGAGTGATTAGGGTTTTTGACCCCAATGAGATATTTTTATACATCTTAAATGGTCAAGAGACAAGCCAAGAACCAGATCTACAAATCATGGCATATTTGGTAGCTTTGGGATTAAAAAATCCAAGGAGAAGGGCTTCCCACGTTGAAGAAACACAAATTCAACAATTGCTACCTCGGGGGGTTTGGTCGACCGCGAGACATAGGGCGGTCGACCTAACTTTTATAGGTTTTGAAGATTTCGTTGCTGGGAGGATCGGTCGACCGGTCCAGTGGGGGCGATCGACCAAACTCTGTAATTTTACAGAGTTTTCAGCTCTGGGAGATTTGGTCGACTGCCCCTGTTGGCCAGGTCGACCGAACTCTGAAAACCTTGCAGAAATAAAATTGTCCGCCCATGGAACATATCATTATAAAATATGCTGTAAGACCACACTTTGTTCCATTCAATTTGAGTTGATTTGGACTCATTCTAGGCTTTTGAAACACGATCTGTTTGAGCGTAGTCTTGTGACAAAAGAAAGCTTTGAGAGCCTACATGAGCACTTACATATTTAAGAATGGATGAACTTAAACCGTTTGTCATCTCGGGGTTTTGTTATCATCAAAATCGCCTGAAAAAACTCAACATATTGGATGCCAAGAAAAGAAAATTTTGGAAGGTCAGGTTTGTAGAAAGAGATTCTCGTATGGCGACAATTAATGTCAACATAGTGTTCCGATAATTGATCTATTCCTAAGATTGCATCGTAGCCTTCCATGTCCAGGCATATGAGATTTGTAGGAAGATTGTGACCTTCTATGGTTACCTCACTGTTAGGGTAGTAATACTTGAGTTCAGTTCCAGAACCTAGAGGTGTAGTAATTGCTAGGTCCGAGGGTAACAGAACCGATGAGATAGGTAAAGTCTTTGTAAAAGCAGTGAAAATGAAAGAATGAGATGCTCCAATATCAAATAAGACAAAAGCCGGATGCGGATAGATTAGGATAGTACCTTCAATCATATCACCATCCTTGGTAGGTTCACCTTCCATTATAGCATGTAGACGACCTTGTCGCCTGTGGCCCCCATTATTCTTCGAAGGCTGTTCCTTCACGAGTGGGCAGTCTGGCATTCTATGGTCTCGGTTGCCACAATGCAAACATGCGCCGAGGTGCTTCCAGCACTCCTCTGCGGTGTGTCCAAATTTTTCACAAAACTTGCAAGCCTCCATGACTTGCTTCTCTTCTTCCTTGATCCTTCTGCCTTTGCCATTGCTCCTTCCATTCTGTGATCTTTTCTTGTTATCCCGAGATCTATAAGTTCACGTGATGCTAAATCTGTCTCCTTTCTTTTCTCTCTTGTCGTGTCCACAGCTTGATTCCTCGTCCTTTCCCTTGAAATTTTCTACCTTCTCAAGAGTTCTTTCACAAAGATCTGCCCTAAGCACCATCTCCGAGTAAGTTTGAATGTTTTGTGAACCTAACTGCTTGACAAATACAAGCCTCAACCCATCCATGAATCGATTGGCCTTTAGTAGCTCTGTGCTGACAAGGTGTGGGGCATACGGTGCTAGCCGTGAAAAGTTTACTTCATACTCGGCTACAGTCATCATCTTTTGCCTTAGTGCGGCAAACTCTGCTACTTTTCTTTCATGGACATGCTCTGCAAAATACTTCTCACGAAAGAGCTCGAGGAACTCTTCCCAGTTGAGTTGTGGATTCGGTAGATGAGCCAATGTGTCTTTCCACCATGTGCGAGCATCCTTGTTAAGTTGGAAAGTTGCAAGCAGGACCTTTTCCCGATCTGTGCACTGCATAACGTGGAAGATTCTATCCATCTCATTAATCCGGTTCTCGGCCTCATCTGGATTAGACGATCTAGAGAAACGAGGAGGGTTCATGCTCCTGAAGTTGCGGTGTAAATCTCCAGCACCAGCTCGCGCGCCTGCTTGTGCCACCATCTGTAGGGCTTGAGTGAGACCCTCAACTATTTGTTGCATCGCTTTCCAGTTAGCTCTGTGTCCAGCCATTGGGAAAATAAGGTTCCTGATAGAACAAACAATTTGTCATTTTCCTTAGAATTCATGAGGTTTAACTATTCTCATGTCTACATGTTAATTCTTAGTAGAGAACTATCTTATACCGATCTCTACCCAATTTCACGTGGGTTGGAAAAATTTTCATAAGCTAGTTCATAGGTTGGGAATCCTTAGAACCTTAGACTTAAACCCTATAACTTGACATTTTCCTAGGACTTAATAAGCCTAGGCTCTGATACCACCTTAACCGTCACGTCCCGAGATTTCAGCGGAAACAAGTCGGGAACATGAGCAGCCGGTAAAATAAGCCTCTAGCTAACAAGACAATCATAGCACCACCTTCATTCATACAAAAAGCATAAATAATGTATGCAACAACACAAGATCAAAAACCTTCAACTTTATTGAACATATAATCAGAGTTTACAACTGAACATTGACTCGCTTGACAATAAGACTCACTAGACTCAAGAAAATAAAAAATTACATAGACATGATCAACTTCACTGCCTATTGCAGTAAGTGATCCTGAATAAAAATAACAGACTCAAGTTGACAGACTATCTAGGGTTCCTCTCGATCTTCAATCGCTCTCAGAACCACCACTGGAATGATCCGACTCCGATCCACTAGAGCTTCCTGAAATGTTAGAGAAAGTAGGAAGTGAGTGCACTCGCCTAGTATAGGTATCTTCGTGTCATCATGTCGGCATGGTTTACATTATTTATACTTTTGTATGAATGCATGTGGCGCTATGATTATTTTGCTAGCTAGAGGCTTACTTTGCCGGCTGCTCATATTCCTGACTTATTTCTGCTGAAATCTCGGGGTGTGACAAAAACTCACCCAGGTATTTACCCTCCTTATTTCACATTTGATTCAACATGAGGCATAGATGCTACGTTTCATGTTCTAATTGGATTTTCCCCCTGTTTACTTTATTTAGTAGGTCTAGGCCAGCTTAGAATGTGAGGCCCTTGCTCTCTGGCCGCTGGAGAGCGAGGAGGAGCTGAACTTTCAAGTCTCCCACACCTTGTTTTGAATGCGGTGGCCACAGAGGCCGCATTCATACGATCGCAGTCACTACAATGACCACGTTCTCAACAAGACACTCTTAAGTTCTTTTCTAACTGGCCCCTTCTATTTCCAAGGTACATAGTACGATTCCCAGTAGGTTTACTTGCTATTTTTTGTATTATCAATCTTTGGTGGCGATCATGGTCATCCTTTTCTTTTCTTCATTCTTTTATCACCTATTTATTTGCTTATTCATTTCCTCGTCACTTGTGTGTTGGGGTAGTTTTTATGCCTATAGTAGCGCCCTCCCCCCAGTCGCCTTCTCCCCCTCCGACAAACCCCCCTCCTTGCTTATAGCACCACCCTCTCGGTCGCCCCCTACTCAACTGTTAGGGTTTCCCCCCTCCTTGCTCGCAATGCCCCCCTCCCGACCACCCCCTCCTCAACCGTCAAGGTTTTCATGATTGGAGAGAGAGAGAGAGAGAGAGAGAGAGAGAGAGATCCAAGGGGGTCTCACATTTAACTTGAGTTAAAATAACAAGAGTTATAGCAGGAGCATAATTATAATGTTTTTAATTATTTAGAAGGTATTCTTGACGATAGATCTAAATTAATTAGAGATATGTTTGATAGAATGAGATCTCTAGAGGGATGTATATATAATTTTTTCTTTCGTGGAACAAAATGTACCAGCACCGCACTGATTAACGATCCGAACCATTAGGGAGGCATCCCTTATGGACTCTTTTCACGGACCGAGATAAGATTGTTTGTACCATGATACGGTGTACTTGACTAATAAAAGACGTCACGATCCTTTCTTACGACAAGAAGACGTACAGACAAGTCATTATTTTTTTAACAAAGACGATGAGTAGGTTACATAAAAATGATCAGAGGCACAGGGATCATGGCATCAAGGAACCCCCTTGGGCAGATCCACCTGAGATAATATCAAAAAGGTTGGCACAGTGCAAAAGTGCAAGGTCGTCATTTTCATCTTTCCGTGAGTTCCTCCTCCTCCTCCCCTTCCCCTCCCCCCTCCCCCCTACCTTCATCTTTTCTCTTCTCACTCCACGCTTCTCCTTTACGTACAATGTTTCTTTCCCCACCCCCACCAGTTTAAGTGGGTTGATAGAACCCGGGATTAGACGGGCGTTGTCCCTCCTGCCGACCTAATGTCCTGCTACAGTGTCTTAGCTATCGAGCCGTCGAGCAACGTGTCGAGTTCCCATTGAGGAGATGATGAGTTAAAAGGTCCAGGCCGCGAAGGGACCTCTTTGGAATTGCGGACAGGAGGATTTTTGCCTGCACGAGAGGATATGTCGTTAGATTGCCCTGCCGGGACACTGGGGACGGCCTCGTTGTCGTGTTCTCGAGCGGAGGGGCCCGGGCACCGCGGCGGGACCCTCCAGCAGGATCCTTCTTTTGGGTCTTCTTCCCGGGCATGCCACCGACAGGATCCCGTGCCGTGCGCTGGCCGTGGCACCCCGCTCGGGTTGAGGGTTTAGGGGCGTCTCTTGGAATAGCGATGCGTCTCTTCGAATAGCGCTTTTGGGAAGAGTAATGTTTAATTCACCCCGCAGATTATTATAAATCTTGAGTGTGTGCTAGATTTATTTTTTTTAATTTTATGGCACGTGATTCAAGTCACTTTCCTATTAGACGATCTATATAAATTAAAATAAAAAATATCGGTTAAAAAATAAGTCTAACCCTATTTATTTTATCTGATTTTTAAAAAAAATTTTAAAATTATTAGATGGAGGTGTGACATATACCACGAGTTAGGGTGACCGAGATCTCACATTATAATTTTTTTAAAAGAATAAAATAAAAGTTAAACTTAATGCACATGGGGCCGGGTGCGTAATAATCCGAGACGTGCACTAAACACATTTTCTTATGGTTATTATGATCTTATCTCGTGTTTCATGTATATGTTATTCTCTTCATTGGTCGAGTGTTTATAGAATTTTCTCAATTAAGGTGAATTTAAATTGCAGTACTTGAAATATTTTTCCTCTATGGTTTGAATCTAAGAACTCATAACATTTTTATCTTAAATTTAAAAAGTTTTCCGCATGCATGGCCGCGATCTTGGCCCCACGGGCCCTGCCATTAATTAATTTGTGCAGATCACCACCTTGGCATATATACATCTCCTCACGAATCCATGCCACATCCCTCCTCCTACACGATGCGACTTGAACCCATGCATGACATCTCTCGTGAGAAGGAGGTATCGGTACCAGACTACCAGTGAAACATGAGCTCTCCGATCCTTTAATTAATGGGTTGAGAATCAAATTTTTGATGGTGAGATGACCGCGTTTATATATCTGCGAACGTTCCATATTTGTGATGAATGTTGAGGAGGGTAAAATAAATTTAGCCCACGTGCGGCCCATTGACGTCAGACCCACATCGATCGAGATCTCGTCCGGTGCGGAGCAGGTCTCCAGACAGTTAGTGACCCACACCAGGTGGCCCAATAAGGACGGACAAAGGATTCGTCAACCCACAAGGGACATCGACCCGGGCATCTCAGACACCAGATGACTCTTCGACGACTAAGCGTTACTCCTGCCATCGCCGGCCTCTACTCTAGTGAGGGCGAGCATACATCTAGAACGCCGTAAGACTCGCCTGGAGGCCGCGCGGCCCGGATGAGTGGGCGCACAACGGAAAACTCTCCACGATCGCGGGGAGACGTTACCCCACGACTCACGTCTTTCCCTGTTAAGGGATGGGCCTCCACCGCGAGGACAACCTATATAAATAGACCTCCGATCAGATGACACGCACACACAGAGATCGGCATACAGACACAAGCGCACGTGCAGAGACAGCCCTACGCATAAACATACGGAGATAGAGAGCCATATACAGAGAAGTGCTCAGACCTGCTTCTAAGCATGTCACAGGCCCTACGAGCGCTCTATGAGCACTCGCTAGACACGATGAGCACCTCCGGAAATCCCATTCTTGCTCCAGGTTTGATCATTCTACTCTCAAACTCTTCTCTCCTCTTCGTCTTCTATTGATCTTCATCAAACGCGGTCTTTACTTAAGCATCGGAGGGTTGTCCCATAGGGTAATGCCCAGGGCTCCTTCTGACGCCTTCTCTTTGGTGTTTGCAGGCTTCACGGGTGGCTAGACGTTCTTCCCCAACAAACACATCTCAAAAAGTGTGGTAAGAGGTTCGGGAGACCATTTTTTCACCTCTATACTTTTTGGCGCCATCTGTGGAAAACGATACGAAAAGCCATAGCACCCTGTGGGAGCTATCGCAACAACAACAACAGTGGCCGAGGATCACACCAGGCCTCTAGTTCCCATCGAGGGTCACAGGAGGCGTCCTCATCCACACAGCCACAATGCAACGCCACCGCTAACTATTTAGCAGAGATGCATCGCCAGCTCCAGGCCTTGATGGATCTCTGCCAACGCCTCCTCAACCGACCAACGGGGCCAGAGGGTGCCCCGACGGAGCTACCTCGGAATGGGGGGGCTCCGACCGTGGCAGACTCTCGTCGAGTACGAGAGCCCTCCCATGTCTCTGCTGTGTTGTGTCCCTAGTTTTGATGATGTCTAACTATGAATCATTGGTTTATGATCATCAAATCTTGTTGAAAATGAGTACCTGATCAAGTTAATTTTAAAGACTAGAATGATGTTTCCAAATATCTAACTTTATATCCTTTTCATGGGGTCAACAGGTAAAATTAGTGGACCAAAGCAAATGTTAGTCAACTTATGTGCATTTGAGTCGACTGATATTGAAGAAGACAAGTAGGATGAGTCGACAGAGTGTACACACAGATTTGACGCAACAATGGAAGAAATATAAGAGCAAACATTAAGGATTGATTCGACGCAAAGTCTCAGTGTGTTTACGCAGTAGAAGAAATATAAGAGAAAAAGTGAAGGATTGAGTCGACGCAAAGTCTCAGTGCGTCGACGCAGTAGAAGAAGAAAATAAAATCTAGAGAGCTGCTCTCCAAGCGATAAGAACGGTGAGTCGATGCAACAACCCTGTGGCGTTGACACAACAACAGTATATCCCAGCCAGCTCTTAGGCAACGAACAAATTGCGTCGACGCAATAACTCAATGGAGTCGATACAACCGTGAAGTCAGGCAGAGTAGTAGAATGCATCGGCACACCTCTTATGGCGAGACTTTGAGTCAGTGGCGGGTCCCACTTATGGCACATGAATGGAGGCCCAATCATTGAGAGATTGGTGTACGCGGAATCTACATTCCAGAAGGTGCTTTTTGGAGGGAAAATTATTCCCTACTGCAACAACCTGATCGCGTGGGCCGCCAAGAGAACATCCTCTACCTCGAGTTTTATAAGTAGATCTGGATTCGAGTGTGGCTGCTATCGAAGGGGGGAAGCTATCCAGAGAAGAAGTTTTGCAGAAATTTGTAGAGAGCCACCTCGAGCTTAGAGAGAAGAAAAAGGAAGAGAGAAAGAAGAAGATATGTGTGAGAAGTGAAGGTTGCTGAGCAGTCGTGTCAGTCAGTCAGGCTCTTGAGTTGTTTCAGAGCTACATTTCATCATTACGTTTTTATTTTATTTTCTGATTCTTATTTTTCTTTTCATCTCTTTTTGTTTAGTGTTTCTGATAGTGCTTTGTTGCACGATTCAGAAGTGTGAGCAGCTGGGTGATGTTCATGGTCTGCTCTGATAGTCCAGAGAGTTGAGGAGTGTTCCTCGTTTGTTGCTGTGAGCAGCGGTTCTGATCGTGCACGATCGCACGATCAGGGTTGTGTATAGCGAGAAGTTGTACACGGTTGCACTCTGATTGCTCAGTGTAGCACCCCAATAAAATATAGAAAATATTTAGCACAATTTAATAGGCCAAAGATCACTAATGGGTCTTATCAATCTTAAACCATCTAGAAAGGAGGTAAATATGCCG